>JABFEY010000010.1:0-1340997 GCA_013618495.1 Fusarium longipes
TTATATAATTACTTATTCTTACATTTTAAAATAAAATATAATTTAACTATAGTAATAATATTAATAAAATATTAAAGATAATAAAAAATATATAAAAAAGTACTATATTTATTTATTTATTATATTTACTTATTAAATATATTATAGCTTTTTATGGTTTATTATTTTATAATATTATATTTAATTACTATTTATAAAATAAAATAATTTAAAAAATAATAATATATTATTTTTATTAATAAATATAATATTAAAATTTAATTTAAAGTAATACTACTTTATTAATAGAAAACTATACTATTTTATTAATAGAAAACTATTAGCTCTATAGTATATATAGGGTATTATACAGCAAGAATTTTAATCCTGAATTGTTTTCTACAAGAGCATCCTTCGGGGATCCTCAATGTACTCCTTAACCTTAACAAGGAATTGTACAGCCTCTCGACCATCCAGCAGACGGTGGTCATAAGTCAGGGCAAGATACATCATAGGTCGAATCTCGATCTTGCCGTTGATAGCAACAGGACGCTCCTTGATAGCGTGAAGACCAAGAACCGCACTCTGGGGAAGGTTAATAATCGGGGTGCCCATAAGTGAGCCAAAGACACCACCGTTGCTGATGGTAAAGGTACCACCGGCCATATCCTCAATAGTCAGCTTGTTATCACGAGCCTAAGAATTTGGTATTAGCGATAGGTTGGTGCGTTGGTAGTACAAGAGCTTCATACCTTCTTGCCCATGTCAGCAATTGATTGTTCAATACCGATCATGTCCATGGACTCGACATTGCGGACAACGGGCGTCACGAGTCCCTTCTCGGTAGCAACAGCAACGCTGATGTCGACATAATCGCGGTAGACGATGGTGTCACCACCGTTAGGTCCCTCAATAGAGGCGTTGACGGCAGGTAGGTCGCGCATGGCAAGAACGCAGGCTCGAGAGAAGGCGCTCATGAAACCAAGCTTGACACCGGTCTTCTTGAGGACGTCTTCCTTGTAGAGCTTGCGGAACTCCATGATATTGGACATATCGACCTCGTTGAAAGTGGTCAGGGACGCAGCAGTGTTCTGAGACTGCTTGAGACGCTCGGCAATTCGAAGACGCATGCGATTCATCTTGACCTGTAGAAACACTCAGTAAACTTGGATAACGGATTGGAGTATCACCTTGTGCTATAGCTGCAACTTACACGACGCTCCTCCCGGTTGCCCATTGAAGGACCACTTGAGGCGGCGGACTCAGACTTTGCTTCCGTCTTCTCGGATTGTCGGGGAGGCTCAGGCTTGCTGGGAGCAGGAGCGGATTCCTTCTTGGGCTCGGGGGCAGATTCTTTCTTGGGCTCAGGTTTGGACTCGGATTTCGGTTCGGATTCGGACTTCTTGGACTCGTCCTTAGGGGTTTCTTTTTTGTCGCCAGATGGCTCACCACCAAGCTCAATGCGAACGAGATCCTGACCAACAGTTACGGTATCCTCCTCAGCAACAAGGAACTCCTTAATGGTGCCAGCCTCAGTTGCGTTAACGGCAACGTCAATCTAATGTTTACGTGTCAATACCTATGTGTTCCGCCATGACCAACAGTCCGAGTTTGCTATGACGGCATGGCGTACCTTGTCGGTCTCAATGGTAGCAATTTCCTCATCCTGCGCGACATAGTCGCCAACGCTCTTGGAGAACTGCTTGAGAGTACCCTCAGAAATGGACTCGGCCATCTGGGGGACCTTAATGACAGAATCGGCATAGGTGCGAATGGTCTGCATCATGGAAGGTAGCATAACAAGAGGATGCGCACGGGGCCGCAGCACCCGAGCAGGCACCATACGGCTGGCGGTAGCTATACTTCTTGACAGCATTGTTGACAATTTGTGAGGAGTTTGTCGGGGGGGAAAAAACAACGAAGACGATAACAGGTTGGTGGTGAGGTTGTATAGAGGTGGAGTTTGGGTCAGGAGGAAAAAAGGAACACACACGAAGTGACAGAGCTCGGACAATGATTCGCGATGTTCCACTCAGAAACAAGTTACTAGGTAGGCTTTGGGGTTGGGGGTGAAGAAAAAAGCCAATTACTCGTCACTGCCATGTGCCAATATCTGGCACATGTGTGGTACGACTAAAAGCCGAATTTGGTATAGCGCGGCTGATAGCTACCAAGGAGGTACATGTCCGTCAGTGTAAATCAAACAGCAGCCGCTCATTGGTTTCCAACGGCTACTCCATTACTTGATGGCCGACAGCTTAGCCGAACAGCCAATAGCATCCGGCTTCTCCCGCCGAACACCACCACTGCCAAAATTGACATACGGGAAGAAATGGGAGAGCTGGGAGAACTGCTCCCGAAAACCCCGGTCAAGGCCAGCTTCTTCACCTTGCCAACTCACCGTGACCGCACCTGGCTAAGTACTAGATTTACATCATTGCTTCTCTTCAATCAATATATAGGTATAATAAACTCTTTGCCCCTCCTCGCCTCATCAACTACGACTCTCTTCTCTGTTGGTCCCATACCATATGAAGAAATTAATAATCATTTCACATCATCTTTATGGTGGCTTCGGCCGGCCTAATGTGTAAAAATCACCAGACCATTACTCGTTTCACCGCAGGAGAAACATTTACGTATTAGGTTGGCTCACAAGAGGAGCTTCTTCATAATTGGCATCATGAAGTATTGCACAAATATCCCAGCCCTAGTGAGCGCCCCATCCATGCACCCTAGTATTAATCCATGCACAAGACGCTGCCTACATAAAAACATTTCATTACAGTCGGCCGAACCTCCTCGAATCATAAACCCGTCTTTTTTTTTGTGCAAATAGGGACATTCTAGATGGCCTCTCCACTTTGAGAGCCGCCCACATACCGGGTACTCCCTATTACTCCAAACTTGTGTAGATGTGTAATGATCAGCTATCCCTCTTCCACCCGTCTATGCTGTCTAGAGATCTGTCTTTCTCGTCTTCACAACAAGACGTTATGGTCGGTCTGAACAGATGCCTGCTCCGAAAGAACTGCTGGTTCTCAGCGTAGACTTATTACCACATTCAGCTGTGGTACTAACAAGGCAGTATTTGTGCTCCCTAATGGGAACAAGGATCGAAACTCAGTTGCCGCACTGAACAGACGATGATACCTGTATGATTCATATGTGAAGTTCGTCAGAGCGTGTGGTCAAAGAGCGTCGCAAGCCGCCATAACTTGATAATGGGCTGGGGTAATCGCTCAAGGGCGATACAATATCAGCGGTGCTTGTGCCCGAATGGGGGGAAACGGGCTGGAAAGATGCGTTTGCAGACACAAACGATTCAAGGTGCTGCTCTTGGAGTGACAAGTGTCGTTGCCGTCTTCGCTGTTGCTCTTGACGCTTCTGTTGCAGTTGGTATTGATCTGTCTGTTGGTTCTGCCGTTGCGCCTCCTCCTGCGAAACTGCCCATCCTACAGAGCTTTGCTGGTGGTCGGGGTGAAAGCTGGACCGGGGTACCGCTGTTGGCACCATGATGTTTCCGTGGATATTGACTAAGCGAGGGCCCTGGTACCACCACTGATCCTCGAAGCCATTGTCAACCGTCATTAACGCTGAAGCGAGCGACTGCATATCTTTGGCTTTCCCCATTGCTCGGTCGTCTACCTGCATGGGCTGAGTAGAACGTGAGTATTCGCCCGGGAATTCAGGTCCCCATGTTGCTCGAAGACTGGCTTCACGCGAACGTGTGCGACTCTCGTTGCCTTCGCCGTAATCGTCCTCTTTGTTGTTGTCGTCGTCAACAAAGCCCAGGGGGAATGTCCACGAGTCCCAAGGCATATCGCCCTCCCCAAGTCGGAACTGGTTGGGAGTCGGGGGGAGAGCTTTCGATAGTTGAAGCTCGTTTCCTGAACAACTGGATAGGCTCATGTCCCAAGGGCTGCTATTTAGAGGAGGGGGGGCAGATTTGCCCCGCTCGTGTGAACTGCGACTCGTTGACCTTGAGCTACGTAGGACCTCCTCCGGTTTCAAAGAGCCTTGCTGTTTTTGCGCTGGGGCAGCTGGGCTATAGTATTCTCTCATGCTGGGATGTACTTGTTGTGGGCGGTATGGTTGATATGACTGTTCGTGGGCTACACCAGCCGACACTGGGTCTCTGTTGTCAATGCCAGGGGCAAGATTATTGACACGGTAAGAGAACTGATGCTGCAATTGATCCTGGGGTGACTGGATCTGCGTATGTCTTGGTTGATAGCCGGCCTGATACTGCGATGTATCGTCGAGGTAGTTTGTGTTTGCAGGAGGTAACTGTCGGGGGAAGTGGTTTGCTCGATCGCGCATGCTCTTTGAGATGTAAGTAATATGGCGGTCTTTGGACATAATCTTGGGCAGCGGTAAACCCATTTCTAGGTGAACATAGATAGCCGGTCGGTCCCCCATGGTGGCAATAAACGGGGATGGAGACCAAATGTGACAGCGGATCAAGAAGTGATGGTCCCGTATTGTATAACAAGAGTGGTGGTATTCCAGATCGAGTGGCGGATGAGATACCAAAATGAATAATGGCAAACAGAGGGAGACTCGTGGACGCAAATAGGAAAGAACGAAGGATAAGTAAGACAGTAGGTGTTGAAGAGGTGTGAGATCCAGTATATATTGGCTTAAGACACTTCAGTTGAGGATTAAGGCTTAGATAGTTGTTCTCCGCTTCTAGCCAAGTCTAAAGCACCTTGATCTGAGGTAAGGTATGGCATGGTACACAAGGTTGCGCCGGGAGCAAGGGAAGGGACGAGCTCAGGGAGGCGGAGTTGAGCCATGAAATTAATCATGTGTCGAAACAGAGGAGAATACTAGAATAGTTAGAGGAAGAATGGCTTAGCACTACTAACCTAACCTGCTCTGTTAGGTCCTCCTCAGCTGAGGTGACATGTCCAGCTCGTCCTGTCTTGCCACTGGCTTCTGCGAGCTGAACAACGAACAAAGCAACTACAGTTGGCCAACTCGGGCAGTTAATGTGCCCGTCAGTCGGCGCCATCTCGATACATACGGACGGGGCTGGTAGTGGAGAGGGGGCTTTGGCGACCCTATCTGCTGTCTGTCTGTACTGTACTGTACCTATGTAATATGGAGGATGGATGTGGAGGAAGCTAAGTCAGAGGACAGGGATAGTGGTGATCTGTTTGTCGCTTACCTAGCTTGGCGTTTTCTCGAAACACAATCACGATCAATGATGACAGTTCCGTAACAAATGGACTTGACGTACCTGGAGCTTTTGTTTAAGAAGAAACAGTGACAATCCAAAGGTCTATCTGTCCCACATGGCAACACGAGAGAAAAAAAAATATATACATACAGTAGTCGAGCACTAACTGGGTCTGAATCAGCGGCTTATAATCCAACTCAGCTGAAGTCGCTCGCTGGCTTATTGGGCAGGGCAGATTTCTTCGCTTTTGCCCCATATGTAAACAAGGGATCCTGGTAGAGTCGTCACAGTGGCCATCGTAAGGTGTGGCAAAGGCATTTCCAGAACGTCCGTCCATCCTAGCATTGGATGGGCCATGTTTATTTTTGACTCAACTCAATCTGATTTATCCATCAGGGAGTACTTCATAAATAAATAATTACCTTTTTTACCATATTTATTGCATGAAAAGCTTCGGAATGGTCTTGCAGAGTCTTGCTTGCCAGCAATGAGAAGCTTACAGGGTTCTCAATCCGTCTAATGCATTCTCGAAATGCTTCTTGCCTTCTCAGTATCCATTAACTCCGTAGGTACCAAGAGAAATATTAAGAATATACATAAAGAAGTTCCTAATAAGAGTTCTAGCTACTGCCAAAATAAGCGTCATTCGTCTGCTTATGCTTTCTTTCTCCTGGCTCGTTGTGATAATTTTTAACAACATCAGAAAGGCTGTGTTGGATGTCATGCTCTAGACTAGACTAGTTGACGGGGTACTGATCCTTCGTCGGTAATGGAGCATACAATTGTCTCGACTAATAAAAGGCCGACGGGGACCTGTTGTGATCCTTCTCAACAATGCCTCCTCCGATTTGTCAACTCGCATCGAATACCAGTTTATCTTGAGGTCTTTTTTACCGTGTTTCTTCTTTCTTTTATTTACTCACGACACCGTTTCTCTCTGCAATATTTCATTAATATTGTTGGTGACTTTGCATTAACTATCTCATTGCTGTATGTAGCCTTTCCCAGAATATTACTGTCCGAAACCACCAGTTACTCAGCCTCCTAGATAATCACACTTCTAGTCATGGTTCATCTCACAGCCATTGATTCTGTTTCCCTGTTAGAGACACGGTTAGGGAATTGGTCATGAAGGTCGAAACGCATTTTCACGACCCGAAACCTTCCTATGTAGGAAGGAAAAGCAAAAGACAACTCCCTAGGTAAGTAGGTACCCATCAGTACGGCATGGATTGGTGCACAGATATCTTTCTTACATACTCATACATGTACTGGTTCCTTAGAGGGGATATTAGTCTCCTGTGTTGTCTCACTGTTTTCCATTTGCTAGCATCTCTCGTTCTGCCACCCTCGTCCGTTGACCGAACCCTTGAAATCGAAAGGATCAATGAGTGTTTGCTACAAGTTTATTGGGTCCTTATAGCCGGTCCCTTTAATTTCGGCGTCCCCGTTAGGGGACAAGTAAATCTTTTTGTTCTCCGGCAAGTATCGTTGTGGATGGTGTAGATTGAACATGACAAGATTGATAAACATAACCATTGCTTCAAACACGTAAAAGTACCATTAATATCTTATAACAGGGTTTGTGGTTGCAGGATCGAAGTCCGCTCCATATCGAAGCTCTGCAATACTGAAGTATTCGACGATACGATAGATAGCTCTCGATAAGATCAGGACTGTGCTGATATAGAGCGTCCATAGTGGTCTTGTAAGTCGCTCGTTGTTGATGCTGTTAACAATACATCGATGGTGGAATATGGCAGCCTGTGTAGTAAAGAGAATTGCAACAATAATCTGCAGCAGTAAAGATGTCTTGATGAGCGCATGGCCCGCTTGAACTTCACTGTCGCTGAGTGATTGGTTTGCCGAATACGACGCTCCCCGGCCATTCAGGGCCTCGATTATTGCAGATATAAGTCCGAATGTTCTTAAAACTCTTCCAGAATGCATAGGCGAGTAGTACGGGGCCTAATGCAGGATTCGGCCGGGTATGCGATAGTTTTGTAGTTCAAGAAGCGGACTGTGGATTGCCAATATATTGTACCACAGCGTCATGGTGTGACTTTCGGGGCAGCATAAGTAACACGCGTGCTTGTGATGAATACTCAAAGATTATCATAGTGGAATGCCCCATATACTCTTAGCTTGAAATCGGTCGTATAGAGTAGACAACAAATTGGGAACAACGATGTCAGCTTCCAGCACTTGTAATGGCTACGACAAAGGTTAGCATCATCTCACCCTGAGTACCCAGGTGGCTAGCTCGGGCTGTTCTCTTGACTCACATGCAGTGGTACATGCAGACATCCTGTCAAACAAAACACGATACAGAGCACGAGGGCGGCGCTCTTGCTGGGAGCATAGAATCAACAATTATCATCAACTATTCTGATTGTCAGATCTTTCAAACTAAAACTAAGCGGCAGAATGAAACAGAGTGCACGTCAGCATACCATATCTACCATCAGTCATGTTAGCGATTCCAAGTCCTAATTGCGTGGCAATCTTTGAAAGATACTCTTATGCCGAGAAGTGAGCGAAACACATTGAGCGTCTTTGCTAACGAAGCCAGTGAGTATTCTTTTATACAGCTCACGACTGAAAGCAACCAGCATAAATCCTCATTCGGTACTGATATCTTGTTTCGCCAAATCTGATCCCATAGTTGTCAGTTTGAGCCTCATAATAATGGATGTGACAAATGAAGAGCTGATGCGAGGAATACGACTCCCTGGCTCGTGGGTCACACATAGAACCCGAAGTGCCCTTCAGCCTTCCACGGGTATGTTCTGGCACTCAGCAATAGCTCGAGTGCTTGAGTTCATGTAACAGTGTACTTGATTTGTTCTTCTCGCTTGTCCGTATTCATCGCATATCGAGTCTGACCTACTGACACCTTCTTGCTAAGCACATGATACGCCTCGGACGCCTTCCGTACTTCTCGCATAAATGGTGACATGCTCCTAGAATACCTACACAAGCCTGAACATATGCAGTCAAGACCATTCTGTACAAATGTATGTCAAATTGGGGAGAGCCAAGCAGTGAGAGAAGAGTTCAATGATTGGGAATAACCTAGCCTAGCATTGAATTAACTATCAGTAATGATATAACAACTCGATTGTAGGAACTGCTGCGTCTGAGCAGACGAGTCCTCAATAAAGATAAGCAACACCAGCCATATATCAAGCCATCTGTCGAACGCCGGGTGATTCCATTTCAAACACCGTTTCAAAATATCCTGTTCCTTGTCTGCAAATCTGTCGTGGGTCAAATACCTCCGTGCAGTCATTAAAACATTCTCATCCACTCTCCCGGTTAACTATAGCATATCATCATGCCGCATGGTGTACTTCGAGTACGTTATTCGTTAGTCAACCCCCCAGCTTCGACTATCATCCGAAGATGAAGGTCGCCTATTCAACTCCTTCTGTGCTGCTGTTTCCTTAGTAGCATTGTTGTTTTTACTGCGGTGTCTACTATGCCGCTTTCCTTGGCCGCTGCGGTGATCATGTTGATAGTTCTCATCATCACTCCAGTCGCTAAATTCACCTTCAGAGTAATCCCACTGCACCGGTATTTCTTCACCATCTTCGCCGTAACCATATACGAGGCCTCTCCACTGTCCCGAGGCAATTCTAGCTGCCACCCTGAGAATAAGACGGATCAAAGAGCTTGGAGGACCCATGATCATTTCGCACGTCTTTGTAATAATAGCCATTGGTAGGTTTTTGACAGTCTCTAGTCTACTTCTGTAAGGGCGTCGTTCCATAGTTGACGCAGGAGTGAAGAGATTCGCGGCGGGGGGGAGGGGTGACAACGCCCGTCGCCGTACCGATAAGCTGCTTGTCGTCGCTCTATGACGAGGGATGAACGGCCGTTGCGGAGGTGTTACTGCTGACTTGGGGGCATCTGTATCAGTATTGACTATGTCTTTAGTCGCCGAGTTTGCACTTTCGCCATACGACATGCTCTCGTCAGAATCAGGATCCGATTCCCAAGCACATGGCATTGGAGAGCTGCCTCTGCTTCTAGAAGACTTGTCCCTTTTGCATCTGTCGACAGACAGGGCGTCTGTTTCGTTTGACTCGCTCTTCGCCTCGATGGCAGATTCCGCTTGGGATGTGGGGGGCGAAGGGTGTAAGGGAGCCCCGGAAGAATGCCATGATTCAACACTGTGAAAGGATTCCTCGCTGTCTCGCCGTTGGAGCCGTGGCTGCTGTATAGATCTATTCGATTGAGCAGATTGCAAATGGTACGATCCTCCTTTAGTAATACTGTCGCTCGACTTGGGAGTGACAGGCGCACGAGTCGGAAGCTTTCTTGATGTTTCTGATACACTTCTCACAATCGGTTCTCTCAATACGGAAGCTGAAGATATAGTCTTGTCCACTGTCGGCATCAAGTGCGGCGGCATCGTGGCTGATCTTGTCGTTGTAAAGCCTGCGGTTCGTCGCCTGAGTCTAGCCTTCATACGACCTCCACGGTTACCGGATCCTTCGTGCAGTTCGTATACTGACAGATCACTCTGCGTAGGGCTGGTTGAGAGCACAGACGATCCATCGTGGTGCGCCCCTGAGTCGCTGACAAACGAAGGAGAGCTATACGATTCAGGAAGACTGGATAAGAAGGGGTACGATGAGCTTTGCTCCGTTGGACGTTCTGGCACAACATCCAATGACCTTGTGGTGGGTTCGCCTGTGTTTCCACCTATTGCCTGCAAAGGATCAAGATGCATCCCGTACTCCTCGTAGAGAGATATGTTTGAAGGCACTACGCAAGATGCTGCCCGTGTGGGTCTACCAACCAGTGGACTCGACGGAATGTCCATAGGAAGTCTGTCAACTGAAGGCGTGGGGGTCGTGGCTCGTCCAGCGAATGACGACCGCCGCGAGCCAGTAGATGATACCGATACAGCATCATCATGCGTCATGGGTTGAGCCCGAGGTGTCCAAGGTAGAATTGTAACAGGCACCTGCTCCGGGAGGTCAACTGTGAAAGTGCGCTTGAAGGGGCACTCGGTTTTCTCGAACTGGAGTATTTTATCGAGCACTTCTCTTAGCTCTTCGGCTCGTTGTTGATCTTCAGGGTCTTCGACGGGAAGTTCAATCCTCCAATAGTTAGGTCGACGAATTTGCAAGATGAATTTACTGTTGACTTCGTCTATGCACCAACACTGGCTCTTGCGTAGGATAGGCTGTAACGCCGAACCGCAGCTCAAAAAGGCCACGGATCGTGGGGCTCGGTAGATTCGAAAGGGGCCTGATGACTATGTTTTAGACGATGGTGATGCATTACAAGATGAGGTACTCACCAACAGCAATAGTTCTCTCGAGCTGAGAGGACCATGATAATGTCCCCGGTGGATCAACATTACTCGGGGCAGGGCTCCTCGCGAATGATCTACCGGTTGCTGTGAAGGATATGATTTTTATATTCGGGTGACTGTAGAGTGTCTCGACCAGATCTTTATCGGGCGTGTCTGAGCTTACAGAATCTCTGCGTGGCATCGGCGAAGTTGACACTCGCCTGGGGACCCGGTGAGGCGGGAGATCGTCCACCGAGTCATCCATGATAGATTGGATGTCGCAATGTTGTGTTCTTTTCGGTAGCGCAAATGTTTTATCAACCAGGTTGCAGCTTAAGCATCTTGACTAGGCAAATAAGAAAATGCGTTCATGGCTGCGTGAGGTCGATGTTGAGTTTATCGCGGCTGAACGTGCAGAATTGTCGTGGATCCCCTGACCAACTGCCAAGGGAGAAATGATATGGAGGGTACACAGGTAGGGAAGACACGCACTCGAAGGGGCGATGGTCGCCGAATGACGGAGCAATAGCGAATTACAGTATTACAATCGAACGAGAAGGTGGCTGGTACTTTCACTCCCTCGACTTGACTATAGATATCTCGCTCGTTGAGGTGACGGAGGGCTGGGCCATCTGCAGGGGCATCTGAGTTCTGGAGGGGCTCGTAGCCTTAGTCATCCATATTAACATCCATTCCAAGGCCCGCTGATCCCGCTATCCCGCCCCTTGAATCCCTGATCAGGCTAGAACGTTGAGTCCGGGACAAGGGACAATGGCATGGACGTGGATATCTTTCGTGCAGGAGGATTAGTTGTGCCGGGCTGCTAGGCCAGGGACCAACAATTCAAGTCGAGCCAGATTTCACAAGCTCCTACGGTTATAGAACTTAATAACTCCTCGTACGACGAAGCTTGACTCATCATTCGATCAACTGACTCTCTGCGCATTACCCCGTGTCACAATTCATCCAGTCTTCATGAGGGTTGGGGACATTTTCCCAGCCGGAGCTAATGTACTGTTACTATAAGAGTTCCTATGCTCAGTTTCAGCTGATGCTTCAATTAATAAGAAATAATGTACTAGTATACATTGACTCAGCCCTTGCATACCTAAGGAGTTGCAAGCATTTTAATATATTTTTAAATTACTTTATATAATAAATATAAAAATATAAGTTTTTTAATAAAAAAGAAATATTCTTAAATATTTAAATATTAAGTTTTTCTATATTATTACTTAGTATAGTACCTAAGCTATTTCTTTAAGTCTTAATATTAACTTACTCTACTATATCTATAGCTCAGCAACCAATCTGGAGTTAGCTCCAGCGAATACTTACGTCACCTCACAGTTCCACTCAATCCACCTTATCATCATTCCAGGTTGTCTCTGATGTTCCACATTTGAGCTTACTGCAACCTTTCAAGCTCCTGGATGCTGCAGCTAGAAATATAGCTCTGCTCAATCATAATCTGAGACGTCTGAGTTCTCAACAAGTTCGAACGTTCATTATTATTGTTGACTTTCCCATACTTGAGCCAATTTCGACCAGGGTTTGAACGGTTGCTCCTTCCGCCCTTGGGTTTTCCGATACCCTCTTCTCAACATGTCGTCGAGCGAGAATATGAGTCTTGATAAGGACAAACTCAAGAGAAAGCTCGAGCAGAAACTTGATGTTTCACATTTCGATCCGAACACGGTAATTCGTGGTGCTCAATTGACGTTGGTAGGAGGTAAGTTGTATCTTTCCCTCACCTGCATCATAATGGAAACCATGTTTCTAACCGAAATCCCAAATAGCTCATCGTGCGTTTCAAAACCCAGCACTTTTTACCAATGATCATTATCGACAAGCGGCTATTGCGGTTGTAGCTGGCATCGCCATTAGACTTGTTATTTCTGTGCCTGTGAGTTTTTCCCACAAGTGCAGCAGAGGCTTAGGACAGAACTGACAAAAGTAACCAGATCTTTGGGATCAAAGTGCTGCTATGGTTTATCTCCTTCTTTGTGTCTCTTGACACGGCAACCTGGGATAATACCCTCGTGAATGGCCTTGACTTTGTTGCAGAATATGTTCTTCAAGTGCCTTTTTTTCTCATGGCTCTTATGCGTTATGTCGTGCCAACTCTCGATAACCTGTGAGTGACTCCCAGGCATATCATTATTCGTATCTGACCAGTTCTCGACAGGTTTATGCAGTCGTTACAATGGGTTGATATGACCTATGTACAGAAGCATAGGAACGAAAACCCCTCCGAACTCCGGGACATGTATTATCCCAACCTCAAGATGTACAGGCCATCAGACGGAAGCACACACTCCGAGAGCACTGCCCAAGCTGTCTCTATGTTTCTGTACCGTTTTCTTCGCAAGGGTAGTATCTCTCTTGTCGTCTTCGCCCTCTCATACACCCCGTACATCGGTCGCCTCGTTCTACCCGCTGCAAGTTTCTACACTTTCAACAATGCAGTAGGTTTGGGCCCAGCTTCTGTTATATTCGGCACTGGTATCTTCTTACCTCGCAAGTACCTCGTTATTTTCCTTCAGAGCTATTTCTCTTCCAGGAGCTTGATGCGAGAATTGCTGGAACCCTACTTTGCTCGAGTTCATTTTACCAAGGAGCAGAAACGAAATTGGTTCCGCAGTCGAGAAGGAGTGTTGTTTGGTTTTGGCTTGGGCTTCTACATTCTTATTAGAATTCCTCTTGTTGGCGTGCTTGTTTATGGCATCGCTGAGGCATCCACCGCCTATCTCATCACTAAAATCACCGACCCCCCACCTCCTCCTCAAGCGATGGCCGAGTTCACCGAGGGGCAGCAGAATTGGTCCAATAAGCACGAATTCCTGAACCTTTCTCTAGCCAATATCGACTCGATCCACAACAGAGACCCTTTGAAGAAGTCGATATAGCTAGGGCATGTGACACCTCAGTCGTATCTGGCAGACCAAAGACAGTTTTACATAACTGTGCATCATCCCACATGAAGAGAATCAGCGTCCTTGGCCAGACCTTGGCACAATTTTTCTGCATAGCTAACGCAAAGTCTTTTTTTTTTTTTTTGGTTTTCATGTGTATGCGTTTTCCATACATAGATACGGTACCATCAATTATGGATCCACAGATACAGAGCTTCGAAAACGCATACCATATTACCATTTCTCGAGAACTGTTTTCTCCTCTAACGCTAGTTCCTATAATGCATGGTTCCGTGCTTGTTCCTGTGAAACGTGCCTAGGTAGCCATGGTTAGGCGTCATGAATAACGGAGAATTTCTGGTGAGTGGTGTCGGCACGGTGTTGCCCAACAACTTTGTCACCCTGCCCGATAAAGTCGCAGCCAGGTGCATCACACTTGCGCAGAATACTGTCACCCTCATCTTGGATTTCGCTCAAATCCACGTGGCCCGTCGCCTCTGCATGTCTCTGCCCTTCAAGCTGTCCACTGCCAATCCAGTCACATCCCGGTACATCGCATCTCAAGATTAAACCATCTGTGTCTGTGTAGTAGTGCGCCTTGTTCAGCTTTTGGACGAGCTCTTCGGTTTTCTTGAGAACTTCGTCATCAGTGGTAGACCAAACGGTTTGATCAAGTTCAGGGGGCAAAGTAGGGGAAGTGTAAGGAGGGTCAGAGCAGCTAAAAGCAACTCGATCATAGTGAATCCCGGAATATAAGAGAATACAGCGATCCCGTTTTTCTTCCCCAAATTCGATCTTGCTTTGTGTCTAGGTGGTGATCAGTAACAAAATAAATTGAGAGGCAATGATATTGACTCACCTGTACATCGAAGGTACATATCTGTATGTCGAAAACAGAGGACAGTATGCTGAGCTCAATACCCCCACCCCATCTATCAGGGTCCTGGATGCTGCGGCAATATTGACTTGGGGGGCTGCCGAGGACGGCCTCCGAATATTCTTCTGGGTGTTGAAGAATATAGTCTGCCATCATTCGCCTTAAGGTTTGCGCAGGGATCTGGTCTTGCAATGCGCCTCCAAACGCGGTGAACAGACAGCTGTTATCACTAGGCATCACTCGTAACACTTACTGGTGTCAATTTCCATACGGTTGCGCACAAGTGTCTGGATCTACTTACATAGAGTACCCTCTCTTTGAGGCCATGGAACGTTTACGTCCTCTGGGCTCTCATTCCTGTTTACTGCTCCGGATGCCATAACCTGATGTTGGATAGTCCCAGTTTGGACATCCTCTGTGGGGGCAGGTGGTGACTCCTCGGGAACAATGGTAAGTGTCTCGCCATGAAGACCAAGGGATCGAGCATTCTGATCACCCTGAATACCTTCGAGGGATTTCATCGCCATAGGCGGGCCGTATCTCACACTGAACTTGGCAATTCCGGTTTTTGTCCGAATTTCGTTAAAGAGAACTTGAACAGTAGCATCGTCAGATAGCTCAAGGATGCCGGTACCAGCTGGACCTTTAAATCGAGCGCGCATGACGAGATGGATTTTAAGGCGAGAGTCTAAACTGGTGTTTAAAAAGGAGTTGCGGTTGAACTGGAGGCGTTGTGGTTCAAAGGCAAGGAATCAGGAAGAAGTTTCAAGAACGGGTGAGACCGTTGATGAGAATATGCACTTCAAATTCAAGACGAAGAGACAAAGGCAAAGAATGGTTCAGTAACCGAGCAGCCAACTTTATCTCTCTAGCAAGACAAGGGACTAGAGGTGATATGTAGATGAATTAGGTACCTACTCAATAATATGGAAGATGTTGTAGTGGTCAAGTGGAGATGTTGACACCCGCCTGTTGCCGCTCACGCGTGGCTTTAGCCTATTTAAGGATACAGCGTCGCGCGCAAACTCACGCGCTCTCAATAGCAGTTCAATGATACGTACCTTCCCAATCAAGCTTCATCTTCAACTTTCGCAACACCTGGTATTGTGGTTTCGCGACTTGAATTGCACACACCAATGAGTTCTTAAAGTATTCCTACAACTTCTCCGAATTATTTCACTGCAACGATTTCATATTCGACCTGCGGCTAGACCCGAGTGGTTTCACGAGCCCATCATGTCCACTCGGAGGACGAACGCGACAGAAGTGCGCGAATCGATCGAAGCCAAAACTGCAGGCACGGATGTCGAAATGAAGGATATGATGGACAATGATGTCGATGCTGAGGGCGATCCCGATGTGGACATGGATGCTGAGGGCGATGAAGACGCGGAAGGTGAGGTGGACGATGAAGGCCGCCCTGATATGTATCGTTTGATTCATAACCTGTCCACGTACCTTTGCAGCGTTGAGGATGAGTACGTATACTATGTCCTCCCCAGTTGTGTAATCGCTGACCATAAATGAATTGTAGTGGCGAGCAGCTTGCTGCCGGCTTCCAGCGCATTCCTAATCGACGGACCTTGCCCGATTATTTCGAAATTATTTCGGAGCCTATCGCTTTCAGTACCATTCGGGTAGGTTGGCGAGACATTTGGTGGCCACAGTGTCAATTGCTGACGGGCCATATAGGGGAAAACTCAGAAGAAGCAATACAGCTCGTTTGCCGAGTTTGTGAAGGACGTCGCGCAGATTTGTCACAACGCTCAAGTCTACAACCGCCCCTCAGCTCCTATATTTGGTGCTGCTGTTCGACTGAGGGAAGTCCTCGTCCAAGAACTTCAAAAGCTAGTCGAAAGGGGACACGTCACAGTAAGCGATGCGCAGTTGCCCGATCTTGGCGAGCTCCCACCTGCTGAAGAGTCACCACCAGCCGAAGAGGGCGATGACGAGGATGAGGACGAGGATGACGAGGATGACGATGACGAGGATGACGATGAAGACGACGACGACGACTCTGATGATGAAGGCGGGCGACGTCGTGGACGCAGACGACGTACTTCCGGGCGCAAAGATCAAGACAAAGACTACGAAGACGATTCGCACAAGCGGAGGGGGCGACCCCCGAGTGTCCTTACTCCCAACGAAGCACGCATTACTTCGCTTCTAAAAGGACTGAGAAAGCCCAAGGATGCTGCGGGCCACCTCCTTGTCCATCCTTTCGAGAGGTTACCGGATAAGGCGGCTGTTCCTGATTACTATACAACAATACAGAATCCTATCGCCCTCGACCACATTAAAAAGAAGACAAAGCGGAAGAAGTATCAAAGCGTCGACCAAGTACTGCAGGACCTTGACCTCATGTTTGAGAACGCCAAGCGGTATAATGAAGATGATAGCGAAGTATACAAAGCCGCTGTTGAGCTCCAAAAGGAGGCCTACGTCTTGGCAGAACAAGAGAAAGCGAAGCCTGACGATGATTTCCGAGATGAAGACGGCAAGTTGCCTTTAGCGGAAATTCAGTATAACGGGCAATCCTGGAAAGTTGGTACGTGCATCAGACTATTCCATGCAACAGCCCGTCTGCGTTCAATACCTGCGTGACTAACTGAAAGACAGGCGATTGGGTTCACATTCGAAACCCCAATGACCTGGCAAAGCCTACCGTGGCGCAAATCTATCGAACCTGGCAGGATAGAGCTGGTCAAAGATGGATCAATGCTTGTTGGTATTACCGGCCAGAACAAACTGTGCATCGGTACGAAAAGCATTTCTACGAACATGAGGTCGTCAAAACCGGACAATACCGTGATCACCAGATTGAAGACGTCTTGGACCGTTGCTTCGTCATGTTTGTAACACGTTTTAACAAGGGCCGCCCACGAGGGTTTCCTACTGGTAAGGAGATCTATGTATGTGAATCGCGCTACAACGAGGAAAAGTTCACGTTCAACAAGATTAAGACGTGGGCGAGCTGTGTTCCGGATGAAGTGCGCGACAAGGACTACGAAATGGACCTTTATGAGGTGCCTCGGCGCATGAAAAAGATCCCCAGTCCCATCAAGCATTTGCTTCGCGAGGACGCAAAGGAAACAGATGAACTGCCCAAGCCAACATGGGGAAGCCCAAATGCCCCGCCAATTGTCGGAGCCGTGCACCGACGTCCGCGGGAAGTCAATGTAAGTGAAGCTCCTTTATATTGTTTACTTGTTCGGTTGTGCTTTATCGTTGTGCCGACTCCCATCAAAGTTTTATCAACAAATGCAATGCATGATCCCTGTCCCATACACATCTTTCTTCAATTAACGCCTGATCCTGAGCATATTTTGTGCCTCAGGCTTTTCAACCAATCATTAACATTGCTTCTATTACATCTCTTGACACACAACTGACAATACCCAAGGAATCACCTCCTCCTCAACCCACGCCTCCGCCACAAGTCATGCCAGTTGTTCCATTGTCTGACGCTGGTACGGATGCTGGTAGGCGTGCGTCAATGTTGTCAGTACCTGGTGCTATGCCCAGTGATCACTCTGCTCGACATCCTTCGATCTCTTACCCTGGGGGTCCCTCGCCTTCGCCTGTTGCATACAACGCTCATATGACGCCTCATTTCCAGCCAGTCACGCCTGGAGCGCAGCCTCCACAGGTTCATCAGACCCCGGTTCCGATTCCACATCCACCTCATCTTGGTCCCCAACCCCAAGTGTCTGTACGCCCCGTGCAGTATCAACACCAGCCTCAGCATCAACAGGCAGGGTATACACAAGGGTTCGCCCCTAACTACGGGCAGCCTGTGCCTCCCATGCATCAACAAGCCCCGATAACAAACCACATGACCCAAGCGTACAACCAAGCACCTGCTGCTTCTGTTGCGCGTAGCCCTATGGCTCCTACTCCCGGCATGCCCGTGCAAGGTGGCAATGCCTACAACCCACCAAGGCCACCAGAAGTCTATGCGCTCCCCGACAACATTAACGATACATTACCTAAGGAGCTCCGACAGACTTTCCAGCATGACAGGGCTGGACGAGTCCTTTTCTTTACTGCCCCGCCCCTTGAGAGGTCTCACAAGGGAATTTCGCACGAAAGCTCAGGGCTTGGGCACAGCGTCAAGTATCTCGCAGGTCGGAAAGAATGGTTGGCCGAAAGAGAGAAGAAGAGGAAGGAACGTGATGAAAAGATCGGTGACAGTTCCCAGAAAAGACTTGAGAAGGATGTAGAGGAAACATACCAGACGAAGGAGATTGTTGCGCAGGCTAGTGATGCCATGGCCAAGTGGCTCGAAAAATATGATGATGATACTCAAAAGTGGACAAACCAGACTGGCCTCGAAGGTTGGCGCGAGGCGACAAAGGGCAACAAGGAAAGAGGTGCTGCTTGAAACTCGTTAGCGACAATTAGAGAACAAAACAATGGTTAAAGGCGCCTGGGGTATCCTATTCGAGATCAAGAGGGCGAAGCCAGGTCAATTGCTAGGTGCGAGTATTGGGAGCACCCGGTTTTCTCTTTAAGTAATTATATATTTTGGGTTGAGCCACTTCTATTGGGTGCTTGGTAGTTTCGATACATCGTGTCATCGAGTCCTCTGGTCTTCGCATCCATCGTAGCCTCGTAGTTGTTTACTATTGCTATCTCTGCAGATGTGTTAATGGACTGTGGGGCGCGAGAACCATCGACAAGAAAAACAACCATGTTGTCCAACCTCGCTGAGGGTAGAGCATTCTGGTTAATAAGTCTAGGAGTCCATGCACACATTCCTCACCCAGTCGGATATGACAGCGTTATACGGAATGTTGGGTGTGGATTTTTGCAATGATCTGGGTTTCGATTTTTGCGTATCATAGTGCCTCTACCATCTCTACTCTGAAGTCATCGGACATGGCTTGTTTGCGTCCGTGCCCAAATTCAAGCATGGCCCATTCATAGACAGCCCATTGAACGGCATTGACAATGAAGGCCCGGATACTACAGACAGTCAGCCCTCGAAAGAAAATGCGCGGTCCTCCTTCCTGATACGCTTCTCGTGCGATTTGAAGAGCACCCGCTCGCGAGGTACGCGAAGATCCGTTCTGTTGTAAGAGAGGTAATGTTTCTACCGGACCACCGAGAGTCTGAGCCTGAACCCGCGTCTTGATGACATCGAGAGGGAAAACGCTGGCCCATGTGACAACGCCAGCCAATCCGCCACAGAACAGAACCTTGGCAGCTTCATGTTGGAAGGAAACTTGCTCCCCAGGCTCAGTGGCTAACCAGCGAGTGCCCAGCTCATATGACCAGAAGTAAAACCCATACCCTACACTATCTCGCAGAGCAGTCACAATTCCGCCAAAATAGAACCCTCGGACCCCTTCATTTCTCCAGGTCTGTTTGGCTATAGCCAGGCTTGACATGGGGGGAGAAGCCAACTGGGCCCTACACTTGATGAGCTCGGTGGGTGTACTGACGATCCAGGTTGCAAGGCCACCCACAGCGCCAGCAATCCATGTATTACATAGGTTGCCTGGTGTCGAGAACGCGCTATTCAATGCGGACTCTGTACGATTGTAGGAAACGAAAAGTAAAGCGTTGAGAGCTCCATAGCCGAGAACTGGCGCAGCCGTTCCATTTACTAAAGATTTGTATGTTCTCAGAAATCTAGTACCGAGCGATGCGTCTTGGTTAATGGCAGAAGTCGCCGCTGCTGTCCCCGTAGTAATAGAGCAAGATGGCAGACCTGATGTCGGGCTGGCCTGCTGCACCTGGCGTCGTACTTTGACCACATCGAGAGGGTTTCCAATAATGATGCCAACAGCACCACTTAGATAGCCAGCCCAGAAGTCGGCCGACATGACAACCCTATCTCTCTACGGCTTCGAAAGTAGGGGAAGAAAATGTGAACTTGTTGCAACTTTACGCTGAGCAACAGTAATAGTGCTCAACACACCGAGGTAAACAAGACCCCAGACCAAACCAAGTCGTGCAAGAGGGAGCCGATTTGCAGTAGCTTGGACATTAATTCGTCGGAATCGAGTGAGGTATTGCCAATGGGCAAAATGTCCAGCGACTGTAGCAGTCACGATACCAGTACGATGCTGAGCAATTGCGACTTGGAGAGGGGTCGGTCCAAAGGATTCATGCTCGGTAAGGACATCCCCACCGACCGAGCGGCTTTGATCGGGGTTAAGGAGATTGACGCTTAACGCATCTGTTAGCTAGTTATCCAGGGTCTTTAGGAGCCGCCTACAGAGAGGGCAGGTTATCAGCAAATGATTTTGACCTACCCTGACGGCGCTGCAACAGGCGGATTTTCGGACATCGTCGTTGACTTGATGGAATAACCCCTAAGCGACAGGAGAATTGACTACTGATATAGAGCCCAAGAGATGAAATTAGCCACTCAGTTTATGGTATCAAGGTAAGCCCCCTAAGCTTCCTGTTTCTGTCATCCAACGTCTTAGGGGTCAACTTTCCTGTTGCCTGCCTGAGAGTAAGTAGGAATCAGGCAAATCGAGGGTAAAAATGGACGACTTGCCACCTGCCCATCGTTATTACTCGAGAGGTATTGACTTGATTCTTTTCGCTTAGATTAGTAGTTACCTAAGCTAGTGAGTGGATCTGAAGCAGTCTAAGCTTTTTGGCTTCATGTCTACTGTGTCAGTCATTATTCTCGCCTGCCATTAATAAGGTTGTCAAAGCATAAAATTGGCGATGGCCACTCACGTGATAGCGTGTGTCTGCCTGCCTGCAGTCTCGTCGCGTCCAGTTACTCATCGCGCTTACCTGTCTACCTCTTTCCCCCGTCAATTTTTATTTGGTGGCAAAGGATTTCTTACATTTCAACATCCTCTTCCTAAGCTCTGTAGACACGGTTCCTTTCGAAATGGGAGCAGCGTGAGTTTCACTATGCCCTCACACTCATTAATGCAACTTCTGACCAAGCATTCAGGTCACCTCTAGTGGCAACGCCACTTGCTGGCAAAGACAAGATTCTGGGCAAGCGAACGCCGACGCCTTCTTCTATTGACCGACTTCACAAACCATTCAAGTGTCCTGGAGTTGCTGGAAGGAGTCCAGCCGTGGACCGGCCATCCCGCAAACGGAGAAAGGTCGACTATGGCGGTGCCGATGGTGAAGCAGATAATGACAAACCATATACCAACGACGACAGGCTTGCGCTTGCCACTCGAGACATCAACAAATTCCCTGTTTGGGATGCCAAAGACAAAGGTCTTGTTTTTCGCAAAGCCTTCTCTGTGCCATTGAAGAACAAGGATAGTGCTGCATATAACCCCAACCGTGCTCCTCCTACCCTCGGTCTTCGACAGGGCGCTGTTTTCGTTGCCAAGCCTCTCCATGACCCTAGCGGCGAGTTCGCCATTGTACTCTATGATCCCACAGTTGATGACAAGCCGAAAGATACCCCCAAGGCCATTGAGCCTCCGAAGGCAGAGGCTTCGGACGGGAAATTAGATGCACCTCTTGTCCACAAGAGTCTTGCTGAGATCCTGGGCATCAAGAAGAAAACGAACGATGAACATCCTCGGGTTCCTGTTGTAATCGATCCCAAACTTGCTAAGATTCTTCGTCCGCATCAAGTCGAAGGTGTCAAGTTCATGTACCGATGCGTTACCGGCCTGATCGATGAGAAAGCTAACGGTTGCATCATGGCCGACGAAATGGGGTTGGGAAAGACTCTTCAATGCATCTCTCTCATGTGGACGCTTCTCAAGCAGTCTCCCGATGCGGGCAAATCAACCATCCAGAAGGCTATTGTTGTTTGTCCCGCGAGTTTGGTCAAGAACTGGGCCAACGAATTGACCAAATGGCTTGGTGCTAATGCTATCAATCCATTCGCCATTGACGGAAAGGCTTCGAAAGAGGAATTGACACGACAACTTCGGCAATGGGCAATCGCGAGCGGGCGAGCCGTAACCCGACCGGTTATCATCGTCTCTTATGAGACTCTACGACTGAACGTAGAAGAGCTCAAGCATACTAAGATTGGCCTACTCTTCTGCGATGAAGGTCACCGCCTGAAGAATAGTGACAGCAATACTTTCAATGCTCTTAATAGTCTCAACGTTTCTCGACGTGTGATTCTTACTGGTACCCCCATTCAGAACGATCTCACAGAATACTTTTCTCTTACGAGTTTTGCGAACCCCGATCTTCTCGGAACACGCTTGGAGTTCCGAAAACGATACGAAATCCCGATTTTACGAGGTCGAGATGCAGACGCATCAGAAGCGGATCGGAAGAAGGGTGATGAGTGCACTGCAGCTTTGCTTGGCGTGGTCAACAAGTTCCTGATTCGCCGCACAAACGATATTCTTTCCAAGTACTTGCCCGTCAAGTATGAGCATGTCGTCTTCTGCAATCTTGCACCGTTTCAGTTTGACCTCTACAATTACTTCATCAAAAGTCCTGAGATTCAGGCTCTTTTGCGAGGTAAGGGTAGTCAGCCTCTCAAGGCAATCAACATTCTCAAGAAACTTTGCAACCACCCCGACCTGTTGAATATGTCAGAGGATCTGCCAGGATCAGAGAAGTGCTACCCTGATGATTACGTTCCTAAAGAAGCGCGTGGTCGTGATCGTGAAGTCAAATCGTGGTATTCTGGTAAGATGGCTGTATTGGATCGCATGCTGGCTCGTATCCGGCAAGACACAAATGACAAGATCGTTTTGATCAGCAACTATACTTCGACACTGGACCTGTTTGAGCGACTTTGCCGTTCTCGCCAGTACGGAAGTCTCCGTCTCGATGGCACCATGAATGTCAACAAACGCCAAAAACTTGTCGATAGGTTCAACGATCCCGAGGGCGATGAGTTCGTCTTTCTCCTCAGCAGCAAGGCTGGTGGGTGTGGTATCAACCTCATTGGTGCAAACCGTCTCGTTCTTTTCGATCCTGACTGGAACCCTGCGGCCGATCAGCAGGCTCTGGCCCGAGTATGGCGTGATGGGCAGAAGAAGGATTGTTTTGTGTACCGTTTCATTGCAACCGGTACTATCGAAGAGAAAATCTTCCAAAGACAATCTCACAAACAGAGCTTGTCTTCCTGTGTTGTGGACTCGGCGGAAGATGTGGAGCGACATTTCTCTCTCGACAGTCTACGCGAGCTGTTTCAATACCGACCGGATACCAAGAGCGACACCCACGAGACGTTCAAATGTAAACGATGCAAGCCGGACGGCAAGCAGTATATTAAAGCACCTGCTATGCTGTATGGTGACACGAGTACATGGAACCATTTTGTCAACGAGGGATTGAAGCCCATTCAGGACTTGTTACTGAGGCAAGAACACGGAGAAGCAGAGGTCTCTGCTGTGTTCCAGTACATCTCCCACTGAGCTTACTAATTTGTGTATACTTTATGATTGATGTTCACGAGGCATGGAAGGCGTTGTTATGGATTGTCGGCGTCGAAAGGGTTACCTGTCATCTGCTTGACGGAGTTAGAATCAAGACTACCTGTGTATTAGATGGCTTGAATGGAGAATACTTATTACTGGTTGATCCTTCAGATAGACTGTTAAATTATAAAAGCGATCCGCGTAGTTTGTGTCTTGATTACAATGGTTAGAATTGTGTAAGCTAAATGATGGTGAGTTAGACGGCGCCTGATGCTGTAAACTGACATTGGTATTACCTAGCTCTTGTCTGTGAGTTTTCAGAGTATTTCTACAAAACTCTCGAGCAAGTCAGTTTGCATGGTCTACCCAGATAGTAGGTGAACTGTTAACAGTTCTATATCGTCGTTCATAACGATAGGTAACTCATGAATATTACGGTACAGTGCGAATAGTGGGTGGAATTGATCGTGCACAGTTTTAAGCTATGGGCAAACTTTTGCTTGTCAGTTTTTAAGAGTCAGTCTACGAATTCTTCAACTTATTAACTGCACGACAACAAACTTTACAATCAGGATCTACCTGTGGTGGAACAGACGCTTATATTACTATTCATTCGAACAAGGCAATCATGTCTTCTGGACCTGCAAATCAGTCTTCCCCGGAATTTACATCCTACTACCTCCAGCGGGCGACACAGGAGCTTTCAGAGGATCTCGACAAGGTTCGCAACGCCGAAGATTTTAAGGCCGATTCGATCCCATTTCTTGTCCACGCTCTTCAGCAGGGCGCCTGTCTTTTCACGTCCAGCGATCAGAAGAGAGTGGTGGCTGAGCAAAAGGGCAAAGAAGGAGATGCGTGAGATGCTCAAGAAGACTATAGCCGCCTGGCGCAGCCATCCTGAATCGAGCAACCAAAGATGCTTGGCGAAGAATTAATTTCGAATTCGAGACAACAGGGATCTTCTGGGGACATGATTCAGCCACACTCCATAAGGCCAGAGCACGTTGAAGCACAAATATTTGGCTGAAAGAAGTCAGTTTGTCAGTCAGGTGGCACCAACATCGCGCTGCCCATGAATCAGTGGTACTTATTATGGAGAGCACATGCGGTTGGATCGATTCATTATCATGTCATTCATAGGCTGTTTCATAAAGGGTATCCCAAAGCAGACCTGTCACCACATACAGAGCGTAATGCACCCAACCTATTAATATCTCTTCACTTTAGCCGAATGACGGCAAACATCTGCTTTGTAGATATGCACGTTTATCGATCTTCTATTTCGAGTTGTGGCGTCGTTCGAGTCGCACGGCCCATCCCTTAATTGCAAGGACGATGACAATCCAGGCCATCAAAAGTCCGACAAGGCCCATTGTGACGGTATACATGAACATGGCGTCGAGTTCGTAATGCACCATTCCATTGACAGTATCGGTGCTCTATTCGGGTCAGCTTGTTAACTCGAATGTAAAGCACGGCTCAACTTACGCTAGCCATGAAGACGATCCCCCCGGAGATGAGCCCGAATGACGCGAGTAGCTCAGTGGGTGGTCGTGATGGAAAAATGGACTTTGGCGGCTTCAAGAACATCAAGAAGTATGTAAGACCACGAGCTAGTGAAGCTCCAAGAAGGAGATTTCCCCACTGCTTATGGATCATGCTGGACATCATGGTGTGCTGCGTGTGTGAACTCATCATGAGTCCAAGCAGCATAATCACCAGAGCTGGAATTGGGTTCAGCGAGAACTCGTATGTATCGGGAATCTCTGTCTCATTCGTTTCTTCAATTGTATGGGGATTCTTTAGCTCGTTGTCTTGGACAGTTGTGTTAAGGAGATTGCGAATGCGAGTCGATTCGATAAGCATGCCACACTGGGTTTTTATGGTTAGGTCTCGCACTGGTTTGTAGGGGTTTGCAAATAATCGGGATGGCTCTGACTTACCAAACCGCCTCCCAGGAAGAGAACCGTTATGGAAATGTGTTCCAAATCTTGCGCAGTCCAGGCCCCTCCCCAGCCGCCAAGATGCTCCATAAAGATGTTGGTAGAGCCATAGAAGAAAATCAAGAAGCTCTCGACAAACTCGGCAGAAGGACGCCATTCTTGGGAGCGTTTTCTGGGACAAACATTCCACGCCCAGCCGAGCTCGCCAAAACTACCAGACCAGCGACCTAGGGTAAAGATACCCAGCCAGAAAAAGACACCGCCCTTGATCCAGTGTGCCAGACCATTGAAGATTTCGTCTCTTTCCTATCAAAACATGTTAGACCACCCAGAGTTGGACTATAATTTCGGAAAGACAACTGACAAAGAAGCGGCCGAAAGTGGCTATGCCAGTGGCAAGCGCAATGAAGCCAAAGGGAAGAATAATGCGATCAACTATTTTGCGCCAGACATCTAGGATCTTCCAGACTCTTGAAGCAGCAACCTGGGAGACACGACGGGCTAAAGTCCCTCGAGGAGCAGCAGGTGATAATGAAAGCCCTTCCAGGTCTTGGTCGTCTTCATATTCTTTACTGGGGTGCTGCGAAGGCGATTCAATGCCATTGAGTGTCGATACTGAGTCGCTCCGCAGAGAAGGGCTGCTTGGATTGTTGTATCGTCGGCACTCATCGGAAGCACGGTAGAGACTCTCGTCGTGGTAGCCGCGGTCTGAGGCCAATTCAACCTCCGATCTCATTGCTGGAAGAAAAGAGTATGACCCCAAGTTACTTGACTTGTTCCCACTGCTTCGGAGAGTGCCAGCGATATGGCCCACAGCGGTTACAAGCACTTGGGCACAGACAACCCAGGTCACAATCCAGCCGATTTTGTGGTGCGCATTATTGGGATACAAATCTGGGGTTTGAGTGTTGTAGATAATGCCCAGAAGAACTCCTAGGGTATTTGAAACTAGGAATATGAGTTGCGTAGGCAATGTATAGCGAGAACCTGCCAGTGATAACATGACAGCTGTGGTCCTTGTAAGTCAGTGCCACAAGCAATTGGGCTATGGTGAACTTACCAATGGGGAGGATGAATACCCAGGAAAGAACCATCAAGGCAATATGCGTATAGACTACTCCAGAATGCTCAGAATGGGCAAAGTAAGTATTGGTGTAGTCGTGATCTTTGGCTGGATGTGTTGTGTTGCTGCCATGAACCATTTCCATTTCCTTACTATCGCCATGCGCAACGACGATAGGTAAGAGTACCAAGACCAATGCGTTCGAAACGCGCCATGTCACGCTTCTATCAATCATGCTGAGAATGTATCGAAATATGCCGTTTGATTTGGGAGCCGAATGGAGATCAGGTCTCAAGCAAGAATTGTACAGATCGTATGTGCATAGACGGCTAGAAACAAAAAGGGAAAATGTTTATATATGAGGGAATCATGCGATTAGACTGAAGGATAGGGCCAAGAACGTTTCAAGGAGCCTCGATATGGCATTGATTTAAAACATGGCATGGAAGCCTCTCCATCGCGTTCCATTTTGGCAAGGGGGCCGAAATCAGGTGGGCTTATATCCATCTGATGGGATTGAACGAGTCAATAAAGATGCAGGCACCATCCGAAGGTTCCGAATTGCTTCATCTTGTCATATCTGAAAACAGGCTGGATGTATTCACTACAGAAAACAACGGAGAGAAAGGCAATGGAAGGCGTGCGTGCGTACGGTAAGCAGGGGCGGTAGAATGGGGCCGGCCGGTGGGGGGGTTACCTCACAGTACTTACTACCTTTGTAGGTGCTATCCAGATACTAAACAGTATGGATGTTTCTGTTACGTTCTTTTTGCTTTTAATTCCGAATATTTACGATATTGCATCTTTTTAGTCCGGGATCGACGATTAGTGTCAAGAGAGCATAATACAGTAGTAGTATTAGTCGGAGATGAAGTGGACCATCTCTCACTTTACCAGAGGGCTGCAGTTATTCGCGTACCTATAGAGTTGGTAGTGTTCGGCTTACAACTGGATCGCGAATATTCATACCTTCGCACCTACATCAAGGCTCGACGGTTCTTCCACACCGATCTGAAGGTATTGGATATTTAGAGATAATACTAAGCTCTCTTACAGGGATGCTCACTTGAAGATCTTGGCGCTAGTTGTAGCATCCCGCTCGACAATACGTTTAATCCCGGCTCCACCTAAACACGGCAGTAAATCGAATATTCCACTTTGTGGACTATCGATGTATCATACCTGCTGAATAATTATGTTCTCTATCAGGTATACATACGCTATGGGCAATAAGGCTGTAGTGTATGACGTCGATAAGATGCGAATAATCCACCAAGCCTGACGAGAAAGATACACGCCTGCTATACGCTGTTCTTGCACATACGTTTGCTCACTCACACGTAACTCCCACAGCTTCGCCCGCTTTGACATGACGGAAGTCTGGTCCTCGAACCTCGGGGAACAGACACAAATCATTCATACCGAAACTCCTTGGTAATGCATCTTTCTTGGCAAGGACATTTATGACTGGACTTGAGCGTAGTACCATGCCCGAAGGCCCGATGCTTCCGGAAATCCACCGAACCCAACATATTTCAAAGGTCACAGGACACCTTCTTCGAGTCTTGACCGCAGTCGTATGACTCAAAGTGCAAGGATTGTGAGGTGAAGAGTCTTTCAGCATGACAAGTGATGTATAAGACCTACCTATCAAGATTTATCCCCCAGTAGGTAGCTTACAAATACTGTAGCCTTCACTCACTATCTAGAGACATTCCTACATACGCATACTCTTACGTGCAGAATGGACGAGCGTATAGTCCTAATCCAGAACAAAATTCTCGGGCTGTCTAAATGTGCTAGCACACACCATCAAACTTATTTGCGTCGTATTACGAGACATGTTCCAGACGAAAGGACCATGTCATATGATATTCACCAACAGACTGGGACCTAACCGGCTAGGTGGTGTTTCAACTGCCAGGTATTGTAGACCTTGCACTGATACAGTGATACACTTGCTTCGTGTACTTTCGGATTACCTACTCACATTGCGCATCAGCCCCGTTATCTAATACCACTGCACGTAGTAGTCTTCCATCACAAAGGGCTACCTACTATCTAACTTTCCACCCTGCGGAAATCGATGACAGCTGTTAGGTTGCTGGTGTACCCGCTAAGCGGTATAGTGGCTGCGTTAGCTCCCCATAGACGGATCCTACGGTATCGTACTTGAGCAGGGATAAGCTCAAACCCTAGCTGTCGATCTCCACTGGTCAGTCACTTTACTTGGTCACAGGTAGGAACAGTATCGATACAGTCTACGGAGAGATCCACCCGAAACTGAATGATGAGAAGGAAATATCCGAAGCTGCCGAGACGACATTCTCTTCCCATTTCATCAAGATACAGCCAAGTGCTCTGCATCGAATCTTGGCGCTCTCACCACAACCATTTCATTCCGATGAAAGACAACACTTTGCAGAGCCGAAATACAAGTCGATATGCACGTATGACTAACCATCAGTACACCTCAACAGACAGGCCAGGTCCGTCAAGTTACTCAAAAATGGTGTTTGGGGAGATATTCTTGCTTTAGAGCCCACCGTCCTACAGCGAAGACCGACTCTCTGCAAGCATCCTCCATTTCTCCTCATCATGAGCTACACGCCCTTCGCCCTCAAGCTTGCCCAAAATCTGCAATACACCGCCACAAGCAGCTGGGTAAAGAGCCCTTGGCACATCTTTGTAGATTACTTCTACCAACTCCATCGCTGTCCAGGTCGACCATAACGCGGGGTCATTCGTCTCTACGTCTCCGGGCCCCATTTTCAAGGTTTGGATAACCTGTTCTTCCCGCTGTCGTCGATGTGCAATATACTCTGCGATTTTCGCGGGTCCATTCTCCATAATTGGTCCATGCCCGGGGTACGCTCGGCCTTTGAAGAGAACTTTCATCTTTTCGAGACTCTGTAGGTATGTGACCAGGTCCTCAAAAACAGCTGTGCCCTGTCCAAGGACATTATCAGCCGTGAACATTGCATCTTCCTCCTCAAGCACAAATACAACATGATCCTTGGTGTGTCCTGGCGTATATGCAGCTGTCAAGGTCGCGCCCTCAACTTCAAAACGCTGGCCATGCTTTATTTCAAGCTGTCCGTGTTCAGGAGTATGCTTATAGATTTTCGTCTGTGGCGATATGTTTAAGAGGTCTTTGATACCACCAGTATGATCATGGTGCCAATGAGTGATGAGGGCAGTATCAATAGTTGCATTTTCCCGCTGCAGAGTTTCACAAATAGAAGTTATCCAGGCCTTGCGCCCCTCGCCTGTGTCAATGAGAAGTCGACGTCGACCTGTGCCAAGGAGGTAAGTGTTTGTACCCTGGAGAGTGAATTTGCCTGGATTGCCGCCCAGTATGCGTATGCAAGCAGGACTGAGACGTTCTACGGCTGGTAAAGAAATGAGTTGCGTTGCCATGACTTTTGAATAGTTACTTCCTTTGTCAGAGAGGTGGCGGGAGATGTGGAAGAAGTCAAGGCGCTGATCGGGAGGGGTGGAGGGGTCCGGAGCCGGGGATTCGGTGGGTTACGTAAGGTTATGCGGATGTTCCGTGAAAGAGCAGTCCGGCAATGACAAGATAGACAGTTACTGTTTTTGTTTTAAGATTATTCGATTCAAATGTAAAAGAGAAGGGCTTATTTAGCAATTCAGATAATACTTAGAACACGCAGGCTAAGCGTCGTAATCGAGGTGACCTACAAGGGATTGTAATGGAGAAGGTTGGTAGACCTCGGTTTAAGCTGCAGCTCAACTCTTCGGGTTGGCAGATGCTACCCTACTTTAGTAGCCGGTTGTTTTGTTAATCATTACCTTAGTACTAGTAGGCACTACACATGTTATAGTAGGAGCGGCTGTGGTAGCCAGCTTCACATTTCAAAGCTTCTACAGAAAGAGCACTTAACCAAAGTAGTACATACGTGGATTGAATTAGTACTACTGAGGGAAGAATTATCTCTGAGTACCTACATGTCTCAGTGCCTTACCACAGATGTCTACTAATGGATGTGCATAGGTTATTTTTGCACCGTTAAGAGCAATCCGAGAATATCCCTTTCTTTGATGTATGAGTTTTGATACCAGTCACAATAATCAACAGGCTTTCCCTGTTGTTCAATCACATTTAACGTTTTGGGACCTGGTTTGATATCTAGTACTAAGATAGCTGCATGCTCATCTTATCGCCCTGCATGACGACCTACAAACGAAGGGTCCATATAATTTTTGCAGCTGTGATGTACCTTCCGCCAATCTTAGGCGTCGGGGTACGCACTAAAACAGATGGACCCGACTGCACTTGCTGCAATCTTTCGGACAGGCTCTCTCCTGCCTGTCCCTAACATAGTTTAAGTTACAGTGGCTTCACCTCTGTGCGCTGGACCATTCTTACATTTCCAATTCATTCATCGTATTAATTTTTAAACACAATCGGCCAGCCTCGAGATATTGACTATTATCCTTCTTGTCTTGGAAGAAAGCGAAGATCTGAGCGCCAGTCTGGTTTCAACGCTCCATTCTCTTCTTATCAATTCAGCCCCTTGACGGGAAAAGGCGAACAATTGTCCGACTTTCAACGTGGGCCTCATCATTCCGGCCGTTCGACGTTCAGATCGCGAGACGGATAATCGAATATTACCGGCACAACAGCACTTGACTACACATCTCTAGAGCTGTTTCCCGTACGATAATATACCTTCTGCCTTCGGCCTTATCAACAGATTCCTCGTCGTACTCCAAATCAGTTATTCAAGCTGCATCCCATCAACCTTGTTCTGCAAGAGCTTTACATCCTCGTCCATCTTGAACCCTTCGGAGGAACCATACTATAGGCAAACATTCAATCACCCAAAATGTCTGCACGGCCAACAACTCCGGCCTCACCTAAGAATGTCAGGGTAAAGTCGCCGGTTCCTGGGTTGCCCATGTTTGGCTGCGGTATGACACCTCGTTTTTTCCATCGCTTTGAATTACCATAAGTCCCCTTGCCGTTTTCTGACCGATCTAGAACATATACAACTCCTCCTGAGCAAGAACCAGGAGGTCATGAACAGTTCTATCACGCATTACAAGTTGATTCTCCGCGGCATCTTTGATGCGACACCGATCGTCCCTCAGACCTCAACGCTAGATGGCCGACCCGTCACGTCACTTACCTCGAATTATCTCTGCCTGCAGTGCCCATCGACCGTCACCGAAGAAGAACGCTTGAAACATGGGACTAAAAAACAACATCGTTTCTGTTGGTTGCCTTGTGCTGTCACACAGTGCTCTGCTAACATGCCGCAGATGTCGATTCCAGGAGTGGCTGCCTTTATTGTCAGATATGCGACGACTATATATGGGACCCGACTCTCGAGGAGCTCCGAGTGAGAAAGATAGGAACTGGCTCTTTTTCTGGTAGGTCGTAATTCCGGAGTTCTCTGTTTTGTACCTTTCAATCGCGACGGGACAACAGCAATTCCTACAAGGATCCTCTTGTTGACCATGGCTGGTTACACAGGCCGAAAGAGAAAACACGACGAGTTGTTTACAGGTTCTTTTAAGGATGATCCGCGGTTCATTTCTAATAACACTAACACTGCTTCATGCCGGGCTAACGGCCTACGCGGTATCTATAACGCAGGTGCTACCTGCTACCAGAACGTTGTTCTCCAGAGCTTCTTGCACAATCCTTTGCTCAGGAATTTCTATCTCAGTGATGGTCACCAGAGCAGTGATTGCCAGGTCCCCCATTGTTTGAGCTGTGCGATGGATGACATGTTTCAAGATTTCTATGCTTTGGAGACAACCAACGGTTACACCGCCGCGAATATTTTGTCCGGGTTCTGGATCTCGGAGAAAAAGGCGTTCGAGAATCTTGTTACCACCAAAGAACAAGATGCTCATGAGTTCTTCCAATTTTTAGCTGAAGAGCTCCACGAGCGAAACGGGGACGGCAAAAAGCCAGAGATTGGTAGCGAGCACAGCTGCAACTGCATCATGCATCAGACATTTTATGGTAAGATGCAAACAACAACGACATGCCAGAACTGCTCGGGTCAAAGTAACTCTATTCAATCATTCTTGGATCTGAGCTTAGGCCTCGAAAATGTCGTTCAAAAGAAGAGTAAAAGGACAGGACAAAAGAAGCCCACTGTCACCTTGCAGGACTGCCTAGATGAGGAATACATCAAGTATGACAAATGCGAGTATCGGTGCAATAACTGCAACGGGACGCAACAAGCAAAACGACATACTAGCATAAAGCGGCTGCCAAATGTACTGTCGATACAGCTTAAGGTAAGCGATGGCCTCTGATACAACACATGTTTCATCAAACTAAGAGCATCTCAGCGCTTCGAGTACAGGCACGGCCGACACGATCGTGCCGCCTCCAAGGTTGACAACGAAATCAAGTTTCCGCTACAGCTCAACATGATGCCTTACACTAATCGAGTTCGGAATCACGATAGCCGAGAAAGTCTTGAGCTAGAGCGATCTTGTACTTATGATCTACTCAGTGTCGTGGTTCACGTAGGTGAGCTGGACACTGGTCACTATACATCTTACTGTCGGGTTGGCGACCAGGTGAGTTCTGTCAACATTCGTGACCAACAAAAATCACTAACACTGCACTAGTGGTTTAAATTCAATGACCACAAAGTAGAGTTGGCGAGCCTGTCTGATGTCCTTGGGGCCCAAGCCTATCTTCTCTTCTACATCATTCGCTCACTTGCTTGATCTTGGAACGCAACTGTAGACAATGCTGAGTAGAAGATATCATCAGCTAGGCGTGTGGGTGAAATTCCAACAGACATGAAGTCCGACTATACAGAAATCGTGTTCATCGGAAACTGATAGACGAAATCCGATACATCCTATGGCGTCGGTATTTTGTTCAATTTGTACCTGTAGTGTCATAGCCTCAACATGAAAACTATGTGGTATCTCATACATACTTGTCTCTGCTTAATGACGAATTTCTGCGTCTAGGAACAGACTGAAAAAAACTTGCGAGCATCCTCTCAAGCTGGGTATACTGCTAGTCCTAACATACCTCCAGTTAGTCGCCCGGCCATATTTCCATGGCTCTTGCAGCGGTTTCTACGCAGCAACCGTCTTCTTGTAGAGCTTTGTGCCTCCCTCGCCTGCCACACTAATCGGACTCATCCGATCGCCAGTCCCAGGTCGAACTCTCAAAGTTGGCGTAGCAATAATAATGATTACTCAAGCCAGCGTGGGCGGGCTCAAACGTCGTCGGGTAGACTCCGATAGAGCTGTAGAGTTTGTCGATAATGGGAGCCATTCTCTCGCCAGTGCAGACAATGACGCGAGGCGACTTTGGCTTAATGAGCCAGCGACCGGTCAAAGCAACTAGGTAGATGGCACGTCAGTACTGAAGAGATGCGTCCAGGTCACCAAGATTTCTCCGAGACTGCACAGTAGAAATCGTGAAATATCAAAGCACGACTTACATTTTGTCTGACAGTCATTGCTGAAAAATGGAGGGTCAATAATGACACTGTCCAAGCTACCCTTCAATTTTACTAGTGACGCCGAGTTAGTCTACTGTGCACAGCGTTCGGCAGGTGAGAGCGGCCGTACGTGGAAGTTGGAGAGGTCGTTGGAAGTCATAGAAGACGAATTCAGGGAAGACGCTGAACCGATGGTCATGCTCAAACAGCACCAATTTTGGTCGATCTTCGACAGGCCAGAATCTCTGTACGACAATGGTAAGTCAACGTATATCGGACACGCCCTCTCCGAGAAAGCATTGGAATCGATCGGGATGTTGCTTACAAGACGGTTCTTAAGCGCGATGAACACACTTGGTGTCGACACTACGCCAATGGTTGAACTCGACGATGCACCATCAAGGAGCTGGTCGGCAAGGGCAAACGCAGTCTCGTCAAGAAACTAGGTGACTAAGTTAGTATAGTGATTTTTACCCAACTCTCAACCTCATGAAGTTGTTGTCGCTTGGCGCACGTCTTGCGCCAAGAGTACCCAATGCCATGCCAGTACGTAATAAATACCCCAACGCTCGATGCAAGATCCCAGGAGCCGATCTGAGAAACCATCTCCACCAGCGTAGCCGAAGGTGAAAGGTCACTGGACGACATGTTTTCTCTGTGCCTTGTTTCATGCGACTTGTTTTACGTACCCAAAATTGCGATTCGTTCCAGTCCTCCGTAAAGGCGGCCATGGTCAGCGGTTGATCGTCCGCATCTTCCGCTATAGGGTCCTCGTCCTCCGGTTCGATCACCCCGAGCCCGGCTCCGGCTCTGGGGGCGGCGCCGGTCCTCAACTTCTCGAACGTCTTGACATGAGCATCTTTTTCTGCATGGAACTCGGCTAACGCGGCCAAGGCGTGACTCGAGAGGCTTCTGCAGACCAACAAAAGTCAGTAAAATGGTGTGGGGTAGGCAGCAAGGGAATCAGAAGATCTTCTTACATGGGTTCTTCATCATCAAAAGACATCGGGAAGTTGTGATTGAAACTGCTCGTTTTAATCTCAATATACGACTGAACGAAGGTTCAGGATTTGGGTACGATGGAGGGTTTTGTGCGCAGGTTCGGCGGGGTCATCTTCGCTGCTCTTCCAACGGTCTAGACTTCGCGTACATGAAAACTGCATGAAGGCAGATCGCTACAGGGTAGTTGAACGAGGACTGACCTCTTTGCTGAACTTCAATTATCTGATATCCTTTCAACTCAATGAAAACCTGTGCAATTGTCGGATCTCGCACACCTCTAATTCATGCGGTCCTATATACACGGACTATTATCAACCTGTCCGCTCAGCCCTTGACCCCCAACTGTCTTGCCAGCATTCATGGTACGCAAAAAAATTGATTCCTTTTCTTTACAACTCATCCAAGACGTGAATGTACTTCTTCTCTTCCCGCTTCTCCTTCTCCGTCGCAGGGGGGAGGTCGTAGAAGTTCTGGCTTCGGAAACCTTGCTAAATAGGGGTCAGTTTGTGTTTCTCAAGACGACAGGCGACAGCGCTCACCAGGTAGTGGTAGGTGAAGTTGATAATATCACCAGGCTCAATGCCGAGGTCCTTGAAGGTCTTGGCCTTGGGGTCGATGACCTGGTCCAAGAACTCTCTCTCAACCTCATCAGCTGACAAAGTATGCCACCACAAGACCTTGTTCAGCACCTCGGCGATAGGCTTTAGAATAGCCTTTGGCACATTGACGTGTCGTCGCTGTTTATAAATCTCTTTGTCAACCATGACGGAAATCTCCTCCATACTGTACTTTTTAGGCCCGTAAAGCTCGAAAGTCTGCCCAGCAGTGGTATCATCGAAGAAGATCTTCTCAAGAGCAGCACCGACGTCAATAGACTGTGACCGTTAGCGCTTTGGCATTGCGAGGTCGGTTTCACTAGAACCTACGTGAACGGGGTAGAACTTCTCTTGCATGTTGTTGGAAGTGAAAAGGTTGGTGACGCCAGCCAGCTTCAGCAGGAGGTTGTCCTCGAAACCAAAGATAGGAGCAGGGCGGACAATGGTGGTCTCGGGGAAAAGGCTACGGGCGATTTCCTCAGCTCGGCCCTATTTCGTTTGTCAGTCCCCCGCCTAAGTGAAACGTGCCTTCTACAAACCTTGGTACGGTAGAATTCCGAAGTAGACTGAGAGTTGGCGCTGTGAGAGGAAACATGGATGTATCGGTCGACATCGTACTTGCAGACAGCCTCAACGATTCGCTCGGTACCCTCGACGTGTACATCTTCCAAGGAAAAGTTCCTGGCAATTAATCAGCTTCCTCTCTCTTGCTCGAGTCCCTGCCGCATGAACTTACTTGGTTGGATAGTCGCGGCCGATCAGGTTGAAAACAGCATCCGAGTGTCGCACACTAGCCTCGATAGAAGGGGTATTTCGAAGATCATGCTCCTAAGTCCAAGGTTACTGGAAAGCTCCTCACGATATCGAATAAGATTGAAAAGTACAATAAAGACAACACGGCCGAGATCTCCAGTGACCTTAAGGTGCCGCTTGGCCATTTCCTCACGGAAGGGAACAACCACAGTACATCCCTGACGAGCTGAGACCAGTATTAGTATCCCAATTGCTCAATTACCACCAACAAATCCTAAAGTCGGATGTGCTCACCGAGTCGGTTGACAATATATCGTCCCAGTTGGCCGGTTGCGCCAAATACAGTAACAGTATGGCCTGATTGTTCTTGATTAGTGTCGTTCGTGGCCATCGTAGTTAGATCGTCGTACCTCCAAGGGATGAACTAGACAAAGGATAATATTAGAATGAGGCTCGACAATGCCATTGGACCGTGGTTTAGCTTACCGGCCACCCTCAACACGCATGATAGGCTTGCCAGTTCGAGTAATGGAAATATCGGAAAGGGATCGCTTGCTAACGACATTGAAAGCAGCCTTGCGGGCTGCCCGCGCAGCGAGTAGAGGGGAAGCCATCGTTGCGAATATACAGATTGCGTGACAAAACGCTGCTGTGCCTCGCAATTGGCCGTATATCGTCCGTCTTCAATACGTAGGCAATGTTTGATGATGCTAGCCATGGTAGAGCCTCGGGGAACGGTAATTGTAGGTCACGTGATGGGTCACTAAAAACTTACAGCTCGTCATTGGCTATCGGTTTTTGAGGTGCTCTCTCCAGGGGTCCGTGCTTCTCGACGTGCGACAACCAGGCTGCCTGGTAGCCTCACTGACGAGCTAAGGACCTCCCTCCATCTCCACTGCCGTAACTCGATATCGACCTTGACAAACATACCACTTTCACTCATCATCGCGACGACATCTTAACGACACCACGATCGACTTACGCAGGGTGAAGCCTCGCGATTTCTTGAGGTCCTGTAAGAAAACCACCATCTGGTTCCGCAAAGATATACACAACCAACCGAAACTGCAGGCAAGCTAGCTAGCTGTGCACGTCACTCTACTCCCCGATTCCACCGACACCACATACATATCCGCCATCATGAGTAACGACGTTATTGCCGATTTTCTTGCCGAGCAGCGCGATGAAGCTCCTGAAGAGCTCCAGCCCCTCATTCTCGACTTCGAGAACTTCTGGGAACGAAAGCTTTGGCATCAGCTTACTGATGCCCTCATCGATTTCTTCAGCCAACCCGAGAGCGCTCCCCAAAGGCTACAATTCTACAGAGTCTTCATTTTGAAGTTCGCTGATAAAATCAATCAGTTGAAGCTTGTGGACCTAGCATTGAAGGCAGCAACAGAGTGCGACGGTAAGATTCCCATGCAATATGCCCGAAGTCGACGGTTTGCTGATCGATGATGTTTGGTTATTATAGAGGATGAGGAGCGACTTGCCTTCCTGCAATCAGTTGCCAAGAAGGTCGACAACGAAAACTCTCAAGATGCCTACGTCTTTGCTTTGGTTGCTGTCGCCCAAGCAAAGCTAGACCTGGAGGAATTAGATGGAGCGCGAAAGGATCTTGACACAGCCGAGAGGATACTGGACTCATTCGACTCCGTAGAGAATGTAGTCCATGCTGCTTTCTACGACGCCAACGCTATCTACTACCAGGTATAAACACGAAGCCTCCGACTCTGACCCTGACTTTGGGATTTCTCTATGAACCCTGCTAATCAATACTTCAGCGCAAGATGGACTTCTCCAACTACTACCGCACTGCCCTTCTCTACCTCGCATGTATCGATATCAACGAGCTCTCCCCCGAGGAGCGACATAAGCGGGCTTATCATCTCAGCATTGCTGCTCTCGTCTCCACCAGCATCTACAACTTTGGAGAACTTCTCCTTCACCCTATTCTCGATGTTCTCGCCAAGAGCGAGCACTCTTGGATGCGTGACCTTCTTTTCGCTTTCAACCGCGGCGACCTGGCAGCTTACGATCATTTATCGGATCGTGTCGATTCTCACAAACTTCTTAAGAGCAACTCGACACATCTTCGCCAAAAGATCTACCTTTCTGCCCTCACTGAGGCTGTCTTCCGTCGTGCTCCCCATGATCGCACTCTCACGTTTGCTACTATTGCCCAGGAGACCAAAGTCCGCCCAGAGGAGATCGAGCATCTCATCATGAAGGCTCTAAGCCTTGGTCTGCTGCGAGGCACCATTGATCAGGTAGATGGTGTTGCGCAAATCACCTGGGTTCAACCCAAGGTACTTGACATGAAGCAGATCGCTGCAATGCGTCAGCGACTGCTTGACTGGGACTCGAGCGTCAACCAACTTGGTAACTGGATCGAATCGGCCGGTAAGGATGTGTGGGCTGCATGAGACATGCAATCGGCAAGAGTGTTTGTAGGAGCATAGGACAAACAAAACAAACCAACTTGTACAGTATAGACGGATAGAAACTTCTCTCCTGGTAGATTATGATATTTTACCCAGGGCAAGACTCTTAATTCTAAAATCAGTCTATTCCACCACACCTGGTGTCAGTGCTATTCTATGAAGCCTAAAAATGACGCCTGCAGCTCCACTGATGCAATGTCCTTTTTATGTCTTAGAGCTCACTTATTATTTTTTTCTCAAGCAGTGACCTCTCCAAAAACGTTAACCATACCCACGAGCCAGGCAGGCCACCAGAGACACCAAACAACAACGGGTGTATACATGCCCCAGACATTCCACCCGAAGCTCGCCTCCTTCAATAGATCTGCTATGCTGATATGCCAGAGTTGAGCTGCGGCATACACTACCGTAGGTGGGGCCACAATGTTGAGCAATCCAGCCAAAGACCAACGTAGGGCTGGGTTCTTAACCGGCTGGACAAAGCTCAGAGGGCTAGAAAGCACGCCGATGAGGAAGGCGAGCGAGAAATTGAGAGTAGCTAAAGTTGAGAGACACATGCCCAGAACGAGTAAGGAGAAAGACTTTGTAAGCTGGAAATGCTGAATGGTGGGCTTGGTGACCAATATCAAGAGTCGAGAGATGGCAAATGGAAGGATGGCAGATACGACGGAGAATCCAGCAAATGCTGGAGAGAGCAACTACAGATCATCAGTGATGTTTAGGAACGAGTGAACGAATGTACCTACAGTGGCAGGAAGGTGGTTGAAAGTGTACAGAGGAATGGCTGCGAGGCCTTGACAGACGGCGACGACACCTAGTGGAACAAATAGATCTCTTCCAGCTTGTGTCGCATAGACAGAGGTGGTCGAGTCTTTTTTCTCTGATTTCGCTGTCGCCGGTGTCTGGCCGCTCTTTACCCAGAGAGAGATGGCCATGATGGTAAAGTTGGCAGCAATCAGCATGGCACTTGGAAGGTAAGTACCAATACTGACAAATCGATCGGTTTGCATCAACAAATAGAAGAAGAAACTTTGATGCAGATGCTCAAGTAGGTTGTTCAAACTTCGGAACGAACCCTCGATCACGCGGCCCATGGCCATTTCATCATGCCATCCTTCACCGTAAGGCTGGAGAGTGACGGCATCGACGTGATAAGGAATAAAGCTACTGTGAGCACCAGCTGCATAGCCGAGGCCTTGATTAAGCATACCGCGTAGCATAGTCTGCAAACGATCGGAGTAAGTTCCCCGGTGCTGTGTCATCTTCTGGATGGAAGTACTAATGCCCATCTGACCACCAGCAATATTGACTATGGAGTTAATGAGATCAAGATTGGGGAGCTGTCCATTGGGTCCGTCATAGATTATATGTACGGATTTGAAGCTTTGCTCTTGCGGATAGTCGATAGCAAGAGCACCTTGAAGGGCACCAGACTTAAGAGGTAGAGGGGCCACAAGATCAGGGTTGTGGGCATCATGGTATGCGTCTACCCAAGCTTGTGTGCCTGTCTTGCTATCTGGCGGGAACACGAGAATGATATCTTTAGACCACAGGGACCAGCCTGTACTAGTTAAACATCTTTGTCATCTTTGACTCATTCAGAGGCACTTACGTTTAAAGTAACGGGCAAGGGTTAAAGCGAGAGATACGCCATTGCGGTTGAGTTGTTCTTCGACGTTCTTCCATGCAGCGACCAAGACGATAGCTTCTGTGGCATCGCCTCGGGGAGCTTGTAGGATAGCATATAGGTTTTGTCCTGAATACTCATGGCCAGCCGAATTGTAGGTATAGTTCTGACGTCCAACCTTGAGTCCAACACCGGTCAGAATCTTATCCAGCCTATTGTTGACCCTAATACAGCCAGTTGGTTAGTGTTTGAACCAATTGAATTATTGTCAAGTCCCAAACGCACTCGTAGTTGCTCTTATTAAAGACATCGTCAACCTCCTGGCGGTACGCGCGGAAAATGTTTTGTTCGCTTCCCCCGAAATACGTGTGGACTTGTCCAGGCAGGAGAGCATTTTCCGAAATATAGTTTCGTCGTGAATATTCGTTCAGGGGTAGAAGAAACAGCCAGATTACACCGACGGCGATACAGAGGAAGGACAAGTAAGGAGGTAGCTTCAGAATGCGAGGGTCGCGACGTAGCGAGAGCGCCGATGCTATGGATAGATTAGAATTAGGGGTTCGAAAAGGAAGAATCTACTTATGGTTCTTTGTTACTCACAAAGGAGTCGCGACATGATCGAATCGATGCCTTTGCGACACAAGAATTGGTCTTCTCAATAAGTAAAGGTTGAGGTTGTCGTGAACGTCGGGGTCCATTCAATCATTAAAAAGGGTACGTACCTTCATGACAACTTACCTCTTACCAGCAAAGCTCCCGGGCCAGGGGGCCTGTATGCGGGGCAGACTATGTGGCTACCGGGGGTCGCGTCGATCTATGTGAGTCTGTTGGATAACCAATGTACTTAGAGGTAAGTAGGTTATTAGGTTAGGAGATTGCGACGGCAAGACTTTCCAAGAAACTCAACCAACATCAGATCCCCCAGAACCTCTTAAAACTTACAAACACGTATCGAATCTTGGCACTCATACACGACAAAGGCGAAAACATATTGCGTCAAGTTCATGCTTCTATAGGTTTGATCATGGGTTCAATTTCTAATTCTCTTCCGCCTCATCCATTAGATCCAATATCCAATATCATTGGTAGCAAGATTCAACATAAACATGTAGCTACGCCACAACCTGTACGTTCATTCACTCCATTTGTTTTGATTGCTGCGCCTGTTCATGACATATGAAATGCTTCGAAAAACATGCCCTTTCTATAGTACAAATCTGAAAAGGAACGTGCAATAAGCACTATCGTGCTGGTGCACAATTATACAAAGGCGTACACCTATTACACCCATCTAAGGCCCAAGACGTTGGGTCGTGCCGACGAGCTCTGTTGCTGCGCTCCCACTAGGGCCCGGACGGTTAGTTGTGGGTAGCACGCCGAATCGGCCGTATGTTGTCTTATCGATGCTGACGTAGTGTGGAAGAATCTTGAGAAGATTGAGTCGGTTCTCAACCCATCGAAGGCCCCATTCAGGAGGTGCTAGTAGCTTGGCGTAGCCGAAGCCCGCTGTTCCGAATGTCAGCCTTCAATAGGTAACAAATATAGAGGTGAAACTTACCAACATATCCAATGGCAATACCACAAAGATGGCCCAAGAAACTTGTTCCAGGAATCAATGCCGCCACAACCAAACTCATTATTAAGGGAGTTGTCCATGTTGGGATATTGACTGTGCCAATAACGAAATGAGGGTTGTTCTTGTATGTCTGAATCGACTCCATCGCCAATAGGGTAAATACCCACATGCTGCACACATCTATTAGCAACCTCGTCTGAGTGTTTTCGTTGTCACGTACCTAGCTCCCAGGACCCCATGGTTTGTTCGGAATATGCAACGTTCAATCAATACATAGACAACGGCAGGTATAGATGTCAACGCTATAACCATTACAGTCAGTTTGTGGTCCTTTCTACAATAAGTTGACATTCTTACGGCCAAAGAATAAGGCAAGGGATGTCAGGGTTCCGTGTTCAGTCTCGAATCGCTCCATGAGAGGAGTAAGCGCCAGAAGGTTGAGGATGGCATGGACAATGTTGAGATGTATCAACGGGAATGTCGACAGTCGGTATGCTATACAACAAGGTTCTAGTTAGTACAACTAGAGGTCCCATGCAAGATGCTTCGCAGTACCGTTTGTAATGCTGATCTCTTCAGGGATGAGAGCGCCCCATTCTCGCAAGTTCCATACGGACTGCAGCGATGCGATCGAAAGAGCGACAATGGCGAGTACGATAAGACGAGTGAAAAGCGGTAGTCGGGTTAGGTAGGACCGGGCTCGTAAAGCGTTGAAGTTCTGAAGACGAGGTCGCATCTCTATCGATGGGCGCTACTCGGAGCAGCCGGCCAGTCCGTGGTTTATAGGGATGGAAAGTTGTTGATACAGTATTGGAATCGGAAGGTCCCAGAGGGTCAAAAAGAAACAAATGCAAACTAAGAAAAGAGAATTTGAATTCCTGAGAATCTGGATAAATTATGTACCAAGATTCGAGACCAAGATCGCTTCCACGCCCTGGATGTCTTTCGCACAACGATCGCCAAGTAAAACTGGACAACATGGAGGCACTTGCATTCGACGTGGCTGATGGCAGCGTGTTCACGTGACTATTTGCACGGCCACAAGCGACGCTGAACTACACATGGGCCATAACGGGGTGACGGACATAATGGCAATCTCATTTTGTGTCGAGAGCTTGGATTGGCGAACAAACAGGCCATTGACCACCTAGGCCATCTGAATATGAGTAACTACTACTATAGGTATATGATGATGCAGGATAATTGGTTAGAGATCCACATAACAGACACCGTCATATCATAAGTAGGTATATTTAACAGTTTGAATTTTGTTACAACTAATGAAAGCATGGCTATTCCCTTGCTACAATTATGTAATAAAACATGGCGGGCAATGTTGAAAACATATACCGTCCGTTGATAAGCCCCTCTACTGTCTACTCTCAAAACCCAACATGAGAGCATCAGGATATACGCCGTTTGTGACCCAAAAATAAATCAAATTGCTCGTCTTTGCTTCATTCTTTCTTTAGTTCTTGGAGGCCTTGGCCATAGTGTTAAGAGCGGAGCCGTTCTTGAACCACTCGATCTGAGCCTCGTTGAAGGTGTGAGACAGAGGAATCTCGAAAGACTTGCTGCCGTCGGCAGGGTGAACAATAAGGGGGAGGGGCTTGCCGGCCTCGAGCTTAGTGCAGAGAATGTCGACCTTGTCATCAGGTCGGATCTTGTCGTAATCGGCAGGATCAGTGAAGGTCAGGGGCAGCATACCCTGCTTCTTAAGGTTGGTCTCGTGGATACGAGCAAAAGAGCGGGTGATGATAGCAAGACCACCCAGGTGACGGGGCTCAAGGGCGGCGTGCTCTCGGGAAGAACCCTCACCATAGTTCCAGTCGCCAATAACGACCCACTTGATGCCCTTGGACTTGTAGTCACGGGCGACAGCGGGAACAGCACCCCACTCGCCAGTGGTGTAGTTCTTGATCTTGTTGGCCTCATCGTTGGCCTCATTGATAGCGCCGATCAACATGTTGTTGGAGATGTTGTCAAGATGACCACGGTACTTCAACCAGGGACCGGCCATGGAGATGTGATCGGTGGTGGTCTTGCCCTTAGCCTTGATCAGAATGGGCATGTCCTTGGCATCCTTGCCGTCCCAGGGCTGGAAGGGAGTGAGAATCTGGAGACGGTCGGAAGTAGGGGCAACGTCGACAGTGACACTGGCACGGTCCTTGGGAGGAGCCTGGTAAGTGTCCTGGCCAGCGTCGTAACCTCGGGCAGGGAGACCATCACCGGTGGGTGGGGCAAGCTTGAACTCCTTGCCGTCCTTGTCCTTCAAGGTATCGGTCAGAGGGTTGAAGTGGAGGGAGCCAGCGATGGACATGGCAACAACCAGATCGGGAGAGGCGACGAAAGAGTGAGTGGCGGGGTTACCGTCGTTTCGGCCGGTGAAGTTACGGTTGTAGGAAGAGATGATAGAGTTGGCCTCGCCCTTCTTGACATCACGTCGGTCCCACTGACCAATACAGGGACCACAAGCGTTAGCAAGGACGATACCACCGAACTCCTCAAAGGTTTGGAGCTGACCATCACGCTCGATGGTAGCGCGAATCTGCTCGGAACCAGGGGTGACAGTGAAAGCAGACTTGGCCTTGACGCCGTGGTTGAGGGCATCACGGGCGATGGAAGCAGCCCGGGTCATGTCCTCGTAAGAAGAGTTGGTGCAAGAACCAATCAGACCGACCTTGAGCTCCTCGGGCCAGCCGTTCTCCTTGACGGCCTGGCTGAACTTGGAGATAGGAGTTCCCAGATCAGGAGTGAAAGGACCGTTGATGTGGGGCTCGAGCTCAGAGAGGTTGATCTCAATGAGCTGGTCGTACTCGACGTTCTCATCGGGGCGAAGGCCGTGGGCGTAAGAGCGGGCGAAGTCACCGATCTCCTTTCGCTTGGTGGCGGCGAGGTAGTCGTACATGCGGTCGTTGAAGGGGAAGACAGAGGTGGTGGCACCGATTTCAGCACCCTGAAAGATATTAGCACACCTTAGTTAGTTTTTGCGCATGAAGTTACATACCATGTTGCAAATAGTAGCCATACCAGTGCAAGAGATGGCATCAGTTCCAGGGCCGTGGTATTCGACAATGGCACCAGTGCCACCCTTGACGGTGAGGATATCAGCAACCTTGAGGATGATATCCTTGGGAGCGGTCCAGCCGTTAAGCTGGCCGGTCAGCTTGACACCGATAACGTTAGGGGCCTTAAGCTCCCAATCGAGGTTGGCCATGACATCGACGGCATCAGCGCCGCCGACACCAATGGTAGCCATACCAAGACCACCACCGTTGACAGTGTGAGAGTCAGTACCAATAAGAAGACCACCGGGGAAGCAGTAGTTCTCGAGAAGAATCTGGTGAATGATACCAGAACCGGGCTTCCAGAAACCGATATCGTACTTTGCACAAGCAGTGGAGAGGAAGTTGTAGACCTCCTTGTTAATGTCAACAGCGCGAGCAAGATCCTTCGCACCACCGACTTGGGCCTCAATCAAATGGTCACAGTGAACAGTGGTTGGGTTGGCAACCTTGTCCATGCCAGCGGACATGAACTGCAAGATAGCCATCTGAGCCGTGGCATCCTGGCAAGCGACACGGTCAGGTCGCAGCTTGAGGTAGCTCTTGCCACGCTGAATATCCTGGCCATGGGGATCAGCCAAGTGAGAGTACAGAATCTTCTCAGCGTATGCCAGAGGTCGGTTCAGGCGAGAGCGGACGATGTCAAGGTTTTCGGACATCTTCTTGTAGTTGATGTAGTTACCCTCCTCCCAGTTGTTCTGGCGGACCTGTACAAAAGCGAATCAGTTAATTGTCCTTTCGAGTGGTTTGCATTTTTAAATAGTCGAGCTCCAGGACTGCCAATTCGCCATCTTGGTGCAATTTGCATGCTGTATGCCCCTCGGCACTGACGGTGGATTTACAGCCGAACTGATCAATGCACTATGACGTCTTGCAGCTTTGCAGATGAACACAAACTAGCAAGAACCCAGAGTACAGGTCGCGGATTGAATACAGGCATCTCCAAATGGTTTTTTTTTTTTTTAGCTTACCTTCTTGTCCAGAGGACTGTCTGAGACGGTTGCCATACGGCGGATGCCAGAGGCAGCGCCAGCAAGGGCGCGGCCCCGGGACATGTTGCCCAGAACCTGGCGGGTAGCGAGCATGATGGGTGGTTTGATCACTCAAAACTGAGGCGTCTCAAATGAGCTTAGAAGCACTTGGGGACAAGGTGCTCTGGGTATCACAAGGAGGGAAAGAAAAGGAGACGCTCGCAGAAGAAGATCAGCGAGAGAAGGAAGAGGGGGAGGCTGGAGTATTAAAAGGAAGAGGGAAAAGGCAGAACGCTCTGAGAAGGTGGAGAGTTGTTTTTTTGACCCGGGGCAAAGCCAGGGCAGCCGAGACCGAGCAAGACAGATACGGTGCAATTCAGATGTCGCTTCACGGTAAGGCCAAGTACCTAACTCTTGCTGCAAAACCCTCTTACCCCGGCTAATTCACTCATGGCCCAAAGGCTTGTGAAGCCTCACACCCTCGGGTTGTAGCCTACCTACACCCCCAGAGCCCCAAACTGCTTGGCCGACGCTGTGTAGTGGGGAAGCTGCTAGCGGTCCGTAAACCTCTATTGATAGGTGTGCTAAAGCGGAAAGAGCCACTGAAACTTGACAAAGCGTCCACTGAGACAGGCTCGAGGTTGACAACTTATCTCCACTTGAATGCAGGCGGAGAGCTCTTTGTTGTCAGCCAATGAAAAATCAGGAGAAAATAATCGGCACCTGCCCTTCGTCATGGACAGTAACCGAAAACCTCCACTCTGCCGAGGGAACAACCTCATATTCAGAAAGTCAGCAACGGTTTATCTCAAGAAAATCGTCCCCTAGGCCGTATGGCATACTGTGCTAGATGTATCATTTCCCACAATGCTATTGTTTGTCTCAAACAAGCTCATGACTTGGTTAATTCCGGCTCGTTTCTTTAAAGTGCTTCCCAGAAACCACCCTCACTTTCCCCTCTTCTGCCCTTCCCCACCTTATTACTGTCCAAGCTCATTCGTGGATTCCATATATTAGAGATATCTCCTGTATTATGCCCATGCAACCAGAAGCAATTGTAAAAAGAACATTGCAATAGTAGAATTGCAGTTTTTCTGTCCTTTGCAAGGCGTTCACAGACAGTAGCCAGTTGCCAGTGAGTGAAGGCAGAGAACCTCCATTCCGGTTGCAATCAAAATCAATAATTGGTCGACCAATGCCCCTGTTCGGTGTGGTTTACTGAGGAAGACACCCCAGCAACGCTGGTTGCGTCAGAGTTACTGGTTCTTGAACTAGCCGGTCACCAGCAGTCTGAAGTGGTTCATCGCCGAAGATTGCCCCGGATACCGACCGGAGGTGGACGGGCCTCCTCGGCTGGGTTCGACGTTACGAGCCATATCCGTTGTTCAGTGTTGGGCTCGGCGACGAGCATATCGCAGACATTTGATGCGCAAACATGAAGTGAAAGCGAACTGTGAGGAATTTCGCAGCAAGATTCGTAAAATTTTCCTTTTGCGACATGCGCCTAGAGTTCGATCCATGGGTGTAGAGTCCCATAGTTGAAGCATGTGGGTAACAGCGCCGGTCCTCAGATACTTCACTGCAAGGGGGTACCAGGCATTATTAATAACGCGGTTCAAGACTTGAAGTTTTCTTTGATCCCACGCATCTTTTATTAGTTTGGCTTGACAATCCATCCACGTTGGCTTGTCCGCAATGCTGGCTACATAGGCTGGGAAATCTCGCACATACGTTTCATGGGTTATTATGTTCTTCACTCTCTCCACAAAAGCCACTTCAAAATCCTGACATGCGACCTATGTTCCTGAACGATTTATTCTGCCACTCCAAAAGCCCTGGTTGGTCTGTCTTGTGCTATTGGATTTCTTTTTCCTAGCATTTCCCGGGCGTTACGGGCATTGCAACGCCACCCGTTGCGGCGTGGGCCCCGGACGCTGAACAATTTACCGCATCAGGGTCCCAAAAAAGGCCTAGTGGTTCTTCAAGCCCCGGCGTGTTCATTCATTGACAAACATACAGTTTGCTTGGCCAGAATATCGACTCGCTCCACAGGGTTTGATGACTGCGGAGCCTCGGACTAGCGGCTTTACCTTCGGTCGCCGCTCCATTGTCTTCGCACATGCGAAGGCCCGAGGTCTTGGTGCTCGGTCACCGAGACCTATGGTCAAATTTTTTGTCTTTTTCGGCCCATAGTCTTCATCTACAAACGCGAAGAAATTGGGGTAACCCTTAGAACGGATCAAGATGAAGCTCTATGAAACCACACGCCCCCCTATGTCCCAGCACGTACATCTCCCGACTGAGTTTCTGCCAAAAACCGTGCCGCAGACCGCCCAGTTCATAACTGCCGTCCAATAATATATCAGACGATTACATTCATAGCTGGTCTAGGGCTGCTGCCGTTCTTTGCTACCAGCTCTCAGCCGCATACTGATTCACAATCGCGTTCCATCGTGGGGCCCCAGCAATTGCGTCAAGTCTTAAGCTCTAGAGGCAAGGGGGTAACAGAAAAGTTAACCCCCAGAGGCTTAGGGTGACAGAAACAATTAGCCTAAGGGCCTGGTTTAAGCACAATAAAGTGACTGGTTTATTTGATCTCTTTGGCCACCAGCGACCAATTCCTCTGGCGCCTTGGGATAATAAAAGCATTCGTTCAACCTTGCAGACCTTCGTGGGAACGGCTTTAAAGTTATTGCCTGCATATTGCCGGCGTAAATCCTGGAGGCGATATGACACTGTAGACCCCGGCCCACTATCTGCCATCATGGATGTATTTCTAAGTCCGTTCCATTGCTCATACGCTTGAGCCTGCGCCTACGGCCCAACACTCAGAATCTCACATCGTCAGATACTAGTAGTCAGGCGCATCTGGATTAGCAGGCTCATTCTATCACGCATGATAACCTGGCTAATGGATTCGATGCTATGCAGGACTGTGTTGTAAGTCTGAAGTTCATGCCAAGGCCTTTTTGGAAGCTTATGAACAAGAAATATTGAAATCAGGTTGTCCATCCAGCAAACCATGAGACTGTCACCTTTCCTTCTCATCATGAGTTGTATGTACTAGAGCCAGATATTGTGGCTAGTGCCACGACTACCTAATCCGAAATCATAAAATGTGGCTGACTTTATAGCCCCGCATCTATCCATCTTATCAGTTGATCTCCACCAAAACTTTTTCTGAAAATCGCCAACCTCCAATACCCAGCTAGGCGTTAAACTTGACGAAACTCAGGAATCGTATCAGACGGCGTGCACTCGAACTATCTCGGTCCTTCATTACACGGAAACCATGGGTGTCACAAATAAGCGAACAATTACCAAGACCCGACGTAAGACTCGAGATGTCGACCAAGTCAAGGCTGATTTGCTGTCTCCCAAGCACCTGAAGCAATTCATGGAGACCAAGGCTGCCGAGGATCTTCCCGGTCTTGGACGCCACTACTGCGTCGAGTGTTCCAAATGGTTCGAGACGGATTCTACTTTGGTTTCGCATCAAAAGGGGAAGCCTCACAAGCGAAGGTACGTTGTTCTTCGATATTAACGAGTATCCATTTTGTCCCCCCACATATGCTAATTATTCTGTAGAGTTAAGCAGATCGCCGAAGGACCTTACACTCAGAAGGAGGCCGAGGCCGCTGTCGGTTTGCGAACTGACAACGGCGATCGAAAGCGCACTATTGCCGACGGAGATGACGACATTGCCATGGATGCTTGAACGTATGCTATCTTGATGTCCTCCGCAGATAATTGAAAATGGGATGGGTGCTTTGAAGGCGTATAGGAGCTGGGCTTGGTTTGCATGGTGTCGCAAATGGCGTTTCGGTTTATTTATGTCGACCAGCTCATCATTTTCATCTGACACCTCGTCCGCGAGCTCTGGCAAGCCCACTGGGACGACCTCGTCCGACTCCCCGTGTCGATCTACCTCGTGCCGTTGCTCCTCGACCTGGAGCTGCAGGGAGACGTGATTGTCGTTTTGGAGGCTCTGGCGTGGCGAACTTGGATGTTTTGGTAGTTGTTGGTGGATTCTCGACAAAAGATCCATCAGTGGTCCTGGGACTAGTTAGAACTTGATGCAATGAAAAACGGTATTAGAGGTCTTACATGAATGTCATCTCTGCATCGGCCTCGGACTTCGATGGCGTCACGGCTGGTTGCTCTTGTCGGGTTCTATCTCGACGGAAGGATTCAGGAACCGGCCCCTGTTGGGCATGTCAGCTTCTGTAGAGGTGCATGGACAATATTCGGCATACAGACCTCAGGGAAATCAACACAGAAGGCATTCATATTCAATCCATAAAGGAAGCTTGCGAACGACTCGCTAAATCTCGCCAGGCTCTCGTGCATGAGCTGAAAATGCATCATATTCGCTTCGAGATCGGCCATGGCATCAGAAAGCTCGGCAAAGGCTGGTTCAAATGCGTTCAACGGAAACGGCGCGTCATGATCGCTAGCACCACGCGCAGAGTCGCGAAAAGAAGATCTTGATGATGGTCGAAGAGGGGTTGTAGGTCGAGATGTTCGAGAACGGGAGTTGGACCGCTTGCCGGCGTCCTTGGGTGTGGTTGACATATCGGGGGTTTGTATCGTTTTCTCTCGTTCAATCGATTCGTTTTGTTTGCACTACTCTGTATGTTTCTTCGGCATAAGAGCGGGGGCGATGTTCACAGTCTTATTATCGCGATCTGGAAGATAAATGCCAGGAAGTCAACAACTATGTTTGGTGTGGCGTCCCCGTATCGTTGTGAAATGTGGCTGCTAGTGGTTGTGGCTTTCCAGCTAGTACTACCTCTCATCCTCAATAGAATGATTGATAGTCCCTAGTCAGCTATTCCCATCATGCTTCACCATTATGATAGACGTCTTCCGCTTCGACCAGCACCAGTTTCAATTAGGCGTATTGTCTCCGAGGTTCTCGCATCGTTTCATAGGTAATCTCGCAAATATGGATGTCTAAATCTCCTGGCCTCAGCTTGGCACTGATATGTCGCGTGAGCAGAGAAGCTCGTCAGTCAGGGGCGGTGCAGGAAGCGCAAACAAGAGCTACAACGATGAGGGACGCAGACACTACAGACGGTATTGTACGTGTGATAATATCATAAGAAGTACTTTCTCTATCCTGAATTAATGCCCTTTGTTCATCTCACCGTTGTGGCTAGCTCTGTAGGGTAGCGACTTGCCTACGAACATGACACCAAACTATTCCGTCTCTTGTGTATGAGAAAAAATCCCTGAGTTAAGATGCTCATAAAAACTAGACAATGTCTGTGAGTGCAGGGTAAACACTAATGTACATGCCTAGGCTTTGCTTCGTGTGTAAATCACAACAATTTGATGGCATCCGGCCTCATCCTTTTGTTCCCGAGTACTCCGGACACTAGCATTTTCCCTACGTCAATCAATACGTGACTTCAACTGGAACCGCGGGGGGCGATCCCGCACGCGCCCTTCAAAATCCACCGGCCCTTTTTACTACCTCCCTACCTGCCGACACTCGCACCTTCTCATATCATATCCTGTCTCAAATAATTGCCTTGGTCTAGTTGTGTTGCCATTTCCTTGAAGACTCTTGAAAAATCCATTATTTTTCATTCGTCCCTGCAACGTCTCGAGCATTGGTGGAGCTCAATACGACGCCAAGAAGGGGTGTCCCGCATTCTAAAATCCCCATAAACGACGACATCCATCGACTTGATTTTTGCGGCGCATATTTACGCGCGTGCAATTGGATTCTGTCATACCTTTCCCTAGCCTAGTCCTTCACCTATGAGGGCTCAACTGAGACGAACTTTATGCTCGTATAGCCCATCTATCCGTTCATCACAATCACTGTTGCGCCACCTTAAATTGCGGTCATCTGTCCTCTCCTCTTGCTTACCGGGGCTTCCTCTTACCAAGTCACCAGCAACCCCTGCATCGACTAGGAGGTTCGCAACTGCGAGCTATCTTACAAGCCCGAGGATACGGCCAGCAAATCTCGAGACACTTAATCATTCAGCTGTTGTCGTCGCGAGGTCCTACACGACCTCCCATAGAACCACTGAATTCAGTCCAAGTGGCAACCCCCGGCTTCAAGCGAATCTATTACACTCTGCTGTCATAGCTGTACTATTCACCGCAGCTGTCGTCGCTGTATCAACTTGGCCAGTAGGGAGCTCTGATAATTCACCGTCTCCGGTACAGGTCGAAGAAGAAATTGCAATCATGTCTTTCCAAGTTCCTCCTGGACGCCCGGGCAACTTGACCTCCGAACAAGAGGAGAAGCTTCGCAAACTATGGGTCGCCATCTTCCAACTTACCGGCGTTACCGATGAGGAGAGTTCCGGTGCTGAGATTCTGTCGCCCAAGGAAGAGACAAGCCTTGGCGATGCTGACCAGAAGAAGAAGCGGGGATTCGGCATGTTCAAGAAGGGCAAATCTGGTACTTCGACACCGACTGAGTCTGCTGACGAGGATAAGTACAACGAAACAAAGCAGTTCCACGAGACACTTGCCAAGGAGACACCCGAGACCATTCGCCACACTATTTGGAGTATGGTCAAGCACGACCACCCTGATGCCCTTGTTTTACGTTTCCTTCGAGCACGGAAATGGGACGTTGAGAAGGCCCTTGTCATGCTGGTCGCGACTATGAATTGGAGACATAACGATATGAGAGTCGATGACGATATCATGAAGAATGGCGATGCTTTTGCTGTTGAAGACGAGAAGACCGATTCCCCGACCAAGCAAGTCAGCGCCGACATGATGAAGCAACTTCGGATGGGCAAGAGTTTCCTGCACGGCACCGACAAGCAAGGACGACCTATCTGTGTTGTTCGAGTTCGCCTTCATAAGGCTGGCCAGGAATGTGAAGAGAGTCTGGAGAAGTACACCGTCTACATCATTGAGACAGCTCGTATGACCCTCGAACCCCCTGTCGATACTGCTGTGAGTCAATTCCGACATGCGCTTTCTTGCACGTTTCTAATACGCAAACGCAGTGTATTGTGTTCGACATGACGGGCTTCTCCATGGCCAACATGGATTATACTCCTGTTAAGTTCATGATCAAGTGTTTCGAGGCCAACTACCCAGAATCTCTTGGTGCCGTTCTGGTACACAAGGCTCCCTGGTTATTCCAAGGTAAGATGGTAAAGATAGTATAGTTCTTGTAGGCTGACCATATTACTAGGTATTTGGAAGGTCATTCGTGGCTGGCTGGACCCTGTCGTGGCGGCCAAGGTCCACTTCACCAATAATCGATCCGAGCTTGAAGACTTTATTGCACCTGGCCACCTAATTAAGGAGCTCGAGGGCGATGAGGACTGGGAGTACAAGTATGTGGAGCCCAGCCCTGGCGAGAACGACAAGATGAAGGACACGCAAACGCGAGACCGCCTTCTAGTTGAACGTGAAGAGTTGGTCAAGAAGTTTGAACAAGCGACTCGAGAATGGATTCGAAACCCCGAGGGTGAGCAAGGCAAGAAGGTCAAGTCTGAGCGTGAGAAGATTGCCAAACTACTAAAAGAGGACTACTGGCATCTTGACCCGTACATCCGAGCGCGAACACTGTACGACAGACAGGGAGCAATCCAGAGCGGCGGCAAAACCGACTGGTACTCGCTCAAGCCCCCAACTGCTGCGGCCAGTACTTCTGCCGATGACTTAGATTAGACGAGCGAAGCGAAAATGGGCTTGGGCAGTAGACAATCATATTGATTTGATGGGCGCAGGGCCGCGTCTGACAAGTTGACAATAATACTAGAGGACTTCCCAAGAACCAAGGCTTGCATTGGATACCGAGTACCACGATTTTGATATGCCCCTCTAAATCTTTGACTTGATCTCTTCGTAGTAAGCCTTAAGCTCTTCCATATCGGCAGGCTTGGTGGGCCAGGAAATGCCCATGCCTTCCTCTTTATTGGGCTTAGGGATCTATGCATTTGTTAGTTATAGTTCTGTCAAGGAATGGAAACAGCGTTCTGACCATGTGGAAGTGAACCTATTTTATGTCAGCTTCAGTGCAATGAGAGATAGAGAGGAGCGGACCTACATGGTCAACTTCTTGGTGGGCAATGCGACCGTTGTTCTGGAGAATATTGTAGTCGGTGGCGCCAGTCGCGTTGACGATCTTCTTGAGTACAGGCTTCACACATAATTAATATATGACCACCAACCGTGATAAGGCCTTTCACTTACGAGAATCTCAGCGAGATGCTCATCGGGGATATCGGCTAGTTTGGCTCCGTGGTGCTTGGGGATGACAAGCTATATCGAGTCAGCGAGTTCATGATGTTCGTAACTTTAAGCGTACGGCATGGCCCTTGCTGAGAGGTCCAATATCAAGAAAGGCAAGGGTCGTATTGCTCTCGTAGAGCTTGAAACAAGGTATATCACCTATCAAAGCCAACAGTCAGCTGCAGTGATAACAAAGTAAGGGCAAAGCCCAGTTGATAAATGAACACCCTCAACATACTCTCCTCTCTTCTCTTCTTCTTTTTATTCGCTCCACGCAATCATTCTATCCAGCTCCATGGCTCTTACCCTTGATGATTTTACAGAAAATGCAGTTAGACATCTTGCAGCAGGTCCAGGTATGTTGAGACTGATAAGTTGAGAAGTAAGTGTGAAAGAAGGATATAAATTGCCGGTTAGTTGGGATCGATCAAACTACTATGGATATGAGGAAGCTGAGCTACGCAGCTTCGGAGCTATTGAGGGGTTGCTGGCAGGAGCGTTGACTGGCTGTGGCGCTGACACAAAATGGGTATATAGGATCAAATTGTTCAACTATTTTTCGGAGTGGGACCTCCCATCGAACTCACCTCTTGCCTTTTACCAGATGTGACCGTGGGATTGGCCCAACAGACTCCATTCATCTAATCTTTGGAAACCATTCATCTAGAATCTCTAGATTCGAATTTTTGTTTTTCCTTTTTAACATAATTTTGCATGCATCTTTTCGCAATGCTCAATAATAAATTTCACTTTTTGGAATTTTCCAGACTCGTTGAAGGTCTTTTCACGCGGCTGGAAGAGTGTATCCCCCCTGATTGCAATTTTCTCAGCAAGTGAGGCTTCTGCTCCTTCGGTTTTACGTCATCCCTCTCACAGCGGGGTAGCCTCAGCCCCTCCAAAGCCAAGCAGATTGCTCTACAGCCAGGCATACATCCAGCCGGACCATGATCTCTGGCTCGTCGCCCACTTTCAGGCGCCCATCTCATCCCTGGTGACACCCATTGCCAAGATTTGCTGTTTCGATAAGTGCAACTCATGGTGCTACGAATCTTATTAAATTGCTTAGCTACTTGAACCTTCTAAACCCAAGCTGCCCGCATATCATCTCCATCATCAAGTTTGCGCTAAACACCCCAACAACCGCCTTCGTTTCATCAAAATGCCCGAATTTATCAACACACCTCTCTACGGAGGCGCAATTACTTGCGACCTGCCCGCTAAATTCGCCGACGTAAGGTTAGTGGCTCAGTCTCTTTGCGTCCAGAGCTTGTTCTTGTGCTGATTCGCCGCCGTTGTAGCAAGTTGCGACAAGTTCCCGATAACCAAGAAGTTTGGATCGACCAAGATGGCTTCACCAGTATCATATTTGACATCACCGAGCGCGTCGGAGGCTCTGGCTCAGGTCCCGAGGTTGACGGCCGTGCTATGACGACCCATCTTGAAGATATGGTTGGATCGGATATCGATACTGTCAAGATCTGGAACACTGCCGAGACCGAGTTCACCAGACTAAAGTATGCTTCTCAAGAATACATCGTAAAGGAGGAATATAACTGACCTTTTCCAGCGGCACACCTGCCTATACACTCATTTCCACACAGACCCCTCACGTTAACAAGTCCCGCGACACGACATCGGCACCCGATTTCACTGCTATCATCCTGACACTTCTACGACTCGAGAAGGAAAAGACGGATATCCTTATCACGATTAATGTGCCACATATTAAGGGGGAATACGACGAGTCGGAGGTGGACCTTGAGCTGGGACGCCAGGGTAAGCTAATCGGCGATGCCGTCGAATACTCGGCCAAAATCTGGGAGACCTTCAAGATCAAGGACTGGGGTCTGTTTGGCCCTTAGACACGAGGGAACGTGAACAAGTGAGTGCATGCTTGAGTCGAGGGTGTATGTAAAGCATAGGATATCCTGGGATGACTACCATGATTGATGACATTTTCTTTGTGAATGGACTAATAAACTATTGTGAATATACATCGGTGTCTGGGCATTGAAGGAGTAATACTCTTGTACGCATGGCAATGGCTGTACTGGCTTATAATTCTCCACATTGACTATACCGTGGTAATGTTTATACTATGCGTCTATATTGAACGCCATGGGATATTCTAGTCCTCGCACGTGGGTGTGGTTTGAATCAGTATTCACGCCCACCAAATTAAACTTGTCTAACTACGCTCAACTGTCGTTCGTTCGAGGTCGCGACCTACAATCCGCAGAAGAGTATTTCCATCGCTGTGTGTAACTGTTTGCTGAGGGATATCCATCGGATTACCCGACCTGGACCATGATTTTTCTGAAAGCGGCTTTCCAACATACACGTAGCCTACTTGGTGAGAAGGAAGAAGACTTGATCAGGCATTACATTGGAACAGAAGTTAGACCTGAACGTAAAGAACCAGGCGAGAGATGTCTTACGAGCCGTAGGAACTGCGTCGCCGGTCATCCGTATCGTCGTCCCAAGTTTATGAAATATGCATATGGGTATCAATTTAACACGCTCTTATTTATGCCTCATCCTTGATGGTCAAATCAACCAGCTTTTTAGCAACACTCTCGAGTCCTAATTTGCTGGGACCTTTGCCCACAGTTTTACCTTCCTGCTTCGCCCATTTCTCCGCAATGAGCTTCATCACGACCTTTTGTGGACTACCAGGGTTCTCTCCTCTCACAATAGCCATCTGCTCCTTAACAAACGCCTGATACCGGCTTGGGGCTTTCCCTGCTGCAGCACCTCTGGGCACCGGCCTCGTCTGTTTCAACGGTCCTTTACAACTGCCGCATCGATGCCGCTTGGGGTCAATGCTCTTGGAGTGTCGTTTGAACTCAGTTGCGCATTCATCACATTCCCATACGTACTTGAAGTCGATATCGTAGCTATGCTTCGTTGTCACCTCGATACCACGGTCACCAAAGACACCTGAGCATCTGGCCGCCCAAACTTTAAACTCACGACCGTGGGGGTTAGTCGTCACACCACTGATCATGAAGTTGGCAAGATGGCAGAACTCGTGGGCCATCACATTGAGAAGGCGGTGCTCATCGTCAATGACCTTTTCGGCAAGCTCAATCGAGGCGTGGTGCTTATACGTCACGGATGTTTGCTCGCCGTCAGTCTTTCGTGTGGTCCGAGTAGTCTCGCGACGCCAGTTTGCTCGGCCAGCCGTGGTGTTGAGTGTCTTTGTCCACACAAGCTTTACACCACCTGTAGACTCAGCAAGCTCGGCAATTCTGCCCTGGGTTATCTTACTGTCCAGCTCAAGTAGGAAACTCTCGGCGAGCGCGTGTTTCCTGGCAGCGAAGGATTTCTTGGTCTCCTTTCTGGGATCCTTCTTAGGGCTTGCCTTGCTTGGGCTTTTAGTGACAGGAGGGAGCATAAGCTTGCGTGGCGAGTGCTGGTCATTCCAATCATTTACCAGGTCTTGGTTCCAGAAAGCGTCCATGCTTGGACGATGAGGTGTCTTGGGTATGACAATCTTTTTGTTCGGGGAGGCAAGGCTTTTGGAATCGGTTGCTCGAGGAGGGGTACTTGGAGGTGTAGTGAATTGATCCTTGCTCGATATCTTGCTATCTTCATCTGAAAAGTCTTCAAGTTGAAGTCGCAGTTTGGAAAGTGTGTCTGCAAGATCAGAGGCTGTACTCGTAGCCAAAGTGCCTTGCGAGTCACTTTGGCTGGCCTTCCGAGACGTCGCAGTTCCATCATCTGATGCAGACTTCTTGGTGATATCGCGTGTTCTGCTGTTCCTGACATCTCTGGCATCATAAAATACTTTTGGAAGCAGAGTCGGAACATTCTTGATCGACGGTACACGATTCCTTGTGCCGAGAGCTTTTGGTGGTGGGTTGCCGAGCTGTCTTGTCTCCTTCCTCGCTGTAATTTCGGAGTGGTCGTCCAGCCAGTCCGGCTCAGATGGAAAATCAGAATCCTCGTCTGCGGTCTGATAAACGCTCGGTTCCTCAATGTCTTCCTCCTGATTATCACCTTCACTGTCGGCTCCAGTATCGATTTCTCTTGCAAAGACTAATGCCCTTGACTTGGTAGTTAAGTTGATTTTCGAGTGTCGGTTTTTGACACTCATGTCGGGCACTGTCACTGTACTCTTCTTGGTACCTTGAGGCCGTCGTACTCTTGCCAATACTGTTTCCTTCTCTGAAAAGGAGCCCTCCTCCTCATCATCGCTGTCGTCAGAGTCTTCTACAATCCTTCGGCTTCTCCCTCTGCTAAGGTGTTGGCGAGACGGTGGCGTGATATTATTTTCTTCTGAGTCGGAGCTTGGACTTGTGTTCTTCTTCGAACCGGAAGAAGAGCTCCCAATTGGATTTATCTCTTGTGATAACCTATCGGAATTTGTCCTGCTTCTTCGCCCCCTCGCGCTCTTTTCCTCCCCCGAATTCCATTTTTGGAGGAGGGGATTGACTGCTGATTGCTTGGGTTCCCCGAGACGTCGCATACGTTTGGTTTCAGAGTTGATGGTGGCCTTGGAAGAATAGGCCTTAGTCGCTGGACCTGTGGCCCTGGTCGCTTTCTTTGTTGCTCTGATGCTGGTTTTCTGAAGCAGCGTTTTCAGGTCCGGAAGGCCGTCGTCACTGGAGCAATAAGCCTCAGCCAGTCTCGCCATTGTAGGTTTGGAAGAGTCCCAAGATAAAATGCTTAAACCATAACAACAGATAACAAACGTAGGGATATTTTTTTTGCAACTGTTAATGGCACGCGGGATGTATAGACAAACACCTCCTGTTAGAAGATAAAGGTAAAGGTATGCGGTGGCCTGGAGACAAAAGCCTCGATGGCATAAAAGGGCTTAGCTTAGGTGCAGGCGAATACTGGTAAGCACTTGAATTTTCTATGTATTTCATATGAAGCCATGGCGAATGTAAAGAACTGTAGCGTTGGCATAGCAACATCCTCTGAAATGCCAGCCCCTACACGTGACCAAGCCTAATCTTGCTAGTTCGGCAATGGGAAAGAGTCAAGTAAGACATTGGCCCAAAGTAGTATGTAAAGGGACAACCTGGCACGCTGTTCATAATTACAGTACTAGGGACCTCTGCATCGAGTGCAGAGTATTCTGTAATTATATCAGTCACAGTTTTAGAAAATGAGGCTGGCCGAGTTGACTTAGACCAGCACTACTTATTCCGGGGATGACAGAATACGGGCCGGGAAACGAGAAACATGCTTTAACATGATTATTTTTGGTGTTCGCTTATTGTATAGGATGGTGTCTCTTCGCAGGAATAGGGTAAGCATTGCATGCAACGCACCCCTGAACAACTCGCGGTTCTACCATAGGTAAGTTAGCATGGGGATTATACCACCCCTAGCACCCGCAGTATTGGCTGCAATTCGATGCGCGTTTCCAACGGACGATTTGAAATGTCAAGTCAAACACTCGAACAAATGACGTGTATTTTCTTTTATGGAGTACATACATCATGCTATGAATTTGCTCATACCCCTACCTATTAGAAGCTAGCAAAGGGAAATGAGCCGGAGCAAACGACACAAGTATTGACAACATTGAGAACTTAAAAACAAGTCAAGCGACTCCAGTTTCGGACTATTTAGAGTGGATAGAAAGTGGGAATATGAATGGGACAAAAAAAAAGGAGGTGGCCAACGCCGAACGGTCCTAGCTGTCTATGATTGATCGGTTTCCTCAGACGATCCATCAATGGAAGAGCTCCGGTCTGAGTGATCAACCATCAGCTATTGACAGCCGAGATCTTCATTGACCAGTGACTGTAATTGTTCGGTACAACGGCTGTGTAATCCATACACAACCAGGATCGGCATGTTTATGACTTGTTGATGCTGTAGCCTGCGGGTAAATCACAGCCTGGCGTTGATACTTATCACTCTCACCAACAAGGCCAGCCATCAACAAGACTTTGCAATCAGTCGATTTCCACACCAGCCGCCGCTAATTAACGGGTGGCGTTTCACCAGTTTATCTGATAGCACAATTTGAATACAGATTCTCAACTTCAAACCACTCACATCAAGATGAGCGTCTTTCTAGTGTGGCAGATTATGGGGCCGGCGAGCTAGATTTGGGATAGGGGATTGAGCTAAACTGGAAGTTAATACTTTTAGCACCACTTATTGGAATAGAAAAGATGAAAAAATCGAAGAGTACCGCATATTGGGATGGCTAGGATGGATACAGAGCTCCTAGAATTGGGGATCGATGATCGCGTCTGATATGACCAGGGACAACCTTGTCTGAGAGCTAATACATGGAGCGCTGTATTATACACAGGCCGCGTACAGCGTCGTCATCGATTGCGATTACCTATGCCGATGGTGGTGAATGAGGACCTAGCCTGAACCCCTCCGTGGCTGTGTCCCCCCTTCGTATATTCGCACAACAGTTACTGCACCAGTTATGCTATTCAAGTTTGTATCGCCTGTTCCTTTTTATGGAAGCTTGCTTTAACACTTATCTTAGTTAAGAGGGATTCAGTTTCTCAAGACGAGAATGCAAGATGCGTGATCGGGGTGTTCCTGCATAATTGGGTACTGCCCTCCCACTTTATCTCTAGCTTGCTATGGAGATAACTGCCCCTCTCTGCTCTGTAATCCCGATTCACAATCGAGATTACATTGACATCTCAAGGCTGAAACAATTATTTACCGTCAAGATTGACATCCATTGTAGTGACACTAATTACGGAAAGGTAAGCTCCATGAGTCCAAGTGTCGGATATTACATGGCTAGCATGGCAAGTGGTGGAATACAACACAAGAGATAATGGCGCGACTGGGTTTGTTGACCGACCAGCCATAGATCACACAGAAGCAGCCAAGTCACTAAAGAGGAGGGAGCTTGCATGCATGCACGCGCATTTCGAGGACTAGGTTACGCAACAGTTTAATTACTCCATGCTTCACGATTTGACGAACCAGCCCTCAGAGAGAAAAGAAATACGCAGGCGGGACAAAGCAGACTTTCACTCAGCCAAGTCTCGCGTTTTTCTTTCCCCCTTGGCTAGCTGAACCTTCTCGAAGTCCTCGCCTACAGCTGCCCACGGCTATGGCCGCAGCCGTGGGCAGGAGCCAGCAGCTTGCAGGGTCACAGACACGTGTATATGATTCGATGTCGAGTTTGTAACCAACCTCAAACCTGGAAGCCATGGAAAATTTGCAGACGTCCATAGGGAATACCTTGCTTCATGCGTTTCCTGCCTTGAATATCGTGTTTTGAGGACAGTAGCTCAGCCACTATTGAGCTTGCTTTCAGAGTGACCAACTGCAACCGCCAACTGATGCCACTGTAACACAACAAAACTTACACCATGCTACGCCTGAGGCGAAGTTGGATACCTGAGGTGCCTATGCTTGTCTCATTTGAGAATCACTTTCGTGAGGCATCATCAACCACAGCTCTGGGCCGTAGAAAGAGATTGTCTTGAAAATCGGATGCGCCGTTCAGGGGCGCCGCTGGCCCCAAGTGGGGGCTTCGTCGAGCAGCCCGATTCGTAGCAGCATCCGGCCCGTCAGAAGAAATCACTCCGTGCCAATGGCGATGGACGCGTGGCTGACTATGGGAACGGTACCTGGAGGCTACAGATTCTTGCGAGGTTCCGCCTCATAAATCTCGTGTCGATGAGGCGTCGCGAGAGACTGACTGGCTGCAGAAAGCCGTCATGACAACACCAGCTGAGAAATCGGCTGCTAAGTACCCTGCAAGTACTGGCGGGGGCAGCATGTTGAACAACAGCATGGATTTCTATCCGAGCAGTCCGTCTCAAGAGAGCCAAAACTGGCCAGCCACCTTCAAAGACGAGGACCCAACCACCCCCCTGCGACGCCCAATTAGAAATCGCATCCCCTTTCGCTGCTTGTCGATGGCCCCTGACTTGCGCTGGGAGTCGCGGGCGCTGGTCAGCTTTTGAGAGATCCAGAGATGGGATGGGATGGATGGGGCCATCAGGATCAAAGCAAGGAACGAAAGGAGACGGACCTGGAAACGGTCCGGATGCCCCACTGGCTGGGACAGCGCATCACGATGAGAAATGCTAAATGTTGGCGAGAAAGAGACCGACGGTTGTATCGTACTAACCTATATTTGACCCCAATTGAGTTTCAGCGGTCTAGCCGCTGCAAACTTCGGGCTTAGCGGGTATCACGCCTTGTAAATTCAGAGGTTCCAGCAACGGCTGTGGTGGTTTACCCAGCGATTGGAGAAAAGTTCTTGGACTTGTTGAGCCACGCCGCTCATTCGTTGATTCATGCGAAATGGAGACCCGAGAGTCGCATTGTTACTTGTTAAAGTCTCCCTTTTCGAACTGCCCGTTCTCTCTCCCTCTTATTGTATGTGGTGCTGTACTGTTTGGCTTTCAACTCATCCTTCCGTCGCTCCCTCCCCTAGGTTTCCTTTCCACTCCCACGTTTTTGTGTATGTACGTACATACGTGTCTGCGTGGCCAAAACAAAACAATAACAGGCTATCTTTTCTTTTTGGTTTTCTCTCACCTTTCTGGGTTCCTTTTCTTATCAACCTTTCCATACCTCGTGTTTCTTTTGCACAAGAGGGAACTTGTAGAACATCCGTTGGAAACGTCTTTCCATCGATCCCAAGTGGCCACCCCCTGGCATCCTACAGCCACCCCCGAAACTGGAGTATTAGCACCCCTGGCCTTCGCCCTGGATAACCCGGCGCCGAGACAGGCAGCGTTTCTCTCCCTGCCCGTGCGAGTTGGAACTCAAACCACCAAAAACCAACCCTCGTCTCTCCCCTCTGCTACTCTTTGCATTACGCATTGCCGACACTCGTTTTACGGCTTCGCCAAATCACTTTGTCTCGCCCTTTTGCGACCGAGACTGCCTACACCGGTGAATCACTCCCGTGATCGATTCGTCTTCTTCAACTAGAATCGACGCTGAATATCATCTCTTTCTTTGGCCTCTCTGACCCAAGTCACTGCCCCCCCTTGGCCTTTTTTTGACAACAACATCTTGCAGTGCCGGTCACGCTTGTTCTTCTGCCTGATTTTGAACCATATCACGCTCGTTGATAATCCACATGTATATCTCTAGGTGAGTTAACAGTGCCTGACCTGTATCCAGCTGCGCCGTGTGCTTCATCCTCGCAACATACCAGCCGGTGATGTCGGCCAGCTCGAGACCAAGCGCGGTACACTTGCCTTGACCGATATGTGTCTAACTAGTCATCTATGCAGATAAATTAATCAACTCAACATGTCGGGATATCCAGGCGGTGGTCAACGCGACCACTATGACGATGGCTACGGCCATCCTCAAGGAGGCAACCAACCGCAAGGTGGAAATACTGATTCCTACTATCAAGATGATCAATACTATGATCAGGGCTACGATAACCGCGGCCACAACAACAATAACAACAACGATGGCTACTACGATGAATCGTGAGTATCTCTCGATAATGGGCATACACTTTGCTAATATGTGGCAGTGGTTATTACAACGCCGATCCTAACAACCCCTATCAGCATGATGGAGGCTACTACGACGGTCACGACCAGTATCAGGATGGCTACTACGACAATGGTCAGGGCGGTTACTACGACCAGGACTATGATCGTGGGCACCAAGGCCAAGGTGGCCGGCAGGGCTCTGAAGAGGATTCCGAAACCTTTAGCGACTTCACCATGAGATCGGACATGGCCCGCGCTGCCGAAATGGACTACTATGGCCGTGGCGATGAACGCTATAACAGCTACAATGACGGACAACGTGGTTATAGACCCCCGTCATCACAAATTTCCTACGGAGGGAACCGCTCTTCCGGAGCATCTACCCCCAACTACGGTATGGATTATGGAAATGCTCTGCCCCCTGGTCAACGCTCCCGGGAGCCTTATCCTGCCTGGACATCGGACGCCCAGATACCCTTGTCGAAGGAGGAGATTGAAGACATCTTTCTTGACCTGTGTTCCAAATTTGGTTTCCAACGAGACAGCATGCGGAACATGTACGACCATCTCATGATCCTTCTAGACTCCAGAGCCTCTCGAATGACCCCGAATCAGGCTCTTCTTTCCCTTCATGCGGACTACATCGGAGGCGACAATGCCAACTACCGCAAGTGGTACTTCGCCGCTCATCTCGACCTTGACGATGCTGTCGGATTTGCCAACGGTCTCGGTAAAGGCAGGAAGAAGAAGGGTAACAAGAAGAAGAAGAAGGATCCCGAGGCTAGCGAGGCCGAAACTCTCCAGGATCTCGAGGGCGACGACAGTCTCGAGGCTGCTGAGTATCGCTGGAAGACGCGTATGAATAAGATGTCGCAGCACGACCGCATCCGACAAATCGCCTTATACCTTCTTTGCTGGGGTGAAGCCAACCAGGTACGCTTTATGCCAGAATGTTTGTGTTTCATCTTCAAGTGTGCGGATGATTACCTGAACTCGCCCGCCTGCCAAGCTCTGGTCGAGCCGGTGGAGGAATTCACCTTCCTTAACAACGTCATCACTCCTCTTTACCAATATGTGAGAGACCAAGGCTACGAAATTTCTGATGGTGTCTACGTTCGTCGGGAACGTGACCACAAGAACATTATCGGTTACGACGATTGTAACCAGCTTTTCTGGTACCCTGAGGGTATCGATCGTATCGTCCTTCATGACAAGAGCAAGCTTGTCGATGTGCCGCCTGCCGAGCGATACGTTAAGCTCAAGGACGTAAACTGGAAGAAGTGCTTCTTTAAGACTTACCGCGAATCTCGCTCCTGGTTCCATCTCCTGGTTAACTTTAACCGTATCTGGATCATTCATTTGACCATGTTTTGGTTCTACACCTCCCACAATGCTCCCAGTATCCTAGTTGGCCCTTCGTACGAACAGCAGGTCAACCAGTCCCCGTCAACCGCCAAGTCATTCTCTATTGTTGGGTTTGGTGGTGCTGTTGCTTCGCTCATTCAAGTTCTTGCTACTCTAGCTGAGTGGGCCTATGTACCCCGTCGATGGGCTGGTGCCCAGCATCTTACCAAGAAGCTATTTTTCCTGCTTTTCATTTTGGTACTCAATATCGCTCCCGGTATTAAGGTTTTCTTTCTTGAGGGCATCGGTGGGAAGAAGGTTGATACTGCCATTGGTATTGTCCACTTCGTTATCGCTGTCATCACCTTTATATTCTTTTCCATCATGCCACTTGGCGGCCTTTTCGGCAGTTACCTTGCTACCAACAACAGGAAGTACGTTGCTAGTCAAACATTCACTGCTAGCTGGCCTAAGCTTCGTGGTAATGATATGGCTATGTCTTATGGTCTCTGGGCGACCGTTTTCGGTGTCAAGATGGGTGTTTCCTACACCTACTTGATTCTATCCTTCCGTGACCCGATTCGGTATCTCAATATCATGAAGGTTGACTCGTGCTTGGGAGACAAACTGCTTTTCGGCAAGGAACTTTGCAAGTGGCACCCAACGATTGTTTTGGCGCTGATGGCATTCACCGACGTCATCTTCTTCTTCCTGGATACCTATCTGTGGTATGTCTTGTTGAACACCGTCTTCTCGGTCGCCCGATCTTTCTACATCGGATCTTCTATCATGACACCTTGGAGAAACGTCTTTTCTCGTCTCCCAAAGCGTGTTTACTCCAAGATTCTCGCCACCACCGATATGGAGATTAAGTACAAGCCCAAGGTTCTCATTTCTCAAGTCTGGAACGCCATCGTCATCTCGATGTATCGTGAGCATCTGCTCGCTATCGAGCACGTACAGAAACTGCTGTACCACCAGGTTCCCTCTGAGCAGGAGGGCAAACGAACTCTGCGAGCCCCAACCTTCTTCATTTCTCAGGAAGATCATTCCTTCAAGACTGAATACTTCCCTGCATACAGTGAGGCCGAGCGTCGTATCTCATTCTTTGCCCAGTCTCTGTCAACTCCTATCCCGGAGCCTCTCCCTGTCGACAACATGCCCACATTCACTGTCATGATTCCTCACTACAGCGAGAAGATCCTCCTGTCTCTCCGTGAGATTATTCGAGAAGATGAGCCTTACTCTCGCGTTACGCTCTTAGAATATTTGAAGCAGCTTCACCCTCACGAGTGGGATTGCTTTGTGAAAGACACCAAGATCCTGGCGGACGAGACTTCTCAATTTAACGGAGAAACTGATAAGGATGAGAAGAACACTGCCAAGAGTAAAATCGACGACCTGCCCTTCTACTGTATCGGTTTCAAGTCTTCGGCACCCGAGTACACCCTGCGCACCCGTATCTGGGCTTCTCTTCGTTTCCAGACTCTCTACCGTACCATCTCTGGCTTCATGAACTATAGTCGTGCCATTAAACTTCTATACCGTGTCGAAAACCCCGAAGTTGTTCAGATGTTTGGTGGCAACACCGATAAGCTTGAACGCGAGCTGGAGCGTATGGCCCGTCGTAAATTCAAGATTGTCGTTTCTATGCAGAGATTCTCAAAGTTCAAGAAGGAGGAGATGGAAAACGCCGAATTCTTGCTCCGTGCCTACCCCGATCTCCAGATCGCCTACCTTGATGAAGAACCTCCCGTCGCCGAGGGTGAGGAACCCCGACTATACTCAGTACTTATCGATGGTCACTCCGAAGTCATGGAGAACGGCATGCGACGTCCCAAGTTCCGCGTCCAGCTTTCCGGTAACCCCATTCTTGGTGACGGCAAGTCGGACAACCAGAATCATTCTATTATCTTCTACCGTGGCGAGTACATCCAGCTCATCGATGCCAATCAGGACAATTATCTTGAGGAGTGTCTCAAAATTCGAAGTGTTCTTGCGGAGTTTGAGGAGATGAAGACTGACAACGTCTCTCCTTATACCCCAGGTGTTAAGAATGAAGTCGCATCGCCTGTCGCTATCCTGGGTGCTCGTGAGTACATTTTCTCCGAGAACATCGGAATTCTTGGTGATATCGCAGCTGGAAAGGAACAAACGTTTGGTACTCTGTTTGCTCGAACCATGGCACAGATCGGTGGTAAACTTCATTACGGCCATCCTGATTTCCTCAACGGTATCTTCATGACAACCCGTGGTGGTGTTTCCAAGGCACAAAAGGGTCTTCATTTGAACGAAGATATTTACGCTGGTATGACTGCTATCCTCCGTGGAGGTCGCATCAAGCAATGCGAATACTTCCAGTGCGGAAAGGGTCGTGATTTGGGTTTCGGCTCTGTCCTCAACTTCACAACCAAGATTGGTACTGGTATGGGTGAACAATTTTTGTCGCGCGAGTACTATTACCTTGGCACTCAACTTCCTCTGGATCGTTTCTTGTCCTTCTACTACGCCCATCCAGGTTTTCATTTGAACAATATGTTTATCATGTTCTCAGTCCAAATGTTCATGATTACTATGGTCAACATGGGAGCCCTCCGCCATGAGACAATTGCTTGCGATTATAACCGAAACGTTCCAGACACCGATCCCCTTTATCCTACCGGCTGCGCCAATACTGATGCACTTACGGATTGGATTTACCGATGTATCGTGTCTATTCTTTTCGTCCTGTTCCTCTCTTTCATTCCTCTCATTGTCCAGGAACTGTCAGAACGTGGCATCTGGCGTGCTTTCGTTCGATTGATGAAGCAATTCTGCTCGTTGTCGCTCATGTTCGAAGTTTTCGTCTGCCAGATTTACGCGAACTCTGTGCAGCAGAATATTTCGTTCGGTGGTGCCCGATATATTGGTACAGGTCGTGGTTTCGCTACGGCGCGAATTCCCTTTGGTGTCTTGTACTCTCGATTTGCCGGACCAGCTATTTACTTCGGCGCTCGTTTGCTCATGATGCTTCTATTTGCAACACTCACTGTCTGGAAGGGTGTCCTCATCTACTTCTGGATCACCCTTCTTGCCTTGACCATTTCGCCCTTCTTGTACAACCCTCATCAATTCGCCTGGACCGACTTCTTCATTGATTACCGAGATTATCTTCGTTGGTTGTCGCGTGGTAATTCCCGCAGCCATGCCTCATCTTGGATCTCGTACTGTCGTCTTTCCCGAACCCGTCTCACTGGTTACAAACGCAAGACACTTGGAGACCCGTCTGCCAAAGCGTCAGCTGACGTCCCTCGGGCTCCTTTCGCCAATATTTTCTTCAGTGAAATTTTCTCACCACTGATGCTTGCAGTTGTGACAATTCTGCCCTACCTTTTCGTCAACGCTCAAACTGGTGTTGTCGCAGAGAGACAATTGTCTGAGAACAGAAACAGAGTTCATCCAACTCAAGCCCTGATGCGGCTCCTCGTCATCGCTTTCGCACCTGTTGCCGTCAATGCAGGTGTCTTGGCTGCTATGTTCGGCATGGCCTGTTGTATGGGACCCCTCCTCAGCATGTGCTGCAAGAAGTTTGGCAGTGTTCTCGCTGCAATCGCCCATGCCACAGCTGTCATCTTCCTTTTGATTTCTTTCTTGGGCATGTTCATCCTAGAAAGCTTCAACTTTACCCGCACTGTGGCAGGTATGATTGCTGTAGTTTCGATTCAGCGTTTCTTCGTCAAGTTGATCGTTTCGACCTGTCTCACTCGTGAGTTCAAGGGTGATGCTTCCAACATCGCTTTCTGGAGCGGAAAGTGGTATTCCATGGGATGGCACACAATCTCTCAGCCCGCGCGTGAGTTCCTTTGCAAGATCACTGAACTTTCAATGTTCTCTGCCGATTTTGTTTTGGGTCATTGGCTTCTTTTCTTCATGGCGCCCGTCATTTTGATTCCCAAAATTGACATGCTTCACTCAATGATGCTGTTCTGGCTTCGTCCAAGGTATGTGCTTCCATTCCTTTCTACCGATCTTACTAACAGTTATTAGCCGACAAATTCGACCTCCTATCTACTCTATGAAACAGTCCAAGCTCAGACGAAGACGTGTGATTCGCTACGCTATCCTCTACTTCACCCTCTTGGTCGTATTCATTGCTCTCATTGCTGGACCTGCTGTAGTGGGCAAACTTATGGGCGAATCCCTCAGCAAGACTCTCGAAAAGATGATTCCTCTCGAGGGACTCGTGCAGCCTAACTACCTTGACCACGACAACACCAACAGCTCTTCGGTGACTGGTGTGAAGGCGCCCGGTTACACCGGCGCTGCTCTCACGATGTCCGGCAGCGGTCGCGCCGATGCCTCGGCGACTGGCAAGATCAAGCTGTTTTAAGTTAAAAAGAACAATGACTGAGACAGGACTCCTATTTCCTTTTTTGGAAACACCTTCACAGCGTCCATTGTCAAGCTGTGCATAGGCACAGAATAAAATTGTTAAAATGCCAAGTTTTTGCTTTCTGTTTTTGCTTTTGTTTTCTAGTTTAGTACTTGTCACAGGTGGATGCACATGTACACACTTGGAAGTTTTATAGAAGCGGAAGGGCGGATGGAGGTAGAGAGAAGAGGTCGGCAACAAGTCAGACCTGACATTCACTGGCTGAACTGGACTGATCTTTTTTGGTACAAGGCGCACTTTTTTAAACCTATTCTAATGTGTACAATGAAAGGAAGCAACACATGGCAGAAACCTTAGACTTAAATGCAAATAATGCCTTTTTACATTCTTTTCAATTGTCGGTTCCAGACCAGACCCTCTCTCGGACTAAGTGAATTCACCGATTGACACCACATGACGGTGGTGGTTTTAGTTGAACGCCCGTACCTGGGCTATGTTCGAAGGTTGATGTGTCAGCTTAGTATTTTGCGTATTTCGAGTCTCCGGGCTATCCGATCACTGAAGTGGATGGCCCGTCTTACAGCTCAGGTACCCGTCGAGCCCCTGTGATGTATGAGAGTTAGCGACCAATCAGTATAGCCAATCATCTTCAGTAGCCTGACTCGCTTTAACTTCCTTGGTGGGAGGTAGGGTCCTGGCTGCCCCTTTGCCAACCCATGTAGGCAGCCTGAGCAATCAATTGACAAGCTACCTAGTATCTATCATCTTTTTTTATTAAAAAAAAACCGTTCATGTTTACTCGATCTCCTAACATCAACACACGCAGGTCAGACATATAAGACTGGCCCTTCCACGATTGCGAAACACGATACCATACGATCCAAGGCAAGAACAATCAAATCAGTCGGTAACAACGGCGACAACATTTGAAGTACGATGGAACTCGAAACCCTCCAAGCCCGGTTGGGCGACATTCTTGAGCAAGCCTCAATGTACTTTCACAAAGTGCCTGGCTCTGCTGTGTTTCTCCGCTACATCAAATCGAGTTATCAGAATGACCCCGTGCGATCCGCCATCGAGGCCGTGCTGCTACTTTTCTTCGTCCGCTACCTCCTATCACCGTCTTACTCAACGCATAAGCAGAACTACGTCAAACTGAGGGAGGATGTAAGCTAAATATCAAATCAACCTGTTGTGGGAACACGTCGCTAATCTTGGACGCGATGTCAGGAAATCGAGGAGCTGATCGATGAATGGCAACCCGAACCTCTTGTTGAGGAGCAGACCGCTTTCGAGGCCACTGAAACCGAACGCCTTCCCGTCCTAGTTGGGTGAGCATTACTGTGCACATTTGTGCCAGAATCAGTATCTAATCTCTGCAATAGTCCAACCGGCCCCAAATCAAAACTCGCCAACGGCCGAACCGTAACCAATCTCGCATCCTACAACTTCTACAACTTTAACGGGAATGACCAAATCAAGGAAAAAGCGATCCAGGTTCTACGCACCTACGGTGTTGGTCCCTGTGGCCCTCCCCAGTTCTACGGCACTCAGGACGTTCATATGAAGACCGAAGCTGATATCGCCGCATATCTGGGTACAGAGGGTTGTATCGTCTACGCTCAAGCTTTTAGCACCATCTCCAGTGTCATCCCCTCTTTCTGCAAGCGTGGCGATGTCATCATCGCTGACCGAAACGTTAACTTCTCCATTCGTAAAGGTCTTGAGCAATCGCGAAGCACTATTCGCTGGTTCGAACATAATGATATGGCTGACCTGGAAGATGTTATGAGAGCTGTTGCTAAGGAGCAGGCTAACGCCAAGAAGCTTACCCGTCGTTTCGTCGTCACCGAAGGTCTGTTTGAGCTTTCTGGAGATTCCATCGACCTGCCCCGTCTGGTTGAGCTCAAAGAGAAGTATAAGTTCCGTGTTATTCTCGATGAGACTTGGTCTTTTGGTGTTCTTGGCCGCACAGGTCGTGGCATTACTGAAGCGCAGAACGTGGATCCTCAACAGGTTGACATGATCATCGGCTCTCTTGCTGGTCCTCTCTGTGCTGGTGGTGGTTTCTGCGCCGGTCCGAAGGACGTCGTTGAGCACCAGCGTATCACATCATCCGCCTACACCTTCTCCGCTGCTCTCCCTGCTATGTTAGCAGTCACCGCCAGCGAGACGCTTAACTTGCTCCAGTCCAACCCCGACATCCTGTCGCAGTCACGCGAGAACATCAAGGCTATGAAGGCGCAGCTGGATCCCCGTAGCGACTGGGTCTACTGCCCTAGCGACCCTGAGAACCCCATCATGCTGCTCGTCCTCAAGCCTGAAGTTGTCGCCACACGAATGTTGGAATTGGAAGACCAGGAACGAATTTTATGCGACTGTGTTGAAGAGGTATGTTCATATGACTGAAATAGCAACAATAAACTGACTTGAATGAAGACACTTGTCAATGGTGTTTTGATCACAAGGACCAAGACCAGGCCGTATTCCCATGCCGTCAAGCCCAAGGATGGCACCTGGTTTGCTCAACCTGCTCTGCGAATTTGCGTTACGTCGGCGCTGTCGAAGAAGGACATTGAGAAGGCTGGTGTCACCATTCGACATGCCATCACCAAGGTTATGACCCGCAAGACGAGTACCAAAGCGGTTTAAACCAGGGGCACCGAAGGCCATTGATTTTAATGACAATAGAAAAGGTGGCTGAGTGTATGTTACGCTCATGAACACGGTCGATTGTCTGTCGGGTTACACTGAGACCTTTTGATTATGGATGGAGTCTCAGGCAGGACAGTACGGATAAACAGAAGAAGACGCACGCAACGATCTACATATTGGCAGATAGCCGTTCAGCAAATTAATGATTAATAGATGTGGCTTTGTACGCCAACATTGAATGAGTTTCACAGACGCCATGATTTCAGTCGCTATATGTTAAGAGCAAATGTTGACCGCATCATCCTCAGTTTGCGTGTCATTACTGATAGGGACAGATGAATTGAAAGCTAAGTTGGTCAAATCGTCATTTTGAGAGAAATGGGACATGCGAGGGGAAGATGAAAGGGAGTAGGTAAAGAAGCAGAACCTGGACGAGTTGTCTTACGTGTCTCATGGGAATATCCCTTGCCAAGTGAAGCCGATGCTGCGTATCCCAATCACCAAAGTGATTTGATCTACCAAAAGAATCGCCAAGCCTACACATATGAGAGAGATATTCCGAGAAAGGAAAGCTGAGTTACTGGATTAGCAGTAACTTAGGAGCCCTTTCAGCTCGTAACTCGAGTGTGATGTGTCTCAGCTGTTACATTCCGGGGGAGATTAGGTGGTTCAGAATTACGTGGCGTGGCAGGAAAACAACTCATTCCAAACTGTTGAGAGCGTCTTTGGTCTGTTGATGTGATTCATTTAAGGTTATGCTTCCGGAAACTTTACACAAAATGATGTCGAAGTGTTCTTCTCAGCGATTGTCTGCGTGCGTATGTCTCGGAATCTTGACAAAGACTGATAACGGATGACACAGTTAGGACGGGCAGGCATATGAAAAGGGCATTGCTCATGGGTTTCAGGATGAATAGGATAGGATTGGAAGGAATTATACGGTGAAGAGTGTCTCTCTCTTGTCTCTCGTAGGTTCAGACTTGGGTTTCCCTGTGGTTCAGGTACGGACTGTCAAGGTGCACCTTCCTTCACACCTCGCATATTGTCCCGTCTTGCCTTCTCCATACGTATTGAATGGACTTGCCATTCTTTTATCTTGTGTCGAGCGGCCACCTCCTCCCTTGTTTCGGCCCATCTTCTTCACCTTCATATCTACCACTTCTTCCTCTTTTCTTCTCTACATTCACTCTTCAACCTTTTCTACTTTCGGTAACTTTCCTAAGACTATTCACTCTTTACTTTCTTTTAAATTCGATACACTCTTTTATCTGATTACTGTTCGCTTTCGATAGCGGGTTATTCAGCCCCGTCTTATACACTCACTTTCCCTCAAATCGCCTACCTTTTGATAATTTCATTTGAGCTCTTGATAATAGCTCGTCCACTCTCTGATATCTTCTACAACTCGTTCGACCTGAGGATAAAAAATATTTAGTATTATTAACATGAAGCATTTCTTCACTTCGGCGTTGGCCATGGCGGCGGCTGTTGCTGCTGTCCCTGTTGGTAAGTACTCTATACGGCGAGCAACAACACCAAACTGACTGCAATTGCAGGCCGACCACTTATAAAACGAGAGCCGTATGTTACTTCCATGTCTATCCTACAACGCTCTTTAACTTTATGACAGGGTTACCACCATTACACTTACTACGGCTTCTACTTACACCCAGATTGTTGCTCCAGCCACTCCGACACCCATTAGGCCTACTGGAACAGCAACATACCCAGGAACGTCAGTGCCTGTGCCTGACAGCCCGAAACCGACCAAGAATAGTGGATCTAAACTTCCCTGTGTCGATTGTAGCTCAAGTGGTTCCCCTGGCTCAAGCAGCTCTGGTGGTTCTGGCAGTTCAGGCGGCTCTAAATTCCCTGGCGTTTCTTACGCCCCGTATCGTGGCGATCACCAATGCAAGAGCGGAGATGAGATCAAGCAGGATATCTCTGAGCTGGCAGGCTCTTACTCTCTTCTCCGCATTTACGGCACCGAGTGCGACCAAGTTTCCAAGATCTATCCATGTGCCAAGGCCAACGGCATGAAGCTGTTCCTCGGCATTTGGGACATCAACAACGTCCAGAACGAAGCCAATTTGATCATTGAAGCTATTGATGGTGATTGGGACATTGTTCACACCGTCAGCGTCGGAAACGAACTCGTCAATAACAACGCTGCCACCCCTGCACAGGTCCTTGCCGCTGTTGACGAAGCCAGTACTATTCTGAAAGCCGCTGGATATAATGGCCCTGTTTTGACAGTTGATACGTTTATGGCTGTTCAGGAACACCCAGAGCTCTGTGAGAAGAGCGAGTACTGTGCAATCAACGCACATGCCTTCTTTGACCCCCACACCTCTGCTGATGGTGCTGGCAAGTGGCTTTCCGACACCGTCGAACTCGTCAGGTCAAAGCTCTCCAGCGACAAACGTGTTGTAGTCTGCGAGACTGGCTGGCCCACAAAGGGTGACAGCAATGGCAAGGCTGTTCCTGGATTGGCCCAACAGGGGTCGGCTCTCAAAGCCATCAAAGAAGTATTCTCTGAGCATCCTGATGACCTCATCCTTTTCTCTGCCTTCAACGACCACTGGAAGAAGCCAGAACCTGCAACTTTCCATGCTGAGCAGTACTGGGGCATCGACGGCAAAGACTCGACTTCCGATTAGAGTAGAGCTCGAGAATTTGTTGTGTCAGCTAAGCCTTCATATATTTGAACGGTTTGCGGCCAGCTTTTTGTTGTTGTTAGACATCATTCGACTGATGTCATTTTCATGTTGTTTTGTTATTGCTATTGGTGTTGTCTTTGTGCTTTGGAGGCTGAGTACCTGGTGTTGTCGCAGGTCTATACATGTTGGTACTTGGCAAGAGCATGTAGGAGGCTTATTTACTTCTTATCGGGTTTCAACTGCCTGGTCATATCACCTTGCCTAGGGCTGTCTTGTTTTGAGAGTGCAAAAGGCTTAAGCTGAATATTTTATATGAATTGAAACGTGTTTGACATCCTTAAATGAACAAGTGAGTCATTTGTGAGTAAGAATTGTAAGTTTGTTATCAGCATGACTTTAGATTGTTGATAAAATTATATAAGCTCGAAAGGACGAAAACTTGTCTACATGACTCAGTATAAATGCTCCCTGTCCGTTCCTCGTTGAACCCTCATTGTGGATAAGAGCAATGCTTTGAAACACTTCACAACTGCCCAATAACCTTAGATTCGTACTATTCACATTGATATCCCTCAGAGTTTTCGTGTTTCGTATCTTCTTTCATGTAAAAGACCCTGTCGCAGCCAGCCGAATTATTTGTAAAAGAAATGTTTACATCCATCCCTGTGGAAAATTCGGTAGGCACAAAAAAACGCAACCCATTGGGTAAAAAACGGGAAATCGTTTGTATTGTGAGCTGAAACGTAGATGAACAGCAAAAAGGCAACTCAAGCGATTCGATAGACAAATAATGTCATCTGGTGCCCGAGTGTTGGATAGTAACAAAACCAAATGCAAGAGTCTTGCTTTATTAGCGGTTGAAAAGCTCAAGCCCACTAGTGTTTCACTTATGACAAAAGCTGTAATGTTGCGTCCTTGTGCAGACTTGGCCGAACAGGTTTTCCCACCAGATTCTCATCAAGCCGCTCGACATATTTCAGAAGAAGCCGCAATATGATTAGTTTAGCAGGTCCAGAGCTCGTCAACGAACTGATCAAGTTCAACGATACGAAATCGAGAGCCGATGCTGTTGTCCTTTAAAAGCGCGTTCCAGGCGGACGAAAGACTTGCTTTCCAGGACACGACCTCAACGCTCCAGCCCATTCTCAGGGCGCGTTGGGCATATGCAAGAAATCCATCCGAGTATTTGGCCGGCCGTGCATCTCCAGTGGCGATGACAAGAGTGCCAGGCATCTCAAAATACTGCATGACAGATTCACCAATCCGGATTTGAAGTGTTTCATCGACCATGTCCTCCACATAGCGAAAACCTCCAGCCTCAAAAGTAGTGTGATCGTTGGAAGATGACTGCTCGGGACGACGACTGCGAAGGTCAACTCGATATCCGAGATCTTTAAGCTCTTGGATGAAAGGAGGTTCGCCTCGATCGGGACGCATGGAACAGCCTACATTGAGCCATTCCGCATAGCGGTCACGGGTGAGGAGTTCGTGGAAGAAAGGAAGGTTCATCTGGGGAAGAGGTACAAAACGCGAAGACTCGGGAATACCAAATCTGGCCCTCAAGGCTTTCTGAAAGCCGATAATGATATTGGACATGTCAACAAAGACATGAATTCCATTGTCTGCAATACTAGGAAAGTCTCTGCAGACCATAGAGTCAACAATACGCTCATGGACCAGCTTGCCCATAAGACTTTCGTGTTTGGCCGAGGTTGACAACACATTACTATGAATTTCGGAGATGGGGCCATATTTGAAAGGTTGAAATGAGAGGACGTGTTTTACCGACTCCGGTTGAACAACCTCCCCAGCCACAATTTTAGGATCGGGGTTGATCCTTGAGTTGGCTTTTTCATTGATCTTCAAAGATTTGGTCTTATTCTTCTGACTCTCATCGAAATGCTGAAAGGGGGACTCATTCGCGCTTGGTGGTGTTGAAGCAGCCGTTGAATATGAAGCGGCGGGTATCACATCGGTGTCAGAGCTACCACTAACCTCCGAATCGGTGATTGGGTCGAATATCGTTCCGGCGTAGAGTTTGGGGATGTCAACTGCCTTAGTGACAGATACTGGTTCCGAAGGTTTTTTCGGTATCGTGATCGGCTGCGCTTTTAAAGAGGCGGATAGTGGCTGCTGATTATGCGTCTTATTATCATTGGAACGCAATTGCTCAAATAGCCGTTTAAAGTTTCCGAGCGCAGGGCATGAGTCGGAGTGACTCGTGGTCTTCGGAGAAGCCCAATCTGCAAGACCTTGCGAATTCAATCGTGTAAAGTCACCAAGCTTGAACAGACTGCCACGGGCGCCGACTCTGCTACCCGGCGGCTCGTGAAGGGGATCATCTGTAGATGTCGTCGGTGTAGATGCCATAGTAACAATCGAAAGCGGTTGCGTACATGGAGATGTATTTGAGATTGGAATCGGTGCTGGCGATGCACTAACGTCTATCCGAGACGTATGCCTATTTGCGGAACACAACCAGGGAATCGATGTTGTTACTTGTAGAACAGGATGCAAAATTCAAGATGCTGCAAAAACGTAGTGAAAGGCGACAAAGATATTGATGGGCCACTTTGCCACAACGGAGCTGAGACTGCAGGAAGAAACAGGCGCCGGAAACGTGGAATACCTATAGCGCAGACTATAATGAGACAGCAGAATCCAGTTGAGCATCCAAAGCCTAGGTGAAGCTAAGCAAAGATGCAATGCGTCAGATTTTGCCGCTTGAGTGAAGCCAAAATGGATGACGGGACCGATCAGGTGCAGAGCGGAAGATGGAGCTACTAAAAGTCTCACGAGGCCAAAGAAAGTGTAAAGGTACTGAATAAGAAAATAAGAACAAGAAAAGAAGTGTAAATACGCAAAGATTGAGATACCAAACAGAATCGAAACACTGATGAAAAGAAGAGGATATAAGACTACATAAGACATACGCTGGGCGTTTGATGAAGGAGGAAGTTCAATGGAAAGAAAGTGGAGGTGGTGATGAGTCAACTGGGTGAGTGATGCGCTGGACTCTGGGGGCTGATGCTCTCGGCATCTGCTCCGATGTGGCAAGCTGTAGGCCAATTAAATCGTATCAAACGTGGCCATCAAGGACTCCGACCGGAAGATTGCCACCCCTAACATCGATCCAAGGGAACAGGAAGTACTGTACTGCTTGGTCTGACAGTATATTTAATCAAATGGTTGATCAATTACACCTGCATTCATAAGACTGGCTATTCAGATAAACCGTCACGGCCCTTACTCAGAATGTTTTGCGATGGAGCGGTGATTTATCAAGTATTCATCCCGACTTGTCCTACCATGCTTGAATCGGTACTAAAGTTCATATATGTATCTCATCCTTCAAATGCTTGCCCCTGGAAGCCTCCCCCACGAAGGAAGACGGTAAAAAGGCATAATGATAATATTCGTGGAAAACGAATATAACCAATAACTAAAACTTGATCATGCTCCAAAACAGGGAGGCCTGCACCCTTATGACAACATTTCGTAATCCATTCACAGACCGGGTCTGTACTAATTTTATAAATAATGATGGAATTCGACTTGGTGCCTCATTTTCTTTCCATCGGTGACTGATAATTTGTTGCAGAGATCATCCGCAGCACACTATGCAATGGACCACATCTTCGGGGCGTTGCGTCTTCATCATCGCCGGAAGTCAATGCTTGCTCGGTGTGAGTCAATGCTAGGCCGTACTGAGCTGCTTGAGCTGCGTCTACGTCGCGCTCGCTCCTCGTTGGGGTCAGCAGGGTTCAAACCTGTCGACTTCGCAAACATATTCAGAACATCAGTCAACGAAATAACACCAGTGAGTCTTCCTGACAGGCGAGCACCGGCCATGGCAGATGCTGGTACAGCAGCCGTAGGGATTGGCGACGCAGGCACTGCAACAGCAGGTACGGGTGATGGAGGAGCAGCCACAGCCGGAGGCGGATGCGCCGGGGTTGTAAATGATTGAGGTCCCATCAAGGGCGTAGCAGGTGCCGAAGGTGAAGGTGATGCCGACTCGACCACCCACATCCTGTGCGACCGAGTAGCAACGAGTTTGGCAACAGTATGGGCCAACGTTGAGTATGGGTTGACGTAGAACACAGGGAAAGCGTCACGCCCATGTTCAACTCCTCGCTCGTTAAGAATCACCGAGATAAAATTCATGCACGATGAGTTGAGCAGGTGGGCGTTCGAACTCTTGGTCAAGTGCCGAACGTCTTTGGTTGAAATATTGCCAACGACGTTCAGGCCATTATCAACAACAGCCACGCTTGTGAGACCTTCGTTATGCATAAGTGTGAGGGCTTCAGACAATGGTGCATCAGAGCTATTGCTAGTTAGTGTTGAGTCCCTTTCAAGCCAACTTTGCAACTTACTTAACAGAAACGATGTCCTTGGTACCTACACCCAAGTCGCGAAGCAGAGCAGGGTACAGTCGATCGATAGAGGGGAAATTTACACCCTCATTCCAGAAGAATTCCACGATTCGAAGTTGGCTTGCAATACCAACAACTTCGCCACTGATGGCAGTGACGAGTAGACGATGGATTCCACTGCCTAGAATTTGAATCGCCTGGGCGAGCTTCTCTTCGCCGGGCAACGTGACCAGAGACTCTTTACGAAATAAAGGAAAGACATCTCGCAAAGGAATCTGACCACCTTCCTGAGCTTTGGCCAAGATGGAATTGAAGAGTTCAACTTGATCATCCTCTGGCTTGGCCAGACCGACAACAACAAGCAGATATACGTTCAGGTCAGTGTAATCGAAGGTGGAGACGGCGGTGTGAGTAGAAGCATCCTCGCGGACCAGGACAACGTTTGTGTGACTTTTAAGAAGTGTCTACGAAGTGCGTGTCAGCATAAATGCGATTGGCAGATATGAACTCGATCTGCAGTCTGCTCTTTGGTGCGACTTTCACGAAGCTATAGGCTTACCTTGGTAGCTTCTTCAACGCTAGTGTCGAACTCCACCCACTTGATGTCGTCGGGAGATACAAGTTCTCCAACAGATACGTCGCGCCAATCGCGCCCAGAAAATTTGGGATTGGCGTGCTTATTTCCGGCTGGAGGATGGCTTAAAAGCTCCTGAAGAGCAGCCTGCGTGAAAGATGGATGTCGCTGGGAGCGTGGTGAAGAAGGCGCATTTCGTAGGTTCTCGGCGAAGCTCTGACGATGGGCGGAGATGGAGCTTGGCCCAGAACCGGCGGATATGGAAACGGAAGGAGATCGCTGGGAAAGAGTAGGGGGCTTCTGAGACGAGGAAGAACCTGAGGCAGCACTGTTCAGGCTGGTTGAACTGGTCGCACGGGTATCCTTGAGCTCGCGAGAGGAGCCTGGTGAGGGGTCCATGGTGGGAGATTCGTTCACGAGCAGCTGATAAATTGGCTGATAAGAAGAGTTGCTGAACCGATCTAAAAAGAAGCAAAGATACGGCGGCTTAAGCTAGGTGTTAAAGTATCGCTGTATGTGCTGGAGCCGGCAGATTGATGGTCAGACGGCGATGGAATGTTTTTCGCGACAATTGACAAATATGAGATGATGATCGAAGCACAGAGGTAAACGAGAGAGCGGAGGGCGGAGACAGGATCAGAGAAGTGTTGGACAATATGGATCAATGTCGATAAGTAAGAGTCACGAACTAGGTACTCAAGAGTCAGGACACAAAAACTCAGATGGAAATTCGCCAAGTGACGAACGATGTTTGAAAGACGGACAGATGAAGTGGAATGGTTTACTGAAGCGGAGGTTGGTCTGGAGACAGGACAGTTGCGAGGGGCACGAGGTTCCATACAATCCAAACCCCGGGTGGGGGCGAGGGGAAGGCTTCTATTGCATGATGACATAGCTCATCAAAGAGTCCATAGTAACTACCTACCTATGTTACTGTACCAGCTAGCTGGTGGTGCCCCGCGATGCTGAGGGCCTGGTGCTGAATAGGATAAGAGATGGCTCAACTCTTTCCTATTCTTGACAGGAGCAAAAATAGACAACAAAATACAACTCATCTCCTTCCCATGAACCTTTTTGATGTTTCTATAGATATTGCCGAGAATTTTTAGCATCAATTCGAGGCACTGGATGATCCATTCCAACATCCAGACTCGACAGTTGATCATGGAAGCTTCGTCTACCAGGAACGAACTAATCAGCGAATGCACCGTGAATGTTAGCAAGGAACTCCCCGTTTCCAAAAACTTGTCATACGTAACCAAGCTCGAACTCAAAACCTAGTCAACTTACATTCGAAAGGGCATATAGCGCAGTACGACTTGCTCCTTTGTTGCGGGTGGGTTTTATCACATCTCGGGATGTATGTCGTGCAAGATCTCTGTGGCACATGAGTCTAGGTTTTCTGTAGTTGACAGCCGTAGGCTCGAATTTTTTGGCTACTACCCTTTCCAGAGTCCCGACACCGTGAGCACCCAATAGATACTGACGTTGAGTATCTTCCTGTAAGCCTGTCTTTCACGCTTGCATCCCAGACAAATATTGGGCGTTGAACACGAGTTTGCAGCCTTATTGAGTGGTAGTCTAATATGATAGTCCCGTTCAAGGTCAATCGGAGAGGGAAATAGAGAAGTGAAACGCAATTTGTTCTATTAGCTAGCTCGTCTGTCATATTTCCGCGTGCATGCATATATGTACCTACATAGGTATACATGATGAAGGACATTCTGGCGGTGTGATGGGCTTGCAGCTTTGGCAGAACAACAGACAGAAAAGAAAACACTGCCTGCCTACTTAATATAGGTGGCAGCCAACGTTTCCCTTCTTCAAAAGCCTTGTGCTCATGGTGCTCTTAAATCATTGGACGGTTGGGAGGTAGAAAGATGCTTTGTCCGACTGACCTCAAATATGATACAGAATATATGACCAAATTACTACTAACGCACTACTTCGGAATACGGCTAACACCAAAGGCAAAAAGTATTGTCTCAATGATGGAATTCTAATCTTCAAATCTAAAAGTCGTGTTATCGATAAAAGATATAGAGAAAAATAAACAATCAAACGACCCTGAAAAGATCACACTAGTGAATGGCTGGTCACCGCGCACCCTTTGTTTTTTTTTTCTTTCCTTTGGGCTTAAGTTTGGCCCAAGTAACTTTTCTGCAATTTTGGCCGCAGAGGTACTTCTAAAGCATGGCCCTCGAAACTTTGGGCTTCCCCTCCCCCACTTTGATTTTGCTCCCACCTCATCCATCCCTCTCTTCTTTCCTTCCCATCTTCTACCACTTGGGATCTTGGAAATCTTGTTCCTCGAATTCTACCTACGGCGAATAGAGCTTACGAACACCGAGGGCTCGTAGCTTTCTTATAGCCTCTTTTCTATCTTATTTGTTTTGTCGTTGCTACCTTGACTTCCCTGGCAGCCACCGACTGAAACTCAACATTCTCTATCGTCTGCTGGTGGACATCACCATCAGCACCCCTCCACGACAATGACTCTACTTCCACAAGATGTCCATGCAGAGCTTTCACAGCTGCTGCAGGCGCTGCAATCACCCGACAATAGTATACGATCTCAAGCCGAGGAGCATTTGCAGAACAACTGGACCGCCACTCGTCCCGAAGTTCTGTTGATGGGGCTGGCGGAACAAATTCAAGGCGCTGGCGACAATCCGACCCGGTCCTTTGCCGCCGTTATTTTCCGCAGAATTGCTTCCAAGACCCGCAAGAATGATGCTGGAGAAGGCATGGATCTTTTCCTCTCTTTGACAACGGACCAAGCGGTCGTCATCCGCCAGAAGCTTCTCGAGACCCTCGCCGCCGAGTCTGAACGTCTCGTTCGCAACAAGATTAGTGACGCTGTCGCCGAGCTTGCCAGACAATACACGGAGAACGGTTAGTATAACACCTTTAAGAGCTGTTCATTATATGCTTTTGGATTGAAATAACATTTCTTTGCAATAGGTGATGCTTGGCCCGACCTGCTCAGTGCTCTTTTCCAACTTAGCCAAGCGCCCGAAGCCGACAAACGAGAAAATGCGTTCCGAGTGTTTGCTACGACCCCTGCAATCATCGAGAAGCAGCACGAGGAAGCAGTTTTGCAAGCTTTCCAAAAGGGTTTCAAGGACGACGCCGTTATGGTATATACCCCTCCCTACATGGCCGATGTGTTGTCCACCGTGTATATCGTTGCGCTGCTAACCACAATCGTAGGTTCGCCTTGCCGCTATGGAAGCTTTTGCCTCATTCTTCCGAACCATAAATAAGAAGGGTCAGGCTAAATACTATGCTCTCATACCTGATGTGCTCAACATTCTCCCCCCGATCAAGGATACACAAGACTCCGACGACCTCAGCAAGGCGCTTCTTGCTCTTATCGATCTCGCCGAGTCTGCTCCCAAGATGTTCAAGCCTCTTTTTTCAAACCTCGTTCAATTCAGCATCTCTGTCGTCCAGGATAAAGAACTTGACAATATTTGTCGTCAAAACGCCCTGGAACTTATGGCTACCTTCGCCGACTATGCGCCTTCCGTCTGCCGGAAGGATCCCTCTTACACAAACGACATGATTACACAGTGTTTAAGTCTTATGACGGATCTCGGTGAAGACGATGACGATGCGTCAGAGTGGATGGCATCGGACGATGTAAGTGCTTTCAAAAATGTGAAATCCTTTTTTAGTGTATTTGTAAATAACGATTTTGTAGTTTGACCAGGACGAGAGTGATCAGAATCACGTTGCTGGTGAGCAGACCATGGACCGGCTTGCAAACAAGCTTGGAGGCCAGACCATTCTGGCTCCTACTTTCAACTGGCTCCCTCGTATGATGACTTCCATGGCCTGGAGGGATAGACACGCTGCCTTGATGGCTATCTCAGCTATTTCGGAAGGCTGTCGAGACCTTATGATTGGCGAGCTCAGCCAAGTGCTCGATCTGGTGGTTCCTGCACTCCAAGATCCCCATCCTCGAGTTCGATGGGCTGGATGCAATGCCCTCGGCCAGATGAGCACTGACTTTGCTCCCAAAATGCAAACCGACTACTACGATCGTGTTCTCAAGGCCATTATTCCTGTCCTGAGCTCTCCCGAGGGCCGAGTCAAGTCCCACGCAGCTGCTGCCCTTGTCAACTTTTGTGAGGAGGCTGAAAAGGCCACTCTTGAGCCATACTTGGACGAGCTTCTCTCTCAACTTTTCCAGCTTCTTCAAAACGACAAGCGTTACGTCCAGGAGCAAGCTCTTTCGACCATTGCTACCATTGCCGATGCTGCTGAGGCTGCCTTCTCCAAGTATTACGATACTCTAATGCCTCTCCTCGTCAACGTTCTCCAGAACCAAAGCGAGAAGGAGTATCGCCTCTTGCGTGCCAAGGCCATGGAATGTGCCACGTTAATCGCTCTTGCTGTTGGGAAGGATCGCCTTGGCCAAGATGCCATGACCCTCGTCAACCTCCTTGCCAATATCCAGGCCAACATTACTGACGCTGACGATCCTCAGGCACAGTACCTCATGCACTGCTGGGGTCGCATGTGTCGTGTACTTGGATCCGACTTCCTCCCCTTCCTTCATAATGTCATGCCCCCGCTCCTTGAACTTGCTATGGCCAAGGCTGATATCCAACTACTGGATGACGATGATCAGGTCGAGCAGATGCAGAATGAGGAAGGATGGGAGCTTGTTCCCCTCAAGGGTAAGATGATTGGTATCAAGACGAGCACAATGGACGATAAACACATGGCCATCGAACTCTTGGTTGTTTATGCCCAAGTTCTTGAGGCCTCTTTTGCACCTTATGTTGCGGAGATTATGGAGAAAATTGCCCTCCCTGGTCTTGCATTCTTCTTCCATGACCCCGTTAGATATATCTCTGCCAAGCTTGTTCCTCAGCTGCTAAGCTCCTTCAAGAAAGCCTATGGGCCCCAATCTGCCGAGCTTCGTGGTCTATGGAACGCTACTGTCGACAAGCTCCTTGAGGTCCTGACTGCTGAACCTGCCATTGATACTCTTGCCGAGATGTATCAATGCTTCTACGAGTCTGTCGAGGTTGTTGGAAAGGAATGCCTTTCTGCTGATCACTTGAATCGATTCATCGATTCAGTCCACTCTGCCCTCGAAGACTACAAGGATCGCGTCGCGCAGCGTGAACAGGACAAAGAAGGAGCCACCGCCGATGACGTGGAGGACGAGGCTGAGGATACTTTGATGGCCATTGAAGACGACCAAACTCTGCTTTCGGATATGAACAAGGCTTTCCACGCCATTTTCAAGAACCACGGTGCCGCATTCTTGCCCGCTTGGGAACGCTTGATGACTACATACGAAGGCTTCCTCAGCTCCCCTGATCCTACCCAGCGCCAATGGGGGTTGTGTATCATGGATGATGTGCTTGAATACTGTGGCCCCGAAAGCACACGATATGCCAACTTCATCACCCAACCGTTGATTGATGGCTGCCGAGACCCTTCCCCTGCTATTCGCCAGGCGGCGGCCTATGGCATCGGAGTGGCAGCACACCGGGGCGGAGCACCATGGGCACAGTTCTTGGGAGGCTCAGTTCCTTTCCTCTTTCAGGTCACCCAGGTTCCCGATGCCCGTAACGAAGACAATGTGTATGCAACCGAAAATGCGTGCGCAGCTATCGCCAAGATTCTTCACTACAACTCCAGTACCGTGAATGACGTGCAGAATGTCATCACACAATGGGTCGAGACTCTACCCGTGACAAATGATGAGGAAGCGGCGCCTTATGCGTATGCATACCTGGCTGAATTGATTGAGAAGTAAGTGTTTGAGTTTTCTGAGTTTACCTTTTTATGGTTTGCAGGAGCTAACGTACCATTCTTCTTCTAGGCAACACCCAGCTGTTGTTAACCAGGCCGGCAAGGTTTTCGTTTTTATTGCCCAAGCCCTTGAGGCGGAGACCCTTGTAGGACAGACAGCCAATCGTGTCGCCCAAGTGACCAAAGGGCTCCTTCAAACGACTTCGGTTGACCCTTCACCACTTTTGCGACAATTCTCTCCTCAGGCGCAGCGAACAATTATGGGATTCTTCAACTAGATATGGACCCTCTCATCAGTTCAGTATCAGTCATTCCTACGTTGCTGCAATGCAGGGGCAAATTATTCGCATGGACCCACGAGGCATGATTCTAAAAGACACAGAGTACCTAAGGTCGGGTTGATAAGCGTGCAAATTTTACAAGGGCATGAATTTTGTTTCCAGATGATACCAAGATGATCGCCACAAGGTGCCAGCTTCAGACCAGAAACCTGGTCAGCTGTCAAGCGCTTGTGGCAGGCGAGCATGCGCAGGGCGACGCTGGTATCGATGCTATAGGGTATGGCACTCTAGTTTGACTAGGGTTCAAAATCAGCATCAAAGAATTGCCATGCTTTAGCATAGGCAGAGAAGAGATAGAAGACATTTGGTTCCGGACATCGAGGCAAAAACAAGAAAACTTTTTGTTTAGGAAAGCTGTATACTTGAAATTGCACGGCGTCTTTTAATGTTACATTAGAATTATGAACTGTTTATCATTATTTTGAATTATCATCCATTTGTTGTGATGATTTTGCCAGTATACAGCTCCTCATCCATGCATCTAGATGGTATTCTGTGATGACCCGCAGACTTTCAATTGCACGCCTGAACCATAATGGTGAAACATTGCTGCTGATAGGGGTGAGACATTGTATCGGAAACCCAATCGCTATAATACTTAATCCAAGAAGCCAAGGGAGAGACGGAATGGTTGTCTTGTTTTTGGTGCGGGACGGTTGGGGCCTAATCGCCATGTCGGCAGGACTTGAAGATGTGATGGCCCAGCTAAGCTCGATATGTGTCGAATAAGGCTACTTGTACATACAAGGCTGCTTGCGTTATCTTGAATGGGCGAGTAAACTTGAAGTGTTTGGGCTGTGGTTGTCTCAGCCTGTTCTACTTGACGTCTGGATGGGTCTTGGCAAGCAGTTACTTACCGCTGTCGCAAGAGGAAGAGGGAAAAAAAGAAGAAGAAAAAAAGCTTGTAGGCGTGATAAGTGCTCTTCATTTACATGTACAACTCGCCGGAGAAGGTTGGGAAGTCCGTACACAGAGTCGCTCGAGTCTTTTTTTCACCAACAGCCCATTACTAAACTCTCGGCAACAAGCGCCCTAGAGACAGCGGTGATGACATTCATGTTACTGGCAATTACACCACGTACGTCGTAGTTTCAGAGTCGAATAGTACTGTACCTGGACTAGAGGGAGATCAAAGGTTGGCATCCCTGAGCTCTCGGGTTTAAGAAACGAATAACCCGAGGATCTGCTGTAAATTAACACAGGCTGGCAGACTAATCTTATCTCTTATTTTATTCTTGCACAAGTACCTTGATCCCTTTGAATTACGGGCTACAATTAGGTTTTGTCCTAAGCTATTGGGTAAAGTGGCCACCTCGAGGGTGCGTTGAACTATTGGATTCTCACACTTGATCTTACTTTTGTAGCCTGCAAGGAACGGCCGGGTGTACTAGTGATTTCGAGACATGACAATGCAGGGTATCATCGATATGTATCAGGGGCTCAGTAGGTATAAGCATGAATTTGTCGTCCTTTGGAGAAACACGCATTATTATTGATTGCTCAAACTCGATTGCTTTGACAGTTTTGTTGGCGCAAATTTACATGCTTCCTAAAGCGGATATGATCTTAGCCAGGCATAGGACGGGGTACAAAGGGCAAGTTAAACTGTAAACTGTTGTGTTTCGTTGCCACGCCGCAGCGGAGAGAAGCGAAGCATGGGGTCTTCCCGTCTTTGTGTCCTTGGCTATTCTCTGCCTGCCTGCAATTGTTTCTCCATCAGGACATTCGCCTACGCGCGGGCTACACCAGTAAATCAAGGTATAGAGCATTACCCTACCACCCAAGATATGGACCGACCTCGCTACTATCTAGACTAGTAGTAGGCAGTACTGATGTACTGAATTAGGGGCTGGCTGGATGGCTTTCGCTGTAGCTTTGTACTAGCTGTCTCCATGTCCCTCCTGACGCCCCCTCAGATCCTTTTCTCCACATGTGTCGGGTGCGCCCCTCGGCAGGGTAAAGTCCAGTTAACCGGTACCTCTCCATGACACCCAGACTCAGGCGTAAATCAAAGTACTATTCTAGGAGGCAACTGGCTGGAAAAGTCAACTTCGGTTCCCACCTTCTCTCCTTCCTTTCCATGCACTTGGCTTGGGTCCTACCTGCCTGCACAACGGATGGACGGGAAACGGGAAAGGGTCAGTCAACTGCAGAAAACGGCAGTCACCACACTCAGACAGCCAGCCAACTTGCCCACGAGCTGCCCAGTCCCAGCCCATAATTACATTGGTTGACTGATTGATTCGGTCTTGCCTCTCCCACCATTCATGGATATACCCACACTCTCTGCCACACTCACTCGGCTGCCACTCCCACTGTACCATACTTACCACCCTATCCTAAGCCATCCTGCCTGGCCTGATCCTAGTAAGGTACTTACTTTCCCCCACCCACACTCTCATCTGCTTCTCACGCATTCCCATTCTTCTTCTGCCATACCGTACTCTACTTCTCCATCCCTCTCGCCTTTCCTGTTCCAAATGCCTTTGAAGCGATTTTCAACTCCTTGCAACAACACGATCCGATTTTGAAAGAGTAAAAAAAACCACGCTGCCGCGCATCCTCCTCTGGTCGCTTGTTCCCCCCTGTTCCGAGCTTTCCACCGACAAATTTCGAGTCATAGTTCAATCCTGAGTACAAATTCGAGCGAGCACGAATATCCACCCCCGCGCATTTGCCATCTACGATTATCCATACCCTGTCTCTCTCTTTTTCACTCGGTCGATTGATCTACCCGGCCTGATTTATCACGTCGAATACCAACCCGAGCCCAACTCGACTCATATCGATCCCACGACTCCGATTTTACGATATCCTCGCCCTCCTTGTATTTTGGAATTTTTCGACTCTCCGACTGCAGCAGCTAAGGTCCTGACCACCTTAACAACCAACAACCAACACCCCCTTGGTAGTCATTTCAGGGCACCATCTGCTTCCTTGAGCAGTGTGCATACGGGATAACGCCCGCTCGACATATCTTTTTGTGTGCCTGGCTAGGTTTTCCAGCCAGATGCTGTTGCTATGGATGGCTTCTACCCCCCCCATCAGCAGCAGCAACAGCAACGCATGCAACAGCAACAGCAACAGCAACAGCAACAGCAACAGCAACGCATGCAGCAGAATCAACCAAGCCATATGCAGCACAACATGAACGATCCTTCTTACTTTACGGGAGGGGACTCCCTCGATGATATTGTTCGTGATAATCACGACAAGCTATACCGCCGACAGAGTATGCCTCATGCCTTCGCTAACCATATGGGTCAGTTTCAGATGCCTCAACATCAGGAACAGCATCAGCAAGGCCAACGACGGATGTCTGCTGTTGGTAACGGCGATATGATGACTTTCGGCACTGAAAATGGTAACCTCGACTCCTACCAATTCAATCAGCCTATGGGAGCAGGCTTCCCGACCATTAATACCTCTATCGGCATGGATCAAATGGGCAACTACATGACAGCTGACCCTAATGATTACTCGGCTATTTCACCCGATATGATGAGTTCGATGATGCCCTCTACATTTGCCAGCATGAGTGTTGGAGCGCAGATGGCGGGTAATGGCTCGCCCATGAACCTCTATTCTCCGTCCATCGGACAATTCCCACAAGGTCAACTTACCCCTCAAGTCCAAGTCAGCAACGACTTCTCTATGGATCTATCCCCAGACGGTAGTACAATGAATACGAGTCAAAGCAACCCTCCTCCACCAAACGCGGTCCCCACCTCTGCCAATACAACCATGGACACGATAGAGGAACCTGGCGATAATATGATGAATAATCATCAGTCTTACAGCAACGCCAACAATGGAGACAGCAGCCAAAATCTACCTTCGCTATCCCGACAAGTATCGACTGCTTCTGGATCTGTCGTTTCTCCTCCACAGCAACAGTCTCACGGAACTGTGTCCTCAACCACAGTCACTCAGCCCACCAGCGCATCAGTCGCTACAACACCATCGACCGGCGATGGACCCAGAGATTCAAAAGAAAAGACGATATACTCGAAGAGTGGATTTGATATGCTCAAGGCTCTATGGCTGGTTGCTACTCGCAAGAACCCACGGATTCAACTCGGTGCTGTTGATATGTCATGCGCCTTTGTCGTCTGCGATGTTTCCATGAACGATTGTCCCATTATATACGTTTCCGACAACTTCCAGAATTTGACTGGATATAGCCGCCACGAGATTGTTGGCCAAAATTGTCGCTTTCTTCAAGCCCCAGACGGCAAAGTTGAAGCCGGATCCAAACGCGAATTCGTCGATGACGGTGCCGTCTACAACTTGAAAAAGATGGTTCATGAAGGCAGAGAAGTTCAACAAAGCCTTATCAACTATAGAAAGGGCGGGAAACCGTTCCTAAATCTTCTAACCATGATTCCTATCCCTTGGGATACGGATGAGATCAGATACTTTATCGGCTTTCAGATTGATCTTGTGGAATGTCCTGATGCAATTGCATCTAATCAAGATCTAGGGGGTGTAAAAGTGAACTACAAGCACAGCGATATCGGCCAGTACATCTGGACGCCGCCGCAATCCAGCCAATGGGAACCCGAAAATGGCCAGACATTGGGTGTGGACGACGTTTCAACTTTACTACAGCAGTTCACCCCTAAGGGCCTGACATCAGATTGGCATAAGCAATCCTGGGACAAAATGCTTCTCGAAAACACCGACGACGTCGTCCATGTCCTTTCACTGAAAGGTCTATTCTTGTATCTATCGCCGTCTTGTAAGAAGGTTCTGGAATATGAGGCCGCTGACCTTGTCGGAAACTCGCTCTCGACTGTTTGCCATCCGTCCGATATCGTCCCTGTTACACGAGAACTGAAAGACACAACGACCGGGAACCCCGTCAACATTGTTTTTCGGATCCGGAGAAAACATAGCGGCTATACGTGGTTCGAAAGTCATGGGTCACTATTTGTCGAGCAAGGAAAAGGTCGAAAATGCATCATTCTGGTAGGTCGCAAGCGACCGGTATTTGCTTTGAGCCGCCGCAATCTTGAAGCAAACGGCGGTATTGGTGACAGTGAATTATGGACAAAGCTCTCGACATCGGGACTGTTTTTGTATGTTTCCTCAAACATCAGGTCTTTACTCGACCTTCAGCCCGATAGTCTGGTTGGAACTAGCATACAGGATCTTATGCGGAAAGAATCACGACCTGAGTTCGGACGAACGATGGAAAAGGCAAGGCGCGGGAAAACTGTTACTTGCAAGCACGAAGTTCAGAATCGCAGGGGTCAGGTGTTGCAGGCACAGACGACTTTGTACCCGGGGGACGCTTCTGAAGGCCAGAAGCCGTCGTTTTTGCTCGCTCAAACAAAGCTACTCAAAGCTTCTTCACGCAATCTCGCACCTGCCAGCGCATCTGGATCCAAGTCTATCGCCGGCACCCAAAGATCAAATCACGGTAGCGAAAACCATGCGACGGGTCACGTCTCACAGCCAGCCGGTGGCGCGTTAGCACCAGGCACTCAGGATGCAGCTCTAGCCTCAGAAGACAATATTTTTGACGAACTAAGAACGACCAAATGCTCCAGTTGGCAATTCGAATTACGGCAGATGGAGAAGGTGAACCGCATATTAGCCGAGGAACTCGGAGGTTTGCTCTCCAGCAAAAAGAAGCGCAAGCGAAGAAAGGGAGTTGGTAACGTCGCTCGGGACTGTGCAAACTGTCACACCAGAAACACGCCTGAGTGGCGTCGAGGACCCAGTGGCCAAAGGGATCTTTGCAACAGCTGTGGTCTCCGTTGGGCCAAACAGGTAAGTCTTATAATCTCTGTCGTACTCACGACGTTTACTGACATTTATCAGACTGGTCGAGTTTCTCCGCGCAACTCTTCTCGAGGGGCTAATACTGTAAACGGCGATTCTCGAAGCAAAAAGTCCAATTCTCCCTCGTCGCCACTACATAAAGAACTGTCGGCCGGCAGTTCCAACACGCAGACTCCCAACGGCGAAAGTGGTATCAACCCGGCTCAGCTTACAAAGCAGAAGATTGAAAATGGAACCGCTGCGCCCAGCGGCGCTCCATCAGCCACAGGCGTTAAAACATCAACCGGAATGCCGCCTTTGAGCCATTCTTCAATGCTGGGCGTTGGCCAAGCTTCATCAATGGTTTCGATCCAAGAGGAGCGCGAGACGAGCCAATCTTAAGCACTGAGCGCGATGCATTTTTCTTTCTTGGTTCTTTTTCCTTGTGGTCGCAGTCTGGCAAAGGATTTACGGAGCGAGGTGTCTTGATTGTCCAGCATTTGTGATACCCGCCATCTTTCTTTTTTCGGTAGCCTCTACTTCACGTTGGAGGCCGATGGACATAACAAGACAACTGTGACAACAGCGGCTTAGGACTCAGAAGACGGCACTGAGTATCCGAAGTCTGTTTTATTTATTTTGTATGGGAGGCAGCCACTCCGTATGGTGCACAAGGGTTCGGGGTTTTGGTATGGGAATAGACATGAATATACTTACTACATATACGAGGCGTTTTTGGAATGGAATGGAAGATTTGAGCATGAGTTGAACAGATCCCGTCCATAGCCACTCATACAGATTCTATACTTCGCCGAAAAAACGGACGGGCCAAGTGATCTGTGTCTGACTCCATGTGCTTCTAGCCAAGGACAGCAAATGGCTTGGAGCTGGTTAGACATCCCTGGAGTTCACATCTGGCATCAGCATATTGAGTTCTCCTAGTGGTGGTGGGAGGATATTCGAGCATTGATCTAGCAAACGAGAAGCGAGGCGAATCGGTCAATAATTTAAGATATATGGGACATATTTGATTTGAGTTACTCTGCAATGATCTGTTGGAACCAAATGTTTACATACAATTGTCAACCGAACGCTTTTCCGAGTTCCTATTTGAAATGTCTACACTAGAAATTGAGAGCCCCGACATACATTGTTACGGCGGTGATGTATCAAGCTGCATGCAAGTTCATTCAAGAAGTACTGTGCCAACAACGGCATGTGATGCTTTATCTTCTGATAGAAAGCTACAGCCTCGACAGAGAGGAGGATTGATTGACGTCAGTGGCTGCCTTTAGACTGATAAGGTTAGCAGTCTTGGTTTTGCCACACCGTCCAGTGCATAAGATATTGACAAAGCACATAACCTGGAAGATAATCAGGCAGTCTATACATTTCAATGCAATTATGACCAGGAGGAAAGTGGATTTAGGTGCTCGATAGTCTTTACTCGATGGTGGCCAAGATGACTACAAAACAGTCGAAGTAATCTGGTACGTGGTCAGGCACGATGTGTTATTGAAAATGCTGCATATATAGATGCCATTTAGGTGAGTATATGTGATGTTAAATTCCCTGATTTCGATTACATAGCACGAGTAGTATGTAGCCTAAAGCTCATCCTTTGTATGTGTTCCATCCTCTGATTTTCGGCTGTCAACATTTTTATTCTTGTCCGCAATACCCTTGCGTCGTTGATCGAGGGCCGCAATCTCATTGTCATAAACAGTCCACTCTGGGACCTGGCGCCTTGCACGATCGAGTTTGGGCTCTTTTGTTTGTGGGTTGTTGCAAAGGTCGATAGTACGCGCCTTAGTCAGGCTCTCATCGCTGCACCAGGTTTCGCACCAGAGCCACTCCTGAGGAAGACTGTGGATTGGAATGGCGAACTGCATGTTATTTGGGAGATCTTGATCTAGGTTAGACAAGCTGTTGGGGTCTGCTGAGAGCGTGTGGTACTGTTGTCGAAGACGATCTCCCGCTGCTAACTGGCGGAAGCGGTTCAGGTCGACAACATAGAGCGCTGAAATATGGTATGGCAGTCCGCGAAGATAATTCGCCCAGTAACCTTGCTTCCAGAACCTGAAACCTTCCATTTCGGTGCGCGAGTCGCACATAGGTGTGAAACCATAAGGCGCACCCTCGAGATCGTGGTTCACAAGGTCGATCATATCGGTACGAACAATTTGATCCGCATCGACAAAGATGACTTTGTCAAGAGACAGAGGAAACAACACATCAAGGAACAGGATCTTGTATCCCCAGATCTCACGCTGTTTTTCTTTTTGTTGACGAAGCCAGTGAGGCCATTTGTATGTGACCATCTCGTACTTGAACCCGTACTCAGCTGCCATATGCGGGATAAATTCTTTGAACGACGGTGAGAGAAACTGCTCTATGAACCAGAACTTGACTGTGTGCTTAGTGTTCCGCATGACCGATACCATCATGATGTTGAGCATGCGCTCATACAAGTGACCGCTAGCGACACTGAAGATATTAATCTCAGCATGTTCTTGGGCCGAAATCTCCTTGGGTGACTTGATTCCTGCAAGGAGACTTTCCGCAAACTTGAGGCCCTTGGCAATGATGCCGTCATCGTCGCTATCGAGTGATTCCAAGACATCAACCTCTTCCATCCCGGGCTTGCGACTGAGACGTGGGTACAGGGTCGTGCCCTTAAAATCCATGAGTGCAACCTCCGTGCCTTCGTCTCCAGGAACAGCACCGTAGCCTTGGGCACCGACACTCTCAATGTTGAATATCTTCGAGCTACGGCCTTCCATAAGCCGAATATTGTAGAATCCGGGATTGGCCTTGAACTGGAAGTATCCGAGGTTAGCCATAACAATCGTGTCAGTTACAAGAGGATCCTTTTCGGTTGCCAGTGCCAATTGTGCACCCCTTGGAGCCCCCCGTTTGCCGTCTCTGGAGTGGCCTTCAATAAGAATGTTCTCTAATTCGTAAATAACATCAATGTCCGTTTTGACAGAGCTAAGCTTGATGTTGTCTAAATCCTGAACCGAATCTTTGGCAGCGACTAACCACGCAGGAGGGACATCCATGCCTGCCGTCAAGAGTGCTTCTGAAGGAAGGCCTTTGAAAGTAGCCTGTGGGCTTTGAATGTGACCAGAGTTGTCAAAGGATGGTGTGGAGTCGAGTACGTAGCGGAAGAAGCGCTTGATGGGGAGCTCTCCTATCACCTCCTTTGGATTCATAAAGAGCTTCAAGTATACGCCATCAAGCTCTGACAGGACTTTAAGAATAGGAGCCCATCTTTGTCCTTGTTCACTGGTAGGGTTGAGAAGACCGACGATATGGATACTTGCAGTGTCCGGCTTGCCGACCTCAATAGCGCTATGTGTTGAATTCCACGTGTTATACAGGGTGCTTCGTATCGACGGGGCGGACTCGAAAATACCCTGAGGAAGGTCAGAGATGGTAGAAAGCGCTGTGATGGAGGTGAGCTTCGCGGCAGCGATGGGATCAGACAGCTTATCAGTGAAGCCAAGCTCTTTAATCGCAGCATAAACAGGAAGGATCCTGTTGCGTTGTTCAAACTCTAAAAGCTGCTTCAAGTCATCATTTTTAAAAAGGACGTGGACTGGGAGCGGCCCGACGACTCGACCATTAAGAAGTAGACTCTTTGTCCCAGATTGAATGTGGGAAGCAGACAGAAAATTGGCCAGCGCGGTACCAAACCCATCGTCTTCAGCTGTCCAGGATGCTTCCAGCACAGTCTTCAGGTCATCCTTACTCCTCATCTCGGCGAGTTTAGCCTCGCCAAGCTTAAACGCACCATTAATAGCATGGGCATTAGTAGGCGAGGCGGGATTGTGAATAAGATCAAGCCGAACTCCCTGATGGTTCCGCTTAAAATCAAGAGCAGCAAGCAGGAGATCCTGCCCATCCTCAGTGTTGAGGTCGGTAATGACGGTGAGCATGGCCCAGTCTTCCTTAGCGCTCTCAGTATCCGCAGGCAGGACTGCTATTTTACTAAACAGGTCCGCGTGGTCTGTGTAGAGTTTGTTGACATCCAAAATGCGAAGAGCCTTATCATCATCGGGGAAGATATACGTGTTTCTCTTTGAAAGAGCAGCATTTAGAAAGATATCCGAAACGGGCACCCCCTCACTTATGTGCCCAAAATACACAGCTTTCTGGATTGTCTGCTGATCTTCGGTTAATCGCTGACCCATTGTCTGCACCCAGTTCTTTTCACGTGGGATGGCCATGCCGTTGACGAGAATAGGGCGCACAGTGGTGTCGGCGTTGAGTCGACTTGCCCAAGCCTGGCCTGCCTTGACTTTCTGCACGTATGACTCTGCCTCGAGAACTTCGCTCAAAGTCATCTTGGCCATTCCTGGTAGCGGTTCCCTTGTTTCTATAGCCCTTGCAAATGACCTCTTATTAGCCGCGCCCTCGGGACCCTCTTCACTCTCTTGTAGATAGGTGATGAGAGATTCAAAGCCATACGTTTCCATCAAATGGTAGACAACCTTGGCTTGCGCGATAGAGGCCGGGGTAGTGGCTAACGGTACAATACCAAAGCGGATAGTGATCCCGCGTTGCATGAACTGAGCCAATTGACCGAAAGCTCTTCCATCCTCAAGGTCGGTAAAGTCGATAGGAGCAACGACGTGAAAGAGGTTGAGGGCAACTTGCGGAAGTTGACCCGGGTACGTACGTTGAAGGAGCTATGCGGAAATTAGAAATATGGCTTCAGGGGTCAGACCAAAACATACCGCAGTTAGGTCACTTGGGAACTTTTGATACCGGGCGTCCTTTTCGAGGTCGTTGAGCCACATGACAGCCTTTCCATCTTCTAATTGATCAGTCCAGTCAAACCTTGGAGGTTCATCGTTAGCTTTGGAGCTGGCAATCTCGGAATGACCCAAGAGTGAAACGGCCTGTTGGCCATCGAAGCCAAGTTCACGAACTCCGTTGATAAGTTTGCGCTCGCGCCGGATCATTTCGATAAGCGTGAAGGGCTCGATCTGGCGCTCGATTAGTTGCACGCCATTCATCCAAAGGAAATTGATTCCACTAGGGACACCGGCCGCAACGTTTTTCTCTTGCTCCTCGGCAAACCCCTGGGTAACTTCGTGGGAGGCGATCGATGCGGAGAACTTGGGAAAGTCTTGCGTTGATTTCACCAAAGCATCGAGGGGGTTTTCGCTATTGAGGATGAAACACGCAGTCTTGAGGCCTAGAGATGCTAGCTCAGAAGATGAAAGCGGCTTGAGATCTGCGACCTCTTCTTGAGTGTCGAAGTCAACATCAGCCACGACAGTCCTTTTTTGGGTCTCCTGGTCCGCTTCACGGTCATCAATTACGATATAGTCAGTCCGTTTCAGGTCCAATTTCACACCGTAGCCGCTCACAGGCAATGAAGAATTGCCAACTCCGGCGCTTCGGCGGTACCGCAGTCTGTAGGAAAGCATACCCTGTCTGGCAGCTTTCGAGAGGGCATTGTGGAATGGACCAAAAGAAGCAGACGTGGGATCTGCATAAAGGATGGCTCTCTTTCCACGTCCCAGAACTCGATCGAATGGCAGCACTTTTACTTGTCTATCTCATGTTAGCAAAGTAGTAGTGGCATACGGTATTCATCAAACGCACTTAGTAGATATTTCGCTATCCACGACCGTACCGAGATCCGGGGAACAGTATTTCTGATTCTCAATCAAAGCCCAACTCTGGCAGTCATCGGCACCATCTACTTGAGACCCGGGGTCCACTGCTGTAGTGTAATATTGGTAGTGTGCTTCGATACGCGGTGCGGAAGCCCGTAGGGACAACGACAGCTTGAAGGTAGAAAGAGCCTCGGGGGTAGCAATATGATCATCTTTCTGAAGAACTGTGAGAAACTGGTCGTAGAGATCTGCGTCTGAACTGGCTGCTGCAAAATGACCACTGGCAATTTTATCGAGAAGTGGAAAATACGCAGTCGAGTTTTCCTCAGCAGCTGTTTCGCTATTAGACGTTAGAGTTTATCTGTGAATGGACGGTGAGAAACGGTGTAAGCTTACAGAAGCTCAAGCAGATATGGCCCGCGAGGGAAGGCAGCGTGCATGCCCACATTGACTGATGGAGATGCAGACGCAGCCGTAGCAGCCAAGATAGCCACGGCCATACATTGCGAGAGACACGGCATCTTTGGAGCTTATGTGAGATGGCGCATACGCTCGCTTTTGGTCGTTGACTATGGCAGCTTAAGAGCTTCGTTATTCGCGATGGAGGGGCAAAGGACAGCTCTCAGAAGCTTTGATTGGGACGGACACAGAATCACGTAGCGATGGTACAGTCCCCAACCTGGGACCAACCTGAAAAACTGAATGCCCACGAGTGATTCTCTACGAGCGATAGGCTTTCAATTACCAGCATCGACACAGACACAGAAAGACGAAGAAGGCTGAACTTGTCTAGGCAGGTCTCAGAATCGGACAGCGTCACTTAAACCAGGAGCTGCTTGAATCAGGTTTAGCGCGGAGCGATGTCGATACCCAGACAGGCGCACTTTCCTTTACGTGGCAGAAACAGTACCCCTGCATCTCAGCCACATTCAGGGAGCTGGTCCCCGATTTTCCCACACTTACCACCTGTCCCCTCTATCGGGGGAATAATATTCCATAGCTTACAGTGGCTTTGCACTGAGATCCACTCTGCACTCCCCCCCAGTATGATAGGATAGCCCACATCGAGCATCGTGTTCAATTGCCCAAGCCTAGGAGTTCGCTTCGTTGGCCAGCATTCAACTACATCTTCCTCTCCCTTACAACTCCTATATTACTCGTCCTGCCTCTGCTGTGCCGTGCTGGTCAATTCGCCCCCGACTCTTGCGATCCAGCTAAAAGCAAGCCGAAAAGCTGCACCCGTTAACCGCTTCCTGGGCGTCTTGAATTGTACCACCCCTTAATGCTCGAAGCTGCGGCTTCACCTCCCCGCCATTATGCAATCCTCCCCGGGAATGTTGACCAAGGTATTAGAGCACACTGGTAATACGTCTTGACAGTACTGACTTTCTTTTTTGCGCAGTTCGAGTCCAAGTCCTCGAGAGCTAAAGGCATTGCCTTTCACCCCAAGAGGTTCGTTGTTCGACGTCGCTGAACCGCATCGAAAGCTTTGGAGCTGACAAGTTACCTCAGACCATGGATCCTCGTTTCGCTACACTCGTCAACAATCCAGCTCTGGGATTATCGAATGGGAACTCTAATTGACCGTTTCGAAGAGCACGATGGGCCTGTCCGTGGCGTCGACTTCCACAAGACACAACCACTCTTCGTCTCTGGCGGTGACGATTACAAGATCAAGGTCTGGTCTTACCAGACCAGGCGCTGCCTTTTCACACTGAACGGCCATCTCGATTACGTCCGAACCGTCTTCTTCCATCATGAGCTTCCTTGGATCCTGTCAGCATCCGATGATCAGACCATTCGCATATGGAATTGGCAAAACCGATCGCTGAGTATGATGAAACTGTGATCCTGGCCTGGCTACTCACAATGCTGACTTTTGAATAGTTTGTACCATGACCGGCCATAACCATTATGCAATGTGCGCTCAATTCCACCCTAAGGAAGATCTCGTCGTATCTGCATCGCTCGACCAGTCCGTCCGCGTTTGGGACATCTCCGGCCTACGAAAGAAGCACTCCGCTCCCACCTCAATGTCCTTCGAAGACCAGATGGCGCGCGCCAACCAGAACCAGACCGACATGTTCGGCAACACTGATGCTGTTGTTAAGTTTGTCCTCGAGGGCCACGACCGTGGCGTTAATTGGGTTGCCTTCCATCCCACCATGCCCCTCATTGTTAGTGCTGGCGATGATCGCTTGGTAAAGCTGTGGCGCATGAGTGAGACCAAGGCATGGGAAGTTGATACGTGCCGAGGACATTTCCAGAATGCGTCGGGATGTCTCTTCCACCCTCATCAGGATCTAATTCTGTCTGCTGGGGAAGACAAGACTATCCGAGTCTGGGATTTGAACAAGCGAACTGCTGTTCAGTCTTTCAAGCGAGAGAACGACCGCTTCTGGGTTATTGCAGCCCACCCAGAGATCAATCTCTTTGCTGCTGGTCACGATAACGGTGTCATGGTCTTCAAGCTGGAGCGAGAGCGTCCTGCTTCTGCCGTTCACCAGAACCTTCTCTTTTATGTCACTAAGGAGAAGCACGTCAGGTCTTACGATTTCCAGAAGAACATCGAAAGCCCTACACTACTATCGCTCAAGAAGCTTGGCAGTGCCTGGGTCGCACCCCGAACCTTGTCCTTCAACCCTGCGGAGCGATCGATTTTGGTAACATCACCAGCCGATGGAGGGTCCTATGAGTTGGTCAACCTACCTAGGGATGGCTCTGGTGCTATTGAACCTGCTGAGTCCAAGCGAGGTGCTGGCAGCTCCGCCATTTTTGTCGCTCGTAACAGATTTGCTGTTCTCAACACCGCCAACCAGACCATCGATATCAAGGATCTCTCCAACAACACTACCCGATCTTTCAAGCCCCCTACCGGCACTACTGATATCTATTTTGGTGGTACTGGTAACCTCTTGATCATTACTCCCACTGCCGTCCATCTTTATGATATTCAGCAGAAGAAGAGTACGTCTGAGCTTGCCGTCAACGGCGTCAAGTATGTTGTCTGGTCCAACGACGGACTCTACGCCGCACTCTTGAGTAAGCACAATGTCACTATTGTGTCAAAGACTCTTGAGCAGGTCAGCACTCTGCATGAGACGATTCGTATCAAGAGCGCTACATGGGACGACGCTGGCGTTCTGCTGTACTCCACTCTGAACCATGTCAAGTACACCCTTCTGAACGGCGATAACGGTATTGTCCGCACTCTTGATCAGACCGTCTACTTGGTTAAAGTCAAGGGCCGTAATGTGTATTGCCTCGATAGAGCTGCGAAGCCCCGCATTCTCCAGATTGATCCAACAGAATATCGATTCAAGCTAGCCCTGGTTAAGCGCAACTACGAGGAGATGCTTCACATTATCAGAAACTCCAGTCTCGTTGGTCAATCAATTATTTCATATCTCCAGAAAAAGGGCTACCCCGAAATCGCGCTCCAATTCGTTCAGGACCCCACTACTCGATTTGACCTTGCCATTGAGTGTGGCAACCTTGACGTTGCTGTCGAGATGGCGAAGGAACTTGACAAGCCCAAATTCTGGACCCGTCTCAGTATGGAAGCACTGTCACATGGCAACCATCAGATTGTGGAGATGTGCTACCAAAAGCTCAAGCAGTTCGATAAGCTGTCTTTCCTGTACCTAGCTACTGGCGACCGCGCAAAGCTTGCCCGTATGGCCAAAATTGCAGAGCACCGTGGTGACTTCACATCGCGATTCCAGAATGCCGTTTACCTTGGAGAGGTCGAGGACCGCATTCAGATGTTTAAGGAGATTGACCTTTGTAGGTGCCTCTTCTATTCTTATTTTAATGACTGAAACTGACTTATTGCAGACCCTCTTGCCTATATGACCGCCAAGTCTCATGGTCTTGAAGAGGAGTGCCAATCTATCCTTGAGGCTACTGGCCTCACTGAGAATGATCTCACTCTACCTACTCTAGGAAGCCCCTTATCCGCTGCTGCGCCTATTGTTTCTACCTTTAAGGCGCCTTGGCCTACCAAGGCTACGTCACAGTCCTTCTTCGAGAAGGCTCTACTTGGCCAGGTTGAGGGTCTATCGTTGGAAGATGAGCCCGCTGCCGCCAACACCGGCTTTGAGGACTCTATGGAGGTCGATTCGGCTGCCAAACGCAACGGTGCTCTGATTGACGAGGATGACGAGGATGCTGCTGGCTGGGATATGGGAGACGATGATATACCTGAGGCCGACAGCGACTTTGTTAACGTTGAGAGCGTCGATGCAGGTGGTGCCGCCAGCAGCGAGGCCGACATGTGGGCACGAAATTCTCCATTGGCTGTTGACCACGTTGCTGGTGGTTCATTCGAAACTGCCATGCAGCTTCTTAACCGCCAAGTTGGCGCTGTCGACTTCGCACCTCTGAAATCTCGATTTTTGGAAGTCTACTCAGCCTCCAAGACTTTCCTCCCTGCCTCTGAGGGTCTGCCACCCCTGGTAAACTATGTTCGCAGGACTCTGGATGAAACTGATCCCAGAAAGGTCTTACCCATCATCCCTCGAGATCTGGAGCATCTTGCTTCCAACGATCTCCAGGCAGGTTATGACTCTATGAAGGCCAACAAGCTGGAAGCTGGCATTGGCATTTTTAAGGGTATCTTGCACTCCATCCTCGTCAATGCTGTTTCGAGCGAAGAGGAGGTCTCGGAGGCCAAGAAGCTCATTACCTCAGCCAGCGAATACGCTGTTGCCATGAGCATTGAGCTCTCCAGGAGACAACTGGGCACCCCTGATATTATAGCCAAGGATCCAGAGAAGCTCCAGAGAAGCTTGGAACTATCGGCCTACTTCACCATCCCCAAGATCGAGGTGCCCCATCGGCAGCTTGCTCTACTCAGTGCCATGCAATTGGCCATCCGTAACAAGAACTACAACTCAGCTTTGAGCTTTGCCAATCGTATCATTGCCAACGGAGGTGCCACCAAGATTGTAGAAAACGTAAGTTATATCCCCGTTTCAAACAACGTACTTAATTTCCTGACGGATCGCTATAGGCCAAGAAGACTAAGGCTCAATGCGAGCGCAACCCCAACGATGCCATCGAGATTGAATTCGACCAGTTCGCCGAGTTTGATGTGTGCGCTGCCAGCCATACGCCCATCTACAGTGGCACTGCGTACGAGGAGTGCGCCTTTGATGGTTCCAAGTATCACACCAAGTACAAGGGCACCGTCTGCCGCGTGTGCGAAGTGTGTGAGATTGGCAAGCATGGAAGCGGCTTGAAGCTGTTTGCCTAAGCCTCGGGGAACATAGCAAAGAAGATTTAATGATGGAAGTACGCAGTTGGGGCAAGGAGTTTCGAGTCAACGATGCATGAAAAGAGCCGGTTAGAAGAGGCGAAGGGTCTCGGGCTCAAAAAAGGTTGAACTTGGACGACTGGTTGATAGAAAGATGGCAAAGGAGTCATGTCTTTGTAGTTGCAACTTAGCCTGATTATACGCGCGAAGCACAAGGTCATGTAATCACGTTTCAAGAGATGTATGTTTGATGCTCGTTTGGGGAGGCTCGCCCGGAAGGCAAGCTTATCAAGTTGTGATTACTCGTACAACAATCCTGTCATTACTCTCTTGTCTATGTTTGCCTCAGTATCCCGTGCTAAGTTAAGGACACATCCGTTAAACAATTGTCTCGAGCTCACGGGCATAACCCAGAGCGTTTTCTATCACCATTTGGCTCATCTCCTTAGTCTGGTCGCCGTTCTCCCCCTCAGCAGCATCGGGGAAATAGATGTGACCATCGCGGACAATCCAGCCACGGTGGTGAGCGAAAGAAATGACGTCGCCCTCAGAATCCAGGAATAGGAGGGACTTTGTGGAGCTAATAGGGAGGCTGGGGTATGCGCGTTCGCTGCTGGAAGCAATCTCTGAGCGAATCTGGTTCTTGAGGATCTGCGATAGAGTCAGTATTGGCTGGTCAGGAATACTTGGAACAATATGGTTGTGGCTTACCTCGGAGAATACGCTATACTCATCGCAAGGCACCTCGCTGCTCTTCATAGCCTTCCAAACCCGGTCGTAGGATCCTTCCATCAACCATCTCTCAAGACGGATAGGATAGCCCAGGTATCGATCGCTCTCGACATCACCGCCACCTCCCTCACGGTTCTCCAAGCTCTCAAGCTCAGTGTGGAACTCAGCATATCGACCCTGTGTCAAGAGAAGAAGCAAGCTCAGGCCAGTGACCTTGTTGCGTTCGGGAAGATTCGGTGGAAGAACGGAAGCGGGTAACTCGTAGAAAGGCTGGAGCTGTTGAACGTAACGGGTAAAGGCTTCGGGGTTGCGAGCGCGGATGGCAAATAGGGCGCCCTGCTCGTAGGTCTCGCGGGCGAGAGGCAGGAGTTGCGTGGGGGTCGAAGGCGAGGGTGTCAGCGCATTGAGCTTGAGCAGAGCAAGCTTGGCCTTTGAAAGGAGGGCGTTGGCATCAGTATAACTCATGGAGGGGGAGTGCTTGAGCTGGGAGATGATCTGGGAGAGATTGCGCTCGGCCATGGTGGGCAACGGGTAGTGAGTGTGAGTTTTAATATATCGAAAGTATAAACAAGAAGCGAGAATTTGTTGAGAGAGCTGTCGTATTGAGATGCGATTAATGGGGTGGTGTTCGTGGTTGACAATGTGGTGTTGATGATGATATTCATCCAAAGCTTCACTAGGCTGCATCCAGTGACGCGAGGCCACGGCACATGCCTGTGGTTGCTGCCAGGTGCTTTGTTGCAGGGGGTGGGCCGGTCAAATGATATTCCGCCGGCATTGGCGGTGGTAGTTGTCTGGTCTGATCTGGTCCATTAAAATAGCTTTCTAGAAATCATTGGTTAATGGTCACGTATAAAGACTACTATATATTGTTTGTCGAATCTCTAATATCATGGTGTAGAATACACTCTGAACTTATCGCTACGGATATGTGTATAACTAAACGAACAGACGTGCTTGGTGGCAGTTATTCTATACAGTCCTCGAGTGTCTAGCATGGCATTCAGTTGTAGTATTGCAACTGACAAAGTCTGCGCTTCTGGAATATCACCTTGAGTTTGCGAGAATGCAGGCTGCTGCAGTATCTGTCAATTCATCCGTGTTACAACGACTCACAAAATGACATTCATACCGCCATTGAAGCGTGCTGTGGCCTTGCAGAGTTTAGTAGTAAGGTTCCACGTTGTGCGCGTGGAACTATCGCATGAGTAGTTATGCTCCCAACCTATGACAAACTCACAAATTCCCGAGTGCTAGCTCGTTCATCATCGAAAGCAAATGGATAGTTCCACTTTATTCCGTTATTCTAGTCTCGACACCAAATACGGAGCACTGCCCATCCGATAGAAAGGTCTAATAATAGCAATCGAGGCTGTGGCTCAGCTTGGAGAGAGAACCTAGTGTAAGAGGGGCATATCTGTACAGTAAAACGATGCTTCACCCAACTAACAGAGGTCAAGCTGGCGAGGAATTAAGCGGCGTCACCCATGCTAGGGTGAGCCACCATTATACTGTAGGTTGGCTGCTGAGTTGATACTTGATACTGTACTTAGGTTGAGGTTAAATACTATCTAGTACTACCTTAGTAGATAGTACTTAGCCAGCCTCTCCGAATTGCCTCCACATCACATGAATAGGTTTCTTCAACCTCAAAATTCGAGAGCGAGGCAAAAAGGTTGGGGTCAATTCAACACACCTCTTGTATCGAGCTCTATATCTGCCTTGTGACGCACTTTTGTAGAAGTGCACTTTATCTTGAGATCCATGTGTTGATCAACAAGTGATATGGCTGAAATACATACTACCAAGGTACTAATGGAGGGCAGGGTGTACTAGATAGTAGGTTCTACGGGCTACCTTCCATAGTACCTCCTTGTGGCACCTGCCTTCTATCTGGGCTCCCTTAGGCAGTAGGTAGGTAGGTAGGAGCAGGCACTACCTACTAGAGACTAGACTAATGGATGTATGAGCACTCACTGCTCAGGCAAAAGGCATCTGACGTCGAGGATCTATTCTACAGGTCCTATCATTGAACACCGCTGCGGTAGGTAATTTGGAAATTTGTTTCGCTAGACTCATCACAACTTTTCCTTCTTACCTCTGGTTCTGACTCCTCTTTTTTTGTATCGCCAATTCATTGAGCCTTCTACCCATTTGCCCCTCCACAAGTCAATTAGCAGATCAATCAATCCAAGGATTGCAACGTTCAATCTTCAAAAGAAGGCCTTCGTTGAAGGATCTGGAGCAAGATCCCTGCTGCGAACCCAGACTTACGGCACTACGAGTTACATACCTACTCTTACGCTATTCTTTCCTCGCCTTGTAACAGAAGACTACAATACTTGGCTACGGCCAGTTAGTCAACTTCTGCCATTTCGTGGCATAATCCTAGATCGCTTTATCTTTTGCAATTCAAACCTGAGTCGCAAACCTTTGTTGCGATTTGCAAGATACCTAAGCTAGGTAGGTACTGACAATACCAGCCTCGTTGGTTTCCCCACGCCTTTTGCACATATCTTTTCTGCCCCGCCCGCCATTTCCCAACCGCCCAAGCTCAAGCGGGGTTCCTTATGCTGGCTCAGTAGGTTAGTAGTGATGGTGGTGTCATAACTACAGCTATGGACAGCTCCTCAAATTCTGATTAAAGTACCTACATACTACCTTGGAGGCCTTGGACTGACGAATACATAACGAACCCTTCAGACTTCAGCCAACCGCATTCTTCTTTCTTTTAGACTTCATTCACTCAGCCGCAACGCACTTTCAGCTGCGATGGCAAGCTATCAGCAATATGCCCAGCTCGGCAAGAAAACCAACAACTCAGCCGCTGCTGGTAATAGTTCGTCATGTAAGTAATCCACAGTAATCTCGTCATCCTCTTTTCCTACGCCCCCTGTGAGAGCTGATGTGCAGAAGCGGCCCTGGAGCATGCTGGTGAAGCTCCTTTACCAGGTTGATTTGCTTGCTTGCTTGATGACTGATTGATGGTCAACTTCCGCCGAACACAGACCCTTGTCTATAACACAAAACTCAAAGTCCAAAACACTGGAAATCCCTTGTTGCAAGTGGTCACAAAGATACCTGCCTATGCCCTGCACGATATATCACCCACAGAACGCAAGGCTCGGTTCCCGGGAGATCCAGCGTTGATCAGTTCATCGATTGCAACAACAAACCTATTTACGTCTGGCGCCTAATGCACTGCCTTGATGTTACTCAATGTTGCCAAGCCACTATGGATCTCAAACATGTCGCGTCTCAGAGTGCAATTATGCTGGGCTGGTATCAGAAAAATCCGAAGAATATATACTCTGTCTGAACAATACTGAGACTTTACAAGCCACATTCTGCCTTACTACGAGCTGTTGCCTGAAATTTCTTTCCTGCAATCATCTTACGGCAGTTGTGGCCTTTCTCTTACAAGGAATCGCAATCCTTCTTCAGCCCCGGCCAGCACTCCCAACGGGTCCCACGAGTTGGCGCTCCATGTTCCCTGTAACGAGACCCCTGTGCGTGGTTATCAGCCCCTGAAAGAGTATTAGGTCTCTGTTCAATATCCCCGCCGCATGATTGTTAGTGTGCAATCTGGGTCCCCTCTTGGTCGGGCTTCAACATAATTATTGTCGCCTTCTTCTTGGTTTCCGGTCTTCGTGCGGCAAATGCAGGCTTTAAATCGGAACCGTTGTCATCAATCAGTCAACAGAGAAAACAAGCAAGCACCCAACCTGGGAACTCTATCAAGCCAGTGCCTCACGCACGCGCATATTAATCAACCTACTGTTTGCCGGCTCGAGGCAAAGAGGGGTTACGCCGCCGCTTCTGCAGTCATCGGCGACCGCGCCCCGTCAGCTCTTACATTTGTTCCTAAGGAACGAAAACAAGGGCCCCCCTTCTTTATTCGTCATATCCCCCGACCCTCTTGCTGACATCTTACGTCCTTTTCGCGATAGACGGCCAACGAACCGAGATGGCTCCCCCACAGTTAGGCGCGACCTTCGTACCCGGCGGTTTTGATGACTATTATATGCCAGAAGTTGTTGCTCCCTCTCCTCAAAGGTATGTTCTCTTGGCCGTCCCCCTTAATTATACTTCCGAATCGGTCTCCAGTTTCTATTTCCCAGATACCCATCCTCATTGCAGAGCCAAATCCTTTATAAAGCGAGCCAGGACCGGATGCGGTTGCAACGGTGAAAAGGTGGGGCATGCTGACGATTCTTTGTTGTTATTGTATCTAGGGTAACCCCTCAGGTCCCTCAAAATATGCAGGAGGACCTCCAGCGTATGGAGCTTGAAGCTACTTCTGTTGAACCACGATCCCAAACCGGCCCTCGTCACTCTCGAGAACCCTCGCTGTCGACTTACACCAACCTTCGGGGAACCGACCCGCCTCGGCCCCAGACTGCAACACAGGTTTCAAACGTCGACATTCGCGCATACCAGTCTACCGATAAGATCACCGAGAGTCTCAACGCTATGAGCTTCGACGCCCCCTCATTTTCACCTTTTCCCAAGGTTAAGGGCGATAACATCCCCCCAACCGATGAAGAAAAGGAAGAGATACTCTGGAACGCACGCAAGCATGTTCTTCACTCACAAAATGTCTCCATGCAAATTACGTGGGCGCGCGACGTCCTTACTTGGGCCGACATCTCCCAAGAGTCCATGATTCGGGAATATGGCGAAAAAACTCGCCCCGCCACACCTCGAATAGAACACGAGCTTCGAGTCGATGCAATCAATATTATCACCTACTTGTCACAGCAGGAGCATCCTGAAGCACTATACATGCGCTCTAAATGGCTCGAATTTGGCAAATTCGGTAACCGTGTCGACAAGCGTGAGGCTTATATTGGCTACAAGCGCGCCGCAGAGCTCGGCCATGGACGATCCGAGTATCGTATGGGCATGCTGTATGAACAATCCAATGACATGTCTAAGGCCAAGGAACACTATTACCGCGGTCTTTCGCTCAAGGACTCAGCTTCCTTGTACAGAATGGGCATGATGAGCCTTTTAGGTCAACATGGCGAGACAAAGGATTACCAAACAGGTCTGGAACGGATACAAGCTGCAGCTGATAGTTCGGACGAAGATGCTCCTCAGGGCGCATATGTTTATGGTATGCTTATAGGACGTGACCTGCCCGACATCACAATCCCTGATGGTCTGTTGCCCAATAACCCCGTAACGACCAAGATGTACATTGAGAAGTCCGCTTATCTGGGCTTTGCTAAGGCCCAACTCAAGATGGGCCAAGCATACGAACTTTGTCAATTTAGTTGCGAGTTCAACCCGTCCTTCTCTCTCCATTACTATGGTCTTGCTGCTAAGCAGGGCCTTCCCGAGGCAGCCTTGGGCGTCAGCCGATGGTTCCTCTTTGGTTATGAAGGTGTTTTCAAGAAGAACGAGTCTTTGGCGTATAAGTATGCTCAGGAAGCTGCAGCCGCCAAGCTACCTACCGGAGAATTTGCCCTGGGCTACTACAACGAGATAGGAATTCACGTTGAGAAGAGCTTGGCAGAAGCCCGAAAGTGGTACCAACTTGCTGCTGATCACGGCAACCAAGATGCTGTCGGTCGGCTCGAATCGCTTGATGACAACAACACACTATCAAAGTCCGATCATGAGACCACTACACTGACTCGTATTAAGTCGCAACATGGATCTCAACGTGGCAAGCGTCCCGATCGATTCAAACAACCATCACAACAGATGCCAACACTCAGTGAAGGTAGCGCCCCTGCTTCACCTTCGCTGGATGGATCCGCCAACTCCTCTCTGGGAATGCGACCTACCATCGTCTCGGAGCATGTCAATTTCCCCGATCCTTCACGGGCTTCTTTCGTACTGCCAGCTGCATCGACCGACAGACCTCCTGCCTTTAATGTACGGTTGGATTCCAACCAACAACCAGCTCGGCCACAATCAGCAGCTCCCTATCCCGAGGATGATCGACCACCGCCCCTGACCGTCCGTTCTAAGTCAACGGCCCCGTACCCGGAGGACGACACCCAGACTTCTCCTCGATTCAACCAAGGCCAACAAATGGGCCCACCCTCAGATCGTGCGTCAAGCGCCTTCGGCATCAACACCCAGACCGGCGGTGGTAGGCCAATGCCCCAGTCCCAATCCATGGGTAACCTTCACCCGAGTGGCCCTGGCGGACCAGGCCGGCCTGATCCTCGCAACAGAGCTGCATCTACAGGATGGGAAGGTGGTCAACAGGGTCCTGGGGGGCGCCCTTCTCCCTATCCCGAAGACAATGGAGCACAGTACCCAGGTGGTCTCCAGAAAGCTCCAACTGGTGGGCAATATTCCCCAGGCTTGCAAAACCCACAATCTCAGAACTACGAACGCTTCTCTCGCGTACCCGGGGCTAGCGGTCGTCCCGAGCGTGGAAGTTCCTTGCCTCAGGGCCAGCAGCAGCAGCAACCCCCACCAGCAAACGCACGACCTCCGCGTACCTCGAGTGCGCAACCGCCTATGAGTGGTGGCGCTGGTGGTAGACCCTCCCCAGGACCTTTCGGTGGACCTCAAGGAGGGCCTCAAGGGGGTCCTTCTGGTCCGCCAAGGACTGGAAGTGCTCCTCCATCACAGTTCCAGAGACCCGACAACAGACCGAGCCCCGCTCCCAGCGCGCAAACCATGCCTCCAAAGCCTGGCAAACAGGGCCCAGCGACATTTGAAGATATGGGCATTCCACAGGGAAAGGCGGACAGTGATTGTGTAAGTTCCCATGTCCATAGTGTCGCACGCGTATGGCTAACTGAATTCACAGGTTGTCATGTAGACTCGGGCAGTGGATGGGAAGGATCAAAGTGGCCGTAAAATGCATAAATCAGTTGATACAGAACTCGGGAAACATAAGGCAGGGAGAAGGAAAATCTTCCTGGAGTCGAGCTCTCGAGCGGAAAGCATTTGTATTGGGCTCGAAAGTAAACATACGTGGAACGGAACAGGTCGGCGGGGTTATGGCGCGAACGCGCTATTTGTTTGGATATCGAGTATTGTAAGTATGAATGGTTTCCCAATGTACTGAGTGGAAATAAACTACGCAAAACTTTGTGTATGTGGCAGTACATAATGGCGAACAGTATCACCTTTTGAGCGACTGTTATTATGATGTTTTTTTTTTTTCGTTTAGCATGCAATAAGGATGCCTCCGTACCTACTGAGAAATTGAACTAATGCCCTCCAATTGTGGTCTGTTCAGTGAATTAATGAGCAGCTGTAAGAGCAAGTGAGATAGAAACATCCATCCATGCCAGAATGTCATTAACAGCATGCGAGTTTGAACAACTAGCAGTCTAGTCATTGAGCTTAATAACAACCTTTCCAATCTGCTTGCCTTGCCAAACATACTCAATGGCCTCATCGGCTTTGTCGAAAGGCCAGGTTGAGTCAAGGATATCCTCAAAGGTCATCTGTGTCGCTGAGATAGCAGCCATGAGTTCGTCTTGGTCATCTTTAGAGCCGGCATTAATACCGCGTACATTGAGTCGTCGATCGATAATAGTAGGTACGAACTCTTTGAGAAGCTCGGGCTTGGGGCTACCGAGGTAGCCAACTTGGCTGACGGTTCCACCACGTCGAGTACACTCCATTGATTGCACGAGCGAGCTGCTGCCGCCGTTCTCGACCACAAGATCAACGCCAACACCATTCGTTAGGTTCAGGACCTCATTTTGCCATTCTGGGTGGGTCTTGTAGTTGACGGTTTGTATTTCTGGATTTCCAAACTGCTTCTTGATCTGCTCTAACTTCTCATCGCTCGAGGAGGTCAATATGATCCTGAGGCTGGAGGCACGCGCGAGCTTGAGAGCGAAGCTGGAGACGCCACCAGTGCCTGCAGCGCTGTCAACATCACGACAGTCTGGATGCTGGAGCAAACTTGCCTTGGATAAGAACAGTTTGGCCAACCGTAGCCCCCTTGAGAGCAGACCATGCGGTAGTTCCAGCACATGGAAGAATGGAAGCCTGAATCCAGTCAAGGTGCTTCGGCAGCTTTGTGACTAACTTCTCATCAAAGACGACATGCGTTGCCAAAATCCCATCCGCGTTCGCTGCAAGCCAAGACCTGCCGGTTGAGTGCGCAGTCACGAATTCTTTATCGGTGATAGGAGTAACGCGATCGCCGAGTAAGACGAGCGAGACTGTTACCAACAGAAACAACCTCACCAGCCGCATCGTTGCCAGGGACACCATTGGGAGTCACAGGCCACGGATTGCCGCCATTGGCGATGTTGGCGTCACGGTAATTGAGCGCTACCGCATAGACCTTGATGAGAACGGCTGTGGGTGAAGAGGCAAAGAGAGATTCTCTGTAACGAGCTTGACTTTGGGTGTGCCTTTGGTATAGTCGTCTGTTCTGCGCCAGGCTCGGCGATGAGTGGGCTGAGACATTATATTCGTTCAGATAGGAAGTCTAATATACCAGTTGACTCGGTCTAAGTCCTAATGTTTCAAGCTATAACCTCGATCAGAGGTGGGAAGCTGATCACTCTTGTATGAATTGCCCCATGATAGAGCTGTCATGTTGCTGACAAAACGGCGTGGGGTAACATGAATTTCTAATCAAGTTATATATTCGTTACTGGCCCTGGAGATAGTTATGTGCTAAGATGTTGAATTTTGAATGCATATCCATCTCATTACCTTACCTATTCTGTTGTCCGCTTATGGGAATATCTCGTTTGTTATATGTCGTCGTTTTTAGGAGCCGTGGGTACGCACAACGTTTATGAATAATGCAACCATCACCAAAGAACAAGGTGGTCCTGACTCGGACACTAGACTAGCTAGACCAGCTAACTATCAGCTAAAGGTGCGCAAAAGAGATAGTGCTTACTATATTTTCTCGAGTTTTGGGATATAATGGATCTGGCATTTGAGAAGAGGTGCCGTAACACTGATCCTCAAATGTGGCCCACTGCTTTATGTAGTCCAATGACTTACACGAATATTTCCACCCGCACTGACTCGGGAATAGAAATCGACATGCCATAATCCAACTGAACACTGTGTGAAACCGACCTCAATTATCCTCTCTTGATCATCACGAGATGAAGACTTGCATACGAGTTGATTGCAGGAATCGTCCGTGCAGGGCATGTAAATCTGTATAAAAAGAAAATGGCTACCCTCCTCTAACAGTACCCTACACTCACTACCTATCCATTTATTAATGTCTGCCTCCTTTTCTCTCATAATAATTTTCCATACCCTACTCCTAAGAAATATATCGCGTTCAGCGGCACCGTTGCCCAGGTACACAGACATTAAGATCTGGATTGACAGCAAAATTTCTGGGCCGACTTACATCGCCACCTAAAGAAATTTCTTGCTGATTGGATAGTACAGTACTGGCAACCTACTATCTAGTAGGCAGTCGGAATGGCTGTCTGCGAACTACTTAGTGGCAGGAGTGACGCTGACCTGCCTATCATTCACCTCTTCCATTTGTATGGGTAAGTCGGGGGATGCGAGGATATAGGTTCCATGTTATTTGTTTTTAAAGATTGGTAGGGGTGTTAGTGAGGATGTACACCGGATCACTGCTTTGTTTGCTGATAAGCCCATGCATGTATATGCACGAAGCCGGCTTGGGTGACTAGGTGGACAGGCAGAAACTTGGGACCTGAGCTCGACGTAGAAAACAAACAGCCTAAGAAAGAGTCGAAGATGGCATCTATACCATACATCATTTGTTTCTTGAGTTAGTACCTAGGTTAGTACCCAGTCAAGTAGAAAGGCTTTCTGCAATCTCGAGCCGAGAACGGCCAACTACAGTCGGCCTGCAACTGGCCACGCATCGACCAACATCCTGTAAAGTATACAAACTAGGTAGGCATCATTCAAGTCGAATCCATTTATGTTCATTTGTTTTATCGTCTTATACATGTCTGCGCCACAGCCTGTTGGTCGCAAATGCCCCTTCATTCACCTAGCTGTGAATCTTGGATGTACCTTCTGGTTTGTATACATCAACCGGCAATATTTTCAGCTTTAATCTAGGTACTATAGTACTTCACACTTGAGCTATCACTTGGAAACACTGGGGCAGGATTTCAAGGGGTTTGTTAGAGTGAATGAATCTCTTATACTGTCACAATGGATTCATTCTCGATTTGATGACAACATGTTAAATGTTGATTGCCCGCTTAGTGTTTGGTCTATGCCTTCCACGCCTGGATGGATTAAGCAGGCTACCAGTGCCAGCGTCAAGTGTTAATGTAAGTGCAGTGCCAGCCGTCAACAGCCGGCAGCCGCATAAAGGGTATTCACATTGACAGCCTTGAACGTTTGTTATTGATCTTCGCGTTTCATGTACTTCTACTCCCCAAATCCATTCTTTTTTTCTTTCTCCTCTTCATCTCATCACAATTTCTTATTAAGGCTGTGCTGGTATGATTTATCCTACATTGCGACTTGTGGAACCCCAACGGCTGACCATCTTAGATCACACAATATTCTCAACCTTATAGGAACCCAAGTGCACCTGCATTTATCTGGCAACATTGTATCATGGCAGAGAGGCTCATGAGTCGACCGCTGTCGACCCAAAACGGGGTTCATACTCGACGTCCCCAACCTGGTAAAGCAAGCGACCAGCAGCAGGAGCGACCTCTGTCACTTGACGAGGCACTCTACAATCACCTCGCTTTACCGCCTCACCTTCCTCATAGACAGGATCCAAACCTAAACGAAATAGAAAATGCCCTTACAGACCGCTTGCTGGCTTCTGTAAAGCATCTTCATAACCTTCCCAATAATGACCATAGCGCCTCTGTCTGGGAATCCATCCGACGTGGCCTCGACACCACCAAATGCATTCATGTTGGAGGTCATGTTGATCGTACTGCGCTTACACGAGAGCTTAACGCCCTCGGAGAGTCAGACTTCCTGGTCGTTTATGCCCGAAGCCAAAATTGCGCACTCTACATTCGCCGATCCCAAGAGTATGTAGCACCCATGCCCAAGCCCAGCCACTTCCTGCCATACTGACACTCTGAGCAGCTCGGTTCTTGACGCTTCAGTTGTGTTTGAAGCTTTCGAGACTTCAGCTCGCAACGAAGATATTCTAGCGACCGACAACGCTCTGCGGTGGGACTTCCCTGGTTGTGCAGTAGCTGTACCACTTGACACTTTCCGTGAGCCTGGCTTCGTCTCGAACCTTGCCAACTTCCTCGACAATGCTTCTCGAGAAACTCTATCAGAGTTCTCCGCACATGCACTCAAAGCTGGTACTTCGATGCCAGAATATCGGAATGCTTCCGAGCCTGCTCTCATCTCATCTATGCTTATGGGCATTCTCCAACAGAATGGCCGTCGCCTTGCGCCAACCCTTTTGCAGAAGATGGTACGCGACGATGTCATTTGGAAGAATGCCGAAAAGCCCTGGAAACGACTCCCATACTGGCTTGTGTTGCGTGTCGCCATTTCCCGCTACCTCGCTCAACGTCTAGGCGGCGAGATCGGCCGTATCGAGTACAAGTTTCTACTGGCACATCTCCTCAGCGAGTTCCTCAGCCATGTACAGCGAATAAACATTGGCATTGATCGGCTTGACTTCCTCAAGAAGAAAATCTGTAGACGTCTAGTCAAATTGGATCTTGATAGTGAAAGGGCTCAAGAGTCTGTTACAACAGACCGGGTTGAGTATCTATTTTCGCGCTTGAGCCCAAACATTCAGAATGCAGTTTCAAAGGCAACTCAGTTTATTGAGGCTTCTTGGAAGCAGCAGAAGTTCGCAATGACCAAGACTATTCCCGTTCTTCCAAAACAAGCAACCTTTGAGGATATGAGGCTGGACCTGAAGCTCAGTGGACAGTATCTGTTCAAGATTTGGAAAGGGTTTTCTAAACCTGTCAAATTTGAACTAAATCAACGGAACACTGTCAGTGTTGCGGAGGCTGCTAAACAACACCTGAGCTCTTTTGCCCGCGAACAATCCAAACTGATCAAGACCGAGATGGCTCAGAATACGTTTTGCGATGGCTGCGACTTGTCCCCCCGCATAACGATTGAGAAGGCGAGCAGTTTTATCACGGAATATCTACCGCAAGTTTCTGTTTACGCCAACATCCCCGAGCTCAAGAGCACCATGATTCTGAACATCATGGATCTTTGGATCACCATGGACAAAGCGGCCTGTTCCCTTTATCCTACCCTGGAAGAATTTCATCCTATTTTTCGCCCAGAGATGATTGACGTTTTACTCCTCCCGACAGTAGCTGATATGAAACGACTTCACAGAGTCCAAGTCTATCTTCAAGATCGCATTGCCTTGTGCAAAGGGTCAACCGTGAGCATCTTCGACGACCCTGTCCGTGGGTCTTTTGCACACCGTTTCTATGACTCGTCGGACATGTCTGATGAGATGAAGGGATTGCATGAGTCAATCGAAACCTGGGCCACAAGTGTGCGTACTTCTAAGGAAACTGAATGGAAGGACAAGACACAAGAATACGCTCGATTATCCAAGAGTGTGGATGAGAGCACGTGCGTGTACTTGGTCAATGACAACGACCCATTCGCTCTTTCTATTCACGACGACCGCAACTGCCGTCGATGCTTTTTGAAGCGCAAGATGAACAAAATGCAGATACAGGCCTACGAGCATCCTCTGCCTTCTGATCAGGTCGTGGCGAAGGCTGTCATTTTTGAGCTCCTCTGTCCCCAGACTTTGGCGACCTATCGAGACGTAACCTGGACAATCATGTCACGACTAGCTATGCAAGCAGAGAAAGGAATTGAACCGAAGTGCTGGACCAGAGAATACTCACAGTTGATTCCATTCTCAAACAACTCATCTATGAGTTGTTCTCTGGCATCTGTCACCAAGCCATGTAAGTTAAGAGTACAGTCTCCTTGCCAAGAGTCGTGGTCCACCCTACCTTCCATATTATTTTTACTTACAATGATGCCAAACTTGCGCTGACAATGATGACACATCTAGTCCTCACCACACATTATGCCACTTTGAGATTTCCCGTTGAATGGGACGATGGACGATCTGGGGTCTGTAGGCCCAATGGGCTAAAGCTGACTTATTACGATGGTCGCTCAAAGCAGTGGCCGAGTCGACGAGGACGTCTCAACTTCTTGCCACATGTAAAGCTTCAGATCCCTAACTCCCTACAATCTACTTTCTCCCAAATCATTCAAGACACCTCTGCTAAGAGTGTCTATGGATCCTCATCCTACGAGATTATGGCAACGGCATCCAGGTGTCCCCAGGGAATCAATGTGCACGAATACCTTGCATTTCAGACAGTCGCTTCTGGAAAGTCCAGACGTTGGTTGTCTATCCTCACGGAACTAGCATCTTCCAATCTGAACTTTTCCAATGAGGCAACGGTAATGCTTCTGTGTCATCTGGCTACCCAGTGCGGCCCCCTGGATGATACCGGAAGCACTTTTAGACTTATTCACCAAGTGTTTCGCGACCCAAGCTTTTGTATGAGTCTCCTCGAGCAGCTTTCGTATCGACTTGACAGTTTATCTGCCAACTGGAGAGAAACACAGCTGATGGAGTTGATCATTACCTTCACGATACGCACATTGGACTTCGCCTGGGAGGCTAAGATCCCCGGCGTCGTAGAAGAAGCAACGTCTCTTCTTTTGCGAGAAAGAGCTACATGCGTCCGCTGGTTTAAACTCCTTCGTGTCGAATCTTACAAATTAGTAGATGCTGAAACAGCCCAGAGATTTCAGCAATACGCCCTGTGGGCTGCCATTCTGTGCAAACGCACATTCGCTCCTCTGGTGCATGGTCAACTGGTACTAGACGGCACAGCCCTCGAAGTCTACATTCAGAGTAGCATTATGCTGAGCGACAATCTTGTGGTTAAACTAGAAACGCTACCGCAAGTTCTACAGCATGCGATTATTCGGGACATTCGACTTTCATACCGTCTTTCCGAGCTGGTTTCAGAATCCATCCTTCAGAATCCAGATGCCTTTCGCCTTTCGCTTCAGGAAATGTGGCCAGAAGAAGAGGGGTGCGCCAGAACTTTCAATGAACTGAAACCAGAGCCCGAAGCGCCTTGCTGGATCTCTTGCCGTAGCAGAGCCGGTGAGACTCCTGATGCTATGGAGCAGATGGTCTTCTACAACTACGTCCAAGGGACCTTACTCGTGGACGGTCGTCCCATGGGGGTAAGTTTGTTTCACGTTTAATTGCAACGAGAACAGTAGAAGACGGAGGAAAGTAGCCTAGGTTTCCTAAACCACAGCCTATTGTTCTTTTGATTTCCTTATTCTCCTCTGTTTTCTTTGGTTGCCAGACTGCTGCCACAACTCCATGATGCTAATGCTATTTCACAGAAACTCCCGCAAGACCCAAATCATGCGCTTGTGTTAGAGGAGCTGTTTGGGAACCAATCCCTCATGACGTTCCCGTCGTACAGAAACGGAATGCAATATGTCCTATGCGTTAAACCTTTCAAATACCAAGTTCATGTTGGCTTCAGTAAGACGCGAGAGCTTCTTGTGAGAGCTTTTCGTAAACAATATTCGTTGCAGCTCATACCAAGAGAGGTGTTCCGCAATGGCGTTCAGTCCGATCTGCCAGGTCCATTAGTGGACGGCTGTTTCCACTGGCTGTAAGTGTTGACATGTTGTCATGAATGCTAGGATAAAATTTCCCGTCCAGAGCGAGGCTAATGGAGATCAGGAATCTAAGGAATGGTGAGGTCTTGATCACCAGCAAATCCAAACCCTGGCCCGATCTTGATTTCAGATCGTTTGTCCTTAATACACAGGATTCTACCTGTTCCAAAAGACGACTTTACAAGGGTACCCCTACGAAAGACTATGTGATCAACACTTACAGTCCACTATTCAATCGTGTCACTCGGATTCTCGACTCCTTCGAGGATCGTGACCAGATCTTGGTGTACCAACCCGAAGGTCGAAACCTTACCGTAGAGCTTCGACGGCTCAATCTTACTTTTCATACCAACAAAAACCGGCTCCTTCAGTCACCTCAGCTACAATGTCAGATTGACGAAAACCAGGATGCCGGGACCTGGTACGGTTTGCGTAGCAAGCTAGTATGCACCAGTCTTACCAACCCTATGCACAGGTCTATCTTGGTGCCTTTGGGGACTCTGACTGCACAGTCAGACGGATGCCATGTTGCGGTAAGGTTCATGGCGACTGGCAAGTATGGTAGGTTCAACATCAACACGACTTTGGGTAGAATTGATTGTGCACCGGAGCCTACGCTGGTGTTCACCAAGGCACTCATTCATGCTTGCACCTCTTTTATCTTGCCAGACCCTTTGACAGGTCGTACTGGGACTGAAGAAGCTATTCAGTGGCTCCAGGCGGGCATTTCGCAACCATGGACACCGCTCACCCCCCCTTCCATGAACGTATTGCAGAGAATTGCGCAATTAACGCCCCAAAGAGTCTACTACCCCCAAGACCTTCAAGTGATGCGAACAGATTATTATATCGAAAAGCTGCCTCTGAGGTTACAAAGCTCTGCGTTCCGACCTATAGTGGATCGCATCCTCGAGGGTTCTGCAACGTTAGCGATATTTGCAACAAAGGATCAAGCTGTTATTGAACAACCGGAGTTGCCTCCTGCCGGGGAGTCGCATCTTCATAAGCGCGTGGTGTTTCGGCAAGAGGCCGTAGAGAGATGTTTGGAAAACGCTTCCAGTCGCACGCGACCTGCCAATCGCCGCTATACGTCCCGAGACCGCCCTACTGTCAACAACATCATGCATCGAAATGTATTGGAAATTACTCACTTGATTCGTCAGTGGCCACAGAACTTCAAAACTACTGATGCTCTGGCTCGAATACTTTCACAGGGTGGAAGTATTGGTGGTTTCGTAACCCCTCTGGAAGCGATATCCCTCAATGAAAAAATGAAGGTTGACATTCTTCAATCGTGGGGATCTCTAGTCCTTCTTGCTCGGGAGGCTGTAACTGATCGGTACAGGTTAATGTATCTGCTTGGGCCGATGTCATTCCATCTGGATGCTAACATGCCACTTCTGAGAACTGTGGTAGCATCTGCAGTCTTCACAGACTTAAATGACCTTCAACTCCCACAATGGGAAGAGTTCGTTCATTTCCAGCCTAATCAGACACCACAACTTGATTATCTTCTTCAACTTCTCAAGCCCTACAAAGTCGCCCTAACAGAAGGTGTTGCAGCGAGTCTGGGACAATACTCAAGCGGCAAGGTTCTAAGAAGGCTGCAGATCGAGCGAGCTAAACAAGAGTCTAAGGTGGAAGAAGACTGCAAGTACTTTGTAAATCATCTGCTCAGTCAATGGCCATGTTTGGAGCCTAATGTGGGTGGGTTGGACCGCTCACTCCTAGTTGATATTGGGCCTGCTTTGGAAGCCATTCGCCCCGAGTGGAGACGACTATTCATGAACAAAGACCTAGCCGACCATCTTCAGGAAGTCCAAACTATTCTTGACAGACGTACAGTGGATGATCGTTACGAGCCACCTCCAGTACCCTCATCTGAGGAAGCTTACACTGTGAGGATACGAGGAGGCGAGTTCATGGACCTGCGTCAGTTACTGGCGAAACCTTACAGTATTCTCAAGGCGGCTGCTGAGGCTAAATCCAGTTCAATGGAACCCCGTGGATCAAAAGACCGACCATTCCTGAGCGAGAATGACTTCAGCCAACATTTTGGTAATTTCGCATGGAAGAGCCATAGGGGTACAACTGCAGGATCATCCACAAATCTACGAGGACCTAGCTTTACAAAGACAGGTGCGAAGTTGTTCCCTACAGGCCAAGAAGTTACCGAATCCACTGCAAGACTGAGGGCAATTTCTCAGCGCTTAGGTTCCTCTAAATCGGCAGTCAGGCGCTGTTATGCTGATGATTTTCAACAAAGCTTGAGTGCGTTTGAACGACTGGATACTTCGCAAAGGTTTAATGGTGTTATGCAGACACAGGATGCCATCATTTCGCTCAGTCACAAGAGGATTGAGGATGAGTTCAATGCCATTATCTCGGCCCTGAATCTTCCAAGCCAACTTTGTTCACAGAGACGCATCTTCTGGCTCAAGGCTGGAAACTTATGGCCGATTGTAACGAAATCAACCCTGCTTTCTTGTCTTGGTTCGGTAGCCTCCCAGGGTTCTCTCTTTGGAAGTGGAATGAAAAAGGCCATTTTGAATATGGGAGTTAATATCACCAAATACCAAAGAGAGGTTCGCCTGCATGATCTGGCGCTGAAGAAGATATCGGGCAGGTACCACGAAGAAGATTCCAACGAGGGTCACTCGAATTGGAATCCAGAAGAGTATCCCGATTGGCTTCTTCTCGAAATTGAGTCTAATATGATGATTCGGCCTGTCCAGATAGATGTCGCATTAGCAACAATTTATCCCGAGTCTGGATCCAACTCTGTTCTGCAGATGAACATGGGTCAAGGTAAGTAATTGAAAGAATCACTAACATGATGCCGTTAGTAACTGATCCATTTTCAGGCAAAACCTCTTGTATTATACCTATGGCCGCCGCTGCTCTCGCAAACAAAAAGCAACTTGTTCGAATTATCGTGCCGAAAGCATTGCTTCAACAAACGGCCCAGCTACTACAAACGAGACTGGGAGGCATCCTAGGTCGTGGCATCCGACATGTTCCTTTCTCTCGCAGGACACCTACGACGGAGAGACACATTCGAGCATATCACTCTATTCATCACCAAATGCTCAAGTCTGCGGGCGTTATGATCTGTCAGCCAGAACACCACATGTCGTTTATGCTCAGTGGTTGGCAACGGCTTCTGGACGAGCAACCCCAGCAGGCGGGACCTATGATCAAAGTACAGGAGTGGCTTACCAGAGTCTCGAGAGATATTCTTGACGAGTCTGACTATACCTTGGCAGTCCGAACTCAACTGATCTATCCGTCTGGTTCTCAGACGACAGTTGACGGCCATCCACACCGATGGCTTGTTACTGAAGCTGTGCTCCGACTTGTTGACAATCATTTGTACGACCTCTCCAGTGTATTCCCACACTCCATCAGTGTAATTCGCCGGGAAGGTGGAGGGTTTCCTTTTGTCTTCTTTCTTCGACAGGATGTTGAGGACGAGTTGGTGCGCAGACTGACGGCAGATATATGTCAAGGCGCCGGAGGCATACTCCCATTAGTTGAGCAGGCAATGCCAGCCAAAGATCGGGTGGCTGTGAAGGACTTCATAACCTCAACTAGACCCCGACCTGTCAGTATCAAACTTGTTCAGAATCTGTCGCCAGACAAACCAAGTTTGAAGCAAACTATTTACCTTCTTCGCGGTCTTCTTGTCAACCGCATCCTCATGATGACATTGAAGAAGCGCTGGAACGTTGAATATGGTCTCCATCCTCAACGCGACCCGATTGCCGTACCATTCCATGCCAAAGGCGTTCCTAGCGACCAGTCCGAATGGGGCCACCCTGATGTGGCTATCCTTTTCACTTGTCTAGCATTCTACTATGACGGGGTTAATTTGTCCCAACTTCGACAATCTCTGGAACACATTCTGAAATCTGACGACCCTTCAACTGAGTACGATACATGGACCAGTAGCACAGAGAACTTCCCACCATCTCTCAAAGCATGGAACTCCATCAATGTGGATGATGAGGTACAACTGTGGGAAATATGGAGAGTCGTTCGGCACAATGGTGTTGTCGTCGATTACTTTTTGAACAACTTTGTGTTCCCTCGACACGCAAAACAGTTTGAGGTAAAATTACAGTCGAACGGTTGGGATATCCCTTTATCCTCACTCGGGATTACTTCAGAGAATTCAAAGAACTCGATAGACAAACCCCTGAGTACAGGATTCAGTGGTACAAACGACAACAGGACCATGCTGCCTCTGAATATTGAACAGCAAGACTTGCATAGTCTTCATCACACCAGTGCCGAGGTTCTTACATATCTACTTCACACGCGAAACCGCCGTTGTATTTTGCCACACGAAGTGATGACGTCGAACTTCGGAAGAGGGTCTGAGATTGACCTTCTCAATTGCTTGAAAAGCAAGACGATCCGTGTTTTGATTGATGCTGGTGCGCAAATTCTTGAAATGGACAACATCACTTTGGTTGGGCAATGGTTGCGGATCGACCACTATGCCTTGGCAGGGTTATACTTTGATGAGGACAACAAGCCTTGGATCTTGACAAAGGAAGGACGAAGAACACCGCTTATCGCTTCTCCTTTTGTAGACGACCTCAGCAATTGTCTGATCTATCTCGACGAGGTACGAAAAGCTTGCCATATACAATTCCACGATACTAATGTCATTTAGGCACACACTCGTGGTACTGATCTCAGATTACCTGCTGATGCGAAAGGTGCCCTTACTCTCCGACTTGGACAAACAAAGGACCATACTGTACAGGCTGCAATGCGCCTTCGTCAGCTCGGAACAACACAATCTGTTTCCTTCTTTATCCCCCCCGAAGTTCATCAGAGCATTGCTGACCTCCAGGGAAAGACAATGCACGAGCCGATCGACTCAGCCGACGTGTAGGTCCGCTTTATCACGTATTCTCTATCTAACTAACGTACTCTATAGTATCCAGTGGCTCTTGGATAACACATGTGATCAGATCGAACAATTACAACCTCTCTACTACTCTCAAGGCATGGACTATTGCCGACGGATGCAAGCCGCACTGGATCACCCTAAATTCTCAACCGATAAATCGGAGCGAAAGGCATATGTGCAGGCGATCAAACAGGATGAGAAGCAAAGCTTACAAAATCTTTATGAACCAAAGACGAAGAGCCGCCTACCTGGTTTGAACATGTCGAATAACGAAATTCTGAAAGGCTTTATACAAGAACTCAATGCCCGACGAAGGACATTTCAAGATACCGGCAAAGCGGTCCACGCGTCTGCTCTACAAGAGGTTGAGCAAGAAAGAGAGGTTGCTTTCGAAGTTGAATCTGTTCGACAGGTCAAGAAGCCCCAACATTATGCAGCACTCTCTTTTCCAGGTCTCAATGCCAGCCTAGAAGGCTTTGTCAGAACTGGAAGGCTTCCTGCAGACAACAACTACTTCATTCATGTGTTCCGTGCGATCGCAAAAACCAGTGTTGGTCGCAAATTCAAGGTGCAATCCGGGGTCACGAAATCCAAGCTCTTCGAAACAATTGAATTCGGACGAACCATCAGACCTCATGGAGACCTCTCTATGGACGATTTCTTAGTATGTATTGGAAACAATAATTGAATTCAGCCACTGATATAGTCTTAGCGTCCTGTTAACTGGATTCTTTGGAGTTCAGTCGCTGAAATCGCGGTTATCATCGTGCCCGAAGAAGCTGAGGCTCTGATCCCCCTGATGAGGGACCCTAGTGTCAAGGTTCATACCCATCTTCTTGTCTATTCTGCACCAATCACCCGGAAGATGCTACGGTTCAACGACATGAGCTTCTACAGTATCCCCCCTCTGCCTTCATCTTGGAAAGCACCAAGCTGGTTACAGGTCGAACTGGGCATATATAGCGGGCGACTTTATTTTGAATGGGAAGAACATGATTCGATATGTGTCTTACTTGGAATTCGGGAGGACACCGCTGAAGATGATGCTGAAATTGATGGCGAAGTCCTCGAAGACAGAATCGGTTTGGAGGTTGGCGAAGTGAGCAAACCCACTATGGAACAGAAGCAGCTTGTGCAAAACCCTTTAACTTTCTTGCAAGAATGGCTTGCAGTCCGCCGCCGAGGCCAAGATTTTGCACACAGCCCCATGGGCTTTGTCAGCCAAAGTAAACGCCTGAAAGAAGACCACATCTTCTTCAAGCCGGCCGAGCACTTCTCTGCCCAATGCAGCGACGCTGTGGCCCCTTTGCCTATCAGTACTCCTGCTAATAATCACGAGCACCAAGACGATGGGGAATACGGGGTAGATGACATGGGTGCCAACGAAGTTTGCAGTGACTCTAGCGATGACGAGATCGAGTATGATGAATCGGAGTATGGCAGCACTTCCTCGGGTGGGTGAAAAAAATGCATAGTTGGTGGCAGGAACAACTCTGTTTTGGAACAAATGTATGGATAGATGTGTTCCACCAATTCATCCTACCATGATAGTGACCTGATGAATGGCTTTGCAACATGAGCTTTGTAGATCCAAGATTCCTAGTCTTGAGCTCTCACGGGATCTTTCCGCTGAAGTTCACTTTCTAGTCATGCTTCATATCCACAAGTTACTGTTGTTAGCAAGGTGAGGGTGCGGCTTTGAATCGTTATCTACACAAATTCATTATCCAATTGAACTTGAAAAAGATGTGACACTACTCATACAGATATTAGGAAGGCTTAAATTAAAGTTGTTGCAATCTGAAACAGAATCACGATTGTTCAGGTCCGAAAGAAGTAATACATTTTCATCTTGATTACTTGGCATAAGGGTTATCCGATCATATCTTACATGATGCTCTCCCATCCATTTAACTGCCTCAATTGAACCCATGTCCCAGCATCAAGCATTACACCGCCCGTCCAAGAAAATCCGTTTCAAATCGTGACAATAATACAGAGCAAATCGCTCTACATGAATACGCCATTTTGTAATACAAATAGGATGTTTTGCAACATGACATAATTCAGTTGGCAGACTCCCATACCAAGTTATCATCAAGTCGCTTGAGCTCATGAGGCGTCCATCGGTAGACACCTTGTCGCAGAGCAGAGATAACAGTCTCTCGTTTGACAAACTGGGATGGTGCATTTGCGCGGCAGGATGCAGCGATGCAGCTGTTGTCGCTCCACCCAACACGGAAATCATCTCCCCACCAGACTCGCAGGTTTGAAGAGACACGTAGCGTAACCAGGATCGAGGAAAGGTCCTTGTACCCATCCAGATCAACTCGGGTCAGCTGGTAGCCGCCCTCGGAGAACTTGGGACACGCAGGGACTTGCTTGGTTTCCGACCAAGCGATTGATTCTTCTGTTGATGAAGTATCGTTCCAGCGATAGGCCGAGATGTCAAACTCGCACCACTTCTCATCTCCCCGAGCATCACATCCAAGGTTCGCACCAAAGAAGTCGAAGCGGAAACAGGGGCTAGCGGCATGAGGTCCTACGCCAATCTGGGCGACATCACCTGAGATTGTAGTCGTAGTATTCGAGAGAGCAGGAGGTACAAACTCCACAAGTTGACCACCAGAGGACGGAACGTATGGCTGAGGCTGCTGTGAAGTTGGAGGTGCAATGAGGAAGCCGCCAGAAAACCAAATGTTCTCGACCGGGTTGAAAAGGGGTCCAGGCTTAGCGTTGTCGAACTAAGCGGGGTTAGCGAAGGTCAAAGTGAGTAAAATAACAGCACTTACATCAATGGTAGTGTTACCAATGCTCCCACCTGCAGGGCAGATAGTGGGAGAACTGGCCTCAGAAATTGAGGCTGTGGAAACGGATGTTGCACTCGATGAAGAAGTGGTTGAGTTCGACCAAGCAGTCATGGCCTGGCGACGGTCAAACCTCCTCATGGGGGCGTTAACGGTAGCGAGTGTTGTGAGAGGGTAGTTGAATGTGTAAGAAGTGGTCTCCGCCTTGATGACGTTTGTCCAGGTGGATGTCTGAACGGCAGAAAGAGGCCAAAGGGTGCTCTCAGTGTCAACAGATCCATAGGCAGGCTGGGCCGGTCCGCTATGTACTCCATTATCTGAAGTTTCTGACTCAAATGGGGGTTGGGCAGCGCTACCTGAGAAGATGGGACCGCCAGGAGAGTTGGTGATGGAGGTAACGGTCCAGGTCAGGGTTCCAGTGGTCGTACCGGTCATGGATGTACCCTCTGCAGCGGCGCTGCCGTCAGTGAGTATAGCTGACATGGAAGCGTCAGAAATTCCATCATCATATCCATTGAGGGCCGGTGTGTCTGTGGGAAATGTGTTCAAGCCTCCAGAGGTGAACACGGGTCCAGCAACGTCTGAGAGTGGGATTCCAGAGCTTGCTCCCTGAGGAGCACCGGCTGAAACTCCGAGGGCAGACGAGTCGCTGAAGACAATAGTCTGTACTGTCGGTGTTGGGTTGCCATCTGGACCCAGAATGGCAGCTGTTGTGGTAGTGGTGTAGACTCCAGTAGGGTTGGGCAACGCATCAGTCTGGCCGTCGCCGTTGACAGTTGGGATTATCAGACTTGTTCCAGCAGGTGTCGCAATAGCCGAAGGAATCATGAAAGTTGTGTCAATGACCGTTGGAAGACCGTCTTTCCCAAGAGTAGTGTATGTAACGCAAGTAGTGACGCCGAGCATGTTCCCCTGGTCACCATTGGAGGGGGTGCCTGCGGAGGAAGTCAACGGGCCAGAAATACCAGTAGGCAGGTCAGATGGAAGTGAGTCGGAGACAAATGCCGGGTTGCTTGGTGGCTCGGATTGTGTATTGGCAGATTCAGGTATGACCCAAGTGGTATCAACAACAGTTGGGAGGCCATCGGAGCCAATCATGGTGTAACTGGTGCAGGTTGTAATCTCACCACTACCAAATCCTCCAGGTCCGATGGCAACAGTGGGGAAAGGTGAAGAAACCTCGGGGGTATTTGTGGTTTGAAAGGTAGCAGGGGATGTGGCACCATTGGGAACAGCATTGGACGCCCATGAGGGAAGTTCAGGGTCGCCGCCGGTCATAGCACCAGTATTGGCTGGAACAGGGATGACGAATGTAGAATCAATAACAGTGGGAAGGCCATCGGGACCAATGATTGTGTAACTTGTGCAAGTCGTGATGGGAGAGGCATTGTCTGATCCGGGAGCAGTGGGGTTTTCGTCACCAGGACCAGAGGATCCGAAAGAAGGGAGTCCAGTAATGGTCATGAAGCCTCCAGAAGAAGCGTGGGCAGAGATACCACCAGGGTCTGCAGAAGAGACAGTGGCAGCTGGAAGATTCCAAGTGGTGTAAACGACAGTGGGGTTACCATCGGCTCCTATCATGGTGAAGCTAGTGCTTGTGGCCATGATCGAACCTCCAAACTCATCATCAGGGGAGCCGGATGCAGGAAGTGGAAGGGTGGGGATACCAAACTCAGCGGAAATGGTAGACAGTGGTCCTTGGTGGTCAAAGGTCGTGGGGGGCTGAGAAGAGCCCACGAATGGAGGGGTGCTGAAAGGGACGACCCAGGTTGAATCCACGACAGTCGGGAGGCCATTGGTGCCAGTAATGGTAAACGTTGCGCAGGTTGTGATGCCTGCATCAAGTCCAGTGCCAGAAGGAGATCCAGCAGGAGAATTGGAAGGGCTCTGGGATCCTGGAATGCCAGTGAAGACGGCTGGAGGAATAGGAAGGCCTGATGGTACACCACCGGAGAAGTCAGGTTGGTTACCATTTTGAGGGTATTCTGGTGTCGCTAGTGGTTGGGCATTGCTTGGGATCACATTTCCATCGCTACTGATCACAGTAGGAAGTCCGTCTTGTCCAGTGATAGTGATGTATGAGGGCGACGGCTGGCCACCACCATTTCCACCGGGGATGTTGGTGAACCAGGGAGATGTCTCGCCTTGACCTTCAGGGCCGGCTTGGGTGGTTATAGGAAGGCTGTCGCTGGCTTCTTGAGCAGGGCCTATGGAAGGAGACTGGGGCTGGTTGCCAGAAATACCTCCATTAGGAAAGCTAGGTGTTTGGAGAGGAGAGGGTGGCAGTGTGTTGACTCCAGAGATCCCAAAACTCTCAGAAGAAGTGCCGCCAGAAGTGCTGTCGGAGTACTGAGGGGCACCGTTGGGGCCAGGGGTAGGAGAAAAGAAAGGGGACTCAGAGTTGTTGTTAGAATCGTTCTCACCATCGGATCCAGAGCCATTACCACCCTGTGAGCCGGTTCCATCGTTGTTGCCAGGATTATTTCCGGGATTGATGTCGTCACCAGGGCTGTTGCCATCATCAAACGGGTTGCCACTGGTAGAGCCAGTACCATCATTGTTGCTTGAGCCAGAGTTGGAAGGACTGCCACCAGGGCCCCAGATGTCAAGTGTCAAGGTAGTGAAGATGGGTACACCAGATTTTGAGGTGAGTGAAGCAATTTCAGGAGGGTTGGTGAGCATATGTGTTGGGGTGTGAGATCCATCGGAATCTGAATCATCAGGCCAGTGAAACCCAGACTCACCCTGGTTATCCGTAGGGAAGACAGTAACGACCACAGTCTTGGTAGAGCGCAGAGGGCAAGTAGGGATATCTGAGGTACCAGAATCAGGGGAGTTGGGGGCACCGGGGACGTTCTGGGGGATGTTGGTGGGAAAGCTGCCAGGGATGATCACAGATCCAGCGTCAGGAACAATACCAGGGCCGCTGCTTGGAGAGTTGCCAGGAGTAGGCCCAGGAAGGTTTCCAGAAATACCGCCAGGTCCGTTGAGGGGAAGGCCGTTGGAACCACTGCCAGGAGAGACAGGGCCAACAGGGCCAACGCCATTAGGCAGTGGGCCAGGGACAGATGCCGCGGCGTTGCTTGGGTAAGGCAAGCTTCCAGGCACACCTCCGTTGTTGCCAGTGACTATATTGCCAGAGCCATCAGGAGGATTGCTGATCGGGCTGCCGCCGGTGTTACTGTTGTCCAACGTCAGTCCAAGGTCGTGAACAACGAGCGGCAGAGTTGAACTTACCCGTAATCAGTTGCCTGGGAAGTAGAGTGACCCAAAAGGCCGGCGGCCACAAGAAACCTGAAGGATGCGGACATACGCATCTTCGATGAATGACTTTGACGTGAGAGGAAAGCCGAACCACTGAATGCGTGTCGATACAGAGAGGTGAGCTGTTACGGTGTGCTAGTAGAGAACGAAGGAGTGCTTGAAGATGAACTAAAGTGAATGAAAGGAATGGGAGAAGAGGAGAGAAGAAGATGAGCAGTGATGAGGAAAAGAAGAAGAAGCTGGGGGGCGAGCAGTGAAGGAGGAGATGATGGTCTGTGGGCTGCCTGAAGGGGGGGGGCGAGGCAGGAGCTCCTTCCGTCTTGAAGAATAGGTGAATAACTTCGTTGGGGATGACGCGTTGGGCACGCGATTTGCAACGACTGAAGGAAGGCAAGATGGGGAAGGAAGGATCGTGCACGGCTAGGCAGAAGGGAATGCAACCGATTGCCAGTTCCCCTTTACCAGAGTACGGGAAACCAGGTTGCGTTGCGGGAAAAGCACGATTCGCCGTAGTGAGAGTAATTCATTTCGCGACTATAACCCCTAATATCAAATCAATCGGATATCACCATTATTGTGTAGTATACCTGAGTAACATGTCTGTCGAACCATATGAAGGTGGGCAATTGATCCATGAATAGTACCTCATGCCTAACAGGCACTCCGATGTGCAGCAAGGGGGGGAATCCGCAAATACATCGTGTCAACCTCAAAGAGAGGCTCAAACGTCGTATTTCGTTTTCTCGGTCCCTCTCTTCCTCCCTTACTTCAAATGCTTGGCTCCATAACACTGGGCAAAAGAAGACGGCATTCTACTCATGCACCTACCAGAAGATGGCTGCCCCCGCCATGTGCCTTCCAACATGCAAATATCGATTAGAACAAAAGGAAAGCGGCGGTTGACCAGGCAGAAAGGGTAAAAGAGTACAGAGCGTGTCAATTACCCGTACGGTAGGGTTCCATCCATATCATAGATAAATACCAAGAAGGAAAGCGATAGTTGCTTGTACGCACCAGGCCGTATTTTCCAAGAATAGGTCCTTTACAGAGTGAAAGATCCAATTAACAGCAACCGACTATTGTTTTATAGTAAACTTATACCAGGTCATCTGTATAAGGGGGGGGTGCATCGGGGTGGTGATCCTCATACTGTTCTTGTTCGTTGTGCCCATTTTGGTCATGATACCCATTCTGGCCATTTTGCGCATTCCCATCCGAGTTTCCGGTCTTGTCCTCAATTTCTGCCGTCCATTGAGCAGCACCCGCTGTAGTGGTCAAAAGAAAAAACAGCGACAGGACAGGAACGAGCTCCAAGATCATAGCAACTGTGCCGAACCAGACATACTCCCAGGCGCGGTCCCTTAGTGCCTTCTTCTGCTCGACTTGTGAGTATCCCTTAAGTTGGAACCATCGATAATGTGCAAGCTTGCCAAGTCGTGTGCCTGTGATGATGATGAAGGCAGGCGTGCCGACGACAGGGACGAAGTTAAGTGGCAGAAAGACAATGAGCTCAACAATTTGGATGATACTCCAGGGCGTAAAAATTGCAGCAGTCGTGGGCTTTCCAAGCATTCGGACAGGGTTTGGTGCATCCAAGAAAAGAATTCGATGCGGTGCAATAAGATCCTTGTGTCCCAACTTGATAAGAGCAGCCTCCTTAATGTCAGTGACTTGAACAACGGGGAGCGAGTGCTTGGAAACCGAATGACTTACATCAAACAGATCCACACGGCATTCATCAACAAAGAAGCCCTCAAATAGACCCTGAATGATAACCAAGCCTTCTCCCAGCACCAGTACCACAGCATTGACCCACGCGCCCCAGCCATGGAAGATCGCTAGAAACGCATACTGGGGCAAAAAGGTAAATGTGAAGAGAATAAAATACACAAGGAACGATATTAAAGACAAAGGTAGAATTCTGCTCGCAAAGAGTGGCCAAAACTCGTGGTTGCGTAAAAAGAACCAAATGCCGCGTAAAGGATATGACCCGGCCGTGCCGGCTCTTTTGAGATACATCAGCGGCCTATGAAGCGGCCCCGCCCAAGGCCCTGTGTGAGGGTGGTTTTGATTCTGATAAGGGCGGTTGTGAGGCATCTTCACGATCAACAGCGAGAAATAAATATACCTGAAGGCATCACCATTAGAGAAAACAGTGAGTTACATGTGGCTTGGAAAGGCAAACGCAACAGCAAGGGAGATGACGTCAATCAGGGGAAGGTCTTATTGGCTGTTAAAGCGGAGCCTCGCCATCCATCCTTGGGTTGATCGAATTAGCTAGCGTTTCAGAGCATACAAATTCGCGACACCTAGTTTACCTAACTCTGTAGTAACAGCCTAGATAGAACTTGGCTGAGGAGGGTTTCGACAGTCTGGATACAGGAAACTGCAAAAATGAAAGCCTCGCAATCGCTCGCAATCGAAATATAGGAACAGCCCGATGCGGGGGTCGAACCCGCAACCTTGAGATCGCGTACTCGTAAGAGTCTCACGCTCTACCGATTGAGCTAACCGGGCGTGGCTCTTATTGGTTGAAAGCCCATGCTACAATTTGCAACCCAGAATTTGCAGTAGTTACAGACGGAACCTTGGTTAACTAACTTCCTGATCCTGCGTGCGTTGGAGTCTTATCCAGCTTTCACAGTAGTCAAATCACATAAGCCAGGTCTTTCAGCATGATACCCAAATGGATCAGTCTCAGCTCTTGACATATCTGCCACCCCATCCAGCTGTTGGCAGCCACTGTCTGAGAATGTTGAATCCAAGATCGGGAACATTCTGGTAAGGGAAATACCCTGGAGTGCTACTGTGCAAAACATTTTTGGCGTCAGGCCATCCCAGCGCAGCATTCATCTTAATGGCAAATCAACTTCACTTTTGTCCATCAAGGGTCGGGTAGTTTAATGATTCATGTGAGAGAGTGTACAGCGCATCTATATGCAAAGTTCCCTTATGAAGTCAGTAAGTAAAGACCCATGAGGTGATGGATGATATTAAGCCAACGTGGTGGTATTTGCCCAAGATAAGTCTTATGATGATGGTATGAGGCGAAGCATCACCACTAACTCATGTTACTCCTTAGAATTCAGTCTGAAGGAATCAAATCTCCCAGAAGGGTTAGTTCTTGCGCACGACAGGCACATTGTCGTGAAAGATAGTGACCAATACAAGTAGTGGTTACACGTACAAAAGAGATGTTATCAGTGTTTATATTGAAATCTACATCATTTCATATGGGTATCATTATTCAATACACGCCAAACGCCAGTCTTAAAAAAAATCATTTACCACTCCTTTGTTCAGATGAATCCGCTTCTCTCCGCTGTTTGCGACTGACGTGGTTCAATCGCAAATCCACCACCACCGGTCGATGGTCCGAAATAAAGACGCCGTCTTCATACAAATTGTTGAGGACGGCAAAAGATTTGAATTGGAGCCCGCTCGGTTCTTTGACGAAGATGTGATCCAAATCCATGTCGTCAGATGGACTGACAGTAAATCCTGTGTATGTGTAGGATGAATGTCCAAATCGCTTAGCAAGTGGAACAATATCCTTGACGTCGTTCATTACGCTGGCAAGGTGCTTGTAAGCCGGCTCATCGGGGGACGAGTTGAGGTCGCCGCCGATGAAAACAGGCACATTCTCAGTCCCGTATGAAGACCATTTTTCAGCCATATCAGAGATGAGTTTCGCTGAGTTCTCACGAGCTCGCTTCCCTTTGTGATCGAAATGCGTGCACATGTACACCAGCCGATTTCCAGTGCTGACGTGTTGCAACCGCGCGACCGTGACAATTCTGGGAAATGCGGCATCCCATCCTCGAGAACCGACCCTTTCGGGCGTTGAGCTGAGCCAGTAGGTTGCAGACTCCTCCACATTCCAGACAGAAGGACGGTAAAAAATGGGAGAGAACTCTCCCCTTCTGCCGCCCTTGCGTCCTACACCATAATAATTCCATTCATCACCGAGGTCTTGTTGGAGGTCTTCGATTTGCGGGTATGTCGCTTCTTGCATGCAAATGAGAGATTCTGGTCTTCCCGAAGTCTCAAAGTTTAGCTGCGAGACCAAACGTGGTCGACGGACAGGCCAGAGTTCCTCGCCTCGCTCGGGGTGGTTTGGAGCCAGCCGGATGTTGTAAGTCATGAGCCGCACATCTGTAGTTCGCGACAGAGGCGCTGCAGCAACAGCTACAGCGCTGGCAAGAAGAGTCCCAAGTTTCATTTTTGTCGCTCGTCAAGTTTCGCGAATGGCGGAGACCACGGACTTGTGTTTGTGGGCGTCTGGCTTTTGTACCTTGGTTGAGATTTGTTCAAGGTACGTTGGTAGATGGGTCTTCTGAGTCGAGAGGGTTTATGTACTAAGATATGATACGTGTTGAACACTGCTGCTAAGACTTGGCAGCAACGCACATATTGGCATGAACAGACACTGACGTAGATTCCAAGATCTTAGCACGTATCGTCTGTTATGGGGGAGCTATGACTTCTTGTACTGTTAGAATTCCGGCAGTTTCGGGTAGCAGCTAACACGGAAGACTCCATGACGATGACGCTGCTATATCCCTGGCGCTTGTGTGTTAGTCCTTAGTGTCTCTAACTTGTATTGGCTTGGCCCTCTCCCTTAGCAAACTAGTAACTACAGAAATTGGCGACTTACGCAATGCACCAGTGGTCCCATGTCAGTGGCGTACAATCTTTAGGCCGTGATAAGTTTGCAGTGCTATCTTGAAGGCAGCTAGGTAGTAGGCAGTCTATCCAGTCCCCTGTTTAAAAAAGTAAAGGTTACATACTGGAATCTTGGCATCGGTTCCATGCATCTCCCTCCCACAAGCCGACGTTCCGATTACACAAGCGCCTATCTAACCGACGCATGGCATTGTGTATGGAGTGCCATTTGTAAAATTTTTGCAGCGAGAAAGGTTTTTACTAGGTACTGTAGCAAGGAGTGTTTATCAAGTGTCTTTCTGGTTTTCACACGTTTGCTGCAGTACAAGTGAATATATGTTGATAGTCGTGTTGAGCTTCTACATGGATAGGCAGGTACGCTATCACACCGCATTGTCCAAGAAAGTTCCTCGTGTCGGGGTCACGCAGAAATCTAATCATCCAGTCAACGACTATGGATAACACACATGGGTTTCAACGGTCTTATCGTGCAGACTCATGTCTGCCAAGGTAAGACTGCCAAGATTGTTATCTCCGCAAGCATCACGAATCTTAGGTAGGTTGCTATTGAACACCAGGCATATCTAATGGTTCACGATGTTAATGTAATGTGCTTTTGGTATGTCCTTATAACTATACTATGTAAAAGCTAATCTGAAAAGAAATTCAATGGCCCAATCGTAGCGTGACTTTTGAATGGTTTATCCAAGTTTTCTTCTGGTCTATAAGCGATAGAGTTCACGCTATGGAGTGCAGCGCGGAGCGAAAGAGTCTATTGTGTATAAGCTGGCTGTTGGCTATCCATGATTTACAGGGCATGACAGGGGTCGTTTTCCCTCCCTTGGACTCAACGTCGATGGATGCACGCCAAGAAACGGGACGGGACAACCACGGTGGACGTGGCAGAGCAGGGGTTACGAATGCCCGCCCGCCTCCCTCGTCGTCATCGCCATGATGGGGAGATTGGCTATGGACTGCTTCAAGCTGGTTGATGCTAACTAAAGAGCGTTATCTCACATTGCCCATCCTTTGTTAGGTTCCTCCAATATTGCTTCCAATTGGATAGACATCCGTTATAATTTGATAACTCCTCCCAAAACAATAAACAGATAAGAATGAGATAATCCTTCTGGTAGTCATATATCCTTCCTCTCTTATTAGCGTCGCCTTCGAACTTAGAGCCACGCTTGTTCCCGTCAAGCATACCTGAACTTTCTTCATCAGTCTAGAAAGCGCTAGCTAAACGAGGCTCTCCTCAAAGTCTGTATCGAGATGACTTACTTATAAGAGCAGTGTTCACGTATCCTAATAGTAACGGCGCAGGGAAACCCGAATCCTTTGGACAAATCAACTGACAAAAGGTTCATCATGATATACTTGACACAGTTATTCGACGGTCTCATAAGTTTGCCTATATTTCTAGTAAATGTGAACTCCGGCCCACGGACGATATCCAATCGACCTTTACTGGACATTCAAATTTTTTTTTAAAAAAAAAAATCTATCATCTCAGGCTGCAAGAGCCCTTGCAAAACCTCGACTCTCACCACCCTCAACAACTTTGGCTACGGGCGTGAGATAAGCATCATCGCGGCCGCTCTCAGCCGACAAATGCCTCACGTACGCCTGTGTAACCTTGAACCAGTTCTTCCTTTCCGCAGCACTCGATCCGCTTCCCTGCCATACCCAAATCGCCCTTTCTCCATCGTCGAGTAAGAAAACATCTTCGCTCTCAAAATCAGCATGCGATATGCGCCCAGCTTCCTTGACAAGATCGAATGAGAGTTGACCCGAAGCGTCACTGAGTCTGAAGAGCTTCTTTGATGTCTGCTCGGTTACACGAGGGGTGAAAGGCTTGCGACAGTGGAATCCATCGCGCGGTGTGTCGTCGTCTCCGCCGAGGAGATCAACGATTCTTCGTGATCGGGACTCAGTTTGCGAAATGACCTCGACTTCCGAGTGTTTTGCGACGGTCATGTCATGGACGATCTGAGCGGCCTTGGCCTTCTCCATTGGACTACAGTCCTTTCCTTGCCAAACCCAGATCTTGGCGCCAACATCTAGGATGAATACATCCGTATCGTCGAGACTTGTCCAGACAGGCTCGACTTCGTGAACGACAACGCCATTGGCCCCAGCGGCGGGGTTCTTAAACACACGCATCAAGGTGAGCGTTTCCTGCGGCTCTTCTTCCTGCTCCACGTGTCGGAACCCAGAAGCTACTCCACCAGAGCGGATTGCAATGCGCGGGAACAGCGCCAGGAAATCGTCTGATGGATATTCCTGGATCTCTCGACGCTGAGTTGCCGCGCCTTTGAGAAACTCGTCTAGTTCGACCGTCTTATAGGCTGCCGTCCCCGCCTCGTCCTGCGACGTATGCTGGCCCAGCCAGAAGAAGATATCATGAATCAGCTTTTCTGTGCCGTCATTACTTCCGATGAGCTCTGAGTAGAGAACGATATAGCTGTCTCCGTCGTAAAATTGGCCGTATTTTTCCTTTGGCCAAGGAACGACCTCGAACTGCTCAATGCGCCAGACGAACAGTCCAGGCTCGATACCAACTCTTCCATCATTCCACGCAGGCTCGGTAAGTGCTGAGTTGTATTTTACCTGATGGTCAATATCGGTTCCAATCAGCTCCACATTGCTGTCCTTGATATCGTATTCCTTGGGGCGGACGAGGCCTTTGCTTGGTGCCATTTTTCTTTAATAAATGAGAGTGGTCAAAAGTGCAGTGGTACGCCGAGGTTTTGTTTGTGTCATGGAGGGTTGTAGCTGTCTGGAACAACGAAAGCGGCAGGTCTTGAATGTTATGTCCCCTTTTATGTGAGATCACTCAATGCGGGGAGATAATGTATCCTGATTGGATTTTGCTTGGCAAGTTGATGACTGATCAATGAGACGAGCTTCGTTCGACGATCGTTTATTATTAGAACAAGCATGAATCAGATACGTGTTGGAGACGCTCGGGGCACAAGCAGAGAGGTTCCTCCAACACTGGCAATATATGCTATAAACGGGCATGATTCAATGCATCAATGAGGCGCGGTAGACCAAATAGTCGAGACCCTTTGATCGAAACGGATATTTGTAACGCTTATTGCTAAATTGGCTTCTATCGAAGATTGTTCACTACGCTTCCCACCATAACAGCTACCTCCCTATCCCAGTTCATCTCTGTCTTCATTCTTCCTTTGGATCCCGTCAATGCGCCGTGTAACTGGGATCCTTTGACAACAGCCTGACGAATAGCATCTCCAACCATGTTCTTGTTCGTTCGTAGGGTTCTAGCCACGACGCCTCCGCGGTTCATGATATCCTGCACGCGTGTTGCGAGGCTACTTGCCATGGTCCTCCAAAAGAACGAAGCAAGGCTGCCCGTCTCCAGATATGCAAGGAGGAAATGAAGCAAACTCGACTGGCTCGGCTGGGTCGAGGCAGGGAGAAGGGGGTGGGCAGGCGGTTTTGTTGTTTCGAGGACAGCCTCAAGAGAAACTACATTCTGACACTTGGCCATAACGTCAGACAATGCCTTGTCCAGCGTTGGTAACTGGCCTAAAGATCGCGACAGTGCTGTGATGCTCGCTTGCAGGGCCGCTCGTATGTAGGTCTCTAGAGACTGGAGGAGCAATCGCGGAACCCATTTATCAGTCTTGAAACCGAGTGTTGGCGATAAAAGATAGAGTGTAGTCATAGCGGATGCTGTGCGGGCCCTAATCTCCTCGACCTGTGCAAAGGTTGAGTTCTGCTGAATCGAGAACTCGCGAATGATGCGCTCCGCCCGCTCGCGAACCGATCGGTCAACGGGGGTTATCACTGTATCCTGCAGACTCTTGACAGCGTCGACACGGTTCAGTCCAAACCCTTCTTCCCCCGGAGCTTTACGGTCAAGAATCTCTTTCAGTGACAGGATTGTATACGCGCATCGCACGAGGGCCCGATGATCCTCCTTTCCAGAGTCATTATCCAGCTCCGAGTGCTGGACCTCCAGCTGTCGACCAAGCTGCAAGCAGCGCCCAACTGAGCGACCGAGCTTCAGGGTCTCCCATAACCGTAGAGCTACAAGCCGAACTTCGTCTGCCTCGGCATGCTTGTCGATTACCTCCTTCTCGAGCTGGCGATAACTGTCATTTAGGCTCTGGATCTGGCCGTCCAACTCCCCAACAATACTTTTCGACGCCTGCGTTTGTTGTTGGGTGTAATCGAGGAGCGGAACGGCGGAGCGGGTCGTCAGGACGTCGATATGTGAATCAATTTCTTGGGCATCGAACAGAACACGGGATAAGGGTGTGGAGAGGTCGAGAGGCGTATCATTGGGGTTGTTGGTCGAAACGACGAGTGTATTCGCAAAAGAAGCGGGGGAGAAATCGGGGTCGAGGAAAGTTTCATAGTCGATGTACGATGGCTCTTCGTCGGCTGTTATATCTGCTGCCATGATTCAAGATATTATGTGCGAGATAGTCGCTCTGTCTTGCTCTCAATTCGAGATCGCAATCGTTGAAGACAGCTAAGCTTAAACTTGCCAATTGATCACTAGTGGATGTTCTGGAAGCTCGTTGGCCTTTTGGCTCTCTTGCTGGTACGTACCCTCACCTGACCAGCATCTCGCGTTTCGCTCCACGCAACTGGACGTAACGCAAGCTCTTTGACTTGGCGGCTCTTGCGGAGCAGCGCTGGATCGTGGGGCGAGCATCCGTACAGTACAGTACCTAGTGGGAGAATGGACAAGCCTTGTCATAGTAACCAATCAACTTGGGTTAAAGAGCTTGTTGCAGTGAGGTCATCATAGGTGCATGGATACTAAGAGTGGATGCTAATGCACCGAACACCGGACAACAGGTTAAGCTGGGAATGGATGTTTACACATTGTTCAACAGCCTTTTCCCTGTTGTTCTTGGTTCTTTCTCAAAGACATATAACAAAAAATGCCATGATGTTTCAAATCCTCTTTCCGTCTCATCATTATTCCCCAATATCCCATGTCCAATCTTGTACCTACTGGTCAGTATGAGAGAATTTCAACAACCAAGACGGACCGCTCGGTGTCTCCACCTCCACACCCTCGGAAATACGTACCCAGAAAAAAGATGAATGCCGTCCACTCAACCAAGAGCCTTTTCTCCATCGCAACGGCATGCCCGGCACCCGTCGATCCAGCCAGCCATTGCCATCCAGCGACAGATATTGTTTTTCTTGGCCTCTTCCCACCTGCCTCACTTTTCCTTCTCTGTTTTTTCCTTCTTCATCTCGACGCTGTCTTATCTCTTGTCAGTTGAGATCTTCGTTGATTTGAGACATGTCCTGATGGGTTCTGTCGAATCGCCTCTTCCATCTTGACCAACGAACACTGTCGATTCCAACGACGTTCTTACAGACACTGGCGATATCTACATGATACGTCAGATACTGAAGATTCTCCCCGAGTCTTCCGCTTAGAGTCTATCCTCGAGTATCCCATCCAACCGAGATTAGACTTGACGCGAATATAATCAACAATCACAACCCATTCGCATTCCTCTCCGCCAAGACCAAACAACAGCAACCCACGATATAATGAACAGTCTCCGCGACGCCTTCGCTCATATCTCGGCTCGCGCCGTGAAGGACTGGCCAGCAGGAGCAGATGGCAACAGCAGCGACACAATCATCTCCAACGTCCATTTCAATGTCACCACTCTCAAATACTTCAACTATACACTCTACAGCAACGAAACCATCTCCAATGGCTCCAAGTGTTACCTGACTTTCGATCCTTACACTCCGGCCTATGTGTTTCCGAACGGCACATGGACCAATGCTACTAAGTGCTACACCGCAATCGAAAACATCAAGACCCGTGGTTTTGTAGGCATTGGCTTTGCTGTTGCTTTTGGAATCGCTCTTGTCCTCAATTTGACTGCTTTGGCCAAGCATGGAAAGATATACACTCCTCGCGATTCCCGATTCTATCCTGTCGGTCGTCGATGGCAATGGTATTGGGCGCTCTTTACAGCTGCTTCTGCTCTCATCAGTCTCTTCGTTGGCGTCGACATCGACCGTTATTACCTCCAGGAATTACCCATCACTGTCAACGTCTTCTTCTGGTATCTTCTGTGTATAGGCACCGTCGCTCTGACATGGGAAGCCGTTCGTCATTGGGGCTCCTGGCAAGAAAGAAAGTTCGTCGACCCCAACCCATTCATTGTGAAGGATGATGATCGCCGTGCCAAAGTTGAATTCTGGTTGCCTTTGTGGTTCTACCTCTGGCTTTGGCTGAACTTCTTCATGGTTGTTCCTCGCAGTTGGAAGTTCACTCAGCTACAGCACTCAGAGGAACAGACACTGGCAAAGGCAGTCCCAGGAGCAACAAACACCCGATTCAAGGCTGGTGCCTTCTGCCTTGTTGTCGCATGGCTCACTATTGTCTTCTCTCTCCATCACTCGATTAAGCACTATAAGCCTCGTCACCGCGGTGTCTTTAACCGCGCTGTCGGCTTCCTTAAATACGTGCCTTTCCGTTTCTGGCTCATTCTACCCTTGTCAGCAGCTACCATCGCATATCAGGGCTTTATTTCCTGGGAATTTAAGTATTCCATTGTCAAGTACGATGGTAACATTCCTGTGATTTACTGCTGGGGCTTCCTACCAGCCCTTCTGATCCTCTACATCCAGTACTTCTATGGTTTCTTTACACCAAATGAGGACAAGGAGCTCGTTCGATTGAGGCGCGAGCGCGGAGAGATGCTAGATCGTGAACTGGGACTTGTCCATAAACCTGCCTGGTGGAAACGTGTTAGAGGCGACCATCTGCTCACTTTCAAGGATAAGCTCACCCGCAATGTCCACGAGATTGGTGGCGGTCGAGCCACAGGTCGACGTATTGAGGGTGATGCGGAGCGTGACTTGCGTGAAGAAGCTCTAGCAGCTGCTAGGGATGATGATGGCTTTGAGATGGGCCACATGCATCGTCCTCTCGACGCTACCAACAATCCTCGAGTGGATCGTGCCGGTGCTGCTTCCATCTCCTCTAATGCGTCGCGGATGTCATACGTCCAGCCGTATACCGGTAAGAATGATCGTCGTCGACATGAACGTAACATGCAAGCCGCCGCCAGTATCCTCTTTCCCAACAATCTCGCCGAGGAACGTGCCCGTCGCGAAGCTCAACTTGGCCTCGATGGCCCGGCGCCTCCTCCTTATACTGACGGCCAGGGCCGAGGTCGAGCACCCGGACGACCCGGATCCACCGGCCGGAGCAACAGCACTGAGACTACCAACTCTATCACAGCTCCTCCCCAACAAGTTAAAAGCATGCTGGATGTTTAAGGGATAGTATCTCGAATATATACCAGCAAGGGTTTTCTTATGAGATGGAGTTAAGAATCACGATTATTTTTGCGTATAGGGGATATCACTCAACAGGCGTCTACATTATTTGCGTAGAGAGGTTGTTGGATTTAACATGTGATGTTGCTTGTGGAAGTGTTGCTTATATGGTCTTTCACGTTATGTACCCTTATCGTTAGCTATGAGCCTAAGTGGAAAACTATACGTCGTCAATGATATACAATTGCTCAGTGTTCTCTGACTGCTTGATCTGCTGCCTAATGAATTGCGCCCTTTGTGGTACTTGTAGAGAAGATAAGTTCAACGCCATGGCCCTAACTACGAGCTTGTGATATACAACGCATAAGAAGAGACAAGGAGCAGGTAGTTCAAACATTGAAGTCACCAGAAACATCAGATAGAATCATGAAATTGTATTCATTCTTGATACAAAGGTGACGTGTTTGTCATGAATACCATTGAATGTAGTTGGTTACCCTATAGAATATTGAATTATCGTTGTCAAAGGTGACCAAGAAACAAAGCATGGATCACTCTAACCTGATCTGAGGATGCTTATACGCTATGAAGTGGTATTGAGATTCAAGTAGTGGTATGGAGTGAAATGGCTGTTACAGCTGAACAGTGATACACGATTACCCATGTCACGAAGTATGGTGTATGATCGTCAAGGACCCTTAAGATCGACACTAGAACCATCATGATGTCAGTTTTTACTACATCTGGAGCGATGCTTGCTTAGCCTGCAGGATAATCACATGCGGGGGATCTGTCCCCCAACTGTGGGCGATAAGCTACTTGGCATTGATCGCGGAGCCTCAGAAGCACCTTTGAAGGAGGGAAACTGTAAAGGGTGTCGTTGAAACTCCATCATCAAGTCGGACCCAGACATCAGACTAGTCAGGATTGCCGCCTCCACAAATGTACCTCTAAGTCAGGTGAAAGGACAGCAGGGTTGCACAATGCGAGCTGTTTAAACCCCGAGCAGGATGTCAACTTCAAGACAGTCAGTAAGCACGAGCACACCGGCACGGAAATATGGAGTAGAACCGAAAGATGGGGTCAGACGTAAATGTTGTGGCGGGGCAGTAGAAGACAGGAAGCAAGAGGGATTGTCAGATTTGGGCTTCGCCTCTGTACAGCATCGAGTTAGACAATGCGGTATGGATACTATAGGTCCCCAACGTTGCACACAAAGATCGCGAATCGAATCACGAGACTTTTGACGTACATAATGCGTCTGTGCACGCGAATGAGGATACCTACGTGGAAGGCCTTTGGGATGCATGCAGTCATGATACGTAACAGTACGTCTGGCTGGTAAGGCCGTGTTGAGTTGGGATCAGGTCGGGCCCTGAACCCGACTCAAAAAGAAAGTCCAACCCAACCTAGTGCAGTTAGCCAGCTGCATCCATACAGATCCAAGCTCAGCTTCACGATCGCTTGATCTGATCCGAGAGTCAACTTCAAACGTCAGTAGTTGTAATTGGCGAGGCTGAAGCTCCAGTGAGCGACATGAATTTGGAGGATCCACCAAAAGCGAGGGAAAAGGTTATTATGGGATTTTGGGTTTGAGCATAAAAGAGCGGTGTAGGATCAAAGGCCCGAACTAGAGAGGTCGAAGACAAGACGAGACAGGTTCAGGACAAGACAGGCAACGAGTAAATGATGTGGATCTCTATCGGGCAATAGTACAGGACCACTGACTAGTCTAGTATGTGGCTTGGACCAAAGACAACACGAAATTGTCAGTCCATGACCGATGAGACGATTGGAAACTGATCAAATTCCTGAGCCGTCAAATAGTGAATTGTGAGGTTGGGGAAATAGGCGGCTCTAACCCGGCTAGGAGACGACGTATGCGCTGAACATCAACGGGCGCAGATGGGATTTGTTGGTTGCAGAATCAATCAAGTTGAGGTCCCTTGCTTCACCGGCCGCCCACGTACCGTAGTCTGCCGCCCCGTGAGTGAGTGATATTCCCCTGCCTATGGAGTTGTCACATGGGTAAGGTCGGAATGGACGGGCGCGGGGCTCATGGGAAGAGTCCCCAAAGAAGAGTCATCGGTCGTTGTCAACATTCAGTTGGTGTACGGAGAGTACGAGCCAGTGCATGCGGGTGTGGCATCCTCAAAGGACCATGTAACTCTGGTGGATAACTCTGTCGTCAACCTGCGCCGTGCCTTGCATTTGGTGGCATGGTTTTGAGAGCGGGCCAAAGGCTAGGACGAGGGCTCAGACAGTAGTCCAGGAACGATCAAGGTACCGTACATATCGAGCGAGTTGGTTCAACATGTCGTCTAAAAGATCTATGGTGTTTCTCCTAGCAAGCAAGCAGTCAAGCGAAGAGTGTTGAAAATAACGGCTGTTTCCCAGCAACCAGCAATCTAAAAAGCGGTAAGTTAATCTGCGAGCTCATCCATTCCAGCGGGCAAAGGTTTCGACGAATCTCTATGTGTCAGTGCTATTTCGGGACAATGCTTGAATTCCATACAAGAAATTGTACCTGGAAATAGGAATTGAATGCTGGTCCATTTGGAGACTCGACGCAGCCACACCTACATTGCACGATTGAGTTGAAGAAAGACCCTCGAATGTTGATCACAGACGCCAAGTGGAGCTGTCATGGTGAAGAGGCGCAAACGGCGGCTGCTTTAGAGGCGGCTGGTTGCTTTGTTTTAGCGTATGCAGGTCAATTCTCGCATCTCCTCTGTTGTGATCCCTGACGCATCTGAGAGACGAGCGGTGTTAAACGGAAAGACAGATGGGACGGAGGCTTGTGGAAATTCTATAAGCACTAACCTACATGTTGTCAGATAAAACTTGCCAGATGCCCAAGACTACCGTGATCAAGGTAACCAAGCTGGGTCACTGTAATATGACGGCCCGTGGTTGATTGAGGAGAAAGAGGCTGGAAGTCTAATGGTCGCCGCCAATTGATTGAATTGCCACCAACAATCTGGTTGCCAATGAAATCGTATGGCGTTATGGATGACTACAAAGATACTCAACATGGCAAACATATCCAATATTCCTACTCATGATTAAAATACATATTTTCTGAACGATGCGCATTAACTACTACATTACAGGCCTGTAGTGTTTAAGCCAATGGAAAATGTCAAGGACAAGATCATCGGAGGTATCGATAACAGGGGAACCCTGAACTATGCAAGTCAGTGGATTACAGGAAAAGAAGTAAGAAGATTAAGGAGGTGAGAAAAAAAAAGACAGCAAACATCAGGGTAGCATATGTAGAATACTGACCTGGTTTATCTTGGCTACACTGGAAGAATTGTCTTGAGGTTCATCTTTTTCTGGCCAGCTACATCCCACCTGTTCAGGGATTCCTTATCGATACAGGGTCACAGGACGCTTTGATGACGGGAAGGAGGGGGACGTGCATAAAGGTAGGGTAGGAAGGGGGTGGGGTAGGTAGTTGCCGTTCATGGCGGAGGGGTTCAGGATGATGGGCGGAGGGGTAAGTACCTCTTTCGTACCTAACCTTCTTCGCTTTTTAGCGGCTCCATCACTGCAGACTGCAGCAGCATTAGCTTCTCTCCACAGGATTGACAGCTCACAAGCACCACTGTTTCAAAGAACAGAGCGACACAACACAACACAACACAAACAAACGAAACGGCCGCCTTGGGAAAAGAGACACACTCAGGTCCGACTGGTCTGGGTCAGGGAAGCCTCGTTCAGGGACGAGACCCTTGGATGAATCACCTTCCATCTGGTATGGAGCTATGGTAAGGCACATCAACCAGCCACCACAAACTCTAGAAAGCTTCTTGGAAGACGCCAAAAGTCAATTTCAACCAGCCCGCCTCCGATTTGCAAGGTCATGAAAACGTCACAGGTCGTAGCATGGAGCAGAAGCCTGTCGAGGACATCTACAGTTCCGTTCGTGGACCAAGTCTCGCGGTGTCTAGGGAAGCGCGAGAATCCATATGTGTACTTACCACACATAAACATCACAGATCACAATCCATAGTGAACGACTAGAAAATTTCTTTTACATATCAGGTGGACAGCTTGTGAACCCTGAATCAAAAATGCATTCCTTCCAAGCTGCAAGCGCAACGTCTACCCAAAGCTTACAGAACCGCATACGCGAGCTATGTTGTTCTCCCTACGCGCATTCTGTGCGCCTCTTCCAACGTGGACAGATGGGGCAGACTTCAGTTTAATATTCTGATGCCTGATATCAGAATTGCGATAACAGAGGCACGTGTGCAATCTCGATACTGTACACATCGTTTATGGGACTGTGTCCTCCAACCTCTGAGGATTTGAGGGGTTCTGGTTGTCAGAGTTTGGTCCAGGTCGGAGGAAGTGCCTGGCTTTAACAATGATCCACTTAGTTCATCTCAACTACAAAGACACACCGCCGTGAAACATAGGCGACTATCAGGCAAATATTTGGGAAGCACCTTTGAACATCCTGTGCGTGTCATTCGGCCTGCATAAAAAAATATGCCACACGCAAAGCTGTGGGCGAGCCTTGACAGCGTTGGCAGCGGATGGAAAAATAGAGCAATTGCCACAAAGCCTTCAGTGCGTCATACAAGGACATTATTAAGCTGGGCCTGACTTAGGTACGGCACCTTCGGAATCAATCAATGGCCATCCTCACGCTGCGAACTAACAGAGCCTCTCACCACGACCGTTATCTATCACCCCATGATACATCTAATAAATGTATTTTTTGCAAGATTCTGCGTTATAACTTGCAAGCAACAGTGCCAGGGCGTTGGGTCAAAAATTGATCGCTTGCCTTGAGCTTTTGACCTTTGCAGCCCTTGTTGTCCTTCTGTCTCAAGTCATAGTTCAGTTTTGGATTGCAATGTTGGAAACGAATAATGATGTAGCAGAGACATCTCAGTGAGGGTTGCACTCTGCTCGGCTGTAGCTTACTTCTCCCACACTACGTTCATTGTCGACCTGAATCTCAAAACCCACTGGCCTCTGGCATCCAGGCACCATTGTACCTCCCTCACAGCCTATCATTAGTCAAACAAAAGCAGCGAAGTGCTAGTTAGGCATGCGGCGAGGGGCATGCTTCGGATCAAACTGCATGGTCTGGCCGCCTAGATAGATGGTCTGTAAATGGTAACGTCTGTTAATCAGCATCGTCCTTTGCGGGCTGACACAACGGCGAGTACAGGAATCATCGTGAAGAGGCTTGCCATAGCAACCAGGAACAAAAATTAACAAAGAAGCTCTACATGATACGAAGAGCCAAAAATGGGAACCTGCGATGAATGAGAACGCCAAGGCCCCATTACGGCCCCTTGCGGCTGGTCGGCCAGGGGCGGCTTCGCTTCGAGTCAAGCACAGGTTTTTGGTTCACCATGCAGCTGGCGCGAGGTTTATTTTTACCATTGCATAGCGGCAGATTGGGGTCTTAGTGAGTCAAACTATCAAAGCGCGCCGCCTACACACAATCTCCTCGCTGACATGGCTCCCTTAGGCCCCACCCAAGGCTGAGAAACCAACCCCTCGCATGTATGCTGGCCCTAATTCGGTTGACGATGGATATCGTGAAACCTGATCCAAGGTATGAACATAGTCTGGTCTGCCCACAAGCCTTGGCCAACAGATTACTCTACGCCCTTCCCGACTCATTGTGATGATGGGCAGTGCGACGATATTATGGAACAAACATCAGCAAGCGAAATCATTCAAAAACAACGCATCAAGAGGGCTGGTTACCCTCAAGTTCATATCACACTGGGTCAGGCTGGTTAACCGTCAGCTTGCTTTACCACTAGCTTGCAGCTTGTTGGTTGATCGAGCTGCAACGCTTGCAGGGTTATGCCTAGCATGGGTCATATCAGGCACATGCTGGCGCTATGTACCTGGCCCGCCCCCTGCTCAGCAGTGCAGGTGACCTGTACCTGACGTTTCTGACTGGCATGAGTTGTTGTTCTGTGTGCCCTCAAATAGTAGAATTATTCAGCAAGGTGTTGTGCGACTCTAGTCGGTCTGCACAGGCTGTCTGATGCCACTGTTGGATATTGGACCCGCGCGCCTGGGTACGACAGGTACTCACGTTGTTCTCACTTGCTGCAATTCTACCCATACCCGCATCCATCTTACGTCTTGGTTCTTGTCTCCAACAGTCACCGCTCAAAATACGGAGACCTCTATCCGTGACAAGCATCGACTCATCCTGTTACATGCTCCCCACCAAAGCTGGCGGTGCCTTGCCCTGTCAGGATATCCCACGAAACAAGTCGAGCTGTGATCGGTCGCAAAATGGCAAAGCGGAGACGCAGATAGATAGATGTTGGCGCCGTGTGAGCCGAGCCTAGAGCTCCGCGACCAGCAAACTCAAGACTGATGGCACCCAGTTGCCAGGCTTGATTTACAGCCAGCTGGAGCCCTAGAAGATTGAGTTCTTGTCGGTCTTCCACCTGCGGTGATCCGGATTGATGAGCAGGACAAGAGCAAGAACAACTGTGCGAGGTGGCTGGCCTCTAGACTGATTGGTCGGGCAACGCAACTAACAAAGACTCCGTCCCCAGGTAGTGTAAGGGAAACAAGAGAGTTGGGCGACTCGATCCATGCCTCCATGCATCCATCCCGGATCCGGACTCCACAGAGACAATCGATTTAGGGTGGTAAAGCACCCATAGACATACATCATCGCCACGCTTGCTCCTGCGGCCCTGCCACTTTTCCTCTCTGTGCCCCTGTCTTAACTCACCAGTTACAATTGTTAACCTTTTTTTTTTTCCCTTTTGCGTCACGTACATTGGATTTACGTTGTCACTACCGTTTACTTGCAGTACATACAGTTTCAACCTTTGCTTTTTGGTCACTTGTTGACGAATTCAATCTGAAACTTTCAAGCGTGCTGCGCTGCTGAAGATACAGACCACACTCTTCGTCAGCAGGGTCTGAAAAACTGTATACTTTCACAACTGCCACCCAGAAAATATTAATTCACCACTCTGGTCCGTGTCGCTTGATGGATCTAGGCCCTGGCCTTGGCTCGCTTGCATCACCACTACGCACGCCTCCCTCCCCGCCGGCATTTCGCACGCTCTGAAGCGGACCTTAACACGTCGTGGGTACTGTATTGCTGTAGGAGTCTAACTTGGTTCATTCTCTTACAACTCTCACACACGCTCCCTCTTTCTGCATCCTTTTGTCTCTCCCCTTAACCCCCTACATATCTTTCCATCCCTTCGTCCTGCTGGGATCAGCCTTGAGCCTTGACCTGTCTCGCCCTGTGTGTGCGTGTCTCGTTACGCTTTGGACTCTTCGGGATACTACTTCTTGTATCCATCTCCTCTAGATCCTTGAGAGCGTGCCTTTGTTCACTTCGGGGTTGCCTGCGCCTGGCCATCATAAACCGAACAGCGCCTCCAGCTGAGTTCTTCCGATTATCTTGCGTCTCAAGGCCTCGGGAAGATCATTGGCGCGCACGAGTGCAAACAACGCAGTTCCGACAGAACTATACAGCGGTGGATAACGATTACCCGACCGACTTCTCGTCGTACCTGTGCGACCAGGACATCGCACTCCCACAGGTATCTTTCTTGCCCTCTTACGCAAGGTGATCCTGCGCAACAGAAAAAGCGTCACTGGCATTTGTTGTATCGCACCTGATATCGATTTCTGCTTTGTCAGAATGGCGGCAGCCTTTCGACCAGTGAATTCACCTTTGTCCATGACTGTCTCCAGAGAAGACGTCATGGGTCCATCGTCTACAACCCCTCGACCCAACACAGCTCCTCAACCACATCCGTCAAGATCTATCGACGATGGTGCAACCCCGACGAGAGCAACATTTAACATGTCGAGTCAGAAGCCCCTTCCTTCGAGCCCGTTCCCACAGGGAATTCAGGTACCCGAACAACCACTCAAACCAAAGATGCCTCAGCGTCACGATTCACGGCATTCTAACAAATCGGGCGACTCGGGTGATGTAGATATGGACGATTCCGATGGCGAGACTGGTACCATCGACGACGGTGCTGGATCTGACGACGAGAGTGTCGGAGCAGATGGGCCCCGGTCTAGCAAGAAGAAGAAGTCGCAGCGCTTTTACTGTACGGACTATCCCCCGTGCAACCTGAGCTTCACTCGCAGCGAGCATTTGGCAAGACATATCAGGTTTGTAAAGCTCTAGTTTGGCGTAATTATCGCAGTTCTAATCGCTACTTACAGAAAACATACGGGTGAACGTCCGTTTCAATGTCACTGCTCCCGACGCTTCTCGAGACTCGACAACTTAAGACAGCATGCACAGACAGTTCATGTTAACGAGAATATTCCCATGGATTCATTAGCGGCAACCGGCTCTCGATTTCAGCGACAGATGCGCCCCGATCGAGTAAGACAAGCTGGTAATCGAGCAAGGGCGTCAACAGGCGGCAGTGCTGGCGGGCCCCAACGAGGACATTCCAAATCACTATCAACATCGAGTATTACTAGTGTGAGCTCGGTTGGCTCTGCCTACAGCGTTCAAGATGCCAGGCGACGACCGCCACCTTTGGTCATGGCTGACCCTCGATCAAGGCTGTCATTTGAGTCGTACCGAAGTTCTATGGACGGCGGCTTGCCCCAATATCGACCCGTTTCTCCAAGTGACTTCGGAACTCCTACTTCCTCGACCTTCTCAACTGGGCAGAGCAGTCCTCGCTGGGGACCCGGTGTATCATCACCCGCAACATCGCACTCACGATCACACAGCATGTACACAACTGGATCTCGTACGCCGGGTCGTCGTCTTAGCGTTCCGTCAGGAAACAACCCGTTTCAATCCCCCGGCGCACCAGGAGGCAGACCGATGATGTTTGGGTCCAATTCTGTAAATACTTCGAACGTGGGTGCCCCTTCGCCAACCAGTAATGGCATTCCTCCATCCCCAACTTCCGCAAGCTCTCAGTGGCCACGTAGGGAGTCGTTGTCTGAAAGCGACTGGCGCCGAAGAACTTGGCATCCAGACAGCCGCAATATCAATGGAAATCCAAGTCAGCTAAGCTCAGTTGTGAATCAGTCGTCCGTCCGTCCGAATCCGCCACCGCCTATCGCGAACCCTTCCAACTCTCAGTCGTCATTCCGATTGCCGGGGATCGAATCCTTTGACCCTCTTCCGCCTCGTCCAGCCACTCCATCCAGAAGACAGCCTTCGCCAATGATGGTCGATGGGGAAACTCATATGCGCGCTCACTATCAGCCACATCTCCCTGAGACCCAGATGCAGGACGAGAGACGAAATCTGAACATGTATGACGCTAGTATTCAGCGTGGTCTCAATCGCCTCGACATCAACCATAATACTCCTCCTCGAGATAGCGCTGGTTCGTGGGCCTCCGAGGCCAACAAGGCGGTTCAAGCTCAGGCTGAACACGTGCGTCTCAATCCACCTACCGTCCGTTTCGAGGAGCGTCCCTCGGTTTATCCAGGACCTAAGCCAACATCTGCACCGCGATCTCTTCACCAGCACACGATGTCAGCACCGTCTATCACTACTTCTAGAGAAAACAAACGTCGGGGTTGGTATCATGGGCCAGTGTCCGTCCAGAGGGATGGGAGACAGCCACCAGAGCCGCAAGATCCGCGGCTAGCGCATGTTGAACGAATGGTGCACCCCAACTTTACCGGTTTCAGCGGATTCCCTGTAAAGGAAGCTCCCTCTCCTCACCCTCATTATCAACATGCACATCAACAACAGTTGACTCCTCAGGCTCAGCAGCATCAACACCAGCAGATCCAACACCCACAGCAGCAACATCAACAACCACAACAACCACAACAACAACCACAACAACAACAGGGACGGCCTGGAAGTAACGGGTCTCTTGGAAGACTGGAGGCCTTGGTCGCTGTTGCCACAAGCGAAGGGTCGACTGCCAAGGCGTACTGAGTTGGAGCATCTTCCCTGGTTGCAATATCACTGCTTACAAAGCAGCCACCTCTTTTATATACATATCACTCTCATTTGTATGCTGTCGCTTTGAGGTGACAATGACTAACGAATTCACGACACATTTCCTTGAATTTGGCTCGACTTAGCTTATACCCGGAAGCGGAAACGAAGCACGTTACGGGCATGATTTTGTCGCATGATACACGAGCATGATTTCCTTTATTCTAACTATATTTATGATCTCCCTACTCTGGAATCGACATTTCCCCACCAAATACGAATGATGGCATTTAACGATATCCTGGCTTTGCGGGCCAACCAAGGGGCTCATATGCACATTGGCATCCGGATTCGTCTAGGTTGTAGGATCTGGCGAAGCAAACTGGTTTTGTTAGATTGGTTTTGTCTTTTTCTGTTTTTATCTAGGGTTTCTTGGCTCCTTTCTTCACTGGGTCGGGCATAGTCTGCAACGGTTGCACACGAAGGTCCTGCATCGACCAGGCATGGTGGAAACACCGAGAGCTAAGCAGGCGTTACATCAACTTGTCAACATGAGAAACATCTTGCCCGCTTCTCCTTATTGCGGTAATGGCCCCGGTTGCCGCTGTCGAATGCGGTTGTAACCTGAGTCAGAACCCATCCGGCCAGAGGGTCCCGAAGATGTTTTCTGGACGTTTATTGCTAGCGGGATTGGAGGATGGGTCTTGATTTGATACCCTTATGACTATAGCGTTTCTGTTGGCGTTTATCAAGATGATTGGTTTAGACTTGTTTCTCAGGATTTTATGAACTTTCCTTGTTGCAGGGTGATTGGTTTGGCAATGGAGTCTTGGCTCTGTTTACAGATTGATGAGGAGGCTTGTTTTTGAAACTTACGATAATGTTCTTTCCTACCTAGTTATGATAGTATTGCCCAGGCACAAAACTGGGTTGTAATGAAAGCTGAGTTATGACTTGAATATCTTTTGAAGCGTCGGATGCCTCACTTCTTTCTTCATGCAGCGACTGCCCTATAGATATATGTCTGGGCCAGCGATCTCACATTACCCACCAAGATCTGTAGAGGATGGTGGAGGCGGGTGTGTTGGGTTGGGATTCGTTCTTATGTACCTACGTACATCAAGAAAGAATGACTGAAACAGGGACGTCACTTACTGTTAAACCCCACAGTTTGGCTCTCGCCGAGTTGGGTCTCAAATTGGAGACATTATATTCGCTTAATAAAGCTCCGAGACTGGGATTAAAGTGACGTCGTGGATACATCATATACAACGAGCCAAATCTATCAGTACCATGACAGGTCTTGTACAGGATTTTCTATTACAATTTGCCTCTCGAGGTTCAGCGACAAGGGAGATGCCACCGTTTTGTTGAACTCTGGCAACATCCAGCTTATCGCATCATTAGCAACTCATAATCACACTAGTTCCTTGTTTTGCACCGCTCAGATTTCATCATTTCCTTCCAGGAAGAAAAAAAAAGAAGAGATGGATGACAATGTAGCTTCTAGTCGACTACGTCCTCTATTGCCCGGTCCTGCCCGTGATGGCCCTTCTGGCTCCAGGCCTCCCTTCAAACTGAACATTCCCAAAAGAACCTCTGTCAAGACCGCCTGCCAAGCTTGCAGGCAGCGCAAGGCAAAGGTTAGTATATACAATATATTATCATCCCCTACCATTCGTCACTAATCAGACTCATAGTGTGATGGTCAAAGACCTCAATGTTTGGCTTGTGTCTCTGGTGGACGTGAATGTCATTATGTCAGCCACCCTTTCGAGGCTGAGGCCGCTGTTCTGAAGCGGAAGCATGAGAAACTCCAGGAGCGCATCACTGAGCATGAGAGTCTGTACTCGTCTCTCAAAACACGAGAACCTCACGAGACGGACGAAATTCTGAGAAGGATACGTGCTGGACAAGACATTAAGACTATTACCGGAGACATTCGGGGAATGGATGCGGCCAAGCAGAGCAGCACCTCCTCAACATCCAGAAAACAGTAAAGCCATCTGCTGCGGAACGACAGTACCAATACTTCGAACAGCACTAATACGCCTGGCAGTGCCAGTTCTCCTACTTTACTCGCTACGCGGATAAGCTTTTCTGAAGCGCAACAACCTGGACTCACGGCTTCGTAAGTTGGAGATGAGACTTGATGCTGGCAATGAGGTCACATGTGTAGCATCTAACACTCTTCAGAAACGAACGCCCTGACCACATACTCGAGGAAGCCTGGCAAGATACCCAACGGAGACCTTCAGAGCACATGTTCATTGGCATTCCAGGCTATATTCTGCCACTATCACGATGGACAAGCGCACACCAGGACAACAACCTATTGAACCACTTGTTATTGTTATTCTGGACATGGGATACTGTGTGCAACCGCGTTATTGACCGAACAATTTTCGAAGAAGACCTCAAGAATCTTGATCCCATGACTACAGGCGCGCCTTCAGAAATCCGCTTCTGTTCTCCATTCCTCGTTAATGCCCTTTTAGCCGTTGGTTGCGTATGTGGGCTATTTGAACTCCATTCTGTGATTCGGATTTCTAACTGAGTGTGAAATTGTAGCTGTACTCTACTGACTCGGCGACATTCAGCGTGCCTGATGAAATCAGTACCAGGGGCCGCATATTCGCCCAGGAAGCTTTACGGTGTTTAAAAATCGAGGACACGCGCCCTTCTTTGGCGGTTGCACAGGGTCTGGCACTCATGTATGCATATGAGAGCGCTTTAGGTGACGGCGACACTGCACTCGAGTTTTATAGCCTTATGCAGCAACGCTATATGGAGCTTCGTCTTGATGACATCCAGCGTTCAACAGACACAGCCATTGCTGGCTCAAGACAACGAGCTGAAGCTCATGCTTTATCCTGGATCCAATGGGGATTCTATGTCTGGGATTGGTAGGCCGTACGCTTGTTGTGAGAGTTTGGATGACTGACATGTGGCCCAGGAAGCCAATGCACGGTCTCTGCCGTCGTTCTGTGATCGAAAAGCCCACACGAGAGAAGACATGGCAGCAGGATTCGGCACCGCTGAACAGAAAGGAGAGCCCCGAGTATTGGTGGTTCCCTTATCCCGAGTCTATGGTGCCTCAACGGTCCCTGAAGCGCGAAATCTTTGACGTCGAATGCACTTTTACCGAGATCACGGAACAAGTGCTTGGATTTATCATCCCAATTGAGCAGGGTGTCTCACCATTCTCAAACACCAAGCGGGCAGTTGAGCTGTACTCCAAACTGATGGAGTGGAAGTTCTCTCTACCGGAACCCTTGAGAGCTGAAAATGCAGTGCTTCCCGCAGCTATACTATTGCAGTAAGGATCTAACAAAGAAACAAAACCAAGGACCGATTCCAATGCTGACTACGTTACAAGTCCCGGTGTGGATCTGGTGGCCATCAGTGTTTTACAACCTTTCGACAGCATCCCCAAGTCAGCCTTTGGTCCCTTCAACCCACGTTCGACAACATACGCCCATGCTACGAACGCTATGTCGACCATCTGGCACTTTCGCGCTCTCTATACTCTCCGTAACGAACACTGGCTCATCCAAGCAAGCACTGTGTGCGCCTTTCGCGTCCTGCTGGCCATTGAAGAAAGCCCCATACAGCTCGAAACTTTCATAAAAGCATGCCGAGCACTGCTGGAACTGGGCGAGGCCTTTCCTGTCGCAGAGAAGGTTCGGTACGCCATTGAGTCAACTATCAAGGATAAAGGGGTGAACCTGCCAGCTTATGCAAAAGAGTACATGCCTCATGGTGCAAGGGCAGGAATAGTAGAGTTGATTGACGTCAAAGTCAGAGACCATACTGTTGCAGCTGAGGAGGCCTCGGAGAGAAACGAGGACCGGTTTACTCTGACGGGGTTACTTTCGGCGTTGGCGCCCAGCGAGACAGAAGCAGACTAGATATATGTAGAATATATACACATATAGAAGATAGGTGGCTTTTGTTATGCTGATTTGGCAAAGTTAAAAGGCCAGCCCCAGCGACGCACAAGACTGTGCTGTAGATACTAGACTGTACATGGTTTATAAGTACATCGGGGGCTATATGATTGTGTCCTTTTGAAAGATTGTAAGACAAGTCTCTCACAGGTAGGCAAACGTCACAATCGTTCAATACACCTTTTGTAGTCATCAAATTTTAAATTGGTTCTATTCATTATAATTGACGTAGGCAATAGCTATTATGGATGCTCCAAGAAAAAGGTCGTTCAATAGCACATCATCCACTTTCACTCCTCCCATTTTCCATATCCTGTCTGCCCTTCGTACTATCCGTCCGTGCGCCACATCACCTTTCTATCGTAGCTTATCATCATCTGGTCCAGAAACGCCTGCGAAATATTATGTTGTCCACCTGTGCTTGCTAGTCATTACATCTCTTGTTGCTGAGGAACATGCCCCTCGACAGCGCTCAGAGCTCCGAGATTCACTTCACCAAGGCGCTCGCCTTGATCCTGGACACCTGCTAGGAGAGCTACGCACTCAATCACATCCTCTGGCTCTAAGAGATGGGACTTGGCCAATGTGACCTTTGTGCTAGCGCCAACAGTGACAGTGAAAACGTGGTTGGCGTCGAGTACAGGGCCAGAAGCAGCGTTAAGGCTACGGAACATGTCCTCGTCGGTGAAATCATCGCCCATGCACAGAGCAAACTCGAGGTGTCCATTACCATCATTGTCGTCAGTGGTACCAGGGGTGTGGTACATAGTGATGAGGCGTTTCGCAATTTCTCCCTTGTTAATGAACGTGGGGCGAACTTCGATGTTCGCCTTGCCGGGCATCACCTCTACGTCCCACTTGGAAGCGACCGTCGACTCGAGCTCCTTATGGCATTCCCGCGACATGTGGATACCTTGCTCGGGGTCAGCAAGTCGGTAGTGCCATGTCAAGGCACATCGCTTTCGCTCAATGAAGGAGCCTATATCCATGTTAATATCTGCGGCTTCGAAAAATGAACGGCGAACAAACCTTGAACTCTATCCGTGTACTTCTGGAATACTTCCATCACCTCGGCTTGCCATCCCATATCGAACTTTTCGGCAAGGTTCTCCCACTCTTCAGAGCCAGGATGCTTCATAAAGCTACCATGCTCAGCTGAAAATCCAAGACGTTTGTTGTTGCCAAGGTGCTGCTTCAAAAACTCCTGATCTCGTCCCGAGATGATCCAGACAGCGTTCTTTGGGTCAGCAGCCAAGAGGTCGAGGGTATGGATGAGACGCTCCGAAGGCACAGCAGCACTAGGCTCACGAACAATCGGTGTCAGGGTACCGTCGTAATCGAACATGAACAAGCGTTTGTTGGCTGAACGATACTGAGTAAGTAGAAGAGCGCGATCAAGCAGGGGCGTGGAGTTTGCTGAGCTTGTGTCACCGAGAACATTGTAGACCTTGCGAATGAACTTGGTGATCCATGATTGAACATTGTGCTCGGTAACATGTCGGTAGAGGCGAGACTGCATCTCCTGTCGCTTTGCGTCAGACATGGTGAGAGCGGCGTTAATCTTCTCGGCAACACCGCTGAGATCCCATGGGTTGATATGAATGGCGTCGCTAAGACTGCTAGCGGTACCGCTGAACTCGGACAGAATAAGGGGAGCGTTGCCATCTTTTTGGCAGATGATGTACTCCAGACTGGTGGTGTTCATGCCGTCACGGACAGAAGTAATAAGACCAATGTCACTGGCTCGGAGTAGGGCGAAATACTCGTTCTGGCTGAGGTACTGTGGGTAGTGCTGGACGGGTGAAAAGCCCAGACTGCCGTACATACCGTTGATGCGCATAACGAGCTCGTTGACGCGGGTCGCAACCTTGGTGTCATCCTCAAGATCCTCCTTCTCTGCCTCGACACTGGTGGGCGAGGTGACCTGGATTAGGACCACCTTCTCACGCCATTCAGGATACATTTCAAGGAAGCGCTCAAAGGCCTGCAGTTTTTGAGCAACACCCCTAACACTGTCGAGACGGTCACGCCCGACAATGATCTTCTTGCCATGGTAGAGTTGACGCAGGGCGTTGCACTTTTCGGTAACAGCATCGGTCCAAGCAAAGTTCTCAACCTTTGCGGCATCGATGCCAATAGGGAAGACGCCAACTTGAACGCGAGTTCCATATGCATCGATCCCGAGGGTATCAGATGGGAAGCCGAGAATTCGAGTACAGCAGCTCAGGAAGTGGCGAGAATAGCTGTAGGATTGGAATCCAATGAGGTTGGAGCCCAGAACACCTTCGAGAACCTCCTTGCGACGGGGTAGACAGCGGAGGAATTCGCTACTGGGGAAGGGCGAATGGAGGAAGAACGAGATGTACATGTTAGGCACTCTCTGTCGCAACATGCTAGGAAGCAACATGAGGAAGTAATCGTGGATGATGACAATGTCGCCAGGTTTGTATATTTCGATGATCTTGTTGGCAAACTTCTGATTCATGCGATAGTAATCGGCCCATTGAACGCGCTCGCGTCGGCCGTCGGTGGGCTCATGTTGCTTGTAGTGAAGAAGGGTGTAAAGATCATGCTCGGCATATCGTCGCCAACGGGCCTGGTCCTTAAGAAGGATACCCTCAGAGGTAGCCTCAGACTCATCGGAGAGCCAAACGGGATAGGTTCGGATGGTCTTGTTGTGGGACAAGCGGTACTCGAGACGGTCTTGGTCTTCGCGAGGAACCCAGAGGCCATCAACGGGGGGCGGAGTCGGTAGGCGTGTGTTGCCATCAATGGGAACAGGTGCAGAGAGGGCATTGAGAGAAGTGGCACCTAGAGTGTTTGGGGCGGGCGTGCCAGGTGAGGAAACGACGTCATCGGTGGGAGCGTCGATCTCACCCGTCCACGCGACGACAGTGTGGTTCCATGGAGTAGCGTCGGAAGAAAGGTATGCGAAGGAGTCAAAGAGAGCGGATTGACCACGACGAGATTTCAAATCCTAGAATGAAACACAATGTTTAGCTGAGGTTTGATTTAATTTTCATGTGACAGGGCGCGAGGGGAAGGGGTCAGGGAGCTGAGCTAGCTTTGGTTGGAGAAGAGGGGAAGGCGAAATGCAAGCTAAAGAGCCGACCCTAGTCCATAGAGTTGATACGAAATGAGTATCCATGGTAGTCTTAGGAAGCGAAAGTGAAGCGAAGAATTAGTCTACATACCCAATCACCGCCTTTTCGATAGACAAAGGAGTGCGGTGTGTTGAAGGTGGCCGAGATAATGTTACCGCTGAGAGCCAAGTCGGGGTTGGCAGCTCGAATCTCGGACAAGGACTCGCGACGGCGCAAGGTAGGTTCGCCGCCGTTGTTTCCGCTGTTGGCAGCCATTTTTGCTGAAAGAGGAGATGTGATGTAAGAGTCAAAACTCGATAGAAGGCTGTTGGTGGAGAAGGAGAAGTTCGATCGATGTCAGCTGGCGCCTCCTTTGGGGTCGTCGTGTTGAAGGAAGGGAATCGCCGTGTCTCTCGCGAGAGGGAGTTCTGTTGTGGTAGTAATGCGCGCAAGTCTTCGGTTGGCCAATACGAAGGGCGGAGGCAAAGAGACAAGCTTCGCGGCGATTAAAGAATGGTCGAGGAAGTGTTGTAGAAGAAGGGAGAGGGAGAAGAAGAGAGGTTGTCGGAGGGATGTAGAGGGACAAGAGAAGAGAAGAGAAGAGAACAAAAGTCGGATAAGGTAAGGAAGTAAATAGCAGTAACGGTGACGTTGTATGTTTTTCCCCAATAACTAGTAGTCAAGTCTACCTAGAGGTCTGGTTAGTCTCAAATCGGTCCGGGCGGTTTCGGCGATTCATCGTCGTGTCTTGCTGAGACGGAAGAAGCGAAGCCAGAACCAGAATCTCTCCCACTTGGTGGTGGGGCAACATCCATGATGAAGGTGCCTTGGAAGTGCATCAAAACCCACACATGGTAAGCTAACCTACTATTGTTCACTGAGTGGTGACTTGAGAATACTGCCAGTGATTCTCATCAAATTAAACTTGTCACGATCACTTGAGTTCAAACACTTGTCGAGGTATCCAAAAGTTTATCTCGCTCACATGATTACTTTATTTTTTTTACCTTTTATTATTATTTTTTTATTTTTTTATTTTTTTTTTTTTTGAAGAAAAAAAAATCTATCTGATCAATCCCACCTATTGCGTTGTGATTCCTCGCTCATGAGACCATGAGACAGAGCCAAGTTGCTAAAGGCCCGACAACTGCCAAGATCCATTAACTCGAGCTGCCAACTTGAGGGAGGCCCAACATGTCCGATGCCGATCAGGTACAGGCGAACATTCAATGGCTGAACTCGAACTAGCTCTATCTTTACCAGCACATACATAGGTCCATAGCTTATGCTTACCTACAAGTTACAGCGCATCATCTTGAACATGCATTGAACCTCTTCATCACCGCCAGATTCGGTATTACGGGACGACTTGGCGAGGATATATCTTACCACTTTCTTGTTCACAGTTAGTGCTGTTTATGCTAAATCTTTTACTGCGAGATATCAGATCATATTGGTAAAGTGGCGAGAACTTTGCTTTCAGGGCCTCGCATGGTTTATTCCCATGTGACCCTGCGTAAGTAGGTACCTATGATTGATTTTGGGGACAAAAATGGCGGGGGAGGGGTATCGTGAGAAACACTTCGGCCGACAATGGCCCTGGTTGGATATTGAATATATGAGGATGCGTACAGGTTATTAGATTAGCCTTACTCATCTATCCAGGCTGATCAAGTCTATTGTTAATACTGTTACCCAACCATTCTGGTCTTTACTCACCACCAAATGTTACCAGTGGCTTTGCTGCAGCGTCAAGCGCTTCAAAACAATTGTCTAGATATTTTGTCAGTAGCGCGGAGCTAGGCGTTGCAATGCCTTCGACTGCTGTTTGTGACACCCTGCTACTTGAAAGTTAAATCAGACAACATCCATCCATCCATCCATGCCAAAACATTTTGACAGGACACGCTCAAGATCAACCAACTTGATTCATCATTGACAGTTCCACTTGCAGAATCGCGATAAGGTAGATGGATGCTATTCTTACAATCTATCTACTACTTACATACATACTACTGTAGTCTCCACAAGTCAATGCACCAACAATAAACAAGCAATACGGCACGGCACAAGTGAAGCGAGTCAAAAGGTCGACGCACCAGAATGACTTGTTGTTCAAAAGACGGTGAGTCCAGACTCTTTTCAACGGAGATGCACCCCCGAGATGTTATTCTATGCCATCCATGTAAGCGTGTCTACAAAATTGGGTAAAAGATTATGAATAGATAGGTAGGTACGCACGCTGTCTAACAGTGTAAAACAGCGCACTGCCCAATTTTATCGTCCAAGCTTCTGGATTCTTGATGACTTTTTGGTGAAATATGACGCTGCATTTACAAGAGGTATCGTACCTATCCCACATTCGTAGGTCACTAAAAGGTGGTGCGCATTTCCTCCAACATTAGCCGGTCACTGGTGCCAGTCCGCTCCAAAATACCCATCATGAGCCGCATCCGGGGCTAATCCCCCGGAACCGCAGCACCCCTCCCCCGCCGTTTTATTCACACATGGTATTGGATAGAAATCAGTGAAATGGAATCAGAATTGACACACGCATCGTTCGCGGGCCGGGCCATTGACTTCCCATATCATGCCTCCTCGGCCATGGATGTCACATTTGATGAACCATCCACCGCCAAACGTGGCCGCACGTTCCCAGTAGATACCAATTTCTGTCTTCGGACGTTTCTACCGAACTTTTCTTCTTGCGAGAATATCCGATGCAGATGCAAGAGCAGACCAAGGTGTGGTTAGTTACCCTTCATGCATCCTGTACAATCTTCGATAGCGGCTTGCATTAACCACGCACCTGTGAGCCATTTTACAAAAGCTCGTCTTTTCTTTGTTAGTCCCATTCTTTCGTGTTCCAACGCTGCCCGAGTCTTGTTTATAGACACACAAAACTCTTGTAGGCTCCAGCACAGCGGCTTCTGCTATGCGGCCCTATCAAGGAGCTTCCAAACATGTCGTGTCTTACAATCTGGTCTGTCTCATTCTTCCCACTTGTGTATCCTCGTCGTCTCGGCCGATCTTGTGGTTTATCGACGGGCTGCCATTGGAAGTTGACGGGCTGTGCGACGAGTTTCCAAGAGGTTCGAGACTGTCTAGAACATCCCAAAGATTAGACGTGCCGGCCCGGCAACCCCGTCACAAGTGACACCGAGTTCCTGACACTGACACACGTAGCGAATAGTAACATCCATGTTGGGCAGCTCTACTCTTGTTAGTTTCCCGCTTTGGTGTTATACCTCTTCTCTGCTCTTTCGGTCACTATTAGAATCCTCATATCATGATCCTCTCAGCTCCAAGCTTGGATCAACCAACCCCTCTGTGGGGTTCTACAATGACCCAAGCTCAATGACTACCGTCATCCCGCCATGGCAGCCCAATCACAATCCAATCATATACTTCATATTAATATCGAATGGAGCCTCTAGTTAGAATCGCCCAGGAACCTTGATGCGACAGAGATGGTCCAGACTCAATAATCCAAGCAATCGTGATCTGTCAATCGTGGATACCATTGCCCCTCAAAGAGGACCAAAAGCTCCAGCCGCATGACGCAACTCTGAGAGAAATTCAGGACGACGATCGTCGTTGAAGCTATCTATATTTTCTTCTGAGCGGTTTTTGATACCAGACCACTGACCAACAACATGAAATGAATTCGCTGTGGATAGATGCTTGCGAAAGGCTAACAGTGAGACTCTTAGTCTAAAGTCTCACTTCACAAAAATTGAAGCTCGGAAATAATTGAAACAGAAGTGGATTTCTTGTAATAGTCCTCTATCCTGAAGAAGTATACCAAAAAGACTCCCTGAACCCCAATTGCCCCATTCCCGCCATCCTAAATAGATCATCACCAAGAACTCCAGATATGTGTTATCGAGAGATGGCATCTCTCATGTCCAAGCCGTTATCCTAGGTGCTGTAATGTTCAGACCGTTTGCATCTCTAACTAGTTCTCAGACGGGGCACCCATCCCTGAAAAGGGACATACTCCTCCGACAGACGCACCATTGGGATGCGGGATTCGTGAGGGCGGCAATTGCTCTGAAGCTTCATCGTCACTCCCAGAACCACTGTTGTCGCCGATGATGCGCTTTCCGTGCAGGTAGCCTTCGCGCTCGATCTCGATATCTGAGTCGCCAACCTCAAACTCGGAGCCGTCCTTGACGTGCCATTTGGCCATGAGGTCATTCTGTATCCATATGACCTTGTTGAGAGCCTTCACGAGGGCTGTCTTGCGCTGGATGTGTAGGCGAGGATGCGAGAGGATGGCTTCGGTCATGATATCCTGGATGAAGCCGAGGCAGACACCGAGATGGACGTATTCGATGTGGAGAGGATGCTTGCGGCCCAGACCAACGTGCATCATTCTACTCAAGTTAACCAATGTTCTTTTCTTACCCAGGGACGAAAAATACCTACCCAACCTTGTCCAAATACTCCCAGAACTCCATCTTGCTAGGATCTGAACACAACTTCATCAGATAAGCACGCAGAAACATCTTTCTGTGCAGAATCTGGGGACTGTTCTCGTCGGGCACCTCATCGAGAGGGCCTTCAAAGGAGGTACTGCGTGTGGTGAAAGCTCGGGCGGTAATGTCATATTGGAGAAGTTTCTTGTAGACAATGTTGACGACGGCGGGGATAAGAGCCTTGACGTATTTTGCGCCAGTGATGAGAGCTTCGATGTCACCTGGAAAGTAGAAGTGTCAGTTTAACTGTAAGATCATGTCGCGGCTCAGCGAGGTTGGTTCACGTACGGCTTGAAAAGTCGAGGAATGAGTGCAGATACTGAACACGAGCTTCTAGATTGGTGTAGAGATCTTCGCGATCGATGTGCTTCATAGGTCGTGAATTCATTTCGGTTGCTTTAGGCGATTGAAGTTGAGTTGAGTATAGTCGTCGTTCAGATGTCGTACTTATAGTCGTAACTCTCGGATGGTGACTCTGTTGAAGTGAATGCGTTGGTTGAAACTGTTGTTGTTTATTGGCGCAAAGAGGAAGCTGATATGGTAAGTTAAGTCAGTCAACTGAAGACTCGAGTTGATGGAATTCCCAATTTGTGTAGAACTAGACTTTCGTTGAGTCAAATGGAGCAGGTCATGAACAAGCAGATCAATTATACAGAAAGTCCAAAACACGAGGAGACAGCCAGGACACGGTATTTATTAGCTTTCCCCTTCCTCCATCCTTCTACCCCTCAGTCCCTGGTCCATGACAACTTTTTTTTCCAAATTCCCTCTTTCATCATACGCGCTCTCATGACATGAGAGATCTTCCCCGAGTCTCGCCTTGCTCCGCTGTGCTTTGTACAAGGAGCTGAGTTGATCGATCACGCCAGGTCGATAAATCAGCCCATGGGCTGATAGTGGGGCAGCTCCAGGGTCTGTGATACTATGAGGAAGAAGCTGCCAGCCGGACGTACCCGAGAAGAGATGACATGTATAGATATGATGAACAACTTGCAGAAGACTTGTTTCTATACTGGCGGTTCAACAGAGAAGTTGAAAAAAAAATAAAAAATAGCTAATAGTCTGTCAATTTGTCACTTGAGTGACTAGCATCATGACATCTCAAGTGACAGCTAGAAGTGGATACTGCAACGGCGACTTGCGGGGGACGATTGCCCACCCATGTATAAAGCAAATTGGTTTACTGTGATTGATGCAAGCTTTCATATTCGGTACAACTGTAGAAGACGGCGAGATGCGATACTCGGCCCGCAGGATGAGGGCTAAGCAAGACAATCCCATGTTCCTGGAAGTTGTTTGAGATATACGCGATGAGATTGTTTCAGTGTTTTTCTTGGTCATAGTTCAAGAAGCAGTACCTTGACGCACATGCTCTATTTTTATATGTTTAGCAAAGACAAGCCGTACCCCATTCAACCATCTTCATGCATGTTCACACCAACATCTTTTATTTGTAGTTTGACATTTTACACAACAGGATTGTCGGACAAAAAAAAAAAAAAAGCAACATAACAGAGTTAACGAACCAGAAAATTAAAACTAGAGAGGGAATACAGCCTGTATTCCAAAATTTATGCAGCGGTTATGGCGACACTTCCACCATATTAGTTTGTAGAAACTTAGCCCAGGCCATCGCTTTAGGGTAACTGCACCGGCTAAGGCATTAAGGCCTGAGGCACGCACCCACCCAAAGAATATCAGACAAATCCTGATTCCTCTTCGGCTCAACCACCTCCAACAACCGGGCTTCCGCCGACAATCAGCCATCGCGAAGGCCGTGACCATTCAGATCCGATAGTCCACCCCGGCGCCGTCTCAAAGGTCCCGCTCCGCTTATTCCAGTTCCGCCCACCGAGTTGAGCTCCGAGCTCCGCCGCCGCCTTTGCAGGCTCAGGCCCGGCGCAGTCTGACTTGACTGCTTTTTCGCCATGTCGGACTCACCTCCACCATCGCCATCCTCACACGCGACCGCTCACGCGTATGCAAGCAATGGGCTCGAAATGCTGCAGGCCGCCAGCGATGCGGCTCATGCTATTATTCATAGCCCTCAGGGCTTGCAGCACGCCGCCTTAGCTGCTGCTGAGGTCGTTGGCCATCAGCAACAGCAGCAGCAGCAACATCAGCAGCCGGTGGATCAACCTCCCCAAGAAGCCCTTGCTCACACGCCCGAATTGACGACACAGCTTATGCCTGGAAATGGAGCTGTTATGCGTGACCCTACCATCAACCCAAAGTTGACTCGCCTCCGACGCGCTTGTGATATGTGCAGCATGCGCAAGGTCAAGTGCGATGATTCCAACATTCCCTGCCGACCGTGTAGGGAGCTTGGTGTAGATTGTACTTTCAATCGGGAGACAAAGCGTCGAGGACCACCCAACAAGCATGCTGAAGCTGCAAAGGCAGCGAAGCGGACACGGCCGGATATTCCTGCTGCAGCGGCGGCAGCAGCAGTATTTGAGTCTTTATCTCCTTCACCTCAGACTGCGGCCAAGACATTGATGAACATTTCGACTGAGGGTGTTCTGGATGCTGAAGCTATTGCACCCATGCCGGTCTTGGAACTCCTTGTTGACGACTTCTTCACCTATATCCACCCGCTTGCACCGTTCCCTCATGAGCCGACGTTCCGTCAGTCATTCGCAAACCGCGAAGATCGTTCCAAGCCCGAGTTTCTTGGCCTGCTGGCTAGTATGATCTGCACTCTTGTTGCGTCTTTTCCACGAAGTGCGAGAGAGCACCTCAAGGCTCAGCACAGCACCCATCTATTTCCTCGAGCTATCGTCATGGTTGAAAAATGCCGTGAGATTGCTTTGTTAACACGTGGGAGCAAGTGGCAACTCAAGCAGCCCAAAACCCTTGATGACGCTGCGACCAGTTACTTTCTGGGGCTCGCGTCGGGATATACTCATCAATGGAACGCTTCAGGTCAGTTCATGGCTGAGACTCTGACCCTCCTTCGTGAGCTGGGTTTCAATCGGCCCAAGCATCCTGGCGATCTGCCAACCTTTGGTAATGACAACTGTTCGCCGGATCCTCTTCCATTCAACCATGTCAAGGATCAGATCGGGAAACGCATTTTCTACTGCCTGCTTCTAGGCGTGCGGTACGTTTTAAGTGCATTTACTTCGAGCCCACCTAACATGTTCCAGATCCTTCTCGCAGCTCGGTGCCTCGTCTGCTGACATGGTCATCGCACCGTCTACTCCTAGTCTGCCCTATCCTGCTTATCCTGAAAACGTTGATGATATCTGTGTTCTTGCCAACGAAGTCATCCACCAACAAGACGGCAGTGTCACCCTGTTGACCGGATTCCGCTTTGCTATTGACATTTATACTACCATGAACGGTATTGTTAGTCTCGAACTAGCTTATGGCATGAGTACACTACCCTGGGCAGACCAGCGGATTCTTCTTCGGGATGGCCTACTTGCAGCCAAGAGTATCACCGACAATTTACCACCTGAATTGCAGCTTGGAGATCACGGCGTCGAAGCAGACGCCTTGGCCAACTTCGACGAATCTGGTATGCAGTACGCGCCCCCAGCTTGGCCCAATAGCCAACCAGCCCACGACCTGCGTAATGCGATCAAGAACCAACCCGCGCGGCGTCGACATCTTCAGTATGAGATACAGAAAGCAAACATCTTTGTGTCACAACTGGCCACTCGTTCATACTTCGTGGAGTTGTATTTTGATTTGCGGGATGTCCACCTTACAGAGCAGCAACAGCAGGACAATAACCCTATTGAAGGTCATTCGGAGGAGGAGAAAGCAGCTCAAGATGCCGATGAGAAAGAGATTCACGATTTTATGTCAGCAGAGCGTGAGCTTATCGTGCAGAATCTGCTTACGGTTTTGGGGTCTATTTCACAGCGAAACATGGAGCCTAATGGCGGTTCACTTATCAACAAAATTCGCCAAGTAGCATCAACACTTCTCAATGACGCGCCAGAGCGAAAAGGACCATTTGCGGTTAAATCGGAAGAGGCACTGTCGCAATTGATCAACATCTTGGTTAAGTTGGAGAAGACGGGTGCTGGTAGCGGAGGGGGTATCGATACGCAAGACCCATCACACATGACATCGCAAGACGAGGAGGAAGAACTGCGACATTGGGCAGACCTGCGAGATTATCAAATACGATTCGCGATGCAAGGAGGTTTTGCTGGGAATCTGTAACGAAAAGCTGGACGGCAACTGTGAAACCAGATAACCCTGCTACACTGCATCATTTAGAGGATGGAAGAAGGGAAAACCTGATGCTAATGAGGCACTGGTCCTGTATCATATCAAGGCGTTGGCGGATAGCGTTCGTCACTTAGGCGCGCGTGGTGAAAAGTCTCATAGAGTATAGTTTTGCGGATATTACTCCATGTTTGTGATGCTCAAAGAGCTAGCAACTTAATAAAGATGTTGGGACAAGTCTTGCGCAAGCTCTACAGTCCCACAATGTAATGCGTTCGTCAGCTATTCAGTTACCAACCCTCCTTGATTATTAGATCAACCTCCCAGTATCCTCATCTTTCGTCGTATGCTCTTTATCTTGCCAGTCATAAGAAACTTTTCATTCGATGGTTCGACAACCTCGTTCGTCGTTCCGCAACTCACCTCTACGGCCGTTGCACCCGACATTGACCCTTCCAATTCAGCCAGCTGAAGTCTGGGCAATGTATGTTGCGCCGATATGCCGGGGCTGGGATGCGGTGGTATGAAGCGGGGGATTCTTCCACCCGTATCCAGTTCGTGTGGTCTTGTTGGAGTGTCTCCCATCAGCTCAACGGGTGAGGTTGATGGTGTGATGCTCATGGTTGCAGAAGACGGTCTCCCAGAGACACTAACCGCTGACTCTGAGTTTCCCACATGTCCCCAATTCCTTGTGAATCTCCTCCTTGGATCCGGTGACAGCATTTTCTCGATCTCGGCCTCGTTGTAGCCTCTGATCTTGAGATATTTAGTTACCGCTGGCTTCCCTCTCTCATCCTTGTATGTCGTGTCTGCATTGCGGTCTACTAGCAGCTCCAAAATTCGTCGCCTGTCCCTGCTCAATTTCCCTTTGCCCTTGTACTCATTAGGAGCACAAGTGATCATCAAGGGCGTTTCGTTCAACCCCGAGACGAGATTGACATTCGCGCCCTCATGTAGTAAAAGCATTACCATGCGTTCATTCCCTTTGTCGCATGCCTCGTGAAGAGCTGTTGTCCCATATGCGTCGGTTGAGTCTATTTGAACCAGCTTGAAGCCTAGCTCTGCAAAAGGCAAATGGTGAATAGGCTTCTTAATTTCTTCAAGTAGTAACCTCAACGTCTCTTCATTATCGCACCTGTGTAATGGCGTTCGTCCTTTAGCATCCCGTACATGAACTAAGCCAGTGATCCTCAACAGGGCTCGTAGCACTGTATTGTTTGAGTGTTGAACCGCCACTAGTAAAGGTGTGTCGCCGTTTGTATCCGGTGTTGCATGGTATACTTGGAGTATCAGTTGGTGAATGACCTCCGGTTGGATAGTTACGTCTGCAGCTGCTGTGTGGAGTAGCGTGCTGTTAATCATGTACTCCTCGGGTATGTAAAGTCGGCCTTCTATTTCTGTAGCTTGGAACCCATGTTGGTGGCACCAGTCAATTGCGTTAACGAGTGAATCGTGCTCTGAGGTCGGATCGTAAAGTAGCGTTTTGAATAAGACCTTTTTGAAAGCATCAAGCTCGTTCCATTGCCCCAAAGACTCATATTGATCACATACCAATGTTGATATCCGTTTTATCTTGTCCGCGTTCTCGTCGTGATCAGATAGATAAGTGCCGAGTGATAACCTCAAGAACTGAATTGCTCCCTCTTGATCGCGTAGTTCGGCGCATAGGATTCCGACCATTTCCTGTTCGTTGCAATATTCTGGGTTGATGTTGAGGCCAGATTGCTCAACAAGACATTTCTTAAGGTTCTCCAATCGCTCCCATGCGAGTGCCTCATATGATCCCATATGGGGTATACAAGCCTTGATGATACGGACATAAGAAGTCTCCATTTCGAACCAACTCACAATCGCATGTTCATCAATTGACTGCATCTCTCCTCGGTATTGCACTGCTTCTTCGTGTGCTTTTTTGGCAAGTATTGGTAGCTCAGCCTTATACATACGTTTCGACCGGGAAATCGCAGCTTCGAATCTGTATCTTATCTCTGTGGCGCTGACACCTGAAGGTCGCCTGGATGCTTCGTTGCCGTTGGCCGTATCTGGTGTTGCTGGAGGGGAGGTATCGGCGGCTACTGGATCCGGAAATTCGCGCTGTGCAGCCACGTCGGCGACTTCGTAGAGCGCCTCTCTCCATTTCTTCAAATAGGGTTGCTCTTCTTCTTCTAGTTGCTCGGGATTGTCGTTGCTGATGCCTTCAAAAAACTGTTGCACTCGGGTAACTCGAACACTGGAGCCTGAGCCAGACACGGGTGAAGACGGGGAATCCAATCTATGAAAACTGTCAATATTTTTAGGATTGAAAGAGAAGAAGTAACATACAATGATAAACCGAAAGCGCTCAACTGAAAGATTTGGATATTGCGACTGAGACGCTCCAGTAGCTGATGGTCCTCTTGAAGCTTTAACTTAAGTTGCACCCAATACTTGCTCCCGCTTCTTCTTGCGGGTATTGTTCTTTCCAACTTTTGGAGATCATCCATAAAGTCCCTTGAAAACTTGTCGATGGCTTTGCAAAGATTTTGTTCCGGTCTCGTCAGGTTACCTTGGCGAGCTTTGATCTTGGCCTCCATCAGATGAAGGGATTTCACTAGGACATCTCCTGCTATCTGCCAATGCTCGACATTTCTCGGCGCGTTCTTTATTGAGTTAACGACTTGATCGATCCTTCTCCAAGAAGCAAGACCGGCAACAATGAAACTCAGGATGGCTGAGGCGAACTCTGCCATTTTGAACGCATCAGGATCATGACGATCTTGCTTGTCTCTCGGTGGTGAACCTTTGAGACTCGAACCTGACTGCCCAGGTGACGAGGTAGAAGAAGAAGTGGTGTCTGAGGATGACGCAAGTGTTGGTCGGGATACGGGATATATGCACAATCCATCCCCGCATGGAAAATCAGGCTGTGAGGCCGCCCCTCCAATTTCTGTCTCTCACTTGTGACACAACCTGGAGTCAGATGATCTCTGCGATTCATTTTCAACGACTCGGAGCCCTGTTGATTAAGTCAAACAAGTGAACGGCAAGTTTCTGCTCGATGCGAGGATAGGGAGGATAAGGCGGCCACGTTGAGTTTGTAATTTCGTTGCGATATACGAACAGAATTGGTGCAGTTACGCTGTCTGGTCCTGAAGTCAGCCAAGGTCAACTCTGCAAAAGCAAACATGACACCAATGCAAGAACAATGCTTGGCATGACCCTCAATAGCGTTCTGACCTTCCGAGCCTCGCTTTTATCTGCCTCGAGGCCATCGCCTAAGGAACAAACATGTTGGCTATCCCATGAAATTTAGGATACTCGGAACTAGACTATTTGTTCTATGTTTCCAAAGCTTATGTCTCGAGTCAACCCTGCTGTAGACCCATCTTGCCGCATAGACGGACGGGTACTCAATGTCAGGGATCATGACTTGCAAACAACGACTGGGGTTCTTCCCCATGGGGTGTTTCCCGAAATGGCGATATGACCCGCTCGTTTACGCTGTTGTTCTTCAAATCCCCTTGCGATGTTTTGGCGATCCGTCTGTGTGGTGGACTCGCAGTGCTGACCATATTGGTTCGCGCAGCGTCGTACAAAACTTCATGACTCTGCCTTGCTTATGCTACATTGTTGTTGGGGGCTATGTTGGTTCGTTTCAGTCACTATGCAGAAGACCTGAAATTACTCAGACCAGATTGATAGGAGAGCAATGACGAGGGAAAAGGGAAAAGGTGACTTGATTCCTTCATGGAGTCTTGTTGCCTGGCGATCAGAAACAATCCTTCTCGATTAACTGCGCATCGACGTAGATTTCGCGCTTTTCATAGGCAACAACGAATATGCCTGGAGAGGATAATAACAGGCTGTCCAATCTCAAGCAGAGATTGGAAGCATTCCTCGAGAGACAAATCCATGAACGTGACGAGTTCGGCAATTCTTTAGGTGAATAGGGCATTTCGTTGAAATACCACCTCTTTTTCTAACAGACTACAGCTGGCGTTTCAGAGCCTATTCTTCGAAATGGAATCGATACACTCTGCAGCGAACTCCCATCACTTGATCGCGCCCAAGTCGAGCGAGCCGCCGAAGTAGCAAAGAATGGAAACTACTACTATCGCTTGTCCAAAAGACTGATCAACAACGACTCCCCCGTTGTTGAGCTTACGCAAGACGAGAAAGACAGCCTGGTATCAGAACGAGAGCGTCTCTTCAGCCAAGGTGGGATGCTCAGTATCATCTGCACTGTATCGCTTGCTGCTTTCCTCCAAGGTCATGTCCAATCGTCGATCAATGCCATGAGTCTCTTCGTCGAGACCGTTGGTATTGGTATCGAGAACGAAGGCGAAACGCAAGGCAACGGTGCCGATGATACTGCTCAATGGCAACTCGGAGCTATGAATGCAATACCCTTTCTCACAGCTGCGTTTCCCGGCGCGCCCTTGTCCTTACCCGTCAATTACTGCCTGGGACGACGAGGAGCGCTTGGTCTCTCAGCTCTTCTCATCATTGCCAGTTCAATCGGATCTGCTTTTGCAAAGACATGGCAGCAGATTCTTGGTGCTAGAATCGTTGGAGGAGTAGGTGAGTAACACAACTAATGCTCACCAACTAAGCCCTGATATCATGCTCCTAGCTATGGGCATCAAGGCAGTCAGTGCCCCCGTCCTTGCCTCCGAGACAGCTGTTGGATATTGGAGAGGATCTACGATCCTGGCCTGGCAGCTTTGGTAACTTCATTTCCCTCAATCAGGACTCTTCCATGCATGGCTGAGACAGCAATTTAGGGTCGCCTGTGGCATTATGATTGGCTTTGTTGCCAATTTTATTATTGCTGCTGCTACAAACACTCTCGATGGAGAGCCCGATACGGATCTAAATATACATGGTGGTAGATACAACGCGCTTCAATGGATCGCTGCGGCCCCGGCTGTTCCATCTCTCTTGCTTTTCGTCGCTGTCTGCTATTGTTACGAGAGTCCTCGGTTCTATATGCGACCCGATACACCTAATTATAACCTTGGCCGCGCCTTCGATATCCTGCTCCAAGTCCGGAAGACAAGAGTAGGTCTAGCACTATAGGTATTGATCAACGATTGTTGACATCTCAAAAGCTTCAAGCTACCCGTGACCTATTCCTGATCTGGTGGTCAACTAAAAACGAGGAGGGGCGAGTCCCTCATGCCGAGCCACACAAGAACCGCGATCAAGACATCCTCCACTCTGATCATCACAATAGAGCACACGTTGACGGTTCTAGTAGTAGCAGAACACTGAGCTCTGGTTTGACATACTCGTCGCTCATCCTCGTTGTGATGAAGCTTTCAACAGACCAATTCAAGCCTTTGTTCACAAGGCGACGATTAAGAAATGCGCTGTGGAGCAGCTGTACCGTTGCTCTTTCGCAGCAACTCTGCGGAAGTAAGTCATTAGGTATTCCTGTAGTATACAGTATAGCTAACTGGTGTTTGCAGTCAACGTGTTCGCATTCTACTCAAGTAGGGCACAGACTCTTGCCTTTGATCATCACTAACATACTCCAGATGGAATATTTAGTGACTACGGTGTCAGGACAAGCATGGGCTACAGCTTTGGCTTCGGTGTGTAATTTGTCACGATTGTGTGTTAGCAGCAGCTTACAAGACCAGGCTGTGTCAACTTCTTCTTCGGCCTGTTGGCCATGAGGTATATATCGCTCACTGATCCATCAGCTCACCCTAACCTCGTGACAGATCTATCGACATTATCGGGCGACGTCGCTGGTTACTGTCTACACTGCCTGTAATGAGTCTCTTCCTTATGGCAGCAACGATTGCATACGCAGTAGGACCTCAGGATTCCACAGGAGATCAGCCCAGGCCCGAAGCGAATACTTCAGCTGCAATCGCCGGTATCATTTTTATTTACCGTATGTAAGTTTACGTGAGTCGTAGGCTTGTCGCTGATTTTTTTGTAGTATTTGCTGCTGCTTATAGTCCAGGCCTGGGCCCTATCCCATTCACTCTGGCGTCTGAAAGGTTGGTCGTCTATTCTTGGTCCTCTTGTTTCGTGACTACCTATTGACATGTTGTAGCTTTCCGCTGAAGCATCGAGAGGCGGTATATTATACCACCAACTCACCTCATCATAGGAAGTCACTGATAATCGCTAGGGCGCATCCGTCGCAATCTCCATCAACCTCTTTTTCGCAGGCCTTTTGACTATTCTGCTTCCCCGCATCGATGCGCAGTTCAAGATGGCTGGTACACTAGGATTCTTTGCAGGTCTCAACGTGGTCGCTTTTGTTCTCATCTTCTTCTTCGTTGAGGAGACGAAACAACTCACCCTCGAAGAACTCGACCAGGTGTTTGACAACCCTAAAGGTCAATTTGTGAATTACCAAATTACGAATCGTCTTCCGTTTCTGTCCAAAAAGTATCTGCTGTGGAGAGATGCCGAGAGACCTCAAGCCTATGATGAATGGGCGCTTGAGAACAGACAAGGGTCTGACTGGGGCAGGCGAGATTGAGGGAGGGAGGGAAGAAGGACTGAGTCAGGAGTATTCCTTGGCTGGCTTGGCTATCGTGCTGTTAGGTTTTTATTATTGTCGCTACGTCACCTGATACTACACATCAAGGATAATGTCCTGGGCGTCGACCCCAAATTTGTCAATATTCGCAATTCGCATTTCGTATTTAAACTTTTAAACTTTCCGTCTCTCCACCTCGCGCTAATAACAGCCCCTGCGTCGATGTGCGTCTAACCTGAAGAGAGACAAAATAAAAGAGTTAGTTTGTACTATTTTAGACCACTTATTCGGTTACTTACTTTTGTACCCCAACGCCCAAGGGTCATTTGCCTGATACACCCACCTCCACAATCCATTGACCTGCAACGTCATTCTCTGCAACTCCTTCAACGCTTCCAATACATTCATTCTCAAGCATATCAAAACAGTTGGAAGAATGGCTGGACCTCAGGAATACTCGTATGGCAACCAGCAGCAATATCAGCAATACCCGCCTCATCAACAACAATATGCGCCGCAGTACAATGCGCCCCCGCCTACATACGCGTACTATCCAGGCTACCAAGCTCAGCAGCCTTATCGACGCTCTCCACGCCAGAACTGGGCTGTAACCACAGCACGATCATTCAACATCGTTGTTCCGGTAGTAATTATCATCTTGAATATCTGGTGGTCCATCAGATCGCGGACGTGTCCTGATAATGCGGCCATTGGGCACCCATGCTCTTGGCGTTTATGGGCCAGTCTCCCAGTTGTATGTTTCCTCAATTCTATCCGCTCTTGCTGAGCTGTAAAACTCATATTCCTCTGTAGGCATGCGTGTCAGCAATCTGGTCTATCGTAATGAATATTTCTGCGCGTCGCGCAACGCATTCCATGTCTCACATTCCCCCAACCGTCAATGCAGTCATGGAGCTCATCATTGCACTGGGCGCAACAGCATGCTTTTCAATTCTCATTTTTCACCTCGACACCTACGAAGTCTGGGGCAGAACTTCCGAATCCATCATGATCGCTCTGCTAGTGATTCTAGCGTAAGTGTTGAAGTATCCGCGGGGGTCAAAAAACAGACGTGCTAATCGACCTGCAGGCTAATCAGCTATACTCTCTTTGCTTGGTCGATTTATGAGATGCGTTTTTATCGAAAGCAGAGGCAGGATGCGAATAGTCAGATTCCTATCTGAGTCCATGGGTGAGCGTCTGCATGAGAATGATTGAGTACAACCTTAATCCCAAGTTGAGTTTGCCTGGGAGTGAAATAGAATGTAAATTTATTTTGTAGGAAGGGCGACCCTCGAGTGTCTCGAATTATCTATTGAATCTAATGGTAACCAGCTGATGGGTATGATAAATATATAGGTATCAAGAAGACGGTGAAATGTCCTGCCCTAATTAGGAATGGGCCTTGGAAACTGAAATAGGGAATCTCTCTCTTATTAGGTATATAATACCAAGACGTGTCCTGCGAATGCGTCCATCAACTAAATGATTCACCATAGTCAAATGGTATCGAAGTACTGATAAATTGACTTTAATGTGCGCACATTTAAATATGGTTGCTGAGGCATTTGATCTTTCAACCTTTCCTTTGGGTTGACTGATTGCGGTTTCTCAGTTATTATAAATGAATGTCGTCCGTCTAGCATTGCTCTCTCCCACTTACACAACATTGGGCTCTTCAGTACGTATCAGCCAATTCATCTGTACAAAATTCTAAACACTTTATCACATACGACACTGTATTATCACGTCATCTGCCTATATCATCACCCATTCTTTCTTCCCCCTTTTACTTTTTCCCTTTTACAAGTCACCTGTATCAATCCCTCCGATCTTTCTCACTCCCCAGTCCTCGGTCAAGATGCCCTGCCGTACCTCGCCTCGTTTGGCAGCTGCCAAGTTGCGTTGCCCCAAACCCGAGAAGACCATACAGAAAGTCATCGAGCCTCGACGCACCTCGCCTCGTTTGGCAGCTGCTAAGCTTCGTTGCCTCAAATCCCAGAGGGATATGCAGAAAGTTATTGAGACTCGACATACGTCAGCTTGTCTGAAGGCCACCGAATCTCGACACACTGAACCTCAGAAAGAGGAAGTGAATAAGGCTACCGAACCTGAAGTGACGGAAACCCAGGGGACCAAGATCAAGAAAATTATTATCATCCATCGACCCAAGATTATCATCAACCATCAACCATCTTACCCGCCCCTGCCCGAAGATTTGGACCTGCACCGCCCTCTGCATGAACTTACACGGGAAGAACGCAATGATTACTACGAGATTCTTAAGCAGCGGCGTGATGAATTGAAGAGAGAAATCCGCCTAAAGAGGCAGATAAGTGCTCTGATCCGTCGATCAATTTAGGCAAGGCATCAACAACTCGTGCTGAGCCAATCAGTACAAAAGTTAAACTCTGATGCATGGATGTGACTTCGGGTTTAATCAGGATTGGAAACCCAAAGGTCTGGGTTGAGTGGAGCTGATTATGTTCGTGGACCAACAGTTAAATTGTACATACTCTCGATTTGGTCAAGTAATCGATCATAATAGAATGCTTGTTAGGTCAAACAACTGTGGATCAATCCTAGAGTTTAATTCTCGCCCATGTGCTCCTCCGATTAGATGAAATTGACATGGCCAAAGAACTTGGTGATGTGAAAGCTCGCTTTATCAGGCGAACTCCAACCACCAAGGTCTTGGTCAGGAAACATCTTGGGGCTCGTGACCGTCCTGAAGAAGTTCATCCTCCACTTTGTACCGCGTGCACGCCCAGGGTCAACATTAAATAACCCCAACGGAATCTGTGCCTTGCTCACCCACTCTTTCGCCCGTCTGTTCAATTGTGTCTCTGCTGTGAATCCATCGCCTTCCGGATCGGAGATAAAGAAGTGGTCGAACGGGGCTCCTTCAGCTCGGTCTTTGGAGGGGTTGTAGACAAAAGCCTGGTAAGTCACATTGTTCGGATTGATCTCGTACTCGAGATAGGTCTGCGGATCATCTGTCCCCTTGTATATGAACGCTTCAACGACTTCGTAAGCCCAGATGTCGTCGTTGGTTCCTTGGGATGCGTTATAGTAAAAGTATCTTTCGTCACGTGCGGTGAATTTCAGGCTCAAAGTAGTGTCTGTGTAGCATAGGTCGACTTGGGTACGTGGGAAAGGGTCCCCGTCTGGAACGGATTTGGAGAATTTGACGGTGGCGTATTTAGGACACGCGGGTACGCTGACCGAAGGAACGTGAGCCGCAGCAAGCGAAGCGATAGCGAGGATAGAAAGGGAACGCATTTTGAGGTAGTAGAAATGTGTTGCGAGGGGATGGCGCGACAGTAGGATATCCGGTATCGTTATTGATATTTTATTGATGTACTGCCTTTGGACCCCAAATCGGTCTCGACGATCTTCATTCCTTCAGGATGCATCTGTTCGTATTTTATCAAGTGATTGCTGAAAGTGATTGGTTGCATTGCAGCAGAAGGAAGGAACACTGCATGATGTGCAACGTAGCAGTTAGGTTTGAGTTTATGGTAGCAATAGAGCGGGCGAGATCAGCTGGTGGGGAAGGGACAGGGTAGATGGGATGGATATTGAGATAAAGAAATCCATGCTATCACAAGACTTGCAACTGCCAGACACGCACTTAACCCTTTAAAGGCGCATATATATCAGAATGGGTTAGATTCACCAGTCACAACTCTCCCATTACCACATTTTTGGAACCGCCGGCCATTCTGACTGCAGCTGTAGTCATCCTTACCCCATTCTATCAGCATGCGCCAATCAGATGCTGCCAAAGGCAATGGGTATTCTAGGGCATAAGATATAAACTGATGCTGCATTATCAACTCTTTGAGCAAAAGACTTGAATATTCTATTGATATTCACTTTTGATTTAATAGCAACAATCAAGAAAGAGAGGAAAAAACTACCAATAATATAATGGTAAGATAACCAATCAGAACCTCTTCGAATGCATCGAACTACAGTTATAAATAGTTACCAGCAGCAATTCCCTCTTGTAAATCTATCCATATCTTCCATGTTGTTGAAATTGAGTTGTCAAATTGTCAAGTGGTAAGCACGGGAACTTCCTTTACCATGTGGCAGAGTTGAAACGTCTAACGCCTCTGAGCATGTGGCTTGACCTTTGACAAACCGAAGCCTCTTGATTAGATTTGAATGTCGTGATTCTTTGATAATGTCGAAATCTGCCGCGACCTTTCACATACGACCACAGCCCTTGGAAAATACGGGATCCCGTCTGCTCTCCCATCGTCAAGCCGAGGAGCGGTGAATTAGTACTCGGGTCGGTGACGACCGGGGAATCCTCACTGTTGTATGTTTTTTTGTTTGTAAATCTCACCTTTTGTTTTTCTGACTTGGTATGATGATCATTCTCATGTATTAGTTGAATCTTGTCTTTAGAGAATTGCTTCAGAATGCCAAGCGATGGCTGTTCTTGTTCTTGATATCATGAAAAGCACTGACCCTCGTCGACGCCTGATTGGCTATTAAAGTATCAACTGGCTTAGCTAATGTTCTCAGTCTCCACTTTCCCCCATTCCTCCCATCCCCCATCCGTCGTCAACAAGTTGCTATCAACAAATCGTCATCATCAGTAATGCCGCGCAAGGGAAGTACAAAGGTGCGGTCTGGTTGTTCGACATGTAAGGCGCGCAAAGTCAAATGCGATGAAGGCAAGCCCTCGTGTCAGAGATGCGTCACCGCTGGGCGCATATGCCACGGGTTTGGCTTCATCGATCAAATCACCACCACTCGTCTTCAAGTCGTACAACCAAGGAACCATGTACTCGGAAACCCGACGAGGAACGATTCCAGAGTCGTAGAGTTCTTCTGCAAAGTCGTAGCTCCCTCTCTATCAGGTCCCATCGACCCCTACTTCTGGACTCATATCGTTCTCCAATTCTCAGAAGTCGAGCCCGCTGTGAGACACTCTGTCATGACCATCAGTTCACTGTTTGAGAATCGCCAGAGGCGCGATAAGTCTTCGGCTCTCGCCGTGCAGAGAAACGTTGTTGCTTTGAAGCACTACAACGCAGCTATCCGCGAACTTCAAACCCTCCGTAACCCGGATCTAGTATTGACATTGCTAACGTGTCTTCTTTTTGTTTGCATTGAGATTCTGCATTCAAATGGAGATATTGCTATCCGGCATTGTTATCATGGCATCAACCTACTCGGCACTTCTGATCCACCTCAGTGGGCACTGTACTATCTAATGCCGGTCTTCAGAAGACTCAGTATCTTGCCATTTTACTTTGGAGATTCGCAACCTTTGGCCAATTGCCCTGCTATGACGCAACCAAGTCATACAATCAATTCCTCCTTCAATTCATATTTCGAAGCTCAAGTTTCGATCGACGCTATCTACAACATGACCATACAACTTTTTCGACGAACAGGGGAGTACCGTCTTGGTAAGATGAGATATGAGCCAGGCCCACCAGAAATACTTATCGAGCAAAAAAAGATCCATCAATATCTGGTCCAATGGAAAACCGCGTTTGAGCGATTCGAGTCTGAAACACCAACCGAGCTCACGCAGGCAACTAAAACCTCACGCATATGGCCATTCCAGCAATACCATGTCTGCATCGTTCTGTCGACTGTAATCTTCCTTACAGATGAAACCGACTACGACGAGTTCATCCCCAATTTTAAGGAAATGGTCAAGGGTGCGGGCGAACTCGCTGGGTTGAGGAACAGACCAACAAGATCCGAGTTTCACTTCGAAATGGGCTTTGCACCGTTCCTTTTCTTTGTTGCCATCAAATGTCGAGAATTCGAAACACGAATCGAGGCTCTCCGACTGATGAGCGTGCTCTGCGCAGCCCAGGAGAGCCTTTGGAATAGCCACACGTTGCAAGTTGTTGCACAACGGATCATAGATCTCGAACATGGTGTCACTACATCAGCTTCAGGGGATCGCTCAATACCGTATAGCTCCTTGCCTGACGACTCAATCAGAGTTCGCCATTTTGTCGTTGGCCCTATCAAATCTGGACCCGATGGCGTAGTTGGGAGGGAAATATCTTTTTATTTGCCGTCGGAGGATGGTGGGATATACATCAAGCGTGAAATCTTCTCTTTGAAGAGGCTGAATGAGCTTCTTGAAGTCGAGGGTTCACCAGGCGTTTTTGCCGTCGATCTCTCTACCGAGACTTTGTTGATGACGGAGCTGAACGATTAGCCTCGTAATCTCGCATACACCTTCATATTCCTTTGAGGTTGAGACGACGTTGACAGGGTATCTGCATCCGGCCCCACTCCATTGTTGATGCCATCGCGGCGGGACATACGCGAAGATCAAGATAAACACATGCAGCATAAAATTTCGAGCAGAACTTTGTCATACACGAAACGCCAGATTTTATTGCTTTTGCCGTCAGTCTAAATGGAGACTTTCATGAATCATTAACCCCCAACTCCTAACGCACGCCTTCCCTTGCAAAGCGTGCCCTTGTGACATTCCTCATGTACTCTCCCCAACTTGAGATGATAATGGGTTCTCAATCTACTGAAAATCGTTGGGCCAGCACTTCTCCTTGGGCCACAGCTTTGCGTCATGTGTCGAAGCGTGCACTTCGAGCTGGAGCTTGTTTGTGTTCACAATCTCCTTGCGACAGTTTTGACACTGGATATTTAGTCAATGATTCCTGATGTCATGAGAATTACTCACAATGGAAGTGGGCTTAGGAGGCTTGACAGGGAGACCGTTGGGCTTGACAGCAGCACGAGTTCCAGCGGCATCCGCCTTCTTGCTACATTGAGAGTCAGCGCGGTTTCAAGGATGATCAGGACAAGGGTTCTGAACTTACTGCTCCTTGTTTCTTCTGTCCTTCTTGGAAATAGGCATGTTTGGTGGTTGATTTGGGTTATCTGGATGTGTAGAGGCAGGAAAAAGGCCGTTACTGAAATTCAGGGTCTTGGTGGAGATGGAAATTATCATATCGGAAAATGTAAAAAACCTTGAGATGTGGTGGAGTGGATGCTAATTGGGCCCACCTGATGACAACCGAAACCTTAGTAAGCCGACAAAAGAGTCTAGAGCGGTCGATGAGAGACCCGCACAATCGGTGTTGCTGAACGCAAAGGTGAAAATTAAATGGGCTCACTACTGTTCATCGCTTTCAACTTTTCTTTATGGCCGATTTGCATCTACTGGATCGCTGAAGAGGACTAACTAAGAAGAAGAAAAGGAACTGACGTCCCGCCAAACCAATATTCCTTTCGCATAAAGACCACTGATAATCCCGATTCCTCTACCCTTTACAACAGTTGAACTCGATGGGTATTCCGTATCGACGTACAAGTTCTTCAGACCTTCGCTCTCCGTCCATTCGGCTGCCCAAGAAGGTGCCTTGGCCGTCTTGCAGAGTTCTTTGGCCTTGGAGTCTGCACGTTCAAATTCAGCAGGATCGTTACAAACACGTCGTGAGTGAGTAAATTTCGCCAAAGAAGGGATATGCCCGTGTCCAGCAATCATCAACTTTTCACCAGACCCGGAAAGGTTATCTGGGAGAAAGGGTAACAGGATCCTGGAGTTGTACTTGAATATTGTGGGGTTGGGCGTATCAAACAAATAAATTGCCCCTCGGGACGAGGACGCTACTGCTACAGTTGAACTGTTGAGGATTTCGATACCATTGGCGAAAGGGACCCGGGCGACGACTTTGGCTTGCACTTCTGATTCTTTGAGGGATACATGGACAACTGTACCAGTGGGAGTGCCGAGATACGTCTCGAGGCTAGAGATGAAAGCTGATTGTCGCTTGGTGATATGGTGGTCGTTGCTAACATAAAGCTCGTGACTGTTAACAATTGCGATTGAGTTGGGTCCGTGAAGGAGGGGATGTTCAATCGTCTGGATATAGCGAGCTGTCAGAGAACCGATATCCAGATTGAACATTTCAATCCGCGATCCTGCCTGGGCATGGTTTGCAATGAACAGGTTTGATGTTTGCTGGTCAAAAGCTAGACCAAGGGTATGGAAGTCATTGGCATGTGGGAAACCGGCAAGTGAGATTGGCTTTAGAGACTGTGAATATGTGGTCTCGTAGTCATATGCCCAAAGCCTTGCATTCTCGGTTACGTTGCCAGTGAAGACTCCCTTTAATTTTGAATGTCAGTAATAGCTTGTAGGCCAAGTTGTTTTAGTACGCACCATGACGGTATTCCAACTTTCTCTCCCGGCATCACAAGCAAGAATTGCCAGATGGTGCTCTTCCATGAGTAGAACATCCTCACAGTTCCTGATACGATCTGAAAAATTGACTTCGTGTTGGCCAATGTTATTGATCTTGGTTATACGTGTAGGTATGTTGTGAACAAAGGTTTTCAATAAATTCACCCTCTCAGATACAAAAGACGCAACTAGCCCAATTGCTAAAACGATCTGATTTCAATTAGCTTCGTCAGTGGTAGCATACATGAAAACTTACAAAAATAGATCTCAGAGCCATTTTTGATGTTATTCGAGATATTGTGAGGGTAGGAAATCTTGAAAGCGGAGGGCAGAGAGTGAGTTACCGCCCAGGTCACCGCTTACGACGCCACGATTACATATACAGCACAGATGGATACCTCACATTAGTCGGTTCATAAATATTCCAATTCCGATGAAAGACAATACAGTGCAAATTTTGTGTTGATGGCATCAATTCAATACTGAAGATACATGTCAATTAATTCATTACCGCTAATGCTTTGATATCCACCACTTCAACCATATATGTGGCAATTTCACCAGACGCGCTTGACCCACTAGACAGACTGCATCTCGAACTCTCAAGCAACGCTAGTTCTCTCAATGTTCTTCTCAGGATGACCAGAAGGCAATACGTCGGCAATGGTCTCATCAGTGCCCTTGAGATCCTCCTCGGTGCTGACATGGTCTCGAATCTTGAGAAGGATGACTGGGGCAGCGATGACCAGAGACACGGAGAGAAGGACCCAGTTACTGATGAACTCGTCTCGGTACGAGATCTTCTTTGCGTCGAGATGGTTGACTACAGCGGCACCGACAGACTGGATGCCCTTGTAGAAACCGACATAGTTGGCAGATCGTCGACCGGAGTTGGAGAGAGCTCCCATGAACCTGACTCGTTAGTATGAATTTCTTTTATGAATAAGGAGTCAACATACCAGTAAACAGTGGCTTGCCAAGCAGCATCATAGAAACCGTAAAAGATGTACAAAAACATAGGCCCAGCATAGCCAGAGTCTGTCCAATCACCTGGGACAAATCCTGAGTCGGGAGCGACAGTTTCACGGGTATAGGTCTTCTCGAAAGCGTATCCGCCACCCCAAATAGCAAAGGTCAAGACGAACAAACCGGCCCAGGCAGCCTTGGCACGAGTGGTACGTCTGACACTCTCGATATCCAGGAGATAACCCCAGATGACGGCAGCAATAATCTGAGCCAGCCAGTATAGCAAACCATTGAGCGACTTTGTTCGGGTGTTGAAGTAGGCACCGTTGACGGAGTTCTGTTGGTAGACGTAGAACCAGTTGGAGGAGAAGAACATGGGGAAGAGAAGGACGACGAAAGGTTCGAAACGTAGTGTTTCCCAGAGACCCCAGAGCTCACTCTGCCAGGTTGGGTTCTTCATGAGAATGACGCGGGAGCCGTCTTGACGGATGATATCACCGGCGTTACAAAGAGTGAGGGCAAGAAGGGCACCAAAGAACATGAGAACGATGAACCCGATGTACGTTCCATCACTGACTGTCTTGTTTTCCTTGATGTTGATGTTTTCGCCAAGGGGAATCTATCAAGTCAGCATGAATAGAGAGATGGGAGTAGGGGAGCCTACCAAACTGCCAATAACAGCACCCATGTTGAAAATGCCCCAGAACCAAGCAAAGTATTTTCCTTTCTTGTTCTCATGAGGATACGAGATCATGATGGTACCCTGTGCAGTCCAAAGTAAAGCAGCGCATAGACCGAGCCAGACACCGGCAAAGATGTTGAAGCCAGGAACGTGCTTGTGAACAGAGACGAGAAGACTGATGGCGTAGATGCCGTATCCAACACCACCAAAAGCGAGGCAAAGCTTGACACCAAGCTTGTTGACAAAAGTACCGCCAAAAATACCAACCACAGCAAAAGTGCCGTAGAGGGCGGTGTTCTACCCCTGTCTGTCAGCATTTTTGATTCTGAGTCAGCGATAGCGTTGCTCACCATGTTATCAGCCAAAGTTGGATCAGTTTTACCTCCTCCTCCAAGACCGCCAAGAGCGTTGAACATGCCGGGACACATGAAACAAACGAAAGCGACCATTCCGAGCTGGATACGAGGTGAAGCATACCAAGGAAGAGTCTTGCCGAAGAGCTGGAGTCGTCGGTACTTCCAACCACGGGGAAGGTCGACGTCGGTCTGAGCATCGTGATAGTCTGCATCAGTCGAGATGCCGCCCTTGGTTGGCGCGGGAGCGGGATCCTGAGACATGGCCTTTGTCTTTTGATGATATTAATCGATGATTGATTGATAAGTGAACTCAAAGGGAAAAGTGGGAGTGGGCGTTTGACTTTATTTTAAAGCCGTTGAGAAAGGCGTTGGTGGAGAAGTGAGAGGAGAGGGAGGAGTGAACGTTTTGGGGGCACGCGACCTGTAAGATTCCCTAAAATAGAAGGGAAAACAGAGCCTGGACGAGACAAGATGAGACCCGACCCTACTAGCCCGTCTAGCACGCACACAAGACAGCAACATAAACGCTATCAGTGCGACGTTACTTCCCCCGTCATTTCCATCCCTCCTACAAATATTGAAAGTGGATTGGATTGGATTGGATTAGCTTAGCTTATCGCGGGGTCAAGATAGCCTGATAGGGCACCCTCTTTCAGTGCGCCTGACAACCACCGCCGATCTTGGCTCGCAACAGCACCGACCTTCCGATAAAGCGATAGTGAGAACCAGCCCGATCAGATCAGTCGGGTCCATTTTAGCGTAGCATAGCGCTTTCTTTGCTTTGTGGAACATGGATGGCATGCAACAATCTACGGCTGCAATCCGGCCATTTATCACCAATCGACCCTGATAACGGGTGTTGGTGCTACGTTGATATTCTGTACCATGAAGCTATTCCCGTTTTCTATCTCGAGCTTGTCCTCGAGTGTAACCAATCCTGGACCTTTTAATCTCTGCCAGTGTTTCTGCCTGGTTACATTTCCCCCGCATCGATCCCTACACCAAACAAATGTCACCAGCAAACAGAACAAACAAACGGATTGCCGGTCATTTCTTGACTTTTGCATCGTTACTCGACAACGAACCTCATCTGAAACCCCCAAATCTGACACGGTACCACGACGTTGCCTTTGACGGGAGCCACCATTTCGGACGACCCTTGGCTACTCAGCTGCCAGTACGTCTATGATTGCTGATGCCTTGGTTAGCTAATGTTTCAGCCGGTCAGCATAATACCAGAGCTCACATTTCAGCTGTCATGCTGTGTACAGTAGGTTTTCATACCCCGGTTCACTTGAGGACAGTCGCAAGGTAACGTTATTGCACACTTTATTCTCTAACAAGATCCATAGATATTGTACATGTCTGTATGCAACAGACTTTGCAAGCCCTCCGACGTACTTTTAATAAACGACAATCTGCCAAAGGAAAAAAATTCTCAATCAAACATTGCAAAATACTTGTCAAGCCACTTGAGGCTCGTCGACTTCGAACCGGCTTGTTGTGTGTCATCCTGCTGCGACGGATCATCATGGCGTGGCTCAACCTTGTCTGGATGGCCCAAATACCATATACGATGGAGTTTTGGAATCACCGATGGTACAGGAACAGGCTTCGAGAAGCTCTTGAGGTGTTGAATCCGTCCCTGGAGTTCTCCATCATCACAAAGCCCTCGTATCACTCGAATTACCGCCGCTGCTTCTTTGAGGACTGGATCGCCTCCAGGCCAGTCCACCAACCAAAGAATGTTGACCATCATGTCATTTGACTGGTAGATTGTAATCGCACCCGGAAATAAGAACTCTTCTCCCATAACACGTTTGCATCTCTCAAACAGGTAGTGCCGGGTCATGTCGCAAACATTGTGCATTGTCATGTATGGGAATGCCAGCTCGCGAGCCTCAGCCGCCAGTGCGTAGGTAAGCAGTATGGGATAGTTGGAAACCGACCAAGGCTCTTGTCGCGTTGTGTGCATCAACTTTGACTGGAAGGCCCGCTCATTAAGCTGCTGCTTCTCTTCCACGTTCAACGCGACGAACACATATTGGCCATCCTGTACTGCCAATTTGTACTTGCTCAAAGAGGCAATGTCGTATACATCTTTTTTCATCAGATCGACGCAATCACCACGTTGTTTATACACGCGCAAGTACGCACTTGAGACGGGGGCTCCCTTGTCCATGCCTTGAACAGCTTGGCGAAATGCAGTGTTCTTCAGAGGCTGGTCAGTAACATCCAATCTCCATGCATCCTTGTCTTGAGGCTTGAGCGATCTCAGAGAAGCACCCAATTGAACTTGCAGCCGTATCTTGTACTTGCTAGGATCTTATGGCCTGCCTCCCAAGAAAAGATCTTGCTCATCAAAGCAAGCTTCGAACGCCTCCATGTCGATCCATGGCTTATCGAGGTGACCCTCTTGTTTTAAGGCATTATGCACATGGGTTAAGCATGTGGTGACAGCGGTAGTCTTCATGCATGCTATAGACAGCTGATAGACCTCTGCTCGAGCATGAAAGAGTGCGAGACCACATAAAACAGGTGAACCCTTGTAGAATCTCCAGGGTTCTTTTGCACCCTCAACGTCCAGACCGTTCCGAAAGTGGTAGGCTCTCACCTCGGGTACCATGTCAAAGACCAGTCTTTCTAGAAACTTTAGTCCCTCTGCAATCTGCGATCGCACAGGGTCAATGAAACTAGGAGGATGGGATTTATCGTGTTTCTTCACAAACTGTTTAATCCCATCCATCATTTCCGACAAGGAAACCAATGTCTTGTTTGCCATTGTGTCGCTGCCTATTGTGTCGCTGCCCAATAGGTGCCGGATATCCAAGAATATCTGAGCCGCAAACGCCATCTCGAGAGACGCCTCGTTGGTCTGGTTCGTTTTTCTCAGGATGCGCAAGAACTCGTCCTCTATCGGGAATCCGTCATTCTCACGCTTCTCTATGTTGTAGTGGAGAAACAAAACACCCTCAACCCAATATTCGTACAATGCTTTCATGTCCCCTTTCTTGATCTGGTCACCAGCAGTCTGGCAATCAAACTTCCCGGGCCTAAAGAAGACAAGCGAGTCCTGGGTTTGTTCGACCAAAGGCGTAACTAAATGAAAAGCGTAGAGGAAGCTGCTGTTAAATTCGGCAAATAAATCATCAGGACAGTTACCCGTGTCCATGATATTCCGAATCCCCTCAAGGTGGTCGAGCGGATTGCTTCTTCCAAAGCGCAACACATTCCGAATGAGGACTTTGCATATTGGATGACGGGGATATCTCTCAGGAGGGTAGAGTAAATCTCTGAGTACTTTCGTACCATCTGAATTCCTGTGTTGGTAGCAACTGCAGCAGCCGTGATGTCAATGCTGTTGTCGAGGTAGCGTTACCAAACCCAATCTATTTGATCGCGTATGCTCTTGACCTCGATCAATAGTAGACTCCATACCAACTGGTCGGTGCCATTCATAGCCTCTGCCTCCTCTGCTTCATAGTCCGTGTTGTCGCCCTGAGCTTGCTGGGGTCGTTCAATATCGGGGGAATTCACGAAGTCCTCTGAAGGCTCTTCAACTGTCAAGGCGTGGAAGCCTTGAGGAAGATCTTCCTTGGACGATTGGGGGCGCTGGGTTTTCTCATTGTAAGGGAAGCGTGGGTGGAGAGCCTCCCTGACACCCTTTAAGATACCCACAAAGTAATCGTATGTACTATCCGCATCCAGGTCGGTGTCTAGACCATGATCCATCATTTGGTTCGCGAAAGTGGACCTGAGACGAATAGCACGGTCTATGGTGCTGACAAAAGAGCTGGGAACCGTGATAAGAGGCTTTTGTGATTTGGCGATGCACTCAGCCATGGGGACGAATTCCCTCAGTGCAACTGTGTACTTTGTGCGTTTGACATTGGGAGGCTGCTTGGTTGATTCGGCCTTTTGACTTTTGGCTTCCTTCCGTGCCTTGCCCTTCAGTCGGCCACCGACAGAGGGCTTGCAATCGTCAAGACGTTCGCATTTGTAGCCGCAGGTTCTAGCAGTGGATGCCAGAAATGCTGCGACGCTGTTTGTGTCTGCCTTGTACTGTGAAATGTCTGCTAACAGAGTCTCGGGCGACATTTTGAGCTCCCAACGGCCACGATGAGGGCAAGTATAGGGGTAGTTTAATTGTGGCAGGTAGAATATACTGGAACTTTTTGCGATCGTAAGTCAAATACCTCGATGACAGACTGGAGCAACATGAGATCCGAGTCGCGATCAAGTATGTATACACATACGTGCGATGAAGAAGGAGAAACGAAAACAAGAGAGGATAAGGACAGACAGCCTTCTTAAGGCAGAGGTGGAAACGAGAAAAGAGGAAAGAGATAAAATGCGTACTTTGTTTTTGTCTCGATTGGCACGGGTTGATACAGTTGTCAGTGCTGGCCACCTGCAAGCAGGAGCCCGATTTAGGTGTGTAACCGTGGCTTGCTGTAGCTGCTCGTGAGGCTATTCTGAAGCAGTGGCTTTTCGTGGCCTCGCTACGTACATTTAGGCTACCTCATCTAGGAGCTTCAGAAAATCGTTAATCTACTTATCAAAGGATATATGAAACGAGATCAACGGTCTATTTTGTGTATGCCATGTGAAGAAGATTCCTGAATTGTATTGTTCGCACTCTGGCTGACTCAACGGACAGCGATTCTCCACTAGCCAGGATAAACCAACCTGCAGCTATCCGTTAAACATCGACTAACTTGCTCTATTGAATTGTGATCTACCAATTCTTCCTTGACATGCAGTCAGAACGACATCACAAGAGGGGCAATGCCTCAGCTGAAAAGAAATGCGCGGTCGGCCCAGCACGTATTCCTGTCTGCCTCTGGCGTTGCTTCCCCTGGACTCAAGTCGGGACCGCCGAGTTTATCTGATCCAAGGCTCGAGGGAGTGCGAATGGATCTTCGTCAGAGATGTTTTGAGGAACATCGTAATCTCTGCTCCTCTCTGTACAGAAGAGCACAATCGAGGAATTGCTATCCAATCCCAATATGCTCTTGTCGGTAGGTCTAAGTCGCCTAAGTGCAGCTAGTGTCGAACCACCGCAAGGTCCAGCATTGATGCCTCGAGACTGAAGGTACCGAGTAGACTGATGGGCCTCATAATCTGACACAGTCAAACTTGCGTCGACACCATTCTTAAGGAGGTCCCACGCAATGGTTGAGGGAATGCCACAATTGAGACCTGCCATGATAGTGCTGGTTGTTGGGATCTCAGTTAGAGTATTCGCTTCTAAGCTCTTCCTTAAACATGCGGCAGTATCGGGCTCGACTGTTACAGTTGAAGTAGATGTGCCTTTCCTCTTGAAATGCGAGACAACGGATTGTGCAAATGAGCCGACACCAACGGGGGCGATGACCAAGTCGACATTTGTAACACCCAGCTGTTCATCCACCTCTCGCATCATAGTTCCATAGCCATCGACAATCCACTACGATAGTGTTAAATGGCACGCCTTTCTTGTTCCAGGATTGACTGACCTGAGGAACTGTTTGGTAGCTACCAAATGCAGTGTCCTGGACCATGATACCTTTGTCGTGCTTGGAAGCAAACTCAGCCTCAGCCATAGCATCTTCGTATCGACCCTTGGATACAATAACCTTTGCACCTTCAGACTCAATCAATTTGATGGTAGACTTGTGCATAGAAGCTGGCACATGAATCTCGGTTGCAATGCCAAAGATCGAACCCATGCGTGCCACAGCCCGGCCATGGTTTCCCTCGGTTGCTGCGTACAATGTCAATTGCTGTGACTGGGCTGTTATCCCAACAGTTTCGATATCCGAGTCAAGTGACAAGCTGAGCTTCTCAACAATGGATCGGAAAGCACCCCATGAGGCACCGAGGATCTTGAACGCAGGTAGACCGAAGCGACTGGTCTCGTCTTTTACATAAACAGCGCCCACGCCGACTTCTTTAGCAAGATCACCAAGCTTCACGAGAGGAGTTGGTTCATAGTTGGGTAAGGCACGGTGAAACCGATCTATATCTTCTGGAGAAGATATAGGCTCTGGCGATGTCCATGATTTAGCTTTCGGGTTGAAATACATGTGTCGAAGAGAAGCCATGAGTAGTTATAGTCCCTCGAGAGACGGTGGGCGAGATGAACGGGAAGGGTTTGCGCAGTAGACCAACTTTATGCGTGATAGAACACTGATAAAGATTTGTGTTTTAAACTCCATGGAGAGCGATGTCCCCTTTATACCCGTGCCAAAGATTGCGCCTCAAGTTCAAGCGCCTTCTGGTTACAAATTATCCGACCCCGCAAAGCTAATACAAAGTTTTGACGGCACTAAGCATTCAACTTACAGGTAGTTAAATCTAGAAGGCTATGCCTGTGCTTCATTTTTAGTCTTGATGATCTATTGAGTGTTATTTTGCAAGGTCTGGGTGGTCCAAATGCCACTTACTTCCCATAGAGGTCAATCAATCAATACCTTGCCAACCCTAGAAGGAGCCAAGGCGCCTTCTGACTACCTTTGACCTCTCAACGGAAACGGTAACAAATAGATTGCGAGTCCAGAACTCCTGTATCGGTGTAACTTTTTTGATTTGATGACGATGTATTTAAATATCAGCCGTACATAGAAAACACCAAATTTGGTGCTTGAGACAATTGGCGGTCCGCGTTGTACCGGCCTCTTGTGAATCCGCGGTTGTGACTAAGCTCGCCCGAAATCGCTTACCAGATTATCTAAAAACTCCACCTGCATCGACATGGCTTCCATCACATGGCTTGACTTCAATTCTCATCGTCTTCGAGACTTAATTTCCCCAGGACATTACCAGGATGGAATTCTCGATCGACGACTTGTTGTTCACTGAAGGTGACAACTCAAAGCTGACATTGCCTTACAACGAAATAGATAATCATGCACCTCAATCGCCGAGTTTGTCAAATTCGCTGGCTGGCCAAGCAGTCAACGAACCGACTCCGCAGACGCTAAATCCTCAAGATGTGCTCAACTTGCCATCCTCAGCGCTTGGGGATTTCCAAATTGACTGGACTGCCGACTTTCAACAGGCAAGATCGGCCTCTGATGTTACTACTGAGGACCTCAACCCGGACTTCTCTTTTCTCGATCAATCCGTTGACAATTGGGGTATTCCGGCACCTCAATCGGCCGCGAATGGTAGCATTCAAACACCTCTGACGAGTATTGACGAGTTCTTCATAAAAAATGGCGCCAGTCGTCCACCAGCGCCGTGCGCGAATTGTCGTCGGTCTCGTTTACAATGTCTCATCTTACAAACGACAATCGCCAATCCTAATCCCACCAAGTCGTGCTCAAGCTGTGTCGCATTGTTTCGAGAATGCAGTCTTTCTGGTCGCAAAAAGAGGGAGCCTTCGGATTTTGAGACGCTGCAACCAGTCATCGGTCGACTACATGGTGTCAACGAGCACGGTATTCTGGACGGGCCGCCTACAATTGAAGAGGGCCAACCATCACAGAGTCTCTCAATAGCAGCACTCTCTGGGAAGAGAACAAATACCCGATCTGTGAGAAAGACGAGAGTTTTGCGCAATTGGTATCTCTCGAATCTAGACCACCCATATCCGTCTGAAGATGAAAAGATTGACCTGGCCCAACAATCAGGATTAAGCAAAAGTCAGGTGGTGAATTATTTCGCGAACACCAGAAGGCGACATCGACTCTCATCAACTTACTCCGTATCACCGGGCCGAGGACGCCAAGGATTTGCGCCGGGATCCCCCATGCCACACTACCTTCGCAAGAATATGTCACCAATGGACCGCTGGAAGAATTCTCCGCCAGATGAGGAACCAGCTTCAGCTACAGCCATCCAGAACGCATTAGCCGCTCAATCTAGTGATCCGAGTTCGGTAGATAGTGACAACCTGGGTGCATCTGGCCCCGGTTCATCCAACAGTAACGACTCCCTTTGGCCGTCTACTTTACACGATGCTTCCTCCAACTCGACATCCTCCTGCTACTCTTTCCGTTCGAGAGAGCCCACCTTATATCCTTCTTCTCGCAGCAATTCGATAACAGAAGGGGCCTCAAACTCGAGACCTGCATCTTCTAGATCGACAGCCAAGAAATTGATTGCATTCCAGTGTACCTTTTGCCGTCAAAGCTTCAAGAAGAAATACGACTGGGTTCGCCATGAGAGGTCAATTCATCTGCCTGGCCTTGATAATTGGGTATGCGCGTTACCTGTCGCGCCCGATCAATCACTTTTGGTATGGCGCATGAACGAAGAAGGGCCACAATGTCTTTTTTGTGGTTCAAACTCGCCTAACGATGAACATATTCAAGCTCACGAATTCGAAACCTGCGCCGAAAGACCTGTTTCAGAACGTAAATTCACGCGCAAAGACCACCTGTGGCAGCACCTGCACAAGTTTCACGGATGTCGCAAATGGGATGGTTGGAAACCGGACCTGAGTTTATTGCAATACCGACAAGATACGGTCCGTAGCCAGTGCGGGTTCTGTCAGGTTGTAATGGACAGTTGGGAAGCGCGGACAGACCACGTCGCCGCTCACTATCGCTCAGGACTGACAATGGAGCAATGGGTCGGAGGGTCAGGGATTCACGACCCGAGTGACAAGGATATTGAAAGACGGTCGTGAGGTGGATACGGAGACGGGAGACCCGGCTTCGGTACGGGAAAATGGAGACAGAGAAGCGGTAGCTCTGGCGAACCGATGCAGCCTTGCTTAAAACACGTGGAAACCATGTCCCAGCGAACTCCACTGACGGTTAACGGCGGTCCAGTTCAGAAGGTCCATAGAAGTACAGAAGCATTGCTTGTTCGAGCCAATGCTTGATGGAGTCTAGCGAAACTCAGAGGCCTTCAAGCTGAACTCGTTTACACGAAAGTTTAGTTCAAACTTTACATGGCTGATTGGGAGAGAATGAGACCGTCACATTCCACCGTCCCTGTTGAATGTGGGGAATCATGGAGTTGACATGTGAATCCCACGTATCCATCCCATTTGACAACTAACAGTCACCCCTGACGCCCAATATCAAGAATGAGGTGACTTGTCAGAGTCGAGAACCATCCAAACCATCCATGCGCACGCGAGCCCAGAAGGTCATTCCTGTTTATCCCTACGGGCCCATTACCTTTTTGGATAAATCTGGCAACGCCGACCCGATGTCACGTCTGTATGCGGGGGTCCTTGGCTCTTTTTCGCTTTACTTCTGACTGCTGTCTCTGTGTCAGACTCCTTTTCAATCTTCTTATTCTTCTTTTTTTTTCTTTACTTTGTCTCTCTCTGTTTTCCCTCATTCACTTCATCGTGTTTGGTACTGTGCCTGCCGTCGTTCAAGTCCAGCCTCCATAACATCAATACAGCAACAACTTCTCTTTAGTCACCATGATCATTACACGCGCACTCTCTATTACCAACTTTGTTGTCGCCAGCTCGGCGCTCAGCTTCCAAGTCGGTGTGCTTTACCCATGGCACAAGCAGCTGGACGACGATTTCCATACATTGCGACAAGAACATATTCGCGTCCTAACAGCCATCGAGAATAAAGTTGAGCGCACACAAGAGCCTCCGCTTCTCGAGGAGAACCGTCAGAGCATTCGCAGCATGCTCGGCAACCTTGTGGCGTGGAAGGCCTGAGCGCAAAGCCGACTTCGGGGGTTTCAAGGGTTCTTTGGCGGCAGCCCACACGACACAGCAACCTCGCATACATGTCCTTTATAACGTTTGAAAAAGACAAAGATACATCAAAGACAACATCTAGACGGCGCGGCAATCCTTTTACAATGACGAGTTACACGGTTTTCCTTTTTGCATAAGGCGTTCGTTGTTTCCGGCGTTCAGATCCTCTCGGCGAGGTGGGGCCGGTAATGGCCACGGTGACGCTCCGGGTTATCACGTGCATCATGCGCCGGCTTCATCCGACGGGTCAAGGGCTTTGTTCCTTCAAATACGAGTGACCAAATATTTTTCGGTCAGTTCTCGGCAGAGGCATTTCGCATGTTGTTCTACTCAAGCTTTATATAGTCACGGGTTTTTGTTTAGTCTGCAATGTTACTACTAAATGGAATTGTACAAGACCCAACACTGTTATTCTGTACCCGTGCTTACCCTTGAGTTTCATCACTGAACCGCCCGGTCTCTGTGAATTGAAAACAAGATTAGCCTCGCAGTGCCCGATTGTTCAAAGGGTGTTTACGCAGTCACTCGATAATTGCGGAAGCATGCCGGTCTCGGCGATACTTAGGACGAGTGTCTGGTAGGACATGTTTAATTGAACCACAACATGGTCACTTCCGGTACCAAAAGGATCGTAACTATCTAGGCCTGACATCCATAAAGAGAAATTATCGCTTGGACCGTATGCCTGCGAAACTCGAACCTCAATTGCGACACCGCCCGATCGCTGCATCTCGGAACTCCGGCTATTCGAATGCGACCCTCCTTAATCGACGACCTTAAAATACAGAGGGCTGCTGACCGAGTTCTGCATATCGACGCTGAACTGTTGACTGTAGGCTGGGACAATCCTCAGGGGGTTGCTGTCGGCAGCCTGCCAAACTCTAACGCTCAAGTTTGCTCTGCCTTTGATGATCTTGTCGAGTGAACCGTTGAGCTGTACCAGCACAATCAGGATGCCGATAAGGGCGCCAGCCATCAAAAGCTTGGCTACGACGTCGACGAAGGCACAGAATTTGACAAAGCCTGAGGATGACTTTTCGACCGTCATTGTGGGAGGTTCGACGCGGGTGTTGGTGTCGGGTTGTGAGAAGGTAGACTTGTCGGCCATGAAGGTACGAGACGAAGAGACTGTTCTGAGGGTTGTTTGGTGGTCGATGGTTCAGCCGTAGGTAGGATAGAGATACCAGGTGAAGTATTATGCAAGCAGAAACACGAGTAGAGGCAAGAGAACAAAGGCTGGGGATGCTGGGGTCTTGATATAGGTATGGACTGTAGGGTTGCCTGGCACTCACAGGGCTGATGGGCGAATTAAGCACTCAATTAAGCTTGATTCATCAAGTCATTTGGCACCCGAAACCGCCACGACAGGGGCCGAAGAGGGACTACTGCATTTTGGAAGGGGCGCTAAATGATCTAGTTGAGGCTGTTTGTAGTTGGTTGGTGGATGTGGTGATATTGGAGGGTTGTGGTGTCACTCACTCTGCTTCTTCTGTCATGGACATTTGATCGATACTGTACCGTACAGCTGTGTCCGGACCAGAACAACCTACTCTACATACCTAATTCAAGTAGGTAGAAATACTTCTCAAGCGATGATCAATTTAATGCCCATCAGGATGAACATTTTGCAACTCTAGTCCCATTTGGTCGTGACAAACAACTCATCAATTAATTGAGGGGGCACACGATTCACTTTAGCGCTCTGTGGCTGAGCCAGGGTCTTAGATGTAGCGCTATCAGATTAATGCGCTACCAGCACGCCTAATTGCTAAGAGTTTATCTTTATCATCTCATCAATCATGGATAATCCCTTGATCGTCGCAAAGCTGAAAACAACCCTGGTCGATCATCAACTTTTGGAATGCTTTGCGACGGAGCGGTGATTGATGGTGTGGATGAATACCATCTAGTTCCTATTTCGTTATAGGCAGCCGTCAATTGAGCTTGCTTCTACAGACTCAGAGTATCACACACGGCGGCGAGGCATTTCGGCCATCTTTCGCCTCAGACAGGAACCTCTGCTCATTACTCCACCCCAATTGATCAAACCGCTTGCGCATAGTTTTTGCTTCGCCCAAGTAATCTGCGCCTTGTACATCTTCCGCATATCTGTCCAACAGATGTTCCAGCTCCTTGTGTCGGTATCCATCGTCCAGGGCAGCCCATGTCATCTTCAAAAGCTCTGGTGCCCACGAAGAGCCACACGGTCGGAATGTTTGGCACTGCTGTGCCAATGTAAGTACTTCGTCGCAAATCTCATGGAAATCCTGGGTATAGTTGGGGAGAACACCGAATGGCTGGATGGTTGGACCGATGAGCGCGGTTTGCATCAAAAGAAACGCGTGTCCCGATGCGTATTCCATAGCTTTAACCCTCGATGGGAAATCGGCATTCGGAGCCAGAGCCATAGGTATCGTCATTTCATATCGATTGCGCATTATAGGCCGTTCCTGCGAGAGCATGTTGAAGTAACATTTTAGCTGGTATAGATATCTTTCAGGATCTCTAAGAAAAATCGGTAAATCACCAAAGGCGGACAGTTCAAAGCAGTATAAGCCTTGTTCATAGTGGTTAGGTCTTGTTGTAAGAGTGCCATGAAATGCCACATCCCGGTACCAGTCCCCAAGTTCAACATTTGGATCAGATAGTGCTGCATATACCTGAATATCATGTCAGTATGTCAACTTGAGGGGCTGGCCTTATCTCTAGGGGATGCTTCCATGAAGTGTTAACATGACTGAGGAGATAATAAACTTACACCCTGTAAGCATAAAGCACGAAGGTCGTCTGAGTCGAGAATTTGACCTTGGATCACTGCCTCCTTTAGTAAATAGGCAATCACTCCGCGATGCTTGTTTGCCGCCTTGTTATCAACCCATAACTAACCCTTGTTGTTAGCTGTATAGAAAAACATTTGCTTGGACAACCTACCTGACAAAGCATCACCATCAACACCAATTCCAATTTGAAGATCACTGGTTGCCTAGGATCATTCAAATATACTTGCAATGACCTCAAAGCCTTTCCATACAGAGAGAGTACTCTGGGGGTAGATTGTTTCCGCAGGCGAACTGATTGGAACGACGCAACAAGGGCAGACGTCACATCGTCCAAGGCATGGTGGGATCCGAAACGCTGCGCAAGAGTTTGGAAGAAACTAGGGCCGTGTATTTCGAAGCTATATCTCTCATCGCTTATCCCTATCATGAAAGTGAATTCTGCTGCCAGCCTGGTAGTCTCGTTGCTCGGAGTGCTCATGAGAGCCGTAGTCGGCTTATACTGATGGAATTTGAATCTTTGCAAACCATTTCCTGTACAGTTTTGGCGTATTCTGGTACAACGCCCGCATTTAGGTTGTGCTAAATCACACTTGTCTAAGTTAGTGCAATATTTCGAGAGGGGTTATGGCCAGTTCGTGCCTTTTTCTTTGCTCTGCGACAGGTGTTACAACCTCTGCTAGTTGGGACGCCAACCATGGTGAAGCGCTTGAATATGAAATAGACAGAAAAGGCTGTTCCCAGATGGTGAAGGTTAAAGACGACATGTGTCTTATGGAATGTTATGTAAGTATCAAAAGCTGACTAGGCCTTGGCACTTGTCTTTGCTGACAGAATGGTGACGCATCATGTCCACCAATGACTAGATGATTCTCGGCTTTCTGATAGCCAATAAGCATAAAATAAGCATAACCGGCAATCAGAACTATGGTATTAATTATTTCCGGAATGCATGAGACAACCAGGCAGTCGGAGTGACAGGGATTGAGTGGCCTGTTGAAGGAACTTCCGATCCGTTGCATACAAACAACGACATTGACAGGAGATTTGAGCCTTGTCTTTGCGTCCCCCATTCTAAAATATGATATCTCCTTCAGCTCCGAATGGATGGAATATATGAATGAAGAAAGATATTTGTGATTGACACAAGTTATTTGAACTCTACACACAATGGTATTATACCCTAAAAATATTTAAAAACACCAAAAGAATACCAACTTCCTTAAACATAATAAGAAAGCAATGTAAACTATCACAGGCACTGCCAATAATACTCGTTCACCACCTGGCAAGTGGCACCCCAAGCGCAGATAGTGTCTCCAACATAGTTTCTGCCACCACACTGTGAATACTTTGGTAATCCATGGACGGGTCCGCACATGATATCATCAGTAGGCTCAGAGGGCTGTTTAGATGTGCTTGAAGAAGATTTTCTCGTAGTCGTAGTAATGAGTGTTGTATCTTTACTGCTGCTAGAAGTACTGGATGTTGTGGAGTTGGAGAAACTGGATGTTGTTTTCGATGTCGTAGTTGACGAGGAGGAAGACGTGGCCTGCTGGCCTGGGATTGTCGCACTGGATGTCGCGGTGGCGCTCGTGGTTCTTTGCTGAACTGTTGAAGGAAGACCTGGTACCAGAGTAGGTCCAGGGATTTCATAAGACAAAGAGCTTCTGGGTACGTAAAGGTTAAAGAGAATGCCCGCATCATCAGTTTTGTAGAGTTCGGTGCCTTGGATACCCTCAGGGGCTACATTTCCACCTTCTACAACCTTGATGTTAAAACACTGAGGGTAATTCTGAGCACCATTCTTCTGGCCAGCTCCGTGAAGAGCAATAATCTCATGACGCAAGACATAGTTTCCTGAAGCCAAATCTTCAGGAATTTGGACTGTCCAAGAGTTACCGTTGCCAATGAGCACATCCGAAGCCCAGTAGCCATTATCCGTAGATCGGTCAATCAGACCTGCTTCACTGATCTTGAAGAACTCGAGGTCATTCTTATCAGCATCTTGACAAAGACCAGTGCACCTAGCGAGGTAGTCGATAACAGGACCCTTGTGAGATGAGGGCCAATCATTCCACTTGAGGTTGATTTTATCGCCAGCAGATACGGTGATATGTCCTCGGGCGTTTCGTGCGGCCCTATGACAAATGATATCAGGGTCTGAGAAGCTATTTGGCTCCACGTAGCCGTTGTCAGTTGCGCCAGTAATCCATCCAGCGACTGGGAACTGGCTCGGATTCTGGATAACGTTAGCTCCAGTCTATTGATTGCATGATATAAAGTATAAAGACCTACCCAACTGAATGCAGGAGCATCGTACTGAGCGACTAAGTTAGCTATTGAATGATATATTCTGGTATATGATATGATTACTTACCCCTCGGTACGCAACTCCATCTGTTATGATCCAGTCGACATGACCGTGAGCAGCAATTTGCACCGCCAAGTTTGAAATAGCTAGAAGCGAGGTTGTCTTGATGAACGACGGCATCTTGTCGCAAAGAAAATCCCGGAGATGTTAATGAAGACTGGAGAGGTGACAGAAAAAGGAGATGATAATATTATTTTCTTCTTTTTATCGTGTTTGAGAGGCTCACCAGATTATATATCTGGAGACTTGCAGCGTATGTTCGTCCACCCGCGATGTTCCAGACCCCAACGCCTCCAAGGCGTATTTCCCAAGCCTTGTGTGAGACATATCCAAGCCTCAAATTCCAATACCAATACCGCGGAGAACAAAAAGGCAACTCGTCTGATGTTTAGTTCTCAATATCCTGGTTTAGTACTGTAGTGGCTTTGACCAGGAACGGGTTTGGCATCTTAGGATATCTTTGACGGGCAGGGCCATCAAGGGCGGATTCTATACAGATATTGAGAAGTTGTATGCATGTTAGACACTTGATCACCTGGTAGGTTTTAGAGTATGAGACATTACTCTTTACATTGATCGTGTTTAACGAGACTTTGACCAGTAAATCGTAGTAAACATTGCCCACTCTGATTACCTCCATTACTAGCATCTCGAAATCAAAGCAGATATTCTGCTTCAACTCAGGATGGACTTTCGATCTATAGCACAAAATAAGATGCAAGTTCAAGCCATCTTGTCCAACTATTACCATGTCTCCACCTGAAACGTTCCATCGGTCATGCCACAACGAGCCAAAACTATCATGGCTGATGATGTTATAGAATAAGCTTGTCAGACAATAAAACTTGTCATCCGCCGGATAAAGGTTAAATAGCTCCTATAGAACGTGGCCTTTCCACAGACGGACAAATCTGTCTCTCGTATGATTCAGCTTTGGGTTGAGGAATGAGAATGGAAACGAGACAGCGGGCCGTGGTATTGTGAGATACAATCTCTTTGTGTAAGAATGCTCGAACAAGTTATTCAGCATTCCATCCAGTACTCGACTTTCCAGGATTGCCTTTACTTCAACCATCCTTTTTGGCAAGGGGCTTTCAGGAACAAACAGGTATGTACTCTGCCCTGCATCGCCTTTAGACGCAAGGGATCTAAAAGCGCCACAGTGAGACTTGAGCACATGTCTATTCCTCAAACTGTCGCAATCGGCAACGTTTAGTTGTACCCGGTTGAAGTCGATCAAACAGTGCACATCAAGTTACAATCCCACTCAAAAAGTCTCGCCCTGGAGATCCAAACCAGTTCTGGACCGTCTCAAATCCAATAAAATCCACCGTTGCTCGTTGATATGCTTGGCAAAGTCGAGAAAAGGGCGAAATGTCTTGGTGCCCATTGCAGGGTTTGGAATGCAGCGTGACCCAGATATGTGACAGTCGAGGTTTCGATAACCTTATTCTTGAGTTTATCTTTATTCTCGAGCTACTTTTTTTTTCAAATGTGATAGAAAGAAAGCCTTGTTTTTCTGTCCCTTAAATGATGGCGTTCTCAAATTGTTGGATATGTCATTCCTTTCTTGGACGAAAACGTCGATCGATAAGAATGCACAAGGCTTTTTGAATATTTGCAGTTTGCTATCAGTCAATATGGAATAGGAACATTAACATAATGAATGATGCCGGAGGAGTATATCAATTTGATGCACATGGTGGGTCTACTCTGCTTTTCAAGAGGAAGATTGAATGATCAAATCTGCCATCTCACTCAATGAGTCCGACATGACATCCATTTCACCAAAGATATCCACACATGCTTCCTTCTCGAGGACACTGCAATACGCAGATTTGAATCTATCCATTGTTAGCAATTGCCTTTGGCGAGAACTTGGCTACTTGCCCGACTTGCTTCGCAGCTGACACGTCCCACATATGAGCAGCAGCAAACCAAAGCTCTTGAGCGCCCTTTAGTTCCTCAAAGGTCGACGCATAAGCCTTGAGATCTGGCTTTCCCACGCCAAATGAATCGCATGAGATGAGATGCTCCTTGGGAAACTCGATGCCTGCCTTGGTGAAATACGAAAGGACTCGATCGTAGTCACCGGCGGTAAGACCCCTAACAGTATATCCAGCACTTCGCAGCTTCTCGAAACATTCCTTCACATCGGGTCTTGGCTCTAGGGCAAAATATCCCTGTGTGATCTTTTCGATATCTTGCTGGGTTGCGAATTCGCGGGGCTCTTGAATTCCTGAGAGCCAGAGCATGCGGTAGAAGAGTGATGAGAAGAGCTTGTCAAATTCGACATAGCGGTTCGTCATGCTTAAATAAGTGTACTCCCTCTCGGCTGCTTCTATCCAAAGATTGATCAAGAGACTGGGTTTAACGTTTTCTGCACGTAGCTTTTCTCCGAGTTGGTTGTCTAGTGCTTCAACGAGCTTGTCATAAGACACACAGGTGCCAACAATGTCAAAGACAACATACTTTTCGTTATTTGGTGCCATAGTGATCCGATGCGTATCACAGAGTGAAAGAGAAGCCAGGAGTTGTGTGGAGAAGTAATACAATACGAAAGTTATACTAAAATATCTTATTAGTACCGAAGTGAGTTGGTTTCTCCGCAATCGGATACAGATTCCGGTTGATAATGACAGTTCGTCGGATACCTACCCGTTGACTCATGCGGGGGAGGATAGAGATAAGCATCAGCAAACTCCAAGAAGCTCCATATTTTTGTCTTCACCGGCTATCCATGTCCACTGAAGTATTCCTAGGTCAAACTGATGTCCGGCGTTACTTCCGGAAGTTGATTGCCATCAATAGTAACAAGTTGAGTAAGGAATAGGCAAAGCCTTGTGGCTAAGATTAGTGACAGAAACTGAACCCTGGACCCAAGTTCTTGTGTAGAATTAACCTAGTTTCTTCAGTATTCGGGAATTCTGCTTCTTGAAATAGGCAGGCTCGATCTAGGCGACCAATATCACGTTGTGTTTCAAATTTTCGTGGCGCAGATCGCGTTGTCTTTCAACCCAAGCTGGCCTCAAGGCCACAATGGCCAATCACTATGAGCGATACCCAAAATACACTACAAGGCAGCAGTCGAATAAAAAACTATATATAAAGTAGATAGGTCTGGTTCCAGTCTTTCCTCATAAATCTCATTACAACATTGTCGATTCACCCAATATTCCAACATTAATTACTCCCTCTACTTCCCCTTTGCTCCTCCTTGTGGAAGATAGGAGCCGCAGTACAAAAGATCCTCGTTCTGGTTGGGAGTTACGCCGCCACCGACACCGCTCATGGCAGCTTCTGAAGTCTGTTTGCCAGGATAGCCCTCGCATGTCTCGGCGAAGTCCATATCAAGATAACAGGGATCTTCGAAATCGAGGTCAAGAAGCTCTTCCAGCCTGTCGTTCCCGAAGTTGGAGTGCACAAACGATGAAGGGTTTGTCCGCGACTCGGTCTCTCCAGAGAAGAGTGTTGACAATTGAGCCATGTCTTCAAATGTAGTTAATGACTCAGTGATAGGCCACTCAGGTAGTGTCGCGGCTGGCAGGAATTCGGTCAACATCGCTCGAATTATGGGAGTTGGTCTGTTTTCGAATTCCTTCGGGATGCCTTCAGGCGACAAGTGAGGTGCTGTAGGTTCGGTCAGGTCAATCTCGGGGAAGATGGTTTCGCGAATTTGTCTCCAGCTTTTCTGGGGTACGGTTTCCGCTTTGTCGCTCGGAAGTGGAGGGACAGTAGTCTTTTTCCATCCTCTGTCTTTGAAACGATCGTACTGCTCTTGACTCATGACCCAGGCTCCCTCCCGGACCTTTTTGTTATTCTCTGACGGGCTTATGGGGCAGTGATTCGTTTCGTGGTCGATCTTGGCTAGTCTGAGGGCATTCATTGACCCGCAACTGAACTTGTGCAAACACTTGGCACACCAGAAGATGGGAGAGTGGCATCGTTTAAGGTGCTCGCTAGTGTCGCTGTTAGTACCATAAGCTCCGATTGAGTCGACTTTACTGACTTGTGTTTCTCAATGCTTGGAAATTGTTTGTCGCAATAATCAGGATGCTCTTCGGCTACGACGCAGTGATAAAGACATTTCGAGGGGGCACCGGTAGCAGCTTGCATTGTCACAAAAGATTAACAACCTATGTGGCTCGTCCACGTAGACGAGCTCAATCATCCAGGTCAACTCCGGTTGTATCGGCAGTCTGGTACCGAGAACGGTCTTCGTGATCTGTCGTGGTGGCCACAATGTGTTCCTTGTTCCAGTATTGCAGCCGATGTGGATTGAACCGCCACGAGCTTGACGTTTTGCGGGGGGTCTGTATGGGACAGAAGTTTCGTCGAAATCGGTCTCCAATCCGTTGAGTATTACGCTATGTTTCTAGAAGTCGTTCGTCAATTTGCGTCTTGCCAAACAGTTTGTTGTCGCACAAAAAGGGATGGCTTTACCTTGCTCCCTCACTACTAAATTCGTTGGTGGACAGCGGGCTAGCCTGTGGCCGAATCCTTTGAATGTGCGGGTGCCTCTTGTTTCTCGTGATCTAGAAACAAGAGTAGATAAAATCTGGGGCGCTGGGCAGGCCATAGTCTGTTTGAGGCTCATGCGTGGTGCGCCTGCCCATGAAAACATCGCAAAAACATGCAGCTCTGCGATGTTTTTTTTTTTTTTTTTTTGCTGGTGACTTGACACTCCTTTCCCCCCTCATCTTCAGCAGCAGTAAGCAGCCCAACATGACCCTACCCGTACCCAGGTGCCCAATCCCTTTTAGGTACGATCAGCCTGAAACATGCATATTGACAGCGAATTTACCATACGGTGTAAACATGGCCACGTACACGCTGCCACCGCTCCTCTGATCTGGGAAGTCATGACGAGTAGATGTCAACCTGCAGTAGAAATGGGGGGTATCCGACAGCTCGGTACAGGTTGTTTCTTCTTCTGCTTGGGGGCCATCTTGGCACTGTCTCGATATGGTATGCTTCGCGAAGCTTTGGTGTTGAGGACAGTACTCTCCAAAGAACGTAAACCCTTCTCATAACAGAGTGTGAGTTTATCACTGTCGAATTGGCAACTCCCAATCTCGGCGATCATCTTGAGAATAATCCAGTGCATGTTCTGATTGACGTCGCATTTGGTGTGGCTCTTGGTAGGACTTTGCGGGGGAACGACATTCACAGACTCGGGAATGCAGGGGCCGTCTTCGACAAGAGACCCATCCAAGCTTCCGGGAACATCTCAAGACTGTTATTGGCTGTTTTGCGGTATTATTGGAAGAGCTACTTACGGCAGTGTAGCAAACTCTTTGGAACACGTGGGATCTAAGGTTAGATTGGATGCAGGAATGAGGATGACAAGCAGGGTTGACCAGTTGAATGAAGATCATCGCATAGTATAAGCCTTGGGTGTGTTTCCAGAATGCGGTAGGAACCCATCTAGTATGGGAGTCGACTGGGAACTATTTCGCAGTCGGAACTGTTGCCTTCTTAGAGGGAGCTCACAATATACAGCCATGCTTGCCTGAGGTATCACATCGGGTCACTTGGCGCACGCAGGAGATATGACTTGCTCAATCATGTACCATCGCATTATACTGTACCTATGTTGAAGGACCTCTAATGCCACTTTTGACTGCTCTATAGAATCCCCGTCATATCCTGTTGCCGACCAAACTATTGACAGACATAAACAACAAAGCGCGCTATCCTTGCCAACGTCTACCCAACGATCGCAAAGCCTTCTTGGCCTTGAACCTCAATAAAGTTGCCGTCAGGGTCTGCGACAAAGATGAGGGCTTCAACACTTTGGCCGAAGTTTTGAACAATAGCCTCTCTTTCTTCCTGATCAAGCTGCTCAACAGCTTTGGGTAACAAGCCGACAGCAGGACCAACCATAATGCTCGAATCAAGTTCAACAAAGGGCTCTCCGGATCTCTTGAGTACCGAGATATGCGGCATTGTATCCAACCGTTCCTGAAATGCTTGTATGTCAGGGACGACGATACCAATGCGACCAAACGTGTTGGGATGTTGTGCGCCAGAGTCAATGTTCTTTACTGGGACATCAACGAAGCAGATTTCTATCAGGCCCTGCGCGTTGTTCTTTTCGCGGTTCATCTCGAGGGCTGTCTGGTAGCCAGTTCCATTTTTGCCACCATGAGCATGGGCTAGATACGTGATCGAGTATGACTTGGTGATCTGAAGAGTAAAAAGTTTTCTAAAGCCGAGTAGTTCGGTATAGAATTGGATACTGGCCGTCAAGTTTCTCGTGTTGATAGCCATGTGGTTGAGAAACGTCCCTTGAGTCGCAAAATCTGCTGGCTCATCGCTCCCGACAATAGGGTAGGGGAACTCCCCTTCGCGTGGAAGCATGCCCAGGATGGAATGTGATGTGACAGTGGAAATGAGCTGCGCTCCAAAGAGGAGAGCTGAGAGGATTTGGACCATCGTGATTTTGGAATTCAGTTAAAGTGAATAGTTTATGAGACAGGTTTATTTCTAATGGTACAATGGATTGATGCGATGAGCTTGGGAACGGGTGAGAGTGTATCGACTTTTATCATCAATTCTACATATTTCTGATAAACGATCAATACAAATACTCGCCTTTACAAACTCATAAGCTGTCAGCTTCATTTACTGTAACGTCAAGATGATATCTCGAATTATTGCGATGCCCAATCGCTCGAGATTCGCGAAACGCGAGACATGCCAGCGATTGGCTTCGCGCCAACAAGACCAAGAGTCAGCTTACGCCCAGCCAAACTGATTCAACAATTAAACGTTATAGAAGGGTTTGCATTTATGTGATACATCTTGTGTCGACTCAGTCATAGCTAGATAGAGACTAGAGTCTGTGTCAATGAGAAGAGAAAGATGGTCATCATCCACGCACATGGAGGTCGTGTTGCCACACTGTCCATAGAAGCTTTGGTTTTTGAAGCTTGGGAGTAGAAAGTAATTGAGCAGATGGCCGTACAGAATAGCCCACAGAATGACCTGGTTATTTTGTCTCCCAAGGTCAGTTACGTCAGCCCGCTAAGGACCTCCTGTGGGGACATTATATCCACTGGAACAAATTTTGACGCCATTCGCATCAAATGATGTCAGCTATTGTTCCTCACTACAGTCGAAAAACGGTTCTCGTTAGCCAAAACGGTGAGAAAATGTCGCTAGGAAACCATGAAGCGTTGATCATACAAATTTTCCAAGGTTTTCACAAGCGATGATCCTTGAGCAAGTTCCGGCAGTTGTCCATGCCCACTTGAGCAAGAGGGACGATGATCCACCAACCAAGGAGTGAAGTCATCCTGGTTTTCAAGATTCATCGCAACACACCACTCCGGAGCTTTACTGCCGATCGGGACAGCTACCAGCTATGAACAAGAGGGGAAGCTTTAGGGAAGCTGCAGATTCAAGGCACAGGTACATCAAGTAAAGCTGCAGTCACGAGGTACTGGGCAAATATGTTTTTCGGAATTTGCTTTCAATTGAATGGAGACGCGTCCGCCTCAATCCATGGTGCTTTTTTTGCACACAATCAAGCTATGCTAATTGATATCAAGATTCTATATCGCTGTGTCTATGCTAAAAGTCCCATGATCAAATTCGTCGTAGGCTTTTCAGATCCCAACCCAAACGCCAAAACAAAGCAGTGTCGTAGAAGTTCCGTTAAATAATCCAATTCTGTAGTAATCAAGACGCCTACATTACGGCAGCAGCGTCATCGGCGCCGCCGTGAAGGACGGGGTTGATCTTCTCGTCGAAGTAGCACTTGAAGTCCTCTCCCAGCTGAGCGCGAAGAGCCTTCTTCACAGCCTCAAGAACGTTGGGGAATACACCGAAATTTGCGGGGTTTTCAATGTCATTCTCACCACCTTGGAAGACACCGGTGCGGACAAGACATGTGTTCCAGCCGTACATGTTTCCGCCGACGATGTCGGAGGCGGGGTTGTCACCGATCATGTAGATATTCTCAGGAAGGCGCTCCTCGCCGTGAATCTCGCCCATCCAGGAGGTAAGGACGTCGTCGGCGTACTTGTAGGTAGCCAACTCGGGCTTACCATAGACGACACGCTCGAGGTCGGCACCAGTGAGGGCCTTGTACATGGCCTCGAGACCAATGCGGAAAGCACCCTGAGACATACGAGGGGTAGGGTGCTCAGTAGGGCAGAGAAGATCGCCCTGGGAAAAGTAGATGGGAACGCGCTCGGCGACGGGGTCCTCAGCGACGGTGCCGAGACGTCCATTCTTGGAGCGGAGGACATCCATGATGATTTGCATGTCAGTGGCGTAGTCGCGCGAGTCAGAGAAGACCATGATAGCCTCAATGCAAATCTTGGTGAAGTCACGGGGACGGGAGGTGGCACGCTCCTCGTCGGTGAAGACACGGTAGGGAGCAATGGTAGGATCCCAGGCAACAATGTCGTTAGGGACAATGATGTTGCGGAAGCCGTACTGCTCAGCGACCTCACGGCAGCGGTAACCCTCACCACCGACAACGAGGACAGTGCTGTAGTACTCGGCCAGAGCACTCATGGGAGTGTGAGACTGGATGAACTGGTCGGTGCTGACGGGGTTGCCGAGGATCTTCGAGAGCTGCTCGCAACGAGCCTTCTCGATCTTACCAGATCCGTTGGTGAGGAAGATGTGGGGGATCTTGATGCCGAGTTCGTTGTCTCCGTTAAGGATCTCGAGAGCCTTCTTACCCTCAGGGATCAGACGGTCGCCGTGGACAAGGACACCGTCAATGTCAAAGGCGAAAGCCATGTTCTTGGCCTTCTTGACCTTGTCGGCCATCTGGTCCTGAACCTGAGCAACGAGGAGCTCACGGGTAGGCTGGATCGGGGGCATGCCGGGCCGAGTGGGGCGCCCGTCGGCATGGTGGACGGAGGAGAGGCGTGACTGACGCTTGCGGGGGATGGGCAGCGCAGTACCGAAGGAGTTGCGGGAGGATCGTCGGTCCCTCATAGAGGGAGACACGCTGAGAGTGTGCATGTACTTGGCCGCCTCAGAGATGGAGGATCGGGTAGCGGGAATCTCTTGAGGACCGTTGCCGTCCTCAGTGCCGGGGATGGCAAGAGACTCACGGTGGTCAACACCGTTGGATTCACCGTTGACGTTAGACATGTTGCGTAGGGTACTAGGAGAACTGGGGATGTTTTCGTCGTGGGCAGGAGACATTCCTTGAGGAAAAGAACAAAAAGAATGAAGAGAGGGATGAAGAAGCTTATGTATAGACGGGAGTGGGCAGTCGTCAAGAGGAAGGGGGTATCAAGTTGTTATCGACTGTTGGATTGAGATGAGAGAGTGATGATGAAAGAGATCTCGATTGTATGGGGCGGGTATCCGTATTTATCTACCTCTGCGGGCTCCTTCCCTCTGAGACCGTCCGGTTCTTTTCTGACCCCGTACCTTCCTGCAGTGTGAAAACTCGCCCATTCGTCTCTGTTGATATCATCATTATCTTTTTTTCGTCTGCCTCGTTTGGATGAGACTGGGACTGGCGCCTCCATCCATGGCCAGCCATGCTTTCAAACGGCGCTACCGAAGTGGGACCCTTATTTTTCTCGGTCGTTCACCGTCAATGCCTGTTCCGTTGGACGTATTCTTTTGTTTGATGTACACGTATAGTACTTGAAGAGACAGGATAAAGCATGTAAGGGTCTTGGTATCGCATCGTATCCGTTATCTAACGAGAACTAGAGTAGGGAATTGTAATAGGCTGGAATTGAGGTGGTGGCATTGACCGTTTCCGCGACAGCCAGTGTAAAAACTAAAGTTACCCTACCTCAGTCAGTACAATTCAGGGTCTGTCCGTTACAGCAGCAAAGTGGTACCGTACCAGGGAGAAACAAACTTTCAGCCTTCCCGCGCCAGTCGTCATAGCGGAGGTGACGTGAAGTTGTCGTTTGTGTCAAGATTGACTCCGCAGCCCCTCTTAGCAAGTTACACCATTCAACAAGATATGCCTCAGAAGAGTGGTTATCATGGCAGTACTGACAAGGTACTTTGAGTGCTATCTCGTGAAAGTGAGCGGCATGCGGCGGTTGTTCCGAGGAGAGTCCGCTCCCAAGTGGATATCTCCAGTGGAACCTCTTCTGTGTTGTGCCTGTTTTTCCTACGGGAATTAATCGCTACAGTGGAGAAGATATCGATAACTGCTGCAGAAACGCATGCCAAGGGTTACTTTTCTGACATCATCCTAGTCTCCACTGCCGAACAAGACCCTATTTTTTATTCTCAGTCCCCTGTTTCGTTCCCTTTCTTTTTTTTGAGGCTTTACAGTACGTACCTTGGCCCCAACCGACGACCGTCTTTCTCACGGCGGTGGATACCGTTACAGCTTTTACGGCAAAGGCGGGTATCTTTTACTGAAATAAAACGTGCTGAATACTCTGGTTGATGGAAGGATCGCCACTGCGGCCCACTATTGGTGATAAGATTGCTTTCGGCTTTGGTTGAGCCGCCATTTCCCTGACTCAAGTCTTTGTCCACGTCGGTCGGTCTGTAGGTATTCTACGTAAACCAGGGGGGCAAATACAGTAGCGACTTCAAATGTACTGATTGTAATTATTCCATCACAGTGAAAATTTTACAATTTTGACTTGTCGTCGCTAAACCGTTTTCATCACAGTTTTTCTAGAAGTTTCCCGTATAAAGGACATGACGTCAATGAATCATCTCTTGCTCGCCTCGCGCGCTCTCGGCGAAAAACAAGCCACCTCATCAAGAGGAAACAATACTGTAATGGACGCGAGGTAGGGATCCATGCCACCTATGCTGGCACTCGTACGTACGTAGGTACTGTACTTCAATTGCCGTGACACGATGATGTACCTACCTCCACCAGTGATCCAAGTAAATTGACTGAGAGATTTTTAATTGTTAATCCCTTTAAAACCCATTCATCTGTAAAACCCCCATCGCCTACTCGTACCATTCTTGCTTGACCTACACTCATACTCCATCTCTCATACCAAACCTCCCTCAAACACCATCAAAATGTCCGTTTCTAACCAGACTGTCTTCACCCTCAACAACGGTGTCAAGATGCCCGGTGTGGGCTTTGGCACCTTTGCTAACGAGGGCGCCAAGGGTGAGACCTACAAGGCTGTCATCGCCGCCCTCAAGACTGGCTACCGACACCTCGACTGCGCCTGGTTCTACCTGAACGAGGGCGAGGTTGGTCAGGCCGTGCGTGATTTCCTTGCCGAGGACAACGGCGTCAAGCGCGAGGACCTCTTCATCTGCACAAAGGTCTGGAACCACCTTCACGAGCCTGAGGAGGTCAAGTGGTCTTTCGAGAACTCTCTCAAGAACTTCGGCCTCGACTACATTGACCTCTTCCTCGTCCACTGGCCCATTGCCGCTGAAAAGGACGAGGACTACAAGCCCAAGATCGGCCCCGATGGCAAGTACGTCATCAAGAAGGAGCTCACTGAGAACCCCGAGCCCACATGGCGCGCCATGGAGGAGATTTATGCTAGCGGCAAGGCCCGTGCCATTGGTGTCTCCAACTGGACCATTGACGGCCTCAAGAAGCTCCTGGCCTTTGCAAAGGTCAAGCCCGCCGTTAACCAGATCGAGATTCACCCCTTCCTCCCCAACGAGGAGCTCGTCAAGTTCTGCCTGGACAACGACATCCTGCCCGCCGCTTACTCGCCTCTTGGTTCCCAGAACCAGGTCCCCACCACTGGCGAGACCGTCCGCTCCAACAAGACCCTTAACGAGGTCGCCGAGCGCAGCGGCAACACCCTCGCCCAGGTCCTTATCGCTTGGGGTCTTCGCCGCGGCTACGCTGTTCTGCCCAAGAGCTCTACCCCCTCTCGCATTGAGAGCAACTTCCAGATCCCCAGCCTGTCCGATGAGGACTTTGAGGCTGTCCAGAGCGTTGCCAAGGGCCGACACACCCGCTTTGTCAACATGAAGGATACCTTTGGCTACAACGTCTGGCCCGAGGAGACTCCTGAGAACGGAACCTCTATTGTTTAAAGCGGTTTATGAAGTTATGAATGAGATGTATACCCTATAGGATGAAGGAAAGAAAATAGGAAGCAATGTATATTATGGCGTTTTATTGCGGAAACAAAAGTGTAGCCTAGCAACTTATTCCGCTATTTATAGGAGTGTGAGCTTAGAATGAGCTGATGAATTCACATTCAAACGATTGTTACTACTGTTTGCACGTGATGTACAAGCCTCACAAGAACGTCTCAACACCACGAATGTTGATATTCCCAGTTATGAAACAAAGACAATAAGTACATGGACAGCGCTCACGGCATCTAATACCAGGAACCACATAAAATAAAGGCGAGGAAACTATAGCATCCTCTGATGATACATATGTACCCCCGGCTGATGATGTTATAGTTCGTAGAGTTTGCGGAGACGTAAAGAAACCTTAGTTGGCCTTGCGGAACTTGAAGATAGTAAGAACGACGTCTACACCAACGCTGCAACAGGATTTACCAAAACAGTATCATGGCAAGGCTCGAGATGAGTGGTTGTGTTTGTGTCCCCAAGTCTTGGTCGCTCCCGGTCGATTAGAAAGCCAGGAATTTCAAACTTGCAAAACACCATATTTCTCGAGCCTTCTCGTCTTAACATACTTAGTAAGAATATCAGAATACAAGTAAAGTCTTTCTAGATCCACGACTAGGGCTGCTGTAGTGATTCACCAGATAAGAATCGCCTCAACATCCGAGAAGATGCACGTAGGGACCCTGGACGGTGATCAAGTCCATAAAGATAAGACGACTTACACGGAAGATATCACGATTAAGATAACGGGCGTACAACATCGAATCACGGTCCGTTTAGATAACTCTAATCAACGCCTGTGCTTTCGAAACGGTACTCGAGCCAGGGTGGCAGATGGGTGGACTGGAACCATAGCCATCTCTACCATTGGTCAGTATGACATTTGCCACTATATAGATAGAAACAAACTGACAAGATCGCCCTTTTCCTCTTCTGGTAGATAGTCTTATCGAAGGAAACCGGTCTGTCCTGTTTCAGCCTTGCTCCCGTCCCTCGCCTCACAGACAATTGTCTACCACACCACGGCCTGTGCGGCTCCTCAGTTACTTGCTCTCCGCCAAATGATTCTTATTTAGATCTTATTAATGTTTTCGTTGGCTTGATTTGGGTTCAAATGTGCGGAAAGAAGACAAATCGCGAGTCAGTGACAAAATAGCTCGTATAGGCTGATTGCGCATGCATCTACCTCAAGTTTGGGTTCCATGTGTTCTACAACAAGTAGAATCTTGAATTACGATGCTTCTTCTTATGAAAAGCTACACATGAAAACGTAGTTGGAGGGAAAGTAGGAAACTTATCGTCTCGCCAAAGGTAGAGCTCTAGATTGGCTTCGCTGCATATGATAGAGGCGCTGCCGTTGTGCTTGTTCATTTGCACTTTGATTAGAGGTATATAGGGCAAAGGACAAATAAATAGACAATCAAGAATCGCTCCAAATTCGCTGTGTCTCCATTAACGATTACTTCACACAGCGAACTTGTAGAGATGATTAGCATGCGAAAACAGGATTTCAAGTTGAGCAAGCATATAAAATGAGCTGATCAGAAGTTAAGCTTCGAAACGAATCCTGTTGTCTCCAACAATCATTCCCAACACACCATACTAGATCAATAACCCTTTCTTACAGAATCCATCAACTCTTTTCAAGTTATTCATTCTGCTTTGCTGCTCCAGCCATCTTCTGCTGAAGTCTCGAAAACCCCAGAGAATCCACAAACTCGATAATTCTCTTGACCTTGGTCCCATCTTCATTCAAATGCAGAAACCACGAAAAGTCCATGGTGCTCTTTTCTCCTAGAAACACCATGTCGGCGACTGAAGTAACTGCAGCCTTGCGAGCGTTGACATCGATAACTAAGTCGGTGATGTTGTTGGCGTCCATTCCGCCGGCTTGGAGGCCTTGGGTGAATACAGTTTCGTAAGCTTCGTTTCCCATTGTGCCACCACCTCCGAGGATGGAAGGTAGCATGCTACGGAGACAATCCGAAGATGTGTTGCGGTTGACAAGTTGAGGATTGTTCTCAGCTCTTGCGTCTACGAAAGACGCAACATAAGATCTGACCGTGGCCTCGATATTTTGCTTGATGTCGGTGGAAGACATGTTCGATAGGAATCTTTGGCTGGAGTGAGTGGTAGCGATAAATTCGAGTTGTCAGATGAATGAAATAAATATAGGATCCAACTAGTGATGGCCGAGATAGTTATATACCTATCAAGAACCTGGTAACTGACTGTATGTAAGATTATGGTACAACACGACTTCTAATCTCAAGTCAGCATGATTCTGACAGAATGCGAGGCATCGGCCAATGGTTTATGTGAGATAGCGAGGATGTCAGAGGGAACTATGCCTATTTCTGGTGTTAATTGGCGAGACTGTCTTTCACTCTTGGCAACAAAGCATCTTTGTCTTGAGAAAGATCTAACCCTTCTGAGTATAAAGAAACATATTATCTTACTCACTCAAGCATCCATGGATGGGATTCAAACAGAGATTTGATAGATATGGAGTAGTAAAATGAGGCTATCCTCTGGGTTTATGGTAATATCCTAAACAATTCTGTCTTTTAGAGTACAGGTAGTCAACGATACAAAGTTGACTCGATATTGTGGAGTTTTGGCATAAAATGTGGAATAAATGACGGTGCGGATCTTGAAGTTATATTTCGTGCAATTTGATTGGTCAAGCCAGTGCCTTCCGGCGCGCCCTTCGATGTCAGTCTAATAATTCGATGGCAGAGAACTCCACATCTGATAGTAGGTATATAACATTCTGTGATCTCGGTACTGTACTATTACAATACAGCAAGCAAAACTTTCAATCAATTTTTTCTTCATAGTCGAAATGTCAAACACAACAGAATCAGTCATCATTGTCGGAAGTGGCATCGTAGGCTCTTCTCTAGCCTATTTCCTCTCTTCCACATCTCGAAACATCACCATAATTGACCGATCTTTCACCTCCTTGCTCGGCTCTAGTGGGATCGCCCCAGGCTTTATCGGACAGTTCAACGAGTCTGAAATTCTCACAAAACTTGCCATCGATAGTGTCTCTGAATATGTCAAAGTCCCTGGCGGCTTTGACAGAGTGGGCGGCCTAGAGATCGCCTTCCAGGACGCTGGCATCGAGAGACTACATACAAGATGCAAAGACGCCAAGAAGCTGGGATTACCTGCTGCTATTATGACGATTGAAGAAGCTCATAGTTTGGCACCTGACCTGGTAAATGCGTCGGGCGCTGGATCTGCATTGTTCTTTCAATCGGATGGAACGGCTAATGCCGTCAAACTCACAACCTGGTACCAGGATGAAGCAAGAAAACACGGCATCAACTTTGTTGAAGCTGATGTTGAACAGCTTGCCATCTCGGGGGGTCGCATCACAGGCGTCTCCATCCGAGAAAACGGCATCACCAAACAGCTCAACGCCGATAAGGTCATCCTCACAACAGGCATCTGGGCTCAAAGTCTCACTTCAGAGCTTGACTTTCCCGTACCTGTCATCCCCGTTGGACATCCTTATATGCATGGTCAAACTCGCGATCCTCTGCCCCACAGCCTTCCATTTGTCCGATGGCCCGAACATCACGTTTACGCTCGCGATCATGGAACCAATTATGGTATCGGAAGTTATGATCACGCACCCATTGGCCAGAAACCAGGAGAATCCGCAACAGGAGAATGGGTAGATTGGTTCAAACAACCTCTCAAATTCGCAACCGGTCTACTTCCGCCAGATGCAGCAGCGCAGTTCAAAGACAGCAGGAAGTTCAATGGTGTTTTCTCAATGACACCTGATAACATGCCTTTAGCTGGTAAGATCGATTCGGTTGATGGACTGTACACAGCGGTGGCAGTTTGGGTGACACATGCGGCGGGCTGTGCCAAGTTTCTGGTCGACGTGATCGATGGAAAGACTGTGGACAGCAAAATGTCCAAGGCTCTTGATCCAGAGAGGTTCAGAGGACAGGACTTTTCTGACTTGGAAGAGAAGTCACTGCAAGGTTACAACTCAATCTATAAGACGGTAAAGTCTTAGCTGTTGGGTTATCATAGAGATAAGACGAAGAAAATGCTAGGCCTAGGCCACAGGACATATTTGAATCATAGAAGTTAAACACAATCATCTTCGTGTGTGTACCGTACTAGTCAGATCCTTCGAGATCAAGTCCCATCATAATTCGTCACTTCGTATGGGCAGACCCACTGTCAGACACTACTCTGTATCAGGTATAGCGCTCAACCTTTGTTCATGGCAGTTGTCATCCTCTTTATCTTGCCTCGCATCCAGTCCTTCTCTCTTCACTATTCGCCATCTCGTAAGGACATGCCACGACAATGACAAGAGTGAAACCAGGACAGAGAAAGCGCGCAAAAACCTCCAAAGTCAGGTCCGGGTGTGGAACTTGCAAGTGAGTCCATGCTGAGACCTGCTGGCATAGATGATGTTAATTGGCTTACAGGAGTATATCATTCTCAGTCTCGTTAGCAAACTGATTCTGACTGGCAATAGTACGACGAGTCAAGTGTGACGAGGGACGTCCGATTTGTCTACGATGTTGGTTCGCCAATTTTCTGTTATACTACGATTCGCTAATCTTTATCAAGGCTCATCGACTGGCCGCAAATGCGACGGCTACCAAGCATCTCCCTCACCCAAGTCACATGAAGCTTCTCCAACATCCATCGTCTCTACATATGCAAACAGCATCAACGCAGATTTGATTCAATTCTTCGTCGAAAAGACCCTTGATGACTTTCAAACATTCTTCCCAGATAATTTGTGGAGTACCAAGATCTTGCAAATAGCACACACCGAAGACTGCATCAAGAACGGAGTCATGGCCTTGTCCCACTTTCATCGACTCTATCTCACACATCAACAATGGCAGCAGGTGGACCCGGCACCGGCATTAAAACATTATAACCTTGCCATCAAGACCATACTCTGTACATCTAACGATATCACATCACAAGGGCACGTACTTGTCCTTTCGTGTATCATCTTCATTTGTATCGAGGTTGGCAGTTTCGAATCGAGTGTCAAGTACTTAGGCTAAGTCACCAAAGTTACTACAGGGCAAGACTGAATCAGCTATCAGCCTTTTCAGGTATGGTTGCAGCATGATTCAGCAGTATAGGAAGACCCGGCCTTCCACATACACGACAATGAATTCCCCCTGCACCGACGCCGAAGAAACGTTCCGTCTTGCTGAGGCATGCTTAAAGCGCATCGCAGTCCAGTTTCTAACGGTAAACCCTCTCGCAACTTACCAGCCGTCACGTAAACATGCTAACAGGATATCTAACAAGCTCGTTGCTGATATCGACCCCAGCTTGTGGTTCTTATTCTATAACACCTTCGGTAGTAACGTTGCACTACAGACAACCACCTTCACATCTCTCGCAGATGCAAGAGAGGCCCTGCTCGAAATTATAGTTGAACAAGCCAGTCCCGGATTGAAAAACAAATCAGCTCGAGATATCATAGCTCATTCGGCAAAGGTTACTAGATGGGGCGAATTGTTCGATGCCCTTCTTGTTCAGTTGAACGACAGCGAAAAGCTACTCAGTGATGCTGAGAGGCGATCTATTGCGCTTCTCCAACTTCACCGTAAGTATCTCGAGATAAACGTCGCTAAATATGCTTATGGGCGCGGGGATCCATGTTTTTGGGACAAGTTCATCCCCGAGTTTGACGAGATTGTGCGGTATGCTGCCACAGCCGTTGGACTGGAGCAAGACTATACAAGACGAAACTGGTGCACAGACTCTTCGCAGAAGGCATATTTTCACATAGATCTTGGTTTCACCTCTGTACTGATATCAGTCATTGCTCGATGCCGCGACCCATTTGTTCGCAGAAGGGCTATTGCGGTGATGCTGGCAGACCGGGTCCAAGAAGGTGCATTTAGTGGATCTGAATCCGCCCGGGTTGGTGCGAGAGTGATGGAACTTGAAGAAGCAAGGAGCGGAAAAGAAGTCAAGTGCAGCAGCGATATTCCTCAAGAAGCAAGAGTGAGAACGATACGAGTTCATCTGGCAGGGGAGGAGGAAAGGATTAGACTTGTATATGGGTTCTCTAAGGGATGCGTCCAAGAAGTAAGGAGTATGACTGGAAACTAATGATTGGCGACAAAACTAGACAAGAGAAATTGAGACTTAATTTTAGAACTTGTGGATAAATCGGATCTCATTTCCATGAAAGAGGATGAATATGTAAGAAAGATCAGTGACTCCCTGTGTTGGATGAAGAATGATTCATTCTCCATTTTCGGTTAGGATATACAGCCACTAATCCACCACTAATTCCTAGCCTATTGGACTGAAGCCCACTAACTATTCTTGATTTCGACTCATCTTGATAGGCAGAATCGATCCATTTATTTCCTCTATATAATTGTATCAGTCGCTTTATTTCCGTCCGATCATCTATCCACTCTCATCACCATCTACAACTTCGATCAAAAGTCTCTTTGATTTAGAGGAATGACCTTGACAAGCACCACCACAAACACAACCATCACCTCGGCCACAAAAATGACATTCCCTCTACCCCAAAAGGCTACTGGCCTTCGCGAAATTGACCCTTCACTCCTTGATCTTCGGAGCGACTCAGAGATCATTGCCCAACTTCAAACATTCCAACCAATCACTTCTGAGAAAAACGTCTGGGCCATTTGGGACAATGGTTTTGAACGCATGTATCCTACCCATCAACAAACAGTACTCAACTGGGTCCGTCGTCTCGGCCCTGGTTGGACAGTCCGTCTGGTAGATTTCGTCGAGGGATCACCGAATAACATTTACAACTATGTCAGTAAAGAGTGGTTTCCAGAATCATTCATTAACAAAACTATGGATGGCAAGCACGCTCCTCAACACGCAGCTGACCTTGCTCGATTGCCGCTCATCTTTGAGTATGGCGGTGTTTATATGGACGTTTCAAACATGCTTCATACTCATCTCGACACGCTCTTCTGGGACCACCTTTCAGCTCCTGATACACCTTACGAGATGGGCGTATGGATCATCACAGGCCAAATCAGGAACAAATGGGGCGATTTTGGAAACTTTTTGTTTGCAGCTCGCAAGCACTGTGAGTTTGTCAAAAATTGGCACAATGGATACAAAGAGCTTTGGAAAGGTCGAACAAACGTTGATGGTTTCCACAAACACCCATTGATTCAAGAGATCGGTCTTGCCGAGGCCATGAGGGATCCCGAGCATGAGGAGCAGCTTTACTGGATGACAGATTATGTCTCACAAATGGTCCTGGGAGACCGAACACGGAACCTTGTCGATGTCAAAACAGGATGGAATGGACGTGAATTTTGGGAAAAGAAAGTCTTTATGGTGGAGGGTATTCAAAACGGCATCCTCGGTGCTCTGAAGACCAACCTATGCGGGCAGAAGCAAGCTGATCTTTTCACCACGCGTCTCGACGAGCCCGATCTTGCTAAGAGGGCTGAAGCCGAAGAGTTTGTGATCGAGATGCTTGAGAAGAGCCACATGTACAAGGTATATCACAACTCCATGGCTGGTCGCCCAGCTCTGGGAGACCTTGTCAAGAAGAAGGAGAACCAAGATGTTACATTCCGCCCAGGTACCTTTGGGGAGCTGTATCGGTATGGAACTGTTCACTGGGAGGCTACGAGACAGGTTGAGAGGTTGGAGCCTCAGAGTAACGGGGATGATCTGATATATGGTACTCCTACTAGGACAGCTGCTTCTTTTTTGAATTAGACTTTATGTAGACCTGGCGCGATAGATTTCGGAATGGATGGAGGGTAACTGAGTAAATGCTTTAGGATAAACTGAACTAATAGTTTCGTCCCTGACTTCCCAATAGCCCAAGGGCATTCTACATCATACGCGTGAACTTGGGTTTTAATATTTGCAGCCCAGACTTGGGTGATGGGGACGGACGAGGGGTACGACAAGCTTTGACACTCAAGTTTGGAGCACGGAAAAGAGGTGAATATGCCCCGGCTGACCAGTAAGTAAACCATGCACCCCCTTTTCTTTTCTGATATTATGTAGACATGATTTATGTATCTCCGAGGGACAGGGACCCGGAATGGAGAATGCCACAGTGGGGACATGCTTTTGCTTAAAACAGGGGCTGAACTATTGGATGAACGGGGAGTTCGAGACTTGTCATCGGACCATCGCTCGGAACCTCGTCTAGCTCGTCCCAACAATTACTGTGTGGGTGGATTGATAATCAAGGTTAATAACAGACCGTTTGATCGTCTTGCCACACGATGGAGAATCTGTGACGATTGCCTCTATCATAACCAATGGTTGCAATCTGCTGTGCGGTTAGCGGCACCATATTCACATACGTTGATTCTATCGAGATCACCTCAGTCGCCTGAAAGACGTTTGTGGGGGGACATAGAGCGCATGAGCATACTGCATGAGCTGATATGAAGCCCAGACAAACCTGACAGAATTGGGAATTCTGGGCTTGAATCACGACATCCGAAGAAGCAAGGGTCAAGTGGGGAACGGCGGACCATCGCTAAGACTCCAACACATGTACCTGTGTATTGAGACTTGTCGTTACACGCCAGGGACAGGTCATTAGAGTGCTGCTTGGATCGTCTGAGTTTTGCACCTGAGATAAAGTGTCTGATCATTACAGCTTCCAGATCTTGGGCAAAAGAGTGATGTTTGATCTCGTCATATGGCTAGTCAATTCGGCCATGGACGATCGCTGCTGTTCTGAGATGCAGCCAAGACTTGCATGGGGGGTAAATAAGCTTAACAATAAACTAAAATCTTTATTCTGTGGTTCCAGCCCATACTTGACACCATTCGTCACACCATAATCCGGACAAACAAGACCAGAGACCAGCTTTTGTAACGGCGAATTGCAGCGGATAATGACCCTCCCAGTTGCTGATAACTAAGTCATTGATCAGCAGAGACAACAATGCAGTCAGTTCAACTCCCCGGTGGCGACTAATCTTGGCGTCACTCATTTCTCTTGGCGCCAAAGTTTAGCGGGGAGTACAGCTCTAGGCAAGCCCGTATCAAGACTCATCGCTGGCCAACGCCTCTTCGGGGAGCTTACGAGTTGATTGGATATTGTTGGATCTGGTGAGTGATTTACGTGCTCATAACCCCCACTAGCTGCGCGATGGTGGTAATTGAAATCAGCCAAGACCATCATACCAAGGCTGGGCTATGCAGAGCCTCGGGGAGATTCCATTCGATAGAGTAAAGTCATCTTCCACGCTATGAAAAAGACACACAGAGAAAACAACCGACATGTACACAGTTGAGTCGTTATTCTATCGTTTGAGTCTCGCATCTCAACACGCGGTATCAAAACTAAAGTAAACTAACAGCCTGGAAAGTCAATCACATCTACATAAACTAAAAAGATTGACATTTTCTCTTGATTGCGCCATCCAATCATTTCCTCACGACTTGATACTTTTCTCCTAATGGATTCTCCCTTCCCACCATAGCCCCGGCACTTGGTCCATTGCGTGCTCACCTTGGCTTGCGTGCCAAGATCGTCCAGACCGACCGAGTTCGGCCAGTGACATTCTTCCCGTTCCCAGCAAAGGATTGATAAGAACCCCCCGAGGATCCGAAATTCTGTTCAAGAAGAATCTCAGCATCCTCAGCAACATTCATCTCAAGCTCAGCAACAATGGCCAAGCTCGAGACAACCCAGTCCAACTCGGACTACCCCGTCCCCAGAGAAGACGAGGAGAGTCTTACTCTTCACAAGGATTGGACTCCAGAAGAGGAGAAAAAAGCAAAGCACAAGTAAGATTATTTGTCGCGCCTTTGAATATTGTGAGATTGACCTCGACTCTAGGTTGGATTTGATCATCATGCCTCTCTTGACTCTCGGCTTCTTCTGTCTTCGTAAGTCACCATTATCATAACCATTCTATCTGTCTATTTGAAGAACTGGGTCACAATGCCTTTTCATGATACAGGACTTTTGTGGAAAGAGCAGTTCTATTGAAATGTCAGGCTAACCACTTCATAGAACTTGACAGAGGCAATATTGCCAACGCTCTGACAGACAACTTCTTCGAAGACGTCGGTATAACTCAGAATCAGTTCAATGTCGGACAACAGATGCTATCACTCGGAATCGTGCTGTTCGAAATACCTTCCAACATGATCCTCTATCGAGTCGGCCCTGGCAAATGGCTGACACTCCAACTCTTCCTCTTCGGCACCGTCAGCACTTTCCAGGCTTTCCAGAACAACTATGGATCTTTCGTTGCAACTCGGTTCTTGCTTGGCATCACAGAGTCAGGCTTTATCCCTGGTGGTCTCTGGACGCTGAGCACATGGTACACCCGGAAGGAGACGGCAAAGAGGGTCATGTTCTTTTACTTTGGTAATCAGTTTGGTCAGGCCTCTTCAAAGCTTCTAGCATATGGTATTCTTCATATGCGAGGTGTTGGAGACAAGGCTGGCTGGTACGCTTCCCTTGTCTGATACAATGTTGTTTCTTTCCACTAACTTGCTGCAGGTTCTGGCTGTTCGCATTGATGGGTGCCTTTACAGTCCTCAGTGGCATCGTTCTAGGTTGCTGCCTGCCAGATTCTTTCAAGAACCCTCGTAGCACCTTTTTACCAAACGTCAAGATCTTCAACGACAGAGAGCTGCACATCCTCCATGCCCGAGTTCTGCTCGATGATCCTATGAAGGGAAAGAAGAAGAAGAAGATTGGTCTTCCTGCGTTCAAGAAAGCTGTATGTCCATTGCCCAACCCAAAGCAAAGCATAACTGACACTTGCAGTTCTCCAATTGGCGTCTTTGGGCCCACGCTGTCATCACACTATCAAATAATGCCCCCCAGCGTGGTTTCGACACGTATTCTCCCTCAATCGTTAAGAGTTTCGGCTTCGTCGGTCTTACCAGCAATGCCCTCGCGTCTGTTGGTCTTTTCCTCCAGATTCCTGTCTCTTGGTGCTTTAGTTATGTCTCAGACAAATAGTGAGTTTCCTCGTCTCATCAATTCTTGCCAGTGCTAACAATTTTCACAGTAATAAGAGGCCCGAAACAGTCATCGCTGGGTTGAGTCTACATCTTCTTGGCTACGTCTTCAATCGAATCTTCACAGAGCTTTCACTTCGAGGTGTCAGCTACTTTGGGGTCGTTTGGACACAAACATTTGGCACTTTCTCTCATCCCCTCAACATTGCCTGGATGTCACTCGCCTGTGACGACTCTGAAGAGAGAGCTCTAGCCATGGCAATGGTTATCATGTTTGCCAACATTGCCGGTATTGCTGGTGCACAAATCTTCCGCTCCGATGATGCACCAAAGTATCGTCGTGGATTCAGTATCAATATCGCTATTCTCGCTGTGGGTCTTTCCATTGCAGCCGTGCGATATGTTGACGATAAGTTCTGGCGTTGTGATAAGGTTGCTGAAATTCAGGAACAGCTTGCTCGTGAGAACGAGAGTACTGGTGATGAGAAGAGTGATGGACAGAGGGATGTCAATCCTACTCTTGGACTTGAGAAAGCATCTCCTGCCGAGTTGAACCCTGTTGCCAAACCCACACAGTAATTAATTGTCTGTCATTACTGTCGAGAAAAATAAGAATATTTTTTTGGGAAGAAAAACTTGGGGTGACATTTAGTTCCGATAATTTTATTCTTTGTATTCAAGAATACTCTGTCTCTGTTGTTGATTTGCCTGTGTGGATTTCTATATCGCGATCAAGTTCGTTCTGAAAGGTATCATCGCCGTTGATCAAGTCTTGATGCCTCCCAGAGGCTTTTTTCTAATTCTATCCCGGTACTTTGGGGTCTGATTTACTTGAAGTACATGTTTCATTAATCATAATAATATGTAAAAGTAGTGATATGGATAGTGGGCAGAGGAGATGTTAACTTTTTACCTCCTTGATATTTGTCATTGGTCTTCAGGCTTAGTTTTGTAAGAGCACGTGTGAATATCCATAAAAAACAACGATATACGTCGCGACATTTTCACAGTTTCAATAAAGCGACGGAACTCGACAGGCTATTCCATTTTAACATTACCAATTGTCGAAAACATTGAGAAAACGCTGTACAGCCATTTCTCTCTTCGCATTTACTCATCGAATCGGATCTTTCCGCTTCGCCTACCCGATAGGTCTAGGGCGTTATTGACAAGTGGGGGACGAGGCCGTAACCATCCAACGCCGACAAACTTATCGTCGACCTTTCACAACAACGGATAACTGTCTCCGTATCTCGGCGACTAAGAATCAACGCTACCTCCAAATTTAACAAAACATGGCATCAGACGCGGGAGATAAACAAGATCCCGGAAATCTATCTGCAGATATTATTTCCGGATCCTCCGTTGGTGGTGGGGATATGACTACTCCATTCTTAGATGCCTTGGCTCTTGATCCTAGCCATGGATTGGTAATGGATCCAAATGCCTTGGACCGGGATGTGTTGGAACAGAACAGCCATGGTATGAGTTTTGACGAGCTATGGTCCACGGATTTGTACCAAACTCCTGACGACACAAACACTACCCAAGTGAATCACCAACTCAACACCTCGGAGTTTCCCACTCCAAACCTAACTCAAGCATCCACCCTTACACCTTCAGCCCTTCCGCCCAAGGTTGGAAACCGGTTCACTTTGGACGCTCTTCGGTCATTGAAGGATTGGTTCTCAACACATGTTGATAATCCGTATCCAACCGATGAAGAGAAGACCATACTGGAACATCAAACAGGCTTGAGTCGAGTACAAATCACCAATTGGCTTGCTAATGCCCGACGACGCCGGACGATATCTGATAGTCGTGCCAACGGGAATAACCAGCCTCCTGGAGACTACACACCTACACGCTCCGGAACGCCCATTCCAAGGAGAGGGCCGGCTTCGAGAGATCTCAATCCTCTGCAGAGATGGCAGAACTCACCTCCCGAGAACGAGCCGGCTACTGTTTCTGATATAGCCCGCGCAATGGGAGAATTGGCAACAACGAGTAAGTTCAGCGAAATTATATTGCAAGACTTATACTGAACAAGAACAGGAGGACGCAGAGGAACCTTCTCAAGCGACGATAAGATATCCCGAAGAAGACGACACCGGTCAACGACCAGCAGCCTGGGCACATCAAGAAGTGCATCTACGGACTCGCGCTCATCAATAGGATCCATCAGCGGTATCTCGTCACACAGCCGTGGCCGCTCAATTCAAAAGTCGAGACCGCAGAAGAGCTCACTTACAAAACCTCGCTTTCAGTTCCAATGCACATTTTGCACCGAAACCTTCAGAAGGAAATACGACTGGCAGCGACATGAAAATTCCTTGCACCTGCCGCTCGACAGATGGGAGTGTTCACCGAATGGTCCGACAGCCATAGACCCAGATACTGGGCAAATGTTTTGTTTATTTTGCGGCGTGAACGGCCCGGATGCCAACCATATCGCAAGCCACAACCCATCGGCGTGTCAGGAAAGGGCATTTAGCAGAAAGGATCACCTTAAGCAGCATTTGCGGCTTGTGCATAACGCGGCACTCACAGATCTGACCACAAAACTATGGAAGACTGGACAGCCAGACATAAAATCAAGATGTGGCTTTTGTCAAGCTTCCCTAAGTACATGGCCCGACAGAGTCGATCACCTGGCGAATCATTTCAAGCTGGGTTGCACTATGAAAAGCTGGGTTGGGGACTGGGGTTTCGAAGACTCTGTGCTCAAGAGTATAGAAAATGCCATGAGTCCGTATCTATTAGAATTTGAGGGAAATACTCCCTTTCCATTTACAGCTAATGGCAGACCTCCGGACTCTCCTCGTAGCGCATATGAGCTCATCACAAGTAAGTCAGCTATGTTGCATTTTGCTTGATCTTACGAAGCTAACGACTTCGACTCAGTGGAGTTGGCATACTTCATACAGAATCATCACGACACAACTGGAAGTCTACCGAGTCATAGGACATTGCATCTAGAGGCATGTAGAATTGTATTTGGATCCGAAGTAACGTTTCCTGAAACTAGTCCAGACTCCCATGGGGGTTCATCATGGTTGAGGGATCTAATTTTATCAACTGATGAAATCGTCCAACAAGCTCGGTTCGCACCTATCCGTTCACGCGCAGAGAGCAGACTTTCAGTGCTGAGGATCAAGGGAAAGAACGCATTGTTTGAGGAATGTCCACTTGAATCGCGACTGCAAGCCTTTGTGCGCTCTCATCGAGTGAAAGGAATCTATGCCATATCCGACGATGAGTTGCAGAGAGAAGCTGGACGGATTGTCTTGCAGGTGGACAGTGAGTTGGACACAAAGCCCGAGTATGTGGCAAATTGGCTGATCGGGTTTCTCAACCATTCGACAAGCTGGATTGGCGAGTTTCGACGGCGAGCAGGATTGGAGTTAGCGAGCGACACCCAAAATGTTCTTGGGTGGCAAGTGGACGCTCTATCACACCCTGACACTTTATCGCAGGAAGCACAGACGCCATGGTCAAACGGAAACGAGTGGCTGCTCGTTGAACATGATGAGTTGGCAGACAGTGCCTGGACAATTGATGTCGGAGCCAGCACCAACGCGGCATCTGGCGATGCGTTGCTTCGAGACTTTACATGGTTGTGGTCGGATGATCAATCGCCGCCTGCTATACAGTCAAACCCCAGCCCTGGAGCAGAAGGCCAATCGACGCTCCGTCCAACATGGCTCGGTCCTGGCATCTATGTACTGAATGATCCGAATCACATCCCGTGGTTTGCTCGTGAGATGAAGCGCTGGGTGAAAGCAGCTATGTCGCCCAATAATCCCATATGTCATGTTCCGTCGGACGAGGAGTTGAGGCATCACGCACGATGCCTGTTGTATAACGAGTAAGTACCATTTGCCTGTTCCGATCCGGACATCCTTCGCTGACCGTTAATAGCGACGACCCATGGAACCAAACGCCCGCAGATAACGCGCAATGGTTGGAAATGTTGAAAAGGGAGGTGGGTATTATATGAGTCACGCTGTGTAAAACACAGACGATAACAAGACGAAACGATGAGCGAGAATTATGATGCATAACCGTTGTTGGCAACCGACGACGGTACACAGTTGTTGAGGCTAGGCTTCGAGTGGCTTTTGCGCACAAAGAGAATGGAAATGTACGTAAGAATGCACTGAAGGAGTCATCAAATCCTTACGAACCTTGACAAGGAAGACTTCGACTTCTTCCGGTGTCCATCCCAGCCCGCGGGTGAAAGGCCCCATGGTAATAGCTTGTAATCCGTCATAGATAATACTTCTCGTATATAACCCGATGGTCTTGAGAGTCTGGTCTTTGGGCCACGGCCCAACAGGGACCTTCTTGATCTCGTGACGGATGTTGACAAAGCCAGCATCGCGAAGACGATCGGGATTCTTGGAAGCGGCGTGCATCTCGACGCCGAACTTGGCCAAACCAGCTCTAATGTTGTCCACCATCTGCGGCGGCGTATATACTTCGGGATCCATGGTATCGTCATCACAGCCATATACCCATCGAAATTCGGGCATTTCAATCCACCCGCCGGGCTTCAAAGCCGTATAAATTTGTTCCAGTAACGCAGGCCAGTCCTTGATGGCCGTGCTCATGTTGCGTAGATGGAAAAGATCGACCGAATTCGGAGACTCAAGCATTGGGGCTTCAGCATCATCCACCAAGAATTTAACGTTGGGAGGAACCCATGGTGGCTGAATCGGACTAAGGTCAATGCCAATGACTGAGGCGCTGGGATACAAGTCGCCAACTGTATCGCATCAGTGCGTGTTTATTGTCGCTAAAGGTGCGGAACTTACTATCGATCGCCCAACTTCCTGTCCCTGTACCGATGTCTATGATCTTCTGTGGAGATTCCACTGGCGATCTATGGAGTCTCCCGCCCAGAAGATGTACTGCAACGGTATGTTTCATATCTTCCCTTTCCTGTTCTGGCACATCATTCGGGAATTGATATAACCCTTCTTTAAACTTGTGATATCGCCGGCTATTCTCGAATTGGTAGTCGCGCACACTGCTCGAAAGCGAGGCCGATTCTGTTGAGCCAACCGTCGAAGCGTAGCCATCGTCTTCGGGGACTTCGGGATCGTTGTTCGGCGGAGGAGATGAATGTCTTTCGGGTTCAATTGGGGGATCGTGTTGCGGCGAGTCCGGTGATGGAGAAGGAGATCCAGATGCTGGTGCTGATGCTGGTGCTGGTGCTGGTGCTTCTGGTTTATCGGCCATTGTGTTTGTTGATGGAAAGGTATGCTTCTGGGTGGGGTGAGTTGATGGTAGAGGAACAGATGAGTTGTTATATCCGTTGGCGAGATTTAGCGCATATCATGAAATGGATGGATCGAGCCCGCCCCGCTTCTTTTCTCTTTGACCTCCTCAACCTCCAGTGTTTGTTGGCTCACCTCCTCTATCTTTGTTCCTTCTGTTGGTCGAGACAATTAACAGCCACAACTCTTCTTGTTTGGCGCTATTTTTATGCTTAATTTGCCGAAGAAAATGCAAATGGAGTCTTTTAGTTTATCCCTCGAAGATGGCACGACCTTGTCAGGCATCTTCAATATTCCCTCAGCGACCACAAAGCGGCCATTGCCGTTGATCGTTGCACTGCATGGAGGTTGTTATACCAGTCAATACTTTGATGTCACGCCAGAATACTCGGCCAAGATACATAGCGACTATCTCTCTGTGCCTTTCGTCGCAATTGATAGACCGGATTACAGATCATCCACGCCTGTGACTCAACCGATACCTGAAGGATCCTCCTATCCCGAAGAATGGGGAAGAAGGCTATATCAATACATTCTTCCAGCTCTATGGAAGGAATATGGCGTGAAGAATGCATGCACTTGTATGGTTCTGCATTGTCACAGTCTCGGGTCCAATGGTGCTCTTGTGCAAGCCAGCCTGCATGCCACTGCATCCGAGACTGCATACCCTCTAGGTGGCCTTGTTATCAGTGGTTTTGGTTCATTGTTAAAAGATTCTGGTGGGCATGTTTCACAAGATCAGCCACCAACTCATCTCAACATCCCTGTTGCAGTCAAAGACAAGACCCTGCTTTTCCCAGAAACGGCAGATGAGTCTGTATTCGCGCAATCGGAGCGCATCGATCACGCCATTCCATTCGAGGAACTCGCGGCTCTCCGGAAATCATGGTTGACAACGTGGAAACAAAAATGGGGCGTCAACATTACTGTGCCTGTTATGATTGCTCTGGCAGGGCGAGATCACTATTGGGACGCCACGGATGAGCATCTCAAGGACTTTGCCGGTGGACTACCAAAGAGTAAGAGGGTCGACCTCAGCATTTTGAACAATGCGCCGCATAACATCGAATTAAGCTATTGGGGTCCTGGGTGGTATGCAAGAAGTTTCGGTTTCGCAATGGAGTGTGCTGTTTCTCTTGCATTAGACAAGAGAGACTGCCACTAGGCTTCTTGGATTCGCCAAATCTAACCTCCAACATACAGAAACAATATGACATAAAAGAATACGACAACATGAGGAAATAGAATATACGAACTAGTCTTGCTCTCTATCATTTAATTCGTTTCCAGAGACACCACCGTCATCATACATAGGGACTCACGTTCCCAAAGACCGGCCTTGGCCTCAAGGCCACTTACAAAAGCACACAGTTAAGGGTTCTGGACTAAGACGACTATTGTCATCAACATGACATGCTCCCAAAGTCGACAGTTTCAAATTAAATTCACATAACCAAATTTGTTATTATTATAAAAGTTAAAAATAACAGCAAGATTGTAATAGCTATCGCCTGTGACACTGGTTTATTCTTTATAGTCTCGCACTATCTTCCTTGATATCCGTCCAGCCCTCAGTTTCACTCTTTGGCAGATCCATAATAGCATCATCAGCACCAAACCGATCCAAAGGATCCTTACCCCAAAACTCTGTGAATTTCTCTGGTCTCCATCTCCAAAACTTGACAAATCTCTCTTCCAAAGTGCCCTCCATGCAATCAGATATGAACTTACCAATAGATGTTATATGCTTATACCCTGTACCGCAGTCACCCGAAGCTACGACAAGCGAAGGGTGGCGAGGATGATATGTGATAAGGAAGTTTCTGTCGTATGTGTCAGCGCACCAGCAGATCCGCGCGTGAACAAGCGGTCTGTCGGCGAGCTGGGGCATAATATCCTTGAGAAACTCTCGCATGCGGCGTTCTGACTCGAGAGGGATTTGGTGCTTGGCGAAGGGGACGGATTGAGGGAATTTGGCCCCTGGCTTCTGGACCCAGTTGACGTATCCGGGGTGTTCGTCGCACATCTTGAGCTGATGGAGATCTTCATCTGGTTCCATAAAGAAACCCTTGTTGATATTGAAGAGAACAGGGAGATTCTTATATAGCTTGGTTTCTTCAGGTGTCATCTGGATGTGACCCAGAGTCCAAGCAGTAGGACGAATCTGATTTTCAAAGTCGAGGAATCTCTCAGCTGATGCACCAGCAGAAAGAATTGTTCGATCAGCTCGGTGTTCTTTGCCGTCTGCAGTCAGGGCGCCTTTTACATCTCCATCCTCGAAAACAAGGCTTTGGACCTCGCCCTCAGGCGAGCCGGTGATGAATTTGACACCAAGTCTCTTGCTTTCTTCAAAAGCAGCAGTCATAGCTTTCCGAGCATGAACCCAGCCAGAGCCTTTTGATTTGTAGAAACCCTTCCAGCCGGGAAAGTCTCCTGTTAGAATTCCTTCAGGCATCGTCTTTTGAAAATCTTCAGCTGTGTTGAGGGGAGTGAACTCGTCGATTTTATCACCGATATCTTCTTCCACGACTTGCTTGATAGCCTTTGGCGTTGAAGCAGAGATAACATAGCCTGTGTCGTGACAATATGGCTTGAAGACAGGGTCGTGTAGCCAGCCTTGGGCCTGAGCGTATGTAAGAGATTGCCAGATTGCATCTTCGTCGTCTCCTTTGTTGTCAGGCACGTCTATATGATGTTAATGATTGGCCCGGGTGGATTTGATGGCTATGATGACTTACTAAGACCACTTGCAATCTTGTTGACATCATGACCAGCAGAAATCGGTGACGGGATTTGGTTGATGTCAAGAAGAGTGATGTTTGTATAGCCTCGACGAGCGAGATGAAGAGCTGTTGAACATCCCCATGTTCCGCCACCAACGATGAGAATTTTGGACTCTTTAGTTAGAGATGGAAGCGAAACCATATTGTTGAGCAATCTGGAGAAATAGATCAGGGCTGATAAGTTTAGCGATGAAGAACATGGATAACTAGTGTCAGTCCCAAGGCAGCAAGATATAGCTGATGCTAGAGAACGACATACTCTATAGTGAAGGTCCAGCCGATACAGACGTTGAATCCACTTGAGAGTAATTTGATCCGATTGGCTGATGTAACTCAAGATGCTGAATAGAAGTGGTGATCTAAACCAGATAAAGCAACCCATAATCGTCAGGTGATCTAAGTCCAAGCGAAGACCCAGAGTAACCGGGAATAAGATCCAGTGTCTAACCAGAATTTGATACTCTCATCCCCCGCTTTTATTTTCATATTTCACTATCTACCTATGGATTAATTCCCACAAGCATTGCATACCTACTCGCTATTACCTTCCTTATGCTGACCGACCAGAATTCTCTTACCTGACTAATCCTGGTATAACTCTGTTTCTAATGCCGAGGCGAAGACCTCCCGGTAACCCAAAACCCGTACAGCGTCGTACACGCTCAGGATGCCAAACATGTCGCTCCCGCAAGGTCAAATGTGACGAGGCTAAACCGTCTTGTCGAAACTGCATCACAAGAGGTGTAGCATGTAATACTTCCATTCAATTAAAATGGGAATCCGAGTTTACAGCACGCGGTCTGTCTTTTGGCAGAGAGGGTGTCTGGACAAAAGAGGATAGACCGAGACAGCGAAACCCTGTCATTTACTCGCCTGCCCTTTTGGTTCTTCCTTCAATTGAGCCGAGGCATTTCATCAATACTTATCATAGCGACTTTGTGAGGGATCCCAATCTGGAGCAGAGTCTTGTAAGAGAGGCTATGCAGCTGAGAGAAGAAGTTGAGCATGGTGGATCAACTGTTCTTGCTCGCCGATCACGATCAACATCGCCGAGTTTAATACCCGCTATATCGTCTTTTCCTACCCTGAATACCGCAGAATGCAGCCTTTTTGAATACTATCTTCTTCGACTATGCCCTCTCACAACACCATCTTCACAATTATCTTCCCCCTTTGCCAGTATGGTTGCACCTCTTTTCACACATGCTGGCCAAGACCTCCTCGTCCAGTCCGTCCTGGCATTTGCAGCTCGCCATAGGAGTATCAAAGACCCGTCATGGGCACGGTCAGCCATGAAAATGAAAGGCAACGCCCTCTCAGGTCTTCTCAAAAAGATTCGATCGCCCGATGTAACCGCAGACGTCATCCTCGACCCACAAGTCCCAGCAACAATGATGTTTCTTTGTCTTTACGAAATTCTAGATAATGGAGACTATCGGTGGGTGTTTCATCTCAGAGCGAGCCAGGACTTTATGAGGAAACGACAACAGCTTGCGCTTCCTTCGGATCATAATGCTGGGTTTGGGAGCCTGGCTGCGTTTGCCGAGCGGTACTTTGCGTTTCAGGACGTCATCAGCAGGACAGCTTGTGGAAATTCTCCAATCTTTGGGTTGGAATATTGGCAGAGACCCGATCATACAGAAGATATCGATGCATGGATGGGATGCAGTCCTGCGATGGCTTCTGTCATCTTCAAAATTACCGAACTTGCCAGGACGAGGAACAGAGACAACACATCTCAGAAGGAGTACGATCTTCAAGTTGAAGATCTCGACGGGGAACTTGCGTTAGTTAGTTCCAATGTTACAGCCATTGAAGCCATGGACGAAAACGTTCGACGAAGCGTTGATCTGAAAAAGACTTCAGTACAGCTCTACTTCCACTGTCTCCTCAGAGACGCAGACCCCTCGACACCACAAGTAACATGTCTTGTCACAACGGTTCTACAGTCCATCCACAACCTCATCCAACAAGGTAGTGCAGCAGGACTTTTATTCCCTTTGTTCGTCGCAGCTGTGGAATTGGATCCACTACAAGACGATAACACGTTCTTACACAAAGGTCTGGGGACATACCTATCTGGGAGACAAATGGTTTTGGAAATTCTAGAGGCTATGGTCGGTTCCTCATTGGCAAATATCGAACGGACAAAGGCTGTGATTCTCAAAGTTTGGAGGATGAGAGACTTGCACGTCCAGAGGGAGTCTCCTCTCGTGGGAATGGGCGATGCTAATGATTGGAACTACTTTGTGAGTCCATATACTCAGAACTTGAACCTGGCCTAAATGGGGGTATAAAAAAAACGGCTGATGGCAAGATATGTAATACTGATAATTACTGTATCACTATTAAATTAATGAATAATGGTTCACTACATGGAGTATGATTTTCTCTAGTGACTATGGTTGTTGTCTATATAACCTTGATATGTCTTCAAGACATTCCCTAGAAGAATTGAGAAGAATGGTCGCTTCTACCGGAGAAGAAAACCGGGAGATAGTGTGTCCTCAGGATCTATGAAGAAACTCATACGTCCAACTAAATTGGCTGTTCCTCTTACACGAGGTATACAAGCAGGAAACTCCACAGGACTCTCCTGCTCGGAAACAATATCTGCCTCAAACAGAGTATCAATTACGGACCGATGCAAAAGCTTACCTTTTCCCGCTCCCAATCTTCCTTCAGCGAGGAGAACTGCGATTCTTGAGGCTGTGCCAGATCCGCAAGGTGAGCGATCAATCTGGCCGTCCGCAAAAACAGTGACATTTCTTTGTCGGACGTCCCCAGAGTCTTCAGAGCCCTCTTCGTTGTACAATATGACGCCGTATAAGTCGTATGAACCGTAGCGTGCCCTTGCACCAAGCTCTGTTTTAATTTCCCTTGCGATGTTGATAAAGTCAACGTGTCGAGATGGCTCAATGACGAGACCCAATTGAGCAGCATCAACATGAGCATAAACAGCTCCCCCGAAAGCCAAATTGATCTTTATATCGATATTTCTAGAGCGAATTGCAACGGAAATGTCTTTGGCGAGTTGATAGCTTTTGACATTGATGAAATCGCCATGAACGGGTCTTCCCTGTTCAACAGCGATTTTCGCCACCACCCGACCAGAGGGGACATCAATAACTACATCAACAACCCCATTCTCCGGTACTTCAACTAGTCTCTTGTTAACAGCCCAGTAGCCTAAAGCTATAGTGCCGTGTCCGCACGCAGTTGAGAAGCCATCTTTGTGCCAGAACAAGACACCGAGGTGAGCGCCGGCGTCATCGGGCGGGGTGATGAAACCGCCGTACATGTCTGCGTGCCCGCGAGGTTCAAGGCATAGTGACTGGCGAAGTCGGTCAAGAGGATGATCAGCAAGGTTGACGATACTGAGGCGACGATCTCTGACTGTTGCAGCATTTGGTAGATGGTCTTTTGGTAGAGTTTGGACGATGCGGAATGGTTCGCCGGCTGGAGAAGTCAATTGCTATTACTGAGGATGAGTGAGTGAGAGGTTTACCTGTGTGCCAGTCTTCTGTATCGATCCAAAATGACATTATGGCTTTGTTTAGATGAGTCTGTCCTTGATTCAATTGATTGTACTGTTTATTGCACCAAATAAACTATTTTAACTGTCTAATCGGTGGCTGCATCCTCCCGGTCGGAAGCCAACGCCGATGCGGGGCGCCCGCCTCTGGCTCCGGGCCGGTCAATCGGCTACCTTTTCCTTGTTCTGAGTATTGTCTCTAGAAGGCCAAGCACCTTCTACCACATCCATCAGCTCAGTTACCCCTGACATCCTAAAGAACAAATCACAAGCCTGAACAAAGTCAAGCTTTTATCCTCCGGCAATTGAGTCATTATGGTTCGCGTGTAACTGGCTGCGATGTTTCACGGAGAGACAATCACCAAGAGGTGACCAGACAGATCGGTGCGACGCGCGTTCTTTTTGTGAAATGATGGTCAGACCATGGAAATAATGACATGCTTGTTTGTTTACAATTACAGAGGCGTACGTATCCTTTGTTTCTCAATAGCTTGGTGGCCGAGACAAGGAACGCCACGCTCCCTTGAGAGATTGGGTCATGATGGGGGTTGGCCCCTTTAAAAGTCAATACTAACGACGTAATCTAGCACTGGAACCACATAAACCAGTTATTTTACTAGAGTGACATTTAATTTGAGCTATCTATTGGTTGATTGTCCCTTTTTCTTTGGTTTTCCTTTTTTCCCTTTGCCTTTCCCTTGCTCCCTAGTAGTGGGGGGACTTGCTCTAATGATGGAGAGGCTAAGAGATTATCTGCACCAAGGGTAGTCTTTTAGAGTTATTGACCAAATAAATGAAGCTGACCAAAAAATAAAGTTAATTGCTTCATCTTGGCAAGAGGAAACGGCTGGTGACAAGCATAAAAGCTTGTTCTGAGACGGAATGCAGGGAGAGAAAGGGATGGCTTGAGACTAGGACCATCCCTTCTCCCTTGTTTGCTTTTTCCGTTAGTAGGGAGCCACAACTGACTAACTCTCTCATTTCTTTGTGATCCCTCGCACCACCAACGTTATTGTCACCAGTAACAGGTTAATGGCATAGAATGTTTGCTTTCCTCGTACGGTGCTCAATAGCTGCGAATAGTACCTTAGTACCTACTTAGGTTAGGTATTGCAGTATCACGTTAAGCTTCATGTCAGATGCGACTCAACTGCAGCGTTCCTTCCGTCTTTCTCGCTTTTTCTCGGCCTGTATAACAAGGATCTACCCATGGCAATTGCTTCTTTTCTTCATTTGTTTCTTTTCTTTTGTTTCATTTGACCTTGAAATATGTTATTTCTCGGGCTCTGTTCACTTGTCCGAGACATTTTACACTTGGCTTTTGCCTTATTCAACCCTTCTCTACGTACCAAGCTTCAGACAACCAGCTTCTAATTTGACCACCTACGAATAACCCATATTATGCATGGCTTCAGCCCACGTTTGAGGCTTTGAATGTGTTTTGGTCATGCTTAGGGTGTCGATAGTCCATTCCAGACACCCTGTCTTCATACCAATATGCCCCAACGCTCTCAGACCTTCAGGCAAGGGAAGCGATCCCCCTTACGCCATCTGATTCACCCTTCCCACGCTGCAGCAAGCCTGGCGAAAGCAAAACGTACCGTCTGTTTCTTTACTTCTTCCATCATTCAAAAGACACGCCGGCTACCCGTTTTGGCTGCGAGCTCGCTTCATCAAAAAGCTAGCATCAACCTTTCCATCATGTCGGAAAAGTCGACCATGGCCCTCATGGGCCGTATCCTACCCGTCTTCTTTTGTATATTACTCTTTTTTGCAATTACACTTCACCAAATATATCCATCCGATGATCCGTATCGATGTAAAGCCCTTCTGGGCAATAGCGAACAAAAGGGAACCTGGCTTCACCCGGCAGATGAGAAGGGTGCAAGAGGGCCTTTCAAGAATTGGCAGCCTGATGGATGTATGCTGCATCACTACAAGGCGGAAGAGATTAGAGAATGCATGGGTGATCGTCATGCCGTATTCTCGGGAGATTCCACGACAAGGCAAATATTCTGGGGCATGGCGCGACTGGTACGTTCGTCGCTTTGCTTGACATGGTTCCGCTACTGACCAACTGCTCTAGCTGGATCGCACCGCAGCGAAAAAAGGCCGCGATACACTCAACCCTCATACGAGTTACAACAGCACTATTGGAGGTGTCCGAATGATACATATCTGGAACCCTTACTGGAGTACTGTTAAATACAGACCCATCTCCTTCGCAAAGCAGCTTGAGTTGATAAGCGCCAATTTGCATGACCCCTCAAGCGAACCACAGCAACTCGGCCAGCCTGGTCTCGTTATGCTCGGTGCTGGGGCTTGGTATGCCGGTAATTACCACGCGAATGAGTCTGAAGTGCAATTCGAAAAGGCATTGGACAATATCACCGAGATACTTCATCTTAGCGACCTGCCCACATTCGGTACAGTGCCCATGGACCCTGAGGAGGGCCTTGGCAATGAAGTTTTCATCGCTCCCGTCGCGCCCCCGTTCTATGAACAGATGGCCGCTAGAAGAACTGGACCTAATGGTATACAAAAGGGAGAGGTCGAGGCCATTGACGCCTACACATACTCGCAGGAAAAGGAACAAAACCTCCGACTGCTACGAGCCTTTCCCCAGCTGTCTCTCAATCAACCCGGAGCCATTGTTGACAAGAAGGGCACCGGCTTCCATGTCATCGATTCGGTCGCCGAGATTAAAGCCAACATCCTGCTCAACCTGCGATGCAACGCGAAATTAGATCGGAAGGTTGGTTACCCTTACAGCCGAACATGCTGCACTGACTATGGCGGTCGGTCATGGATGCAAGTCATAATTCTTGGTATTGTCTCCCTTTACGCTATTGCTTGTGTTTTCTTCGAGAGTTTTAGCTTTGTCTCGCCGCTGCGGGTCAATGGCCTTGACATGAAGGTTGGCATCTTTGTAGTCGCCCTCATTTATTGCTATGCCGCCGACCGTACCCATCTGTTCTCCAAGGGTATGAAGGAGTTCGTCTCGAATGAGTTCTACCTACTGATGGTAATCTGCTCTATCTTCGGTGGACTCACCATTCGCAAGGTCACGTTCCGTGCCCCTCGACCCCCTCCTACCGCCGCTGCACTTGAAGCTGGATCTGAGACTTCGCCTTCACCCGCGCCCGTGAAGCCTGTGGTTCAGGATGCAGGTATTCTAGCAAGAGATCAGACTGAAGAGTGGAAGGGATGGATGCAAGCCGCCATTTTGGTCTACCACTGGACTGGTGCTTCTTCCAATCTTCCCATCTACATTTTCATCCGCTTGCTTGTCGCTGCGTACCTCTTCCAAACTGGGTACGGTCATACCATCTACTTCCTATCCAAAAAGGACTTTTCGTTCCGTCGTGTCACAAGCGTTCTACTCCGCCTCAACATACTAAGCTGTGTGCTTCCATATGTTATGGGAACCGACTACATGTTCTACTATTTTGCGCCTCTGGTCACCTTCTGGTTCCTTGTCGTCTATGCCACTATGGCTGTCTGTTCCGGCTTCAATGACAGCATCAAAGTCTTGGGTAGCAAGATATTGGCATCTTTCATCTTCATCACAGTGGTGCTCAATGCTACCCCTCTTATGGAGTGGTTCTTTGTCCTTCTTGGGCTTGTGTTCCGCATCAAGTGGGACCTCGCCGAATGGCAGTTCAGAGTCACTCTCGACGGAGCCATTGTTTTCGTCGGTATGCTTGCTGGCGTTGTACACCAACGTGTTGAACGTGATGCCTTTTGGTATACTAACTACAAGTTTGCGATTGTTCCATCGTTGGCGGCTGTTCTGGGCTTCGGGTACTTCTGCAGCTTCATGGAAAGCAAGAGCGTCTACATCACCTTGCACCCTATCATTTCTATCTTTCCTATTCTTGGTTTTATCGGTCTTCGAAACGCCGTTACCCCATTGCGGAATCGTTATTCCACAGCCGCCGCCTGGCTTGGAAAATGCTCCCTTGAGACATTTATTCTGCAATTCCATATCTTCCTTGCGGGAGACACAAAAGGTGTCCTCCTCTTGGATATCTTCAAAGGAGATGGCAGTCTTCTCAATGACCGCTGGCGAGATTTGGTGGTCATCGTGCCTGTCTTCCTTTGGATCAGCCACTTGGTTGCCGAGGCTTCGGGCCAGATCGTGAAACTCTTCTTGGGCGAATCCAAGCCAAAGCCGACCTTTCAGGACCTGGAAGACGATGATGAGAATCAACTTAAGATTGTTGAGCCTGTGTGGGAGACTATGCCGATGCTCAACAGTGTGCACTTGGATCGTGCCAAAAACTTTTGCAAATCCATTACCACTGGACTTCACATGCGTGTCGGCGCCGTTCTGACATTGATGTGGGTACTGAACTGGGTAAGTTGATCTTAAATACTATGGAAGAACTTGTCTAACATTCCTTAGCTATACTAAAGTTGCGTACGGACATCCAGGTCTTGTATGAGTCATTTTGTGGCTTATTCAGTTGAGTAAGAAGAGTTGTTGTTTTAGCATAATTATATCCGGGTGCATAAGCAGTGTTTTGGTCTGGCATTATTGATTATTGTAGATTTTAACATAGATATCAAGTAAGCTTAGTTCTTGATATCCTTTGACCGCGGTCTTAGCATTAAAGAAAGAGGATTCATTTGTTGTAGGAGTTCAAATGAGATAGAATATAAAAATACAGACACGTTAAAGGTGCAGATCATCTCCCTCACTGATCACAATCAGGTTCAAACTTGTTACCAAACAACCGGCGCATCTACAATTACTGCTCCAGGATAGTTTCCCCACTGTTCAGTCCAGCCCAATTCCAACACGCCTTCCATACAACATCCCTCTTCGCAGCATCCAGGCAGATCGTGTCCTCTTTCTCGCGTCTCAGTCCCATGTAGTATCCCTTTTCGCCCTGGTATCTGTCTCCAACTGCGAGTTCGACTAATTCTTTTCCAGACTGTGCAGAGGATCGTAGCTCATATGTAAAGTGCTTGAGAATAGGTAGCAGAAGGACGATTAAACCGAACGCAAAACGTATGAGAGGCGTCTGGATCTTGTGTGCGCGAGAATCGACCATGCCACCTGGGTCCATCGCTATGGCGGTAATTCCAGACAGTTTCGGATTCTGAGCCTCTATAATTAGTACTTGACAGATGTCTGGATGTACTGGGACCGAATGTACCTTTGCGAGCTTTGCATTGAGGTCATGCATAAACATGATATTCGCCAGCTTACTCAATCCGTATCTGTAGAAGCCATAGTCATACTCCTTACCAGCCACATCCTGTTTAGGTTTCACCAGCATCTCTATATCTTCTGGGAAATCAACCCTTAGATTGAAAAGTGGATGCTGCCTATCAGTGTAGTGTGTATTCGAACCGAGCATGACAATCCTGCCATCCTGCGACATTGACCCAAGCAGCATTAGTACGAGGAGGTAGTGGCTTAGATGATTCACCTGAAACGTCTGCTCGAATCCGTCTTCCGTGAAGACTTGTTCTTTGAGGGACATTGTGAAAGCATTGCACACGATGGCTTTTATAGGGGGTATTTCACCACTTTTCACGCGCTGGACTGTCTTCTCGGCAAACGTGCGGACTTTGGACAATGAGGACAGATCCAGAGCCTCTATCGATGCTTTTGAAGAGTTTGACGATGTGGAGATGATGTTACTGAGATGGGCTGTGTTTGGGTCGTTGGTGGAGGTGTTGCGGACTGTTGCGAGAAGAGTGAGTGTTGGGTAACGACTTAGGAGATGTGAGACGAAGGCTGTTGCGCAAGAGCCATTCGCACCCGTGATAATGACTGTTCCGCTTTCTGATGGCGCCATTGTGATGTTTATAAGAGGGCAGGAAATTTGTTGTAAGTGATAATCTTTGTGATCTAGTTTCTCACAATGCGATACAAGAATGAACGATTGGTTAGCTATTGGATTCTTTACTTTTATGGCATTTATATATTCAATTTTCACAACACGCTTCAACAGTGAAGTAGTCCCGGGAAATGAAGCTCTACAGCGAAGTCCTCGGAGTTCCGGGTGGGGCCGGAGTTCCGCAACCCCCGGGAACTCCTAGTCCAGACCATGTCTGATACAAAACAGCTGACACTTGTACTTAAACAAAGTCCTACATTCCAGGCCTAGTAATCTACAATGATTGATAGATTGATTCTTACCATCTTGGCAGGTAGTCAGTCCCCTGGGCAATTCTTGGGTATGTAATTGAATCAAACGAGCAATCAGTGATGAGTCAGCACAACTTCGAACCATTGAACGGTGGGCAATCTTAACTTCAAGTCCATCAACTTATATACACTAATATCATTTATGTTCAGACTTGACTACCTTTCAATTCCAACATCCTGGTTGCCCTTTTCCGAACCCATTGCCGACACTATCACCTTGATACATGATTTGTCATCCTCTCCACTATGAGGCGGGCCGCGGTCCATATCCGATCGCTAACTTGTCTCTCAAGTTCTTTGCGTCAACGCATCATCATTCGTTTTGTTATATATGAGCAAGACTTTTCAAATCACGAAGAACAACCTGAGATCTAGAGCAACATACAAGGGCTGTAAAAATGATGGAAAGACTCACGTACAGCGAGTCTCAGCTCGAGACTTACTACAATCGCATCAACTTCCAAGAGTCGGATCGAAAATACACAATAACCAGTCTTTCGCTTGAAGCTCAACTAGACTTCCTTTTCGCCCTCTCGAAACACCAAATCCTTGCCGTTCCTTTCGAGAATCTCACTTTGCACTACTCATGGCATCGAACGATCGATGTTAATGCAGATCATCTCTACACCAAGATCGTCACTGAAAAACGAGGAGGTTACTGCATGGAAAACAACTCCTTCTTCCACGCTGTCCTCGTATCACTGGGTTTTGAGGCTTACATGGTTGCTGCCAGAGTCTTCAGTCCTGACGTGAAGAGATATGGCGGTATCACGCATTGTCTCAACGTCGTGACTATCGGGGGAAAGTCTTATGCTGTTGATGTTGGGTTTGGAGCTCGCACGCCAACTTTTCCCATGGAGCTTGTCGATGGATCGGTATGCGATAGATCGGACTCAGGACAGATGAGACTGCGACACGACACTATTCCCCAGTATCTGAGCAAGCAAAAAGTTTGGATTTACGAATTTCGCTCGAACGAAAGTGGCGAATGGATTCCGCAGTGGTGCTTCATAGATCATGAGGTTCTCCCCGATGATATTCGTGTCATGAACATGGCCCCTTCGAAAAGCCCTTCTAGTTTCTTTACTTTCAAAATCTTTGCTGTGCAGTTTACTTCTGAAAAGGAGGACGTCTCAGAGATGAAGACGAGAGATTTGAAGAACATAGGTGGCGATATCGATGGTAGTGTGTTCATTGATGGAAATGTCATGAAGTATAGAAAGAGGGGTGTCGTCAAGATAGAAAAGACTTTCGAGAGTGAGGATGAGCGGATAGATGTGTTGAAAAAGTACTTTGGCATTGAGTTGACTGAGGAAAATTGGAGAGCGATAAGAGGTACTGCTGGTGCCATTGCATAGAACCTTGATATTAAACATTAGTATAGAAGCATGAATATTACTGCGAAGTATAACAATTTTCCAAATACAGATGAAACAAAAATCAAACGTACGAAATGGGCTAGTGAAAATCGATATCATCCAACAGGCCCCATCCTGTCGAGGGGCTCATCATAAAATCATCAGCTTCACAAGATCCTCCTTCGGCTATCTCTTTACGGCTGACCTGCTCCATCGCCTTGTTGTTCAGCTCACGGGCCATAGCGAGCATGGCGCCGTATGGTTTCTTCGGCAAATGAATACTCATTTCCTGAAATACCACGAAGCAATTGTCAAGAAGCTGACGATCGTTAGTGATGAAGGCATGGTCCGGATGCTCTATCAGATTGACGATGAGAAGAATCAGGCAAGAGAAAGAGCTGCAGTTGTGGAGCCTATCCGGGGTCAGCACGATATTGATAAGATGAGGCGACTTACCAGAGTATATACTCAGTTGGTCTCTTCTTCAATAGTAAATCCAAGCAAACTCTCCCATATGCAACGCATTCATGCCATCCCGATGGCAAGGGTGGGATATTTCCTCTTCTCACCTCCCCATCACTACCATCACTTAGATCGATAACAGTTGGGGACAGATACAATCTGACCCTGTTGACCCATGCGTTGTCGAATGTGAAAATGGAGCGAATCTTGATCCTGCACTCGGCATGATGAAACCAAAGGTTCATCATCAGATCCATCGCCACAGGAGAGAGCCGCTGACGAATACCCTCAGCAGTATGTAGTTCTGTGGGGATCTCCTTCACCCATTTAGCTAGCATTTCTTCTATACGGAGTACCATGTTGTTCTTTTGTTCCTGCGTGAGTGTAGTGGATTTTGAGCTGTAGAGGAGATCGTAGACTTTGCCTTGAATGTGTGCAAACTGAGCTTTTGCACGAAGGTAATTGAAGCGAACACTGTCTATTGAAGAGATTATGATACCGAGGTTGCTGCCAGGGTCTGGTTCTGGGAGATCCATATTTGTGTCGATATCGAGCTGTGAGTATGGGCTTTGAGATCGCTGTGAGATTTCCTGCCAATGTTAAGTGGAGATCAACGCAACCTAGACATGTATATACTCACTCTGTCATATATATACGAGATCCAGAACAGGTGCGTTCTGCGGGCCTTCTCGGTGTCCGTAAATCCTTCTAGTGCTTCTTTTGAGCTCAGCTGTAGACTTTGAGCAAGCCTAACAACGCTACCGACCAAGACAATCGCGAGCTGGAAATCTGAAGATCCAAGAAACAATATCACGATTCCCAAAAGTACCTGCAGTCCCATCAAGTCGTTTCCCTGAACCATCAGCTCGGACATGACAGACCGAACATTTTGAAGACACCGATTGAGCGCCGCATCATCCGGGCCTCTGCCCTCAAGCACACGATAATTGATAGCCAAGACAACATTTATCGCAGCCCAGGAGATGATAGATTGTTTGGTCGTCTGGGCAAAGAAGTCCAGTAGCATGCGCATAAAAGCACTCTCATCGAAAAGCGGTATAATTGTGTTGTAGTTCCTAAAGTAGCTATCTACAAGAGGAAGGACTTCTGATAGAGGTGCAAAATCCAGCTGGTTCGACGTTGGAGCACTCACTGTGTGCGAGACGGAGGTTGTGGAGGGCGCGGAACGACAACCTGTGGTACCTTGAGGTGTCTGAGTAGGCGATATTGCCCAGGTATCGAGTGGACCAGAGAAAGCGACATGGTTTACAGGATTTCCGGTATTTTGATGAAGTTGTGTCTCTGCGTTTCGTCCAGCAAGCACAGTGAGTAAAGACTCAATGGTCGCCAAGCGCTCTTCCAGCCAAGCAATCCGATCAGGTCTTAACAATCAGCTTGAGGGAACACAGTGGTAAAGTCACGTATCCTTACTGCGATCCCGACTCACGAGGTGGTGCTTTGCGTTTAATAGCCACAGTCGTCTTGCAAGTCACAGCATAAAGCGTACAATTGGAGCATGTTGGCTTGCGGGCGTCGCATTTGGCTTTCCTCGCAACGCAGTAATCGCACGCTGAAAATGTCATAAATCAGCAATTGTACCATACACATGGCACGCATCAATCGACTCACCTTTCCGTCTGCTTGACACTTGCTCCATATCAAAAAGATAAAAGACCAAGGATACACTTGATAGAATGGGCAAGCTGCAGTAGCGGGGTGTATTGAGGTTCTAAATTTAATGGATAGGTCACTTTGTCGGATGGCGGTGTTGGCGGAGAAGCCGCTGAAACTCCGCTATCTGTTGGCCCATGTTTGAAGGATTCAGGGTAGTGTCTGGGCGGCTGTTAATAGTTAGCAGAATGTTGCCTCTTCATCCCTGAATATCTTTTCTTATCGCGTCGCCATGATGTTATTGGGACGATCATTTGCGGACATGATAAAAATGGTGGAACTCGTAAATCCATTGAGCTCGTTGCTCAAGGACAAGTTGCCATGATACCACAGTTGGATGCATGTTGATTCAACACTTTCAATTGATCCATTCCTTTGCAGTAGGTGCTAGCGGAATATTGTTCCAACGTCCCGGGCGGAGAAAGAGCGGATAAGGTGAGCCTCCACCCGCCCCTCCCACGACGGTAGATCACAGTTCAACGCCAAATCAATCAAGTCAAGAACAACAAACTCCATTTTTATTTGCGTCCCAGATGTGGAAAACTCTCAAAGTTCCATCGGGCGCGTCTATCGCGCGTGTCTAGTCTATCGTTTATATGTCTATCACATCTCAATTCGCGAATGTGTATTCTATCGTCTCATAACATAACATAGCCTCGATCGATCCCTTGCCGGAGATCTACTCCTTGGCCCAGCGCATGGCACCGGGAACGGCGGGGTCGTGCTCGACATACTTGAGGCTGCCGAAGATGGTCCAGAGCTGACCGAGGAAGTTGCGGTCATCGTGGCAGTAGTGGTCACCGATGACGGGCTTGATGGCCTCGGTAGCCTCATCAGCCTTGTAGAAGGGGATCTTACTGCGATGGGGTTAGACATGGATTGATCAATTGGGATCAATTGGACTTACGGGAACAGGTGGTGAATGACATGCTTCTCAATAATGCCGTGGAAAAGGTGCTTTCCGATGAAGCCAAACTCACGGTCAACAGTGGCGAGAGCACCCTTGACGTAGGTCCAGCCCTCAGCGGTGTAGTGGGGGAGCTCGGTGTGGTGGTGGTGGAGGTAGGTGATGGCGACTAATATTGCGTTAGTGACAATTGAGCGATTCAGGTTACCGCAAAAACTTACCAAGCCAGTGGTGGACCCAGAGGTAGGGGACGAGGTAGAGGTAGAGAACGGTGGAAACGCCGACCTGCTTGGAAGCAAAGTACAGAGCAGTGCCCATGAGAGCGAGACCAATATCGGAGATGAGAATGTAGAGAGCCTCGTTAGGGCGGAAGACAGCGCTGGTGGGCTCGAAGTGGCTGACGCGGAACCAGCTGGACAGACCGCTCTTGGGCTCCCACTGCTTGCTACCCTTGCCAGAGCTGGCGTTGAAGAAGAGGTACACCTGCCATCCGAAGAGCTGGTGGAAGATGAGCTTGACAGCCTGGGCGATGGGGGTGTCCTCGATGAGCTCGGCGACGTCCATACCAGCAATACGGAAAGACATGGGAGCCTTGGGCGAGGTGCGGGGAACGAAGGCCATGTCGAGGTCCATATGGCCAGTGAAGCGGTGGTGGCGGTGGTGAGAGTACTTCCAGCTGAAGTAGGGGACCATGAGGAACGAGTGGAGGAACCAGCCGGTCACGTTGTTGAGCTTTCCGTAAAGGGAGAAGGCACCGTGGCCGCACTCATGACCGAGAATCCAGATACCGGTGCAGAAGAGACCCTGGACGAAACCATAGGCCATCCAGGCGGCGACGCGGAGGTACTGGTCCTCAATGCCGGGGATGTAGGTGAGAGCGGCCCAGACGAGGGCGCTGACCATGGTGAAGTCGCGGACGACATAGTAGTAGGAGGTGATGAGCGAAGGCTGGAAGCAGTGGGCGGGGATGGCATCCTTGATGGTCTTGATGTCGGGAAATTGAGGCTGAGAGGTGGCCTCGAGAGTGACCTGAGAAGGCAAGATGTTAGACGACTTGACGAGATTTGAGCTTCAGCGGCTCAGCTTACCTTGGGCAGGTCCTTCTCAACCACAACAGTGGTGGCAGTTCGCTGTCTGGTGGCCATTGTGCCTAGCGATTGGAGATTGCAGAGTATACGACGAAACTCGGCAGCAGACAAGGGGAGGGGAGGATTAAGGTAGAAAGAAGAAAGGAAGAGAGGAAGAAGACGAGGAAAGAAGAAAAATCTCAAAACTCTTTTGCGCTCCCCAACAAAGCTCTAAATATTTCGCTACGGATTACCACTCTCCATACAAATCCTCACAAAGCTCGTCTCAGGATGACCCCCCTCGATCTTGACCTAATCCAGCAATAGCATAGCGATACCCATACGAGAGCAAAAAAAAGAGCGGATAGCGGGCTCAACTTTTTTTTCTCGAAGCCGCCTCTCTGTTCAAAGGGGACCTTTCAAGGGTGGTGGGCGAGAGATTAGGGGTCCAGACTCCATGTCGTACCCCTGGCGGACCAATGAGGAGCTGATTAAAAGTCCACGATGTGAGGGAGATCATGGAGACTTGGAGAGCAGAGGCCAACAGAGGGGAGACGAGACGTGTTGTTCTAACGCCGGTGGAGCCCTGAAACCCATTAAAAGAGTATTAAAGCTTGTCAGGGAGGAGCTTAGTCTTGAGTTGAAGGCAAATAACATTAACCGAGGGTAGCAAGGGGACCTTGTACGTTTGGGTTTTTTGTTGAGGAAACGCTGTTTTGCGGTGAGATGGTAACAACGGGCAGGCAGGCATTGTTTGCCTCTTTTGTGCCTATCATATTATCTCTTGTCTTTTCCCCTGGTTCTGTGATTATCTGTACACGTCTTGTTGTTCTTGATCTTGGTTCTTGTTCAAGTCTCGGAGTGAGGCAATGACCATTGATATGTGTGCGTGCCTGAAGAGTGGATCTGCAAGTCTCAGATAAGGGTCTTAGAACCATGTGCGTGGCTGCGTGGCTTACAGTCACGTTACTTTAGCTGCCTCTCGAGTCGTCATTTGCGGCTTGGGAAAAATCTGGCTATTTTCCATGATTCGTTCGATGCATTTTTCTCGAAAATTTTAGAAAATTTTCGGTCTTCTCAACGTGTCGTGAAAGAAAAAGCGGAGCTGGCTAAAAGGTTGACAAGCAAGATCACACTAATACAGCAAACCTATGGTAGATTAGTGCTAAGGTACGTATCGGTCAAGCCTTTCGGAAGAGAAGTAGCCGGGGCCATATTATTATGGATAAATTAGTATCCGCGAAATGCCCCGAACTGGAGTAAGAGAAGAAAAAAGGAGGAGAGATCCATAGAATAATAGCTTATCTTTTTGAAAGAGGAGATGGATGGACAAAGCTCCCAGATATTAAAATCCGATACTCTACAGCATGCATTCCAAGCTTCACCGTTTCTATGCACTTGATCGTTTCATCTCGATTAATTTTAGAAAAACAGAATGATCTGACTGTTTCTTGTCAAACTCAATCGGAGACCGCATTTTCGGTTTTCTTTGGTTCGCCCCTACTAGTCTAGTAGATGTTTAGCGCCTCTTATTGTCGAGTCAAGTCGGTTCGAGTCAAGGTTTCACATGCATTTCCTTTGATTTGCTTTTGCCTGACATTGACATGATCATCACCATCACATGGCAAGTGCATAAATCTCATCCAATCGGTATCTGTCCGGTTCAATGCCATGCTTGTTTGATTGTTCGTTCTATTATCCTCTCTTGCCCGTCATTTTGGAGGGGCGCCATTTCTAATTATTCTATGTGTATGATGGATATGCGTGCACTATATACAATACCATGAATGAAACAAAAACCCAATTAACTTGCATAGTAGATCAGAGAGTTCAGTAAATAAATCGCCAAGGTCTTTCTGCTGGACGCCGCCGCGTGTGCTTTTCCTTGCAAAGCTCTCTTCCTGCGTTGTCGTATGCTCGCACATATATCGTTACAATTCATTACAATTTCTGAAAACACCAAGCTCAATTCTCTAGAAAATGAACGAGCAGACAAACACGAGGCACGTGTAAATTGTGGTGGTCGTGTATTCCAGCTCGAACCATGCCGCTTGACCGCCAAATGCAATCTTCTTGCTCTGTGGCGTAGGGTGCGCCACCTGCGTCTTGGGGTCCCGGTTCAGCAGGTCCTCCCGGTCGGGCATCGCCGGGGGGTCAATCGCGTACGAGATGGGCGTCCAGAGAGAACTGCAGATGAAGAGGAATGTCAAGGGCGGCCAGAAGGCGTGAGTGAGAAGGGCGGTGAGCGTGTCGCGGACAGTGTCGGTCGTGACGAACGATCGGAAAGAGGTGAGCACCACAGCGACGAGAGTCAGGTACACAAAGAAGAGGTGGAACAGAGCCATATAGTTGACGAGAATGCCCCAGAGACGGCGAAACATGTTCTTTCGGAGCTTCGCGTCACGCTCGTTGAGGGCTGAGCCCAGAGATCCTGTCGGCTTGAAGGCCTGTGTTTGACCACCGAGCCATGTCGGGAGGACGAAAGAGCGGATGATGCACAGCGCGATGTAAGGAGACATCCAAAGCTGGTACCTCGAACCTCGCTGTCCGGTGTGGTAGCCTGCAGGGATGAACAGAGCAAACTCACACAAGCGGTTCGAAATGACAGACGCAAAACAGGCTCGGATCAACCATCGGAGCTGCTCATCGGTCGCGTAGGCAACCAGAGGCTTCTGCATGATAAGGATAATCGGAATGGCGAAGAGCGAAACGGTCAGAAGAACAGTGTACAGACTCAGCGAGGCGTACAAGAAGCCTGAGAATCTCTGGGCTGTTGTCATTTGGCGAACCTTGTCACCCCAGAGACAAAAGTTGAGCTTGAACGAGGTGTCGACAGTTCCAATAGCCCATCGCGTACGCTGCTTCAGATGACCGCCGTAGTCCTCGGGAACGGTACCGAACTGGAGGGGCTCGTGAATGAAAGCAGTCTTCCAACCTTTGCCGAGCATCAGAGTCGAAGTAGCGACATCCTCAGCGAGGGAACCGAGGGGAAAGTTGCCAATTTGGTCGAGAGCCTCACGGCGAGCGACGTAACCGGAGCCAGTACACCATGCGACGCCTAGAGCATCCTTGATAGGTTCAATGACGTGCACGAAGAAGTCGAGACTCTGGGCGAGGGGGTCAGAGGGGGGAGTGTTGTAGAACAACTGAGGTGGGCAAGCGAGAGCCATCTTGGGATCGATGAGCATGTGAGGAATGATAGCGCGAAGCCAGTCACGCTCGGGAATCTGCAGTTGTAAGTATGTTTCTCCTCCAAGAGCTTCAAGCGACTTACCATATCGGCATCAAGAGCAGCCATGAATTGACCAGCTCCTCCAGGCAGCTTGTGCACCTCATCAAGACCGTAGTTAAGATTACCGGCCTTGAAATGATGAGGCTGGCCTGGTATCTTGACTCGAGCCATGTAGTACAAGTTGGGGTATGTCATTGCCAACTTGGCGCACTGGTCCTCAAGACCAGCAGATTTGCCGTCATCCAGCACGATAACTCGGTATCTATCTCGAGGATAGTCCAAATCACACGCTGCACGAACAGTGTCCATGACCAGATCGTCGTCCTCACCACAGCATGTGACAAAGGCATCAACGGTGGGAACGTCATTGCCCGACACTCTCAGCTTGGGTCGCTGTCTCTTCTTCATCGACCACATAGTCCAGGTGTTGTGCATCAGCGAAGGAATCGCCACAGCAATCTCAACGGCTATAAACACCCACGCTCCCTCGTATGTCTGCCCCGCTGCGTTCTGTGCCCATATAACACATGCAATTCTCAGGGCGAGGTACGCCATGTAGAATCCTGTGTTCATAAAGGTCAGCAGCGGGACGAGGCGAAATACCCATCTCTTCCAACCCTTCCAAATATCGACATCATCGCGCTTGTGCACCTGCTGAATGGCGCTGGTGTCGACAATGAAGTCCTTGGCGAGGGTGTAGTTGCTACTGTTCTGCGGTGAGCCCTGGCCGTTTGGCAGCAGGGCAGCTAGGCTTAGGTGGCTCTGGTTCTGTTTGTCGCGGGAAAAAGAGTGGTCAGTGACATTGGACGACTTGTTGACGAGGGTTCGGACGCTGGGGCTGGGTACCATGAGGCTGGATGGTCTCCAGTCGACGGACGAGTTGCCCGCGTGGTAGTGCAGACGGGCTGGAGTCTCTTGGCCGCTGCGCAGAGAAGGGGTGGCTGAGCGAGAGCCGCCTGGTGTGTCATTGAAGTACTGTCCAGGACTGTTGACGATGTGAGGAGGCCATTCAGGCGCCGGACTGTAGTCTTCAAAGTGTGCGGGTGAAGGACGAGACGGTTTGCCTTGATCTGTGATGGAACGACCCTGTTGCATATCTTCTACCTCTGACTGGTATGGTGAGTATGGTGTGTAAGGCTGTTGCTGCTCTGGTGGACCATATGGAGAGTGCAAGTCTTGCTGGAAGTATTCTTGCTGTTGCTGGTCGTGCTGGAACTGCTGTCTTTGTTCATGCTGCTGCTGATGTTGACGCTGAACATCGATCTCTACCATCTCTCTATACTCCCTATCCTGCTCGTCAGGGTTCCCCTTGCCGTTCATGTTTGCAAAAGGGTCAACGACGCATGCGTCGTGGTACCGGGCTGTTGGTCCAAAAAGGCGTTATTACTATAAAGTTAATTGAGGGAGAGGCAAGAAAGCTGGGCGTGTGCTTGGCGTAGAGCCTTTATCTTTCTTTGGACTGGCGAGTTTGTTGTTTTAACGAATGACTGGTTATTCTGTAGCGAGGGAAAGAATATGGAAGGAAAAGAAACTACCAAGAAGTATTCAAGTCGAGAACAAGAACAAGAGAGAGAGAGAAAGAGTCGGGAGACAAGGGAGAGAGAGAGGGACGAATGTACCGGGGGTGTGTCATTTGAGTTCCAGTGGGAGACTGGCACGTCCCAATGGATCCCGCCCCTCCCAGTCTCTGCAAAATATGTACAACATTCGGTACTTTGACAACCAGTAACCAATCGATCAATGTTTTTGTTCTTGTCCAGACGGAATCTCCAATCAATGCCTCAAACAGCATTCAAAGTATCCCCACCGGCTCATGGTAGTATCCACGAGTGGCCAGAGAAAGTGTTTATTCTTGGTAGATGAAAACAAGCTCCAGCCACTAACTGTCCTTTACCTGGTAACAACAACACGAACTCACCCGCTCATGCCGAAGCGATAGATAGAAAGACTTAGAAAGACTAAAGCTAGAAAAGCTTGGTCCAGGAACATCCACCCCTCCCCTACCATTCGTATCGACAGATCTAGTGGGCCAATACGGCTCTTGGACCAGGGCTATCCTGGTATAGATCAGGGGTACATTCAGCTGGTGCGATACGCTATCAGCTCTTTGTTTTTTGCCCTGCTTGATTGGATTGGACTCACTGATCGCTCGTGTGTACAGCAACTATCACACGGAAAAGGGTGTGGAAAAAAGACTCCGCTTCAAGGGAGGGTGAGGGGAACAAAGACCAAAGAGGAAATGCTACCAGGTGCCAAGTATCGTCTCTACCAGGCTCTGTACCGTACCTGCGCCCCAAAAGCTTGTTCTTTTTTCCCTCCCTGCGTTTATGCTTGAGATCGTGTCTATTCTATCTACATGTTAACTTGTTCCAGTACGACGACACTCCTCTCAAACTCTGTTCCGTCATCGCCATCATGACAATCCGGTTCCTCGTCAATTTTGGTCTGTTGGCCTTGCCCATCGCCATCACATTGGGCGTATTGATCGGTCTTCAAAGCCAGCGTGAAGCGTCTGGCGGTCCGCCCTTATTCAAGCCTGATCCCAAACCAACTGGTCCCAAGAAGAAGCATGGCATCACGACTGAGCAGCATTGCCAAAAGTCTTATGGTATTCATCCCGAAACCAAGGGCCAAGAGTATACACGTGAGTAGTGCATTTGTCGGGACAAGTCAATTGCCGTGTGATGCGGGTTTCCGTTTCGAGGCGCAAACTTGTGCGACTTGAATTAAGATAGATTGCTGACCGTTTGATGTAGTCAATCCTAATCAGTGGGGTTGGGACGAAGGCGACGAGGGAGGTTTATGTTTATATGTAAGTCCTACAACGTTATGTCTATCATGGCATCTGTCATGACACCGTAAACTGACGTGCTCAGGTTGACATGAACAACAACGAAACCTACGCCACAAACCAAACTGCCCCTCGATGGTCCGTAGTATGGGAATATCCTCAAGGGCCCGAAACAGCCCCCGTCCACGCCTTCCCCAACATCAAAGTCGACGGCGACGTCTTCCCCGCCAAGCTCAGCTCAATTAACAAGATCGATATCGACTTTGAATGGACCTATGCCGTTGGGAATAAGTCCGCCAAGGGTGCCAAGCCCGCGACCAAGACGGACCTCACAGATCTTACGGACCATTTGTTAAACGCCAACGTCGCAATGGATATGTTCATGGATAAGGATCAGAAGAAGGCCCAAGACAGTGAGGAAGCGTCGCACGAAGTCATGGTGTGGTTCGCGGCTATCGGGCCTGCTACGCAACCTCTTGGTTTCAACGTCGATGGATCGAACCCCATCGCGAAAAAGACTATTGAAGGAACTGAGTTGTAAGTTTTGTCGTTTCAGTCAGAATTGTGAATACGGTCTAATCCTCACAGCAAACTCTACTACGATATCAACCAGGCCAAGCAAAAGGTCTTGACGTGGTATGTCGACACACCCGCCGAAAAGTTCGACGGCGATCTCTGGCCCTTGATCGAAGAGATCTTCACCTTGGACAACGCCGACTACCCATCTGCATCCGATTACATAGGGTATATGTCATGGGGAACAGAAGCATACTCTGTCAACACGACTGTGACATTCGACGTTCCCAGCTTGTCAATAGACGTGGGGAAGAAAGCTTGAACACATACGCATTAATGTCTCTTGTTTTTTTTATACATATACCGAGTTTTTTCTACCAATAGAATAATGACAGCACTTTGTTTTAATTGAATTCACGATCTATTATTTACATCGCACGAGTCATCCAACCAGTGGTAAAACAAACAGAGCGGCAGCCACGGTAACCATGATAAAACTCCCTTTCACAAGTAGCACGTAGTAAAGAGGGGAAAGCAATTACACAAAACGCCATGGCTTGTAATGCACGGCTAGACTGTGGTGTGAGAGAAAATGGCTTAAAAGTGGCGGACGCGGCCAGCACGAAGAGCCTTCGTATTTTTTTTTTTCTCGCTTTGGTAGTGTAAGACGTTTTGCAAGGGAGAGAAAGAGAGGGCTCTGATCAGCCCAGGGTTTGTACTTGTAGGCTCGTGCTTACAGGTACCAAGGCAAGGGTTCGTCTTGTCTCGTGGGGGCGTGAGTCTAGAGATCAGATCAGCGTCTGTAGCGCTGTCATGAACTTTGATGGTGCCGGATGAACCGAAAGAACTGAAAAGTCAATTGCACGACTTCTTTGAGATGTCTAATAGCGTTTATTTACTCGTCATCTTAACTTTGCCATGCTGAAGCAAATGTTCCCAACGGTCAAACTGTGCCTGTTGTGAGAACGAAGCGTCAACGACCAACACGAAGTGCCGTGAAGGGGTTATCAACGTCTTGCGTAAGTGACAGGGGATTACACCCTGTCAGGCCTCCACCAGCGATACCAAAAAAAAACCAATCCTTGTTAGGCCTGCCCTGCTCGGCTATCCATGTAAACCTAGCCTGCCGTCAGCTGGCACGAGACGAACGCACAATGCAATGGTAAGCTGTTATCAAAGGCATTATTGATTGGAGATCAAATCCAGAACTACAAGAGAGCACTTGTTGACTTTGATTGCTTTACGATAGACGCTTGTAGTGTGTGGTGGGACAACTGGTTGCCAAAGCGGCAGACGCCACGCATTCGGACCAACATGAGTGATAATTGCTGGCAGGGTTGCAGCACCAAACAGTGTATAGTACGTAACCCTCTCGATGAGCAGTCTTAAATTCTCTCAATGCTGTAACATGGCCGTCATGGCGTGGATCTAGTCTTGCCTGTCTGTTGTTTTCTCGAAAAGAGCTCCATTAAAGTACCGCCGATCACCGAGTAAGCAGTGGCATAATAGCTGCACAGCAGAGAACGGCCGTTGTCTTGGTGCCTGGACACCCAAGTGGTGATGAACTGGCCCGTCTACAATACTGATTGAGCCGTCTTGAAAAGATGTGTCAGTTCAAGAGGTCTGTTGAGCCACTCCCGTACAATCGTTATATGACAATGCTTCAAAGAGATTGAGTAATTGTTACCACCATGACAATACCTTGAGAAGAAATGCTCAATCGCCTCTGACTCAAAGTCAACCGGAGATAGCTCCTAACGATCAACGCCCATCCAAAAATAACTCATCGTCGATCTTGTCCATATCAACTGGCCCGTTAATATTTGGAAGACCACTCTTTTAGCATAACACTAATTCATCTCAACCTTCTATTATTTTGTCTTGTTGTCATTCGACGTCAAAAACCTTGGCCCCGAAATTAAGCATTGCCCAGCTGTGGACTCTGTCTTTGCCAAGGAAGATGGACCACCCCTGATCGGTACCTTGCATCGGACGGATTCTTGTTGCCCTTGTTAGTGTGACGATGAGGCCTGTGAGAATTTGACATGACATGAATTCTGATCTGCTCAAAGAGAAGAAGATTAGGGCCGGACTGAGAGGAACTAGAAAAGGCTTATCACGACCAAGGTCTGTAAGATTTAATTAAAGGCACCTCAATGCCCTGGAGCCTCCATGTCAAATGCCAGGATCGTTCCATGGTTGGTGATACGACAATTACAGGGGTTTTCTTATCTTTGCAGCAGGCGGTTGACCAACAGGTCCGAGCAATTCACATGATGGGCAATTGATACGTGTTGGTAGGTACCTTGCACAAGTAAATTGTGGTTGATGGAAAGCAATACAAACTACACTCTAGCAGTGGTATCCTGGCACAAGAACAAATCGAAGGATTGCACTGCATACATCAATGCACATAAGGGAATGATCCATTACGGGAGGATCGCACTTTGACCAGGCGTCAGAACCTTTTTTTTTTGTTGCTGTATCCACTGAATTACAGCAGGTAGATCCATCCTTGGTAAGATGTTCTCAGAGTCTTTTGTATCTTAGATTTCATGTCTCGGACCCAGAATATGCATGATTCATTTCCATTCTTTTGTTGAGACGTCGTGTTTCATTGATTCTCGAATGTCGAATCCGCTGTAGGCATCTCCCAAAACAGCGCTCATTCTATCTCAACCTCTAAGGCCGCCCATATCACATGTTCTAGCGCTACCCTGTATCACTTGAATGAAACCGCGTTGCCAATTAACTGAATGTACTACATAATTATATCCTTAGAACATCAAGAGGAACCTGAAGTATTGATACGGCCGGAGCTTTTTGAGATTGCGTTAATGTCACCCAAGACAAAACAAACGCCCCCATTCGCATCCGATTGCCCAACCTATGATGGTACTACAGTGCAGCAGCCACGGAAACATATTCTCATGCTTATTTCCGACTGTCGCCAAACATCTCAGACAAACATGGCTCGCACAAACTGATCATTTGTCGAACAAATATTAAAGTCGAATCCTGAAACAGAAATGGAATGTGAAGGAAATCCTTTTCAGAATTTTCGGATCATGTCTCATCAGAGCCTCCCTTTAACCCACATCATCCACTTTTGGAGACAATTAGGATCAAATCAGAGACTATCCAGGCTGTGCGTTTGCGTTTGAGCAAGTCAAGCTGTAATCGCCATTCCATATCCAAGGACCGTAATGCTTCGGCGAGAGGGACAGCCACCAGTGACAATCTGTCCGAGACATTAAAGATTGCATCAGACGGGATCGACACTTCCCACGGTCTATGGGAACACGAGATGCAGAGCGGCTGTGGCGTTTCACGGGAGGCACTTAATATTGCTTCACATATATGCAGTCCAAGATCGCGAACCGATGACCACTGTTGTGAAATCATCGTGATGGCATCCAGTATCGTCATTCTCTGACAATGTCCTCTAGTGCCCAAGGTCCCAAGTCTTGACGACCGCGAACTCGGTTTGCTTCGAATTATTAATCAGTACTCCGAACGTACGCTCTCAAAAAACTGCCAAACATGGACAGACTGGGTAGACTTGCATTCCATGTCCTACTTCCCTTGTGTCAAACCCCATAAAGAAGATCGAGGTCGGATATGGTACAAGTCGCCAATATAGAGTACGCGGCATTAAACGTTCTTGCGTCACTCTCACGACCATCGGAGCCCGGGTCCTTGGTAACTCCAAACGATGCTTACTTGTAAGCTAGCTTTTAAGCATGCAGTTGCGCGACAACGATACAGTCACCAGGCGGCTATCATTGGCTACTTGTCTGGTGCACCATGAGCCGTAACCTACACAGATGCGCGCAGCGATGTCCGTTGTTTCCTACTCAGTCAGGAATCAGTGCTACGGGGTGTTGGTATGAAGCAACAACAGAGACACCGCGCTCCTTGTACCGACGAAGCGAATACTGCCTCGGCGCAGAGCTTATTGTCCGCGAAGGCCCGAGTGCGCCGAAGCACTTGAAGGCGCGTGGAGAGGGATGGAATCACTCCAGATATGGCTGCTGCTCGAGACAATAATACAGAAGTGTTTGGCAATGAAGCTTGTGAACAGACATTTGAGAGCACATATCGCTTCAGAAATGTCTATTGTCATATGATCTATCAAGATTAATCGCTTCCCTTCTCCGAAAGCTTCAATATAGCACCTAGCGCCTTCTTCGCCCTTGCTTCGCGCGCCAGAAAAGTGCCGTTGAAGATAGTGTACAAAGGCATCTGGCTGTTCGCATGATCGGGCGCGAACTCAACCGTGCAATCTTTGCCCAGCGCTTCTCTTGCAACTCTCACGGTCTCGCTCAGCATATCCCCACCTAGCCCGCGACCACGATACCGCGATCTAGTAGTCCAGCCACGGATAGTTGCACTCTTTTCGCTCTGGTAAAGTCGAAGAATGACCGCTCCAATAATGTCCTCTCCAAACCGAGCTCCGATGATGGTATCCTCCACGCCGTCCTTCATAATCCAATCCAACCAGTTCGTTTCTTCAGCGATGCGAATGTACGCGCTGGTGAAGTAGCGAATTGCTACCAAGTATGTGAGAACAATGCCGGGATATATTATGAGCATTGTGCTTAGGTCATTGCCGATGTTGGCGCCATAGTGCGCGATTCCGAGACAAGCTGTAAAGATGGAGAGGGTGATGGGGTGGAAGATGAGTGCGCGCGAGGCTGTTTGGCGCTGTTGAGCGACGCTATCGACGACAAGTTTGAGAGCGTCTTTCTTTTCTTTTGGGTTGGTGAGGATCTCGATTGAGAGAGGTGGTGGTTCTGACGATTCTGACATGGTGGTTGTCCAGGTTATGTAGAAATGAGCGAGGAAGGGTTCAAGATGACTCAGGTCCAGAGCATCTCAACAGGGCCTTGCGAGTGCCTGAGAGGTAAATTATTGATTGCGAAGAACAATGAACCAGTCAATTGGAATTGTAAAAGAAGAAAGAGCGTAGATGATGATGAAGCAATCTTGAAAGTTGTCCAGACAAGAGCCAAGAGTGAAGAAACTCGCTAACGGGAACAATCCGGCAACACGACGCAAGTCACAAAGCTGAAGCCGTGATATCCGTCTCTCAATGACTTCGGTGTCTCAATGAGGAATTCGTAAGCCGCCAGAAAGCAATAGCGCCCGACGTCTCGGTGTCTGGGTTAATCTAGAGTGCAGCATTAAAGTGTTAAGCATACAAATTGACCTGAAAGAAGCTCCTGATGGCGGGTCCAATTTAGCGTGCTTTGCCGATTTGCCGATGCCCCAGAGGCTCTGTCAGCCAAGCATTCTTGGCGCTGGGGAGCACGTGGCTCGAGCGAGGACTCTCTATTCGACAGATGGTATAAGTGTCGTGTGCTCTCTTCCATCACCGAGAAGTTATGGCTAAGTTTTCTGGGAGAGCATGTCCTCCAGATGGCTAATTTGACTGGATGATTGATTGCGGATATGGCGTTGCAAAGTAGGACTTCTCGGTTCGGACGGCTCGAGGCTGATACTGACAGAGAAACAAGGAGGATTTGCTTGTGAGTTTCGAGAATACTTATAATGCATGGGATATCATCTCCTGTCAGATCTCTTAGCTTTGTCTTGGCTGTAAGGATATTCCCGACCTCTGAGTGTACCTCAGCAGTACACTATTGCCAGAAACCTTCGAAATTCATCGCCTATCCTTCACCTATTAATTATATATCTACTTTAATATCTATTACTCTTTAAATCACAAAATGGCCCAAGAATCTCGTCCGGTCGCAAAGACCAGCGGCGGAAACAATGCCTTTCGCAACTTCCACAACGACTTCACCCACATCACCGACCCCAACGAACGTCGCCGTCTCGCCCTTGCAGAGATTGACAAGGCTCCTTTTGGATGGTATCATGTGCGAGCATGTATTGTCGCAGGTGTCGGCTTCTTTACCGACTCATATGATATCTTTTGCGTGTCCATGTTGACCATCATGCTTGGCATTGTGTACTATCCAAGCAAGGGCAAGCTGCCTACCAGCTCCGACAATGCCATCAAGCTGTCGACGTCTGCTGGTACAGTGATAGGACAGTTGGGTTTCGGTATGCTGGCCGATATTGTCGGTAGAAAGCGCATGTATGGTCTTGAGTTGATTGTCATTATCTTTGCTACACTTGCCCAAGCTCTGACGGCTGGATCACCTTCCACTTCGCTTGTTGGACTTATCATCTTCTGGCGTGTTATCATGGGTGTTGGTATCGGCGGAGATTATCCCCTTTCATCCATCATCACTTCTGAGTAAGTTACATCAAGCCCCAACATCTCAAGTCACTTGCTCATATCAATAGGTTCGCTACTACCAAGTGGCGAGGCGCCATGATGGCCGCAGTCTTTGCCATGCAAGGTATTGGACAGCTCGTCGCAGCTCTGGTCATGATGTTTCTCACCCTCGGCTTCAAGTCCTCTCTTGAGGGAGCTGCTGATACAAAGAGCTGCACTGGAGACTGCCAAGTTGCCGTTGATAAGATGTGGCGAACACTTGTTGGATTCGGAGCTGTCCCTGCCTGCATTGCTCTCTACTGTAAGTCAATTAATACTGATCATATGGTTGCAACATACTAACATCCATAGACCGTCTTACTATTCCTGAGACTCCTCGTTACACCTTCGATGTCGCCCGTGATGTAGAGCAGGCAGATGAGGATGTCAAGGCTTATATGAACGGCAAGCGTGAAGGAAACACTGATGAAGTCTCACGTGCCCAAAACCTCCAAAGCGCCAAGACCAACCTTGAAGTTCCCAAGGCTAGCTGGAGAGACTTCTTCCGGCACTACAGCAAGTGGAAGAACGCTTCTCTCCTCCTTGGAACTGCTGGTTCGTGGTTCTGTCTCGACGTTGCCTTCTATGGCCTCTCTTTGAATAATGGCACTATCCTCAAGGTCATTGGATATTCTACCAAGGATGCCCACAACGTCTACGAGTATCTCTACAACACCGCTGTTGGAAATATCATCATTGTCCTGGCAGGAGCTGTTCCAGGCTACTGGGTTTCTGTGGCGACAATTGATACTCTTGGACGAAAGACAATCCAGCTTGGTGGTTTTATCATCTTGACTATTCTTTTCATTGTAAGTTGATTGTATCCAAGACATGAAGAAAAGACTAACGTCACAGGTCATGGGTTTTGCCTACAACCACATTCCTTCAAACGGGCTCTTGGCTATTTATGTTCTTGCCCAATTCTTTTTCAACTTTGGTCCCAACACCACCACTTTCATCGTTCCCGGTGAGGTATTCCCAACCCGATACCGTTCCACTTCCCACGGTATCTCAGCTGCCAGTGGTAAAATCGGTTCCATCATTGGTCAAGGTGCCATCTCTATCCTCCGAACTCATGGAGCCACAGACACAAACGAGGCACCTTGGATGGATCACGTTCTCGAGATCTACGCTCTTTTCATGCTTCTTGGAATTTTGACTACCCTGTTGATTCCCGAGACTGCTCGCAAGACCCTGGAGGAACTCTCAGGCGAAGATGACTACGCCAACAATGATCATGCTCTAGATCACGAGACTCACACTGAGCAGGACAAGTCTGGACGAACCAGCGTTTAAGGAGGTGTCACTTGGTTGTGTGGGTGGTGCTGATTGGGCTAGAAGTGTGGTGTGTGGATGGACAGGCTGCAGTAGTTGAATGATGAAACTTGGCAGACAATCTTAGAAGCTTGGAACTTGGAAACTCATGCCTGAATTCTTCGGACGCGTTGTGGTACATCAGAATACCTCGAAATATTTGAACTAATAGTGAAGGGGCATAGACATTTGGCCCCAAGCACTTGTATAACATAACCTCAACAAAACACCCGTTTCAAATCGGAAATGACGACAGTGACTGGAAACTTGATACCCTTAATGTAAAATCTATGGCCCCTGGAGCATCTGTCTGCCACAATATCGAAGTATTATCCTGGAAACGACGGGTCCCGAAATTCGGATATTACAACCAGATCAGGCAGGTCACCAAAAACTTTATATTCTACCACAAGTTCACTGTACCTTCAGTAACTTACTAGGTAGCCAGCCATAAGTCGCCTATGCAGTATTGATTAAGCATTCATGTAGTAAAGCTATTCGTGGGCCTGATACTATTACTCAAGCCCGCCAACCCAAAGGTATCGCCATCCAAATCCGTTCCCAAAACACCATTAAAAAAGCAACAGGTTCCTGAGTATTCACTCCTTCTTGCTGCCACCGAGCAAGCCACCAACGGTGTTACCAACGCCCTTTCCAACATCTGATAGTCCCTCAGCAGCTCCCTTTCCACCGCCAACGACAGCACTTCCTGTGCTGTTCATGGCGCCGGAGCCGGGAATGTTCTTGTTCACGTAGCCACCATCCTCATCCTTGCCTTGTCTCTCGGCTCGGTTAATGCCTTCCTTGGAGGCCATGTCACCCACAGGCTGTAATAGACCGCCTTGTCCGACTTGGCCCGTGGCGAGGTTGTTGACGCCGTCTTGGAGGGTGTCTACTTGCTCGATGCCTGTGACTTTGGTCTTGTCGAGGTTTTCTGGAGTCAACCATGTTAGCGGTGTTGACGAGCAAGCGAGAAAGGTGAGATGGAGTTAAATATGCTATTATAGTTGATAAGAAAAGAGAAAGACGAGAAAACATACGCTTGGTGGCATAGCTGGCCTTGTTGTCCTTTGTGAACCATCGAAGATAGACGTCCTCGAGCCAAGGAACCCACTTCTCGTACTGGTCGTTATATGTAGCCTTCGTCCACTCCATGATGAATAGTTGAACAAAGTAATAAATGTAAAATAACAATAATTCTAACTGTTTAGATATTTGGAGAAACTCTTCAGTGAACAAAGAGTCGAACACGCAGTTTTATACGCAATACATTGCGTACCCTCCCATGATGAAAGAATACGTCATATCATGAACAGGGATCTTCTGATCTGAAACGAGTAACAAAACGGATTCTCACTGGCTGTTTCGTTTACCTCATGGATGGTTGTACAAATGCATTGTGATGCCATGCTTCGCCGTTGTGGTGTGGCGCGTGTCGTGTGCTAAAAACCTGCTTTGTGGCACAGTGACGTATCAGTTCCAAGGATGAGCCACATAGTCTAAAGCTCGGCACTGTGATGGATGACGAGAGAGTCTTCTTTGCAGCTTCGGATGAATTAATCTGCGCAGACAGGGGAGGAAAACAAATGATTGGTTTGGGTACTAAGATGCAAAGTCGCTAATCGGTAGGGTCCCGATTGAGGTGTAGAATCCGCCAAGACCGATCAAGATAAGGTTATTGTGGACAGACGCTTCGACCACACCAGCGGGTTATGACAGGCGATCCGGCGCAAGTTAACAAGCCCGAGGAATAGCTTCAGATACAAGGGGAACAAAGGCTTAAAATACCATAAGCTATGATAGGCTACCCAATATACTGTCCATACTTCAACCACTCCTCATCCCTCTTCAACCTCTCCATATCCTCATCCCTCAAAGAAATTGCAGCCGTAACTTCACCATCAGGCCTCTTGGGCATATAATACATCAAACTCTCAAAAGGCTCAAAACGTGGCCGTCTCACACTCTCTGGCTTACCCAGTCCAAACCCGAAATCGTATTCCCAACACCTCACCTTGGCCCAAGAACTCAGCATAATGCTGGTCGATGGGTTTGCATCGGCGGTCAAGGATACGCCCGACTTGTCGGCCTGGTCATGCAGATACGTCGCGAGAGCCTGTGTTCTTCTGCGCAAGCGATCGCGATCAAGTTCAGAGCGCAAACGCGACGCCGTTGCGCCGAGCGATTCGTTGGCGATCTCAGAAAGCGTGGAGTCATGGTAGGTCATGTTTTGGAGAAGTCCTGGGAAATCTTGCGGAACGTCCATTGAGGAACGCATATCGACAGCACGGCAGAATTCTGTGGGTGCAGAGCCGTCTAATCTTGCGAGACGCACCCGTGAGGTCGATTGCCAGATGAATGCCGAGAGTGCATCGTCTGTCGACACAAATTTTGCGGATGCATCAAGGGTCTTGGTAGCTACATCCTTCAGCTCCGAGAGGGCTTTTGGAGTGAATGAGAAGAACGCCCAGCTTGCCTTGGCTGGTGAAGGTGGAGCGTCACCAGCAGGAGCTGGTTTGAGGAGCTGATGATCTAACTCTGGGCCAACTTTGTAGTTCTCAAGGAGAGGAACTGTAGTCGTGCGCTCGAGGTTCATGGCCGAGATCTCTTCTTGAGTAAATGGTTCGTTGCGACACGCCTTTGAGAGCAGACGAATAATCGCGTCTTGACCTGTCATGTCCATAGCACCGTGCTGTCCATTGACAGTGAGTATGAGTCCGCCCTCAATGAAATTGAGCTGCACTAGCAACACGGGCTTTGGATCATTAGGACCAGTGCCGGGTCCAATAGGTAATGTCTTCCTCGGCGCAATGATATTCTCATCAAACATTTCCATGGGGAATTCCGCCTTTCTCAACCCCTCCATTGTCGGCGCTGAGGAATCATCACGAAGGTCTTTCACCACAAGACGAGGTGTTTCCTCATACGGGACGATCTTGGAGATACCCGAGTTTCCCTCACTGACTCCCTCGGTTTTGACTTGGCCTGCGACCCATGGGAAGCTCTGCGACAGGCGCGAGAGACCTTGCTGGAGGGTATCGACAATGGTGGGATATTGAGAGGGGTCAGAGACAGGGTAGACGAGGCTGATTTGGGTGTAAATTGTAAGAAGAGGCGGTTGTTGGCCGATAATGTCTAGCTCTATGTCAAAAGATTGACTGCTTGTGCTGCTTGTTGCGGTCATTTTGATGATGTTCACGCTCAGCTCGCTTGGTGTTGGTTACAGAGGGTGAACCTGCTAAATTATAGAGCTGCTGTGATGGAGGGAGATGGCGCAGTGCAACAAGGCTGTTCTTTTTGTTTGATGGAAACAATCAGATATCAGAGTAATAAGACAGGATATAAATACGGTTCTTGGAATTGATTGAATCTAACAGATCTGTCCCTTGATTGTTTGGCAACAAACCAACAAGGCCTACTTGTTTAGGCCACTCAGGATGAGTCGAAGCCAAGATTTCCCTTTCGAGATTGATATAGTGGATCCGTTAGGCCTAACGTGGCCCGGCCCATGCGGATACAGCGCCATGATGCATGACTTCAAACACAAACTGAGGCCGAATGCTTCATAACTCTTTGTTATGTGACTCTCAAGCCTCGTTTTTCTGGTCGGCCAATTGTTGGTCACGAATGATTGAGTCATTTCCTGCCTTTTTGCGCGGTGAACCTCGTTGATGAACACAATCACGACAGCGGACCCAGAACTTCAAACCGAGAGCACTTCAGCCTGTAAAGCATTTTAAAATTCATGTCTATCATTTTTCTCCCAGGTATTGTTCATTTTTAAGCAACCAACGCCAGCCATGCAGTCTAAAAGCCTCATTATCTCACATCCTACGTAGCTCTAAGCCCTTGTACCCCCATATCCGTGACCCAGTCTATCCTGCCTGTCCCAGTACTCAATTGCGTCTTTGTATATCGACTCGTCCAGTTTAAAAGTTGGTGACATCGCTGACTCCGTTGGCAGAGTTCTGCTTCTTGTGGGCGGCCTCAATTACCTCATCGAGGCATCCAGCACTGGCAGCGACAAGGCCGAGCACTGTACAATTGTTAGTTTGGCAGACCGTTAAGTTTGTGTTGGGAGACTCACGAGAAGGAGCAGGCGCCAAAGTCTTGGACTTGTACTCAGGATGAGCCTGAAGACTAAGAAACAGTTAGCAGTTGGTTTACACGAGTAACGACCAATACTCACCCAACGAAGAAGGGGTGGTCCTTCAGCTCAATGGTCTCAACACGGACACCTTGGTCGTCCATCGAGGTCAAGGAGAGGCCAGCCTTCTCAAGATCCTCAATGTACTCGGGGTTCACCTCATAACGGTGTCGGTGACGCTCCTCAACAACATCAACACCTCCATACAAGCCTCGAAGCTTGCTCCACTCGGTACCCTCCTTGAAGTGAGATGTGCGGCTACCAAGTCGCATAGTGCCACCCATTTGCCTGTCACGCATTAGTATACATCTTCAATACCGGTTGCTATTGACTTACTCCTTAGAGCCCTCGGGCATGAAGATAACCACGCGGTGCTCAGCTGTGGCAGAGAACTCTTCGGAAGTGGCGTCCTTGAGACCCATAACGTTGCGGGCATACTCAATGACTGCGGTTTGCATACCCAGGCAGATACCAAGGTAGGGAAGCTTGCGCTCACGAGCCCACTTGGCGACATCAACCATACCCTGGATACCTCTGGTTCCAAAACCACCGGGAACGACAATACCCTGTGCGCGAACAACGTGTGCCCAAGCTTCGTGGAACTTGCGGGGATCCTTTTCTTGCATATCGGGCTCCAGGTGCTCAGAGTCGACAGAAACGAGGTTCAGCTTTCGGTTGCATCGCATGGCTGAATGCTCGAGCGCCTTGTGGACACTGAGATATGAGTCGTCGAGGCTGACATACTTGCCGACCAAGACGATGTTGACAGGCTCGAGGTGTCGGTCGGGAACTACAGTCTTTCTCCAGAGATCCCAGAGAGCCTGACCCTTTTGGGCCATAGGAGGGGTGACCTGGCAGTTCTCCAGAGCCAGACCCTTTCGCAGGAGCTTAAGCAGGCCCTCCTGCTCGAGGAGGAGGGGAACCTGGTAGATGGTGTCCATGTTGCGCACGCCGATGACCTGCTCGTCCTCAACTTGGCAGCTTCGGGCAATCTTTGTGATGGTAGCTTGGTCAAGCTCTCGTTCGCAACGGCAGGCAATCTTTGAGATGTTAGATGAGCTCGACACCAAGATACGCGATACATACCACATCGGGGATCAGACCGGCACTTCGCACTTGTCGGATGGCGTGCTGAGTGGGCTTTGTCTTTTCCTCTCCATTGATAATGGGGACATAAGAGACGCTGATGCTCAAGAAGTTATCGCGGCCAAGTCGGTGGCGCAGTTGCTTGTAGTCGTCAGTTTCGCGCCTTCGAACTGGGGGTGATCATCTTACAGAAAGGGCCTCAACGAAAGGACCAGACTCGAGATCACCAATTGTACCACCCTAGATTCAACGTCAGTCATGGCTCATGTTTCGGTCAAAAGATGCAGCATACCAGTTCAACTATGACAAGTCAGTATTATGGTCCAATCTCAGTATCAAAACAACGTACTAATACAAACGTCGGGCGCCTCTCCCGAAGCATCCACAGGGATCTTGGCAACGCGCTCAATCCAGTCCTGAATAGCGTCTGTGATGTGAGGAACGACCTTCAATGGTGTTAGTCCAAGTGTATGACTGCTCGTTGGTTGTTTGATGTACCTGAACAGCTGTATCCATCATTAGCATAAGAACAACATTACTGCCATCGCAAGATACATACTCTTTCCCAGATAGTCTCCTCGTCGCTCTTTCTCCTACAGCTTCTGTATTAGTCGCCGATCACATGTTGGGGAGTCGCGTGGTTCGTACAATGACCTGCTTGTAGATCTTGCCGGTGGTGATGTTGCTGTCACGGCTCAATTGAATGCCGAGGTATCTGGTTCCATATTAGTCTTCGGCGTGGGAGAGTCGTCTGCGGTGATGTTTCGAACTTACCGCTCGTAGTTTCCGAGATCGAGGTCGGTCTGAAGAGTCAGCGCAAAGTTTTCTGTCGGTGAAGGGTCAGCGTACCTCGCCTCCATCGTCAAGAACGAAGCACTCTCCGTGCCTGAGATTCGTTAACAGATGCGCAACTGAACAGCTCAGGTCGCACTCACTCGAGAGGGTTCAGGAGACCAGCATCGGTGTTGATATAGGGATCGGTCTAATCGCTTGTCAGAATCGTGGAGAAATCGGGTTGTTGGTGATGTATTACTTTAATGGCCTGGCAGTGTTAGTGAGAGGTCTTCAATCGTAAATTTTTTCTGTCCTACCGTAACACGGAGACCAAGAGTCTTGAGAAGAAGACCGGCGCTACTGGCTGATAGGGTTGTTAGTCGTCGAGAAGGTCGTGAGAGGTTCGTGAATCATCGCACCGATAATGCCTAAAGAGATGAGATTTAGTTCACAAGACGACATTGCGAGGGAGGGTCAGTCATGCTCACCTTTGCCGACACCGGAAATGACTCCGCCGCTCACAAGAACAACCTTCATATTGACGTTCTGTCTTCGGGGTCGTTCGTTTAATTGGGAGGATTATTGGAGCTTTTGCTATTACTTTGGCGGAGTAAGGAAACGAAGTTTGACGGCGCATGTCGCAAAAAACTCGATTTCAGGTGGGGGACGACAAATTTCTGCCATTACGTACTAGCCATTATGGAAGGCGGTGATATTCTGCCCCACTTGAGACCATGAAATTGATGGGATGATTCACACAGCAGTCGGTTGACGATGACCTCGGGTAAGGTGTGAAGATTGGCTCTTATCATGGAGAACAAATGGAAGACTCTTCAAGTAGGAGTCGATTTGTTTGGGATCAAAATGCCTTGATGAGTTGAGATTGTAGTGTGGAGGCTGGTTGAGGTTGTCTGACAATGATAAAAAGTCAAACATGATCCAGCAATTGAAAAACGGCTGTACACCTACCGACGACGCTGCAATTCAAACAGAAATACCAATAACATAGTTGAATAATCCTATTTCTAGGAATATATAGACCCAATATCGTTCCATGACAGAAAGAGGTCCATCCCGGGGAACAACAAGTGCTTAATGTTATTGAGCTTTAGGTTAGGTTAGTGGGAACTGATACTCGGCTAGTGATTGATGATGGATGGATGGCGGGGTACTCGGATCTGCCGTATAGTGGGTGGATCCACCAGCAAGTCGAAACCAGCAGTAATTTTATTGTCCGCCTTTCGACTACATCATATAAAGCTGATTGTTCCTCGAGTCAACCAACACTCGTGGATCATGTTGTCTTCGCGATTTCGTCTCGCCGCCACTTCAGCGGAACGGATTATCAAACTAGGTCATTTGAGTACATATGAAGACACAATAAAAAACCTCCGAATAAATGATCAAACCAGAGTTATATATCAAGGTGCGATTAATAGTCTGATCTTGACTGAACCTGAACTAAACTGACCAAATATTCATTGTTCCAGGCTTTACGGGCGAAGTAGTATGGACACCACAGCTGGACGCGTAAATTTAAACATTTCGCTGACCATGGACCGTATAGGCGACCAAGAATGCTCAAGACACAATCGCGTACGGAACCAAAATAGTGGGTGGTGTTACCAAAGATCCCAAAATCGATACACATCTAGGTCTTCCGCTCTTTGGATCCGCTATAGAGGTGAGTCTACGCGAAATTTGGGTGATTCGATCTCACAATTAATCAAGGCCGCTGAAAAATTGAAACCCGATGTTTCTGCTGTCTTTGTCCGCGGGTCTCTGGCTGCTGGAGCTATTATCGACGCCATAGAAGCTGAGATTCCTCTCATCGTCTCTGTTGCAGAACACGTACCCGTCCATGATATGTTACGCGTTCACGAAGTATTGAGGACTCAATCAAAAAGTCGACTGGTTGGACCTAATTGTCCTGGTATTATTGCTCCGGAGCAGTGCCGTGTTGGCATCATGCCGTACAAGCAGTATACGCGTGGTTGTGTTGGAATCGTGTCCAAGTCAGGAACTCTGAGTTATGAAGCAGTTGGTTCAACGTCCCGACCTGGGTTGGGACAATCTCTCGTCATAGGCATGGGCGGCGATATGATACCTGGTAAATGATTGTATCTATTATCTATTTCAGGCCAGGCTAACACATCCCAGGAACTTCGTTGGCGGATGCTTTGAGACTATTCTTTGAGCATGAAGAGACCAAGGGAATCATCGTTATCGGAGAAATTGGAGGTGAAGCTGAAATTGAGGCGGCGGACCTCATTCGGAAATATCGAAAGACCACGCCAAACCCCAAGCCCATTATAGCGATGGTCGCGGGTCGAACATCGCCTGATAACAAGACTATGGGCCACGCCGGGGCCATATATAGAGCTGGGACCGATCCAACCGCATCGGAGAAAGTCAGGGCTCTGGAGAATGCTGGAGCGATCATCGTTCCGCACCCAGGCGTCATGGGTGATGAGATGGAACAACTACTGTCGAATAATTAGTCTGGAAATGATAAGAGAACGAAATTTATAAGATGCGAATAAAGATATTTTGCAATAAGAACCCTTTGAAAAGGTAGTATTTTGAACTGTCGGTAGCTCTGAACGAGTACTTCAACTGGCGACTCAACGAGGTAACAATCTCAACTAATGTTGGCCACATTCATGGATATATACTATTGTAAATTCAATATCAGCACATACGACCAAAGGTAGTGGAAAATACGGGATTCCGTCCGCTCTCCCATAGTCAAGCNNCCGCTGTTGTATGTTTTTGCCAAATAGATCTTTTTTTTGCTCAAGTCTCCTTCCTACTTTTGTCAGAGGCATGTGCGACATCTGACTTTGCGTTGACTGCCATAATGAGTCCCTCACTTCACTCTCCTAGTAGCCTTTCTCATTGTTTTGTTGTTCGAGTAACTTAGCAATGATGTTAGAAGGTCACGTGCGGAGTGGCTACCTCGGGTCTACAATCCCCAGATCAACGACACTTTGACATGTCGACTGATTCTATTTCTCGAAAATATTGTTTCACAACGTTTTTTAGCTACTAAAATTTGGATTGTATCTTACAACATTTAGGGATTAACAGCATCCTTGACGTTGCCTTTCTGTCTATCAGCAGGAAGCATTGGCCATCGAGATACTCGCTAAGCAATAAGCCTTCTTCGCATCGCGACAATGGTGGTTGGAATGTTATCAAGACCAGGTCGCGTTCGGCTATTGCCCAAGATCTTGAATGTAATGCTTTGAAAATGTTTGACTTTCACATGTCATTGCTAACTTGAATATACTAGCCTACTAGACAAAACCAAGCTAGAAGTATTTATCTGCTAGAACACCACTCACAGGGTCTTCTGAAGAGGGTATGGTGAATCCATAAATGCATTATAATAAGAACTCACTGATAGACAGGCTGGCGTTGCCATTCCCCAATCATATTCCGCAACACAATTCAACACCGCAGTCTCCGGATTGGGCCATTTCAGCAAGTCGTTACGTAGCACGAGAAAGTAATACAAACTAACTTTGACCCAGATAACCCCCGAGCACTTTTCAAAGAACAAAGTCTCACCGGTCCTCGGGACTATGTGGTGATAAAGAGCAAGGAAGAAGCCAGAGGCCATGCTATGGAGATTTTCCCTGTCGAGGCAAGACACTATGCCAAAGGAGAACTACAACCGAGAATGCCCGTCTATGTACAAGAGCTGATTAGGAGCGATCGACATTGGCATCTCACTATGGATGTGGATCGCAAAGCTTGTCGACCGATTGTCAGAATCAGGGATAAGCGTGGGCACTTCAAAAAAGACTATCTGTTCAATTTGTCAGACAGCGAGCAGAGGATCCTTGACATGATCAGAGAGATGCAAATCGACCTTGGCCTGAGTGAGACGTCGATGCCAAGTTTTCAAAAAGCAGTCCGTGCGCTACACAATCTCTTTAAGGAGGCACATGCAATTAGCCTCGAGGTTGACCTTTTGCGTCAAAGTCATAATGGCAAGATTCTCTGCGCCAACTCCCGCTTCCTCTTTGACGATGATGCGCCAAAAAGAGCCAGGAAGAATTATACTTCATTGCGAGAGCCAAACTTTGAGAACAAGAGCGAGCTTTATGCAGAAGCGTTCGGCCTGGTCTACGTCAAGATGGATGGCAATATCGGGACTGTGGTGAACGGGGCGGGACTGGCCATGGCAACCAATGATGCCATCCACCTATACGGAGGCAGCAGTGCAAACTTCCTTGATGCTGGCGGCCAGGCAACCAAAGAAACCATGCAAGAGGCTTTCAAAATCGTCATAGATGATGAGCAAGTCAGAACAATCTTTGTCAACATTTACGGAGGTGGGTGGGATATGTAACAGTTTGAAGGTTGTGGCTGACCGAATTCTAGGTATCACGAGATGCGACATGATTGCCGAATCTATCATCGCGGCAGTGAGTCAGCTCGGCCCTCTACAGGTTCCCATGGTTGTTCGTCTTCAAGGCACGAACTCATCAGAAGGTTTAAAGCTTGTGAGTATATTATCTACCTATACTAAGACAATTACTAAAGAAGTAACTAGCTTGAGGAAGCGAATCTTGGTATTCATGTTGAGGCGGATTTTGGAAAAGCGGCAAAGAAGGCTGTTGAACTTGCTGAAGAGACAGAAGCTCCTGGAATCCGTCGAAAAACCATCACCAAGGAGTCGCTGCATGGAGTTGAGAAGTTGCAAAGGATGAAAGCGAGGAAGGCTAAGAAGAGGGAAGAGAAGAAGAGGACGAAGCGAAGGGATAGAATGGAAGTCCTGAACAAAACGTCCAACGAGGACAAATAATAACTATTTTAGGAATACTTCATATTGTCGTTGGAAACGAATTATTTTCATGGACCGTAAAATATGCAAGTTCCATCTATATTATCTACCTCTCATAACCTTGCTAACTCGCACTTGGAGCAACAGATGGGTGTAGGTCTACCGCATTATGTTTTCTCTGTCCTCGGATAATTCCCATGATATATGGTTCAGGATAAACCAAGATCCTCGCTACCTGATAACCTACAGCCAAAATGAATATAGAGATAACGATATATGCCAGCTTGTTAGCACTTATTTCACTTATTCGGCCGTCAGGACCTTTCGTGTTGCTTGTCATTGCCGCGCCGTTAAGAAAGACTCCAAGAAGTATAGAACCAACGATACTGAGGAGAAATATACGAAGGCCAACCTTGCGTTCTATGAGCCAATATACTTGCTAGTTCAGTGTTAGAATAGGTCTCTGCAGTTCTGGAGGGCAAAGACGTACCTTTTTCGAATCCTGAAGCTTCTGTTCACGTTGTAGATCCTGAGTATCAAGAGGAAGCGCTTGGTCATCTCCTGTGACTTGTGCATCTAGAGGATGTTCTGTTGCGCGACTATTGTCTGCGGTATCGTGGATGTCATATGGTAGTGTAGTCTGTTGTCGAGATGAGGTATCTGGAAGCTGTGTTTGGTTCGAGGAATCATAAATATCCTCAGAGAGTTGCGACTGTCGAGATGTACGCGAAGTGTGCGTTCGATAAGGTTGCGGTGGTTGTGAGACATCACTACTAGGGCGGTCTATTAGCGTATCCCCAATAGCCCGACGCTTATCCAGATAACCTGAGAAGATGAGTACATGCTGGAGAATAAAAGATCGTACGACATATCGCAGTAAGCCTCTGTGGCGCTAAGGAATGGCAAAGCCAGGAGAAAAAGAGGGACTATCTGCCCAAAGTCCATCTCTACTGAGCCTGGCTCCAGATTCGGGGCGAGTTGCCAGCGGTATAACGAAATTTGAGAAACTCCGAAGGAGAAACTGAAGGTAATAGTTGATAGCGTAGACAAGAATGAAGTATCATATATCTCCAAACCATGTATGACGATTCTCAAGACTTTTCTCAGTCGCTTGAAATGCTTTGGACTAGCTTCCAAGGGACCAGAGCCCCTTTCGGCAGTAGCTGGACTTGTTGCACTCTCAGAAGGAAGGTTCCTTCTTCTATCTGGCTTTGTGACTGTGAAAACAAATTTGGCGACTGGATTCTCTGGATGTAGATCGGCCACCCGCGAAACGTAGCCAACAATAATAAGAACAGAAGCTAGAATCCACGAGAACAATGGAAGCGCTGAATCATAGCTGTGGTATGTCCTGTCCGAAAGGAGACATTCTACAGGTAGAGTCCGAAGTCCTGGTACCACAGCTACGTTTGCAGTAATGGCAAACGCGTATACCAGAAGCAGCAGCACACAAACGATACCGATTACTCGGATATTGCGGATGGTAGGATGATCTCTGAAGTACGACCTCAGAGCATCCATCGTTGCGAGATGTGTGGTAGAAGAGAACCAAGCCAGACAGGTCATGACGGTAAACTCGTATCCGATAAGACTGTTCTGATTGGCGATGCCAGAAGTCAAAATGGCCAAGCCTGTGACGAGTTGCTGGTCACTCAGCGCGAGTATAAAGTGCTCAACAGCCTCTTTCCACTGAGGTGAAGCTCTTAGGGCCGGTGAGTCTTTTTCGAGCTTCTTACCATCCGGTTTGTGTGTCCATGGGAATGATTTGATACCCCAGTTGATAACCATGTGATCGAGGCTATTTAACAAATCTTCGTCAATTGCGTTACTGAGATATGTAACTACAACGGCAATGATGGTGATTGATGCAGTCATAAAGAAAGCCCGAACTACCTGGAAATGGTTAGCCTTGTAAGATATACCTGGAAAACAATAACCTATACCCCGGGACCGACGATATCTGAGCTCGCCTCGATGAGTTCTGTTGGATGCGGAGCTGTACAGTTGACCATTTTTGTAACTGTATTCTGGAGTAACGAGTGCTTCGTACGTCAAGAGGACTCAAAAATTACCTATTAATAATAGAAGCCTCGGCCTGATTTCGTGATGACCGTGTCAGTTGACCTGGGAGCTGAAAAAAATTCACGTCATCGAACCAGGGTGGTCTTTGGTGAGATATCAATCTGGGAAGGCAGCCAATCACCCGAAATTTGAGGCTTCACATGAGACAAAATACTCATTGGGACCATAGCCATTCCATGAATACACACTATTCGTTTAGAGGGTTTAGAAAAACAACAACATATTCAAGGGTGATCAGTGCCGGTTCTGACGAAGACTTCGACTTTCCCTTCTGATTGACGGAACGATTGATCACAGTTGGGCCTGGATCGAGTCATTGTCATCGACACTAAGTCGGACGACAGCCGGGAGCCGACAATGGACTATGAACTATTTTAAGTCGATATTCGTCGTATCATGGTGAGGCAGAGGAGGAGCGCAAGGGCGAGGATAGGGACGAGTTTACTCGATTGTTTATTAGAGCATAAGAGACAAAGTTATTCGGTCAGTTTAGGTTCTTTAGAGGGGGAACTTAGGCTCTTTATTTTCTGCACCCTAAACTTGCGTCTTGTGTTTTATTTCCTCCCCTAGCCTACTCAGCCTTGCCATCCTTGCCCTTTGCTTTGCCCCCAGTCTCGACCACGACCCTTGCGACCCGACTACTTGGCCCTGGAACGAGTCGATGGTTGAAGCCTTTGGCATGTTGACCAGAACGGTCTTGTACTTCTCACCCTTGACACGGCCATTGATGAGACCCACATTGGCTGCATATGGTGCAACCATGGAGATGCGGGATGGGTTGACCTTGTTGGAAACGACAAAGTCGACGATGAAGTCGAGGGCGGTCACGACTTGGCCAGGGCTACGCTTGGATCCGGTTTTTGCATCCTTGAAGACCCTCGCGCCTTCGCAATGGATGAAGAAGGGCTTGAGGGTACCTGCCGGATCAGGACCAAGGTCTGGATACTGAGCCTGCGCAAATAACTCAAGGTCAAGGCCGATCTTGAACTCGGAGTAGTCGATGCTCCGGGACGGGTCATATGTGAATGGCACATCAGGATACATGGGCCAACGGTCATTCAGCATCATGACCGCCGGGGGCAACTGCTTGGGATCACCGAAGATGAAGCAGGGAGACAAGGTATTGCCCCAGACACAGTAAAGGTCGGGCCTCGTCATATTGGCGGCTTCGTCAACAGTGAAACCAGCGGCGTACAGCTTGAATTTCCGAACAGCCTCGTCGTTCACCGAGATGGCGGGAGTGGCACAGAGGATGTCAGCCTTGCTAGGAATATTCTCAAGGTATTCTGTGGCCCTTTATATGCAGCCATGAAACTCCTTGCGAGATCTGAATGCTTCCCAGGACATTTTTAGAAGAATTGGCACCTAAAAGCCTAAAGGACAGACAAGCCTTTTAGGCTTGTCACCCTAATCTTTAGGGGCCAATTTTTCTGACGCCATCGGATCAAACTCACAAAACGACGCACTCCTTCACAAAGGAGGTAAGTCTAGGCACGGCTTTGGCGGCAGCCGGAGACTCGTTCACCTTCTGCTGTGACATTGCGAGATGATGATGGTGGTGGTGATGGAGGAGGAGGAGGAGTAGAATGACTTCGAGAAAACGTTTCGGTCCAAGTTGTCGCAAGCAAAAGAACAACCCTCCGAGGAGGTGCCGTAACGAGGATAACCGAACAAAGACTCAAGTCGCCGAGTAACCTAACCCTGGCAGCCTTCGGCCTTCTGTCGTTCCAGCTTCCTTTGTAAAAGAAACTCTTCAGCTTCACGCTAAGGTGGTCGTGAAACACGAACAGAATAACCCTCCGAGGAGGTGCTATCACCAAAGGATCGACGTCGGAGAATCAGTTGCAAAATCAACCGTTCAGACAGATCTTCCAGCCCAACCCATATGGACGCAAAGAGAGCAAGAGAAAGATAGACCTAAAGTCTATTGTGAACGTCAACAGAGTCGGACGAGGTCACCGCAAGCAGTGACTGTACACACTAAGTAAGGTTATGGTTAGAGAGAAAAAAAGAAGAAGAGAGTGGGAGCGAGAGCAGAGAAGATATTGGGGTTAAATGCGGGGCAACTCGTTTGTTTTTGAGGAAGGGGCACGTTTGTTCTTGAGGCATACCTCTACCTGATAGGCAGCAGCCAGTTCACAGCTGTTCGCCGGTTGCTTGGCAGGTGCAGTCCAGTGGCAGATAAAGGTAGGTGCCTAGGTACCTAGGTACTGACAACGAGACCGCAGGTGTATGCACCTTCTGCCATAGACTGGAGGCGTCGTGTTGATAGTAAAGGGGTATTGGCCAGACCGACAACTACCTAAGTAGGCGGCCAGAGCTTAGGAATAGACAATATGATTAAATTGCCCAAGGCACTACTGAACATACTCATGTCTACCCATAAAGACTGCTTAGTGAACCGCTGACTACTAGTCCAGTAGTCTCAAAGGCTTTAGAAAACCCTTCCAAGGTAAGAAGCACATTGTGGCATCGCATTTGGATGGAGCAGACCTAATCACGCGTGCGTAGGAACACGGGATGCCCTTGATAGCAGTGACGGATTTCGACCTCGATGCTGTGAACTGTTTTGTCGAGTTCATCAACAGTGGGAACTATGAGGTCAACATCAAGTTGTTTCCCAGCGTTGAAGACGTCGGTAAGCCTATCTATCTACATTTACTCACACCGCACGCGAGCTTAGGTAACTAACCATTCAAAGCTGGTACCGGCAAGTCTCCTAGGGAAATCTCCTTCACCCGCGACCTGTTGATCCGTCACGTTACAATGAGTGGCATGGGTCACCACTACAGTATGCCCAAGCTTTCCGAATTTGCAAGAGACCAGATCGAGAAGATCCTCCGATGCCGTTGGAGTGATGGAGCCTTCTTGGGCGCTACCAAAGTTGCCTTGTCATACCCCGACGATCACGCATTGCATAAAGTCCTCTTTTCTCAAGCACGGGCCCATCTCTACTCATTGACTACACCGGAAGGCTTTGAACCCGCCATCTTCCTACAAAGCTTCCACTGCAGCCTTCGGAGCTCTCAAGATTCCACTGAACACCTGGGGGGTTCTTCTGCAGCACATGCTAGCTCTCTTCCTCAAAGCTCCGCAGAAGTTGAGAAGCTCAAAGAGCAGGTCTCCGCACTACAAAAACGAACATTCGAACTAAGTATCGACCGTGACGAGCTTCATCACCGAGTCTCGAAGCCTCAATCGGCCCTGAAGGAAGCCGAGAAGGTCAAGGCTTCTACTCGTGAAAAAGAACTCTCGGGTGCTCATGCTCACTTTGAGAATGGAGGTCTCAAGCAAACAGTTGCAAACCTGTTGAAGGATCGAGATATTCTCGCAAAGACTTTTACACAAACAGAGGATGACTTAACCTGGGAGCGACAGAAGGCTCAGGTAAATGCAGCCACGGCTCGGTATCAGATCAAGAACGCCCAAGAGAAGGCCGAGTATGCATCCGCGAAACTCGAACAGACCCTGAGAAAGGTAGCAGAAGCTGAGACCAAGATTCAATCCCTCGAGAAAAGCCTTACATCTTCTCAGACGGACTGTAGAATTACTACTTCGGAGAGGGACTTGCTCCGAGTTCGATGGAAGGATCAGAAGGCCAAGAATTTCGACCTTAGCAAACAGGTTGATGACCTTACGCTTCTATGTCAGAAGCAATAACTGTGACACTCGAAATTGACATTAAATGTGGGACGGAGCCGGGAGTATGATCTGATATTGTTCTGTAGATGTTTTCTAATTGCACTGGAATAAGCGTTGATTACCATCTTCGTGTTGTAATGTATCTATCCTCCCAATGTTAGGTTATGAAACTAAATACCTAATCTAAAATGCCTTAGGAAGCCTTAGGATAGACTGTCCTAATAATCTCATCCCTTATCCTCTAATAGCCTAGGGGCAAGTGTATTATCTGCCCCCTAAGCTTGTAGATAGTATCCGTATCTACGAGGGTTAGAATCAGGTCCACATTAAAATTACGGTTTCCCAGACTCTATTCTGATTTTGATGAAACAACTTTCGCATCACAAAGCTTTGGCCTTGTACTGCGGTGACGTTTTTCGAACCTGGCAGCATTAGAAACCTTAAACATACGATTAGACGGGTACTCACATAGATTTCTATAAGAAGAGCATGAATAGCAAACCCGAGCCAACCTCCAATTGAGTAGCCTATTCTTAAAGCCGCTGTCAAACCTGGGATATCTTCCATGTCCCAATTTGCTGTAACAAGTGCTTCCTGAGTCAAATTATTTCCAGAGAAATATGCACTGCAATCCGGATATTCTGCTGGCGGTGCCGCGGTAGGGAAGTTGGTATGGAGATATTCTATGACCGCGCATGGCATGCTGAGAGTCATGGGTCGCGAAGGATGTCCGACTATATTCGCCAACGGAACGAGGACAATTCTCATCATGATTATTGATGTTGCCTAAAGGCATATTAGTTCCTGAGCTGAAGGGCTGTACAGTTGGGTACTAACATAGAACCATCCCCTCAGCATCCAAGCCCTGTGCTTTTCGATGTCTCTCTTTTTTATCGCTACCATGCTCTTCACCATTGCTGTAATAAACATAGTGGCAAGAAATCCCGTGCTAATTATATTCCAGACAGATCCACCCATCGCCTCTTTTGAGATAATCAATGCTGCTACTGTTCCAAAAAGAGACAGACCGAGCACCAGATACCCATTGGCTCGATGAAACCTGACATACTGTGGTCGTCGAAGGATTGGTATGAACTGAAAGCAAACCAGGGCGCCTCCTGGTAAGAATGTAGCGAGGTGCACTACCATAGCATTCCTCATGAGCCCGGGTCTTTTGAACCAAAAACATTCTCCGGGCGCGGACCATGGAGATTCTCCGCAGAAGACACGGTCGATATCGAGGTAAGGCAGTTGCAGGATTGAGAAGAGGAAGAGGATGGATGTGAAGATGGATGTGAGGATGAAGGATCTCTTATTTGAAAATCCGAGACGTGCTTTCAACGACGCCATGTTGGAACGGTCTAAGATCCAATAATATGCTACGAAAGATGTTTTGTGAACTGAACGTTGGCCGATCTGGTCTTTATATCAAGCTGACGTGAGCTGAGTTATCTAACGTAAACGAAACGAAACGAAACGGGTCTGCGGGCATGGGAGCGCGTCCAAGGTGTCCTTTGATGGTTAGTCTTAGGGATAGCATTCCTAAATGGATACAAATTTGAGAAATTTCTCCATAGCCTTGTTCGATATCACCACTGAGGGAATAGCGGATTCGGACATATTGCTCCGGCGATCGGGAGAGGAATTAATACATAGGACATAAGTTTGGGGTACAAAAATCAAGAAGCCTTAGAGTCTCCTCTAAAAAGCATAGATTGACCTAATAATTTTGTCTCTTAAGCTTTGGCACTCAAGTTTTCCTGCGCCCCAAAGGAGGGGACTTTGGGCTAGGTAGGTATTAGATGCATGGATCTGCATGCTATAATTTCGCCTAGACAAGGGTCAACAATGAGCTTCACCTATTGATTCAGGCTTTTTCTTGGGGCGTAGTGATTCTAAATATGCTCTATGTGCATGGGTCTCTGGGTAGTCACATACCGAGTAGTATATAGACTAATGGTTTGCCAACCAGTGTCAAATTGAGTTGATGGACCAGTCGAGTTCAAGAAGTACCAGCAGTTTTTCGAGCTCAAATATTGGGAGCGAATAAATGACCCATTCTTGGATGCAATAAGCTTCCATATTGACTGACGTATCATGGGAGATGCGCTATCATTTTTTCCCTACGTCTGAAGCAAGAGAACGAATTCCGATATTCAACTTACTGGTAACGCAGTCTTCGGTTGAGACTCGCTACGTCGACCACTACCCATGGTTTTTTCTCCCTCTTTTTTTTCTTTCTTCGTATAGAATGTTTCGGCTATGGATACCTGTTCGCTTATGGCAGCATACAGGTCGCCTTGATGGATGCGAAATGCTTTTAGACGCCCAAGACAAAGTGCTTTCAAGTTAAACGGCCATTTTAGAAGATGGATTACTTGACAGTTGCGGTCTCTTTGATCTCACCAGTTGAAATCTCACAAGTGCGTTCATCTTTGCCTGATGTGGTTTGAATCCTATCGTTTATATTAGACTTCCAGAGTCAGCAAGCTGTCTATTAACCGTCTTTTATACGTTCACTAATCTACCTGGTTGGGTATAACTGACTTCTACTCTATCATTGTCGTGATCCAGCAGGCTTGCCCTGCATCAAACCATGAAGTACATGAGTAAATTAATATCTCGTCACGTTCACGAGAGTCTTGCACAGCATTTTTTCGAATAGTGAAGGCAAAGCCCTCACATAGGAGGGTGATCACCATATCCATGTCTGCGGCGTGCAAATTAGAAATGGAAAGCTGGGGAAGAGACTTGATGAGAGGTAAAGAGATCAAGTGGGGACATTTATTTCTCTACATTGACAGTGATTCACAATAGATCCAGATAGGCGGGTGTTTACACGGGCAGGCAACAATCACATAACATTTGATTCAATATCCAGGTAGGCCCCAGCTGGAAGTCTAAGAGACGAAATTGATTAGTTACTTTATGATGCTTGGGCAGGCTTCTTAGGCTATTTATTTCTGTACCCTCAGCATTGGATAGGGGTCAATTTTCCTGATATCCGTCTGGTAGACTGGGTACCTGAGGCAGATTTTGGATAGGACGCAAATTATAACGCCTCGAACGTGTACCATCTATCTAGTATGATATGGAGTGGACTATGGTTCAAAGGAATCACTACGTCCTGCAAATAAAGTGACTATCATGTTCCTCTTCTAAAACTTGTATAGGCAAGCGATACAGATTTTGAGGGGCCGCCTTGAAATTTGTTGTAATTGTTTTTATCAAAGCCTTCGACGGAAAAGGATTGGCCGTGGTCACATTTCTTTGTTCTTTCAATTATCGATGAATATCAGCTTCGGAGGAATCAAACCTGGTAATATATCTTTGTATCGTCGGCGACCGAGATAAACTTCAACCTTTCGGCAACATATCCGAAGTTGCGGGGCTTTCAGCCGAATCCTGAGTCATCAATGACTGCGGCACAGACTATAACTATACGAATAAATAACAATGCTAGATTTACTAATTTTCTAAAATCAAACTGACGAGATTTCAACTCATCAAAAACAAGATGGCATCTCCTCAGATTGGCTGGATCGGTGCGTTCCATTCATTGGAGCCTCACCATACCACAACTAACAACACGATATAGGACTTGGGTCAATGGGTCTACCCATGGCGACAAACCTTCAGAAACATCTAAGCTCAAACAAGACCTCGAACCTGATCTACTTTAATCGCACCATCTCCCGTGGAGATCCTTTGAAGGACGTTGGTGCTCAACCTGCACTGAGCGCCAAAGATCTTGTCGACAAGTCCGATATCATCTTTCTGTCCTTGAGTGACGATTCAGCTCTCGAGTCAACTCTTGATGCAATGATCAATTCAGAGGTCTCTAATCAACTTGATGGGAAACTCATTGTTGATACATCCACTGTCCATCCAGATTCTTCCGCGAAGGCAGAAGCTAGGATTCAAGAGAGAGGAGGCCAATTCATTGCCTCACCTGTATTCGGAGCCAGTCCTGTTGCAGCACAAGGAAAACTTTTATGGATTATTGCAGGACCAAACGATGCTGTTGACAAGATTACGCCATATATCGAAGGAGTCATGGGAAGGGGTATCATCAGGGTTGGCGAGGATGTGAGGTCGTCTGGAAAAATGAAAACGGCAGGGTAAGTGATTGTTCCTCTTAACGAGACACAGCTAACGACTGGACTAGAAACTTTATAACAGCTGGTTTCATGGAGATCATCGCTGAAGCACATGTCCTGGCCGAGAAGTCCGGTCTGGGAAGTAAGAACCTAGAATCATTGATCGAGCAGCAATACGGACCTCTGGCATTCTCAATGTCCCAACGTTTAACGACCGGAGCATACATGCCTGCGAGAGGCGACCGACCTTGGTCTGATTTGAATCTGGCCATCAAGGACGTGGGCCATGGAATTGCACTTGCGGAACAGTCGGGAACAAAGTTGGAGGTTGCAGAAGTGGCTATAAAACATTTGAAGGATGCAAAGAAGTTCTCTGATTCTGAGAAACGACCGCTTGATTCATCTTCCATGTATGGAATATTGAGAACGGAATCCGGATTGACGTTCGAGACAGACTTGGTCAAGGAGCGAGATGAGAAACATGAAGCATAAGAGGTCGTCGATTGCATCAGTCTACATGTATTATTGAAACGGCAAGTTGCACTCTTCTTGGCTGAATTTCATTACCGATGTCTCGTCAAGGTCACACCCATAATATAAAAACACCATATTAAAACACCATATTAAATACACTTTTAGATTTTCAACATTCAGCCTATCGCTGGAGATTTGATGATTCAATGATACACCCCGTAGGATGTTGTGTTGATATTCAGACAGATGCCGTGTCGATGTGTTGTTTATTGCACACATTTAGAAATTGTGGTTTATAATGTTTGTCTTTGTAGCCTGATGTATTTAAACAGAAATCTAGCATTGACAAGGCTGCCTGCCCAACATTAGCTTCAAACTCCAGCCGGTTGTTCCAGTAGCAGTTCATGCCAAGTCGTTATATCGTTCATAGATTCAAGACGGGTATCATAATATTAAGAATTTATAGTGCAGCTTTGCCTCTAGACTCAAATGGCATGAGTAGTACCAAGAGTCCAGCGGCTATGAAGAGTGCGCCGCTAGTGTAGACAGGAGCAGATGTCTCCAGATTTGCGAAAATGGCAATAATAGGCTACATATGTTAGTTACGGTAGGAAGTGGCACAGTAGAGAGACTCACAGCCATAATGCCAAAGATTCTGTTGCAAGACGCACACAAGGCATTGCCTGTTCCACGATGAGGCGTAGGAAATAACTCAGGCGTGAAGGAGTATAAAACAGCATACATGATGTTGCTGAAAAAGTTGAAAGCACATTGCCAGCCGAGGAGAGCACTGCTAGTCGTCGCAGTCGTTGAACAGTAGAGAAAGACGCCGGTGAGGACAGTGCTGGCTGACAATGTACCCTTTCGTCCCAGTCTGGGCAACTCAACAAGCCATCCTCCAAGCAATGCACCTGGCACACCAAGAACAGCTATGATAAGACTGTTTCGGTAAGTGATGTAGGTACTTCCATCGCCGAAATCAGCTCCCTTGGTTGCTTGAATGTATGGGATGAAGGCATTGTAGAGGGGATATCCAAGACCGATGAGAGCCCAAACCGCCATAATGAGTCCAGTGCTGAGACCAAGCTTCTTTGTCGCGAAAAGAGCTTTGATATGGGAAACGTCGACTTTTTCGAGATATCGCTTCAAGGCTGCGCTTGCATCTGTTTGCGCAACGTATCCTTCTGGTTCACAAGCTTTAAGATCCTCGACGGTAAGTGTGGACGTCTTTCCGTTCTTTTTTGCGACGGTGTGTACCACTTTGACAGCCTCCTCATCTCGTCCCTTACTCATGAGATATTTTGGCGATTCGTAAATTTTAAACAAGACAAAACGAGCAAGAAACATGAGCAGGGTTAACCCACCAATGGTGATGGTGAAATAGCGCCATCCCATGTTGTCGCCCCGTCGACAAACGGTATCTTGCTGACATGTGTAATTTCCTAATAAAGGCCATGCGATGAGGGTACCGATGACCTGCGCAATGGCCCAATCGATGGAGAGAATGGTGAGAAGATATTGATGCGACGCTGGTAGGAATTCGAGGAAAATAGCTGAGTCAACTGGCAAATTACCACCCACGCCAAAAGACCAGAGGGCGTCGAAAATTGCAATTGCAGCGAAATTGGGGGCGCTGGCTGATATCAAGCCCCAGATTGCTGTGAGACCTAGAGTAATGTTGAAAGCCCATTTGCGGCCAACTTGAGAAGTGTGAGCAAAGAAAGTATCATGCAGGGTCAATTGACATACAAACATCACAACCAAAGCCCCAAAACATAGCGCCTGCCAAGAGACCGATGTTTTGTGCGAGAGGAAGATACGGAGGATTGCTTACGCCAAACTCATTGGCGACGGGGGTCAGGATGAGCGAAGTGACAATTGGCCAGAGATTATCGCTTGCCCAGCCAAAGCCTATGACGATAAAGAGCTCCCACTGATATCTTCCCATACCCAGCTCACTGACGGCACGATTGAGAATGCGAGCTTTTGCCTCGTAGACGGGATCAAGCACGCCTTTGGGAATAATCGCTTCGTCTTGTGCTGCGTCCACAAGACTGTCCCTTCTGGTGTCGCCATTGTGCTCAATTGCGCCGTAGGCTTTTCGGGCTTCGGCTTCCTTGTCTGGTGGTGTAGTAGCCATGATGTATGACGAGTCTGAGGACAAGAGACGTTGCGCCTCCGAGTCTGAAGGGTCCTGCATGGGGGAATTGACTCGTTTATAAAGAAAAGAGAAGACGGGGATTCGTCAGTGGCTTGATTCTTTATGAAAGTGAGACGAGGTTTCGAGAGAGTATTGTAGGGATTTGTTCAACTCCCCGCGTTGCGAACTTGCTAGGGTTGATGGCACAATCCCACGCTTGGGCTGGCCTCGGGCTGCGATGATTGGGGGGGTTCTCAAGTTGGGTGCCACTGTCTTACATGGATCCTAGTGATGATCCCGCTTTATGGCGTCACTTGGGTTATCACCGATCAGAGCTATTTGAGTAAAGAATTCGTGTTTGAGAGATAAATTCCCGTTGTTCAGGCTATGCAGTCAACCATGAAGCGAAAGTGGTTATATAGACAATACCACAGGATGTATCTTACGGCACCCGAGTATTAATCTTCTTACTCAACGTTGATCACTGGATCTGTCTCACCCACATCAACCATCGATCATCGGACTCCCCGCGTTGTCAGAAGCCACAAACAGAATCCGTGCCTCTAGTTTGAAGCACCTTCTATCTAAGGAAATGATCATTGAACATTAAATTGCACGATTCCTACTCAGTCAATTTCGATTCGTTTTATATTCAGCTCTATCTCCATTTCATCAAGTTGCCCTGCCTTACTTCGTCTGTTCCCAGGATATAACGGGCTGTGAGTGACCCCCACGCATCAGCAGACCGAACGCATCCTGTCCTGCTGCGACAAGCTGAAAGCGGTATGTGAAAAATGACCAAAGCGGTCCCATGGTATCGGTTCGAGAATTAATCGTATACGAGTAACATACCTACAGCAGTGGGTTCAACCCATCGCTTGGTTATGAGATAAAGGGATCTATGGTAGGCAGGATATTTATTGTGCAAACAAAATGGCAAAAGTGCAAAAAGATGATTCTCCTGTGTAACACAGGTGGCGGTCTCTCCCGCCGGGAATTGAACCCGGGTCTCAAGCGTGACAAGCTTGCATACTGACCACTATACTACGGAAGATAAGCGAGCTGAAGCCCGCTGTAGCGTGTGATTTTTGATGGAAGCTGACCTGTTATTTTGATATATATAGTATATCACAATTCCAAACGATACATAATTGTGCTTTGTCCAATCACACAATATCCATTCGGGTTTTTGCGAACAGCATCTCCTGGCACATAGACGAAGATTATGCAGTCATCACAAAGTTTTATTGCTATTCAAAATTCTTACACTATTATCCCTTCTCATACCATGCTCAAACCATTCGTCGATATTTAAGCCTCTCCCCAGATTTCATCAGCAATCTCCCTAACCAATGCCAATTTCTTCTTCTGCTCCTCAATGTTAAGAGGATATCCGCTCTCGTGAGTGCTGAATCCACACTGGGGGCTAACAGCAACTCTCTGGAGCGCTTCCTTCTGAGTCTCGCCAGTGCCCTTGGCAACCCAGTCCGCCGCGCTCAAAACTCTCTTCTTCATCTCTTCCTTGTCCTCCAGCTGAGGCAGCTTGGTGCTAATGACGCCGACAACAACGGTCTTGTCCTTGGGAAGGAACTCCAGAGGCTCAAAACCGCCGGATCGTTCGGTATCGTATTCCAAGTAGAAGGTGTTGACGTTCAGGTCACGGAACAGCTTCTCGGCGATGATATCGTATTTTCCCTCGGCAAAGTGACGACCGCCGATGAAGTTACCGCGGCAGAGATGGATGCCTGTGTGCATGTCCGAGGGGATCTTGGACAGACTGTCGTTGTAAAGCTTGATGTATGCGTCTAGGAGATCATCGACAGTGCCAATGTTGTCAGGATCAGCAGCCCAGCCATCACGGAACTTTTGGCTGCAGAAGTCTGCTGTTGTTAGTATCACAGCTCACTCATTGGTAAGAATCAACTCACAAGCCATTCCTGGGTCATCGAATTGTACGTTGCGTAGACCAGCCTTGTACAGCATATCAAGTTCGTCCTGATAAACCTTCGCCACGTCGGCAAAATACTCCTTGTCGTTCTTGTACGCCTCAGGGGCATAAGCTTTACCCTGCTTGTAACGCATGTGGAACCAAGCCGGCGTGATCATGGTAAGCTTGATAGAACCCCAATCCTCCTTTGGCACAAACTGTTGCACAAGCTTCAATTCGTGCAAGTTTGAGACTGACTTCTCGGGGTTGTGGGAGAGCTTGCTTCCTGCAATGACTGAGTCGCCGGGCATGACCTGACGATCCTTCTCGATCAAGCTCACCACGTCAGGGTGGTAGAGGCGGAAAAGACTTGCCTCAGCATCCTGAAGCTGTGTGGTGCCCTCAAACTCATCCCACATCAAACCCCAAAATCGAGTTCGGGTGAATTCACCGCTGGTGACGGCCTTGAAGCCCAGGTCCTGCTGCATCTTGACGACATCCTTGATGGCATCTTTTTCAACAGTTTCCAAGCCTGCACTTTCTGGGCTTAGTCCTTTCTCGCGAATCTGCTCTCTGACGTCAAGTAGAGCTTGGGGCCTGAGGAGAGAGCCCATGTGCTCAGCGCGGAAGGGTTTGAGAGGAGCCATTTTGGAGATATCTCTTGGAACAAGATATTGAGAGAATAAAGTGAGAAATGAATAAGCTGTTCAAGATCTTGGTCTAAGTAATCTTGAATTGAGGGGCCTTGCCTTAGTAGAAAGAAACATTGCGGGGCCTGTCATCATATATCGTGGGGCGGGGGCTAGAAAGAGCCCAGTAATGACCGATACTAATATGAGCATTAACCGTATTCATTAGCCGTTTTCCGTATTCCCGAAGGATCAACTTACCATAGTAGATTCAGAAGAGGGGTTTCCAAGAGGATGGTAGGATAGTGAGAACTTTGAGGCCAATATCCAAACAAGAGTGTCCGGTTGTTTGTTACATGCTGCGCTGTGCTGCATGGGCCGTTACATTGCAGGACGATCCATGTCTCTGGGACGAATGGATGCAGCATGTACCCCAGACTCGAATAAGAAATGACCGAGTGGTGGTAAAACCGGTCAATTCTTCTACCACCAAAGGAGGTGCTAAGACTAAATTGACTGATCATTCCCTGAATATCCCTGCTAGAAATATTGGCGATGATAGGAAGACTGGTAAATTTGAATATGCCTCTTGGGGTGTTACGTATGCGGCGGTTCAAGGAAACCCTCCTACTGCAGTAGCTGTCAATTGCAGTTGACAGGTCGCATAGTCTCTTATATCATTTTATTCCATTGGTACGCTTCCAATTGATTACGTTGGATTACTGTTGCAGAAATACAGAATCTCGATTCACTCTTGACTGTATCGATTGCCACACCCAAGTAGTCTCGAGGTGATACGACACAATTCAGGTGGTGGAAGGTTCTATCTAGTACAAAAACACTGCTCATTCGGCTGTACGACTAGGATTTTCTGGTGATCAGTAAGATCTTGAAGACTCCTCAGCCAAGTTTGGTTTTCGGATGATATTGCTGATTGTTAATTCCTTGCAATTGCAGTTTTCTCAAGTTGCATGAAATATCTTGGAGACTATTGTCTTATATATCAATTTTCACTAGTATGATAGGAACATAGACCTACTTTTTCGCAAATCGTTTGTACGACGTCAATTCTTCTCGTATCGGAATATGAATATTCGCCAAAGATTATGAAGCCTTGCAAGGCGCACACAGAGGCTGACAGAACACCAGTTTGCTTACAAGGATTTTGACATAGCGACCTTCCATTTGCTGGCAGCCTGATATCCCCGCTCACTTGCATCGAAACATTTTCAACCTCCATCGTCACATCTCAGCATCATCATAATCCTTTCTCAATACCAACAACATAATGGATGGTCTATCAATAGCCACAGCCTGTTTTGCCTTTATCGAAATAGCTGACAAAGCTTTCAAGGTCATAACCGAGTTCGTGAGAGATTGCAAAGATGCTCAAAATGACCTAGCAGCCGTCAATCGAGAGCTTATCGCTCTGAAACAAACACTAAACTTACTGAAAGATCTTGTCACTAATGGTGATGAAAATGATTTGACGAACAATACGAAGCGCGATATTCGGGATATAATTCAAAACTCACTTGGCGTTGCTACAACGCTCGAAGATGAGCTACGTGGGCAGGGAGGCAGGCTTCTTGCAGTCAACTGGGCCACTAGAGGCAAACGAAAGGTTGCTACCTACAAGGTCATTCTAGAAACAAACCGGCGAGCTCTCAGTTTGGCCGTGGAAACCATTACCTTGTAAACAGCCCATTCAGTGACACTAAAACCATGATTCTGACCGTTAAACAGAGCTACTGCTAAGAATATCAAAAAAGATACGACTGAAATTTTGGGTGACACTACTCACATAAGAGGAGATATATCAAGGATCATCTCTAGGATTCAAAACCTAGAAACGCTGGTGACTGGTCAAGAAACAGATGATTCCCATGTATTTATGCTGAAAAGATATCTCAATGAGTTGTCGTCAGTCGCCGGTTCTGTGTGCGACCCATCATCAAGGTCGGCGTCTCCTGAACTATCTCTTGATGAGTGAGTACTTCTCCCCTCATCATACAAGTATCTTGAGGTAACAAGAAAAGCAGTATGCAACCCCAAGAAGGGTCCGACTCCAATGCCGGTGACGATACCAGGAGTGGAGAAGACTCACTCACAGAGGATGCACCTCCAAGTTCAACAGATGGAAACGTGACACCAGAGTTACAACTAAAAGGCTCTGGTAGATCTTCAATGGAGTCGACGGAAGACTCACATGTCTCACTCACCCTAATAACACCCTCGCCCCCCGAAAGATTCTCATTTGAATGCCATGCCTTCCAGCTTCGAGAAGCACATTTTCTTTCCAAAAATCTCCAGATTGAGCGAGGCACCCATCCGTTAGGCTTGTCGTCTGATGGTAACAAGCTGATATGGCTACAACGAGGTGCAGCACCTGTCGACATCTACGACATAGAGTCGCAACGGAGAAGCAAAGCAGTGGTCTTGACCGGATTTGAAGCACTTGTTTACTGGAGCTTCAAAGAGGAAACGAAGATTCTGAGCACTGATGCTTCATTGATTCTATATAAGACTTCAAAGTCTTGCTGGAAGGTTCGCGATCGACTTACGGGTAACACTCTAAGACACGACTTTCCAAACTCGCTAGCAACGTGGACGCAACAGGTTCTTCCTATTTCCAAAGACTGCGCGCTTGTTTTACTAGGTCATTACCGCAAGGGATATACCATTAACCGAATATGCCGAGCGTCTTCTCAAGGACAGAAAAGCTTGACCTGGAATTACAAGGTCTTGCCCTCGAGCAGAGATTCCGGCCTCCATCACCTCACTCTATCGCGGGATGGTCAGAATGTTACCGGATTGTTAGGCGATACGCGACAATTGCTTTCTTGTACTTGGGAGCTATCTTCAGCTTGGCTCGCCGAGGAACGTGTAACAGGCTCTCGGGATATCAAAGACCCCATCAGAGTTAGTCTACAACATGAAGACATGAAGCGAGAAGTCATCTTGGGCCTCGCTTCCAACAGCCATACTGTCACTATCGTTAGAGGCAGTATCGGTGTAGGTGCTAGTTCCCACGCCGGGTTTCGAAACACTGCATTAAGAGTAACTACTTTCAACCTTGAATCCGGCGCCGAAGTCTCTTCTTCCTTCGTCTCGGCGTCCGAAATCCACGGTGATCATAGCAAATATAGTCTTTTCACAGACGCAAAGATTTCGGCCGATGGTAAACTACTGCGCACTCGAGTCGCCAAGACATCCGGTATTGGGAGTTGGCTTAGTCGAGGGGCATTAACAGATATGGAGACGGTGCTTCTGAGAATGGAGGGATTAAAAGTTGTGCATCGGTTCAAAGAGATATGGAATTCGGACTATACTGAGCCCATCACATTGAGCATTTTTGCACCCAACTTTGACATGCTTGCGAGGTTAACATGGAGGAAAAGACGAGAGGATCAGACGTTGAGAGTATGGTTGGAGGTTTATGAACTCAAGAAGACTTTGGAGGGAGCGGAAACAAATTTGGGGAATCAGCTTATTACTTGAGAATCTAATGTCATCCAAGTAGTGTTTCTAAGGATCTATAACTGATACCTAATCACAATATTTAGTGCGAAAAGTATCGTCTAGTTTCAAACTATTTTGTTGCTCATTGATACACTCAGCTAGTCGTATAATACAATTCTATACAGATCTATTTGTCTTTTTTAATCCATCATCATACAGTATCGTACATTGTCGTGTAGCCCCATAGAGTGACTCTTCACCGCCTCTTCTGTCTAATTCAAGGCGTTTCTTTCATTATGGAAGTGTTTCTTCGCGATAATACCCTTCATACGTCCAAGGCGACTTTTGAGCGTAGCGTCAAAAGGGGGCCCTTGCATTGCAGCCATAACGAAAGGTCCTTGGGCTCCCCAGGCGCAGCTATGCCAGTGCTGCTCGATCTGCTCGAGGAGTCCCTCGACCTCCTCAAGCTTCTCGGTCTCGGTTGGGAAAATACCGAGTGGCTTCATCTCGTCAAGGGCGTCCATGGCAGACACGGCATCGCCGTAACGCTTCCAGTAGATTTCGGCAAGCTTAATGAAGAGCGGCGAGGACACACCGAGGACATAGGAGGAGAGACCGAGTTCCTTGATTCGGGGGAGAATGTTGAAGGCGTGGATAGAGGGTTTCGGAAATGCCGTGTCCAGGAGCTCTAAGCCGTAAATCAGGAAGTCAGAGTATAGATATCCGTGGACGTCCATGACCGGCTTCTCGCCCTCGCTCTCGCTCGTGGTCTTGGCTTTCTCTTTCAAAGGTGCATTCTTGGGCTTTCGTCCCCTCTGTGCAGTCTTTGGTGCTTCAACGATATCCAGCTTCTCAGGTAGTGAGAAAACCTCCTTCTCCATAACATCCCACAGCTCGGCATCGCTTTTGCAGTCCTTCATCAACTTCAAAACTCTTTCCTTCTCTTTCGTCTTGAGTTCTTCGTACTTTGCCCATTCACGCATCTGTGCTTTCTCGGCCTTGTCCAGTTCAGCCAAGTTATACAGCTTGGGACGCTTTGGCGCAGACTCAAATTTGCCCAAGGCGTTCTGTGCAGCTTTTCGAAGAGACACCGGATAACGCTTCAAGAAGTCATCGCTAACATTTGCCCCTCTAGCCTTCTCAACAAGAGTGTCGCCGATTTGCTGCTTTCCCAAATCTGATGGAGCGGGTGTTTGCGTGGGTTGAGCCTCTTCAGGTCGAGCAGGCTTCTGATTTTGTGGTAGACGGGCATGAGAAATATCATCGAAAATACGCTTGAAGATTTCGGTCTCCATAGGGGTCAAGGTCCCTTCCGGGGAAAGATGACCATCCGCATCAGGATCTGCGCCATAAATGCTTTCCGCATCTTCATCATCAAATTCGAAGGGAATTGAATTATCAATTTTCCTCGAGCGACTCGCACTAGTCGCCACTCCAGCTTTTTGTGTGAAAAGAATTGAAGCAGGACGTCTGCAAGCCAGTTGCAGTGTCCTTGTTTGGTACAAGAATGGTAAAAGATTCCGCGACATTTTTTTATATGTAATTGAAGATCTGCTAAAATAGCAAGAGTAGGTATCTTGAATTGCACATGAGAATTTCATGCACTAAAAATCGATATGGGCCTAGAAGCCTGTACGGCTCATCTTCGGAATTGAAACGCGTCCAAGGCAGCAACGCGTGACTTCGCGCCAAAGTTAATTAAATCAGTCGCGCTTTGCCCGCGCTTTGCGTCACCATTCATGATTGCTGCCACCTTACTTATTTTACCTTTGCGCAAAACAGTTTGGGTTGCACTTCTTTGATCTTAACTTGGTCGCAAACCCACTTCACCTACTCACCAGGTAACGGTTTCTAGCCAATCACTTCCTCGCTCCGAGACTTCAACATGCCTCCTAAAAAAGGCGACGATGCTCCAATGAGTGCGTTTGAGCGAAGGCGGTTGGAAAATATAGAGGCAAACAGGCAGGTTCTCAATGAGGTTGCGGTTATCGCTAAGAAAGTTGCACCGACACCGCCAAAACGAACCGTCCCGTCTCGACCCAAGACCCGGACACCAGTTAAGAGAGAGGCAGCGAAACCTACTCGGCAAAGTTCCCGTCTGGCAGGTATCGACGCAGACAACGAAACGCTAAAGAGGAAGCTCGAGGTCGAAGCAGAGGCCGTAGCTCAAGAGGCCAAGGCCAAGAAGCTACGAGTAAACGAGGAGTTGAGCCTAGGAGACATCAGTGTCGAGGGCAAGAAGTGGATCGTTGGAGCGGATTTGGTTAAGGGTCTTGTCCGCGGTGCGCAACCCGGTGTGCGAACCTTCACAGAAAATGATGTGAAAGAAACAACAGACAAGGGACTCAAGGAGCTCCGCCAGCGGATAGGCGATCTCAAACTATATGAGCATTGGGCACCAAATGGTGAGTGACACCTTGTGTGACAGTTTGTACTGTTTGGCTAACGATCATACAACAGAAATCAAGATCACCCCCCAACGAGTTTATGCCCTCGGCTTTCACCCGATCGAGGAGAAACCTCTTGTCTTTGCTGGCGATAAGGAAGGTAATATGGGCATATTCGACGCCTCACAGACCTCTCCAGAAATTGACGAGGAAGACGACGATGTGGTTATACCGGACCCGGTCATTTCTGCGTTCAAGACACACAGTCGCACCATCTCCTCCTTTGTCTTTCCACACAACGATGCGAACTCGGTTTACACATCCAGTTACGACTCTTCGATCCGAAAGCTTGATCTAAACAAGGAAACTTCAGTGCAAGTATGGGCACCATCAGACCCTGACGAGGAAATGCCTCTTTCTGCGCTCGACATGGCCGACTCAAAACCCCACATGCTTTACTTTTCGACTCTTGACGGCTCTGTAGGACAGTATGACACTCGTACCAAAGACGCCGAACTTTGGGCGCTGTCGGTACAGAAGATTGGTGGATTTTCTCTCCACCCTCTCCAACCCCATCTCCTCGCGACCGCTTCTTTGGATCGCACTCTCAAGCTCTGGGATTTACGCAAAATCACTGGAAAGGGCGACCTTCGACACCCTGCTCTCCTTGGTGAGCATGAGTCTCGATTATCTGTTTCGCATGCCTCTTGGAGCGCTGGCGGGCAGATAGCCACCAGTTCCTACGATGATACCATCAAGATCTACGATTTCTCTGAGGCTTCGTCGTGGAAGACTGGGCAGGACATTACAGTCGAACCTACTCATCAAATTCGCCACAACAACCAGACTGGTCGTTGGGTGACTATCCTGAAGCCTCAATGGCAGAAGAGACCGAATGATGGGATTCAGAAATTTGTTATTGGCAACATGAATCGCTTCGTCGATGTGTACGCTGCAGATGGCAGTCAGCTTGGTCAGCTTGATGGCGACGGCATTACGGCAGTGCCAGCTGTTGCTCACTTCCATCCTTCAGAGAACTGGGTTGCCGGAGCCACATCTAGTGGTAAGCTGTGTTTTTGGCAGTAGGACCTCTGTTTGAAGAGCTGCGTGGAATTATGCATGTGTATTTGAGCGGGAGTTTTGGTTTGCTATGGATCCCGGATAATGGACTATATGATGTCGGCGACGACAGAAAGAACATATTTGCTGGAGTGAAGAGCCGAAGCTAAACACTTGTACGAGTACGAGAAGCATATTAATGTCAAATACTGTCTTAGACATTCAATTACGTTACACACGGCATTTGGCAGAGGCTGAGTCGAGGTCACGTTTGAGTTCGTCTCGATTTACCACTGGAAGAGCTTCTGTGTGACAGAGATCAACGTGGTGGCGTCCCACTGACTCAGGCACCAAAAGTATCGCATGCACACACTTTATGACGTGCTATTGTGAAGCAGCTGATAATATTTTTTATGAATGAGATCCTTCATGGTCACCATGGTTGAGGCATCATCTGGAGTCCCAACACTTGACCAATCCTTGCATGTGATCGATTCACCGTGGGAGAAACATTGGCTGGGCATTGGCGTCATCACTTATCGATAAGGGAGTAACCAATCAGAGCCTCGGTTTTGGGTCGAGTAGTGGATATGCTTACAAGGGCTCCAGTTGTTTCCCCAGGGCGTCCCGACCGCTGAGCAAGTCAGGTCCACTATCCGTCCCCTAAAACCCCACTGGGATTCAGGCAGATGGGCCTAAATCTGCCTAGACGTCAGCCCCAGGGTCAGGTTCCTTCTTCATTGGGAAATGCCGTGATCGTTATCTTCACTTCCTTACGATCCGGTTGTTTGTTTGTCACCTTCAATCTGCCTGTACTCTTCATCTTTACTTTTTGGGACCACAACATTATCGGTCGACTAGACCCTGCTCCCACGCCGACATCACATTTGCCAGATCCTGCGTTGGACGGCAGCGACACCGAGCCTTACCTCCACACAACATCAAGGTGCTGGCTGTTTGCGGCGCAAATCGGACCCATCGTCTCGACGTGCATGATCATTCTGACACCACTGAGCGTAAATAACCTTTCACGCTCACGATCCAGTTCGAACCTCAGAAAACATCCTGGCTTCTTCGCCTTTGTTATCATAAACACAGCTAGATCCGAAGGACGTCTTTAGTCACCCCGCCCAATACGACCCAAGGCCATCATGGCTACCCAAGCTGATGATGCTCCGGCGTCTCAAGCCAGCATCGGGGAGGAGGATCTCAAGGAACATGTCCACGACGAGCTGAACAAAAGGCAACGACAGAACTCTACGGCGACCGTGTTTCCCGAACCTCTACGAGAAAGCGATAGCGATGACTCGGCCGATGAAGACAATGGGCCGACACAAGGGCCTCCGATGTTCATGAACATGAACCAAAGTATATACGGACTTATTGCGCAGGCTAGTAGCCGTGTAGACTTTAATGATCGCTTCGATGGAATGAGCAGCGAAGAAGAGGGTGAAGCTTCACAAAATAACCGCACGGAAAGCATCGCACAAACTTCCATTCTACAACCCGCAGGCAAGGGCAAAGACAAAGTTACCCGGCGAAGGAAGATTTCCGACCACAAACTCTTAAGGTCATTACCCGCGTTGCCCAAACTTCGCTCGCGACATAAATCTCAACCATCCCGCTTATCTGCCCCTACAGAGGACGCTGATGAAGCAGACGACGAGGACGGCAACGGCGGCTTACTACCAGCACCATCCCTTACGTTAACTCGCCAAGACACACAGGGTCGCTTGGCACCTGTCATGAGCAGGATGCTGGAGGCCAAGGCAGACTTATCCAGCAGACCGAGCTTTGATCTTGATCGGCTGTCGTCGGATGTCAGTCGATCTAGCGACAACGACGAGGTGTCGGCTCTTTCCAAGAAACTGAAGGAGATATTCGAGTTCGACGAGTTTGAACAGGTTATTGAAGGTCTGCTATCCACCAAGTCACCAATGCTGTATCTCCAAATGCTGACTACGGGTAGAATATCCCTGCTGGCTTTTGCAGAGCGTCCTACTTCAGGGTTACATGTACATCACATCCAAACACATCTGCTTCTATGCGTATCTTCCTAAGAAGACAGTAAGTAATAGTACATGCGATATTGAGATATCCACTAACCACCACAATGCGCAGCATGAAGCTGTTAAATCTGGATACCTTTCAAAAAGTGGCAAACGCAACCCAAGCTATAACAGGTTCTGGTTCCGACTCAAGGGTGATGTTTTGACATACTACAAAACAGCAACGGATGTTTACTTCCCCCATGGGCAGATCGACCTGCGATACGGCATCTCAGCAAGTATTGTCGACAAAGATAAGGAAGCCCTTCATTTTGTCGTTGAGACACATCACCGTACATACAAGTTCAAGGCCGACAGCGCCCCAAGCGCAAAGGAATGGGTCAAGAGTCTCCAAAGAGTCATATTTCGAAGTCACAACGATGGTGACAGCGTCAAGATTTCGTTACCGATCAAGAATGTTATGGACATTGAGGACACGCAAATGATCGCATTCGCAGACACTTGCAAGATTCGCGTAATCGACAATGATGAAACATACGCTATTGACGAGGTATGTTGTGGGAAGTCTTGGGTAATGACGTCGCTAACCATCTCAGTACTTCTTTTCCTTCTTCAGCTTTGGCAAGGAAGCCATCAATGTCCTTAAGATCCTCATCGAAGATTCATCAGGAAGCCGCTCAGCAGAAAAAGCAGAATCCGGGGGCGACCATGACAGTCCACAACATGTGGCCGGTCATGCTGCAAAGGCAGCAAGTAAACATACTCCTGATAGATTAAGTACAGGAAAGCTACCAGATACCGTCAAAGCAACTCTGGCACCCATGTCACCTCTATCGCCTCGTTCGCCTAGTCAGTTAAGCCCTCGCGCAAGTATGGACGCACCGCGACCAAGTTTCGACGCTTTCAAACGTTTCGGGAGGAAGAGCACGGATGTACAAAGCCCCGTCGGGGATCACAGTCCTCGAAGGAGCTTCAGCGGAACAAGACGTTCGACAAGCTTTCAACACCGACAAGGCACTACAACCCCCAAGCAAGCACACGACTCGGAAGACTCATTCCTCCAGTCATCAGTCGAGAACCCGAGCATTTCCACCCTATCACCATCTTCTTACGATGAACCATCCGCAAGCCAGATCCTTCAGGGAAGCGATGTCTTTCACAGCCCGATGATGCGACGATCCGCCTCAGCCTCTAGAAAGCGCGATCAGTCTGGTAAACGAACGCCTCGCAATTCCAGCGCCCACGGGGATCGCCACCATGGTGTTCCTCATGCCGCGACAACAGGTTCCATGCAGGAAATGGGAGACGGGCAAGCTGATTCCCAACGTCCTGTAACCCCAACACTTAATAGCATTACGAAGATCGGCGCCTATCCATTGCAGCGAGCCAATGCCTTTGCCGAGTATTTGAGTCGCACAAGTCAACGCATGGGATCCATGTTTGCAACCGAGTCCTTAGGCTACGTGGAGAAGGTACATGGCATGTGGAAGGGGGAGCATCGACATTACGATGAGCCCCAAGAGCTCCGGACGGACGAAGACGCCGATGACATCGATTCGGAGACGGATGATAAGATGCAAACTACGATAGATCGATTCCGAGCGCACTTCGCCTTGCCCGAGTCAGAGAAGCTTGTTGCGACGTATTTCGGAGCCATTGTCAAGGTTTTGCCTCTGTATGGAAAGTTTTACATTAGCGATCGGTCATTTTGCTTCCGGAGTTTGTATCCTGGAACGAGAACGAAACTCATTCTGCCACTGAAGGATATCGAGAACGTCCACAAGGAAAAGGGCTTCCGGTTTGGCTACTACGGTCTGACCGTTGTTATTCGTGGCCATGAAGAGCTTTTCTTTGAGTTTAGACGACCTGGACTTCGAGACGACTGCGCAGTGACCTTGCATCAGCTCATGGAAACCAATCGTTTCCTTGAACAATCCGGCCTTCTTAGTCAAGAAGAGCAAGAAGATGAGGAAGCTGCTGCTGCCTTGGCGGAGCGTGATGCACTGCAAGAAGCGAGACAAGATGAGTTTGTTGATCACGAGCTGGCATTACCTCGTGAGACGTCTGGTGTCTCCAATGCTCCTACGATCCTCTTCGACAACCCCAACTCATCGGGTCTTGCTTTCAAGCCGCAGAAGCCAATGAAGATCACCTGCCTGACCATTGGATCTAGAGGCGATGTCCAACCATATATCGCCCTATGCAAAGGTCTTCTTGCCGAAGGCCACAAGCCGCGAATTGCAACTCACGCCGAGTTTCAGGGTTGGATCGAGAGCCACGGGATCGAATTTGCACGAGTTGAAGGTGACCCCGCTGAGCTCATGCGCTTATGTATCGAGAACGGAACATTCACCTGGGCTTTCCTTCGAGAAGCAAATTCGACATTCCGAGGGTGGCTTGATGATTTGTTGGACTCTGCATACACCGCATGCGAAGGTTCCGAGCTACTGATCGAATCTCCATCAGCCATGGCGGGTATCCATATCGCTGAAAAACTTGGAATTCCCTACTTCCGAGCATTCACCATGCCTTGGACTAGGACACGAGCGTACCCTCACGCCTTCATCATGCCTGAGCACAAAAGGGGCGGAGCCTACAACTACATGACTTACGTTATGTTCGATAACATCTTTTGGAAAGCTACTGCCTATCAAGTGAACCGATGGAGAAACAAGACTTTGGGTCTACCCAGCACAAGTCTTGAAAAGATGCAGCCCAACAAGGTGCCTTTCCTGTACAACTTCAGCCCGAGTGTTGTTGCTCCTCCGTTGGACTTTTCGGATTGGATCAGAGTGACGGGGTACTGGTTCCTCAATGAAGGCGGTGACTGGGAACCACCTCAAGAGTTGCAGGACTTTATTGCTAAAGCGAGGGCGGACGGCAAGAAGATTGTCTATGTTGGTTTCGGTTCAATTATCGTCAATGATCCCGCCAAGATGACACAGGAGGTTATTGACGCTGTTCTCAAGGCAGATGTGCGATGCATCCTCTCGAAGGGTTGGTCCGATCGTATTTCATCAAAGGACGATCCCTCCAAACCTCGTCCCGAGGAACCGATAATGCCTGCCGAGATCCATGTGATCAAGTCAGCACCACACGACTGGCTGTTTAGTCAAATCGACGCTGCTGCACATCACGGAGGTTCAGGGACGACAGGTGCAAGTCTGAGAGCTGGTATCCCAACTATCATTCGTCCATTCTTTGGTGACCAGTTCTTCTTCGCTACGCGGGTTGAGGATTTGGGTGTTGGAGTTTGGGTCAAGAAATGGGGTACCAACAGTTTCGGCCGAGCCCTCTGGGAAGTGACGCGTAACGAGCGCATGATTGTGAAGGCTCGTGTTCTTGGTGAACAGATCCGCAGTGTAGGTTTTTGTTCTCCTAGATTCAGTCAAGTTACTAATAATTTACAGGAATCTGGTGTTGACAACGCCATTCAGTGTATCTACCGCGATCTGGAATACGCCAAGAGCCTTATCAAGCGTAAGGCGGGTAAGAACAATGCACAGCACGACCCCGCCGAAGATGATGATACTGAAGAAAGCTGGACATTCGTCGGGAGAGATGAGCCGGATCCCGATGCTGTAACGAAGAAGCTGAGTGAGGGCCTAGTCGGCCTTGGAGCGGCAGGTGATCGACCTCTACCACTGGGAAGCCAGGCGCCTACAGTAACGTGATGTGCCTATCTGGCGGGCTTTCTCTGCAAATTTTTCTTCTTTTCGACAAGCATATGATTGACTATTAATTTGGGAATGGTACTGAGTAAGTGATTGGGTTAATTATTGGCTGTGGTATTTGGATGGAAGTAAAGGCTGGACGAATAATGAATGTGATCTCGAAGTATAGATGCATACTCTAGATGGATAGAGAAACGTATGACAACATGTTATTTAGTCTAGCATCTATTTAATGATTGAGCTCTTAGACGTCTATTGTCTCCTGCGCGCGGCATTTCAGCGATACGTCGACGACCAAAGAGATGATAACTTATAACACTTTATATAGCTCAGCTCATTATGTCTCAATAAATGAGCAGGATTCACATCCTTGTCCACCCCAGAGTGTCAACTCACAACAAACAAGCTTATTTTTCCTCTTAGACCACATGACTTTGTGATCGTCTCAGGGAAGTCAGATCCAGCAACCAAATCCGGACCCGATGGCCATGCATGTCGGGTTAACAAGCGAGGGGGCAAGTCAGGTGAGAGGCATCGTTTCATGTATGCGTCTAGGCAACGACTTGAAGATTTTACTTAGTTTTATGCGTTCCAATAGAAGAATGAGGACGGGAGCATGGGGATAACTCGGGATGGAATAAGAAATTGGAGTGCATGAGACGGCTAAATGGATGTGATGATCATGTCCGCGTCGGGTATATAAGATATATATGTGTGTAACCGACATTTGGTACTACAACTGCGACGACATCATTATTGTGAACTTGACATATCCTGATAAAATCTCTGTTGTATGTGTTGCCGCTATAATGGCTAAGTCATCAGACAAGCAGCCCTTCTTCGGATTCAGAGGAGGATGGCTCACATTCTGGATTACAGTCAGTCAATTGACTATGCCCACTTTCACTTCTAACACTTGACAGGTTGCTTGCGCAACAGACATGACACTCTTTGGCTATGACCAAGGCGTATTCAGTATATCTCTAATTCCACAATCCATCATGAACCTCTATTTACTCTCTCCTAGGTGGTGTTGTTGTTACTCAAGACTTCCTTCAACTTCACGACCTCGTCGGTCCAACAAAGACCAATCTTCTCGCAACTGTGACTGCAATCTACGACATTGGTTGTTTCTTCGGTGCAGTGATTGCCTTTACAATTGGTGAGAGGCTCGGTCGAAAGAAGGCTATTCTTCTCGGGACAGCCATCATGTCAATTGGGACAGTCATCAAAGTTGCCTCGTACAGTCTCCCGCAGATGATTGTCGGACGTATTGTTCTGGGGTGAGTGTTTTGCTTCCTATAAGAGAAAGGTGTATTGAAGAATTGCAGGATCGGCAATGGTATCAATACTGCCACGGCGCCTATTTGGCAGACTGAAACAGCTCATGCGAAATGGAGAGGGAAGCTCGTCATCTTGGAGATGGCTATGAACATTGCTGGCTTCTGTCTCGTCAACTGGATCAACTATGGGCTCTCCTTTGTCGAAGGATCTGTCGCATGGCGGTTCCCTCTTGCTTTCCAGTTTGTCTTTATTTTCATCTTGTTTGCTACTGTTCCTTGGCTTCCAGAGTCACCGCGGTAAGTTTATGTGTTATACGGCTGAGCCTATGCTAACCAATATGAAAAGATGGCTCATTGCCCATGGTCGTGTTGAAGAAGCAACAGAGATTCTGGCCTGTATAGAAGACAAATCCATAACGTGCCCAGTCGTTACAGCTCAGCTCCACGAGATCCAGTATAGCGTCGATTATGAGCGTTCACACACTATCAAATGGAAAGACATACTCCTGCGTCGTAACAAGGACACATCCGACACAAAGACTCTCCGTCGTCTACTACTTGGTGCAGGAACGCAGTTCATGCAACAATTCGAAGGAATCAATGTCATGAGTTATTACATGCCCACTGTCCTGATCAATAGTGTCGGTCTTACAGAAAGTATGGCTCGCTTGCTCTCCGCATGCAACGCAGTATCATACCTCATCTTCTCCTCAATGGCGATTCTCCTCGTTGAAAGATGGGGACGGAGGGGCCTTATGCTGCTCTCCACGGCTGGACAGTTATTGTCATTTCTGGTCATTACCATACTTTTACGCTATGCGGTTGGCGATAGAAAGGAAGCACTGGGATCGGCTTCTGTGGCATTCTTCTTCTTTTACTTCATCTCGTTCGGCGTGGGCATGTTGGGTGTTCCTTGGCTGTACCCTACTGAGGTGAATTCACTTCCTATGCGAACAAAGGGCGCGGCTCTTGCTACGGGGACGAACTGGTATGCGTGCCACCTTCATGATTGTATCTTGGCTGATGGACGAGTCACAGGATCACAAACTTCATCGTTGTGGAAATCACACCCATTGGAATACAGAACCTGGGATGGCGTTTCTGGATTGTATGGACTGTGACTAATGCTATTTTCTTGCCAGTGATTTATTTCTTCTACCCAGAAACATGTGAGTCCCATTTTCCCGCGCAAGCGGCTCCTTGCTGACCGTTCCTAGCAAACCGCAAGCTCGAAGACATGGACGCCTACTTCCGAGAGAACCCATCCATTATTGTCATCAAAGATAAAGATGCCATCATTTCCAAGAGGCCTGAGAAGTACGTTGAGCATGATCAGGAAGATATGCAGCGAGAAGCTGCTGAGGTCGGTGAAGTTGGGTCTACAGAAAAGGTGATGTAGACGTCGGACCAGCGCTGGCCTCTTGTATGTTCGTCCACCTCATCGCGTCTTCTCCATATATACTCCGATAATAGTCCGCCGTGATGGGTAGAACCGCATCGCCGTTCTCAAACCTCCTCAATGGTAGTTTCGAAGCCTCATTCCACCACATCTCCAAGAACAACTCCTCCAGTTTTCTGTGCTTTGGTCCCCTTGGCGTAATCTCCGTCCCCTCGTCGTACGGCGTCATGTCCAGATCATGAGATCCAATCGGCTTGTACAACAGAATACGAAAGATCGGACAATCAAACCACGGCGAACTCAGCAGGGCATGCCGCCAGATACCATCTTCGTGAACAAATGGGGGTCCAAACGGGTTTCCAAACAGTGGCTTGTGCATTATCAGTCGCTACCAGGTCAGCATACCACACATGTCGTGCATCCCCCATAGACGCTGATCTGGTGCATAGATGTCTCTACCGAAGCGGTTTGACCTATCAAGTGCGGTCCAGAAGTAGAACTGCATGTGGTTCGATTTACACTCGTCGATTACGATGCCATTGGGGCGAAGGAAGAAGATAAGCATATCTATTGCCGCCCTGTGCCAGTCCCAATCCCACCCGGCAGATGAGTGCATCAGAGGGCTTTTAGGAGGGTATGGGTAGCGGTTGCCTCGTTGAAAGAAGACCACATCCGATACTTCCGGGAGGTTACCCGGGGGTGAATACCAGTTCAGGTCGATTCTCATGATCGTTAATCTGATGCGCGGAGAAGTAGAGTGTCACATCAGTGTTGATGTGTAGTCCTGTGTCTCAGACCCGTATGTGAAAAGATACCCGGTCTGGCAGTGTTGCCAGAGATTTCGGGGCAAATAGTACAGTATACAAACGGTCAGGTAAGGTGAGCTGTAGGCTTCATGCTCGGTATGGATATTGAATAAGTGCCTGCAGGCGGTCGCTAACGAATTCGACTTGTAATCAACCCATAGTGACTGGTTGAGTCGTCGCAGCGAACCGATTGAGGCGTGAAATGGATAAAGTCAATACGGAACAAATGCAATGATTATTAACGGCCTTGACGAATAAACATAGCTTGAATGGTAGTTTCTTGATGAAAGTTGAATGGTGATACCTTCATCTCTTGCTAATCCGTACAAGTTGACTGGCTCGGCCGCTTACGTAACCCTTTTGATTGTAGCGGTTTTACCCCGGGTTAGAGCTTCCCAGTAGCCTTACGTAATACGGCAAGTGCTGGAACTGGAATTCGTTTGGCAGCTTCAATCAATCACCTCACGAAACCGCAAACTCCATTCTGCCCACGAAAGACACGAGAGTATCGCCCGCCCAGCACGAGGGAGACGAGACGAGACGATTGGACGGATTGACATACACACGAAAAGCCGACGAGCGATCTCGACACATTAGCCCAGCATGCCTCAAGATATGCCCCCTCGGGGCGGGTACGAGCCCGTCCAGTACAAGGTGCGTTCGTCCACAGAGTCGAAGAGGATGATTGAAGTGGAAAGTGGTACTTAAGGGTGTTTTTGAGATCAATTGGCTCGGTTTGGGTGTCTAGAAGGGCGGGACTACACTACGATACAGCCGGGAACGAACGAGATGAAGCGAATGGAAATAAGGAACTGCATCCCGAATGAAAATGCTGACCTTCTCCAGCGAAACCTCCCTGCCAAGGGTTTCCGTCCCGGTATCCTCCTCCTCGGCATGGGCGCCGTTATGAGCTACGGCTGGTACAAGCTGATCGGTGGCATGCGCGAAGCCAAGTACGTTCTGCGTTTCGAACTCCAATGCATAACGAGTACTAACACTCGACAGCGAACTCGGCCGTGAAAAGATGTGGGCTCGCATCAACCTCATTCCCCTCCTCCAGGCCGAAGAGGACCGTGATCAGGTCCGACGATACCTAGCTGACCAGAAGCGCGAGAAGGAGCTTCTGGGCGACAATGCCAAGGTCTACAACAGCGACCGGTATGCTCACTTGTCCTAATCTTTGTAGCGTCATGTACTAACAGCAGCAGATTCGTGAGGCCAACTTTTGCTGTCACCCCTCCTCCTACTACAAACTAAGATACAACAAGAAGAAAGGAAGCCGGGTGGGATTTGCTGTGTATATATGTTTTGACAAAGTGGTTATGCACCACCGTCTGGAATTGAAAGGGTTTTGCATCTTCTCGTTAACCAATTGTGAAGAAAAGAAAGAGAAAAGGGAACACTTACATCTTGATACCGTCGATCTGCTTGCTCGTCCGTTCTCGCAGTTGCATGCCTAAATCTTCACTGAAACACACTTCATCAACCGAATTACCCTTCCCTGTAGGTTCATGAAAAAACAGTGTCGAGACCACCCTGCCCAGCAGATCTGTCGGATAATTGGGCTTGAAGCTTTAGTTGACCTTTCCAAAAGAACGCTGATCTCAATAGTCGTCATTCGCAGGTTTAGTCAAGTACACAAAGTTCCCTTCTAGAACTCAAATGTATGGTCAATCCCTTAGCAATGACATTTTGAACCGTTTCACAAGGACGAGGTTCGAATGTTAATTAATCACAATGGTTCTTTACTCCGTATACACAAGAGCATTCGGACGTGTAGTTCAACTCATCTCAGAATAGGCATTACAAGATATATCAGAATTTTACTATGATACCATGAATAACTTTCATCCTATGTAGCGCCTTACTCCATCGCCATTGAGCTTTCTTTTACATCCAATGGACTGACTAACCTGCCATCAACTCCGCCAGCAACTCTCTCTCCAACTCGTCTTCGTCAAAATCTGCACCATCGTCTTCATTGACGATAGGCTCCTTGTCCCTGTCCTCTGCTGCCTCGTCGCCTGTAGGCACCGGCGTGGGGAGACTGCCATCCTCTGTGTCGTCGCCGTTGGGTGTCTGTATTGATCGCAGGCTAGATGCACCGCGATTTCGAGCTAGTCGTTGCTTCTTGGCCAAGACACTTTCGCCTATGCTTGATGTTCCGTCGTCGTCTGACTCGTCTACGTCCGCCTTACGCTTGAGTGTCTGCTTGTTGTTTCCATCCACAGTCTCGACGTCAGATTCTGTCACGGTTGCAGCAACGCTTCCTCCATCCTCGTCGTCCTCGTCGTCGTCGTCATCATCCATGAACTCGGCAAGCTCATCCTCAGCTTCACCCCAGTCGAAGTCCTTGAGCTCTTGACCCGTTTGTGCATCTTCGGCTTCTTCGGCTTCTGAGGTGACTTCTGTAACATCCTCTACTCCCTTTTCCCTATCAGCGTCAAGGATCTCCAGATAATACGGGCGTTCGTCGAGCCTTCTCCATTGACTTAGGCAATCGGCAAGCCAGTTTTGGTTGACAATCTTGATGCTGGGGATCTTGGCTGCTTGTTGCACCTTCTTTGTTCTGGGACGCGACGACGAGACAACAAGATGTGTAACTCGCTTTGATACTGTGTCCAAGACTTGGGCGCCGTAGCTCTGAGCTTGTAGTCCAATCTCGGACTCCTCCACTCTGACGCCAAGGGGTACTAGACCGGATAGCACGATTACAAGACCAGACAACACGTTGGACTTGAGTTCGTCGAGGATGTCTCCTGCGTCTGGAACCATAGACAAGTCAACCCCATCATCGACAGATGGCCTTCGCTTGGATTTGCTGTGCGCCGGTGGATGTGTTCCTTCTTCCTTCTCTCTTCTCTCCGCTCGTCTTCTGTCGTATGTCTCGTAGAAAGCAGTGTGTAAATCTGTTAGGTGGTCTTGGAGAGCGATAAGCTCCTCGTCGTCGTCGACAAGGACATTTCGGTGATGGATCGCTGATGAATCACTGTTGTTGGTTTCTTGTTGGTCGTCTTCTTTGTCAAGCTCCTCCTGCATATGCAACAAAGGCCGATCCTTGATTTGCTTCTCCAACGTCTTTTCTTGTTCCTCGGCCTGGATCTTCAGGCTAGTGGCGTCGTCTCCGCTACTCATCCTTGCGAGCTCGTCCATCGGTGAAGATTTGGGTGCCAGCTTCGGGCCATTATCAACAGGCTTTGCCTTCAAGATGGGGAGGGTATCCGTTCGCTTAGGTAGAAAACTTGAATTAATGTCGCCGATACCCTTGAAGAAGTCGTACGGCACGACCTTGATTAGGTTCGGTCGGTTCATTGGCCATACATCTGCGCGATCGTCGATGATAACGACCATGTCAGTACTGACAGGGAACAGTCGTTGTAGGCTCTTTGATGTAATGCTGCCATTCTCATCACGACTGATAACACGGTTACCAAAGAGCTTTTGGTCAGGGTCGACGATCTTGGCGATATTGAGAGCGTAAGCGCGCGTTCCCATTGTATAAACGTGCAGTTCGTACATCTTGGAAACCTCCTCAAGGAATTCCATCAACCCAGGTCGAAGCTTGATGTAGTATGTACAGCCACTGGTAACGCCGCGAGGACCGTCGTCATTGAGCTGAAAACTCCTGACATCCTTGACGGCATTGTGGTTGGGATTTGTCGGGTCGCGCTGCCACTCGCCGATGGTAGGCTCGATACAAGCATGAATAATGGTTTGATCGAGATCGACGACAAGGCTAAGCTTCCGTTGTCGAAGTAGGCGCTTCTGGTTCTCGTGCTCGGCCTTGGTGGCAACGTTCTCGCTGACTCTGAGAACAGTCTGGTCGTGACTCATGTTGATCATTGCGCGCTCGGTATCGAGGTTATCGCTGGCCCAGTTAATCTCGGTCATGTCTTCGCCGCATAGACTGCAAAGACCTTGGACCTGAACTTCGTGACCGCAAGCCTCTTCGACCATCAGGCAAGGAACATCGGCGGCGATTTTCTGACCTTCACGAATACGCCATTGCTTGAGCTTGCCCTCAGCAGGGCTGTCAAACTCGGTATAGGTAGTTTGGTCGGTCCATTCATCTTCGTTGACCCTACGCCTCCAGCTGAACTTGTATTCAAAAATGCTCTCTTGCTTCTTAATCGAGTCGCCGGGTTTCTTGAGGAGTTTCGTGACGGTGATGGGGTAGTGTAGGCGCGAGCCTAGAGGAACGATTTTGTCGTACATTGTGGTATATGTCGGTAGTAGGTAAGTACCTAGATTAGAGTATGATGCATGAAAAGACGAAAGGATCAAGATAGCCTGGAAGACTTCGTCTCTTATGCTTCGAAGATCTGAGGCCAGGCGCGTTCACAATGCGGATGTAGCGACGTCTTCATGGCCTCACCAGAAAGGGTCGCGACAAAGCGAAGTAGAGTGCACCAGCGCGCAGGAGAATCACACGTGCGAGTCGCAAGTCGAGAATCGCGCGACGAAGCCGTCAATGGACAATGAAATGGCTGGCAAAAATAACGGATGGACGAGTGGTGAGGATTAGTAGAGGCTTCGATTATTGACGCTCTTTATGCTTTATTTGTTGATGCCGAATCGTTCTTTGATGCTTCAAAGGAAAATGGAATGGAAGCTTGCGCAGAGTGACAAAGGTGAGTGACGCACTAAATTGGCACAGCTCAGCTTTGGGCGGGTTCTCTTGCACGGGCAGGGCCACTACCTATAGCGCAGGCCAGCTGGGGGGCTCTTAGGTTCCTTGTAGTAAATTACTGCTTGCAAGATTGGGCGGGGAGCGATCACGTGAAGTCGCTTCCTGTCGACCGGAGAGCGCTGGAACGTAGTCCCGGCGCGTACGTAGTGGTGGTGCAGGTGGGGTTCTGGTCTGGACTCACAATCGCGATCCTTTGGTCCAAGCTATGCGATGCGATGTGATATTCCTTCGACAAGAAAGACCGTGAGATACAGCTTACACGGAATTGACAGTATTTTGTTTCAACTATCTCTTTTCCTTAATTGTGACTTGTCAAAGGAAGGGAAGAAGAAATAGATTGGACAAAATACACCACTCAAGTCCAATGTTTGCCTGTCTCTTTTCTTTGTAAGAGCTCCAAGAATGCGACTCTCAAAATGTTGCGACAGGAGGGGTCAAGAGTGTGTGTCGCGTCGCACCAAACGCGGGGAATGTGTGTGTACAGAATTGTGTCAGCCAAGGAGAATGATCAGGACAAAGTTCTCATCAAGTCGCTGATGAGACAAAATAGAGTAAAGTGGTTTCTATAAACAAGCATCAGCGTTCATGGTCCAAATTCATCATTTGTAAAGAAAAACATAAACATACCGTTATGAAGAAGAACCAATCGGATACATGAGAATAATTCAAGTTTCGTCCTATGATGGCTTGAATCGCTTGATAACTGCCGCGACAAAAAAAGCAACCTAACAAAGGTGGGAAGACCCGCCCTTTTTGTACCTGGAGCATACGCTACGAGCCCAGATCAGCTCCTGTCACATCATTCATTCATCAAGAGTCTCCTTGAATAGATGGAGGTCAAGTATTATATTCAACATTCGAGAACCAAATTCTTCTGTATGGGCAACCATATACCAACAAAACCATCAACTAGTCTCAGCAATTCTGATAAACCAAGACCCTTCTCAATCAAGTCTTTATCCTTTTCCCTCTCTTTGTTCAATCCATGACGGTATCGTGGCCGAGGCTATCACTTGGACAGCTTGTGTGGGGCCCCAGACCAGAGAGTGGTCTCAGTATGTGGCGTGTCGAGGTTACCCTAGATCAATTCGGGATGCCAGGTTATCAGCAGTTTATTGTATCGTGCATGATTTAGTCACGCGCCCACGATACCTTCCGGTTCTTCCATCAGTGCTCGCATTATGAGAGCTGTATTACCGTGCTCATATGTATCGGAGAATTTGTGTGTGACAAAGGGTGGTAGTCGGTACCTAGGTAGACTACAACATCCAGTGACAACGTCAACCCACTCGAGGAACCTCCACGTTTCGCCTCACTACTTTATCAAGAACAAGCTCAAAGTGGAGGCGACACAAGTTGAAAATACCAAAATTCTTCAATGCACTGGTATCTATCGCAAAAAGACAACAAATGACCTCCTACCCAGACCGACCGTCTATATCCATTCGTCGTTACATCCCATTTAGCATCACTCATACCATCATTGTAGCCAATTCCGTTCCTCAAACTCAACCACTTTAAGCCGATGACTGAACGACCCTGTAGCCTTCAGACACCAGCTTGGTAATCTCCTCGTTCTTGTGCTGCAGGATCCCCAACGCATATGCAACATCATTCCATTGTCGCTCCGTCTCGCATCGACCCAGTCGAGCCGCGAGCTTGTCTGCCAGCTGTTTGGCGTGCTTGTCCTGATCAACGCGTTAGTTACTGTTTCCTTAATTGTACACTTGCAACATACCTTCTCGACAAAGCCAAGCAGGAACTTGACGATTCTACGGAAGCTCTCCTCTTCCATGTTGCCACCAGCACTAAGTAGACTGAACATATCAACAAAGTGGTTGTAGACAGCATTATCCTTGGTGCTGAGCTCGGTGAAGAACATTCTCGCCAAGTCTGCGATTCTGCGATCCTCATCTTCAAGACACTTGGCCATTTCACCGAGTTGACCCTTGACCTTGACCTGACCAGCAAGAATTAGGAAAGTCAGCGTCATAAGACATGTTCGCTTGACAGACGCGTCGTCATCTGCCAGTCGACGGTACAAGAAGTCGGTATTTTCGTCGATAAGATGGTTGAAGCAGACAGCCATATCTCCAAGGGCAATGACAGCATTGCTTCGGACCGTCGCGTTGGGTGATCGCTCCATGATGGTGATGAGTAGCGGTAGGTTGGCCTCACAGTACTCTGCAGATACGCACATGAGCTTGGCAAGACACAGAGTCGCAGCGGCCTGAAGTCCCTTGTCGGCATATGTCGTGTTGTTGGCGCAGATGTCTGACACCAGCGGGCCAAAAACAGCCAGCAATGAGTTGGGACCATACAAAAGCTCTCGCTCACGAATGTGTGCCATAGCTTCTGTAAAGTCGTCTTCGGTTGTGCCTCCGATAAGGTCTAGCTCATCTGCATCTTCCTTGTCCTTGTCGTTCTTAGCTGGCGCTTGCTTTTCCTTCTCCTGCTTTCTACGCTTGAAGTCGAGTTCGCACAGCTCAAGATGGACGATTTGCTTGATGGCGACGTGACCAACAATGAAGAGAAGTTGTGACAAAGCGATGGCGTTATCGCGCTTCTTGGACTTCTCACCCTGGGACTGGGACTGAGTCTGAGTCTGAGTGTGCTCTTCGGTTGGCGAAGGCTTTGTCTCATCACGCGATCCGGGCCGAGAGTTGGGTTGCGAAGACGACGGCGAGCGGGACTGTCCAAAGACTTGCTTCGCCTTTCGCCGAATCAGATCTGAGCAGAGAGTATCAGGATGCTTGGAGACAGCATAGATAGCACTGATAGCCTGCTCAGCCACACCGTACCATTCCTTGCTGTCCGACTGGACCTCTGTGATAGCGGCCAGTCTCACCGACACGGCATGGTCATTTGGTAGTCGTGAGAACTTGACAGGCGAGTCCTTTGCTTGCCTTCCGGTAGGGTTGATTCGTCTCAATGCAATGCAAGTAAACTTGGCCAACTGGAGATCGTTGCGGCCATGGGCGCCAAGACCAGTACGAAGCATGGTCTCCATCTCGCCAACAACAATTTCGGGGTTTGCTGTCGCCAGCATTCCCAGAACAATGATAGCACCTCGTCGCTGAGTACGAGAGATTTCACGCTTCTGAACACCATAAACCTGCCAAAGCTTGTTGACGACGACCTCAGGAATCATGCCGCCCTTCATCATTGTCGCTAGAAGCTGCTCAAGAGAAGTGAGTTCAGCAGGTGTGGCGCCAAATGTCAAACTGATCATGTTTCGCGCGATGTAGTTGGCCGCGTCGTTGGGACTGAAGGAGTCAGGGGCCTCGAAGAAGAGTCGCTTGTAGCATTCGATCAGATGTGTTTGCACACCCTTGCCTTCGTCGCTGTTGCCCTTGGTCCAGATGAGACGAAGCATACGTCGGATACCAACCTTGTTTTGCTCAATATTATAGGCGTCGCCGACTTCGAAAAAGTCGATGGCCTCAATGACCTCGCTCTTGTTCCTTGAACCGAGAAGTTGGCAAATAATGGTGGTAGACTCATGAATGACATCGATAAACTTCAGCGCCTCGTTGTAGTATCTCCTGGTAAGGGTAAGCTTCTCGATGGCCTCACTGGTGGCAGCCTCCTCCTGAGCCTTCTTGACGGCAGCAACCTTATCCTCTTCAGTCATCTGCGTGGGCTTCTGGGGAGAACCAAGTTGCGTAGCCTCATCCAGAAGCTCGTTATCGACAGTCGTGTTTGCTTGGTCTCCGCCGAGGCCAGGGACACCAGGGGGAGGCTGGAGAGCATCCAGTTCCTCTTGCACCTTGTCCAAACGAGCCTGCCATTCCTTTCGGGAAAGCTGCGCGCCATGCATAACTGTAAACGGATGGGTCTTGATCAGTGTACCCAGCAATTTAATAGCGTTACGCCTGACATTGCTGCTCTTATCCTCCAGACTCCTGCAAGCAAGCTCGGCTGCCTTTTGTCGTCGCTTGGGGAATTTCTGAGCAAGATCGCAAAGTCGCATGTATACTTGTAGTGTTCTGCATCGACAGTAGGGGTTGATGTCTAGGAATCGCTCTTCCAACACGTCGAAAAAGGCGTTGAGCTGAGACTTGTGGTTTTCGCTGCGCTCGTCCTGCTTGCTGAGGTAGGCAACCATGTTTCCACAAACCTCAATCAGTGCACAGCGAAGAGTGTATGACTGTCTTGGTCAGTCACAGCTCTGTAATAAAATTCTAGTGACTTACCTCGCTGTCTAGTTGCTTCGCAAGCAGCGTCATCTGCTTAATCACCAATCGAGGAGCTAACTCAGATAGTTTAGCAATAAATGAAGAAACCGACTTGGGTCCTCGGGTATCATTGGAGTTAAACTCCTTATTGCTGATCTCGCGCAACACTTCATCGGCCAGTTGAGGATAGTCGTATGTCTCGGCCAAAATGTGTAAAAACTCGGCCATGGGTTCTGACAAGTGTTCGAAGTATGTCAAGTTTTGGATGATGTTGATTTGCGCCGCTAGCATTTGTGAGTCTTTCGGGTTTCGGCGTTGAAGACTCGCAATACATACCATATGCGTGCCCATGATGCTTCACAGCAATACAGAGGACCTTGAAGCAATGCATTCTGATAGATGTGGTCTTGACTCGTTGCTCACTCTCCAGAACCATGTAAACTGGTCGAGTAAGGAGACCAATGAAAGTATCTCTCTCACTCGTCGTCAGAAAGATCTTGGAGAGCTTGAGCTTGAGGACCTTGCACATAACTTCCAAAGCCGCCTGCAGCTGTGTAGCCGAATCCCAAGCAGCATCCTTGTCCTTGGCCGAGCCTTTCTTAGGCTTTCCACGACCTCTAGCAACAGGCGCCGCTGTCGTCTTCTCGGCAGCCTTGGTCTCGACTGCAGCGATCGTCCATTGCAGGAGGAAGCCGTATATCTCGAGGAGTTTCTTATGATGGGGGACCGAGTCCTGCTCGTCGGGGGAGTCGATATCGGAGTGAATAGAGTCGGCCTCTGCACTCAAGCCACTCATGATCAGGTCGAAGATCTTGCTGAGGGCGTGGGTAGGGAGATGTGCGGTGTATCTGGGATTTTCTAGCTCAGAATGATGTCCCAACGTGGTCGGTGAATCAGGGGATGGATGAAGGGAAATGGGGGCTAACTTGAGAAGAAACTGCAGCGAATCCATGTGAGAGTCGCGCATGATTGCATCTGGGTTGTCGGCGACTGCATCGACAATGGGGTTCAGGACCGAGTTGACCACCGGTAGAGTGAGGGCCTCGGGATCATTTTCGCAGTCGAAGAGAGCGCCATCAGCCTCGGGCGTAGCGATGCTAGCCGGGTCTGACATGTAATGCTTCAGAGCATCGTTAAGGTCGAAATCCACAGTGTCCATGGCGGGCGATCGAAGGAGTCGTCGCAATAGAGCGAACGATAATGAAAGGAACGAAACGTTGAAAGTTTAATCAGAGGGGTATCATGAAAATATCGCAGTACCAGCCGTTTTCCAATATTCGTTGACCGTATCTGCGACCAAGCGTGCACCGTTGAATACCGGATCCGTCGGTATTGTTGTTGTTGACGATGATAGCCCGCAGTTAATGCTATGGAGTCGGTGGAGGGTATTTGCTGGAGGGGATGGTCGAACCCTGGGCAACGATTGTTTTTGTTTTGTTCAATGCGACCAGTCAGGGCCCTTCCCCGCCATGTGGCCGCTAAAGACAGCGCGTTGGGCCTGTCGAACCCCTGTCATCATACCCAAATTCGAGTCTGTCTTTGATCTTGTCTTGTCGCAGCCCCTCCAAAACTCGATTACACCTTGGAAATCTGCTTTGCCGTTGTCGCTTCAAACAACTTGTAATAGGGCTTCCTTCCTTTGCTTTTTTATTCACCTTTTTTTTTTATTTCCCTCTACTGCAGGCGCAGCTGAATCCTGTTCCTTTCATTTGGAAACGAATACGAGACCATGACAACAGCGGTTCAGCAACATGTGGAAGAGAGCTTCGACATCCATGAGGACTTGAGGACGGAAGATACGGAGATGATGGCGGAGGAGGAGCGCACTGAAGAAGCTGCGCCAATAGATGATGACGATGGCGCTCGAGAGTTTCAGCAGCACCAAACTCACCACATGCAACAACGGCATCCTCATGAACAACATCATCAAACGTCTCATCGCCAACCAGAGATTGAACCTCAAGAAGAGGAAGAGGAGGACTTGGAAGAGGATGAATCTGAAGAAGAGGCTGTGGACCGCACTGTTCAAGCAGATATGGACAAACTGCAAAGTGACTTCCCTGGCTTTCGAAATCGGTATCGTTTGATCAAACGTATCGGTGAAGGTATGCAGGCCCTCGGCATTTTCCTATAACGTTCTCAGTTGATACTAACAAACGCTTACAGGAACGTTCTCAACTGTGTACAAAGCAGAGGATATAATGTACGACCACTACGACAACAGTTGGGATTATGAAGACGACTCGTCAAAGTGGACGCCACCTCCAAATGCAACTGAAAGCCCTGTTCGACGTCCACGTCGCAGAGCACGTTACGTCGCCATCAAGAAGATTTACGTCACATCGAGTCCCTCCCGTATTCTGAACGAGCTCGAATTACTTCACGATCTTCGCCAATGTCCTTCTGTTTGCCCTCTCATCACCGCTTTCCGAGAAACAGACCAAGTTGTGGCTATTCTCCCATATTTCCGACATGGAGACTTCCGAACGTACTTCCGCGACTTGACTGTTCCCGAAATCTCTATCTATCTTAAGGAACTCTTTACTGCTCTAAAGAGTGTGCACGACCACAAGATCCTTCACCGAGATATCAAGCCTACAAACTTCCTCTACGACCCAAGTACCCAGCGTGGTGTTCTTGTCGATTTCGGCCTTGCTGAAAGAGAAGGTTCTGATGCCAAGCCTTGTCTCTGCCATGAGTCCCGGGACGTCCGAAAGCACCGTCAAGCAAACTCGGTATGGGCCCAGAATGCTGCCACTCCTCAAACAGGGTACCCCAAGTCCGACACACGTCCTTCGCGTCGTGCCAACCGTGCAGGTACTCGAGGTTTCCGTGCCCCCGAGGTTCTCTTCAAGTGCACGGAGCAGTCAACCGCCATCGACATTTGGTCGGCGGGCGTCATTCTTCTTACGATTCTTTCCAAGAGATTCCCCTTCTTCAACTCCGCAGACGACGTGGAAGCCATGATTGAGATTGCAACCATTTTTGGCTCTAAACGTATGAAGGCTGCAGGTTTGCTCCATGGCTGTGTTTTCGAAACTAGTATTCCTACTGTTGGCCAAGGAGGCTTTTCAATGGAGAAGATCATCATGTGGAGCACATGTCGAGGCGAGGACAAGCCTTTGACACAAGACGAGAAGATGGCCATCAGCTTTCTCGAATGGTGCATGGAGCTGGACCCCAGCAGGAGAATCACGGCTGCCGAAGCATTGGACCACGAATTTCTTCAGCTTGGCGAACTGGAGGCTGAGCAAAGGGCATACAACGAGGAAGCATTGGCTGCGGAGTATTGATTGGGAAGAAAATATAAATAATGTAACAATAGCATGCATGGATAGGCGTTAGGTTTGAGTAGGTATGGTGTGTAATTGGGAGCTGGCCTGGTAGACATATAGGCCAACATGACAGCGATACCAATTGAGCAAACATCTTTGTTGACAATACAAGACACAAGGGATATCGATGAGATACTATTCACAAGTTGTTGGTCACGTTTGAACTTTTAAAAAATTATCATTGTCATAATCGTGGGCGAAAATCGATTTTTATTTCGTTAACTCCGTGCAAGAGTCCCTGATGCAATGCCCGAAGCCGACCGATCGAGGTCCCTGGCCCATCTTTCCCGAGCGCAGGAAGACCTTTTCTTCTCCAGTGCCCGCAGCTTTGTTCTTCACCGGGGTTGGAGAGGTTTTATTTTCCGTTTGTAGAATTTCCCATACAAGCCCAACCGACTCCTCAAGCATTTACAGAACAGTTGCGGTGCTTCGCTTAAGCGACGAGCTCAACGACACCACCGGCCTGCTTGATCTTCTCCTCAGCAAGGCGGCTGACCCAGCGGGCGCGGACGACCAGAGGGATCTCAGGGAGACGGCCCTTTCCGAGGACCTTGGAGTAACCGAGAGGGAGGAGGTCGAGGACGGGGACGGTGTCCTTCTTCTCACCCTTGACGTAGGCGTCACGGGTCTCCTGGGGGACGAGAGACCAGAGCTAGAGGGCGTTAGTCAAAGTCTGAATTTTTGCGACAGATCGAGGCAAGTCGCGCGGGGTTGTGTATATGTACCTTGTCGAGGTTGATGATGGGCTTCCAGAAGTGGTTCTGCTGCTTGTGGAAGTATCGCATACCAACCTTTCCGAAGTAACCGGGATGGTACTTGTCCATGTTGGTACGGTGGTGGTGCTGACCACCAGCAAGACCACGACCACCGGGATGCTTGCGGTGCTTTCCGACACGTCCCTTACCGGCGGAAACGTGGCCGCGGCTGAAAAACAAGTCAGTCCATCAAAAGTTCCAAGGTTGTATATATCGAATCGATTCCGTTCGAGATTCGTGGTGTGAAGAGCAGCCGCCGACAAAGGGCGATTATTGTGAGCTCCAGCGGTCTATTTCAACTGATTCTCAAATGAAGAGAATGCAGATAAAACGGACGCGGTCTCTCTCAACGACCAACCTCGTCGACGGCGAGGGGGATGAGGACATACTGCTTGCGGGTCTTCGACAAACGGGTAGGCATGGCGACGGCTGTGGGTGATTGTCGACTTTTCCGGTGTTCACAAGTCGAAAGCTGGAACTGGGTGGTGATGTCCGATTAAGCCTGACACTTTTTTCGATCTGGCGAGGGCAGCACAACCCTAAAGAAAATTGACGAAGTGGGTCTGTGATGTCTTGCGATTGGAGTGACATCAGTCAGGTGATCTCGTGTCTGACCGCGGTGAATCTCGGTGAAGGACCCACCAGGTAAGTTGAAGTCAAGGGTAAGTTGATGCATTAAGACGCGGTCATGAACGCGGTGTCTTTATATCATTTAGCCAAGTCACTATTCTGGTCAAGATGTCACAAAGCGAGGTTGAGAAAATCACGAATGATATGAATGATATGGACTTTCATCACCCATATACGCCTTATGATGTCCAAGAGGAGTTCATGAAGGCTGTTTACAATGTCTTGGAAACTGGTAATGGCCAAATAGGCATCTTAGAGAGTCCAACTGGCACAGTGAGTATTTCCCGACATCCATCCTGGAAGATGCTCTCACTTTCAAGACGTATTCTTACAGTGATTTCTCGAGGGGAAAAATGTCTTACTAACAATAAATAGGGCAAGTCACTTTCACTCATCTGTGCTTCATTGACGTGGCTGCGGAACCACAAATCCAATCAATTCGAAGCCTCAATCCAAGAATCTGCAGACGCATACAAAGATGAACCATCCTGGCTTGTGGAACAACTTCTTCGTCGAAAGCGTGAAGAGCTTGTATCTCGGTGGGAAGAGCGAGAAAATCGTCTAGAGATCCTCCGTCTGAAAGAAAAGGCCCAAGAAGAGCGCGCCCACAAGCGCCGTCGCGTCGAGGACTCACTACTCAGTGGTAGTAGGTCACGCGTAGTAGAAGATGAAGATGCTGAGTGGCTCCTCGATGACCCTGATGATCGATATGATACCCCTCAAGATTCGCTATCGGGCTTGAGCAAGGAGACCAGAGAGGTCCTTGCAAACATTGGCCTGGGAGGGGCGAGGAAACTTGAAGAGGAAGATGACCTCGTAGAGGAACCGATCAAGGTGCGAGCAGTTGTGGTGAACCGTAAATGCCGTATAGTAACAGCAGTAGATTTATTACACGTCAAGAACACATTCTCAGCTTTCGCAATTCATCACCGAACTTCGTCGTCCTTCGTTTCCGCCCTCGCTGCCGACATCGCTTGCTAAGCAGGAAGAGGCGAAAACTGAGGCGGTCAAACTTCTGCCGCTGTCTTCTCGACAGAGGTTATGCATCAATCCATCTGTCTCACAATTGGGCTCAGTCCAAGCTATCAACGATCGATGCTCGGAGCTTCAGCAACCGAAATCAGGCCAAAAATGCCCCTTTGTCCCCAAAGAAGATCTCATTTCGCAAACTCACCAATTCCGCGACTCAGCTTTGGCTACGCTACCTGATATTGAAGACCTCCATCAGCTGGGCAAATCGCTTGCTGTGTGCCCTTACTATGCCTCACGAACTGCACTTCCAGGTGCCGAGATCATCACACTCCCTTATCCTCTCTTGCTACAGAAGAGTGCACGAGATGCTCTGGGTGTCAAACTGGAAGGCAGCGTCGTTATCGTTGACGAAGCGCATAATATTATGGATGCAGTGGCCAACGTACATGCAGCTGAAATAAAGCTGAGCGACTTGCGACGAGGCCGTGGAATGCTGGCTGTATATGTTAAGAGATTCGGTAAGAAATTGAAGGGAGTTAGCCGAGTCAACGTTGGAAGAGTGGGAAGAGTCATTGATGGACTCAGCGAATGGATGGATGGTGCTCTCAAGTTCAAGGTAACATTACTCCTCGTTCCGCGCAACAACTACTGACATTTCGATAGCAAGAACATGGCATCGTTGATCCCAATGATCTGACACGACCCAAAGGTATTGATCAGATCAACATGTTTGAGCTGATACAGTATATCCAGGAATCCAAGCTCGCCTTCAAAATCGAAAGTTATGTATCCCACGTCGAGAGTGAAGACGCAGGCACAAAAACATCTAAATCAAGTACACCAGTGCTACACTCCTTGGTATCCTTCCTTATCGCCCTTACAAACCTCAGCTCCGAAGGCCGGATCTTCTACCAAAACATCAAAGGTGCAACTCCCGATATACAACTTTCTTACTTGCTTTTATCACCGACCCATGCATTCTCGTCCATCGCATCAAGCGCGCGTGCAGTAATCCTTGCTGGAGGTACCATGTCACCCTTTAACGATTACAAAGACCACCTGTTCCCGTTGCTGGAATCTGATAAAGTAACAACGCTGAGTTGCGGGCACGTCATTCCGCCAGAGAACTTGTGTGTCTGGACATTGGCGTCATCACGACCTGGCGCACCACCTTTCGAGTTCAGTTTCCAGAAGCGAGGCGATCCAGAAATGATAAACCAATTGGGCCTCACAATCCTGAACCTCTGCTCTTTAGTTCCGGATGGTGTCGTTATTTTCTTCCCCAGCTATGGATATCTTGATGAGGTAGTTTCTGTTTGGCAAAAGAGCCAAGGCACAAGCGCACAAACTGTATGGGATCGCTTGGGCTCACGCAAAGCGCTCTTTAAAGAAACAAGAGGCGCCTCAAGCGAAGAAGTTTTACAAGAATACTCTGATGCTATTGTCGGCGATAAGAGCAGTGGAAAAGGCGCTGTTCTTCTCAGCGTCGTTGGCGGCAAGATGTCTGAAGGCATCAATTTCTCTGACCGTCTTGGTCGATGTGTAATAGTCATCGGTTTACCCTATCCCAACATAGCATCACCAGACTGGAAGGCAAAGATTGAATACATCGAGACGACAACAAAGAACAACCTCGTGGCACATGGCACAACTCAGGAACAAGCTGTGAGCAAAGCGAAACAGACCGCCCGGGACTTTTACGAAAACGCTTGCATGCGGGCCGTCAACCAGAGTATCGGCCGTGCAATCCGGCACCGAGGCGACTACGCGGCGATAGTGCTCGTGGATCGACGGTATGGCACGGAGAGGATCCGGGGCAAACTGCCGGGGTGGATCAGAGGGGGATTAGTGGGAGATAGTCACGAGAAGGGTCTTGGAGGGTTGATGGGTGCTGTCGGAGGATTTTTCCGAGGCAAGAAGAGTCAGAGTTGACGACAGTCACGATCACGAGACAGCTTGAGATTTAAGGTTGAGCTTGTACCAAGATGGGAGCTGTTTACCTTGTGGAGGTCGAGACCCTTGGTCCCCTTCTTGGCGGCGTAGAAACGGTGGATGTGCAGAGGCGAATGGAATCGCAGAACCGGATGGCAGCTTTAGGCTTTTCCGCCACATGGATTGTGTTTCGATGGAAGATCGGCAGCTTCTTACCCATAGAATAACACAGAACAAGTGTCGAACATTCGATATGACAGTCCAGAAACAAACGCAAGCAGCAACTTCAATACACAAGCATCGCACAATATGATGCACAAGAGAGTTACATTCGTACATGCACTACAAGGCTAGCAGCGGAAACACTAGGCATATCCTTCTTGTCAGAAAGACATTGGCAGATTGGCTAGTGGTCCAGAGGCGCAAAAAGAGACAGATATAATGGGGGCGATATTTATCCCGCAAAAAAAGCTGAACAAACAAAGACTAGCTTCAATTGCGATTGGCGAATTGAATGCCACTTTATTCCCATTCCCGTTGGTTTCAGTGGAAGCGAGAAGCGAACTAATAATCGGGAATGAGACTGCGAAAGAAGGAAGAAAAAAAATTAGCGGAACCAAGCACCACCGGGACCGGGACCGGGGTGTCCGATTTCGACGACTCGCCTGATTCTATGAGTCTTTCTATAAGACTCACACACTTCTCTTGTAATAGTGTTTATTCCTATCTCTTGTTTTCCCTTTTTTGAATCTCTTGGTGTTTTCCGCAAGAGTTGTCATTGCCTATCAGCATGACTGACGCAACAACATCAAAGGCCGTTCCTGTCCGGACCATGCCTCCGGCCGTTGACAACGACGACCGTGATCATGACCACAGCGACGTGGAAAGCCTCAAGGCCGCAGCCCTTTTCCACAAGGCTCTTCGCATGGGAAGAGTTGAGGAAAAGGGCATACAGCCTATTCCTGTTGAGGAGCGCACAGCTACGCGATTTTACAATATCTTTACTATCTGGGCCTCTATTAACTCCAACATTCTTGGGTGAGTAATTTCCACACAACTCGAAAGTAAAGAGGAGGGGTTGCTAACATTGGAAATAGCATCACTTTTGGAATGCTCGGTCCTCTGGTTTATGGTTTGAGCTTGAGAGATTCTGCACTCATCATCCTCTTCTTTTGCCTCTTTTCAACTGTTGGACCGGCTTATCTTGCCACTTTTGGACCAAAGACGGGAATGAGGCAGATGATTCAAGCGCGATATAGCTTTGGGTAAGAAAGAAATATCAAGATATCCGAGTAAAGGGTTCAAGACTAACTTTCTACAGTCGATACCTCGTTTCTATTCCTGTCTTTCTCAATCTCGCCACTCTTACTGGCTTCATGGTCATCATCTTTGTCGTCGGCGGCCAATGTCTTTCTGCAGTATCAAGCGGCCACCTGAGCCCCGACGTTGGCATTGTCATTATTGGAATTCTGTCACTGTTCATTTCCTTCTGCGGTTTCAAGGTCCTGCACTATTACGAAACGTACGCCTTCATCCCCGCCATCATCGCCATCACCATCGCAACAGGATGCGGCGGCTCGCAGCTCTCCAAGCAAGCTCCTCCTGCAGAACCGGCGACCGCAGCGGCTGTTCTCAGCTTTGGCATGATTGTAGCTAGCTACATGATCCCCTGGGCTGCCATCGCTAGCGATCTCACGACCTACTTCGACCCCAAGGTTCCCTCATGGCGCGTTTTTGCGTACTCTTACCTCGGCCTTGTCACGCCTACTATCCTTCTCATGACACTTGGTGCTGCTATCGCTGGAGCCTTGCCCAATGTTCCTGAATGGTCGGCTGCGTACGATGAGACAGCTGTCGGAGGTGTTCTTGCAGCTATGCTGTCAAGTGCAGGCGGCTTTGGCAAATTTGTGGTTGTGATTCTGTCTCTTACACTGCTGGGCAACACTGGCGGCACGATGTACGCCATTACACTCAACTTCCAGACTCTCATCCCCGGTCTTATCAAGATTCCTCGGTACGCCTTTGCCGTGGTAGTCACCGTCATCGTGATCCCCGTCGCCCTTCGAGCTCAGCGCGATTTCTTTGTCAACCTCGAGAACTTTGTTGCCCTGATCGGATACTGGTCAGCGTCCTTCATCGGCATAGTTACGGTTGAGCATCTCGTCTTCCGCAAGGGTCGCTACGATTCTTACGACCACGCTATCTGGAATGTTGCTTCTGAGCTGCCTCTCGGCATTGCGGCTATCGCTGCGGGGACTATCTGCTATGCCCTGGTTGTGCCGTGTATGGCGCAGGCTTGGTGGACGGGACCTATTGCTAAGACGACGGGTGATATCGGTTTTGAGATTGCTTTTGTTTTGAGTTCGGCGTTTTACGTGCCTTTTAGGTATCTGGAGAAGCGTCTTTCTGGAAGGTGATGTGGTTAATGGGAATGGCCTCAACGCCAGGGTTAAAAGTTGATGAGATTTGGTTGTCTATAGATGCAATACCCAATGTTTGAAGATACTTGCCGGATTGACCAATGCAGTCAGAAACATGTGCATGTAGTGCGTCACAGTACAGAACAGAGGTAGTGCACATAGGTTCTATTATTTAATTGGTAAAGACACTACCAGGCATTCTAACCCACTCTACCAAGATTTATCCCAGGCATGGCATAGCGCATTCCATATCCAGCCCAGGGATGTACATCAGTATAGATAACCCTGAGTGTGGGCATCCATGTCATCCATCTTCATCTTCGTCTTTTCTTTCCAGTATCCCTAATAAAATGGCTCAAAGCATCTGGGCAATTCCCCTACAGACGACAAACTTCAACATTGTAGTCGCTTTGCTGGGCGGCTTCATCTCCATTTTTGGCCTTGTATCATACCTTTTGAAAGAGAACTACTACCTCTCCGAAGCCCGTAAGATACCCCAGAATTTAAATCTCTTGGCTCTTTCTTGGCACGATCTAACAAAACACAACCAGTCATCTCGCTCTGCGCAGGAGTCGCCTTTGGACCAAACGGTGCAAACTTCATTCGACCAGAAGATTATGCTGGGTGCAATGCAATTTCTAGGGAGGATTGCGAAGCAGATCTCAGCGCGATAACGCTCAACTTCTCACGCCTAGTTCTTGGTGTTCAGCTTGTTCTCGCAGGCGTACAGCTCCCGAGTAAGTATCTTGTAAGAGAATGGAAGTCGATTTCTCTTCTCCTTGGCCCGGGAATGACATCCATGTGGCTGGCTACCAGTGTCCTTGTATGGGCATTAGCAGGCCAACCGCCGTTTCTTCACGCTCTCGCTATCGGGTCTTGCGTGACGCCTACAGATCCTGTCCTCAGCGCCGTGATAGTCAAGGGCAAGTTCGCAGACCACAACATCCCTCAGGATCTTCAGTACCTCATCACCGCAGAATCAGGCGCCAACGACGGTCTCGGGTATCCTTTCCTGTTCCTCGCTTTATATCTCATCAAGTTCACGGGAGCGGGCGCTATGTCTGGTGGAGCTGATGATGCAATGGGTCTTTGGTTCGGCATGACATGGGGCTACACTATCATCCTCAGCGTGATATACGGCGCTGTGGTGGGATGGATTGGCAAGGAGTTGCTTCACTTTGCTGAAAAGCACAATTACGTTGATCGCGAGAGTTTTCTCGTGTTTGCTATCGCGCTCGCGCTGTTCGTTCTGGGAACGTGTGGTATGGTTGGTACAGATGATGTGCTCGCATGCTTCATCGCAGGCAACGTATTCACATGGGACGATTGGTTCCGACTCGAGACCAAGGACGACTCATTGCAGCCGACCATTGACATGCTTCTCAACGTGACCATATTCCTGTGGTACGGGGCATATATCCCCTGGAGCGACTTCAACAACAACACTGTCATTTCCATCGAGCGTCTTGTAGCTCTGGGCATTTGTGTTCTTCTCTTGAGAAGACTTCCCTGGATATTCGCCATGCATAGGTGGATTCGCCAGATTGAAGGTGTCAAGCAGGCTGTTTTCGTCGGCTTCTTTGGGCCGATTGGTGTATCGGCTATTTTCTACCTTTTTATCACTATTGAATTCATTGAGGAGCACCTCAGCGATGAGAATGGTCGTCCAAGAAGTGATGTCAAAGACTTTGCTGAGCAGACGCGCATCATAGTCTGGTTCCTCGCAGTTTGCAGTATTGTAAGTGCTGTCCATGTGCAACTAATATCTCGTATACTGACAGAATCACAGATCGTTCATGGTCTGAGTATTCCTGTTGGAAAACTAGGATATTTTGTCCCAAGGACATTGAGCCAGGCGGTCAGTGACAGTGTGATCAATGCTCCGGATGATGCGCGCCGGCGAAGGATCCCGCTCATTGGAAAATTCTTTGGCCGCGGCAACGAAGACATTCGCAGACCGACCGGACCGATTGTTATTACTGGTGGTCGAAGTCTTCGTGCTGAACCGCATGTACATGCTGGCGACGAGACACCGCCCGTCAGAAGAGAGATTCGATTTGGCGATGAGGTGTAATGAGATTTACATACAAGCATTCACTGTTAAATGGAGTACTGCATATGGTATTGGGTAGTAATTGAATAGATAGCGTCGTATCTCATTAAGCATAAATCTCCCAGGAGAAAACTCCATGCACGGATTGTAACACAAAGCAATCTTCATCCCAACTCATCATACTGAATCGTCCCTTAATCCCCCGTGCATTGAAATACTTAGACGAGGAGCATGGCAGCACCGACGACAGCACCAAAGACTCCAGCAGGGGCCATGGCAGCGGCAGCGTTGGTCTCGTCAGGGCTAGCAGCGTCGTTGGTAGCAGAAGCATCATTGTTGTTACTGCTGTTGTTGTCATCATTGTTGCTTCCGCTACCACCGCTGCTACCGGTGTTGGAGGGATCACTGCTGCCTCTAGTTCCAGTAGCACCAGCCACAATTGTAGTGGTCAATTGAGAAGCATCAGTAGGACGGGTGGCATCGACGCTGATACCAGAGACAGCAGCTGAAGCGGCAGAAGCGACGTATGTAGTGGAAGCGAAGCCACAGGTGTAGAGGATGTCATCAATGTCTGCACCATGTTAGTCCAAGATGTCAGCAGTTGAAGAAAAGGTTACTTGCCTTCGGTATCATCACGACGGTCATCGTCATCATCATCATCGTCGCGAGGAGCATTCTGATGGATACAATCGGCGCAGAGAGCAGCAACGCGAGCAACATCGAATGAATCGTTGGTGCAGACACACTGAGCCTCGAGACGGTCTTCATCGCGATCACGGTCTCCTCGGAGATCAGTATCGCAGGCACGGGTCAGGTCGACGATGGGGTTGCAGATGCTGTCGCATACGCGGGGGACATCGTCACGGTCAAGACTGACGTCTGCGCGAGCAAGAAGGAGAAGGGGAGCGATGGCAAGGGCGATGGTTGAAGTGTACATTTTGAAGGTGTTGGAGAGGAATTGATAATGTTAGATTGTGTTGTATTGTATGGCGGTTGATGAAGCTGAATTGAGATGATGAGAGTAACAGAGCACGACCCATGGCATATTTATACACGATCCTTGATTCTCACCGGATCATGTTTCACGCCTAATACTAACCTCTCTTTCTCTTTCTTGGCATTATCTCCTTGCACATCCCCGACAATCGCCAACCCAACAGCCGAAGCCTCACCTTTCCTACAGTACCATGTCTAATTGATCAAGCAAGAGCCAAGCCACGGCACTCGTAATACTCGCCAAGCACTTCCCGGACCAATCGATCGTCTGCCACGACTCATCTGCAACGCGGTAACTGGACTCTGCGGTCTTGGCGAAAGCGTCATGATGGGTTGGGCTCTCTCCACTCAACTCAACTCAACGGGGGGAGACTTCCCCCAGGTCCGGGGTTAGTTAGTCTCCATGATTTGTGGTGACGTACGGGGAACCCGAGAATCCATACCAATGGATGTCAATATTACTATGTAATGCCAATGCTGTCTATTCAAGCCTTGGTGAGCTTGTTTCGACGTTGTAAAGTAAGCATCAAATTAAACATATCTTGGCTGTTTTATGCTTATTTTCTCCCCTAACCGCTAAGCTGTAGGCTGTGTCTACTGCCCTTGTTCACTACCTAAGCTTAACTAACTTCCCATGTAGGTGCCCCATTTAGCAACCTCTTTACTCGCTCCTATATATCCCGACAATGGATAGATGAGATCAAGATCCCAATGACATACCCTCTCGGCATTTATTCTCCGAGCAGCCCGTCTCTACATCGACGAAAAAAGATCGCAACATAAACAAGTCCGGAATCTCTGTTCTAGAAAAAGATCGTCCCTGAACACAACAAAAGAAAACGATCGTCAGTGGCTTGTCAAGGCCGCGCAACACAAAACCCCTCTTTCCATTCCCCGGTCTCTGGGGAAGTTTATCTTTGTCTCTGTCTTGACGTCTTGGTCGCGTGAGGTCTTTCTCTTCTTAGGAAAACCCCATTCAATGAACATCCTGTTACGATGTGATTTGTTGAAGCTATCGGCACACACTATCTCAGCTGCCAAGCAACACCAGCCTCGTTAGCCACGCGTTTCCCAATATTCCAGGTCTTAACGTTAACCTGCGTTTATTTTGATTGCTTTTTGCTATTGGCTTGATCAAGCCCTATTGTATTCAAGCTTTGATCAACGTGGCCGAGGTGACTTGTCTCGTTTGATCATAACGACACAATTAGTTTCTGGGCGTTTCACCGCAGTATACAACGGGCTGCGTAACAAAGAGACGCATAACCTCTTGGCAATTTGTGCTGTGACGTGGTTGTGTGTGTGTGTGTGTGTGTGTGTGTGTGTGTGTGTGTGACAACACAGTATTTCGGTAGTAGCAGGCATCACAGACTGTTCAAGTTGTAATATGGGGATATCCATCAAGGGTTTCTGCCAAGACCCATTAGATAAAAGGCAGTCAATGCTAACTGAAGGCTGAGTATCATGATAAAGTTAAGCTTGGATCTATTAATGGCACCACACTGGGGCGAGGCGTAATGGTAGAAGAGAAAAGAAGAAAAATCTCGGGTGCTAGAAAACGAGGCCGAGATTGAAAACGGTACTTTTTTCGATCATCATCGGGTGCATGAATCGAGTTGTTGAGAGATATCCATTTCGCTGAGCCTCAGTTGTGGAGCATAAGCGATGCTACGTGAGATCTTTTTTTTTTTGAGATGGATACATTGGCTTTTCCAGTATTTGTGCTTGCACGGCCTTCTGAGCGACTCACTCACCTCTAGCGATCTTCCATCTTCCATCTTTCATCTATCACCATGTTCATCCAACTATGTTGAGTACTATGTCAAGTCTGAAGCTGACATAGTACTTGACATCCAACGTCCACCTCAAATACTCTTCTCAAACTCAATAAGCTCAATGAGCCGATCACCATAAACCGAAATCTTTTCAACATCCCCCGTCTTCACAAATCCTTGCCTCTCATACCACGCAATAAGACTCTTCCTCGTCTTGAGCGCATTCAACCCGATCCTGTTCACGCCAAGTGTTCCGATGAGATACTCCTCCGCTTTATTCATGATGATCTTGCCCAATCCGCCGCGCTGTATCGTCGGATCGACTGCTAGCAGGGCTATACGGCCGCAGTCGGGAGTCTTCTTGTAGACGTTGACACATGCTATGGCAGGACCGTCGGGCGTGTCGCTCGCGATGAGAAATACGCCGTCAGAAGAGTTGATTCTGTCGACAATGTCACTCATGTCTAATGTGAATGTCTTTGCGAGGTCTGGTGATCCGATCCATTCGATGCTTGCGTCTGTGAAGCGAAATGCTGTCTCGATGAGATTGTGCAGACGAGGGACGTCGTCTTTGGTTGCGACGCGGAAGTGATAGCTTTTCGACATGTTGATTTTGCCAGTGAGATGAGTTGTTGATTTGGTGAGTATGGTGGCTGGATCAAACATTATTTAATTGTCATCTTTAAGTGCTTGCTACTATTTAATGCCTCATCCATCGAACTTGTACTCTATGGAAGAGGAAGGTCAATCAAGGGCGTAACATTGACGCGAAGGATTCATTTGATGTAATGCTTGATGGTGCTCAGAAATGCCGTTTAAGCGGTTTATCACATTCAGCCAAGGGCGTGCTATTTCTATGAGTGATTCTGGAAGGGCGCGGGCTGTGCATGTCGTTTAGAGATAAGACAGCATCAACAACCGAAAAGTTGATTCATGCCCCATTGAAAGTGTTGTCCATGTAATTGACTCTATAAATGTGCAACATTCTGTCTCTCAGACATGAAATCGAGGCCACGGACCTGTATAAAACTCCGACAGCTTCATGGCTTTGCAAGGTGCTACTATGTATTGGCTGGAGATAACTTGAGCCTCTCTTGTGTCCCACCCCCAATTCCGCATTGACTCATACCGGTAGAGGCATATTCTGGGGTCCAATAAAGTCAGCTTCAACGTCTATTGATGATCAACTCAGTGCAACGTTTTGCTTAGATGCCAATATATTCACCTTGTATGCAGTAACTGAAGAGGACACTCCTACCAAGCGAAACATTATTGCACAGCCCGGTAACTCAAACAATTGAGACCAACTGCATATCCATTGTCCTATCACGTCTTAAACTCAAAACCACGAGGCGTAACACAGGGCTTGCTACTGTAAAGTTAGTATCTCGGGGCCTCGGACCCATGGGAGATCGGACCCAGCAGCCCTGTTTCTAGCGCCGTATTCGACACACTGTACTCTAAACAGGTAGGTATAAAACACCAACACCTCCTTTCATCTTTATTCTCGTCTTTCTTTTCCTCTCCATCACCACTCACCAAAAGAACGGATCACATTTCCGTTTTTTTTTTTCACTCTCCTCCCTTCCTCTCTAGCCTAACGGCCTCTCTGCAAACGTAGGGGAGGCCGCCGCCCCCTTAACTTGAATCAATGGCCGCAACGTGTGCATCAGCCGCCGTTTGTAGCCGCGAGGAGGTCATGTCCTGGTAGTTTGCTCACTGCCCCGGCGCCCTTGCCTTCTAGTGATCTCAATTTCGACTCTGGGCTTCACTTTGAGGACGTTTCTCCCTTTTTGGAATTCTTGCCGCTCGAGTACAGCAGCGGGTTTGATGCCCAGGGCTTTGAGGATGTCGTGTGGGATTTTGGGAACAGCAACAATAACAACGACCTTCAGAATATCGACAGTGATGGATTATTCGATAACATCATGGTTCCTGACCTGAACGTTTTGGACACGCAGTCGTCGCTCGATGTGGCCGGAGATGGCTTCCTCGAACAGGAGCAGCCTCTCCTTACTGTCAACTCTACACTTATCGAGCAACCTTCGACTTCAACATCCAGCACTCCCAACCCCCCTTCAACCACAACAACAAACAAATCCCCATCATCAACATCAGCTATCCCAGGAACTTCCACCTTCTCTCTGCATCCCTCCCCCTCCGCCTCATCATCATCTTCATCCTCTCGCAAACGCAAGTCCTCCCCCGAAGAAGAGGACTCAGCCGTCACCCTCAAACGCCAGCGCAACACACTCGCTGCGCGCAAGTACCGCCAGAAGCGCCTCGATCGTATCTCTGAGCTTGAGGAGGCTTTGGCTGCTATGACCAATGAACGCGATGATATGAGACTTCAACTTGCGAGGAGAGAGGCTGAGGTGGATGCTCTTCGGGAAATGCTTGGAAAGAAATGAAACAGAGATAAGCCAAGAGTTCGGTATTGTGTTGGCTAGAATGCTATGGCGATCCGGGGCTTTGAAAGGACTTCTAGATATGATTCGAATTAGCGAGTTGCTTTTTTCTTTTGTTTTAGCAATGACAATAATATCCTTTTTTTTATGTCTGATGAGCCTCTAGTGATGTAACTGTCATGAATGTTTCTTCCTTCTGGTTCGACTGATATGGTTCAATCTTATGTCACAGAACTGAAAGATATTGTTTCAACTCAACATCCTCAACAACTGCTGCACCTCGAGGCCATCGACTTTCTACACCATCTTATACACATTCTACGACACTCCAAGTCCAGAATTCCATCCAAGTATGCTAATAACTAGTTATATAGAAAAAAAAAACCCTGTCACTATATACACTCTATCATGACTTGAGCCAAAACCTTGAATGCTCACTCATGATGAGCCAGAATGAACCATAATACCAAGACAGTATATCGGGACTTGAGAAGGCACTGTAAGAAACCCCTGCTAAAGAGACGGCAAGTGGAGCAAGGCGGGGTCGGTTTGTCCTGATACAGAATGAGCCAGAATGACTCATTTTGTGAGTTTCCTATTTGGGAAGAGATGCAATAAGGGTTGATAAGATGTTATCGTGATAAGATATGGTCGAGGCATTCGAGTTTGGAATAAATAATACGTACGGCTTGTGTCTCTTTTCCCTCGGTGGTATGAATGAAGCTGTCATTCTTTGAGAGAAAAACAAACACTCCTTTGTTGAGGATCATGTTCTTTTATGTTTAGTTATCTTGCCATTCTGGCTACATAGCCAAGCATCAGCGTACGACAAACAGTTCAATCAGTTGACCTCATCAGCATCTGGCAGTTACTGCTATCGAACATAGACGACCTTTTCAACAATTAAAACATATGATTAGAGTGGGTTCCTCGCTCACTGTCCTATGCATACTAGGACATGGGTACTGCTATAGGTGATAGTGAGAAGGAGCCCTCGGATCCAACTCAGCTCAATCTACAACCTCCCTCATAATCCATAGTAGGAAGACAATAGAAGGTCATATTTAGGAACCTTCCCTCAAGAATGAATTGGCTCGTTCTGTTGTCCAGGTCTTCCAGGGAGTTCTATGTAAGTCCGGATACCTACGCTGAAGTTCCACCATGATCTCATACATGCGCCCCGCCCATACACCAGCATCACGATGTAATGGTTTGCACTTCGAATTGTCTCAATCATCTCTACGTACCAGGAATTTCGAGTGTTTCTCAAGACTTACGGTACATAAATCTTATCATCTTGCTTTAGCCAAAGCTGGTCGCTTTCTGTCGTCTCGTCGTCCATGCCTAGTCCCACCTCATGCTGCTACGATAGAGGAGTGATGGATGACCAGTGCAGTTCTTCGGACAGCAAGTATGTCCACTTGTTGGGTAGGAGTATGGATCACACCGAGAGTTTGTTGGTTGTTTTGAAGTCAGTTGTTGTTTGTTTACGTCCCGTCATGCATCTCGACATCTAACCCTACCATGTCTCTGCAAAAGTGCATGGACGGTGTCAACACAAACCCATCATGAATCAGATTGTCAAATATCAAGGCAGACTGTAGAAAGATACGGCCGTCCTCGCTCTTGTTCCACCAATAGGCCGCCTGTCATTCACCTTGACTTACTCTTCCCCTTCCAATACCGCCGTTTCCGAACCCAACATGCGCTGATGACATCTAATCGAGATCCTTTGCCTCTTCAAAAACACATCCCCTTCTTCAACAGCACCTCTCGTGACCCTCCTATCGTGTCAAAGGTTCTCCTGATATCTTGGCACATATCTACCTGGACCCTGCTACACGAAACAAACCTCGCGATTAACCGAGTGTAACTTGACATGTTTCTCGATACGGTAAACGCTTTGTTTCTCTTTTTCGTTTCACAATAAACACTACTGCTACTCCGTCGAGAAAAGGAAAAGCAAGGTCACGGCAATGGCGGTAGACCGCCCTTTGTTCCTGGGCGTGAGCTAGAAGAGAGAAGACGCCACATTCCCGTCACATTGGCAATGCACCTGTTTCTCGATTTCTCACAGTTGGACAGTAGCACCCCCCCTTCTCCAACTTCATCAGCATCACCAGCCACAAACTCAACCACCTTGGACACTACGACCTACACCTGATTCCCCAACCTTCGCCACAAATGCCCACGTCTCCTCCACAGTGGGGAGGGAAGAGAAAGACCAACGAAGAGGGATGCGGTTCACCACGCGTCCCGCTTCTCCGTCTGAAAGAACCTCCCCTCTCCGACTCAAACGGCCCGTCCCATTCGCTGGTGCTAGATACGAAGGGCCGCCCCCCAAGGCTGCAGTATAGCCTGGTCCCCCTATTTGCGTAATCCGTTCTAGACCAAGGCATGTAACGAGGTCATATGTTGCTGTCTTGCTACGGCTGAAGCGTAGTTGGGACAATGTCGCTGGGTTACGAACCTGTTTGTAAGTGTGAGGTTGTCAGTAAGCGAGGCTCTGGGCGCTGTGCTAGTCAGTAGGAGCGCATGACTGCGGTTATCATAGACCTTGTATCATTTCCTATCAGTGTTCAGAGTATTAAGCAGGATGCTTTTGTCGTGAGTCCATAATGATGGTGTCATGTTGTGCCCTTAAACCCCACCGTGTTATTCACGAGTAGCAACAGATGTCGATCTCGGTTTCTTCGGACCCTGGGAAGTTGAGAACATGGATCGAACTCTTGTTGTTCCAAGGGGGGAAAGATAGTTGATAATGGCCGTTGGACCAGAGATCGTCCTCAGGGTCTCTGCAGCAAGGAATATGGGGGGTTGGGCTGGACTGGACCCTTGATGCACGCAGGCAAGTGCGGATGAAGGGTATGATGCCGGAGGGTTTTCACCGGTTGGTGTAGAGTAAAATAGTCTGATATCTCAACTGAACAGGATTTCGAAACATTTGGAGGTCTTGGCGATGCTGCCATGGACACGTCCCAGGGGGCAAAGGCAACCAAAAATTGGGTGAAAAGTGATGACGCTGATGGGGATTGGAGTCGGATGATGTGGGGCAGGGATCATGAGGCTTCTCAAGATGCTGCTACTACCCCCATGTTCAAGGAATAAGTCGATCTCAACAGGAGTGGTGGGTGACTACTTATCCTTGTCCTGGATCGAGAGGGTAGAGCACGGGGACGGGTGGTGTACATTAGTGGGTGGGTGTGTCAGGCTGTTGCTGCTACTACTTTAACTTAGCGTAAGACTTTGCCGAGCGCTTCGTCCGGATCATGAAAGAAAGAAAGATAACATGTTGAGGTCAAACTCAAACTTGCGCGTAGTCAAAGTGGAACAAGGGTCCGTACGTGTAAAGTGCAAATCATTAGTAGTCAGTCATTTAACTCTGCGGAGAGAAGGAGGGGTCGTAAAAGTAAAACAACATTTTGACAAGGCCGCCACTTTATGCAAAAGGCTATGAGATCTGGGGACAGCCAAGCCACTTGGTAGCCAATCCTACCTTGGTTGATGCTGGAGGCAGCCAATACATGTTCCCAAGGCTGAAAGTATTCAACATTGTTTATTATAGAATCATGGCCTATACAGCGTGTAAGCACTCTTGCGCAAATTGGTGCAATATTGTATAGACGGAAACGATCCCAACATGAATGCCATTCCTAAAACGTCAGTGTTTCTCGGCAGTTGATAACCACACGAGATACATAGTAATTCACCAGGGGGTGTCGCAAAGGTGACAGAGAAAGGATATGTTCAAGAAGAAGGGTGCGGGAGGAAGACTAATCAAGAAAAGCGTCGTGATGAGTAGGGTATCGGCTGTGGTGGTGGTGTTGATGATCACCCGCCTGAGACAACCAAGGCTGAGGACTTGACCAAGAGGTATCTTGCCCGGCCGTGGCGCAGTCCGAGACTCGTAGTTTTGTTCCCTCCTGTTGCTTCATACTGTGGTATGATCAATAATCCATCTCAATCACAAACCTGTAGATTGGCCTCACGATGGAGTCAAGGTCGAGATGACTGGTTCAGATTACAAGGTCGAAACTCAAATATCCCAGCAGTGGGTGCAAACTGTGAACACCTGCGAGAAGGAGCGAATCATTTAGTCTGGAAAGCTCACAACAACAGCTGAATGGGACAAGGATGCGCGATGAAATGGGACAAAGGATGGCTCGCAATTGGTTTGGCTGCCACTGCTGAGCATGTATTTCGGGTAGAGATGAGTTCCCATTCTCAGACATCCTAGTCTGCGGAAGCTACCCGCAAAGGGCATTCGAAGCCTACCTGGGCATTTGATATGTTTCGAATATGCAGCAGAGTACTGTAAAAACCGATAGTCTAGTTAGACCGAGCGGAGACGATAATCGCGGGATGCCTTGAGCGGAGTGGAGATGGGAACAAGGCTCGGGATGGAACGAAACGAGCCGGAAGACAGAAGACACAGTGAAGAGGTGCGTGTATATCCGTCACAGGTCAAAAAGGGGGGTGTGTAGAATGATTGGAGATAGGACTGGTAGTAAAGAGAAAAGGTCATGTGGTTAAAGTGGTGATGATAAAACAACGAGACTGACTGGCTATAGCATGAATCCGGCTTTATCCGGAAGGCTGACGCTATAGCTGGACCATACCCACACGAGATAATGACTCCTACTGAGACATTTGAAATAATCCAGTGGATCGTATGCGCTATATTGCGAAGAATGTCTTTTTGTTAGTTGTTGATATAGATGAGTTTGGTTAATGGAGTTTTGAGGGCTGGCGGCAAGTATTCACGCCCAGCTATTTGTGGATCGAGGCAGGACCCACCAAGATCAACCAACGCTCGGACCCCCGCCTATAAACCCCCGCCTCCTCATGAGTTTGGGGCATCATCTCCCTGTAAATACCATATTTGTCAGGGGACTGACCTTCTGTGCTGAAAAGATGGAAGCACTAGCGCGCTAGCCATCAGTGGATAGTCGAGTTTCCGTCCATTCTGGCCTACCTATGCATGGACTTGTTCCCGATATGTCCTGCGCTGCACTCTGCAGGAAATACATACATGCAGCTGAGATGGGTTGGGCTAAGCTGGGCTGTAATTGGAGTTGATGTAACTATCCCTTGACTATGGCTTTACGTTGTGGTACATCTCTTATGGTCAACATCACATCAATCCATACTGTCATCCTACCTCGCATTGTACTACTAAACAACAGGGGTTATGACTTGCAATGGCGTCAGTGACTCTCTCGAATGACGGTGCAACTTTGGGGTAACACCAGCACCGAATTACCAGGAAGAGAAAGGGAGACAAGATCAGGTAGTAATCTGATTCCACCGACGGCCTCAACACGGAGATATTTCCCTTTCCCGAGTGATACCAATCTGGGCGTTGTGTTTCCCTAGCCTGGCCTTCCGTACGAGGGTTCAACGTTGAAACTGTTGCACCGCAGCGCTGCATCAAGTCATTCTACTCAGACTCGGTCGACCAAGATGGGATCCAAACGTCAAAGACACGATAACTGAATACAAGTAGTTGCATGACAAGCAACGGCAAGCTGCGCAAGCGCGAAACGCGTCACTTCGCCTTGGATCGAGACTTTGTTCTACTAGTCCTGGCTGAGCAATGACGCCAAGGAATTGACGATTGAGACACAAGAGACCCTAAACCTGGTGCGTGCGACGACCATTCTGTGGGATGCCCATCCTGGGCGCACATGGACACGAGGGACGAGGGTCTAGTCGGCCGAGTTGGGAATAGGCGTCGATTGCCTTGATTAAAAAGGTGACGGTGAACGGTTGGTGGCTTGTAATTATGTATGTATGTCAGACAGGCAGGGATATTCTTTTTCAGCAGGCCTGCAGCCAGCATCCATTCATGCATCTATAAACACAGTATAGTAGTTTGCATGTAAAACATTTCGCAACAACAACAACAGTGCATGATGCATAGATATCCTGCTGAACAAGGCACGTTGCTCGATAGCAAACAAAACCACCCAGCAAGGATCCTAATCTCTCGTCCTTATCACGGAATGTTACTGTCTAACAAAAGAGGCAATGCAAAATCGGAACCCTGAGTATCCGGCTCTTGGACATTGTAAGGGTCCTGTCGAATTGATGGTGGGCAATAAATCGGCGGGTGGCGACCTGCGATCTTCGAGACCCCTTGCTGATATACGAGCGGCGACTCTGTATTCAGCATGTTTGTATGAGCCAAGAAACGACCTTTCCACCTAAAAAGTCATATCGATATTGTGAAATCGGCATGTGTTGGGGAGAGGGTGTGTTGCTCCTCGTTGATACATGCCAGTGGCAAAGAGCATGGGAGGACTTCAGACGAGCTTCGAGCGCTAACATCTACGATTCCTTCCTTCTTATCAACCCGGGACCGACTCCGTGTCTCCTCATTGGAATCTATTTGATAGATATCCTTGCTTTTAAATGTGACTAGAATGAGTTCCCTTATAGTGCTGGGGTGCCCAACTATCAACAAGATCCAGGACCGAGTAGATGAGATCTATGATACAAGCATGATGTCCCTACATGCACCGATGCAACCCAAAAAGCATCAAATTATGCATTACAGCAAGTTATTCAGCAACCTGCGAGTGCATGTGTGACTCCGGGATGGTCTGATTCCTCAATTGCTTGTCATCCAGATGTCTCTTTTAGGAAGAGGCCTCGTAGAAAATGGAGGGGAAAGATAGCAAAGCCACATTTAGAGCAATATTGTCAAATAACCTCAAAGTTTAATTCATCTAGTCGCCCATATGCAAACCGTAGATGGGATACATTTCCAGGTTCATGGATCGAGGCTTGCGCGGCAATGTGGAAGAAGACAAGAGCTAGGCTGGGCCCTTTACCTAGGCTTCCGGTTCGCGTCGTTCCGCGTCCGCCTTGGGGGTCGAACTGAACTGGAGAAACGAAAAATACAAGGGATGGCTGCAATGTTTCAGGTTCATGCTGTGTTAGTAGTTGAGAAAGAATTCACGGGTTCACTCTCCCACCCTCAGCCTTTCCCCTCCGCTGTGTATGGTGTCGATGTATGTATATAGTCTACACCCAGGCCTGGCAGCCGTGTGGGCCAAGACACAGACAGACGAAGAGGTTGAGGTTTCGTTCGGGTACGCTAAACAGTCACGTTGGGATGAATCGTCTGCCTAGGGGCCAGGACCATACATGTGTAGGTAGGGAGTAGCCACAAGACTGGATGTCCTACCTAGGTAGTATGTAAGCATGAGTTGGAGGGATTGTATTTAAGAGGCGTGACTCGCCCACCTAAGAGGTTACTATTTATCTAACTTTTATATGATGGTAATTTCATCCGTCTTGTATTCGGCTACACTTTACATCATCATTTTGTTGTGCTATATCGCGTTTATCAGCAACCGGTATTAGTCAACGGAGATATCACCAGGATCACCATCATAGCCACTCTATTTACACCATACGTCCGTCTGACTTACACCAAAAACAGCATCCCGGGATATCCGCCACCTGATTATCAGCCTAGAATAAATTACCGAGTCGACTATTTTCTGATATCATCAACATTATCTGGAAGACTTCCGAATATAGAAGAGTGATATCTTGGACTTGGCTTACATACAGATATCGCACTGTACTGTACAACGCCTTTGGGGTCATTCAAGCTGATCGCTATTCGATGCAAGCATCTGCCCGCTGCCGAGTACATTACCAAAGAGGAAAGTACGGGGAAACTTGAATCAGGCCAGGTTTTTGTCGATTGTTAGTGAATCAATCAACCAAGCAAGCAAGCAGTCAGTCAGGTGCCTCTCTCCTCTCCACCAAGCATTGAAAGGCGTACCAACAACTCCTCCTCCTCAGCCCAGAAACCTTGACTTCTTTTTCTTTAAAAATCAGGACCATTATTTATTTTATTTACGCCACCATTTCTCAGACCACGTAATTTTGGAAAGAATAGCGCCCCCCTCCCCTGAACCGGTAGTGGGATTTCATATCGTCGCCGCCGCCGCCGCCGGTTGCACCATCAGGCACGGCGACATACCCCGACAGGTACAAGGCTAGACACACAATTTCTGCCCGCGGATAAAGTCACTCCTGGGCAACCCCTCCATATCCGTCACTCGTTGCTCCTCTCTCCCAAGAACAGAAACAGAACAGCCCAGGCCTTTTCCAGACAGTCCGTCCAGTTGGTGAAAAAGAAGGTACCATTAAGCCAAGGATAATACACCCCCACCTTGTCTCATCGTTCGTTTGTTCGCATCTGGACTTGACTCGACTCAAAAGACGCCTATTTCTGTACCTTACCTTACCACCGAGTAAGGTACCATCAGCTAAACTGCAACTGCAACGCCCACTTCGGCCGCTCTCGCCCGCTTTCACCCACTACGGGCCCTCCTTTGCCGCCCACTTCCGTCGCTGGGCTTCACGCAACTTACTTGCCTTTCTACTTGGCTTGGCTTGGGAATTCTAACTTGGCCTGACCTTATTACCTTTCACTTTTTGTCTCTTTCCTCCACTGAACTGCAACTCCCTCCACCACTTCGGCCCGCTCCCCGACTTCGCCTTGCTTGCGAATTGCTTCGCTTCGCTTTGCTTTGCTTCGCCCAAAACTTACCCAAAACCTACCGCTACCATGCCTGAATACCGCCACGCAAGGAGCGGTAGCCTCAACGTTGCCAACGGCGGCTCACAGGCAAACCCTCCTCTGTCTTCTGCTGCTGCTGCTGCTCCCCGCTTCGACGGTCCCCGAAGCCCTCCGAGTATGTTATATGATGGTTTATGCTTGGTTGCATCTTGTTGCACACGACCCCATCATCCTCCCCCGCCATGCCCAATGCTTGTCAAACTTCATGTCCCTTACTGACACGACTTGCTTTTGAATAGATACCTCTCATGTTCCTTGCAAGTTCTTCCGTCAAGGTGCTTGCCAGGCTGGCAATGCCTGTCCTTTCAGTCATGACTTGAGCAATGCTGCTGAGAACGTCTGCAAGTACTTTGCAAAGGTGAGTGCGCCATATCATGATTCTATCGCCCGCATGATGCCCAGCCCAGCCCCTCTCGGCCTACACGTCGCAACGGCTTTAATCCGTTAATAACGCTAACAATTGTCTCTAAAAACGTAGGGAAACTGTAAATTCGGACCCAAATGTGCAAACATTCATATTCTTCCCGACGGCCGACGAATCAATTACGGAAAGAATGGCGTCACGATAGGCAATACTTCCGCTCTCGCCGGTCGCTCCAACCCCACCTCCGCAAACAACAATCAATCCTCCACCAGCGCCCTCACCACCTCGCTCTATCGCGCTGACGTTCCTTCATACACTTCCGCCTATCCCTACGATGAACAAGAGCCCCATTCTCTGGGCCGACAGACAAGTCTTGAGAATGGCCTTCCCACCATTGACATGTCCTATACTGGGTCCAATTACGGTTCTCCCCGAGACGAAGACTCCTTGCGCTTTGGCATGGGACTCTCTCCCGTTAACAACAAAGGTCTCTCCGTTCTAGACGCTCCTCTTCCTGCCTCGTTCGATTCAAATGGCATCTCAAACGCCGCCCGCTTCCCTGCTGGTCCATGGCCCTCGTCTGTGCCCAACCAATTCGGCATCGAATCGCCTACTCCTTCGCTCAGCAACGCGAAGGACTCGCGCACTTCTGAGACTCTCAAACTGCTACATACCTCAGCTTTCGGTTCGTCGGAGCACCTCCTGGCCCCTCTGGATAGAAGCCCACCTAACTCTCATCAAGCCAACGGGGAAGAATATTTTGGCAGGCGAGCTATGCACTCGTCCCGTTACACCAAGCCTCGGATGCTCAGTTCCAGCATGCCTAAGACGTCTGTTGACCGAGACTGGGAGCCTGGTTTTGCCTTTGGTGACGACGACGATAACCTCCCCGAGAATTATGTCCCCGAAAACCTACAGGACCTCCTTACGCCAGTCGAAAAGGCCCGACGCGGTTCTATGCGCGCTGACGGCGACAGCGACGGCCTCAGCAAGTACGGTAGTCCCATCGGAACCAGCCCCAGCCGATGGGGTCCCATGTTCCAGCGACAGAAGGAGGAGGAAGAAGCCGCTCGATCACTCCGAGGTGCATCTGCTTTTGGCCATGTGGGCAGCCCACTTCGAAACTCTGTTCTTGCGCAAGAGATGGGGGGCACAAACGGTTTCAACCGTCCATCTTCTTTGCGATCTGGTAGTGACGGCATGTCTATGCTTTCTCAGCAGCTCCAGCGAAGCCGTCTCGATGATAGTACGAGCAACTCTAGCCCTCTTCTTCACCCCTCAACCGCCCGGGCTGGTACCACCGCTAGCGCTATTAGCCCCATTAGCCCGATCGGCAAGGAACGTGAGCGAATTGAACGTCATGTGTCCACTGGTAGCATCAGCTCCTCTATGAATGGTCGATTCACAACTCCCATCAATGAGGACGACGAAATGTTCCATATGGAGGGCATGGAAGACGATGGCGACTCTTCAGTCAAGTCACCTAAGAGGACAACAGCTGGCCTTGCCGCCATGAATGTCTGGGGCAGCTATGCCGCTGTCGCCGGCAAGCCCAACACCAACGGAACCAAGGGTGTTCCCGTCAGCGGCCGATGAACGACGCAAGCTGTAAGGCGGGAGGGCAGCGTGTTCTTTGAATCACTGTTTCCGGTTTTATAAGCCAAGCATCGGAGTTGGATAGCTGATCTGATAGACAAAATTGGTGAAGAGATGAGTTGATGAGCCATGACACCTGAGTGGGATACGACACCACATATTCGCTACGACACATGACTACATATCGCCACTGCATATCGCCGACTGGGTCACTTATACGGACTAGCTATCGGACGACATCTGACATTCAGGAAAGATAAAAAAACGAAAGTATGCATGGCAATTTAATGGCCAAAGATCAAAAAAGGATATAGGATACACGGCCAGGAGTTTTTTAGTTTTTTTTTTTTACATTTCTTGACGTTTTTTGACATTTTTTCCCCATCTGTTTGTTTGATAATCGCTATCACACTTGGGAGGCGGATCGATTTCAGTTCAACTGACTTTTTATTGCCCATTTACGAATTCTTGGATGAGACACATGGTTCAGTGTGAAGCCCGTTTTTGTTCTGGACGTGAACTACAGCATGATCTCATTTTGAGTTCGTAGTTCTCTTTCTTAGAAGGCGAGTTTGATCTGGGCTTATCGTTTGTCATCTGAGGGTGGTTTCTGGGCATGGTGTTTTGGGAAAGGTATTGGATCTACAAAAACAATTGCAAATGGGGATGCTTAAGACTTTCGTTAGATATAGCAGAGGGAAAGGGCCACAAATCATGAAAACATAGTTTTGTGATTGGGGCAGGATGCATAATGAACATAGCTTGTTCGCCCTGGTCGGCACTGTATTTTGAGGGAGCTTATAAGTGATGTTAAGGGTTCGATGTCTTCTCTGCTTAAGCGGAAGATGTAATGTGACATCTATCCTCACCATATGTCTCTAGGGACCCTAATTAACTTTATACAGTCCACGGGAAATGGAGAGAAAAGGGGTGTTTCTATACAATAACAGCGTAAAAGTCACAGTAGCAGAGATCGATCCATCTACTCATACATCATCAACATCGTCGGTCGGAAACAGTGTGTCTCCTTCGAATCTCGAAAGCACGGATAGAAGAAGTATGCATATTATGCCGACCACACTTGTCTCCAAAAGGTTCTTTTATTCGTAACCTTCTCTCACTCGTTCCTCAGAGCTCTCTTCTCCTCACAACTCTCCGCCCCCTTCTTCGTCTGTAAATATGAATAGCCCTTTCTCATGGTGCGCCGAGATTAAAAGAAGAATTGGATTGCGTTATATTGGCGGATTTTTGTTCTCTTTATCTCCTCCCCTCACCACCTTCGCCCCCCATATCTTCTCGTCTGTTCTCCCCCCAGGAATTCGGCGTCATTGGGATTGGATGGAGAGGTTTAGGATAATTGTACAAGAATGGGGGGAAAGAGAAGAACAGAGAAAAGAGGAAGGGGGGCAGGTGGGTAGGTGGTGGTGGTGGTATATGGTGAATTAAACCGTTTAGTTGGCGTCGGGCTGGTTCAGGATGTACTCAACAGCCTGGTTGACTGAGAAGATGGGTTAGTATCATGCATGACGATCATGGAGTTGGGCGGATGGATGTACCGGAGTGGATGGAGTCGGCGTCCTTGTCGGGGATCTCAATGCTGAACTCCTCCTCGATAGCCATGACGACCTCGACGGTGTCAAGAGAGTCGAGACCGAGGTCGTTGGCGAAGTGAGCGGAGGACTTGATCTGTTGAAATTGTTAGGGAGGTAATCATCATAACCCATTTCCGAGACGTACGTTGGAGACATCGTTGACCTTGAAATGACGTTAGCTTCTGCTCTATGCTAAAGTAGTTCATCGGCAATTGCTGGAGGTAGCTTCTCTCAAAGCTAGACCTCGCCCAATTGCTTCCAATCTCACCTTGTCAAAGCCCTGCAACAGGCTGATAATTCGGCCCTCGACCTCCTCCTTGTTGAGCGCACCACCGGCGCTGTAGAACCGCACGCCCTGGAAGCTCTGGATCTTGGGAACGGCGACGGAAGCGACGCGGGGCGCCACGGGAGCAGCGAAGGAGCGGACAGCGGCCGGTCGGGCGGCGACGCGGAGAGATCGGAGAACGGCGGATCGGAACATGTTTGCTGTCTGTGTGTCGGGGAGGTTGCGATTGAGGTGTTGGCGGTGGTGGAGTCGGTTGATGATGAGGTTCAAAAGGTGATGATAAATTTCTCGTTGCTACCCGGGTTGAACTGGTTCTGTCCGATGGAGCCAAATTGTGCTAAGCTAAGCTCGGTTTGGAGTCATCACGTGATCTTGACTGGTAATTGTCCGGGGGAGTGCTCCGGCTTTTGGAGGACGGAATCGCATACGTCAGCGAGTGAGTGGATGTGATTGGGTGGTTGATGCCGAGGAAGTCTGATATAAGAGAAAGAAAGCATTATGAAGTGAGATAATGGAGCATGTTTGTCTGATGTTTTCAGATGGATATTAGTTGCTTAACGGTAGCTCGATGTTGGCTGTAGTCTAAGTAGTAAGCATGAACAAGTTTGTTCTTATTGGTGTTAACTGACATGACATTTTGGGCTTTACACACATCACTTTCCCACCAAGCAAGAGACTCGATTGAGGATGACAATGCGTTGTGCATCAATTTAACATGAGCATTGAGATTCATCTTACAAATTGAGAAACATAAGCGGCAATGTAACATGATCGTAATCTATGACATCTATCACAATTTCAATCACCTTACCCTAAACAAGAGTCAAACCTATCGGTTCATCGGGCAAACCAAGTCTTCCAATTCCCCCAATAGCACCCGACTACCGGCTGGCAATGCCCTTCAACCCCTGTTCAATTGCTCACTATATCAGGTCAAAATAAAGATAATCACCGACATGGAGAGATCTACTCTGTATCTCCTCACTTATTGCTGAGCCCCTCCCGCCAAGCTTTCCAAACGTCCCTCGCTGCTATCCAATCACCAACCCCTGTCCAATGGTTATCTATCGCTTCACCTACCAGTTTCAGTCTACGCCGGGCCCTTTTAACTTGAAGAGACACTACCATCGAGCTTGGACTTTTTTTTCTTACTGCTTGGTGCAAGGGGGGTAAACAAGGCTCGATTATCCATGGGGACTTTGTTTCCTGACGGAGTGAATGGCTGAGATAGGAAGGAGATGCTGATCGTTCTAGATATCAGCTGGACCTGCCATGGTGCCTTGTAAGTTGTTATTGGTTTATGTCACACAGGCAATGTGTTGGCGATCTAGACGATGCAGTGCCAATGGAACATGGATGGGAGACAGCATTGCTTAAGCTTAAATATAGACTCATCTCCCCCAGATCCTCATCTCTACCTCACCTCATCCCCCTTACTCTTCTTATCCAACTGCCCACCATGAAGCTTGCTCTTGTAGCCTACGCCCTCTCTGCTTCGGCATGCCTCATCCCCTCCGACTCACTTCCTCACTCGGAGCGCAACTATGGCCTGGCATCCCGACAAGCCCGTCCCGAGCCAGACTTCCCCATCGGCACAGGCGACCGCTTTAAGAAGGGCAAGGTTGTTCCCAAGGGCTTGTCCACCTCAGACCGTAATCTCAAGTCCATCCTGACCCCTGCCGAGGTCAGCTCTGCGCTTCAGGGTCTGGCCAAGCAGTTCAAGGAGGTTGAGCTCATTCACCCTCCCCACAAGACCTACGAGGGCTTCAAGACCGTGGGCGCCAAGATTGGAAAGAACCCCAAGTTCTTCATCATTAGCGGTGCCCATGCTCGTGAGCGTGGCGGCCCTGACAATGTCGTCTACTGGCTTTCTGATCTCCTTCACGCTCGCAAGGCCGGCAAGGGGCTCAAGTATGGCAACACTACATACACTGCCGCCGAAGTCCGCAAGGCTCTCGACGCAGGCATTGTCATCCTGCCCAATATCAACCCTGACGGTGTCAAGTACGACCAAAAGACCAACTCGTGCTGGCGTAAGAACCGTAACCCCAAGAGCTCAAAGGGTAACCCTGACGCTGTGGGCATCGACATCAACCGTAACTACGACTTCCTGTTCAACTACAAAAAGGCCTTCAGCAACACCATCGACCTGAGTTCCGTCGCTTCAGAAGATCCCACGAGTGAGGTCTTCCACGGCACTGGACCCAACTCTGAGCCCGAGACCAAGAACGTCGTCTGGACCATGGACAAGTTCAAGAGCCTGAGCTGGTTCGTCGACCTGCACTCGTTCGGTGGCTACATGCTCTATGCCTGGGGCGATGACGACGCGCAGACCTCCAACAAGGCCGAGAGCTTTGCCAACAAGAAGTACGATGGCCGCCGTGGTGTCCTTGGCGATGCCGAAACACCCGCGACAAAGTATAAGGAGTACATCAGCAAGAGCGACCTCTCCGGCCAGCTCAAGCTGGGAAACCGCATGAAGAAGGTCATGGAGAAAGCCGGAACCTCGAAGTACACCGTTCAAGAGGCCGTTGGCCTGTACCCTACCTCTGGAGCCAGTACCGACTACGCCCTTGCTCGATACTACGGTAAGGCCTGTGGCAAGAGCAAGCTGCAGAGCTACACCATCGAGTTTGGTGAGGAGAGCGGCTCGGCTGCGTGCCCGTTCTACCCTGATCAGAAGCAGTACCACATGTGGATGAAGCAGGTTGCCGCTGGATTGACTGAGGTTGCTCTCAAGGCTGCTGATACCACTCCCGAGGTTAAGAAGTGCCCTTATTAAATAATGACGGAAGTACGAAGTGGCGTTTTTTTAGTTTAGTGTATATAATTTAGAGTCGAGGATCAATCCTAGACTTACTCGTCAACGAGAAACACCAAGATACGACCCTCTATCAAAATGTATTTATCCATAACCTGTATCCATCGTTCGTTCCATTTGCATCACACCAAAACACCAAAACTGAGTGACAAAGGGGCATTTTCTTGGACGTCTAGATTATGTACACCTGCCCTCCCCTCAAACCATCTGAAAGTCCGCCTCCCTCGAGTCCTTTGCCGCCTTGATATCACCAAGAAAAAAGTCCATGTTCCTACAACAGCGACGTTTCAAACGGGCCGAGGCAACAAAAACAAAACCAACAAATAAAAACTATGCATTCCAATCGACGTCTCCCTTTCCCTTTTTTCGTGACGGCTTCCCTGGCTAACTGGTTTATCGGTATGGCGAGTCGGCGCGGATGGCGGCTGCGAGCTCAGGCTCCCACTTGTCTCCGTTGGAAAGAAGTTTCTCTGCATGAATGTCAGTCTTAGATCCAGACAGATACTCTTATGTGTACGCACCCTTGTTGTACAGAAGCTCTTCTCGGGTCTCAGTAGCGTACTCGGCGTTGGGTGACTCAACGATGGCGTCGACGGGGCAAGACTCCTGGCAGAAACCGCAGTAAATGCATTTGGTCATGTCGATATCGTACTTGGTGGTTCGGCGAGATCCATCGGCTCGCTCCTCAGCCTCGATGGTGATGGCCTGGGCGGGGCAAATCTGCGTAGTTCATGTCAGCGATGCTGAATTCTGCCGTTCGGACATAGGTTATCATACAGCCTCGCAGAGCTTGCAGGCGATGCAACGCTCTTCACCAGAGGGGTATCGTCGGAGAGCGTGCTCGCCACGGAATCGAGGAGAGATAGGGCCCTGGGACGGGTCAGTTACATGGTCGTCTATATATGCGTAGTCGAGTTTCGCAAACCTTCTCGAAGGGGTAGTAGATAGTGTAACTATATTCCCTTATCAGCCATTTCCTCTTCTCGTATCGTAGATTCTGGATGTTGTGACATACGGTGGTCGGAAGAACTGCTCAAGCAGGACATACATGCCCCTCGCCATCTCCGTCATGAGGAAAAACTTTCCCATGCGGTCCAGGGTGCTCTCCTGATCCCATGTCCACTGCACACGCTTGCTCGTTCGGAAGTTGGCGGGAGGAGGGCCGTGAGGCGTCGCATAGCCTCGCTGCTGGACGAGGCCAACGATGCTGGTAGCTCGGGTGCTCAAAGAGCTTGAGGCGAGCTGTCGTCGCGCAAGCATGGTGGCGTGGGCCATTGTGAACTAGGGGAGTTTGGCTCGAGGAGGACGTTCGAGGTGGACCGAGGGTTTTGGCGGAGAGGAGAGGTTCAATTGAACTCCGGGGGGTCAATTGGTCGTCTAGGCTGGGGCGGGAGGCGAGGATTTGACGTGATGGATGTGTTCGGCTAGGAAAGTTGCTCAGCGGGATTACAACTCTGGGCGTTTGATTGGCTGAGAGAAAACTCGTGACTTGCCACGTGATCAACGTCAATCTGGACGTCAGTACCATCACTCAAGATGATCAATGTTCATGTCATTACCACGGCAAATTTTTTACGTTCATGTGATTATTTCCCATTCGTCTATATCAGCTATCTAATTGGTATGTTGGTATCTCAATTCCGTTTCCCATATGAGTCGTTACGTCGTCTTGGTCCTCGCGGCTACCTATAATAGCTCTTCAAAGGTTTAACATGTAAACAACCTGCCTCCCTAACGTTGCAGCGTAAAAAAGAAAACTCCAAATCATGAAATCATGTCAAAGATGTTGCTTTTGGAACCGGGAATTTTAGAAACTCTTCTCCCACGCCTGCCACCATAAGCCCATGTTCGCAGACACCAGTAAATCCAACATCTTCAGACCGTCAGGATAGATGATGAGTTTGCCCAGCTTGGCTCTCTTTCCGCGATTTCCACCACCCGCCTTCTCTCTGCCCAGGTTGATATCAAAAGGCGAGACTGTGCCGTCGTCATAGGTATCGCTTCGCTCGTCACGGCGGAGGAGCTTGTTGAAGTGTCCCTGGAGTTGAGTCTTGACTTCCTCACGGCCTTCTGCTGATTTAAAGAGCTCTGCAGTTGGGAGATTGAATCGGAGTTCACTCATGGCCATGCCGCCACCGCCGCCTTGGACTTGGCCCTGGCTGAATTCAGCTAGGGGGTTGTTGGATCTGTCGTCGTGCAGAATGTGATAGCATCGCAGACTACGTCCAGCAGCACCAGTGCGGAACTCGCATCTGCCGTTCCAAGGGCTCGTAAATATATAACCCCGCGGCCGCAATCCTGGCCCCGGTTGCATCGATATCGCAGGTTCAACTGGCGACGATGCCTCCACAGAATCGACTGATCCAACACTACCCTGTCGCCCGTGTCCACGTCCAGCACCATCCTGTAGCATCTCACGCCAATTTGTTGTCCAGCTCTTCGCATAGCCCATGGCAATCTGCCTTGAAAGGACAACGCCGCCATCCTTTGGCTGAGTGGTGTCCACGCCGGGTCCTGCATCAAAACTGCGTCGCGCAGGCATACCGCGGAATTTGCCATACCCTAGCGTCTCGATCTGAACGTTGATGGGGGGATTTCCAGAGTTTGGCGGTTGCGCAACCGGAGGCACAGATCCGAATAGTGGGTTCACATCGTCTTGGTCGAGTGGTGGTGCTTCTGTTTGGAAGGATGAGATGTGTCCGACGTTCCACTGGTTTCCCGTACTTGGGTCACGGCGTATAAGTGCTAGCTTAAAAGGCTGTTTTCCCTCATAGCTCTTTTTCGGCGATGGGGAACGGTTGTGGTTGTTTCGGTTCGGTGGAGGTCGGCTTGTCCCGAGCATTCGTTCAAAGTCCGCAGCCGCTGGGTATGGGCCAGGGACTGGTGGAAGGGGATGCTGATTCTCTAATCCAGGCGCAGAACCCGGCAATTTCTGGGGACCAACTGGCTTCCGAGTTATTGAGCCAGAACTTCGAGTGATTGAGGGCTCAGGTGTTTGGATTCTGGGAATGTTTGTCGGTCGAGGAGGTAGAACTGGACTCTGTTCTTCAGATTCGTGAGCATATCGTGTTGATGGTTGTTGTCGAGGATCAAAGGTCGAATTGACGGATAGACCGCGCTTGCGGGTAGGATCTTGGTCGGGTACAGGGAGATGGTCGGTGGCTGGAGGCGTCAATGGTCTTGCGCCACCAGGTACAGGCTTCCTCTTGATGTTTCTTGAAGAGCTCTCATCGCTAGATGATCGGTTGCCTTCATCTTGCAAAGGCGGCCCTTCTAGCGAAGGGAGTTCGTAGTGGACGTAGTAAAGGCAACTCGCGACATCTTCGGCGGTGACGTTTTTTAATTGCGGTTTGAAAGGCGAGAGGATAACATCTGGTTCAAAGGGAGCAGTGTTAGTCAAGTGTCAGACCCGGTGGGGGCTTTTCTTTTGTCTTACCTCGAGTGCCAGGAACTCGTGAGATGTAAAGAGTTAAAGGATCTTGCCTCTCTTGAGCTGGGTTGATAGGGTATTGAGGCGGATTTCCCGCAAGATTATTGAGTGCAGTAAGTGAACGAGCTTCCATCTCTTGAAGTTTTGTCAAGACAAGTTTAGTTCGAGGTTGAGTTTCGGAGAGGGTGGGGGAAGGAGAGAGGAGAAGTAGTCCAAGGCGGGAGGTTGGAGTACCTAGTAAGTGATAAACAAGCGAGCGGCTTCGCAGTTCCACCTTTTTGTTTGCTATGATGTAAAAATAAAACAAGGTGCTGACGAGCGAGATGAGAGGTATAGAATGCAGAAAGCTTTGAAGTCGAGAAGAAGCTGGGGTATTAATTAGGACCGAGTCACGGTATTATTAGGTACCTGGAGTATAAGGTATTGGAGATGGACCGGTTACGTGGAATTGGGCTGACAGGACGACTAAGAGGGGCGACTAATAATAAGGGTAACCCAAGTCGACGTGGCATTAGACAAGTAAATAAGTAAATCGATGAGCTGAAAAACAAAATGAAAGAGAGATCTTGGCGACCTAGAGATCATCCTTGCATTATGAACTAGAGATATTGTCTCTAAAAAGAGGGCGAAAACCCAACGTCAGCTCAGATGAGAGGCTGTGCTGTTCCTGAGAAAAGCTCAGTCTAACCGCCTTGTTAACGGCCACCTATTTTACTTGGCAGGGTCCATTTGAGTGTTCTAGATTTGCTATTCTTTATGCGCCAAGAGGTTTGAATCTTCTGTGTTGTGTTACGTGATGGCCCTTTTTATTCAGCTCGTGATACAGAATAAAGTGCCAGCATTTCTTTTTTGTATTGTATATTGCATCACTATATTGGGTCTCGGCTGAAGCATCCATGTCAGATGGCTGTGGAGACGCGTCTCTCTCTTTTTGACCATTTCCATCGCATACGCTCGAGCACTGCCGACGTCACTTGGCGGGTCAGGGGTTGTTTCTACCGACAGTTCCAGGGGACTCGTTCTCCGCGGGTCCTTGTCTCTCGTAATCCCCGACGTAAAAGAAACAAGCCACATCCAACTTGATACTGGACTGCATCTATTTATTTCTATTCTCAGCTTTTAAATATCTAGTCGACCTTGGTTCTTGTCACATGTTCTACAAGGGTCTTTGATCCAAAAACTGGTCTTGTGCCCTCTACTTTACTTTGCTTTTCACTGTATCGTCACATACTGCCCGCTTACATGGACTATCCCAGATCAAATATCCAACCACCAACAAACCAAAAACTTCAGGGCTGAACTGAATATTCGCAATGACGTATTCTCGTCAAGCGACCGTTTGAAAACAAAACCTTTTCTTTTCTTGTCTCTTTGTGACACTTGCATAATGGAGTGAGTAGTTAATATTGAGCTTGGATCATCGTCGGGACTGTTGGAGACGCGTACATCATCGAATGTGGCTTTGCTAATTGCGCTGTCACTGCCAGATGGTCCCTACGCCAACTCTAACTTGATCATAACGCATTTCAATTGGTTGGTTAAGTCATTATGATATTCGAGAGTCTGAGCTTTCATCCCATCTCGAGTCAAGGCCTGTCAAGACGACAATACTACCACTCCTGAATGCCATAATGGCTAACGACCTTCCCCACGTCCGCGTCCTTCTCTCCCTCAATAACCTTCAAAATTAGCTCCCCTCCAGTCGCCGGATCACCAGCACCCGCCTTTTTGAGCAACTCAGGGTTTCCTCCCAATCCCGTAGCCAGGAAGCCTGGACTGACCGACCATACACGGACCCCGTCGTTCTTGAGCAGCTGGTACCAGGACAGCATCGTCATGTTGAGCGCCGTCTTTGCACATCGATAAGCTACAGTCGTCGGGATTCCCGTCTTGGGCCAGCCTTGCGGGATAGGCCCTGTGATTTTCGACAGGAACGACTCGTGCGCCCCGTGCAGTGTCGAGAGGCCCGAGGTTAGGAAAATGATGCGTGGGGAAGAGGACTCCAATAGGAGAGGGACGAGTGTCGCTGTGAAGACCTGAGTACTCGTCACGTTGACATCGTAGGTCTTGTTGAACAAGATGCGAGCGCGAGTAGGGTCACCACCATCGTTTTCTTCAAACGAGTCAAAGTTGGCGCCTGAACACTCGTCAGCCATTTCCAAGCCTCGTACAGATCCATGCAGCAAGTACCGGCGTTGTTGACCAAAACATCAATCCTGCCAAACTTGGACTTGATCGTCTCGTAGAGACATGAGATCTCTCGGCTTTCTGTAATGTCGATCTGCACAACACTGATGCTGCTTTTGGTGTCGGGAAACTCGCGTTCCAGCTCAGCTACTGCTTCTTCTCCCTTGTCCGCCTTGCGAGAACCAAGAAGGACGTGGTAGGCCTTTGGAGAGCGGAAGAGGGCTTTGACCGTTGCAAAGCCGATTCCAGTGTTTCCACCCGTGATGAGGACGATTTCTTTGTTTTCGAATTCTGTAGTTACTTTCATGTTTGTTTGTTTGGTTGATGAAACAAGGTGAGTTTGTATAATGTTGTTGGGTGAGTTCAAAGAGAGGAAGAAGTGGCTGCTTTATAGCTGTAGCGATTGTTCTTTGTGTCACTGGTTCAGTGTTGCAAGTGTGACTTTATGTTGTTACTCCTGTATAACGGGGATGCTCAATTGAAGCGAGCATTGTAACAATACTAGGATGAGGCGAGCGATAGATAATTATTTGGAGTAACAAGGCGAAAACCTCTGACATAGGCTTGCAAAGAATGCAAGTGATTCTTACATCTATTTACATTAATCTGGTCTCGTTCTGCATGGTTAGAGACCAATGAGTATTTCTCAGGCTTCACTTATACCAGGATGTATTGGACCCTTGTGGAGCTCCCGGGAATATCGCCCGCGCTAGGGTATGATGGGCGAAAGTGTCTGGATGGAGCAAGTATTCTATGTAGTACTGAATAGACATTTATTGAACGAATTGTGAGCCATGTGTTACGTAGCAAGTGTTTCATAACAAAGCTCGGTTCTGTTTCCTCTTGTGCAACCAATTGTTATCCAATATATCGGTGATGGCGTCAATGACCTGTCGGTCTTACACCCCGGCCTCCTACATCGGAGTACAGTCCCGATGTCTCAGTTGCTCTTTCCGTATATATGCAATCCGAATAGAGAAAGTAGCTGTATCTGAATCGCGATATCTACCCCACGTTACCCCGCGGTGTCGTATCTCTACAGCTTCCCCCTCCAACACCAAAACTTTACGTCTTAACAACAATAGACGTCATCATGTCTCTCAAGAAAGTCCTCCTCGTCGGCGCAAACGGCACTCTAGGCTCAGTTCTCCTCGAAGGCCTTGTCGACTCAAAATCCTTCGATATCTCTGTTGCCAAACGTGAATCTTCCAAATCAACGCCTGCTCACGCCGACTCTGTTTCCATCGTCACCATCCCAGACGATTTCGCAATTGACGCTTTGGTCCCTGTTCTCAAAGGTCAAGACGCCGTCATTGCTTCATTCCCATTGACGAATGTCGTTGACCAACATCTACGTCTTGCAGAAGCTTCTGCAAAGGCGGGCGTGAAACGTTTCATTCCTGCCGATTTTGGAAGCTGTGATGCCCAGAGCGAGCAAGCCAAGAAGCTGCTCAAGCTTTACCGCGACAAGGACGAAGTAAGGAACAAGGCGGTTGAGCTTGCGGGCGAGTACCCAGATTTCTCATGGACATCTATCGTGTGTGGGCATTTCTTCGACCACGGAATTCGTGATGGTCTCCTCCACACCGATCTCACCACCAACACAGCTGTAATCCTCGACAAGGGTGATGTCCCAGCATCAGCGTCCACGCTATCCCGCGTCGCCGAATCTCTAGTCGCTGTGCTCAAGCATCCGGACAGCACAAAGAACCGTCTACTCTACGTGCAAAGCTTCTGCAAGACGCAACTTGAAGTGGTAGAAGCGCTCGAGAAGGCGACAGGCTTACACTGGAAGAAGGAGCATGTGAATTCTGACGAGTTCCTCAAGGAGAATGTCGATAAGATGGCTGTAAAATACGATCCGCATGCACTAGAGAAGATTGTGTTTGTTCTCGGAGCACTGGACGCGGAATGGCCCAAGAAGGGAAGCGCATTTGCTATGAAGGAGTTGGGACTTGAGGATGAGGATCTTGACGAGGTTGTCACAGGGATCGTCAAGAAGTGGAAGAAGGAAAGGGAAGGAAGTAGAAGAAGTGACGGAATGGGACTTGTTATCTGAGCAACTCAAAAATTACCCAGCATTATATTGTGGACTTGTTTATTGAACATATGTTTATGTCCAGATGACTGGACGCAACAAGTATAATACAGACTCCTAACGAGAGGAAACATTACTATTTACATACATTCGTTTGTATGGTTATATCTGAGTCCGGCACACCGACTCGGATACTGGGCCCTGTGTTCATCACAAAGGCTCCAGTCACTCTCAGTCGAACACAAACCCGTCATTATGCACCAAGCGTGTCGCATAGGCCTTCCAAAAAGAGTATCTCGAGAAACACAACATCAACTACCGACAAAAGTTCTCAAGTGTCCCTTCAGCCAAGATCACTGCCTTATAAACTTTGGGCCATCCTACCTCGTATTCCCCGACGGCCATAGCTTTATCCGGCTATCCAAGAGTGATCGCCAGGGTCGTTCTACACCATCTCGTCAGCCGCAGTCCAATACAAGTGCTTCATTTGCATCATGTACATTCCTGTCTTGCGACTGACAGACCCTGTTTGGACTACAGCGGAGCGGATCGTCGGGGAGATGTTTGTGATATCTCGTATTATTGTCTGGGCTGACGATGAAAAACGAAAGATGTCAGTGTGATGAAATATCCGAGTATATAAATGACTTGATCCTCCAGGAGAGAAAGAGACACACCGCGATACTCTCCAAATATCTATCTTCTTATACAACATACTAAATATCCTCTTACAGCCATACCATTAACTCTCTTTTCAACATGTTGCCCTTCACAATTATCACTACCCTCCTCATGTAATGTTTCCCAATCCTTCCTATAGAACCAACACTAACACTCTCAGCACTCTCACTGCGGCAAAGAAACACCACAGCACCACCACAAAGCCGTGCCCAACTGTCACATCTACCAAGGAAGTCTGCTCAACCTGCATTACCCTCGCTTGCATCACCTACTCCACTGTCTCCATCAATCAACAAAACTGTCCAGCTCACGTCTCAACCGTCAAGACGTCTTACCCCTGCTCAAAGTCCAAGTGTCCCGGCGGCTGCGATACGTCGTACGTCTACGCGTCCTCTTACGGGCCAACTTCCAAAACCACTGCCAGCACTCGTACGCGCAAACCCGCATGCCCAACTGTTACAGAGACAGCGACTATCTGCTCTGACTGTATTAGGCCCATGTGCTTGAGCTTGTCCACGGTGAGTTCGGTCTGCGGATGCCCTGCGACGGCGGCCACGGTTACCACGGCGTTCCCATGTGGAGAGGATTGCCCGGAAGGATGTGGGACTGAATTCGTGACCCCTACCGTTACGCCGGATTGTAAGTAAAGAGAGGGCCAGTCAGGATGAGGTTGGGTGAAGTTGGGTGTGGTTGGAAGTGAGTCGGGAATACCTAGGGCGCGGCTGTTCGGGAAGGCTTTTGAAACTATAAGAATGTGAAACACAAGGGGAGGAATGTCGGGAGAAGAATGTGACTTAATCCATGTGGCTAAATCTTTATTTCGACACTGAGGTGAATGCCAGTGGTAGCAGTGCCGATAACACTCATTCATTCCTTTGAGGAAGTATTTAATATTTATTATCGTGACCTGTTACATTTATAATCTACTTATCAAGAAACCATACAAATAATAAAATTATATGGGATGAGAGAGTTCAAATGCTCACTTTGCTTGATGCATTCCTGACTGTGGTGATGTCTGAAACATGGATCTAAACCTCCGCCGCTACACCAAACTCAACTGCCGTCTTTAGGAATGAGGAGCTATAAACCCCCAAATTCAGGCGATTCTAGATCCTCTCTTACTGAATAAAGGACATGTGCCATTATATGTATGTTACTGATTGCTGTAGATTCCTGCCTCATGATAAAAGAATGGCTGGGCTGTTCATGAGATATATATAAGCTATTGCTTGGCTGAACTCATCATTAATCACTTCAACTCATAATCCATAACCCGATATACCAAGCAAACGCGACGAAACATATACAGAATCTACAACATGCTTGGATTCATCATTCTCAATCTCGTCCTCCTGGCAACAGCCCTTCCCTACTCTCCACCGTACCAATACATCGGCTGCATCTCAACATCCTCCGCACCACCATTCACACCATCTTTCCTAGAAGCTCCGTTCACCGCGCCACAATGCCTCCAATCTTGCGCCAAAGCAGCAACTCTCATCGCCGTAGGTCCCGGCTCCTGTCTCTGCGACGCCGGTGGCGCATCAGCATCCTTCGAACTCATCGATGAAAAGCGCTGCAACGTCCTCTGCATCAAAGGCGATGAGAGTAGCGGGAAGTGCGGAGGAGATGGCGTGCTGAGCATATACCAGCTATCAGGATGTGATAGCGCCGACTGCTTGTCAAAGAATGCAACTGTTACTCCTGTTGTGCCGAAGCCTTCATCCTGTACGAGCTGCGATGGAGCTGGGACGCCTGCTCCTACACCTACCTCGACTCAACAGACAAAGCCTACAGGGGTTATTTGTCCACCCAAGGGCTGCACGACTGTTGTTCCACTTCCCATCTCGACACCTGCTGGCAACTCGACTGGGAAGACTTGTTCCTCAGGAGGATGCACTGCCAACAAGCAAGCCAACAGCCAAGATGGCTCTTCTCAGCCTTCCTCTGGATCATCTGGATCATCTGGATCATCTGGCAAAGGGTCAAACGAAGCACCGCGTCTTGCAAGCGATAGCCCCAGACTTTATGCCCCTAGTATACTATCAGCTATCGCCGCTGTGATTTTTGGTCTAGGCTTGCTATAAGATGGCAAAGGAAATTTCTTGCTGGATAAATGACCCGGATATTTGTTTTTGTATTACTTGGAGTTCAAGGATTTACACGAGTTACGATTTGATGGATGAATGAGTTAGCTATCTTAGACAGCCACCAATATTAGACAAAACGGTTTTATCATACTATCTGTACCAACTTCATAGCGTGAAAACAGCCAGTAAACAAAGGGTATCACATCCATGCCTTCTCTCTACTCCTTGGGTGCCTCAGTTAACGGGACATATCGAACGCCAAATAACTTTTTCTTGGTAACCTCTCCATTTCCATCCTTCTCAATCCGCCATACGTGCTGATTATATCCCATCTTGTCGTCGTCAACTGGTATAAACATGCTAAACTTGTCAATATCTCCACACACAAACTGGGAGCACTCGACTTACCATCCTGGGGCCTTCAACTGCTCAATCAACTCCGGGTGAATCTCCACCGCCGAAGCTCCAACGTGGATAACATCCCACCCCTTTCCTTCATGCTGTTCTCCCTCTCTTGGTTCCTCAACCCATCCCTTTCTCCCATCGCCAAACCGAAATCTCACCTTTCCACTTTCTAAGAATCTTCTTCCCTGCTCGCTTTTGGCCATGTTGTTCTCGCCGAGCTCCTTCAGCTGCTTGATATGTTCCAAACCCACGACGAGACCCTTATCTCCGACTAGCTCAGCCATAACGTGCGTCAAGTATCCCGAACCAGACCCGATGTCAAGAATGCGCGGAGAAGGTGACGTGGAGGATGGGAGGAGATAGCTTAGGACGTGTTCGATCGCTGAGGCATGCATGTGCGGCGCAGATATGGTAGCCGAGTAGCCTATAGGTTGTGGAGAGTCTTCGTATGGCATCGCTGGAGCGTAGTGTGCGCGGTCGACCTGGGATGTTGGCATGTGTGTGATAGACAGCAAAGAGGGGGATGAACATACTTTGAGGAATGCCTCTTTCACTCGAGCATCAGTTATAAGACCGTTCTTCCACATGTTCTCGATCAATGCCGAATTTGTATCGCCGCTACATGTCCAAGCCATGTTGATACCGTTCAGATGTCTCTGCTGTGTAAGTCGAGAAGCAGTTTGTCTGAAGCAGCGAAATGAGAGATTAAGCGATTTCTTGATAAAAGCCAGGATGACGGTAACGGCAGTGATGAATCGGATGCAGATGAGAGGAAGGGATTGCGTAAGACAGTAACGCTTTTATGAGGGAAAGAGTGAGTTGTAGGTAACGAATACCTAATCAATGGCTGTAATGCTATCATCATGGGGATGCTGCCGAAGCTTGTGCGGGGCCGTTCCGTAATCCGGGGATCGGCGACGGGTAACCCCACAAAGTAAATCACGGCGACTAAGTTTAACAGGGGATGTCAAGTTGTTTATTCATCTCACAGGATGGAGTCTTTAAGTTGGACTGATCCTGTCCAGTAAAGAGTTTCTATGTATCACCAGTCGCTTAAAGCCACATCTAAAACTCAAAGTCCAAACCTACTATCACACATGTCACCAGTTCAGTGTCAGGATACCCAAATGCAGATCTCAGATCACATGTTTTGTAGACATATATAGACGTATGAAACTGCGTGCAACGCGCCAAACAATAAGCTTGTAGTAGGAACCCATATATCCTTCCGATCCATCCGATTCATTCCACCAAAGAAAACGCCCGAAAGAAGAACAAATAAGAGAAACGCGTACGTCTCTCGACTGATGCGCTTGCATGATGTGGTATGATGTTTGTTGTACATATAAAAATCCCTTCACTGACTCTCCTTAGACCACTCGTTCGTTGGACTCGCCCTCGGCAATAATCGGCACACCCAGGCCGCGATCAGGGCTCTGCAGGACAAGTTGCTCGTGTCGACGTGCTCGTAGGAACTCGGCAACACTCTTGATAAGAAGAAACCAACCGACGACCATGAGCACGTATCCTAGCCACTCGCTTCCGCTAATACTGCCCAGATCCTCGTCCGTCACGTCGGCTTGCTTAAAGTTGTGCGAGTTTGGGTCCGGCGGTGCAGCGTAACCGTCGGGGCCGCTCATTGCTGGGGGTTCGTCTTCGGAGGCGCCCTTCATGTAGAAGCCATATTGGATAAGAGTGATGCCGAGACCAGCACGCGAACCATTCTTGGCAGCGTGGGTGGAGTGCAGAAGATATGTGAGAAGGAAACCGACGAGCTGGAAGGATGTTGAGATCATGCCATTCCAGACAAATGAGAAGAATGATCCGACTGGCATGCCGTCGATATAGACCTCGTCGGGCCCGCCCATGCCAGGAGCGAGGATTGTCGTCTCCCAATATGGAGGAGCAGCATCAGCCGCAGCTTGTTCGTAAGACTGACAACAGTTAGTACTTCTGTATCGGCGTTCCAAGAACCATAGTGACATACCGGTGGTAGCTCATCCTTCTCGGGATCACTGTTGCCTCGCTCTGGACGCGCAGACAAGTTGGCGAAAACACCATCCGATCCGGAGCCTCCTCCGACAATCCTCGTTGACCTTGATCCAGACGGCGCTGGTGCCGGAACAGCCGGTTGAGCAGGGGGTTGTGTCGCATTGGTGGTCTCGAATGATGGCGTCGAATTTGCTCGCATCAGGCGCCTCCGGTCATCAACCTCATCATCGCTATCGTCGTCATCGTCGAAGGCATCGGCGAGGGTGGAATCGACTTGTCGTCGTTGGGGAGAGGGGGCTCGAGAGTGAAACGAGGGTGGTGGCGAGTGGGGGACCGAAGATATGTGGTTGTTGTTATTGTTATTGAAGTCTTCCTCGTCTTGGGCATTAACCTGAGAATTTGTCAATAAAGAGTCATGGTCTCCATGCCTGGGTTGGCACTTACTCTTTCGTATCGTCCAGACATGATGGGCTATCGTCTGGCGGTGTCGGGCTGCCTCCCGGATCCGCTTACCAAGGAAATACACGCGATGTTGTAGGTGAGGAGAAAAAAGAACCGTGAAGGAGCAGGAAGGGAAAAGGAAGTCGGAAAGAGACAAAAGGAGAGGAAATCTATTTGGCGAAAAGAGTATGAAGGAGCGACGGTTAAGGTTGGCTGGCTGTATTGAGTTTCCCACTGTTTCTTTGGCTTTGAGTTCTGAAGAGCGATTACGAGGCGAGGAGAAAGCGAGAAAGCGCCTGCCTTAGTCAAGATGCGGCGGGTGGACTCTCGCTCGGTATCGCCACAGTGTGGGTAATCACAGGGGGGATACGTCTAGAAGGGTCTACAGGGGGCATGCGCCGAAAATGGTCACCTAAAACACCTTGGCACACTGTATTTGTGCTTGGAACTTGTCCTTTGCAGCCCCTTGTTCACATCTCTTTTCAAAGAGGCGCAGCATATTCAAAAACTAGAGATGAACCACAAACATGTTTGTCTTGTATCTGGGGAAAATTATGGAAATGAATGACAAAGAGACATGTTCCCGGTTTTTCCATGACTCTCAAAATGAGGTGGGCTGTGTCAGGTCGTAGCATTAGGCCCGGCTGGCTCCACCTCCACATTGAATCATCTCACGAGCTTGTCCGTTTTGAGTTGAAGAATGATGAGGCTTCCATTTAAAGGGTCTTGTCATGGCCTGAGGCAATTTACGCAAGATCCAATCATTTGTGATCAAATCACAGTCTCAATATCCTCCAACACTGTACATTGACACTGTCGTATGGAATTTCTCTAATGGTTGACGTCGAGATATCTTGTAGTAGAGAAGATCAATTCTAGCAGCGACAATAGCCTCAATTCACAATGTCGCGATCATTATCCGTATGTCATGCTTATCAATAGTTTGAACTGCCTACCAGAGGACTAACAGTTGTTTGTGCTACAGCAAAAAATTTACTCCGACGTCTTTGCACGCTGGCCAAAGCAAGCTCTGCGTCCCGATCACCAGCTTCAAGATGTCCTAGGCAAAGCCGTTACCGAGCGATACCAAAACCTCAAGCCTTCTATGGAGCGCGAGGAGCTCCTCAAGGCGAGGGCGCTACAGTTCCTCGTCCAGAACCGATACAACGATCGAGTACGTGCGCTGCGATATCATTCCACAAAAACGACGACGGAAGCTAACATTTGGACAGTTCAAGCTCAAGGGTCGATTGCTGGAGCCAAAGAGTCAGCCTACATACTTTGCGGATCTAGTAAGGGAGATTGATGAGGCCCCCAACAGGTCATGGTTGGAGAGACTGGGCAAGAGGTTATCGGGCATGATTCGATTCCAGTAAAGATGATGATGAAACGATTAATGCCGGATAAAAATACGGAAGGATATTCAGCTGACATCTGACGTGTATCTGTAACTGTACTTGTACATTGTATCAAAATGCGATTCCCCCATTATGTTGCCCGTTCTCCAACGCCTTCTGCACGGTTTATGCCAAGTCTAGTATGTCTTCTTTAAATGTACTTCTCCTCCGGATCTATCTTGGTGAACCACACTTGGATTTGCTCATACGCAGTAAACACCAATCCTCCCGAGACGATCAACCTCGCCAAACGGGGTAGCGCACCACTCCAGAACGTAAAGACACCTTCCTGCTTGAAGATGGTTGTCGCGCACTTGAAGCTGTTTCCGTACGTCTTGCGCGCCTCGATACTCTGCATTCTTGTCTTGATCGTATCAAGGGGCTGCGTCACGTAGACGGTAATGAGACCTGCCAAACCACCGATAGCAAAGGTTCCCACAACACCGAGCTTCTCGCCAGGTGCCGTGTATGACTCGGCCATTTGCTTGAAGAAGTTGTAGGCAGTGAAGCGTGTTGCGCTGTTGGCAGCTTGTCGAGCAGTTGTGGGAACGAAACCCTGGAAGAAGCCTCGCAGACCGCGCTCGCGGGCGATGATGGGAACGGCGTGGAGGAAGCCGCGCAATCGAGGCTTAGCGGACTTGCGGTCGTCGATACTTTGACGTGTCAGCTTGAGGTTTGCAGAGCATTTGGCCAGACTTACAGAGTTGTCTTGATACTCTCGGTGGGAGTAACAGCGAGCAAAGACTCTGTTACACCGGCACCGAAACCAGCCAGGACAGTTCGAGGTCCAGATAGCTTGCCGTTCTCGTCAGCGAGTAGCGCCTTGTACTGATCAAACGCAACGAATCCTGTCCACGATTAGCCAGTTCTTGCTGATGCGATACAAAATTGGGAAGCGTACGAATTCCAGCCTTGGCTGCGTTGCCGATAATGAGAGTGGTGCATCCTGCATACCACTGCTTTCCGAATGGGGGCCAAGGGAGCTTCTGGCCTTCTGCTAACCGTCTGTTCAACTGCGACCGGGTCTTTGCAACTGCGCTCTTATCAGTTCTATTCCAGCCCGACTACTATTATGAATCGGCGGGGAGCGAAACGTACATTCGGCGGGATAGGTAATAGCTATAATTCAGGCAAGTTAACCTCGGTTTTAGATTCATGTGTGTCGTGTGGGTGAATGCATACCAATCTCAATGGCACCAGCCGTTGAACCAGCGATGACGGATCGCAGAGGGCTGGGCTGCTTCTTCTTCTCTGCTGGTTGTGCTGTTGACGCCATTTTGGATAAATTGCTATTGCTTCCCTGACCGGATTGCAATTGGGTTTTGCCGTGGTTGAATGGGAACTTTTTTTTCCTGGGCGCGGGGGATCAGATTTCGTCACTTTTACTTTTGTCTCAGCAGCTGTTTCGATTCACACGTGCGCCGATGTCGCTATAAATTTTGGTGGTCTAGCCGAGCTGAGCTCCGCAAGATCGGCAACTGGGGTTAAATTGTTCAAGATGCAATGGAGATGTAGCTGTGATTGAGGATATGTTGAACTGTAGAAGAATTATCGAGAGTGTAGAACATAAACAGTAATCTGTGCTCACTTGAATCAGCAAAACATGGCTGTCATTTCTAATAGATCTTGGTTGTAGGTTAGAAAACTGTTGACTGGAGGTACCATGTTGATGAAGATTAATAAAGATAGCTGATGCATGAACAGGCTGCAGACTTTGCCGTTCATCCAATGTTATGTATACGGTGCTATATTCCGACCGATTGCAAGGTAATGTGAGGTTCTTTACTAAAACTTGAAGTGATGCCACCACAAGTTCAGGGTATGCATTGTTATATCTAACTAAATGCTACGTAGATGCCTCAACCAAATGCCAGTCAAACTCCGCTAGATGCTTCATCATATCTCATACCCTCATATCCAATATCCCCTTCTCTTTCTCTACTTCTTTTTCTGTCGTCCCCATTTCTGCTCCAGCCCGGCCTTCCACTCCGTAAAGCTCGCCACCTTTCCACTTGGCAGTAAGATCTCTCCTCTGTGCAACACCATTTTAAGCGGCGGAACGGCAAACCACTTGTGGTCACTCCTGCATATCAGATCGTCTCTATGGTCGCTCGTCTTGTTCCCCTCGCCCTGGATGACAGCCATGCACTTGGCGTCGTACGTCTCCATGCAGAACTCGCAGATGTGATACTCGTCCGAAGGCGGGATTAGATCAAGACATTGCGTGCAATTTTGCCGCATGGTCTGGATCTCGGGTAACTTGGGATCCGTGCGCTGTAGGATGGGCGAGTCTTCTGGGGTGGAGGCTAGGATCTTGGGATCGACTTTGCGCATGGATTGGCTTAGGGCCATGGCGTTTTCTATGTCGTCGGCGGCGATGAAGAGGCCGAGGAGATTATCCAAGGCGTATTCATCATTTTGTACGTCATCGTCTGATAGAATGTCGAGACTGTCGTTGATGAGCTTACGGAGGTCACGGTCCGTGGATGAGCTTCTGCCTAAAAGTCTGTTGAAGAGAATCATGTAAATCGCAGCAATGTTGACGTCTGACCCAACCATCTCAATCGGCATATCGTGGTTCTGGTGTCGATTCTGCTTATGCTTGATCTTCTCCAGCTCTTCTAGCCAGTCATCCGCTTCTTTCGTCTTTAGTCCAGCGTGCAGAATGCGCTCTTTGTACAGCGAGGCGAGCTTCTGGAACGCGAGAGCATAGGCTTGGCGCGTGGGAACGTTACCACGAGGGCGGTACCCGAGCTGCGTTATTCCTTCAAAGAGATCCAACGCAGCCTCGATGTCACGGCTATACGTGTATGTTGCGCCGAGGGACAAACGGAGGTACAGCGCTTTAAGGGGAAGACGTGATGCGGTGGCGACATCAATGGTGAAGAGTAAACGGTCGTACACAAATTCTGTAGCGCCGACTTTGCTAGCTGCTTTTGGAATCCAGTCGATGACAAGAGGTTTGTTGTGAAACTCGAGCAGGAAGTCTACTAGACGGGTACGATTGTTCTCAGCGTCCGTGACTTGCTCCGACATTTGCTCGAGGAACTTGACCACAGTCTCGTGGCGGTTCTCTGTAGCCAGAAGTTCGAGGTATCCTAGCTCTGGCTCAAAGTATTCCTTGCATTCCTTACGATCAAGGCCAACGTCTTTGGAGCTTACCATGGCTTTGAGGAAGTATTCCAGCGCTTGGTCGACTTTGTTGAGTTCTTCGTAACAGCATGCAATAAGAATGTGGTCTTTGTACAAGCGCCATTTACAACTCTTTAATGCCTGCTCATCGAGCTTTCCGCTGTCGATACTTTCGCGCTCAATGACCTCGCACTTGAGCGCCTGCTCCAGTGCTTCCTTGAACCGTCCGTCTCGCGAGAGGCAATATGCGATACGACCGCGAGTCTCGACGCTATTATTGTCGAGAGCAAGGGCCCTGTCGTAATGTCCCAGCGCCTTATTATGCATGCCGTTGGTGAGGTACGTGCTTCCAAATCTCCTGTGCCAGTGCGCGCTCTCTGGGATCTTTGCCCACTCTCCTGCCTTGACAATTCGCTTGTCGACGGGGATCTCGGTCCAGTGGGTGTTGCAGTCTGACCAGGAGTACCCTTCTTGCATGAAGGCGATTGACTGCACGATCTTGAAACAGAACAGCGTGGGCACATACTTTTTGAAGTCTTCTGACAGCCACGCGCGGGCATACAGGTCGCCAATGGGTTTGAAGATGCCTGGAGACTCTTTGACGCCTTTGCTTGCCCATTCGCGAGCTTCGGGACTCAAAGAGGACAGGACGTCAGGGTCTGCCATCCACTTCTTCAGACCCTTCATATTGGCGTCTGTGAGGACCTCGAGACCTTCATCGTTCTTCTCGTACATGAGAGTCCAGTCGAGAATGATGTTGTCGTCAGTGAGCATTTTGTATACGTACTCGCCCAGCACTTTCTTTTCGGGCGCAGGAATGGTAGATGGGTCGAGCACAGCTAAATGCTCTTGCCAGTACCACGCAGCGTATTGCTTCATTGATTCGCGACTACTAGGGTTAAGACCGTATTTCTCGAAAGCCTCCTTGTTCGTGAAGATGGAGAGACAAGTCTTGAGGATATGGATGCGCGAAACAAGAGGGTCGAAGCCAATCCGGGTACCGTACTTGGCCGAGTTCTCTGTGCTGAAGAAGCCTTTGATGGAAGAGTGGAAGAAAGTAATCCACGTGTTTCTCTTGCTCGATCGGAAGTCCATATCACTCATGGGATCGAAGAGGTCAGAAGTGGCCGCCGGACTAACACCACGGCCAGGACTTCCTCGTACAGGACTCAATCCATGCGTCGGACTTGCCCGTCGCAGAGGAGATAGGTTTCGTGCAAGATCAGGCGTCCCGGTCTGGCGACCAAAGATCGTCGGACTCTTTGGACTTCCACTCCTTCCAGAACCTGGTCGACTTGCTGAACTGGACCGTCTTCCGGAACCAAGATCGCCGTTTTTGATGCGTTGCTGTTTCTCATGCTCGCGGATAAGATCGTCCGTGGTCAATCCATCCTCTCGCTCGAGTTCGAAGAAGCATGCGTATTGACCACGCAACGTTTCTTCAAGCTGGAACGGTGGATCACCGAAGCGCATGATGAGCACAGCCTCTAATTGCTCCAGAGACAAGACTTCCTCTGCACACGCGGCCCACTGCAACATCTCATTCAAATCCCTTGTTTGTTCTTCGTAAAGAGTCTCAGAAAGGTTCTTGATTGTCTGCGCGATGATACCGTTGATTTCCTTGGGATACGATTGAAGGCTTGTCAAAATGCTTTGAGGATGTCGCTTACGGCTGATATCTTCGATCATGAACTTGGCGAGGATAAAGAGTCCGTCTGCTTGTTTGATCATGGCGTCGATGATCTTTTGTCGGAAGTCAGGTGGTGTGCGGGTGAGATTGCGAAGATGCCAGACACTGTCTTCAATGTAGAGCTTGACATCTTCTGCGTTGCGATCGGGCGTAACGTGAAGGGTCGTGATGACCTGACTGCCGCGATTAGCTGGATCGAGGATGTATGTCACTCTCTCAGTCAAGTATGTCCTTCCGATTAGAGCGACTTGAATCGTGACATGCTTGGGCCTTTGAACAGACTCATCACTCGACCCTAACTGTTCCAACAGCTCTTCCACGCCCTCAGAATCTGCTTCATCCACACCGTCGAGGAAGATGTAAATAGTCTTTGTCTGCGCTTCTTCCTGGAAAGGTTGCACAAAGAGTTTACGGTAGGCACTGGGAATGGTGCGAATCTCGTCAATACTGTGCACGCCCCTAAGAAGTTGTTTTGCGTAGAAGGGATCGCTTTCGCTAATTTGGTAGGCGATGTCGCGTAGGGCTTGAAGGACTGAACGGGTTTCTGGGTTGTTGTCGCGGAAGTAGAAGTAGGCCAGACGAGGGATCTTCTCAGAACCCCAGGAAATGAGTCGAGTTGTCAGATACGACTTTCCGGTACCTAGGAGATGTCAGTGTTTGTTTAGTGGTAAAAGGAGACAATAGATACCTGCTGCGCCGGTTACCCAGAGAAAGTTGGTCTTCTTGCCAAGCCACGCCCTGAAGCCCTCATCTGTAAGGATCCAGTCTCCTGTTGATTCAGCTCTTGACTTGTTGAACATGTTGAAGAAGTCTACAGGAAAGGGTGAAGGATCCAGAATCTCCTTGAGTTTATCCTGATGCGCAGCCATGGTGCGCTCCCGTCCCTCGGAGCGTATTTGCATCATGGTCTGGTTCATTTCATCCAGCTTGCTCTGCATATTCTCCGTTGTGACATTGAGTTTACTGACACCTCCATACGTATCGGCAAGAACTTGCCTTTCTTCACCAATGTTGAGCGCTTTCAAGTTGTCAAGTGCTTCTTGCACAGGTGTGCCCTTGCCGAAGAGGGTTCTGAAGTAAGCCTTGAAGCGACCACGACGGACCTCTTTGGCAGCGAGAACGAAAACTTCAAAGAGCTGGGCAAGGATAGTCACGACCTTGTTTCGCAATGCACTTCCCATACGGTACTGTACATAAACATCTAGTCGTGATGTGAAGTCCTGACGATGTCGTTAGTAAGAACCTCCTCACAAGCGGGGTTGAGATTCGGGGATATTCACTCACCTTGAGAAGTTCAAACAACTCAACAATGTTATCGTACGCCGAAGAAACATCACGCGCAGCACTTATGAGATATGCAACCGCTCCAAAGATCCCTTCAGCAGGTGCAAAAGTCTCTGCTGCAGCGCCGCTCACAATCTGGCCGATGGTCTCTACAGGGTCAAGACAGGCGGCGAGAGCGCTGAAGAGGGACTGTTTCTTCTCGCGAAACTTGGAGAACTGGTCATTTTGTTTTTCAATTTGGGAGACGAGATCTTTGACATTTTTCAGAGGCGGGTTAAGAAAATCTGCGAGTTTGTTTTTGGAAGAGTCGGAGTACAGTTTGCTTGCGTCGTCGAGGATCCGGGCGAATTGGGCTTCTGCGGTGTCTTTGTCTTTGCGGACCGCCATGATGTCTGACGGTCCAGCAAAACACTTTAATAAGAAAATGAAACAAAAGAGAGGCTATTAAAATTCTTGAAAAGTATGAGGAGAAGTTGAGATCCAAGGAGAGTTTAATAAAGACAGTTGGTGTTTCGGAAATCAGGCTGTGATGTTTCGGTGTTGGAGCCTTGAGGCTAACTGCAGGGCAGTATGACTCGTTTATGCAGGACTGGTGGATACTGGATTCAGAAGGATCACTTAACTTGTATTCTAATTGGCTTGATATATCACTATGATCTATCACATGGATATAATTTAGAGCCAAGGGTTGCAGGCATTTGGATGGATTCAATTGCCTGTGTTTTAATTATGAAGTAATGCAAAGCTATCATCTGACTAGTATGATGACAAAAGCAAAGTCAAGATACAGTAGTTACTGGATATACCAAGTCAGGGTTAGTTGTCTCTAGGTGGTTAATTTAGTTGACTTGTCCCTAGTTCCCGGCCCTTAGCTTAGGTTGGATACTCCGGTAGTTAGATCCTTTACCCACGCAGCCACGGTCCACAACACCCTAGATGGAAATCCCAGCTACCGTCCCGACATGGTAAATCTCTATTACCGATTGCAACATGTACACCGACCTACAGCGTCTGGTCGTAGAATAGACTGTCGTTTCTGTGTCCCGGATCCAGATGGGAAGACAGGATGTTGAGGGGAGCGTTTCCCATCCTAAATACCTACTCTGACGGCAGGGTATGGGAACCTGCTGCACCAGTCCATAACTCGTGCCATGTACAGTAGTTACGTACACAAAATGTATTGAATGCTTCATCGGTTGGTCAAAAAATTTCTGAATTGACACAAGACACGACATTGGACTACTTCATTGAGTCGCTGGAAGTTAATCCAGCATCCTACAACTTCTATTTGGTTATCCTACGCCACAGAGTTGTTAGCGAGACTATGACTGGTCAGCCGGCGAGCAGCCGGAAAGAAAACACAAGATTTTAGCGTATGGAAAAGGAAATAGGAGCCTAGAAGTAGATCTAAGGTATCAAAAATGACTAGACTATTGTGTCTCTTAGGCAAGTCTAGTCGTTTCCTGTGAACACAAGGCGTATTCGCTCGGTAGCCCGTGTGGTTGCAAGGCCCACAACGATGTGTAGCAAATATGAGGGAACGAAGTTGTTTTTTTAATCCATCTTTCACTTCTATCTCAGTATCGGCGGCTTAATTTCGTGTGTCATTCAATGTCTGATCTACATAGCCCAATCGACCATTGTATAGCTGGTACTTTAGACGTCAATTCGGTTGATATGCCAATCTGCACGATGTTGACCACAGTATGGACAGTAGTAGTAGAAGTGATGTCCCCATGCATTGGTGTGTTCACTGAATTGACCGTAGAACTCTTTACTGCAGCCTGGGCACCTGTGTCGTGACATGGCGTTTTCCGTTGGTCTGGCGCAAAGAAAAGGAATCAGATCGGCTGAAAAGTCGGGTGTCTTTCTGATGAGCTCGCAAAAACCATCGCGCCCAAGGAGTTTGTCGATATTCTTCCTCGCAATCTCCACGACTACATCGCGGAGTCCTCTGTCCTCCGGTGGAGTAGAATCGTAGGTCACAATGACAGCAAGTGGAAAATCTTCCGTATTCCATCCGGCAGTCACGGCCATCTCAAACTTGTTCTTGGACTGAGCCTTGAGTGCCTGGACATCATATTTGTCGGCAATCTGGTACACTTGAGCGTTGAATACCATATTAAGTGACCCGTCACTGTCGTCGTCGTAATTGAATGAGTACATGAAACGAAGCATTGCTTCCACGACGCTTGCGTCGAAGTTTTCGATGTTGACTCGACCCTCCGAACATTCCTGGAGCATCATAAGCGTATGTTTCTATCCCTGACAGATGAGGGAGTCTACCATACCTTCCATTCACCACGGAGACACTTCGCGAAATACGCCGAGTGACCGGACAGAATCAACCTGTGAACCTTAAACTCTTCACCATCACAGGTGATAGTAAGATCGGAGAGTGCGTCATTGTTGAAGTACCTAGCGACCGTGTTAGTAGCGGCGGCTTGAGATCGAATAGCACACCCTACCCTTTTAGCGAGGAGAGGAATCCCTCTTGTTCTTTAGGTATCATCCTTTCAGGAGCTGCAGGCGGTGATGGCAGCTGGAGTTTAGATGATGGATCTGATCAGAATAAACCAGGTATCTTGCTTCCTTTGCGCCTAGATTTATGTCATAAATGGAATTCGATCGAGTAGTACAAGGAAGGATTGAAAGAAGGAATAAACCATTCACCAGAAATGTTGCTTGGCTGCCTATTATCACGTGAATAGCCATTCATCCCGTTACCTTCATGCAGAACAAATACTCACAACAAATGGACCCCCCGCCATTCATGCGGATTTAAAAGTAGGAGTCTGTTGGATTACATTTGTCTGTGATACTGTACAACCCCAACTTGAGTTAATCTGACTGAACGCCAGGTTCAATTCGCTTGAACATGTAGATGTGCTCTTTGTCTTTATCTGCCTACAGTGGAACAAGGAGTCCAACATTGTAAGGATCTAGAAACTATTTCATGGCGTTGCTCAGAGCGGAACAGATACATGATCGTGTGACGCATATGATCCTCCTCAAGCTGGCTCCATGTAATCAACACTTGCTATGGTATGTGCTTTCCATTTGTCAGTGTGTTCGGAAACATGCATGTATAATCAGCTGAAGCAATTTGAAAGAACTGGATGCGGCCGGCCAATTACATGTTTCTGCCTTTATACCGCGTCTACTTGCAGTGTTTTTACTTTGTACCACGAAGGTACGCGAAAGAGTCAATTTCTTGTATGCTCTCATGAATCTGACATCCGGCCAAACACGGGTTCGGGTCTGTTTACGAGACTCGAAATTGATCTGGGATGAATTCAACGATGGGACTTGGCTTCATGTTTAAACCAAATCTTTTGAGCCACTTCACAGCTCACGATTACTGTTTTGAAAACGTGCAGCATATCTTTCAATACGTCTCGAGGTAACATTCCAATCAACAGTCCATCTGTCGCCGTCATACACTAGACCTTCCACTCCTACACACTGGCTAAAATCGAAGGGACAAGACTCTCAGAAGTCTCATGTTGGACGCCGAGCAAACCAGAGTCTGATTCCTCCCACGACGGAGCAACGAGGCAACGTGCTTTTCCATCATCGTACAACTGGGCAACAGCCAAATCAAGAATCCAACCTCCTTGTCCCTTTTCCTTTTTATCCCGCGCTCCATCGATCAGCTCACGAGTAGATCGTCTCTGAATCTCCCACTGACTTCCTGTGTTCTTCTGGAAAGCTTCCAGTAACTCGTTTTGACAAGTCTTGATCGACATAACTTTGACAGTGCGGTTTGCTGTTTCAGCTGGCTTTTGCAAGACACCAACGACGGATTGCCCAATGCCTTGAAGTGTAGTTCCTGTGAAATACTCTTTGCCTTCGTCATAGATAACGGCTGACTGCTTCTTGATATCGAAACCCATTGTTGGAAAGCGTTTGAGGGCCCAATCAGTAGGATTTCCTGTTGCGATGCTTGTCCAAGTGAAATTCGGGTTATTGGCTGCGTGCTTCTTTGCATGTTCAAAACCAACAGCACGTTGAGCTCGGAATGGATCAATCTCAGGAAAACTAGTAAAGTCTGGGCCCCAGGCGAAATCAGCCACGATAAAGCGTTTGACCCCGGCTGCTTCAGCGGCGTCAATCATGATGCCTTGTGAGGGAATGCCAGCAGGTCCGACAGCGCATACAGCTGCGTCTTGACCAGCCATAGCTTCAGTCAGATCATCCAGGGTATATGATGTTCGAATTACGGGAATACCATCCGGGAATGTTGATTTGGATTCAGTTCGGGTGATGATGGTGACATCGAAACCAGCTTGTTTGAGAGCAGCTGTGATGGGGGTGCCAAAATTGCCGGAAGCCTAAATGAGTTAGTGATGGACGTTTTGTTACTGGATTGGTGCTTCTTACACCAAAGATGACGACTTTTGTCAATTGATTGGTGGACATTGTGTATATTTATTAGTGTGGTTGATGTTTGTTAGATGTAAGTGAATGTGTCTAGGATTGTATGATTTGATTGACTTTATTATGGACCGTCGCCCCACCAGGCGGAATTCCGCCAGCTAGTCTAGACTGTTGACCTGGACCATGTACACAGCAAGGGCTTACACCAAGTCAAAAACATTGGTCAACTCCATGTAAAAGAAGGGAAATTACGCGGAGGAAACTATTATCTAATCAGATCCTTCTTACTCCACAGGTTTCCTTCCGTGGATAGAATATCTAGTCGCATTAGCCAAGCATCCAATCTCTCATAGTTGACAACTTACATAGGCCAATAAGCATGGGTGTTTTTATCCGCCATCGCCTTCCTCTGGTCAACCAGAAAAAGAGTCACTTCGTCAGGTGTCCAGCCGTGAGCCCGAGTAAGAGGTGCCATGGCAAAAGCTTCGAGTCCACTAGCCATGTTGACATAGCACCACTCCCCTAACAACTTGTCCTTTTTGTCCTTGGGCCATCCATTGATAGGCCATTTGAACTGCTTGATTACAACGTCCACGAAGCCGACTTTGGTCATGATGTCAGCAAGGGGCGGGATATCCTGGTATGGACGACCGAACATGACAGATGCTTCTGTCAGCAGACGGAGAGATTTGAGCATTATGTTATCTGGCTTTAGTGTGCCATCGTCGGATTGGATATTGAGGTCGGCTTCCTGGATCTCCATATAGCCCCCTGGCGCAAGGTTACTAAGAAAGTTAGATCTTAGATACTAAAATAAGAGAGGTGAGCCGCACGTATAGCACTTGGTAAGAAAGTCGGTCCAGTTAGCGAGGGCTGATGACATGAAGCGACTATGGATGTAGTCAAATGGCTGAGAGTAGTGCCATTCATCTTCGATATCTTCGATCATGAAGGTCAGGTTTGGAGGTACGCTGTCATTGTTAGGAGCGCCATGGATTGAAGGAGGATGGGGTTATACAAATCTGGTTGAATGGGAGACAAGTCGACACCGACGACCTTTGATTATGTTAGTGACAACAAATCCCAAAATTGAAGGGGCCATTTACCTGCGCCTCGGGATGTTCATCAGCGTAGTCAATCGCCCAGATTCCAGTACCCGTTCCGACATCTAGAACATGCTTCGCCTTAGCATCAGGGTCATTCGGAGGGGCAAGGCCGAGCTTGTCGTTCAGGGTCAGAAGGAAGAGATTATGTTGAAGGTCTGATAAGTGATATGTTGATGAGCATAGCTTTCTATATCTGGGTTCGATCTTGTCATACCTAATCTTTCGTTTTCTGCCTCATCGTTGGGGAGCACATATTCTGTGATATGAAAGTCAGAACTATCCAATGATGAGAATGAGCGATACTCTTACTTCCATCTTTGTATGCATGATATGTCCTGCCGTTTTCGCGACGATAGTTTAGGATTGAACTGGAGACACTTGCAGTAGATGAGAGAACTTCCTAGGAGCCGTCAGGCACTGCAGTTGCAACACTAAGAGAAAGCAGTCCACTCACTTCCCCAAGAGATGAATCAGTATCGTTTCCCTGGTGGTTGTCAGATCATACTCCGCGGGGCCAAGGTGTAATTATATAATTCACCTACCAAATCGTCAGGCACGATGCTCGCCGGACGGGTTTCTTGAGTTTGAGCCATTGTCACCAGAGAAAATTGGAGAAGTCGCCACGATTCGTAAGTTTCCGGAAGAGTCATGTCAGGAATTCAACCACTTTATATGTTGGTCTCTACCCTTGTCTTGGCAAACTGTTGGTTGACCTGGACTTCCCAACATGGATTTAACCGCTGTATGTGAGTTCCATACGTGAAACATCTGATGGTTTATACACCAATAGTGATTTTGTTAACCCTGAAGCCCTTGTTGAATTTCATGTGCGAGATTTCTCAAATTTGACCCATCATATTACGCCGCACTGAATGAGCAGACAGAGACATACAGACTCCATTCATGGCCTCCACAATCAGAAAGTACGCTTGGTTTTCCGCCCCGTCAAAACAACAGCTGATAGTCCGTTGCGGTCACCGAACCATCCAATGCCACCATCGTCATAAGAAGCCGCTCGTCATTGCTGTTAGGATCAAATAGACACACTCCACTGACCACAATTGGAAGACATGAGTTATCGTAGAGCTGCAGAACTTCAACAAACAAGCCGCGTAATTGGTTTAGTGGTAAAATTCTCCGTTGCCATTCAAGTTTCGGGGAGCCCTGGGTTCGATTCCCAGATTACGCATTACAAGCTCATCCGAGCGACCTCATCTTTTGCTCTTCGAACTCATTCGTTTTCTTTTTGCTGAGGTGTTGTTGTTGTGAAACTTTGGTGATGCTCTCACGTGGATGTGGGGTGGAAGACGTTGCACGTTGAGCCACGTGCTGCAATATCAAAGCTGATCCCGTTTAGACGTAGAGAGGTGAGGAAGGAGCGTTCAAAGTAAGTCCAGCCTATCCGACATTTACTATGTCCCTGGAAGAGTAGAGTCATCTTCAATTTCATGATATGCCCCCAAATAAGAGAAAAGAAACTTAGTCAAGGTCGCGAGAACTCTCGATATCATATCTTCATTCCAGTCTAAGTCGTCTGCCTAGTAAGACGTGTCGAAATCATCTACAAAATTCAAACTGCAATTCAAGTTGGGTATTGGTCCATTCCCGTGAATTTGATAGGTCCTCCCAACCAACGAGACCTCTGTATGATGCGTTGTATTCTTCTCATTAGTATCCATAAACATCCCTAGCATCCACCCAGAGGTTGAGACCAAGGCGGCTAAGGTGTCAATATTGTAGATCTTATCTATATTTAGTGAAGTAGTTTATCTACCTAACCACTATCTCTGACTACAAATCGGTTTGACCTGGGAACCAGATAACTGTTCTCTTCTAATATTCGAGCAGCACTCTGACAAGCAACATGTCGTCTTTCACTTATTCCCCCATTTCTGCTGAACGCGGGGAGATTCGTCTTTTGACAATCCGACCTGGGTGTGGGGATGCACCGCTTGAATGTCACCTTGAGCAAGCTACTCTCAGCGAGAAGCCATCTTATGAAGCCCTTTCCTACACTTGGGGCGATGCGAACGATCAGCTTTCAATCGCTCTGAACGGTTTTCCTTGGCTCGTTAACGCCAATCTTGGATCAGCACTACACAGCCTCCGCCAGCAAGACAAGCCGAGAACAATGTGGATCGACGCCATATGCATAAACCAGGCAGACTCGGAAGAAAAGTCCGAGCAGGTCCCAAAGATGTGGGATGTCTATACCTCGGCAATGGGTTTAGTAGCCTGGCTTGGGCCAGCGGGAGACGACGGTGAAGCCGCAATAGAGGCAATCCAAGACATCGGCATCAAAGTCAAGGATGTCGACGAGGATGATGTTACAGACTTGGGCCCAAGCGAGCTAAAAGATCTGGGTGTTGATGTGACCCAAATCGACTGGCCCTCTATATGGAACCTTCTCAACCGGCCGTATTGGCGACGAGTATGGGTTGTACAGGAATTAGCATCCCGCAATTCCTATGGAGATGCAGACACGAGCATCGTTATGTCTGGCACACGGTCCATGTTAAAACTCGAATTCGAGAGTTTTATTAAGGTCTTGACCATCCTCGGCTTTCACAAAGGCACCAAATTTTACGGAGAAGGCGAAATTATGATAGAACCATATCGATCTCTTGGGAAATTGGGACCTCCATCGGCTGTGCGAATGTTCATGGCATACTATACGACTCATGATCTGGAATCAATTATCGCGATCGCTTCAGGTTTCCAGGCCTCGGTTCCTCATGATCTTATATACGGCTTACTCGGCTTGGTGCCGGATGAAGAGAAGCACCTCATCATTGTTGACTATTCGAAGCCCATTACATCGGTCTACACCGATATATGCAAGGGCCTGATTTTGTATTCACAGTGCCTTGGTAGTATTCTGTATAATCGCATGAGCTGTTATGGTCAGCGGCCGTCGTGGGTTTCTGACATTCAACCAAGAATCCCTACCGGTCCTCTTTGGACAAATGACGAAACCGCGTTTGAAGCTGCTACTTCGGTGCCCATGAGTATCTACCTGACAGATGTAACTCATCATCTAGCCGTCAAGGGAATCACGATTGGTGTTCTCGACTCGGTTATTGGTCCACATTATCGATCGCTGGTATTAGAGCTGCGACAGCAGGCGGAAGCGCAGCTTGGCGACGTTGACCCAAATTATCATCCTCCTACTGCGTTAGACTTCGAAGACTTTTTGTTGGAGATGAAAGAATTCAGCAGGACACTGTCAGGTGACGATCTTGAGGGGGTATGGAGGACGTTGGTAATGGACCATGACACGCTTGATATCGACGACCCGATAAGACCTGCCCCGGAAGACTTCGGAGAGGACTTCGAAATGCTTTTAGACAACAAAGAAATACCGGATAGTTTCGAGCCTGATATGAAGGAAGAGGAGCGGCTTATGATCTACTTCAGTTACTCTCGGTTTGTGAGAAACGTGAGGAATGCTACAGTAAACAGATGTTTCTTTCGTACAGCATGTGGCAAGATGGGACTGGGCCCGTATTGTTCGAGACAGGGAGATGTGGTTGCTGCTCTTTTTGGAGGAGAGCGGTTTTTCTTACTTCGCCCTGTATCAACCGGGTATGAGGTTATTGGGGATGCTTATGTTCAGGGAGGGATGTATGGAGAGTTTGTGTCAGCGTGTTTGAACGGTGATGACTCGACCGTCCAAGAGTTTATACTTTTTTAAAGAAACTGCAATCAGACCAAGATTATATATCATCTGATTTGGTACTGAAATTGTAAATAGTGCGCCGGGTAATCAATGGCGTCCATGGCAGCCCGTGCAAGCCCCATACCACGGTTGACTCAAGCGATACAGCTTCTTCTTCTTCCATCCCTGAGTCAACTCTGTCCGAATCTGTTTCCACCCTGCTTTCTACAACTGCAAGTGGTACTCTGATTGTCAGTTCCGAGACTGAGTCGATTACTAGTGCCATAATCGAATCCACTACCACCTCCGAGGCCATTACTACTACTGCTACCACCGATGCCCCCACGACCGAGTACTCGTCAACTGCTGCGGCCACTACCACTTCAGCCGCTCCCGAGGACCTTTGTCACAACCAAATCTATTGTGGAAATGTCATGAGCCGTGGCTACACAACCACTGAAGCTTCCAGTGAGCAGGAATGCTGGGAGAATTGTGTTGATGACGAGACATGCAGCTCGTGGGTCTTCCACACGGCAGGAGCTTGCTACCTGTATACACAGGCGTTGAAGGATTTCAGCATTCCTTCCAACCAAGAGGGGCTCTTGATCGGATCCCGAGATTGCTCTCCTCGAGATTACCGCGAGTGCAACGACGAGATTGGCTTCGGCTGGACTCAGAGGGAGCTCGATGATCACGCCAACAATGTTCTACTCGAAACTGACTGTGCTCATCTATGCATGAAGAACGGCATATGCGATGTCTGGCAGTATGATGGTGTCTCCTGTACCTGCAACATGTTCACAGGTTCATTTTCGGACCTTGTCACTTTGGACACTGACGGGGAAAGGGAGGGTAGGAAGATGCTTAAGGGTGCGCGAAGCTGCTCTTCAGACTTGTTCAAAGCAAGGCTTGACTCATGCAACGGCCAGATGGCATGGTACACTAATTGGGAAGTTGACTATAGGATCTTCAATCAAATCAGCACCGTTCCTGCTTGCGCACGCGCATGCTAGATTGATACTTCGTGCTTACCACGGTACATATGGGATGGCCACAACGGTTGTTACACTTCCAAGTACAATCTCTGGGTTGATCCAACCGATATAGCTACTGCAGGTTCTCGAAACTGTGGTGTTCCTTGAAGAAGGGAGGACTACGGTGGAGGTGATTTCAGGGCTCCATAGCTATCAAGACAGTATTATAGATTTGGCAAATTTGATATATGGTTCGTCATCCTTGTTCCCTGACGTTGGCATCGGGATAGCCCAGAATGTTTACAATTATCGGGGGAAAAGAGGCACCAGTCCAGGTTATTGTGCAACTATCGAACCGATCAAGATAGAGAAACAAGAATTCCGTTAATTCAATTAATCTTTAGTGTCTGAAGCCTCTCGTGGAAGTCAGCAGGCTTGGTCGCCTGAACTTGGATGCTAACGCTGACGGGATTGCCATGTTAGAAAAGGACACAAAATATGCAGCACTCTTAATGGAGAATAACTTACATCTCCTTGAAGTCTTCATCGCCGAGACCACTCAAGGCATACTCAGTCCCATCAGACAGTACAAGAGCATCAGGTCTCTGACACCCAGCCTTGCCTTCCGGAGTAGCCCGTCTGAAAGGCCCGAAAGGCCCATTGCTATAATTGCACCCCGTGTATTGAAGCCCAAGGAACGGGATACAAATTAGAGAGCTTCCTTGGTTCCTCTTTACAGCTCGACGGGTAGTGCAGTTGCCACCATCATACCCTATGAGCTGTACTGCAAAACCGTCTCGGATACCACGAACAGCAACAGACTGAAAAGGACTATCAACGATATCAATGCCGCAGCATGTGTTTGGTTGAAGGTTGTTGCATCGTAGGTAGCTTCCGAAGCCGCCACCAGGGGCAGTCATGGTGCAGTCAGGAGTTATGTATAGGTGGCCATCTATAGCTGTTACAACAGACACGAATGTAGTGAGGGCGGCAAAGTGTTTCATGTTAAATATCACAAAATGTCTGCAAGGTACCACTGAAGAAGAGGCTGTCAGAGGGTATACTTGAAGATGCTGGTGAATGAGAGACTCAGAGGCATCGTAGAGACGAGACAGCGACAACCACTATTTATTCTATATCGTCCAGCATTCGAGTTTCATCAACAGCTGGAGACCTCGGCGCCTTCTCTTTCCAGGATAATCGTACGAGAATTCTGTTTTAGGATATCATAATCCTGTGCCTGTAAGCGGCATACTGTAAAGGGCAAAACGGGATGAGATCCTATTCGCAAATATGGATTATATCACGTATGCACAATATAGCCTAAGGAACACCTGGAGGCGCCTTCCAGAAGCGATACACGGAAAAGCTTAAATACCTTACAGCGAGAAAGTAGTTATTATAGATGACAAAGTTGAGAAGTAGGACGCAGGCCAAGATGACCAAGATCCAGGTCATTCTCCGTCCCTTCTATAGCTCGTTGCCAAATTGGCTGTGGGCAATAGGAGGCAAGGCCTGAAGGTTATGAAGCAGGCAATTCCCAGATTCGCAGCGATGTAGAAGTGATACTGGGTGATCGCAGTGTTTCGAGTACCCTGCAATTAATGAATTGTTGGTGACAAAACATAATGCAGACTTTTTTTTTTCATCTGGTCTCTATCTATGTGCACGCTGTTATGAATAAAGCTTAAATTCTAATATATTTCAAGAAGCTTGAACTAGTTAGAGGGTTGAATTAGCAAAAACAAGTATTTGATAAAAATAACCTTGATTTTAGAAGGTGCAAAAAATGATTCGTCTGTGTTACACAGATGGCGGATCTCTCCCGCCGGGAATTGAACCCGGGTCTCAAGCGTGACAAGCTTGCATACTGACCACTATACTACGGAAGATGGAACAATCTGAAGACTGTTGTAGTTCGTTGGTGATTGGAAGATTGTGGTTAATCAGTGTATATATACCCTTCACAATCTTTGAGACATTGTTGTTATCTCTCTCGTGTCTTGTTACGCAACCTAATAAACACTGTACTCCTTCGACCAAGCTGGGATAACTAAATGTTTGCAATTCACACTCGCGCAGACAGAACAATCTCGTATCGTTGAGAAAAGACGCTTATTGATTCAATTAATTATTACTTTATCTTACTATGTATATCATATTATTGTCGTTATAAATTTTCCATATGTGAAAGATACTCAAGCTGCTGACTCTGGCGACCTCGCTCGACTTGAGCAGTTACTCTTGGAGTTTGCTTGCACGCTCGCAATCAAACCAGCCTCGTCATTGCCAAAGTGGTAGGGGTCTTGCTGTGCCTTTTTGGTCGTCTCAACTTGATATGATCGTGTCAACATGATCTCGCCATGTCTGCTGATGTCTGGCGGCCCAGAACTTTGATATCCACGAGAAGCATAGCCATTGCGTCGAACTATGAGAGCGCTTATGGACGGGAGACAGGCGCATATCAAACCGATACCAGCTTCTGCGTTACTTCGAGATGTTAGTACTTTTCAAACCAGGTGAAGGAGTAACATACCCAGAAAGAATGACCTGTGTAAAAACAATCGTTTGATTAGTCGACCCTCGTTCCTTGAGAATCAAAGCTAAACGAAGAATACTAAACGCAGTGGCAATACCTCCCGCGCAAAGAATACCAATAACACGAAGTCTCTTTCTCATGGAAAGCTGCAATGACCAAGTAAGGGGAGTTGGTAAAAACAGAATTGCCAGATCGCTGACCACACTGATGAAAGCATCAGCGGTAATAATTGCGTTCTGATCAAGACAATTCTGCATTTCCCCCATCCAGTATGAACTTATAGGCCTGCATATGAAGACCTTGATGAAGAAACCAGACACATAATAGGCGACTAGCATGCCGATGAAGATGTATATGCCGATCGTGGTTTTTTTATGGACTGCGCCGAATACGCGGATGGTTATGAACAGGAGTGAAAGTTTGACACCCAGGGCCATTGGGGCATAGAAGATAGTGGCTGCGTAGCCACACTAGATGTATGTTAGTATTGTTTTCAGATTGATGCAGGGATATAAATTACCTTGAAGAACGATGTTAGATCTTTCGGTCTGACTTCCCACTGGTTTATACCTGCTCCATATTGCCCAGCTGGACCCTATTAGTATTTGAAACCCGAATGGGAAGAGGGGAACATACCTATAGCAGCAGTGGTGCAATAACCGACCATCAAAACAAAAGAGACATATGTGGCGACTGGACAAATGTTAGTTACGATTCCTCTACCGTACCGAAATACTGACCATCATCTCGTGAGATCCCTCCCCCCATAACTCGATATTTTGCATAAAACCTCGTTGCCACGAAGCCTGTCGTGAGAAGAAGTGTGAGAGCCTGTGTGACATAGTTTATCGTCCGGAGTACGTCGGCTGGATTATCCAAATTCGGCTCGACACCTGACGGTGGAGGCGCGGCACCGGGGAAGCTCATCGTAAGTATGCAGCCTTACAATGACAGAGTAGGAAAAGAAGCTTAAAGACTGGATCTATGAGAACAAGGACAGACATGGAGAATACTTCAAGAGAAAGGTGCCACTTGTCTTATGTTTATGCGCACTGGATCTTTTCAGTCACATTATGCTGAAGAAAAAAAGGATTTCGGATTAAAGGGGAACAGATGTGAATCATTGCTCAGTTCAGTAAGTGTCAAAGAAACTCTCGAGCTGAAGCTACTCTAGACAAACAACACTAGTCAATGCGGAGGAAGGGTACAGATGACCTGGCATGTTGCAGCACCGGCCGGTAGTCAGGTAAGCCACAGGTGTTAGCGGCCAATGCTATGGTTTCGCTGTATATCTTATAGCTCTGACACGTTTTGGCATTGACTCGGGTGTCGCCTCAATTGTGCAATATGTTTCTCATTGGTCATATGGTCTTGGCTGACGCCCCAGCCTGTGAATTTGACACTCGTTGCAACGTCTGAACCGAGGAGAGAGAGGAGATCATTCAGGGGTGATGGAGTCACGATGCAAAAACGTGGAACAGGGTGACATTTTGCAAAGAGCCTAAATTTCCGTAACATTTGTGGTATTTCCGTGACGATCGTATATTACATGTCTCATAAGATACAGTCGACGAGGATATCTTCAGAGTGGTTCTCGAAAGACATTGTAGGAATGGACCATTACTTGTTGAGACGAAAACGACTGCAAATTCAGGGCTGAACTGATTGGAACTGACTAGATTTTCACACTAATGAACGGAGGACTCGCGTCATTTGGATGATGCCATGACCGGGAAGACCTTGTATCGATGGATGGCCATGTCTCACTCTTCTGCGATTTTCTGATCATGCCCCAAACCACTTATCCAAGAGAGCAGATCTGTGTAACCACACGCGGTGCATATCCTCCGAGACTCCCGAGTAATGTATCAAATGAACCGCATATCTATTACTCAAGCAGGTTCGAGTACAACGTTGGCTATCGTACCGAACCATGTCTCAGAACAAGATCTACACTCTCCAACTCCGCACCGGGAATAGCGTAGCCTTCTGTCATTCTAGTCGGACCTTCAACATAATATGCGAGTAAAAGTAAAAGAGGCCGTGCGGTCAACAGGTGGTCCCGTCACCGCTCTAGCGAGGGCTCGGCAGTGGAGTCGCCGTTATCTCTCGGCCATTCCGACGATATCATTCGACCCAGCATAAACGCTAAGAAAAACCAAAAACGTCAGTGAGCAAGACCGTTAGGTTCTTATCTATGAGGCTGTTCTGATGTTGGCTGGTTGGGATATATAAACACGTTGCGAGTCAGGACATGCTGCCTTGTCTAATCTAAGCTTTGACCCCGGATTTTCAACGACAAATCCTGCAAGATAAGAACAGGACAAAAAGAAAGGATGCAAACAATTTCCCCTGCATGACCACGTTTTCTCATGGGCAGTGGGTCGTAGCATGGCAGCGTCGTACTCGGCAATACAAGTTCCCCTCTTTATACCAAGGACCGGGGATATGAAAAACAAGCTGATGCAACATGGAAGATGGTGTTTGATGCGTTCTTCTACCAATCATGATAGTCTTTGAGAATTCGCCAGCTCAATGCTGAGCCGCCACTGCTGAATATGACGTTGAAACATATAGTTCTTCAATGTAGCTTTTGTGAGAATAACGCCGACATATCTACCACTGCTACATAGAGAGGCAAACGTTTCGAATCTGACAAATTGGTATGGAGACAAGCTTGATCGTTCAGGGACTTCCTTACAGTTGCCCAATGGAACAATGTTGGTTTCTTGCGTTGACCCTGCCCTGAGCCTCTGTATATTATAGATGTATATCCGACCTCGATATAGCCAATCTGTCGATCGGTAACTGGCAAGAAAATTAAATAACTTGGCCCATTGAAGGTTCCTCTCTTGTCCTTTTCCAAATCTCGATTAGACACTCTTATCACCACCACTATCTACACTACCATCACTTCATCTTCACCATGGGCGATATCTTCGACGCTGGATCCAATTCCAAGCTCTTCACTCCTCTTGCCATTGCAAATGGCAAGATCCATCTAAAGCACAGAATTGTTCATGCTCCCCTCACCCGAAACCGGGGAACGCCGCTAAATGCTGAATCAACAGCCGAGAACCCTAACCGGGTTTGGCTTCCCAATGATTTGATGGCCGAGTATTATTCACAGAGGGCTACTGATGGAGGCCTCATCATCTCTGAGGGTCTTCCTCCTTCATTAGAGGTAAGCACCACAAGAAACAATACATTAACTATTATGGAACTGACAGATACTAGGGCAATGGTATGCCAGGAGTTCCTGGAATCTTCCTCCCGGAGCAGGTTCAAGGCTGGAAAAAGGTTGTTGATGCTGTTCATGCCAAGGGCGGCTACATCTACGCTCAGCTCTGGCACTCTGGTCGTGCCAACATCCCCCAGCTGACTGGTACACCCATTGTTGCTCCCTCTTCTGTACCATGGGATGACCCCAATGAAACATTTGCTTATCCTCCCCCTCATACTTCTACGCCTGTCAAGATTGCAGACTACCCCCCTGTGGAGATGACAGTCGAGAAGATCAAGAACACTATCGGCGACTACGTCAACGCTGCTAAGAACGCCATTGAAGCTGGCTTCGACGGTGTCGAAGTCCATGGCGGTAACGGTTATCTGCCTGAACAGTTCCTTTCGTCCAATATTAACAAGCGAACGGACCACTATGGCGGCTCGGCGGAGAAGAGGTGTAACTTTGTCCTCGAGCTTATGGATGAGTTAGCCAAGACTGTGGGTCAGGACAACTTGGCCATTCGTCTCACACCTTTTGGTCTCTTCAACCAAGCCCGTGGTGAACAGCGAGTTGAGACATGGGGACACTTGTGCCGTGAGCTCAAGAGCCGGCTCCCCCATCTCTCATACGTTAGTTTTGTTGAGCCTCGCTATGAGCAGATTTTCTCCGAGGACGAGAAGCAGCAGTTCCTTGGGTCTTGGGGTCTTCCCACCGTTGACCTTTCGCTGTTCCGAAACATCTTTGCGGATACTCCCTTCTTTACTGCAGGTGGCTTCAACAACGTTAACTCTTGGGGTGTTCTTGAAAGCGGAAGATATGATGGTATAATTTATGGACGATACTTTATTAGCAACCCTGATCTGGTGCAGAGGCTACAAAATGGATGGCCTCTGCAGTCTTATGACCGATCTACCTTTTATGGGCCTTTTGAGGATAATGCTGCTGGCTATATCGATTATCCCTTTTACAAGGAGTAACGAGTTGGATATTAAATCGTATCATAAAGGTCTCCGCATATATTGTCTTTCATTAGACCGTCATTGGTTCTTGTCATTTTCGAGTCAGATTTTGATATTCTCTCAGCAACCAACTGGATAAGCGCATGTCTTACAAAAACGGTTCTTCTTATCATCTCCCAATCACAAACGAGTCGCTTGTACGGCTGTTAGATAGAGAGCACAATATAATAACTAGTAGTGCACATACATGTTACTCAGATACCTTGCCGCTCGCGCCATGTTTCTTTCCCCAATTCCTAACTTTTACGTCCATATCCCATCGGATAAATACCATGACTATCATGACAACCCAACTCATCATGGTATTAATCAGTCCCGTCCAGAATCCACCTCTGATAGCACCACCCATGACAGTTGTCATGACCAGTCTGATGATAGTGCTCGTTGCAATAAGCTCTTCTCCTCTTTCCAATCCTGCAATTGCACGTCGAGCACATTCATCCGGTGTCAATATCTGATCGCCTTCCTCGAGAGCCTTTGTTACGTCCGTCTTGACGCGGTTCTCGTCATCCAAAGACTTCGTTGGCATTGTAGCTGGAAAGACGGTGTGGATACGGATGCGAGGTTCATCCGGGTGTGCACCAGCGTATAAGTTCATCTCTTGTGATAGAGAGTCTGATAGAGACCTGATTGCGGCCTTTGATGGCGAGTATGGCGTGAAACCAGCAAAGCTATACAGGGAAACAAAAGAGCCAGTGAAGATTATGTGTCGAGCCGCCGATGATTTTGACTCGGCACTTTTCTTGCCAGTACCATCTAGAACAGGTCTCAACCACGCATTAAGTGTCGCATGAGCCATGTACGCACTCGAGAAGTAGTTGCTATCCATCATGGTCTGGAGCTGTTCGATTGGGGTGTCGACAAACAATGTTGGATGCGCACTTCCACTGCAACACCAGACGATGTCTGGTGGGGTATCATCATTCCAGGCCGTGACTTCAGAAATGACTCTTGCACACTCTGCAGCTTTTGTCACGTCTGCAGTGACCGAGAAGAATCGTTGGTCTGAGGAGCGAGCAGATTTCTTAACTTGTGCAAAGGCTTCCTTGAGTACTTCAGGGTCCCGCGCACCAATAGCTATATTTGCACCCTTTGCTGCGAGCTGACACGCAGCTGCCAGACCCAGTCCACGAGAGCCGCCTGTAATGAGGACTGTCTGTTCAAGGTTAGTCGATGAGCTTGAAATGTAGTGGTTTATAGTGGCACTGACACGGCCCTCAACAGGGAACTCGGTTCGTGAAAATGACAAACCCATGTTTCCAAGCTACTCAGATGAGGTGAATTGGAGATTTTGCGATTCGAAGGCTTGATCAGGTCTTGGCTTCTTGGCGAAAATGGAATGTTGTAAGGAGTTTCTCAGCAAAACGCGTTGATAACTGTCAGCAATTGAATCGGTGTAATTAAAACGGGGTCCGCTTAAGGATCAACGTCTGACATGCTGATTGGCCTGTTTGCTCTGCCAGAATGAAGCTCAGATATTGCGAGGCCAATTATCAAGACGGGGTATGAGTTGTAACATATTGTACTGGTAATTGTATTCCGGGGTGAAAGAAGCCCAGCAAAACGGTTCAAAGCACTTCGAGATGCAAAAATGAACGACAACGGCAGGATTCGAACCTACGCGTGCGAACACAATGCCTATGATGTCTCGTAAAAGATAGCAGGGCATCGCCTTAACCACTCGGCCACGTTGTCATGTCGAAAGTGCTTTGAATTGTGGAATATATAGTAAGCGCAATCCGGAATGGCTGACAAAAACATCGTCGCGTCCCCAAAGGATAGTAAATTTGATAGGATGAGTATTGGTAAAATTGTTGGTGGCATACAAAGGCGAGGTACTATCAGCCAAGTTTTATGCCCATTACATGACTCAGACTACATCGTCTAACATTAGGAAAGTAGCTACGAACAGCATACACAAATTCAATTGCCATTCGATGTTGTAGATAGTGTGTAGGGTAAACCGCAATCCTACGTGGTTCAAAAACCCTATGCATCTATACTTGTGTTTGACAATGGCCGTTATAGCTAAGCATTGATATTATTCTTGACATTTAACGGACATGTAATACGCACATAGTTGCAGTTTAATGTAATGTCATCTTATCTAATTGTATCTACCACTAACATCTAATTATGTACATAAAAAGTTATTCCAAATCTAAACCCTGCACATACGACCGTCACTAGAAACCTCCCAAACCTCGCTGTTGACACCTCGCCAATTGTACAAAAGAGATTTAGGATCCCACCTCTTTTTGACAGTCATAAGACGGTCCCAATTGGCTCCGTAGAAAACATCCTTCCAATTAGGCTGGTTGAAGTCGGCCTCGTTCATATAAGTCCCACTACCGGGAGTGACACTGATAAGCTGCGGCATGTAGACCTCGGTGATCTTCTTCTGGTCGGCAAGCATATCCTCCCAGCGTAATGGGTCCCAGACCGTGCCTATCTGCATCGACATAATGGCCTTGCGCCACGCGGGAAGAACGGCGTTGGAGACTCCCTGAGGGGCTTTGAAGGCACCACTGCTGCCAGCCATGACGAGACCGCTGGATAAAAGACTGCGGATAACTTTGCTGAAAGCGACGTTGTCGTTTTCAAGGACGGAGCGGGGGATCAAACGACCGCCGTACTGGAATTTCGAGGAATCAATGTGACCGTTGGGAAGCGGGCCGTTGTAGAGTTCATAGTGGTCAAGGAAACTCAGGGTGGTGTATGAAACAGTATGCTTCAGACCGTTCTTGGTGAGATATTCAGTGAATGGGGCAAGGACCTTATCACGAACATAATCACCAGTCGAGTTGGCAAGAGTAACAGGCTTGATGGAAAGACCAGCAGCAGTCACGAGATAGACAACTGTAGGACCATGATCAATCATGGCAGGTAGAAGCTCATGAAATTTGGAGAGTGCGGCATAGTAAGCATCCTTATCCGTTCCCGCACCTAGCGTCAGAGTAGCACCGCCGATAGTGGTTGTCTTGTGAGCGCGAACAGTCATGGACGTGACGATGGCGAAGTTTCCAGCACCGCCACCACTCAACGCCCAATATAGATCACTGTTCTCTTTGGCAGATGCACGAACAATCCTACCGGCAGCAGTGACAACCTCGAACTCGAGAGTGTTATCGGCGCCAAGACCAAAACTAGTGCTTAACGGAGAGTGTCCCCCGCCTAGTGTGAAACCAGCGAGACCAACCGTGGGACACTCACCAGGAACACCGGTAAGACCGTTGGCGTCGGCAAACTCGACGGCTTCGGCACCTTGGATGCCCGCGCCGAACTTGAATGCGGGACCAGAGTAGGTCTTGTCAGACCATTGTATGACCTCTTTGCTCTTGAGATGGTGTGTCCAGATAGCCAGCGAGGCTGCGCCTGTAGAACGGCCAAAGTAGCTGAATTAGTGTCAACAATGCAGATTCTATATGCAGTGCCTGAAAAATGATATCAGAAAAGGACATACTCGTGGGCTGTATTACGAATAACAAGTCGGATGTTGTTATCGTTGGCAAAGCGGACAGCAGCGGCGACTTGCTGCGCGTTGGAGACTTTGACCGCGTAGCTCACATAATTTCCGATGAGGCAAGGACGGCTCTGTGCCAAGAAGGGATCGCAGCTCTGATTAGCAAAGAATTGCTGCATTACGGAAGACGATGAGTCGATACTATTGACACAATTAGTCAGCCTTGGTGGACTCTGTACTCATGATGTGGTTTCCATACTGGGTTTGGGGCAACGACCAAGCTTGCTGTAAGGCGGTGCAAGCTTGCTCATCGTAATTCGGATCATGGCATGGCGTTCCGATCGGCACAGTTTTGATGAGTGCCCCATTAAGGGTCTTGTTGAAGGAAGCCCAGGCGCTATTTGAGGGCCAACAAGCATCACTAGGCATGCAGCGACATTTAGAGTCAGGCTTAGCGTTGGCGATGACTACTAGTGGCAAGAGTGCCAACGCAAAAAGAGACTTCATCGTCGGGGTGGCTTGGGTTAACAGGAAACAACCGATCGATAGACTGTCACAGGTGGCGTGAGTAACAGGATGAATGTGCTATTTAAGTCAACTTGGCGGCCGACTTTTCAGTCTATCGAGTCTGATATAATTGGTGGATCTGAGTATATACATATACGTTTGACTAGGGAAGGGTTTGCATTTAATTAAATTGTTCGACCAACAGAGCTGGGGTGTTGAGTAGCCAGAAGTGGTCAGTGTCTCCTTGGACTAGCACTTGTTCATACGGGCATTGCTGCATTGATATCTAGTGATATCGTGTATGCATGTCCATGACCAGGGTGTCGATCCCCCAGGTCGCTTTGACAGCTGTTGGTCGACATGATACCCCCGTAATTCCGTTGTTATGCATCTCCATGCTGGGGGATGTCCCATCTGGGCAGGTCATTCTGAGGGGAAATGCAACGCTGTAGGGATGAGAATCCTTGCCGAGATATATTTTTGACGGCTGAGGCAACAACGGGAAATTAATGATTAAAGCACTTGCTGCGATCGATCAGACCATCTCGGGACTTGAGCAAGAATATCTCTTGGCATGTGAAATCATTTCAGAAAGGGGTCCAGAGCTGAAGCCAAAGGTGCGCCTCAGTATATAGTCCAGCTTCAAACTGGAACCATCCATGACTCGCCTAGACAATCTGGATTGGACCCTGAAAAACTTGCCCTGGATATGCGTTTATCCGCAGAGATGGGAATCACGTAATCAGGTATAGAGGAACATTGACTGGATTGGTCCTGTTGGTGGTGAAAATAGTTTACCAATAATTAGTCAAGTCAACAGGACAGTTACAGTTGGGGCTTGACGAGAGCACTATAAAGCTGCCTAGGCCATAGTGGATTGAGTGAGAAAATGGAAAGATAACCCACAATCGCCACAGTGAGTCCATTATCTGTAGGCTTCCATAACAGCCTTGGCCGACAATTCTGATACGATGGATGTTTCGCCAAGAATGACAGCTTTAATATTGGAGATGCAATGGGACGAAACGCCAATAATTGTATGTATCCATGGCTGACTAGGCTAGATGATATTCATGGCGTCGGGTCTCCTGACGATGCCGCACCTACTCCAAAGCTAAAACAAAAAAGAAATACCGAGTGGCATGATCAAGTTGAATGGATCTGCACCAATAAAAAACATCGATCGTGACTCGATATTCGCTTCTGTGCTGCCACGGCAGATAGAGATATGAGCATGGCGGGCTTGGCAGTTAAACTTGGATGAGAGAGAGAAGAAAAACACGGTCCCTCTACAACAAAAGAGCCCAGACAAGGCCCGTGTATTTTTGCCCGCCCCCAACCTGCCAAGATCCTAGCTAATTAGTAGTCCTTGTCTAGCTTAAAGTCTATTTCGAACTCAGGGGTTTAGCCTCTCCCGCTAGAGACATGTTCGTCGATTTGAAGAGCCACGCCACGAATCACTTTCCGAAAAGGAACAAGATTGCATACCGCAACAATTCAAGACAGGTTTCTGCAGTTACAACTACGGTCTTTCAGGTCAGGAGAGACTGGCGTTTTTGTTATATTTTCTCGTGGCCGGATTAAGAATTCTCCTTGGGATCTACAGATTCTCCGTACCTAATGTCGTGTTGGTTGGTAGCTACGCTTATTTTTACTAAAAAAGGTTAAATTCACATGCCTACAACCATGTTGTAAAACTGATGTGAGACACACAACAGCAGGCATGGATGTCAAGACGACAGATAGCATGGCTGAAGTCACCGTCTTGATTTTGAGCTGACAATATTTCGAGGCTGCAGTCATCCTTTAATTTCTCCATCAAGAGTCAGACAGCACTGCTTCAACATATATCTCTTACACGGTAAACCGGAAAGGGTCTTGGCAACTGTGGTTCTTGTCTTGTTCTCATCTCTTATCTCTGCGCAAAAGCGAGGCCAAGGATGATATGCAAAACAAGAAAAGGAAAACGACACCCAGACAACTACCGTGCCACTGAAGATCCCACGGGACTCGTTCGTTGGGGATAATCGGGAATCGGATCCCCCCCCAAACGAACTAATGGAGCTGCTGACGATGATCTACAGATTTTCCCGCTTTGGCCCCATCCTTAAACCCGGGAAACGAGCCAAGACATGGTTCGGCTGATCCGAGCCCATTTCTGTTGTTTCCGCTCTCTCTTTTCCCTTGTGCAGGACTGGAAAAGCTTTTCGACCAAAGACGTTGTTGCCGCAGAACGGCTTTGGCTTTTGGTTAATCTTTAGCTACTAGAGAACATTGTTCTGGAGCGCGCCACGGCAACTTCTGTTGGTTATGGAACACAAACCTAAACGCAACCTTGGGAGAAAAATGACTTCACCGGAATTGTATCGCGTAGTTGACATGACACTAAATCTTGCGGATGATCTGATCCAGTGGTTCTTGAGCTTCATCTCGACCAATAATATTTTGACGATTTTTGATAATCATCAAGGGATGCTTGTACATCTCGCAATCCAAGCTTGTTTGCAGTACGGAAGGGATTAACTCCCTTGTTCTCTGTCTCGCTTCAACTCATCAGCTGTCGCCAATCGTAATATTGGCCGACAGCCTCTTCCCAAGTCCTTGGAACTGGATATTGGTATTTTTTGCCTCCCAACGTGCTCAACTTGGCTGCCCTCTTGAGATGAAGTTGAGAAACAAAGTTTGACAGTACAGTCCGGCGTTATCCTTCGTACGATTTAGACCAATACGGCAGTACCCTAGTTACTATAGCCCAGAACAGGCTTGCCACGCTTCCACTTCCGCATATTACCTGACCCAAACTTTCTGTCTGTGCACGTCTGATCGCGCGAGCTAACGATGCAGCGATGCTAAGCGTGCTTCCAAGATAGTATGTGTCTGTCTCGCCGGCAGCCACCCCGTAGGGTTCTGTCTAGTATGTTTTTACACAAGCGTTTTCGATTCAGGGCTGATGTCCCTGCATTTATTCATCTTGAGCTGTCGCTATAATAGTACACGTTTCCTACTTTGTTTTCCCACTTGCCCAAAACAAATATATCGCCGATGCATGTTTCTGCTAAGCTCCGCCCGTCTTGTATCTAGCAACAGATCTTGACTTGTTATTTGACTATTCGTTGATTGATTCATCGATTGTTTGCTTTTTTGTTTGCTTGTTTCTTTTTGTTTCATCGCGTACTGCTTCGGGATGAAGCTGTTTCACGGGCTCCTGGCGTGCCTTGTGACTCTACCTCTAGCTTTGGCCTTGGATGATCAGTCTTCTGCACTCTTGTCGACCTTGCCTCAGTGTGCGGTAAGTCTTAACGATGCTCTCATATGATGAGGTACACTAGCTGACTGTACAATCTATAGGCCAAATGTCTCGTGACAAATGTATTGCAATCAACTTGCGACCTCAACGATGTCGAATGCACATGCACCAACATCGCTCTTCAACAACAAGTTGAGACATGTGTCAGGGAGGCATGCACAATTAAAGAAGGGCTCTGTAAGTCAACCCGGTCATCTCTAGTTGTCCATCCACTAACAGTTCATCAGCAACAAAGAACACTACAATGACTTTATGCGGTGTCCCCGTTCGAAGCAACAAGGCATTCATCCGTAATAACGACATAATGGGAGGAATAACAGGCGTCTTCTTCTTCCTTCGATTCGCCACAAAACTTGCCTTGAAAATGCCTCTAGGCATGGACGACTTGTTCATGTTCATCACGATGATTACGGCCTTCCCGTGTATTGCTCTCAACTCGCACGGTCTCGCGAAATCGGGTCTAGGCAAAGATATCTGGACTCTCCACCCAGATGAAATTACCTCTTTTGGCCGCTGGTTTCTTATCATGGCTTGCATTTATTTCTCGGTACAGGCGTGTCTCAAACTTACCATGATCTTCTTCTATCTTCGCATATTCCCGGGCAAAACAGTACGAAGACTTCTATGGGCGAGCGCTGTGTTTACAATTGGTTTTTGGATCGCCTTTATCATAGTTGTCATATTCCAGTGCCAACCAATCAGCTACTTTTGGACAAGATGGGATCATGAGCATACCGGTAAGTGTGCCAGTGTCAATGGTATAACTTGGTCGCACGCTGCTATCAACATTGCATTGGACTTTTGGATCCTGGCTATCCCACTCTCTCAGCTGAGGAAGATGAAACTGGACTGGAGGAAGAAGGTTGGCGTTGGACTCATGTTTTGCGTCGGTACCTTGTAAGTGTAGCGTGTCTCTCGACTTGCCGTCATCGTGTTTTTAACTTGAGTATCCAGTGTCACAATCGTGAGCATCCTTCGCCTATACGCCTGTGTCGAAGCCGGCTTGAGTCAGAACAACAACCCATCGTGGGAATACCTCCCCATGTGCAAATGGTCCACCATCGAATTAAACGTCGGCGTCTGGTGTACATGTATGCCTACGCTGCGCCTACTTCTTGTCCAATTGTTCCCCAAGTGGCTCGGCACATCGAAGCGCTATCTCAAATACGGCAACAACTCCGACTCGGGCCGCAAAAGCCACAGCACAAACACCAACGACACAAAAGGTCATGAGAGATTTGGTTCAAGGGCCGAGGTTGGCAAGGCCTCTCTACACCGCGCGCGGGTCGATCCTGTTGGGATTGTGTGCGATCGAACCTACGAGGTGCAATATGGTGAAGACGATGAGACATATTTAGTACATATGAAACCTATGCATACCAAGGGGGCCGATTCTTGGAAGCGATATGATCAAGATTCAGTATAGAAGCCATGATATATGAATAGAATAGAATGTTAATGAAAGAAATCAACCACAAATATGACCTGTTTCGTGAATGCAAGTCAGGCGAGATGCCTAGTTTAGCCTTAGAATCGGGTGCGTTGTAGTTCTTGGTTGGGTTGAAAGTCACAATGCCAACTATCATGATTGATATAGCCAAGGAAAATATATTTTGTGTAAAATGGTAGGACATAACATGATTGAATGAATTGCTTGCCCTGCACCTTGCATGTGACTTGATGAGCGGTCCTACATTACCAACCAACAGCCAAAACCACTGTCATTCCATGGATATTTACTTCTCGCGCAATAACATGATACCTCATCGTATTTCAGAAACAACGGCCACAACCAACCTCAGTATCCTCGATGAGGACCATCGTCAAATTTTGGACAGGGCCATCAGGAATATTTTGAGCACAGAAGTAGCTGAACTTACGTATGCTCAGATCCTTGATGGCCTGCCTACTGAAGACTCGTTGTGGGACGGGTTCGACTTTGTTGAAGACCACCCTGTTCAAACTATTGAACATGACGAGATTTGTCCCGGCTTTCTTGAAAAGGCTCGCGAGCTTAGGGGACAGTTCCAATTTGATCGTCTACATCTCGAACCCAAGGTGATTCAGGTAGCCCGGACGACTCACGACATGTTACTTACTTCTGCATTTATTCACAGACAATAAAACATTTTCAAAGTGAGCTTGTCGGGTCCGATGGCTTCCACCTTCGTCTCATCGAGCTTGTTGCCATCGATTGCCATGAGATGGGCGCCTATATATATGATCTGGACCAAGGTGTACATAAGCACAGCATCTATCAAGAATGGAGGGACCAGGTGTTACGAGAGAAGGAACTGGGTGTCGAGTCACGTAGGTTTTACGAGCCCCCACCCACAGCCTTTTGTCATAGAGCATACCAGTATCCTGAGCAATATCCAAGAGGTCTTGCCAATGTCGCCGGATATTGGGCCGAGTCCAAGATATTTGGCGGTGTGGTCGTTTTTGATCGAGGCGAGACAGAAGACGAGGTGAGCTTTATCGGGTAGAGAGAACCCTATCGTGAGTGAAGACTAAGGCAGTAACAGTGCAAGTCAATGTGGATTCATGGCGACTTGATCAGAGGTCCAAAGACTCTCTATCCGCCGACTCCAGAGCAGTTCAAAGCTCTGATAGAATTTCTTACCAATCCTCAAGAGCGATTCACAATGTCCACTACCCATCCATGGAACGCGCGCCAACTGACCACGATGGCACCCCTACGATGCCTTCTCATATCATCACATCTTCCGCGACAGATTTGAGAGAAAGCTTCCACCAGAGCCACCGCGACAAGGATGTTTTCAAAGTGGCATGGACTGGCCAGAGCTCGATGGTAAGCGTGTTTTGTCATTGGCGGGCCATTATGACTCTCAAGGCGAGCCTTGTGTGGATGAGGAAGAATATGCTGCAGCGATGGAGAGGATTCGTAATGTCACGCCGTCCTCTCCGTTATGGCGGTTGTTTTGTGATAAAAGCCAATAGCTAATTGTGAAATTAAACTCAATCTTGTTCGTTGACATATTCTCTCACTGTGAAATTCGATCATCGGTTATTAATTCCGATCTCTACTGACCACGTGCTACCCCCGACACTTGCATTTCCGAGGAGTCGGTATGTCATAATAATTGCCCCTCCCTCTCGCATTTTTGACATAAATGGTAGGTCGATCTAACGTTTCCCCTCACTTTACATCATGATCAGGCGGGAAAAAAATGATTGGCGACGCAAATGTCACCCATACAAAACACAAACATTCCAAAAACAGAAAGAAATAGACAAGCAAATCTAGAAGGGCTTCGTATTTATCTCCTTTGTTATTCCCCAGCCATTATGACCGTCATACCTTCAAATCATGTGGAGATTGGAATGCGCTACATACTAGACCTACCTTGCCGGATTGCCGCCACCTCCGCCAATTCCGTTTCTCTAGTAAATATAAGGGAAACTTGATAAATTTTTCTAATTTCTTCCTTGTGCGTGTGCAACAAAGTTTTCCAAATGGCGCCTGTCTACAAGATTGCTATCATTCAGTTTGAGCCAAAGGTTGGTTAGCGTCCAGGATTATGCATAGCTACGAAACCTTGCATTTTTCAACCTCGCTTGATATCGTCATCAAAAGCTGACTCATACATCAACAGCCCATCGCTCTGCAAGATAACTTTGCCAAGTCAGAAAGCTATCTACGCTCTGCTGCAACAAAAGGCTGCGATATTGCTCTTCTACCAGAATTTCATCTGACATCATGGGTGCCTGAACACCCCGAATTTGTATCTGCGAGCAAGGAATCAGCAGACTATCTTGCCAAGTACCAAGCTCTCGCCCGAGAACTCAACATCAACATCGTCCCTGGCACCGTCTGCGAAGTCCACAAAGTCCCCAACAGCAACGATGAAGAGCTCCGCAACATGGCATACTTCCTAGCCGCAGGAACCGGCGAGATTTGCAGTTCATATCAAAAGAAGAACCTCTGGCATCCCGAGCGACCGCACTTGACTTCATCAACGCACACACCGCATACAGCTTTCGACACGCCTCTGAAACACGCAAACGGTAAGCCTGTACGCGCTGGTATGCTCATCTGCTGGGATCTTGCTTTCCCAGAAGCTTTCAAGGCACTGGTCAATGACGGCGCGGATATCATCTTGATACCGTCATACTGGTTCATGAGCGATGCTGGTGATGAAGGTGGCGATCTGAATCCTGATTCGGAGCGGCTGTTTCTAAACTGTGCTCTAACGGCGCGTGCTTTCGAAAACACTGCCGCAATTGCGTTTTGTAACGCCGGCGGCTTGAGTTGCGTCAATATGCCGATCCTGGGACCCATGGGAAGAATCGAGGTGGGAGATGAAAAAATGGAAATTGTAGAGGTGGATCTGGATGTTTTGAGGATTGCTGAATCGCAGTATAAAATCAGGATGGATATGCAGAGCGAAGGATGGCATTACAAGTATGGCATGAATGCTGGAGATGGACCATAGAGGATGTCTATGTATGAAAAAACATCCATGACAGATGGATAAACGGAATCTGGCCCTGTTGAGAAGAGAACTTCACTACTAGAGGCATGAGAAATGAAATGCCCAAGTCCGTTTGGGCCATCTTATACACTTGATTCCACAAGCTGATCGTATACCCATCGCTGCAATCCACTTGATCATGTCGATATATTTTTGTAGCCGATGTGTCAGCCTGTTTACATTGTCTTATAGAAGCGGTTATATCCATCTTAATTAAATATTCTTTCCAGAGTTTCCTCACAAAACTCTGGACTGCATTTTCATGACCGATCTCAATGTTGTGACAGCCCCGGCCACAGCGGGGGCGCCAGTCTTGACCGATTATTAGAGGCAATGATGGGACAAACAGTAATCTTTGGAAATGCATGAACGGAGCTCAATAGTACGATCCTCTTGTGCCTGAGGCAAGACGATGGTTGCCTAAGTAGCTACCTATGCAGTCGTTGATTAACAGTAACGCAAGCTAGCAGCTGGTGACAGCCGATGACAGCTGGCAGGAGTCGCACCTACAGCAAAATCAACAGTCGGCCTGGGGAGTGATTAGTAACAACAGAGGAGAAGGCGACCAAATATCATTTCTTTTTCAACATCACTCGAACAAAACAGTATCAACACCACAACATCATCAGGTGCGAAACAATGAGAATTGATCTGTCGACCACCGGGCGCAATCAGCCTGCCCGTAAGTACCAGTGATACCTATACAAATTCAACAGTCATTAACTTCACACGAAATAGTGATTCCGCTGCTGTCCCCGAATGGGTAAGCCTGAAAGACGAAACCTTCTGTACTCCTATTGAGCGGGTTCTCCTTCGCCAAAATGAAGTTCTGGCTCACCAGCTTGGGGTCATACTTCAAACCCAGCAACGCATCTTGGCCTGTTTGGAAAGGCGAGTAACATATCTACAATGACCTTGTATTTGGCTAACATCTTGTTGTTAGCGACCGACGCCGACGTGGCAGTATGTCATCTACTGGTGCCAACGCAAGTGAGGGTGCTCACGAGGAAGAAATCACCGGTCCTTCTGGTTCTCTCAACGATCCTGAAATCAGACAGACATTTACCAGCGACCTCAGCAGTGACAATGACATCGCACTTGCTGAAACTCCCAGGGATGCTCGTGGATACCTGAAGGATGTGGAGGACACGAAAGTATACCCAGAGATCATAGCAAATGCTATTTCCCGGCTGAGTGACGAAAGAGCGCGATTCAACCGCGCGATCGAAGAGCGTAGACTCCATCGCATCAACCTCATCAACGACCATTTGCAGTCATTGAACGGCAAGAAGACCAACGAGTTGAAGCTTCAACGGCTGCTAGAACTTAAGACAAAGCTTGAGGCCATGAAGATTTTCGAGTAGGATGCTCACAGTCAACCAACTGCGGGAAAGGGTCATTGATACAGGAAGGTGTCCACAATGAGGGAGACTATTATGGACGAGATGACGATGCTACTTGGACGGGGAAAACACTTGACAAGCTGAAGTGATATATGGGATCAGGTTCGTGATGGGCTTGTGTCACTGTATACTCTGCTAGTGCTATACAAGAGCTCGTCTTCCAATGATAAACTCAACAAACCAGTGGTATGACATGACTGTGGCTATGAAGTTACGGTGTCGACTGGATATTGAATATCAATACATTGGGTGTCGACAGGAAGCTACTGTTAACTCGTATGAACTACTGCAACTATTTCGTGGTAATTTAAGGCGCTGGATCATAAGTGTTGCACGCCACATATTATCCTCTTACTCTGTCAGTTCGAATCTTGTGAGCTCGCAACGTCGACCTGACATGCCAAGTGACAAAGCAAGTCTAATTTGGGGGCACACATTTCTGAGAAGGACTTTGGTTCGCGTAACCATCAATAAGCTGTACACTCCAGACAAGCCACCTCGATGCCCGGCATTGCACTTTTCTGACTTGCCTGGTACGCCGAAAATACGGGGGCTAAAACAAGATGATGGGATTGGCTTGATGTCTCTTTGACACTTGGGCATTTTATTTACAAAGTCAATGTTGTCACTTTTTCAAGTGAAGTAAGATGGAGGCTACTCGGATTCCAGGACTTGAGCTAGAAAGTCCTGTCGATTGATGATTCGGTAGAGCCTTATGATCAGTATAACAAGCCAAGGACGCCGCTGAGTGAGACTGCCAACACAGTGTTGGTAGATGGTCAACTTGAGAATGGTTTCACATCTAGCTCTTACTTCTGAAGCACATATCTAGATGATAAAACGATAGAAGATCGGTCGAAAGAATACTAAAAATAAGATTCATTTTGGACATGTTTAGTGAAACATGATGCTCAAGTGTCGACAACGCAGCATATTCCATGCGGGGAAGCTTTCATCACACTGGCAGAGACCAATATCATCCACCCATTATAACACCAAAAATAGGTAAGAAATATGTCAGAGTGAACCAAAAATCACGTGGTCCAATAAGAAGTTTGTGTCGCCAGCAAAAATAAGATTTTGATTACCCAACTTCTTTCCAACGACACGTTGAGGCGCAGCAAAATTCTGGGGGCTAGTTCAGAAACCCGCTGACATTTAGCAATGCCGAAGTCACTGTCAGCAAGTAGTCTAAGCCCAGCTCAGAGGAACCTTTAGTCCAATTGGGAGGAGTTAATGGAAGGCTGGGCTGAGTTTGTTAGGTCTCGGGGGAGAAAGGTTCCGAGTGTTAGTAGGGCTGAGTCAAGACCATATGGCTTTGTTACTATTCCCAGGTGATCCGGGGCGATGACAAGAAGATGAGAGATGTAGATACAGCAGTATGCTGACTTCTCTTGTCGGTTTTTAATAGACTCAATGGGGGCTTGACTTTTGTTTATAATGAGACGATATCTTCACTTCAGTAGACAATTTTCATCATCAGTTCACTATAACTAACACAAGCAAACAATCAACTTTAAGCTCTTTACTCACAACATCTTCTGTCTCCATCTTTCTCTTTAGTCTTTATTACATCCAAACATCAAAATGTTCTCCAAGATCTTCTCCGCCTCTCTCCTCCTTGCTGCCGCCGTCTCTGCAGCACCCGCCTCAAAGACCGTCCGCTCCATCCCCGACAAGACTGTTACTCTCACGGGCGTAACTCACTCTGTCAACGCCGGTCTTGGTGGTCTTCGCTTCGACCCCGACAACGTTGTCGCTGAGGTCGGCGATGTAGTCGAGTGGCACTTCCTCCCTGCCAACCACACTGTCGCCCAGTCCAGCTTCGGTGAGCCCTGTGAGCCTCTCGCTGACGGCACTGGTTTCTTCGCTGGTTTCAACTTTGCCACGAGCGAGGGCCAGGCTCCTGACGTCTTCCAGATCGTCGTCGAGGATACCAAGCCTATCTGGTACTACTGCGCTCAGCAGAAGGGCAACCACTGCCAGAACGGTATGACTGGTGTCGTCAACCAGAACTTTGACAACCAGGACTTCAGCCTCCGCAGACACAAGGAGCTTGCTGCCCTCACTGGTGTTTCTGTCATTCCTGAGGTTCAGCAGGGTGGACAGGTTATCCCCAACCCCAACCCCAACGGCGGCTTCTAAGGAAGTTGATGAGTGAGAGGAGGGTCTAGCTAGACTGGTGCTGCTCCAGAATTATTTGGCTTCCTAGAGAAGATTCGCGGGTGGGAAAATGGACTGACTTCTGGTGACCGGGTTCTGGGTATAGAATAGCGATTTGCTTTCTACTTCATTCCTTCTAAGATGTATATATTCAGTTTCAATAGAATTCACTCTCTTATCTCTTGTGTAATACTACGCGATGATTCTGTGTTCAATTCTCTCACTTGGCATAGTAGGAACATAAGCATACCTAGTTTATCTGATGACCTGTTTCCACCTTTAGATATCAGTGCTGATGCTTTGGGCGGGCATAACCAGTCACGTGCAACTTCCGATGCGTATAAACTCACCAGGAAGCCAGCATCGTCGCCTATTTTATTTTTATTTTATTTCCAGCATGGGACCCCTATGCGAAGATCTACGATAAGATCCCAGAACGATCTGGACCCTGAAGCCCCATTTATGAAAAATAAATAGTTGAAGTAGGGGTGTTTGTTGTTTTCTTCCCTTGTTATGTTTCCCCATAGCCATCACCGCAAGTCTTTACCGCTTTCAAGTCTCTTGCAAGTAAAGCTGACCGACTCAACCCCATTGACCCAAATACCTGGAACCCAGCCTTGTCTCATTGGTACTACTGAAGTCTGGCGGCCGCTTCATGCCTCGGAAGGAGAGAAATATAATGGGAAAGTGGTATTCGGAATTCTATTATTGGTTCCGTCACATTCCCCTCGGATTTTAAATCCTGGAACTCTTCTCACGCTATACCTTTCATGGAGGGACTTCAAGTATATGATTGGTCCACGTCCGGGCTTACTCGTCCCATTCTGACGTCAAGCGTCGATCTGTCAAACAGCTTAAGGTTCCGAGGATCTGAAACTTGTACGGAGCTGAATATTCTTAATCTCGTGAAGATCCTCTTCTATCTCGATCTCTTTCCATTGATTGACCAAGAACAGTGTAACTCTCATTCCCGACTGATTAGTCGCTCTTAACTGAGTGGCTGAATTCACTTTCACTTTCTCTTTATTCTTTCTCTTTGGCTCAAATGATTCCTCCAGCCGATCAAACCCTGGCCGGGTCCAGGAATTTCTTCCTTCCGCCCATCACGGGCACTGCTAATAATGTCGACGCGAACAAAATCCAGACGGTACGGACAATTACCTCTTATCAGATCCATAAAAGCATCTTGTAACCTTTGAAGCAGACAAAGCTCTTGCAAGATGCCCACATGCTACGACAGCGCGAACAATCTTACGATATAGACCAATTCCTCAACAACCCTTCTCTTGTCGACGAGGCCACGATTGATTTTGCAAACAACATAACCCAAGCGCTAGGCGATGCTTTGCGATCTACGCCTTATGAGTATCCTTCTTCAGCTGCTCAGACGCCCAAGAGACCTCACCGTCGACCAAAGCGGCTCTCGCGTCACAACACTACCAACCCTGCATCTTCTGTGGGAGGACGTTCTGTGTCTCGAAAGACGAAGCGCTGCTACCAGTGTGGTGTAACTGATACACCGCGTTGGCAAGGATCTGGATTTGGAAGCCGTTTGTTGTGCAATGTGTGTGGCTTGTTGCACTCCAAGAAGAGGATTGAGCGTAAGCATATTGTTCAGTTCAGTCAGGGTGATTCTATGTCCACCACTGATAGTGCTTGGTCTTGACTATTGACCGTTGCCCATGTTTCAGTTTATTTTGTGAGTGTTGGTTGGATTTCTAGAACGTATATAAGCGGGAGTCGGGCGTGTGTCTGTTTTCTTTCTATTTTATCGGGTATAGACTATTTGGATGGTTTCCGCCTCAACTTAATAATATTGATTTATTCTGTAGAAGCCGCCTGTCGCGGTTGTAGCCCCTTCAGCTCACTCAGAAGGATTCTTCTCTTCTCTTGTCTCCAACACGAAGTAATCACAAGTCAGTCCAACTACATTAACGCGATAAAATTTTTATGCAGATGCTTATCCACCACAATGCTCTGGATACTACATGACAATACTTAGAGAAAGGATCAACCCTACTGTTCCTCGGCCATAACCGCCCGATCGAGGATGTTAGCTCCATCTCTGCCGCAGGGTCTTTTGGTGCGGACCCTGAAGAAACAATATTCGATATCTACAGGGGTGAAGAATATTCTAGCGCCCCAGGCCACGTACTCTGCCTTGTCGCTCAACAGATCATTGACCCTTGGGGTCTAAATGACCTGCATCAATAGTGAATAGAGAACTGTTAAAACTCAATCCGGGGTAAATCCTACCTCTTTTAGTCGCTTGCGGAGTTGTTCCGTTGATGTTTAGGGTATGCAATTGGTTGCGACTAGACCCTGAAAGTCAATCAGCCCATGTCTCTGATCTAAACGGAGGTCCGACGACCTTTGATTGGTCATGATCCGGGTCTCTCGCCCAAAGTAATATAAATCGTCGATCTTCACAACCGCTCTCTGTTCTGACCATCGGCACTTCTTTCAACGAGGGGGTGAATATTCTGGTGCTGCCTGTTATTCCCATAACACATTCTCTGTGCTCGACATCTCTCTCGCCATTCTCTCATAACGACGTAACCTCTTCGTTTTTTTTTTCTCTAACTGTACCCTTGGATCTCGATCCTTTCTGAGTCTGTTTCAGTGTGACATTATACCGACCGACTAAAAAGGCGTCTTTTTAAAAAATGCCTGCCTCCAGCAACTTCTTTTTACAGCCAAACGCCCCTCCATCCAGTACCTTTGACATATCAGAGCTCCAAAATGTATGCGCTCCATTACTCTGAAGTGCAGATTTTCCAATTTAATAAAATCATCAAAGGTCCTCCAAGATTACGAGTCGTCCATACACAAATGTCCTGGAGAAGAACACCATGACCATCAATTCACACGACCACAGACTCTCAGCGAGGTTGCAGAGTCACCATCGTCACCAGCTATAGTTCCGGACGCTATCCCTAAGAAGCGTAGCTCGCACAGGGATACTATCAAGATCTCGTCACGATCTCACACGCCATCTCGTTCTCACCGTCGCAACAAAAAGGTGCCGCATGTTGTGTTTTTATCCCCTGCTATTTCGTTTTTTGTTTTTCGCGTGATTACTTCTAACACTAAAATAGCTCCCTCATGATGCTCTGGAGGCAGTGAAGAGATGTGATTTGTGCGGTGTCACTGAAACACCTCGCTGGCGAGGGAACTCTTCTGGCCCAGGGCTTCTATGCAACGTGTGCGGACTCGTGCAGAAAAAGCGAATTGCACGAAAAAGTCTTACAGTCAGTCGGGACTCGACATCTACCATGAGTAGCAGCCATCGATGAGATGAAACTCCCACAATCACGTTTAGCTGATTTACGATGAGTCCAGAGAGTTTCATCCGCCGGGAGTTGTTTTTAATTTGCCATGAAGAGTTATCGGTTCTGGATGAGTTGAACCTTCTTATCATATCTTTCCAGAGATATGGTTGGTTATTATTACGTGTTGTTTTCGTTTTATCACAAGACAGAAGTAGGCTACTCGCTCTACTACAACACCAAACCAGGACACCGCTCGTTCACTCACCGTCCTCGTGGTCCAGCTCACTCATCCGGTCAAACTCCTTCGCAAGTTTACGGCCTCGCGCCTCAGCAGAGTTGGTAACCGCAAGGTCCAGATCAACAACCCACTCGGCCATCGCCTCATCCGTGCTTGTATCATCAACCGGGAACCGTTTCCCGGTTTCCTTTAACCTTCTCCTCACCCGACTCACCTGCGTACGGTCTATACTACCCTGCCGAATCGCCATTCTCATGATGCTCTTTGTCATTGCTCCGAAAACCTTGAATGACATAAAGAGCTCTTCAAGGCTTGCAACACACATATTTACAAAGAACTGCATCTCATCTTTGTTGTGGTAGTCTGCGCGCATCGTGGCGTTGGCGACGTATATCACGCCTGTTTGCCACAGGACCGAGAGGGCTTCGAGCTGAAATTCAAGCCGGTAGGATAGCAGGAGGCGCTTCAACTGTCGGACGGAGACGTGGTACACTGCTTGAGGATTTGCACGATCTGCGGCGAATGTTCGGAGTGGAGCGGTGGAGCGATTTGGCATGTGTATGAAGGGACGAAACAGGTCTGTAATTATGGCATGAAAGTACATGCTGATTTTGTTAGTGTCGGGAGTCGTGGCTGACTATCTTCAGGTCTTACTGCATTAGATAAACGGCGTGGCTACTGCCAGGCTGTCGAACCAGTCTCAACGGCAACTCATCTGCCCAAGTGAGCAGTTGGCGGTAAGTACCTTCTGCGTATTCGAGAGCTTCCGTCTGATTCAAAAATGCTTCAAGGTCCGGGCTAAAGTATACCTTGGCCATAGGAACGAAAATGGTCCAGAGTTTGCATAAAGCGCGAAACGTTTCGACCCCTTCCGGTAGCACGACTGTGTTACCCTCTGCAGCGGCGAGAGCAACATCGACATCTCCAGGCATCATGACACCTGGTGGGATCTCGACATCAATTCTGTGGTAGTGAAGAGCGAAAACACTGGATCCATCATGTCAACGCCAGTCGGTAAAGACAAGTCACATACCCAACGCTATCGACTTACCACGACCAATTAAAAACGCCCCATGCCGTATACGAAGCAGCCTTTTGCCAATCTGGATACCCTTGAGCCCATGCTGCTGCAGGCTGCGATTGTGGATCAACATTCAGCAGACCCATTGTTTGCCCAATCTCGAGTCCTTTCTTGAGGAATACGAAAGCAAGTTCGTCTTGTCCATGCGTCACAGATGCCATGGACATAAGCTGCAGGGCAGACACGTTTGCTAATGTGACGGACTCATGGCGGCCCAGTTGGTCCCATTGAGCCTGGGCGCTATGTAGGAAGAGCGAACTCCAGCAGGCTGCCTTGGGATGTAAGGAAGTGTAAGCTTGCTAGCATTCTCGGTCAGATTCGGGCCATTGTTTCGGTCAAATGTACTTACACAAGCCCACGCTAGAAGAGCTGCTACCAGCAGCCGAGAGCAGAAATATGGTCGATTTTGAGAAAAGTCCCGAAGGAACAGATCCGCATTGAATAGAGGGAGAATTGGAAAGTCATTGTTGAGATACAACGCAATCACCCGAATCGCAATGTCATTAGGGATGGGTACGTCTGTCCACAGAGTTATATCAACCTGATGCAGAAGATCAATATGTTGTTTCGTCAAGTGCGATAAACTCTTGTACCAATCAGCAACGTCATTATTATCATATTCCTCTTCCTCGGCCGTATCAGGCGGTTCTGAGTGAGCGACATCCTCAAGAAGAAGACATTGTCCCAGCATTTTGGGTTTTCGAGGAACGAGGAGTGTCTCAAGAGGCAGCGAGTTGACAGCAATCGGCATCAAAACAGGATAGGCTATTGGATGCCGGACCATGAGCTCCTGTTCCATTGGATTGGAAGCTGGCGGTAAGAGACTTCCAAGAAGGCTGTACTGCGTCGGCGACGGGCATTTTGTGGACAAAGATCTCCGTGAAATGGATGATGACCCTGACGAAGATTCCGGACTGGTCGATGAAACGGCAGTGCATGTATCTCTCGGCATCTTCCGAAACATTTCAAAAAGCTCCAAAGCTTCGAAATACGGGAGCGTTGCCAAAAGTTCAGACAGGGCATTTGGATCGCGTCTCAACCTTGACAACCTTTCAAGCTGGACCGAACTAACCGGTGTTTGCGGTCCATCAAGATACTCGCATTCCAACTCACGCTCGGTACATTTCATACAAGCCGGCCGACTCCGGTCACACTGCGACACAGGTTTATGTCAGTAACTCGATACTTTTTAATATAATTTCATCGATAGCAAAGATGCGCCTAGTAGGACATTGTGCATATGAAATTTGACTACCGTGCCACATAATACGGGAATAGTGATGATGGCGACGGAGAAAGTGTCAGACCTTTTTCTTGCGCTTTCGACAAGGTTCGCAAGCAGGGACGTATCCAGCCTTGCGAGACGAAGGCAACTTTTCCTGCTGGACACCCGATGCCGACGCAATTGAGGCCCGAGATGGTTTCCGAGTTAGAGGTCGTAGCGGTTGCTGGGGAGCCATGATGCTCTATCGGAAACATGGACGAAAGGGAGACGAGAAAAGTGGAGGCTGAAAGAGAGAATAGGGACTTTTTTCTTCCTTGATGGAGAAATTGCGGGAGTCCAGGGGTTTCTCCCAGTAAGTAGTCCCGGGTAGGATTTTGCCACGGTTCCGGCTTAGCTTGAGAGCTTAGCTAGCCTGGACATATGCCGACTGACTCAGCTTTTGCATCACCATCTAAGCTTTTCCGGCCTGAGACTGCAATTAACTATCACGTTTCAACTGAGAAAGCAAAAAATGTATTTCCTCCTGGCAATGGCAGAGCTATGTCTTAAGCATGGGAGACGATTACGGTCACAAGAGTGCGCTCTAGAGAGGACCACACTGATACGAGATGTCTTGCCGTTGGGCTGGGATCTTACAAACTGCATTATCATATCGAAGAGAAATTTGCGGCTTCACTCATGACAGGCAAGCCAACATGCTCAACTATGTCTAAGTGAATATATTTCGTTGATTCGGGCTATCTATAGCAACGTCAGTACTGTAATTTGCCCTGGCTTATCACATTGTTGCTATTTTAGACGCCTGGCTGGGTTCCAGATCATTCCACTGCAGGTCTTCGATGCGATTATTTATTAGCCAGTCAGTACATAAGGTTTTATAGACCCTGTAGTAGATAAAAAGGTGTACCTGGTTATTCGCGAGTAACGTGGACTGCTGAATCCTCGACTGATGACTGCATCATGATGACCTCGGGCATATACATCCCGCTGACTCAGAAACTAGTACTTATCGTCATTCTACCAACCTCGACTCCGAACAACAATTCTCTGGAGTTGGAACTATTCACCATCAAGTCAGAGCTACGTTCTTAAAAGTGAAATTACTATCAAGGTTTAAATGCGGTAAAAACATCCGCGAACGAAGGATGGTTAATTGAGGGGTACATTCCATGCCGAGCTGTCAAAGCGGAATCTTCCGTTGCCGCTGTCGTACTAACTACATCAGTCTTCGGTTGTCACCCATAACATGCAACAGCGACATGTATTCTTTCTAGAAATTATCATTATACACAGACATTCCAAAGAAGACGAGTGTTTACTTGGTAAGAAAGCTAAAATAAATACTGTCATTGCCCATTCTAATGTCAGAAAATCAACATGCCCCTCAAGTCCGCATACCCTATACCGACCCACGGCCCAATCTCGGCAAAAAAGCCCACATAATAAAAACCCTTCATGCCTCACCAAAACTTCTTTCTTTCCTCTCCAAGCCCATCGCCCTCCCCAACGCTGCGTTTCCATGCTACAAACAGAGAGATTCCTCGCGAATCTCTCGAGATACGAGTCTTCTGGACACGAATCATTCATGCATGTGGGAAATTCGGAGTAAGCCTCAACCCCACCACCATCCGCTGTTCTCAGTGGTATTGATTGGCTGGTCTGCCGGTAACGGCCTGGCGTCAATGCTACGTCTGCAAATGATATCAGAAATCTCAGAGCGGCGCTCGTTTTCGTCGTACTCTATGGGAAGTCTTTGCGAGGCTTGTTTTGGACAAACTGAAGTGCGATACGCGGCGTCCTGTTTGCTTACGAGCAGGATGACTCAATTCCGATCACTCTGGGGAGGGCGATGGCTTCACCTTTTTTCCCAGGTCAGTACTTTCTTCGCTTTAAAAGAACAATACTAATGAGGTGGCGGTGGTAGGAAGGGAAGCTGATGGGCGGGAAGAAGAGGAGGAGGAGGAGGAAGTAAGAGGAGGAATTTTGTGTTTGTCATTTCGGTCGTTAAAATATGAATATTCTCAATCATCACTTTTTCATCTTGTCCTGAACCAAAACAATCCATCCATCAATCGCGAGGTATACACACTCATCTTAACCCATCCAGAAACACCGTCGAACGCCATAACCAACGCCTTACATCGTCAAAAATGCATCCTCGTTCGAACTCAAACATCACCCGAATCCAATCCCCTCACAATCGCATAACTCGTGCCCGCCGCCAACATACCAATGATGAGGGTCTGCACTGCTCCCCAGACTCCAGCACGATGGTTTCGAATGGCGACGTAGTTCTTGACGTATCCAAAGACCAACAATACCGCGACCGTGATACCGATCGAAACGAATAGCGCCTCGCGAACGCGTGACATAACAAAGTAGGGAATCATGGGGATGAGGCCGCCGATGAAGTAGCTCAGGCCCATAGTCACAGCGGAGATCCATGCGCGGTGTACGTTGGGCTCTTCGAGTCTCAGCTCAAAGTCCATCATGAAGCGCACCCATTCGCTGGGGTTCTTGCAAAGCTCGTCCACCAGCGGCGCGGCAGAGCTTCGCGAAACATTGTATCGCTGCAGCACATCATACACGCCCGTTCTCTCATCCGAGGGTCTGTTGTGCACCGCGAACTCCTTCTTCTCCGCTTGTGAATGGTACGCATCGCGCTCTGTGACAGCGGCGAGGTAGGCGCCCAGACCCATGCTGATCATGCCGGAAAAGAGCTCTGCCAGACCAGCAATGATGACAACCTTTGCGCTACCGAGACTGGACAGACCGGCTGTCAGGGCAAAGGGTACTGTGAGGCCGTCGGAGAAGCCAATGATGATGTCCCGTAGGATGTCGCTGTAGTCGACATGGCATTCTTCATGTTTACTCTGGCAGGGATGTAGAGGACGGGTGTCGTAGGGAGTGTGGTTGCTTTGGTAGGAGATTGAGCGCTCGATGGCGGGCTCTGAGGGGAGTAGGGGACGTGTTTCCGAGATGTGCGTCATTGTGACAGTGTAGTAGATGGCAAAAGTCTGGTGATAATTGTATGGTGTTTTGACTGATTCTGTACTTATAAATAGAACGACCGATTCGCCACAAAGTCTTGTCAATTTATAATCAACAACCACAATAGAAATTCGTGGATATTCTCTTAATATTGCCCATCTCAATTCGCCGTTCTTGACGGCCTGTCTTATACCCTTTGCTCGCTCTTTGTCTCTCCACCTGCTGCACAGACCGAACTCGACACTTCTCCGAAAGGGAATAGACCGAAGCCGAGTCCATCACCTCCCTGCGCATCATCGACCAATCAGAAGACGTGTATTCGTAATATGGTTGTAAACAGAGTCGGTATGGTTGTACCAAGACGAAGCTATGAATATGTACTCCATAGACTAGAATTAATTAATTAATAAAATAAAATTCCTTCAAAGACGGCGGAAAAGGGAAATTTTTATTAAATGCTCGCTCGGCTTATTCTTTGTACATGATTGGTTTAAACTCTCAAGGTTTTGTCTACAGCTTGGCATCACGCTTCTTGCGCTGGTACAGCATCACTTCAAAGCCCTGGACGCCACCATCGCGAATCACTCTTCGCAGAATCTTTCCACTTGGTGATTTGGGAATTGCCTTTACAAAGACAATTCCGCCGACAAGCCATTTGTACCTCGCAGCATGGCTCTCCACCAAAGTCTTGAGATCGTGCGCCAGTGTCTTGAGGTCAGCTTCTGACTTGTTCTGGTCTGCAGCTACCACATACGCGCGTGGCCACTCTGTCGCTTCGGTCTTGTCGTGTACTCCTACCACACCTGCGTCGGCCACGTCGTCGCTGCTGCAGAGGATAGCTTCAAGTTCTGCAGGCGCGACTTGGAAGGCGCGTACTTTGATAAGCTCTTTGATACGGTCGGTGATGCACAGGTTACCATCTGCGTCGAGCGTTCCTACATCGCCTGTTCGGAGCCAGCCGTCGGATGTGAGTGCTTCAGCTGTGACGCTCATGTCGGGCGTTTCACCACTTCCGAGACCTTGCGTGGGGACGTAAGCAGTCATCAAACCTGGCGATCGGACGAGAATCTCGCCCGGCGCACCAAAGGGAGCGGCTTTGGTGGTTGAGTCATCCGAAGACGACTCTGCCTCTCCCGATGCTGCGATCATGAGCTCCACGCCCCAGTGAGGCTTGCCTGTGTCGTTCTTGTAGCCGTGCATGTCCTTCTCTCGTAGACCTCTCTGCACCGTGATACTGCATGCTTCAGACATGCCGTAGCCCAATCGCACGAGGAAACCCAGTCGTTGGAAGACCTTTTCTACGACTTCGTGACCCAAAGGCGCACCTCCCGTCACACCTGCGACAACGCTGCTGAATGCGTTGCGACCACGTGCGTCGCGGCGTGCAAAAGGTTCAACGACTGGTGACTTGGCGAGCATGACTGCGACGGGCGGCGCCATGTGAAGGTAGGTGATTTGTCGTCGGGGAATAGCAGACAAGACAGTATCGAGTTTAAATGCAGGCATGGTAAACACGCTAGATCCGGTTGCAAAAGCCAGCAAAAAGATGTTGGTGAGGCCGAAGACGTGGTAGAATGGCACGTAGCCTAGCCATCGCTGGTGGAAGCCATAAAAGTCTGCGTCGTGCCACAGCGACGCGACGGAGAAGTTGATAGCTTGGTGGGAGAGCAGGACGCCCTTGGATCGGCCTGATGTGCCGGATGACCAGAGAATGACGGCTGTGCGCGTAGAAGCTGATTCAGGAGAGAAGGGGTGACCGGCAGTAAGAGGAGAGCTTGTGTTGACAAGGAGGTTCTTCCAGTCTCCGTCCTCAGCGTGAGAAGCGGGCGAGAGAGGATACAAGTCTCTAGCTACATCAACAGTGTAAACGCGCACGCTGTTCTTGTAGGCCTCATCTTCTTGTGACTCAAGGGCCTTCTCGACGCTATCAAGTAGAGCCTTTGCTGTGAAGAGGACGCGAGGGCGTGAGTTCTTGATGACCCATGCGAGTTCAGTAGTTGTCAGTGATGGTGAGGCGAGTGTGGCGGTGAGACCGGCTGCAATGGTGCCCATGAACAGAGTCGCAAACGGCAGACAATTGGGCAGCTGAATCAGAACGACGGGCGCGACTTCTGGACCTGTGCATGATGCTGTTGGGGGTAGAGTCTCGAGAGCATTTGGGTCGAGACCTAGAGATTGAAGGTTTGAAGCTAGAGTGAGGGCATCACGTTTCACGCGGGAGAATGTGAGGGGACGGTCTGATTGTGTTAGCGAGATGTTCAGTTGAAGGAATATAGTTTCACATGAGAATAAAGACGCGATCAATGAACTTACCGCTGGCGTGGTCAACAAAGATGGGTTGGTCTTCACGGATCTTGGGTACCCTTCTCGCCCTGGGCACAAAGTCACTCTCTTGCTGAAAAGGGTTGCTGAATACAAAGTCAAAGACATTTGCGCCAGGTACATTGGCGGGTTGTCCTACGTAAGCAGGCTGAGGCGTCTCTGTAGCCATGATGGATGTTTGTGATGCACCAGTTGCGGTGTAAATGTCCCCTTTGTGTTCTCTTTTGAGGTGTTTTTGTGTCGCCAAGGTAACGTGGTTGGCAGGGGTCAGTAGAGTAGTGATCGATCTAGGAGTGATGCTGTGATGAATCGTTCAAGTCTTGGTGAGAGACGTCTTATATTGAGGCTCTAGAATAGATTAGATTAGACTATATAGACCCTCTTACCTTGGGTATACCGATACGGATACCGTCAAGGTCGGGCCGGACGTGGAGATTGGAGAATGCGGAGACCCCGCGTTGACTTCCAGCGTCTACAAGGCACTGCGGCAATTGGCATCGGCTGCATTACCCCGCTATAAGCATCACCAATATGTCGAGGTCTGTAAGATTAGGTGTATAGGTAACTTCTTTTTGAAAGAAGATGTACTATATTTCTGTTAGTCAATTAATTTGAATGCGAATGATTTTATCGTATCAAACTCATTTCGGTCCTCTTCATATCTTGTTGCCGTGTAGAGTGACTTGTCGTTGGATATAAGAATATCCCCTTCTCCTCACCTCCACCCAAACGGGTAACCCGAGGCCTAAGCGCAGGGCTTCTTACTTTAACCAAGCTTCAAAATAAAGTTGCTCCTTTCCCCTGAATTAAAAATGCCCAGTTTGCTCACCTCGGTATAGATCAGAGAGCTTTGTTCGGCTCCTCAGCCTTCGGTAGAGCTGGCGGGTTGTATCACAGATGCGTAGATCTGCTGCAAGGTCGTGCCTTGCCCTAGCATGAGCAGGAGATAAACATATCGTGTATTCGTCTTTGCTGATTTTTCGTTATTATTAAAGGATTATTGAATCAAACTCATTCCATACAATTTCCAATAAACACTCGTGTTCTTTCCATTCTTGGACTGCTGTGTTTCTGTGGCCGTCTGTCCTCAAGTATTCCATGCTCTTCCTCGAATCCCAACATCCATTGCTACTCACTCTGGGCAGCTTGATTCGCTCTCGATATATCGTTGAGTGGTAGCAATAAAGCCGCTTCATGCACGCTATCCAAGAATCCATGAACCGACTGGGCGCTTCGAATCTGACGTAGCATCTCGTCCAACTCCTCGCCTTCCGCCATGCGGAGCACGTCGAAGACCATCAACAGACATTGGTATCGTTGCCCCACGTAGGGTAGTTCTTCGATATTGATGCCTCGTACGAAACGCGAGATCGGAAAGTGGCATTCTTGGTTCGACGATGAACAAGGCGTGCATTTCGGTTTACGGTTGTCGCACTGCGATTCTTTCTATCAGACGGGGCCAGATATGTCATGTTATTGGGGGACAAACCCTGACTTTCCGGCGTCTACAGCCTGTCGGTAGAGTCAGATTGATGTTTGGTCATCTGCTACGTGTGGGCCTACCATGACATGCAACAGAAACTTGAGATCTCTTTGTTATGCCCTCGCATACCTTGGATCTCGCGGTATCACGTGCCGGCGACGCGTTTCCCTTTGGGAGTATCTCCCTCATGATAGCGACTCTTGGTTTTCAGGATGCAAACTCACCCTTTCTTGACAATGGCCTTTGTCGACAAAATGCGAGCAAGAGATAGAGTCGACGTTGTTATAAGGCGTTGTTCGTGTTTGCCATGTGGCGATAGGTTCGTGACATCAGCTTTACCGAATTCGATCATCTAGAAGCGAAACAGCCGGGGGAATTCCGGCAATAAGGGAATCTGATTCGAGGAAGCTCTGAGGAACGAGGCTGACAGGCGCCTTTCTCATGTAAGGGAGATGTCATTGCCACACGACGTTGGGACTTGGTCCATTGCTCAGAGGGAATCTCGATATATATACGACAGTCATATCCCGAATAGCATCTTGTGTTATCATGTTGAGGAGAATCATTGATTCTGACGTGACCCTTTGGTGATCAGAGCATAATGTTGAGTGGCATGACGAAAATCACTCGCCATTGCAAGTCACAGGACATGTATTTCACAATATTTATCGCGATGCATATTTCATAGCTTATCAAGGAACAATTAACCGTGTTTTAGAATAAAAAACTATGAGTGTAGAAAGGCAGTCTGTTGAGGGGTGATTGACGGCCAGTCCATGAGTGGTCAGGCTCGCGTTAAAAATGCTCCGGCCATTCTGTAGCATCGCTCTGTAGCTGTGGAGTGTCTAGTCACAGTGCTACTTATTCAAGAGAGACCTACTTGGGAGTTAAATTTAACAACAGTCGAGGCCTTGTGTATAAGCCAAATGCAGATAGAGCCAAAGAGTAAACCGTGCACTCGCAGTGAACTAACAAGTCTTCAGATGCCGACAGCGCTTGGCTCTACTTGGGGCTATCCAAGCAGGAGACAGACCTGGGGATAATCAGTAAGCGGTTTGGAACTCCACTGAGGCCTCTAGTCCACCAATAGCCAGGGCATGGGTGAAGGCGACTTGTCTGATGGTTACTAGCGGACAATTGAACGGGGATAGGACATTCCCTCCACCAGAGGGGTCAGTGCAGTTGAAAAAGGAGGGACACGCAGGCTTACCAACGACGAACTAACCCTTATCAGTCCTCGGGGCGCAGGAAGATTTAACTACTAAAGCATAAGAGATATAATTATTAGGACAGCTTATGCTTATTAGAAGAGACTCTTAGGCTCTTTATTTTTTGCATCCTAAGCTTGCGTCTGATATTTTATTTCCTCCCCTAGTCAGTCCAGTCCTGCGTGTGCTATTCGGATTGGGCTGCATGGGCTTGTCAAGGCTGTAGTTCCGTCATGAGCCACTCGCCACTGTTGGAACTTCTCCGTGGCCTCTACGCGCTCTCCATGGTGGGTGCTCAGGCATGCAAAAGACTCCGTTGAATCCTGACTAGTGCATCAAGCGTGCACCACATCTTCAGTCCCTTGGGGCTAGCATAGCCCTGCCAGATCCGTAAGAAGGGTCTGATGATCCATCACAATAGCACAATAGCACAATAGCTAGAGCCACTCCCATGCAGTTGCGACGGCGGAGACGCAAGTAACGTAGCGCCTATGACGGCGGCGGATAAGTGACACCGCTGCGTGATGATGCATCCTTGAGATAATCAGACCAAGGGTGCGCGATACAAGCGAGATCCTTTGTCCTTGCACTGTGGTCGTCTGGTGGAGAGATGCATAATCTAGTTCCAGAGAAGAACAGCGAGAGACCCTGGTATCCGGAGTTGCTCCGGTGTCTTTGGCACGTCTGTACAAGGCAGCCTACGGGATGGGCCGATCAAGGTAAACGGTGGTAATCGGAGCCCTGATGCGATGGAACGCTGTGTAGTACAACGCTTGCTGACACAATGGTAATTGAATAGGCTTAAGTAGCGGTATGGCAACACTGAAAATTTCAGCGCAGGGCTCATTGTGCTGTAACGTTAGGACGATTGGGTTGTGAAAAGGGGGTTGTGGCAACAGTAATGAAGGCATCATAGGAGGCGTTTAGAATATTACATCGAATGGGATAGTATCCATGCACGTCTTTGATAGTCCTGCTAGTGCGCCTGAAATACACAACAAATATCAGGGAAGATGTGCTCAAGGTACAGCAATGTTAGGGAGACATAGTCACTTCACCGTTGGAAAACGCAAGGGGTGCTCGCGAGACTCCAATGAGACGCGCAGTGATCGGAAGAGGAACTATAGGTAAGTTGACTGACTATAGGACATAGTTGAATCAAGTTTTTGCTGCCGATCCTAGAGCACAAAGCTTGTCAAGGTTTATTGTTGAAGTCATCGGAGTATAATGCCCCTTCTTGTGAAGTCATAACAAGAAACGTGTTGTAAAGAAGCGTAACGCACGGCAACTAATTCAAATATTCCTGATCCAGCTCACAGTCTCAAGCAACCAAATGGCATTACCGCATATAGAGGCTTCACGAGACGCTAAACTACAGCATGATATACAAGACGGACTCAAGATTCCAACACAGTGGAGGAGGGTAAGAGAGACCAACAAGAACACGGTTACTTCGACGCAGGACACAGTACCTCTTTACGATAGTGTAATAGGGTACGAGAATCCTTTCCTGACGCTGCAGACTTGTGAAGGACTGTAGTTGTTGTTGACGGGGAAGCAAGGGCCACGCGCTCGTGTCGCTTTGCGTCTTGGGGAAGAGAGCATGGACGGTATATTTGTCAAAATAGGTGGCCGCATAGTAGTTATCACTATAACCGACGCGTCGGTACATATAGGGTAGAGTAATCGGCGTTGCGGTAGGTGTTTCGAGAATCGTCGTGTCATCGTGGATATAGACTCGGTCTCGATTGTTCATATCAAGAAGGTGTCGTTGATCGGACTATGTTACTCAAAACCCTTAGCTAAAGGTACGAAGATAATGTATCGGTATGGACTAGGGTTGGCGTCGCTCTGTAGCTGCTGTGTCGGTCGAAATCTTCGACGGTGGTGATCCGTTCGAAATGGTAGGTTCGAAAGCGTCAATTCTTGATCCATTCTTTAGACATATTGTAGCAGAGGGTCGAGAGTATATCGGCAACTTGGCGAGCCATCGGGATGTGGTATCTTTGTTTCGTGTTTGGGAATGTCGAGTATCGTGGAACGAGGAATGTAGATGGAGAAAGGGAGATTTGTACGGAACTGCGCTGCAAGATTAGGAAATGAGCATGGGAAACTTGGGCAGAGGACCTGGGAGGTTTAAGAGAAATCAACAAATCACTTGGAATAAATGTTCCGTCAATATGATGAATGTTTGACGAGGCCAAGGATGTTGTTGTATTGTGAAGATTAGGGGGAGAGTGTCCGAGAACATCGTATTGTATCCACCTGTAAGGTTGACAAGTCGCTGAAGATGTTCAACCAACACATAACACTACTAACGAGAAATAAATAATACGTTTAGCAAAGACCTAATGGAATAAACATATGTATAGATTCAACCAAGTTAATATGGTTCCCCAGGAATCAATTCTTCCATCAATGTTGCATCAGCTAACATCACAACGTCTGGAATGTCGACCGCATCACAGTGCCCAATTGCTCAGCGAAAATATTATGATTTGGAATGGTATCAAAATATTTACATTTGGAACATATTACAGAGAGTTTCTTAACGGTAAAAAAGAATCTTTGCTTGTCTGTAGGTGCAGGCAATTCACGACGAGGAGTAGGAAGAGGCTTTGACCCTACCAAGACGGCCATGAAGACTCTCACCATAACTATCCAGCCAGTAACACAATGGCAACCGTCATTATGAGCAACTTTTAGTTTTCTTGGAAAAATTTACTGAAACATGATCGCCCTTGCATGCATTTTAATGCACAGAGTCATTCAAGATGACAATGTCACAGTATTTCGACTCGAAAACAGGATCGAGATACACAACAACTGCCGATTGCTTCTAAAAAGTAAATTGTAAAGCAACTCAGGTTGAGCTAAGATTGGTCGAAATCTCAACCTCGGAGACCATGTCCGTGTGATGCTGAGTGGTCAGATGGACTCAACGGCGTCACATTCCGCTTTTATGTGATTGGCTCAAGTCTTGACAAGCAGGCTTCATCGGCGAGATGCTGAATGGACGACAGAGGAAGACGGAGAGGGCATCCGTCTGGCTATGATTGGTTGAAACTCCTCAACAAAGATTCATTCATTTGACTATCTGACGTACTCTTGTTTTGTTCCACAACAGGGAGATGAAGAACTTTATCTCTTTTCATTGTAAGATATCTGTCCACGCATGTCACTCTCCATCTCAATTCGGGGTTTGACGCCGTCTATGCATGATTGGTAGTAGCCACTGTATCACAACAGTCTCTAACATGATATTCATGATATTCATCTTCGACCTCGTCTTGCCCGCTATTGCATCAATCACCAATTCTACAGTGACTATCGTCGTATAACTCTCGGGTCTACTGTGACAGAGCCCGACTTTTTAGGGGAGGCGGATGATCCTCCGAGCATGAAACTATACTAGAAGCAGCCAAGTCTTGCAGCCGCATGGAGAAGACGGGGCCAGAAGCTGAAAAAGTTCGAGACACGGGAAAGAAAACGTCAAACCAAGATGAGTAAACAACCCGTGATCCTGGTTATCGCTCACCCCAACATCAAGTCCAGTATTACCCAAGGCATGATGGCTGTATCGTATCAAACTCCCTGCTTACGGCGCAGCACTATAACTCTGCACTTTAACCCACCTTAATCTTGACAGAAGTGACGGGGTAAGACTACTGCTGCAGGTAAGCTCAAGGGTAATGCCAAGAGTTCCAAGATCCAGACAGTAATTTGCAGAGCTAGTTTAGTTTCCGGTCGTTGAATGGAGTCTACAAGAAAGTCTACTGTATTCCCGGTGGCTGGTTCATACTGTGGTACCGCTGGGTGTGGAGCTATATGGTATCAGTTATCTTCACACCGTGCCATGTTCCACCTGCATCCTCTTCTTTCGTATTTCTCCGTGGGTGTAGAGCTTAACTGTGCCATAGCGTTCATGTCAGGTACCGGCGCATAGCTATCGAAAACTTGAATCTCGTCACCAGGTGCCGGTGGTGGTGGATAGGCAGGGTAGACGCTACTCATGGCAAATAGAAAGACGAACCAAGTCTTTACATATCCGAGTCAGTCTAGCCTCAATGCCAAACAGACCAAAAGTTAAAACGAATCTTTTGGTGCGTGATTATTGTAATCAGCTCGCTGGGGTGGGTTGTGAAGTGGATATCTGCTAACTCAGGCAGGGGGATACGAGCTTGGACGGAGATCTTGGATGAATGGAAAGCAAGAGGTTACGACTTTTTAAGTAGTTTAATAAAAAAAAGCATTGGACATGGAGACAACGGGAAATAAATGAAGAAGGAAAAGCTCTTTTGAACCATGCCAAAAGTGGCGGATACGTACACACTGCCATGGTTGAGGCGTTGATCAGCAAGGGAGAGAGGGGTCTCTGAGAAAAAGGTCTTGGGAATTGAAGTCATGTGGAAAGGGAAAAGAAAGGAAAAGGGTCGAAATAGGCGAGTGAGACTGATGGAACGAAAGCAACCAAGCTTGTATCGTATGTACAGTACTGTGCCAGAGTGGATTCAGGCGGCTGCACTATAACAAACTATCAAGTGGCTACTGTACGGATTCACTGTAATAAGTTAATGCGGAGAGATGCTAGACTAGAGACTGTCTGACATGGACAGATTAGCATTCAACGGTCTGGGTTTCCGAGTAAAGACGGAATTGACTCTGGAATAGTCTACACATGCTGTCTACTACGTAATGAACAAGATGTATCATCATAATGAGCTTTCCACAACGTTGAATTGGTCGATCAATCCTCATTGAGGCTGCATCGATACAGGACACTCCAGCATTGCATTATTAGAAAGAGGGTCCATCTTGGTGGAAGAAATTGCAGCCAACAGATCAAGCCGGAGACGATGGCAACAACGGCTAGCCCACCCAGCAGCCATGATGCACCATAACAATGACACATCATATATAATAGATAGTAATTTGGGAACCGCACGACATCTCCCGAGTGTCTGGAACAAAACCTGCTCCCGAACAGGCTAGTTGCAGTACAAGAGAGACAGAGGGGAATAAGGAGGAATGATGCCTGTGAGCCAAGTGTAATGGGCTAGACTTGGTATAGTTTAGCCTCCTATGGCAGAGCAAACAATGCAGGGAACAAGAAGAGACAGAAGCAAAGATGATGCTCCGAGGGGCGAGGGGCTGAAGCCCGACTGAAAGGAACAACGATTGGCTACGGAAATATTATCCGAGACTTATGATTGGTGGACTGAAGTCCGCCAAATGTGGTTGGATCAGTAGCATGTATTAAATGGAGTCACCGCTCATGACGGAATGTCATTGAAGTTGAGCCAGGGCCAAAGTCAGGGGAGCGATTTGACTATTATCACAGAGAGGGCCAGTTTATTGACTTGCAAACGGCAGATGGAAATGAATTGGAGTTATATATGCAACACCAGAGGAAAAAGGAAAAGAAGAGGCAAAAAGAGGACAGACATGGTGTTTTGGCATGAAAGTTACCATCCTACCCTGAAATTGGCTGCCTAGGATGACTGGTAGCCTACGTTGAATAACGAAAATGCGTTATAAGACAGAAAAAACCGATAAGAAGACGAAAACTTGACCAAAGAAAGAGCTAAGTTACGCAGAGTGGAATATCTCAAATTGAGGACATGTTATAGAACACGATGGTTGTCCCGTCTTGTCCTTTTGAGACATCACTCAACCAAGATAATAACTTGAAATCCTAGTGGTTGATTGTCATTCTGGACCAATGAGACCTTTAGGAGGTGACCCCGTCGTTGTACATAAATTGAACCCTGCTGCCGAGGGAACAAACTCTTGGCTTGAGAGATTTGCAACCATTACCTCGTACTCAATTATTCAGTGGTTCTCCCTCATACAATCAATCGATCGATCACGAATCGATCGACTCGATCCTACACGATTTCGCCCTTCATTTGTAGTTTTGCAAGACCTATCTGCTCCAGATATTTCGCTATGTCGAAGCCAACTTGGGTGTATCTGTAGTCTCTACTGTCAATCTACCACGCTGCAACAGGTTTTCCAACCAGACTAAAAAAGGTACTTGCAGCAGATTGAAACATAAATCATGTTAATGTTGTTTATTGTTGCACATTCCTGCAAAGCCATGACGGGGCGTTTGCGTCGATGCGTCGCGACCTCAAGCCACCGCCGCCATCACTGCATCCATGTAAATGCTTTCTTTGCCCTTGTCGTGATTTCATGCGAGCTTTCCTTATGCTGCTACAATGCATGAATGGTCAATGAGAAACGCGTGTGTCTTGTTGGCTCAACAAAATCAGACAGAGTATCGCCAGTCTCTGGGGATGTTATGACCGAAGGTCATACGGACTCCGACATCGAGTAAGAATGTCTGAGATGGTAAGGTCGTGACCAGACAAAACAATGAGCTGCTGACATTGTAAATTTGTTCTGGATTCCACTGCAAGACAGCACACTCCCCTCCTCGTCATGATCTACAGCATTATGTCCCTTGCGGCTTAGACCATGCGGAAAACTCCTCCAGGAAAGGTTTATTCACGCGAACATGTACGTTGCAGACGAAAGATAACGCTTTCTCCGCTCAAGTATCTAGGACACGGAGATTGAACCGGATTGGAGTGACCTAGGCGGGGGTGAGATATTTAGATCACTGCATAGGTATGCTTCTTTGCATCCTGCAGGTTATATCCTCCGTAAGGATATGTCCTTGCCTATTTATCCAGAATGATGACCGGATCATGCTGTTCTACCTCACTTACTCAACAGCAACGCGGTCAATGGTCAACTTGCATGCATCTGGTTCTCCTGGCTAGGAGTTGGAGACTTCACAGGTTGTCGATCCCTAACGGTGCGAATGCAACTTCGGTATCTTCCCCAGGGGATTGACGCTTGTAGGCGCGGGAAATAATGCCCTGGAAATGGTATCTTGGATGATCATGAACCACCATCAAACAAGACTACGCGGTTGTTTATTTCCAATGATAACACATCATGATGGTATGACAGATGAGTGATTGTAAAAATGATTCTGGTCGACTGGTGGCAACATGGTGACAGTTGGGAGCAGCAGGCCATCAGCATTCATGATTCTGTTTGCATCCTCTACAATACAGCAAATGAAGACGGAATGAGCTCATAACTATTTTACGAAAACCAAGATGGTACCGAGATCGTAGAGCTTAAAGGATGACGTGTCCAGTTTTGAAGTTCCATGTGTGCAATCTCACGGTGCAATGACAAGACGTGGAGCAGGCCTCCGAGAGTAGGGTCTTTTAGACTGGGTCTGTAGAGTACCCCTGAGGTATTTGATCCAGTGGAACGACTACTTGATAGCTTTGTCCTGTGTTTGGTATCAACACTGGGAGGGATGAGCCTGTATATCTCTTTGACCATACTGTCCTGACAAATGGATTCTTCTGGTAATGGAAACTTTCGTTAAGGCAATTTGTTCAGGGGCTGCCAGGGAGTTGCAGTAATGCTACGGCGTCCAAGTTCAAGTGCCGAGCTTTATTGTCTGGAGCTAACAACTGGTGGATCCTTTTACCTGTTGGGACTACTTTTCTCTTTGAGATTTATCCGTGGCTTTTCTCCCTGAATGTCATTTTACTACATTGCTGTCTGTTATAATCATCGTACCTTTTCGAGTTGTTGTTTTGCTATAGCTGCATACCTCACTTCCTCTAAACCACAATGATTCACTGCAACAATGCTTTTGGTAACCAAGACATATCTCCTGGAGCTCACAGCCGTGGAGATTTCATTTCCCTCCTTTCAAAAGCGATTTCGAAAACATGTTAGCCCGAACTTCTCCGTCTTCTCCAAATGTCCTCGCTCGTTCAGCTCTTCACCCACCAGAAACATTCCCACCTCCGACTTCAGCTCCAACATTCCGTGCTTCTCCTAAAGAAGACCTCTCAGATGTCACTGAAAGAACACTAACCCGCAACAGAAGCGAAAGTGTGCCCCCAATCCCTCGCTCCGACCTCAACTCGCGACAGTATCTTTTCGAAGCGCTTGAACTTGGCTGCTACTTCCTTCGACATCCGCGACCTATCCTTTCGGCCGACGACCTTGACGAGATCGAGTTGACGCGATGCTTTGAAATACTTCACGCCTGCCATATCGCCAGCGATGATACCGCGACACTCCATTCGACTAAGAACACTATGGAGGAGTTTCTGAAGGCTGTCTTCAATGGATGGATTGCGAATGGCGATGGAGTGAGTGACAAGCCGACAATGGATTTTGTCGTGAGAGAGTACTTGGAAGTTGGCTACATCTGCAGTAAGACTCTCCTTACGTATATCATTATCAAGCTACACTAGTATTGAATTTCTCAGGCCAACCAACCCAGCATCGAATCGTGTCTGCCTGCAACAACTCCCTGGCCTGCCAGACTCCCGTCTACGGTATCGCGACTTACAAGAGCTCCCCGGCACAACTCAGCATCAGCTTCTCAACACACGAACCCCCTCGTTCCACGAGGGAGGCTCTCGGAGGGATATTTTGTCCCATGGAGCGAGCTGACGTGCGATTTCAAGACGAGAGTGATTGGACGGTTGAGCTGAGACAGAGCATGAAGAGGTCCTGCACAAAAAAGGTGCACAGGTATAACAAGCGCCTTGCCGTTTGGAACGTAAGAGTCTTGGCCAGAGGCTGGGCCAAGGGAAGCATTTGGATGGGAAAGGATGTCGACGTCCTTTCATTTGTGCCGAAGGGAGCCGTCGATGCTGCTTTCGCTATGATGGGACAGTTTTGAGGGTGTGAGCAAGGATTGAACTGCCTCAGAGATTGGACACTTGGACATGGAGCTATGCGAATGACTGACGACACTAAATGAATACGGACGACGGTTATAAATTGGAAGAAGGCGTTATCAAATCCAAGGAGTTTTGGGAGCTTATGAACGGCACATGCTCGGTACGAAACAGAAAGGTTGACCACAATGCTGTTGATAACAAAACGGAATAGCACAAGGGTCTCATCCAAGCACGATAAACTGACTAACAGCGGCCAGTTCTACTAATACCTTAGAACACGATAGCCCCATATGGACGAGACAAATTGGCTTCTTTTTATTATGCAGTCCGGCCTAGTCTACTTCCTGTAAGTGCTTCTTGATCGACCTTAGTCCATCCAAATGGGAGTGATCATGTCCTTCGTGGTCCTCCTCTCCATCCCCAGACCAATCTGGAAACCCATCATCAAACAGATCCTCCAAACCCTCGCGTTTCTCCTCATCACTCTTCCCTTCATCTCTCATGACACTCTCCCACTGCTTAAACTCGGCATCTGTCAGCAGACACTCATCCAACACCTTCTCCAGCGCCTTGTGATCCAAATTCTCGCCGATAAAAACCAGCTCCTGGCGTCTATCGCCCCATTCACCACCCTTCTTGATATCGTGTTGCACAAGACTATCCACTTCTGCGTCTCCTGTCGTGTAGTCCTCTGGGGGGAGTGTGCAGAACCACGGTCTTCCACCCGTCATGGTGAGCATCGCACCGGCTTGCGACCAGTCTCCTGCGCGATGAGGACGTGTGGCCAGTAGGAACTCACCCTTTGATCGGAAGAGACGAGCAAAGATGGGATGGTTGCGCTTAGTTTCGAGGATAACTTCGTTGGGTGGTGGGAAGAGTTCTTCTGTTTCGTCCATATCCTCTTCGTTGACCTTTTGCTTCTTTGATGCCGGCTCTGGTGAAGGCACTGACTCGATGGTTGAAAGCGAGCTCCGTGGTGATGAAGGAGCAGAGCGTTTACCACGCGATGAAGAGGAGTCTTCGGTGTATTGGTCGACTTCTGGAGCTGATTCTTGAGCATCTGTGTAGTCGACCATCTCAATGTCGTCCTCCGTCTCTGTCTCCTCCTCATCATCTTCCTCATCTTCATCGTCGTCTTCAGGCTGCTCAAGTTGAAGAATGAACTTGTCGTAGAGCAATGCCCAAAGTCGACGAGGATGGAAGGGTCTGTGACGGCTGTAGATACAGCTGCGGACAGAGTACTCTTCCGTCTCAGGCTTGGGTGTAAGGACATTACGTCCATTGACCTAGTGTTGTTAGCATACGGGAGGTTGGGTCTGCCATATGTGTGACCTACCTCGCGAACAGTCATGGCGTGAAGATCTTGAAGCCAGCCGTAACCAGATTGTGCAACTTGGAGGTTGAACATTCCTGTATTGACAATTTGCTTGACATCAACCTTTCCGTAGCTTGACTCGATAATCTTTGCTCTATGATTGAGCTTCTTGATCAAATCTAACAAACGAGGCTTCGTTGAGCGATCGACCTGGACATTTGTCAGTCGTGTCGAACGAATAGAAGGCACATAGTTCACCAACCATATCGAGCTTGTTGAGGATAATAACATCCGCAAACTCAATCTGGTCAACCATAAGATCTGAAACCGTTCTTTCATCCTCTGGTGTAACATCGTCTCGTCGTGAGGACAGAAGATCACTCGTGTCAAAGTCATGCAGCATGGTGAAGGCATCAATGACAGTGACAGTGGTGTCAAGTCTGGCGAACTTCTCGAGGCCGCCCGCTTCCTTTCTACAACCGTGTCAGTAACGGTCCCAAACAACCCTCACGAGTAAGGGATATTGGAATGACCTACAATTGCTTGAGAACTTTGACCATATCGGCGTCAAGTCCAGGTGCACCTTCGATCGACCCCATAGCATCCATCTGCTCTGCCAAACGCGAGTCAAACGTCTCAGCAACTTGTTCGGGCTCGCTGATACCGCTGCTTTCAATGATGATGTAGTCAAACTCTTGAAGTTGAGCCAGACGAACAAGCTCTTCCAGAAGATCTCCTCGCAAGGTGCAGCAGATGCAACCATTTTGAAGAGCAATGACCTTTTCTTCAGTCTTGTTGATGCGATGGGTTTGTTTTATGAGGGATGCATCGACGTTGATACTATATGATCAGATCAAGGGACTCGGGTTTGAGGTGGTGGAAGACTTACGCTCCTATGTCGTTGACTACCACTGCGATGCGAAGGCCATGTTCACTTCGGAGGATGTGTTGTAGAAGAGTTGTTTTTCCAGCTCCCTGTATCAATTAGCAAGGGCCTGGCCCAGAAAGCTGGGAGACATACAAGGAAGCCAGAAAGAAGCGTTACTGGCAATGCCTTTGGAGGAACGCTGGGTTTTCTGGAACCCTTGTTCTTGCTACTCTTCTTAACTTTGACGTTGGCCATTTTGCACGCCGTAACCGAACAAGAGATGAACAAAGAGTGATGATAGAATGATTGACCTAAGAAAGAGAAAATGTAGATTTGTTCTCCTCAACCTACGTATTTCTACTTGTTCTTGACTTACACGAGGCATCGCCTGTGCTCATCAAGGTATGGTCCATGGAGGCCATCAGGGTGGATAGTGTAAGTACCCTGATGACAACTTGGACGACTCGATTGGCTCCGGTTGGCAAAAGCCGGAAATGGGGACTTGGTCTAAAATCCTTACGGGTCTAGTTGCCCGCGGAGGAGGAACCAGGAGATGCGGGGCCGCCAAAAGGGTTGACGGCATTCAGGGCCAGGGGATGAGGCCAACCAGGTAGAACATGATTCTAAGCACCAACTTTGTTGACTGGAATGGCATCATTGCTCATGTTATGTTTCTCTATGGTCATGCAACAACACTATATTTTGTGTTTAGTTGTTATACTCATAGCCAGTCTAAGACAACAGCAGGACATGGCCGTCGACCCGTTTCACAGCACATACATGTGCATTGTCAACTCAATCAGGCTGATTGGCTCAACAATTAACTGGCAATACTTAAAGTCAATTCGGACCAAACGCTTTCTACAATGATGCCCACCCTGTTGACCTGTTGAGAACCTTGATGTCTTGAATCAGAGTTCTTCCATCATTGGCAAAAATGATGCAATTAGACTACCTGATAAGAAATCGACTGGAAAAAAGTTTGAAGCGGATCGAAAAAGCTACTAGATATTTCTAGACTGTTATATACTTGACAATTTCTCTATGCTAACCGCTCAGTGGTTTATATGTTCAATTAAAAGCAATCGGTATGGTTGAATTAGGTTCCTCAATGAATTCCCGTATGCCAATGCGTCACTCGAGTCCAGGATCAAGCACGGAAGGCGTGTTGATACCGCTGAAGAATAATTCGGACCCCGGCCAGCTGGTTCGGCCCAAACAGTATGTGGATTTCCAGACGAACCAGACAACCCACCGTTTTTCTGCAGCCGCACACCATGCCAGATTGAGGACAATAACCGAAAAGATGACCAAAAAAAATATCAGGACGAAGAGAAAAAGAAATGCGACCGAGGGGAATCGAACCCCTCTCTAACGCTACCTTTTTTCAATGGAAGGCGTTAATGCTAACCACTACACCACGGTCGCTGGTAACTGGTTGTTGTGAGCTTATTCACAAAAGCGTATATATCTTTCATGTGGAAAGAGGTAAATTATCGGTTGCGGAAAGGCACGTTTAGGTGGGGTCGCGCAATTCATTGGGTAACTTCATATTGTCTAGATGGGCTTTTAGCTCTCTAAATAATCACTGAGCTCACATGTGCCATTGTCCTTAAAAGATAAATATTATCCCGAATTATTGGCTGAGGTAAGTGATTAAGTTGCTCTTCAATTTTGTTACTGTACACAATCAGCTCTACGCGACTCACGCAGTTTCGTATCACCGGTTCCGCCATCTCTTCGACATGGCCAAGGACATGAAGCATCTTGATGACCCCGATTGATCATAGCGAAACCCCATAGAGAAACAAACCAGGAACTGTAAGTCCAATAGACTTAGTCCTTGAGGGTGCTTGGAGTATTAGACATAGTATGAGTGAAACAAAAATCTTATCCTTAACCTAATAATATGCTCTACATAGAAGCTATAGTGTATAGATACATTGCAGAGACTTAGCACTACTTAAGATATAAAGAACCTAGTTTATTAATAAGTATATTAATAGTAGCAAGTAATACTACAGTACTCCGGTATATTGTATTAATACTGCTCGCTCAATTGAGGTGGCCTGAAGTTACTAATGAGTTGAACTTTTTAGGCATTATCCCCCTGGAGATAAGTTAATAACGCATAGAGCCTGTAAAGTATAATGTTGGCCCATCTTTGGGCCACGCCGAGATGAACGCCGAGCTAAACCGTATATGTCATTGATCATCATCATCAATATTGCTTTTAAATCAATTCCTTTGATTCCAAGAGTTGCCTGATCTCGACCAGCGTGATCGGCTTGGTCAAGAACAAGTCAATGCCACTTAGCACTGCTTCCTGCTGCGCATCACAAGATGCCAATCCAGTAAGTGCAAAGATACTGCATCTGGGAACACCGGATTCGGCCGCAAACGCACGTATGCAGCGTGTTGCTTCAAAACCGTTCATGACCGGCATGGATATGTCCATAAACACGCACTTATAACTCCTCGGGTTCGCTTTGTACTTGTCCACAGCCTCTTGGCCGTTGGTAGCAGTGCTGTATCGCATCTTCAACTTTTTCATAAACATGACGAGCATCTTTAGGTTAATGGGGTTGTCATCAACAAGCAGAAACATTTCTTCTGATGACGTGGTATCACACAAACGACTTTCTTTTTCTGAAGGTATGATGGCTGGTGAGTGAAGCGGCTTTGGAGACAGATACCCTTCCGATGGCGTGACAGGTGTAGGTAGATCCAACAGTCCAGTTGTAAAAACATTTGGCTTCTCACAGTCGACTGAAGGCGGTGTTGGAGGATGCAGTTGCCTCTGGAAGACAGCATCTCCATCAAGTACCCTCCTCTTTGGGGTCGGTCTTTGGGTCTGCTGCTTGCTTTGCTTAAACCGCGACAAGATCCGCTGCAACTTTCGTGGCCCAACACTATCGATAAATTAGTATGATGGGACAAGACCCAAATAGTTGATAGACTTACGGCCGATGTGTAAAAATGACTGATTGCTCATTATCTGCACTGTTATGCTCGACCTTGCCTGCTGACTCTAGCTTTCGAGCTACAACCGCATTTCGACAGATAACCACAATTGAGGTAGATTTGTGATTCTGTGTGAGCACTTTGGCATTACCCAACGAACTCTCATCGCAAATCACGACTTGTGGAACTTGGTCTTGGACAACTGGCAACTCGACAAGGTGTAATGCCAACCAGCCCGAACAAATAGCGGAAACAGTGTCCCTGTCACTGGTCAGGTTGTTCCAAGAAAGAACGGTGGCAATTTCAGCTCCCGGGTCCTCAAAGCCCATGACGCAAACTCTCAATCCTTCCAAATCCTTGTTCAAGGGCGGTTGCGGGACCGTATTAGAGGCATCAGCGCCCTGGACAGGCTCCTCACTCAGCTTCAGCGGTAGGCTAACACGCACTGCAGTACCAACAGAAATAGCACTTTGGACCTCAACGTTACCGCCGAGAGCCTGTGTGATTCTTCTGACGATACTTAGACCCAACCCAGTCCCTGCGTCCATGATATTCTGCTGAGTGAAGGGGCTAAAGACATCATTGGCAAGAAACTCAGAGCTCATTCCACAGCCTGTATCACTGATAGTGAATTTCACAAGATGCACCGAGGCGTCGTCTGTTTCTGACTGTTCCACTTGAACGTGGATCGTACCGGTAGATGTGAATCGGAGCGAGTTTCCCAGGATGTTCATAATTATGCGTCGAATCGCACCAGGCTGTACGTGGAATTTCCAGTTGGATCCCGGTTCAAAATTGACAATGAGTTCAACTTTATCCCCGGAAGATCCAAGAGTTTGTTTCTGGAACTCGTGGCCCAGATGTACGCTTTCCACCACATCCTCTATCAAGTGTGGGAGGTCAACATCCGAGGCAATACTCATCATACCTGCTTCAATACTGTTATTTCGAGAAGAACGAATAGTCCTACTATCCACATCAGTGTATGTGTACCGGGAGCTTTTTTCGAGCGATGTTGTAAAGTGGTTGATCTTGCTCCAATCGAGGATCTGATCGATGGTGTCCAACAGAGTACGGCTGCAAGCTTCGACCGAGAGAAGTGCGTCGTCCTGTGACTGATTCAACTTACCAGCACGCAAGACTCCTGCGCCAAAGAAGATACCGTGGAGCGGCGAGCGCAACTCGTGGGATATAGAGTCCAGGACATCCAACTTGGAGAATTCTACCTGACGTTCTTTGATAAACGATACTTCAGCCATGAGAACCGCCCCAAGGGCTCGCAAATAACTGAGCTCCCTCTTGGGCGAGAAAACCCGGCTGGCCTTGTTGGTATATGCAAAGCCACCGGCGAACCAGCGCCGTTTCTGGGCATTCCAAATGGGAAAAAAGGCCACACTTGTTGCACCTGGAAGAAGCGCCGTTATGGCCTTTTTCAGCTGATGTGCTGGGGTATGGTCTGAGTCAATAGCTGATTGCTCGTCTGACTCTTCTGATGCATGGTCATGGTCAGAAACCTCCGAGGATGCGTCATCGCTTAGGTTATCACTGGCGTCCTCATCGATATTGGAAAAGGTCCATATCGTCCCACGCGGGTAATGACGAAGTAAGCTCTTCAAAATTGAGGTCGGCAGGCTCGAGTGACCAAAGTAAGAAGTGGCATCTTGGTGTGAGTCAGCTGCGACAGAGGAGCTGAGGACGGAACTCAGATCATCAACACCGAGCTTATCGTTCTTGGATGTGCCGGCGGAAAGAGGCCCCTCCGTTCCAGGGCTGCGATGCGTGCGGGAGGCATCGAGAAGCAATAGTCCATCAACCTCGAGTGCATCTCGCATGATATCGGTCGCGCTCGCGCACGTACTCGACAGCCGGTCTTCTGGACCCTTGATGTTACTTGAATGATTGAAACGTGGGCTAAAGTCCGCTCCAGGAGTGCGAAGCCTCGGTTCTGTTGCAAGCAGTCTATCGTGTTGTAGTTGGGTCTTGGAAGTGCGTCCGTGGAAGAAGTGTCGAATGCCACGAGTGACGCGATCTGCCTGGCGATATCGTTCACGAACCCGACGGTCTTCGAGATGGGTCATGATAGACTGGGCAAGGTCTTGCAGGATAGTTTTCGATGCATCATCTAAACCCGTTCGTGGCTGCGAATCGAAAACGCAGAGGACTCCTATGACAATGCCTCTGGGAGTCGTCAATGGTATACCAGCGTAGAAGCGGTTGTTGGGCCAGGCATGGCAGTAGGGTCGCAGGCATAGTATTTCGTCTTGGGCTAAATCGTTGATGATAGTGATGGGTGATCCGGTTGTGGATGAGGTGGCGGAGGAAACGACAACTCTTTCGCAGACGCCAAAGGAGCGGGTGAAGTTCGTACCGCAGAGCCAGAAACCATGGGGGCCAGAGTTTGGTAATAGACGGTTATGTTGGGTGGCTTCGGCGACGACAAACTGATTGGTGCGATCGAACAGCGACACAAGAGCTCTGGACGCGTTGAGTCGTATAGCTGCAAGCTGACAGAAAGAAGTCAAGGTGGCATCGGGTGAGGTGGTGAGTTTATCGGAGGGGATGAGGTCATCTGGAGAGTTGAGAATGGAGTTTGCTATCAACGAGGGGTCGTATCTGGGCCAATGTCAGTCGCTGGGCAGAGATAACAGCGATAGCTCTGCGCGTTTGTCTGTGATGAGGATAATGGATACAAAAAAAGAGGAATTTACCTGAATGTTTCTCTTTCACGAACAAGCTCGTTTTGCTTCTGAAAAGCCAAAGGCGTTGCCATGACTGAGTGATTGTTGGTGAAAAAGATGAAAAAGACATACACTGGAATTCAATTGACATTAGGCGGGTGGGGAGTAGCTGATCTCCATTGTGGCATGTGCTAAAACGGACCGTTTCTCCGGTTCGCCACTAAGTATTGTTGAACAGGGATTAGTTGGCTTTACTGGCCTCGAAAGCCAGTTCTAGACCGTTCTGACCGTTCGCTGTCATTACTTAGTCGAGTGGACTAACCTTCATAGGTTGTAAGTGACAAAATACTTACGTTAACGTCACTGAAGTACCAGCAACCAAAATGAGTTTTTTTGCAGGGGCTAAACTTGCCTCGGCCAATTGAACGACATTATTAGGAGGAGCGAACTCCGACAGCTGAGTTGAGCAATATGCGCTACCTGAGAGTTGAGAATAGTTTAATTATCCTTCTAAAAGCACATGGACTCTTTCTTTCTTTCAGAACCTAAGGTTGTTCATTAAAAAAAGGCTAATCGTCGGGCTGCAACTACGCAATATTCGACATGACGAAAGATGCCTCCGTCTGCTCCAACACCAAATGTTTTGACTCTTGCGCCTGATGCATTTCGATGGCTTCCTAACCTTACACTGGCCTTGTAGTGCTGAGCTACTCAAACACGTACAAACTCTTTCCAACGGCCTCAGTCAAAGGCTAATACCTACATCATGCGCAGCGTGTACTGAGAATCCGATCCATCTTCAACATCTCATAAGGCATCAGACTTCTCTCTTACATGCATTTCTCCACGCATACGCACCATCGCATTCGAGTATGACGTTCCTTCTTTGACTTTCGTGTAAGTTTACATCAAAAAGCATCATGACTCTAATGTTCACACGAGACTTTTGCCATTACCTTATAATAAGGTTCTCTCAGAAAGTATATAATTCGACTCTTTGGCTTCCTTCCAGTCTGTTCTTCTTCCTTTCAAAAACAATAACCACAAACCAAAAACCCACCACATCATGGTATGACTGTATTTCTTATAGATAACGCTTTCGCTAACCATAGACCATGTTAACAGGACTGCCCGTGTGTTAAACTGACAGGCGAGCCCCAAAATCAACCCGATAATGCATCCAAATCTCAACGTCTTTCTCCTGAAAACGCACTGCTAGGGCTCATGGACAACCTGATTCCCCACGGCGAACCCGGATGGGTAGATAACTGGAATGAGAAAAAGCGAATCATTCAACAAACATTCCTTAAAGAACGAGATCGAAACCCGCCGATAAATCTCAAAAAGGCCAACAATATGCTTATGGAAGAAAAAGAACGCCTCCGACAAGAACACAGCGAGCTTGAAGCCATCTGCCGTCTCTCAGTCATCAACCCCCTCGAGACCATGCTCTTCGAGACTATGCGTGAGTCGCGTGTTGTGGAAGACAAGTTGCGAATCAGAGAATCGGAATTGCGAGCCTCGCATGTAAATCGCTGCCAAATGTACCAACAGCTGAGCTGTAAAATTCGGAGAGAGGAGTGGATCCATTCACTGAGTCAAGCAGCTATAGTACTTTCGGAAGTTATTGAAGGCAACAAGGAGACACTCAAGAGGGTCATTGCTGGCGGCCATCCTTGATATATTTGTGGTGGTTTATGGGCAAATGGGCAGGGTATGGTGCATTATACATATGCATACTCTCAGACTACATGAGCAGTCAGTTATTGATCGCTTTACAAAGCAAGCGTTAGCATCATAAGTTTTCTTCATTATGATATCTGCAGTTTTTGTTTGCGAACAATATGAGACTTTAAGGATAAACCCTTCTTAAGAATTCATTAGATTATGTTTAAGAAGGAGAGGCTGTTGGTGAGAAAGGCTGTCGGTAAAAGAAAGGGTCATGCGTCAAAAGTCTTATTATGTTCTTCCAACAAGAGGGCGGCGGGGCAAAAGGTGTAACAATCTTTAGTAGAACTTAGTAATTCATCCCCGTCATGACAGAGATCATTTGGAAATCCGTGGATGGTCTTAGTGAAGGCAACTTCTAGTTCGTTGAACATCGACGACAGGGTTTGATCGTTTAAAGCATGTCCTGAAATGGGAGTGATTAATTAAAGTCACCAAGATTAATCCATTAAATTACCAAGTAAAACTTTCCTCAACCAGCTTCACGATGGCATCGTGTCGGCCCAACTCTGTAACAGCCATCCTGACATCGTCAGCCATACCCGCTGGGCCACAAACAGCTACTATGGTGCCCCCATTTACACTTCTTAGTTCCTCTTCAAGAATCGAAGTGATATCAAAACGCTTGCCAACAGATATAGATACGTTGAAGTCGTTCCAAATTTCCCCACCGTCAGCAGTATCTGTGATCCTGGAAATGACAGACCGAACTGACTCAACAAGTGGCTCCGTCCTGACTCCCCATAGTAGTCTTCTCTTTCCTCTGAGGCCTGTCAAACTCGGTCGGCTGTCAATGTATGGTAGTACTCCTGTAATACCAACACCTCCTGCAATGCAAATAATGTTGGGATACTCGATAGCGGCCGGAGGCCTGGTGATGGATGTATGTGATCCGTATGAACCCTCAACCAAGACAGGGATACCGCGATCCAAACGTGAAGCTGACGCCAAGAGAGATGTCAGTCCACCATGACGACGAACAAAGACAACTAGACCGGAAACCTCAGCATCTCCGGAATGTAGCTCCAAGTCTGTCACTGTCGCGTCATGCTTGTACTCTTTCCCGTCGTCGGCCCCATTGGCTGACTCTACCCTGCGAGGTGGGTGAGCTTTGGAAGAGATGCCGGCCACTGAGAAGGGATGATTTTCCCAAACTCGCCAGGTAAGAGAAGGAAAGTATAAATAGACATGACCCTCTGCTTCAACACGAGGGATCACAACCCGGAGATAATCTTCGTCGATCAAGGTAACTTGAGCTCTCTTGATACCGTGTTGCATGAGTCGAAGTGGCCGGGCAAGAAACCTATCAAAGATCCAAAAAGCGAAAGCTATCCAAACCCACGTCTGGTATCCCCACTGCCACTCGTATCGGTAGAATATGTGCAGCATGCAACCAATCATTGCAAGAAGGGCAAGGGTAATATGTGAAGCCAAGAAGGCCTCATAGAACCTTTGACGGAGTGGGAGTATAGATAATGGGATCAGAAGGACCATAGATAGGGTGGCCACTATTCCCCAAATCCAATACTGTTCCTTTGCCTCTTTATCATGCGCACCCTCGCCCATGGCGGCAGGATCAAGATAGATCTGCAAGTAAATGGCCGAGTGCAAACACGCCTGCAACATACAGATGACTGCGATCCAACGATGAACAAGAACGAAAGTTGAGTAAGACCAGTTGGTGACCCAGAGAAGAACGTTGTTGCGACTGGAGAAAAGAACAGTAAGGGCAAGATTTACAAAACTCAATAGGCCAACGCGGTTGCTGATGTAAGATACAAGTTGTTGGTCAAGAGAGTTGTACCACGACATGGGGTCTCTAAGTTCGTATCCAGCGGCACAAAGAACGATGTTGATTACCCATATCAATGCGATGAACAACCCTTGTCCACGGGTAGGAACGAAACCTAGGCCTAGAACTGGTACGGCGTGGTATTTGCCAAAGAGAGGAGGTTCGATGCATGTGGCATAGAAAGATGAGACGATGGACTGCGGAAATGGGAGAAATTGAATCCAGGAGAATATGATGGGAATAGCGACCGTAACGACCATGAGAATGATACTGGTTTCTGTTCAGCGATGACGAGAGAATGAGGAAACAGCCGTGGCAATACATACCCATACTTTTCAGTGACAGCTTCCATTTTCTCAAATATATAGTCTGCGTTGTAGTTACTCAGCCAGACTGCCTCATCGACCAGAGACGTCTGATCAAGCACCACTTCCGAATCCACAACCTGTGTTGGAAGTGATTCGGAAGCAAGAGCTAGAGCCACTTGATAAGAGTATTTTGGGGAAGGCTGGACCTTTTTTCTTCCCACAATATCAAGTTCCCAAATGCGCTCGAGCGTAGAGTTCTTAGTGTCTGCACAGTGGGTGTGGAAGCACCATGCTAGAGTTGTGAGGAAGGGATCGTTGGTGGCTTTACACTCTGGTGTAGCTGCGGCCATGTGCATAGAGCCCATGCTATGATCCATTCCGTGGTCACCATCACATTTGAGATCCCATGACTTGACGGTGTCGATGCATGCATAAGCACACGGAGGGTCGTACATGGTGATGCCGAATCCGATGACTCCATATCGCTCCCGTCCTGTTGTGACGTGGGTCCATCCTTGGAGTGGAAGGGCGGCCAAAAAGGCTAGCTTCGAGATCGATAATTGCATCGTGATGTCGAAATGGTAATAGTGGTGTTACCAAGTACTTGTTGGTCAGGGTAGCATCTGGAGAAATGGCTCGATAGCAAAATATAGAGGTGCAAGAACGAAAGCAGAGTGCAACAGACAACAGCTGTAAAACCCACAGACAGATTCCCTTCCAGGAATCGACTTATACTATATAGGAAGAGGGAGATTGAGCAATATACAGATAAAAAGTGGTCCAAGACGGACAATTAAGTCCCAACCAGGGTAATTAATGCCACTGCAGACATATCAAGGTAGACAACGACCCAGTTAACTTAAGTCACTAATTTGCCAAGACACGCAGCTTCTTTTATCCATGCTTTATTGCAATGGTTCGAACTGACTAAGTAACAATTGCTTCTCTTTGACTGGCTTAAGCGAGAATCTTGGCGTGGTTGTTTATTTTGAAACTTGCTTAAACTTGCGCATCTAACACGACACCAAGACCCACTATCACAGGTTGTTGAAATACAATTGGTCAGGGTGAGTAAACGATAACAAGACGGAAGCAGATAACCCGTAGCTGTATCAGGACTTGGTTCCGAATTTGATGAATGGAGCAAATTTGAACTCATGGTTCTCTTTCTGATGTTGCGTTGCAGCAAATAGTTTTTCTTTTGATTACTTATCCCTGCAGGGAGATGGCATGGTCGTGGTGCTATAACGGTCTTTGAAACCTCTCGTATATCAGCCGTTGGCTACGGGGGCCTTGCATTCTGCTTTTGTCAAAGAAGCACGAGAAGTAATAAGCACCAATCGCCATCAAGTAAAACAAACCGAAGTAATGTGAGAGATAGAGATACGTAAGCACTGCAAGAGCGAGATGGACTGCTATAGATGTTGGATGTTACATTGGGAAATAAAAGATTCGATTTAGGGTAGTTGGCTCACGATTAACTGACAGCGGTCCAACATTTATCCGATATCGAGCTTGTCTTGAATCATATCACAGCCGTTTTAGGCTCCATTCTGTTCGCTTAGATACTTCAAGGACTTATATAAGCCTTTTATGCATTGCGTCGTCACTCGAAGATTCGATCTTCCAACGCAAGAGCCAAGGTTCTCAGTCTTATTAAGCAGGCTCATCTGATACGTTGCGACAATGAGGCTTTTGGTCTCTCGCTATCTTGACTTGTTTATCTGCTCATACTGATATCACGCCGTGGTAGCTCTGAACAAGGTTAAGAACCTAATTGTCCTTTTACATATTGTTGGACGTACCCGAGGATTGTCAACTACCTAGTTTGGATGATGTCTTCTTTGTAGGGTCGATATAATACGGATTGATTGTCGTTTACTTCAAGTGCTACAGAAAGTTAAACCAATCATTGACCACCTTCCAACTCTCATAAAGCGACATAAAAATAGCGTCTGTTATTTTAGAGACCAGTTCCATAACAACCAGAAGGCTTCATCGAAGTTGTAGACACGGATCTTAACTCAGCCAAAGTCTCCATATACGTTGCAATTTCAGATTATGCACCCCCTATTCTTGGATCCTGCTGTCTGAAGGGTTCGTTATACATGGGTGGTGTGTTTGGATGAGTGGTAGAACTAGTCATGCGCTGGGACTGCGTAGTTGAGCCGGATGGAGAAGGGGAATATGACCTCTGCTGATACAGCGATGGATGCTGTTGATGTTGCTGACCTCCGGAATAGTGGTATTGATCAGCAGCCTGCATGTTGTCTGGAGTTCGCTGATAATTCGGACTCACAGCATTAGCTGACTGTCCATAGGGTGCCATGCCAGGCTGAGGACCACCCATTCGCGGTGGGGTACTGTATGATCCCATTGAGGCCTGTCTTGGGTCGTACGAAGGACCCTGGTGATGTTGCTGTGCCATATTCCCTTGATCTGGACGCATTTGCGCCTGAGATTGCTGCGGGCGATTTTGAACTCTAAAGTCTTGAAGAGGGTTTCTTCTTCCCTCCGACCCTTGACTACTACCCCCCATTCCTCTGTTTCCAGCGCTAGCTCTCATGGCCAGGTAAGCTGTTTCCAAGGCTCTTAGGCCTGTTTCGTTGGCATGAGTCTCTGCGTCAGTGCCGTGAACTGCCTTGAGATATTCGATGAACTCAAGGTAAGCCTCTGACACCGTCTGAATATGCTTGACAGTCAGGTGAACCTTGGCATCTGACGTGACCGTCAGGTCATACTTGCTACCCTCTGGCTGAGCATCAAACTCTGCGAGAGCCAACGCTGTCTGGCATGCATTTCGAATTTGACGCCCGTTCAGTCTTGCTTTCACGTTCATCTCCCAATACTTCTCGGCATACCCTTGTATTTCGTCGATATCAATGGTAATCTTCCTGTCAGCTTCTTGATATCGCTTCTTGATCATCTTCAGGTTGAGATCGAAGATCTTTGAGGTCGAAAGGAGCTTGAGAGGTGGATAATGAAGACTCATGTGAATTCTGGATGCGAAGGCTTCGTCAAAATCTCCGATTCGATTTGTGGTGAGAAACAAAATACCAGCGTAATACTCCAGAACGCGGAGAAACACTATTGCAGTGGACCATCGTATCAGCTTCTGGAGAATCTGAACTTCGACAATCAAGTCAAGATATCCGGCACTTACCTGCCACCAGTCCATTTCGATTAAAGTCATCCCTTCGTCTTTCTGCTAGGAACACATCGGCTTCGTCGAGAAGAAGAATACAGCCCCATCTGTTGGCAAGGGCAAAGTTGGTTTGCAAGGCATCCTCTACTTCCTTTGGGGACGATCCTAAATCACCTACAAATAACTATCAGCAAGGCTCTGGTTGCTGAGAGGGGAGGAAAGAGGGCGTCAGAAAGTCCCTATGTAACGTACCACAGGTTATCTGGAACAGAGGCTTCTTGAACTTCTCGGCAACACCCTCTGTCACGTATGTTAGTCGAATGGACACAGATGGCACTAAAAGTTGCCAATGACGCGCTTGTTTCTCACCAGCAGTCGTTGTCTTTCCTACTCCAGGTGCACCATGAAGGAGGATAATAAGTCCCTTTCCTGTAACAATATTAGAAACATAATCTAAACTCGAGGTCATGACACTCACCTTTGCCACGGACAATGTCAACTTGTTCATCCTTCTCCCTCTCTCGCTGTGTTGCTTTATTTCGGAAATGCTGGGAGATGAGCGAGAGCACCATCTTCTTGTGGCCTGGTGGTAGAACTAGCTGACCAAATGCCGTCTTGTCATCTTCAGTCTCATCATCATTCACAGTAGGGGTGTCTTCAGTAGAGTCGGTGATGTTGCTGAGGTGCGCCAAGTCCAGTTCGGCTGTGTATCATGTCGTTAACTTGGTGATCGATAGTATCTCAGAGCAATAGTAATTAACTTACCCCATGAGCGATCGCGTAGCACAAAACCAAAAACAGAATAGGACGTGATCAGCAAATCATCGCTCGTAAGTGGACGCCCCCCTGTCTTGAGAGTCTCCATGGGACGTGGGTATATAGAGGCTGGTGGCAAGTCATCTATACCATCTTCGACTCCTCTCAACATCTCTTTCATAAAGTCGTGATGACGCTTGTTGTCCACATATATGTCGTTATGCACACTCTCGTTAGAACAACACAGTGCTCCGCATGGTGCGTCGGTAGTCGTTGAGTTAGACATGGCAATCAAGCCGATCAAATGCTTGATGTCTGGCCTCCTATTGCCATTCTTCTCCACCAGGAATGCTTCTTCAAAGTCGATCATGACCTGACTCTGAACCTCGTCGCGCGTGTCAACAGTCAGGCCTGAGTAGTACATGTGCTTGACATGGGCCACCTCGTTGAACAATTTCCCTCGCTGAATAAGACTTTCGCGAAGCTCAACCACGCCGTCTCTCACAGCCTGATCGACCTCATCCTCCGTCAGCTTCGATGTCATGATCTGCCTTTCTAGTTTCTTGCGAACATGACATCTCAAAGGGTAGATACTCAGAGAAGTCACAGCCTTTTCTCCGTCGAACTTTGGAATAATAATGTTCTTGACTACTGGACCAATTTGATAACCATCAAAGTGAACATAGACACATTGAATGACATAGTCTTCGTTGGGTGCTTCATCGGATTCATCCTTCTCTTTGGCAAACTTGGACCATCGATCTTTCCCAATATGAGGGGGTGAAATTACGTTGAAAACCTGGTAAATCTGTTTGCCATCAGCAGAAATGACACGGTCCCCTGGTTTGAACAAGTGCCAGATGTCAGAGAAGAATATTTTGTCACAGTTTGGACTCTGCAGATATTTTAACCTTTTCCCCATGTATTCATCCATGAACTCGATCAAGCATGTCAAATGATCGAGAGTGGCCTTAGATCTGCTAAGACCCTCCGGATCTTGGACTGCGTTCGAATCTTGTTGTGTGGAATTCTTGTCCTCATTTGTGGTGTCTGGCAAGGTCCAGTCAGCATCACAGCCTTTGGATAACTTCTATGAGCCCCAGACACATGGCCATAGAGGAGGAAAGGAATCAAAAGTAACTGCTTACCGTTTGTTGTTCCAACAGCCTTGATAGACTGATCTGTTTGAGTGGTAGACTCAGCCTCGACGGCCGGCTCCGTCTTTCGGAACTGTTCCTCCAACCGTGAATGCCATTGTCGAATCTCACTCCCGTAGTATTCCAACATGCGATACGGACGGAGCATAACTATTGAGCGGTTAAGAAGTTCGTTTGGCATAATCTCAGAGCCATGGATGATGCTAAGAGTTTTGATGATCTCTTTGGAATGAATCCTGATGCGTTCAGGAAGCTGCGTTCGTCTGTCTAAGGCGCTTGTACGTCCAGAGACTTGAACTCCACCTTCGCCCTTCTGCGCATGATGACCTTCAGTTAATCCCGTGTGATGAGGAACAGCCTTGCCTCTGAAGGACTTGCCGTGGTAATGTTGGAAGAAACCACCAAGTATTAGCGGTTCCCCAACAAGTATATCGATCACACTGGAAGATCTGGCGCCTGTTTTTCGACAAGCTTGAAATTCCACCCATTCCGTACAATTGAGGCTGAGTTCAATGACGAAGGTCTTATCCTGTTTCATTTCATTCCGCTCCTCCAGTCCCTGCTTTGTTTGTGCGTCTTCCTCTGCTTTGGCTTGTTTCTTTTTCTTGCGTTTGTCGAATCTCTTCTTCTGCGCGGCGAGGCGATCAAGCTCCCACTCGAAATCTCCTCGGAGCCTTGCACGAAAGTATTCAAAGTCCCGTGTACCTATGGACGCATCGCTGCTCCATTCGTCACTATCCGACGTATCCCACTCATTGGGAGGTCCAAGCTTTCGAGAATAGTGTGGTCGTAGTGATGTTGGAGGACGTAACCCGCGGTGAGGCTCAGTAGGAACCCTGTACCACATATTTTCTTCTTCTTCACTCTGGAATTGCGCTCTTCCATTCCCAAACCTGCCGGCAGAGTACGAATACCCACCCGAGTCCGTGATGCGATGTAGAAATTGACCATCCCTTCCGAAGCTTTCTCGACTTTCTTTCGTCTCATTTGCCAGAGCTTCTGCCTGGTGAACCCAGTCTTTGGCGTAGCGAGCCCTCCTGATCTGCTTACGCAGTTGTTGATCATCTTCGACAACATGTTGTTTCTTCGAAACTTCTTTGTCTGATGTCTGGCCGATGTGCCCTTCTAGGAATAGCAGCCTTTCTCGCAAAACACCGAGTTCCAGCATCACGTTTGAAGGATGCTTACTGTTAGTTTGATCCGGAGTTACAGTGGTGTCGTTAGGTGCCTCAGTATGACCTGGTTCTCGGATAGAAGAGGCCGAACCACCCTCAATTGCGTTCAATTGCATATTGGATACTGGGACACGATCGTTTCCAGTATCATCTGTGTCGCTTTCGGCGAGACTAGTGTTGCCTATTTTCGTGTCCTCAACCGTAACCAACAAAGGTGGGGTGGTTGCTTTCCCCTGATCTATGACTGGAGCTACCATAGTCACAACGTTTCAATGCTTGTCAACAACTTGTATTTGTAGAATCATACATTTATCAGGTGGTTGTAGAAATGAGACCCAAGTTTTGTGATTGGGATGTCAACGAGGGACTCATTGCAAAAATAAAGTACCTTTGTATCTTTTCAGGCTCGGCATCTTATGGTGTACTTCAGCCGCAGGAGCGTAAGCTGCATCTTCGCCAAGACGGATCGTGCGGAGAAATTGACATGATTATTATATTTCATTCGTGGATGAGCGATTGTAAAATGCCTCAGCACAAGTAAAGAGGTGTGGTTGTGTGATACCATACTGCCTCGTAATATGATGAGTACCTAAGGCAAATACAGTCGCGATCCCTACCAATGGCTTCACGGGTTTAACCGCCTGATAAGCCATGTGGCAGCATGAAGGAGTAATCAGAACGAGCCTGATCCGCAGATCCTTGTAATTATGAGGGACTAGTGGTGCATCGTTATGGATCAGCGTCTTATCGAGGGAGGGGTAAAGTTGACCCTCTAGACCCTATGACATATCTCCTCAGCCGCAGACTATGCAGGCGCTCAAGAGTAAGCCGAAGTGGAATAATGCCAACCAGGCAATTAGGCCAGGATTGTGTTGCCAGATAGCCCATCGAGTCCGTTCTACACACAAAGTTGCAATATGACAAAGCCATCCACTGCTCACAACCCGTCATATTGCTCTCATTGTTCAACTTGTACTGTTCTCAAGATGGACTCATCAACATCTCATATACCAAGCATCAGTCTACAGCCTCCTGAAGTCGACTTTATCGATAATCATCTGAATTCACGGCATCCTGCATTTGCAACACCGCCATCACGATACAGCCCGAGTCATGGAGCTTATATAATCTGCGAGCCCATTCATGGCTCTCAGTCAAGTATGGATGTCGCCATGCAGTTTGACTCAACCACGACGCGGGACATGCAGATTCCCTCGAGACCGCTTGCGGCGAAGCCCATGGTGGCACTCAAGTTCTGGGATAACCTATTCCAACGAGCCATGGATCAGTTGAAAGAAGAACATCCAACTGATCCTGATTCAAAACAAGAATTCAGCATTCGTGATAAGACGGATTGTACTGCGGTATTTGATCAGCTGGACAATGCCAAAGAGTCGTATTGCAAGAAAGATAAGAGCTTTAAGGCAAAGTTCACACGCATATACAGGAAGGTTACCGATAACGCTGCAGAGCCTATGCTTGGCGCCTCGAAATTTGTTCCCAATATTGATTATGTAACTCCAGTATTGGGAGCTGTTCAGATTCTTCTTGAAGTTAGTCCCCACACATGGTACATTCAGTCTCTATATTGACGCAATTTTCTACAATTTGAAGGCCGCCATAAAAGCAGCAAAGGTTCGACAAGAAGCTCTGAGTGCTTTCGATGATATCGACAAGGTTTTCAACAAAGTGGAAGGATACCTTCAAATTTACAGCAATGATGAGAATCTTGAGGAGGCTGCCGTCGATTTGATAGTGGCAGTCTTCCACGCTATCGAATGCGTCATTAGTTTCTTTGTGAAAAGCCCGGGTGTGTTACTCCGTTGGCCACATCCTACTTATATAATGAACTAACATCTCATTTGTCTCCAGGCAAAAAGGCAATATCCGTCACTTTCAACAAGGAAGGTTACCAGGACGCAATTACGGAGAGCCTCAGTGCTATCAAAACTCAAAGTGAGGACCTCATTGCCCAGGCTGATATGTCGGGGAAATTCCAGACCAGCAATGGCCTACAAACCATCATAGACCGTGAGTTGACTATCCACATTATTGTTTTCATGATTGCGAAACTCATTTAATTTTAGAAATGCCACTGTCAGAAGAAATTGAAGATATTCGTCACAGTCAGCACTTTTTAAAAACAATGTTCATGCGCTTCCTTCATGATTATGATATGAATTCAAGAGGTAATGACATACCGGTCCCTGATTTCTGACGGAGAGTTGACATCATCGCAGCATACGAGAGGGACAGAATGGCACTCGAATATTCTCGCTCGAGTTCACCCATCCCTTCGTACGAAGTAGTGACTACAGAGCAGTATATCAGCTCGCACCAGTTGCTAGACTGGATCAACATCCCCGATCTACTAGCCAGAGATAGGGAAATCATCTACAGTACCAGATATGTAAAAGTGCCTGCAGTGGAACGGGCACGCGCCGACCAACTCGTGAACACTGCACAGTTGAGAAACTGGCTAGTTTCTCCTCGCTCAGCACAACTTCTCATCCACGGAAATTACGATATCCGACGTCGACTATCAGGCTTGACGCTTCTTTGCTCGTCTCTAGCCGATTCCCTGGCAGACAAATCTTCAAAATGTCTGTATCTGGTATTTTACTGCGGGTTACATGCCAATAGCGACCAGGATGAACACACTGGGGGTCTCGCCATTATTAAAAGCTTTATTCGTCAACTTCTTTGCCAATACGACTTTAGCAATTGCATCATGTTCGGTGATGTGAGACCCGACCTGCTTTGTCACGGCAATATCAGCGAGCTTTGCTGCTTATTTGAAAGGCTCGTATACCAGCTACCGAGGCACACGCTGTTGGTTTGTTTGATCGACGGCGTTGTGTACTATGAACGAGAAGAGTTTATGCAGAGCATGGCCGACGTTCTGATAACACTTCTGAAGTTGTCAGACCAGCAAAGAACGGGCGCATCTGTCAAGGTCCTTCTCACCAGCCCTACCAAGACTATGACAATACGTCAACCATTTCCTGATGAGTTTATTCTTTGTATGGAGTCGAGAGCTCGGTCGGGAGTGCTTGCAGGCAGAGGGAGACTTAAGCGACAGTTGAATGAGCAGATGGACAGTGCTTCCGCATTCGTTGATCCATCAAGCCCCGCAATGTATTAGAAGGTTTCCGTTACGTCTATTGGCTAAAGTGTACGACTGTATTTGAATAGAGATTATATTTATACTGTATCCATTCCTTGTTGCCTTGGTACTGTCTATTAGTAGGTATTGCGGACAACCCGTTCTTGAAAACGACAAAACAGCACGGGTCACATCCCAAGTCGACTATGGATGTCGGATTCTGATTGGCATTCAGTTTAGTAGAGGCGGTGCACGTCCTGTCGATAACAGTGCAGTCAAGCTGAGGACTCAATTCCGGCCTGAGGCATAACCATAGCTGATGATTCTGCCTTGGCTATCAAATCATCCAATGAGGTCGAGCTATTGTGATACATGAGGTCGCATATCAGGCGGCTGTTAAAGCCTGATCTCGTCAGATCATCATTTTCTTCCTAGAAACATCTTGAGACTTTCATCAACATGTTATTTCACAATGATGCCCAACAACCCGTTTAGCCAACACGTTATTGCCACAGGGAGCGCTAATACAACCCGAAACTCATCTGCCTTCAAAGACCTCGAGATAGCCATCGCGACATTTCAAGCCACCTTAACAGACGACGATCGGAAACAACTACAGGAGCTTAAAAACACATCTCATGATGCACAATCAATCATTAAGTTCACGGCTGATCTAGAGAAAGTGGACAAAGGCCGCAGAGGAAAGAACATTGCCTCACGACTTGCATCATTTCTACAGACGATTCAGCAGTTCACGCCAATTATTGACACGTATATTCAATCTAATCCCGAGATCACGGCTCTGATATGGGGATCCATCAAGCTGACATTCATGGTTCGCAACCGACTTCCTCCATTTCTGGGTCTGACCCTTTGCTCACAACCTGCTTCCTAGTTTCTGGCCAATTTCACATCCTACTTTCAGTCTTTTGTGGAACTATTGCATGGTTTCGGTTCATTATGCACAAGATTCGCAGAGTATCAGGCTATTTTTAACGACTCTGCTGGCTTGAAAGGCCCGATCTGTCAATTTCACACTGCTATCATCAGGTGCTGCGAGAAGATTGTTATGGTAATCCGTCGGCCCTGTGAGTGAAAGCAAATCGACCCATTTCTGAGAAAGCTGACACAAGTCGCATGGACTAGTGCTGTCACAACTTGCGAGTGCCTTGACAAAGTCATTTCAAAGCGAGATCCAAAGTCACGTAGAAGACATCAGAACGAAGGCCGAGAACGTACAACGCGATATAGAACTTGTGAAAGCTCACGCCGATCGTTATGAACAGAACTTACAGGTCGTAGAGCGGAGGGAGGCTTCTGATCACCGGCAACGTTGGGTAGGGTGGGCTTCAAATCATACAGCCGTGATAAAGAGTTTTCAGTCTTCAAATAAAACCACTGCCTTGAGTAGGTGCAGCCCGTCACACCGAAACTCATGGCCGGGCATATGTAAAAACACTAACTGGAATTACAAGGGCAAAAGCGACATGGTCTCCTTCAGGATCTGTCGACGTTCAATTTCACGTCGACGTTTAACAGCCAACGAAGCAAACGACATCTACGCACCGCAGAGTGGATCTTTCAGACTCGCGAGTTTGAGGAATGGAGTAATGATGAGGGACCTCCTGTCATCCACATAACGGGAAAGAGTACGTGGTTTTTTATTTGATATTAGGTATGGCAAAAGTCTAATCATTGCCATAGTTGGGTCCGGAAAAACTGTTCTAGCGTGAGTAATCTTTCTTCTATAGAGGAAATCTTGACCGTTAAATTTGACTTCAAATTAGATCCTCCGTCGTCGAGAGGTTGTGCTGTGTTCGACTCCCTTCCAGATTTACCTCGTTCGTATTCATTCGCTTTGACGACGAACAGAGCTTAAAGGCTGAGACTGTTGTTCGGTCATGTGTTCAGCAGCTTTTGACAGTTCTTTCTTATGATCAGCTCACTCACAAAGCGGCTTCTCAGATCATTTTAGCGCTAGAAGAAGCCAAGTCCACCATGTATTCTGATGAATCCTTGACGAAACTCTATTTAATGGCTTCTATGTTCGTCAAGAACTGGTACATAGTTCTGGATGGTTTGGATGAGTGTGACCCACGTCAACAAGCGGACATATTAAAGTTTTTCGCAAAACTCTTCAACTCAACTGAGAAACCCCCTCGACTAATGCTCTGCTCGAGGGAGACATCATCTGCGACAATCGCCAAATCGTTCCCGATTCGCGTTCGTTTGATGACGGGACTGCATCAAACTAGTAACGATATCCGAACATACGCTGAAGACATCATCATTACCAAGCTCGAAGCAGAGGAGCTAGTAGTGCGCGATCAGAGAATAGTCACGGAGATCCTGGAAACTATTGTCTCTAAAGAACAGGGAATGTAAGTAAACACCCCTTCCCTTCATAACTAGACCGGCACTGATGGCATTTGTTTTTCATCAGGTTCTTATGGGCATTCCTTGCTATTGAAGACATATGCTCCAGGAAGTCTGACAAAGAGATCAGAAAGGCGCTTGAAGAGATACCAGCCGACCTGCCAGCAACCTTTGATCGTGCACTTGACCGAATCATGAAGAAAGGTAACCAGAAAATCGCGAAGAAGACCTTTGCATGGATCGAGGCTGTTTTGTATCCTTTGACACTGCCCCAACTCCAGGAGGCGTTGTCTATCGAAATCGGGCAGCGCACGCTCCAACAAGACGATCTCATTAACGGAATTATTCGTCTGCCTCGATGGTGTGAAGGGTTTATTGAAGTGGCGGAAACTGACGATACCGTCCATTTTAGCCATCACTCAATTCGCGAGTTTCTATTGATGCCCGGCATAGGAGAATTGCAAGAGCTGCATATCGAAGTCGAGGAGTGTCATCAACTCGTTGGCGAGACCTGCATCACCTACATCACCCTTGATAACTTTCAGAAAGGGCTCACACAAAGAGCTTCTACCTACAAACTCGATATGAGAGAGATAGCAGCACAGACTGTGCAAACCGCGGTTAGAGGAGATGTAGGTTTCCACTTGAGCCACTTGGTGCGCCGTGTTCCGAATTTGGAACAGTCAAGTAAGGATTTCGCGACAGAAGGCCTGTCAGCTTATCTGGCGAAGTCTCAGCCTGTTGTGAGTCCCGAGGTCATGCAGTATTCATTTTTAACCTATGCAAAGGAAAGTTGGTTCAAGCACACTGTTTACCTGGACTCGGTGGTTAACAACGCTACATGGGTACTCCTCGGCAAGATCTTGAGTGGTGACATTCCCTATCCACAAAATGTTCCCTGGGAAGATCCAACCTGGAAACAGAACGCCCTTGAGACTTATCCATATTTGATGCGAAACGGAGGCCCTTTTCTTGATACTTCTGATCACAACATTCTATCTGTCTTCACTTACGGCTATCAAAACGGCAATTGGGGAGTGTGCTGTCGTGCCTTTATGCTGCTGGCTGAAGCCTGCAAGAGGAAAAACAAATTGGTGTTTGTACTGAGCTGTCTAGCGGCAGCCAAAAACCATGAGGTCTGTAGAAACGACTGCCTTTCTCTAGTAGAACCGGAACTGGACCATATATACTTTGTGGACAGTGTTGCAGCAGCAATAGAAAGGGGTATCTCATATATCCCTGCGTTAAAGAAGACATACACCATGGATGATTGCAATCGAAGAACTTCGCATTACCCCGAGTTACACAAGGATATATGCACTGCGCTGAGAAACGGCTATCGCCGAGGAGAAAGCCCTAATCTAGAATTATTTGTCGACTTGGCCGTTGGATTACGCGATCCCCGAACAGTTGTACATTTGATCTGCTCAAAGCACCTTATAACTACCGACGACTTATACGCGGCCAAAACAGGCTCCTCAAGATCTATATGCGATATTATAGTCGGGGCTGTGCTAGGGAAGCATAATAACGGAATACTAAATCACACCTTGGAAAGCTTCCGGGCGCAGGGACCATACTCCTGGGATACCCGAAGCGCTCTCATCACCAACATTCTTGGATATTTGCTCATTCATCGACACTCGGAAGGTGTTGAACAGGAACGAGGACAACGCAACAAAATGATTGAGAATGCCATCTCATTGTCGAATGATACTGGCATATCTTTTCATCCTACAACTATCGAAAGGATATTTGACCTGCTTGTCGTCCCCTGCTGGAACCCACGAAGCGTCCTTGAGGCACTCGTTGCGGCCTTCTTTGGGAGCCCTATCAAGCCAGCCCTTCGATATACACACGAGGCAACCTTCAGAAAGTCAGTATGGCTCAATAACTGGGAGCTTGCAGGGTGTCTTATCCGACTCCAGCCTTCCTCAATGGACGTTCCCAGCCTCAGTGGTATGTTTGCCAACATCAGGGGGGCGCTCCGTTGTCATTCCTGTTCTCCAGATTCGTCAACACGCAAACTGGATTGGCCTCAGAAAGCGATGAACAATTCCTTGAGGCTATGCACTGAGCACTGGAAAATCACTTCGGCAGTCATGAACGAAGAGATTCTTGATGTGCATATTCATGGAATCAAATGTTTTGGGATTGCCACATCCTCATTACCCTCGCAGGAGGATGATATGTTATTAAAGAAGTACGAAGACTGAAGTCAATCATTTTTTATAGTGATGACTTTGCCTGCTTGAAGGAACTCAACCTTGAAGGGCATTGATATCTGTGCTGCTAGTCAGACTTCAGTACTGGAGCTCTTATCACACCCCTAGGAAGAGGTTTAGCATTTTTGGTGATGCCACTAAGAGTCCCGGTAATAAAAGCTAAACCTGGTGTCGGTGGCGTCTATCATCACCCAAAACCGATCGCGATTCCAATCTAGTAAAGATCTCTGATAAGAGAATTGAATTAAGGCTACGATACCGAGAGTTTTGTGCCATCGCAACATGATAATTATATAGATCATGGCTATTGCGAATGGCGGTGTTGCCTGAACATGTTGTAAGATAACAAAACTCTACGGCAGTGGACCTTGTGTTTTGTTTAGCCACACGGCGCCACTTTCTTTTCTTGCAGCAGGTGACTTTGCAATCACAACGAAAGCTATGGCTTTCATCAATGCAAACTCATATCCCAGTGCCCGGATTGTATTTTCGTAACATTACTTCATCCATCATCGTCTTACAGTCAATTGGGTGGAAAGAAGAGCAGGAACGGGGAGAAAAACGCTTTGGATCTATTCAATTCATCCAGCTCATAAAGTTAGATGAAGCCTTTGTCGAATTTCACCCAATTGTCTTACATGGATGAACAAAACTCCGAGGTGGCATAACCCAACCCCACTTGATCATACCCTAGACCGTGATGATGAAAGCTTCGTTCTATAACAAAAGCTGAAGGGGATAGTGGTCTTCTTGTTCTCGTTACCTTTTGTCATGATAATGACTTCCATTCCATGGTCTCGTCGGAATCAGAACGAGTGTTATCTAGGTAGAATGATGGTGCAAGTATTGATAACAATGCTTTGTCAAGATTAAGGATCACTGAAGGTGGCAATAACGGCTGAAAATATTACCATCATGATCGTAACTGATAGTCTAAAAAAATGATTCTAGGATTAGGAAAAGAGAAAATAAACAATAACCAAAAAGTATAGAACACAGGCTTGCAGGGTCTTGATACCAGAATCAGAATCCAGTATTATACCGTATCACGTGACACATGTAGTGTGCTGTTGGGAATCCATCCTCTCAGTGGAACCTACCAGGCCTACCTATGAATGGAAACTGGAGTTCAAACACACGGTTCAACTTCAATCGACTACGTGAACGAGCCAATAATCAATACATAGCTATGCTTGCCCATTTTATATAACCATTAACGACTATTGCAGCCCAGCTTTACCATTTCCCTCCTCTTTTGCTCGGGAATGAGCATACTCCAGCTTTCCGGACATGATAAGCTTTTGATAAGGCATAAAATGCCTAGTCATTTCCTCTTGGAACCTTCTCTTTCCTTGACACCCACAAAGGATAAAAGACCGAAATAGATGAGTAATGAATATGGAACCTTGTCCAAGTGTTCACCAACTTGAAGAGGATGAGCCTTTGTTAATTGCCGCAGTCCACATCTAACGTCAATTGTGAGACAATTTATCAATGGCTTGTTCCGATTATGCTTCATTGGAAAACTTATCCTTGTTCACAGCCGTATTGAGACTTTGTAGTCGCGCCCTCACCCTTTAGATACAAACCTTAACATTGGTTTGAGGATGTTTGTATAATAACTCTATCGAGATGATTATGAAGCTTATTTAGTAAATGGCCTCTCAATAAACCATCATGTTCTCACCCAGGGTATATAAACGTGTTGTCATCCTGACAATTATTCTGAATCATTCCCCTCTTACCTATACCTACAATCACAAGAAGACACTTTAAAACGAACGAGTCTCTGGCGACAGCATCAGCATTTGAAAATGGCATCTTACGGAGCTTGGTTGAAACAATCATTGAACGGGCAAGACATATCGCCTGTTAGTTTTGGATCCTGGGAAGCATTGCCTCCTGGTGGTCAAGAATCTGGAGATGATCCCCTTTATACATGGGCCAACCATGAGGAAACGAATGACGACGAATGCGACAGTGGCGACGATTCTTCCGTGACTATGAGGGGCGACAGCGACGACGATTCTTCTGTGACTACGAGGGTAAGTGTTTTTGTTTCCTAACTTGATTTCTTCTAACAAAGTATCTTTACAGACTTCCAGTGGATCGCCATCGCCATCTATAATGAACATGACACCGACACAGACACCGGCTGCCGTCATGGTCCAACAAGCTGAAGAGGGTCGTGCCGTGGCGGAACAGGATTTGAGCGATATATCGAAATCATTGCAAACGGTCTATGACGAATCTGAAATTAGCGAGTCAGCCACAAGAGATCGAATAGCTCGATCGACTCGCTATATCGAGTTTATGTGGCAGAGCCGGTCGGAGGCACTGGTCCGCTTCCAGGCTGTTGAGGCTGGTAACGCTGCATTCACTGACAACATTCACAAATACCATCTTGACCAAGAAACGACCAAATACGTATATCAGCGCTACCGAGAGAGGCGCAACAGCTGCCAGGCCGAGATACGAGACTGGGAGACGAAGATTGCCAGAGAGGAGGAGTATTGTACCGAGCTGGAAGACAGCATTGAGAGAGATCTCAGGGCAAACCAGCTAGTGATCGACCAGCTGAAAGAAGCCAAAGACATGGCCAACTCTCGCTGGTTGTATTGGAATTTGTTGAAGCAACTGTTGGAGATGAACCCCGAGTGCTTGACTGTGGATTCATTGAAGAATTTGCTACAAAATTCCGGGGAAACTGACACTGATGACGATGTGCCTAGTTCTCCAAGTTTTAATGGATTCTCTGATTGAAGGAGTGAGTGATTTGGAAGAGGGTGAGCCGCGGTAATTGTTTGAGTGGACCCGGGATGGGTGATAAAAAGATTGGCTGCGTAAGGTTAGGATGATGGGAATAGATAGTTTTCATAAGAGACTCGTCTAGGTATAACAAATTGACAGACTATTTCGTCGCTTGAATCACCAGCGGCCAAGTCTTCTGATGCCTTGGGGTCAACCAATCACCATAGTGAGGTGCTTTTGACATGTGGTTCATTACTCCCATGTACAGACGCCACGAGAGCTAGTTTGAGAACTTCATGGTGATTATGTTGGGCTCCAAGTAAGCGAGGCATCGTTGGTAAGGATCGCGAGGGTAAATGGAGAGTCGCGCCAGCGTTGCATGTTCGCAAGTATGGTACTCGATCATCTGTGTGTGGTTGATCTGGTGTGAGGTTTTGCAGTGGAAGCGGTGTTCAAAAATGCCCAGGAGTCCGGTAGCTTGACTGATGGATTGGGACAAACCTTTCTATAATCTCGTCGACATGAAAGATAATCACAAGAAGACAAGAATACCGCGTCTCACTAGGCGTATTCGTTGCGACGTTCAAATCGGCGTAGGAACTCTTCGTGATTCTATCGCAATGACGATAACGCAAATGTCGAATCGTAGGCTTCGTTTGACATTTGGTCTTTCGCAAGGGTTCAATGACGGTAAAGCTCTTGATCTTTGTTTTGATCTCCGTGGAGCATCTCGTCGCGTATGTCGGTGGTATTTCATTTCGGGTTATCGATTATGTCCTGCAGGGTCAAAATATCAGCTGATCATGTTAGCACCATATAGAATCAGGCCGTCGCTCACGTAGCCTTACAGGGAAAGGGATTTATGCAAGGTCTTGATCTAGACCAGAACCGCGGTGCGGCTGGAGTGAGTGTTGAGAAGTGGTTTGTCGCTAAGAACTCCAGGCGTTGTACTGTAGAGATGATGTGTTCGTCGATCCGTGTTCGTCCAAGGTTGGAACACCACTCCCATTAGAAGTAATACTTGTGCAGATCGTCTAAAAGCACACTGGTCAAGAAATTACAAGTTGTTATCGGTCCTGAGTAATTGCGCTCCGTGATTTCGATAGAGCTGACGATCGAAACCTGCGGAATCGCTCCAGTGACACTTTCGCGTCGAGCTTCTCGTGTTTTTTGTTGGCCCTATTCTTGTCTCATCATTTTATCAAGTAAAGCTCTCCTCATGGTATGGATACGTGCAAAACAAAACAAAATCGATTTCCGCGCTGCCTTTGACCCTCGAAACTCTGGCGCTTGGCTAATCTGTTGATATACATGACTCTAACCCACGGAACATGACCCAAATCTCATCGCTGCGCAAACCATTGCTGCTTCAAAGGACGATCCAAACGGATCCTCTATATCTGTCCTCAAATACGCGTCTCAACCATAAGTGACCGGCATGCTACTAAGCACAACTTCATACCACCATCTCCAAAGATCCATCCATATACTCTATGTCGAGCAGTAAGACTTCTGCAAAGTCAAAGACGATGACATGATTCATCATGTCTACTTCTAGACCTTAGCGACGGACGAGTCTGAGTTCTTAAAGCTTCGCTTCACTCCTCGTGGCGCAGCAGGAATGACACCAAAATGCTTCTCGACTCGCTCCGAAAAGGTCCAGAAAGGCTGGTACGAGACATTAGTGTACTCGATATCCGGGAATTCAAAATCGTCAATGGTTCGAAGAGGGTCATAGAGGCTTTCCACAAGCTGTTTTGGGATGTCGGCCTTGTAGACGTAAGCGTCTCGACTATCCTCATCAAAGTTCGTGACCAGTAGGCGGGTCTGTACGATTTAGCGCGTTAATAAAACTCGTACAAGTAGGACGATATACTGACCTTGTATACGCCATCTTGATCATCTTCCTCGTATCGAGACTGGGCCAGTCCAAGGAGAACGGCGAGGATGTAGGGATCGTTTCGCCAGTCGTTGGGTGTCAAATCCAGCAATTTGCGCGCGTACCTGCGACGAACTGGGGAGTTGAAAAAGCCCCAACGATTGCTAGGTGTAGTAAAGCGTGTGCGCCGCTGTTCGTCAATGCGGTATTGCGAAAAGCCTACGACGACTCGTGTGTTGTCGCTTCGACGAGGGAGGATGTCAAGGGCAATGCAATGATACAGAGTGTATGTGAACTTTCCAAAGTGAAACAGCAAAGGCTTACTATAGAGTATTGTCAGCAGGTCGAAAGCTATCATAGGGATACACTCTTGTATCGTAGAATCACTATGATATCCCGACGCCTTGAGATGACTTACGCGACGACAGAGAGGGGGCTGTTCCCCGAGTGGAGCTCCAAAAGGTATTCGCAGCAGAGCTTCGCGGTTCGAGTATAGCTGGTGTCAAAAAGTAAAACCATCTCGGACATCTTATTTTCGGCCTCGGACAGTCGAGTGTCGTGGGTGTCGGCAATGAACCGAAATTTGCAGTTCAGGATTTCAAGATGTCTTTCCGTCCAGCGCATCGGGCTTACTTGGAAGTTGGCATGCTCAACACACAAACTATGGAAGGACTTCTGCCTGATGCGTGGATGGCGGTATCGATGGACCGCGAATGGTTGAGTGTGGGCATTCTGTTCTTCGTCTGCTGGTCGCTCCATGATAAGATGTCGTGTTGGGTTGATCAAAAGAGAAAAAGTGCTTTGGACAATAACAAATACAGGGAAGTGATGCAAGGTGAAGTTTAGAAGAGCTTGGTGGGGCGAGGAAGCAGTCAGTATGGATGGAGTGCAGAGTCTGCCTGGGAAATTGAACAGTGACTAAACATTCATAATAGACGGTATGGCTCTGGAACAGAAGAAAAGAGATAATAATGGTTGAACAAGACCGCTAGTGTTCCCCTCAGCAGCCGTCTGTTCCCAAATTCCGGAATATGTTTGTTCATTTGTAGTGCGGTCTTCTCCTATACATCTCTCTTGCCAGTGCCAACGCATCTCATCCAAACCCGTCGGTCTGCTTTCTCCCCTCCAAGGCAACAGCCTTTTCAGTCGAGTTCCACGTTCCCATGCGACTCTCTTCAGAGTTACTCATTTCGACGCGTCGGAAGTAACGACAGCTCTCCTCGCCGCTGCTCCGTACAATGAATATCCGAGTCGAATCCTCCAGTCCTAGCCATATCTCGACTGCGAACCAGGAGAAGCCTATCTTCAAGTGGTCTGTTTCTGACTCGATAATGCCCCTAGACATTTCTAATCAAGATTAGACAGCCCCGGGGTCGTCTCAGTCAACAACCGCTCAGCCTCAGATTATCTCGATTGAATCTCAAGTGTTCCTCTAGTCACATACGCCCAAGACGATGCGACCACCCGGTAGGACGCAATGCCAGAACCTGACTTTCTTTCAACGAGTGCGCAACGATGATCTATTCAGTCGAATACCTTTACAAGTTCGGAGGAACTGTTCACTGAGGCTATCAACCAACCTTGTTATAGACGATATCGAGAAACTGCCGCTCCACCTGACAGCCCAACAGCAGCGAATCATTGGCGACCGAACCTTGTAAGCGATCCAGACGAAACCGAGGCTAGCCCTGATGAAGGCGATCAGTAAAAGGAGCAGTTGCAAGCTGTTGAGGAGGCGGACAATACTTGACTTGCGCGTGAGATCTTCCATCTCAATCATTCAACGGCTTTGCCACGGTCATGGTAAGATATTCAATGTCTCTGTATCCAGACGGTAACAGGTAACAACCTTTGCTCATCTGAATCATGTAATCCGCCGACAACACGCCCGAAAGTCACGGGAATCGACCTCTTCCGTATCGAGGTTAGCCTTCGTATACATCACAACCGGACTTGCCCTCCACCAAATTAGCGAAGTTCGGCACCGAGATGCGACCCGCTTCCGAGAGACACGATCGTCTTGGCGATACTGGCTTTGTCAACATCCGTCAAGAGGGTCCATGTTTCGCCGCGGCCCGAAGAGCAGTCACCCAAGACCATCGAGAAGGCCCGCCAACGAGATTGCCCTCGTCCATTCGATGACCTCTTTGGTCAAGCCCGTCCAGAGGATTGTCGATACCATTCTTCAATGATCACATCGATGCTGACTAACCCGTAGTCCTTATTCCTTTGTCGCGTTGATGGAGTATGCAGGATGAGGAGACGACGCAACAGAAAACCCATGCGGCATTCCAATGGCGTTTCAACCAACTCGATACAGAAAGGCTCGTCTATTGAGCCGCATCATCTTCCGGAGAGATATTTCCAGTGCTGATCCCTGGCTCTGCCCTACGTGGCGGTGATACTCTGCAGCAATTCCAGTTTCTGGGGTCCTTAGTGGATTATCTGACCCAGTAAGATATCATTCCGGACTTCCCTGAACTTTGTTCGTGCGACTAACCGTTAGCGGCTTTGTTCAATTGTCTTTTGGGTGGGCTATAGATCTTAGGAGTTGGCGCTTGTCGAGTCTAGACTGGAGCTACCGAACGGCCGAAATTTGGTTCTACTCCTCATCCGGCAAAGCCGCTCTAGTTCCTGGTAATAGAGAGTTTAGCTTCACATTTCGACATTCAGCCCAGGGTCGGATCGACACGGAAACAAAAAATAGTTAAGTTGAATGACGTTGGTCACGACAACGAGACTACCGCTTACCGTTAGGCTGTTGCTTCAGGGTCTCACCACAGATCAGTAAACGGTCAGTCAGCACGAAAACACCGAAATCTGTTCTTGGCTTTGTGTTCAAGCTTAATTTGTACCTGTGTCTCAAGAATTCAGGCGTGTGCTGTCTCGAAGGGTATCGATTAAGTGCGTATCCTATATTACTGGGCAATTGTCCACAAGGACCATACAGTCAAAGAGGCCTTTATAATTAGGGTCAATCAATCTGCTACTTCTTACCATTCAACAGGGCCATGATCGCAGGATGACGCAGACACAGCCACGAGATGTCTGTACTATGAATCTAGAGATGGATACATTCGTACTAGTGTCTACTCAACCAGAAGATACTAAAAATGAAAAACTCCGATCTCTCTACTATCTTACACAAGTATGAATCTCCGTCTAATGTTTTAACCGCCTGTGCATGGCTTTTGTTGGTGGCGAATTTATAAGCGGGACAGGGCCATACTCGATGCGTTGATGCAAGCCTCCATACCGATGCCAATAGCGACATCCAATACAAAGTCACGATATGATTTGCTATAGATCACAATCCACCATCTAGGTAACATGGAAGCAGGAACTGACACCCCAGACTGAAAGCCACAATTTATGGTTCACCTAAAATCTGTGGTTGTCAGTTGGTTCGCGGCGCTTATATCCGGATCCAAGGCATTCACTTCAGTTATTTTATCATTCTCTTTTTCACTCGCTTTCTGCAAGAAATTTTATTACATCCAATACTGATAATAATCTCATAGCTACACGTCAAGAATTGACTGGACCTTGCAACTTGCACCGACAGCAAGCATCTACGCTATCGACAGCGATAGGACATCTACCCGAAAACAACAACACACCAGTGTTATTGTTATCAGCCTGTGTCAGAAAGACTTTGAATCCGGTCCTTATCCTGTCGAAAATATCGAGACCCATTCGCCATGGAGTCAATATCGGCTTTCGAGCCTCGCCATAAGCATCATGCCCACATACCCAAAGAAGTGCCACAAGCAGGAGATGCTATGGCATTACTCGTCACACTTGCATCCACCACTTTGTTATCTATATTTATCTGTGAGTCGGTGTTTATGGCTGCAAGTCCTTATAAACAACTTAAACTTATCCGAAACCACAGATAAGAAAGTCACAAGAATCCAATCATGGGAAAAGCTACCACTTGCCTCATGGCGTAAGTGTTCCTACTCCATTGATGCAGTGCATAGTTTGATACTAACCACTTGAGTCAGTTGTGCTTTGTATTTATGGCGATTCGTACTTGTTTGTTGTCTCTTCTTCCTTGCTCGAGCAGATCTTTGGCGTAAACACAAACCAAGCAACTTGTCAAGCGGCGGTACTAATCTGCTTGATCTCTTATGTGTTGACGAAAATCGTGAGTCGGACCTTGATCACATTATAGCAGTTATGACTGACATACTGACAGCTCATCTATGTGTTCCTCGTCGAGAAGGCAGTAAGTCGCAGTATCCAAAACTGGCTCAATGCGGTTGCTAATCTGACTGAACAGCATGCCGTGCAGAGCTCAAGAACGCGCAGACGAGACTCGAAGCTTTACCTCTTCAACATCATAACTCTCCTCGTAGGATATTTTATAGTGGCCGTTATGAACTTCTACTAGTATGTGCTAAGTGGCCTTCGTGCAAAGCGTGACTAACGTTCGACTAGCCGATTCGCAAGACTTATTGACGGAACGTGCTACATCGGTATGGAGAGAATCTCAATGATTCCCCTGATCGCATTCGACTTTATTATCAATATATATCTAACGATCCTGTTTCTCCTACCTCTTACGAGTAAGTCGCCCAGCAAGAAGTAGCACAGCGACTGACTGGATACAGATCTATATTCCTTCAAGAAAAAGCCACAAGCGAATTCGAACAACAGTGCAAACAATCGTCTACGTACGGTGGCATGGCGTACCTTTATCGGTGCCTGCTGTACCCTTACCAGCAGTGTTGTGTATGTGTATTGTACTTACTGGAGAATGACTCTGACAAGTTTTGATAGCAACCTTACAGTGATCATGGTCCTGGTAGGCGAGCCTGGATGGCTTTGTTTCATGTTGTGCAATTCCGATGGTACACTACTCTCTCATAATTAGAGGTATTCAAGCATCCGACTAACCTGAAGCAGTCCTTTTCTCAGCGATTGTAATTCAATGGGTCACATCCGGCGAAGGTGGCAGCGGTTCCAGCCAATCCTCGTCGCCCAGTAAACAGCCAAGCAGCTCCGGCAGATCGGCAAGCCAACACACAGGCTCTATGCGCAGCCGCAACAATGGCAACCACCACTATGATCTCGACGACGAGATCCATCTTATCACGTCACCCAGTGTCAAGTCCAGTACGACAAAATCTCACGTAGTCGATGGTGTTCTTGTTACCACAACGACCGAATATGAGACGAGGTCGACCACCGACGATAGAGAATCTTTGGGAGACTCACAACTCGACTTTCCGTCGCTCAACGTTTCCAGGGATATCAACATGTCTGAACTCGAACGAACTCACGTACGAGGTACAAACAAATAAAACATTTTCTTTTCCCAAGACAATAATAAATATGAAAAATGGCAGGCTGCTTGAAACGGCTGGCCATGTGCATGTCCATATTCATACATCACGACGAGGGAGATTTGCGGCATTGGGTCGGCCCGAAGACGTTATCAACGATATTCTATTCTGAAATAATATGTACGAAGCTTGAATCTATCAGCTATCTCCAGGAACTCGACCGGATAGGTTATCTCAATAGAGACCGCCATGAGATAGCCACTTATCGAGTATACTTATCACAAGGGCTTAACTTAGCAGCGCTGCCGGCGTCTTTGGGAATAACCCCCGCGGCAACCGCAGACTGGTAGCACCATCGCCAATCTTGTTTACCCAATTTACCGTCACACTTCCAAGACCAAAAGAACCATCCATCAGACTTCTCAAAAGACTCGGCTTGTGCAGCCCAGTAGGCTTTGTACCACGTTTCTTGCCCGTCAACCTTGAACTCGTCTGTGTTCTTCAAAGTGCTGTTCACTGATAGAGACCATTCGCCAACAAAGACATGTCTACCCATGTCATCCTTGCAGGCAGTTTGGATGTAGGCTTTCTTGTTACCAGCAATCCTGTTATCGAAGCTCAGGTATCGATGCGCGTCGAAGAATATGTGATCATCATCTGGGAGATAGGTTCTTGGGTCTCCCGATCCCCAGGACTTGCCCTGCATAGCGTGTTAATATGGTTACAACATCACTTGGACACGTGAAGGAGACTGACCATGAATTGGATGTGTAAACGATCAGCGCTAGGAACCTTCAGGTAGCCCTCTATGGCTGTGATGCGCTTATATGCATTCGGATAGTAATTTTCAATCATATCTGCTGCCTCGTCCTTCCACTTTGGCACGTGCACAGGCTCATTCAAGACCTCGAGCATTCCAACAGTGGTATAGTTTCCGTTGGTATGAATGCGCTTGGTCATCCACTCAAGGAATCGATATGCTCGCTCGTAGTTTTCTGGAGTATAAAAGCCAGGATCGGGCACGGACTTGAGAGGTATCAGTAACAAATGTCTGACAAGGGACGGGAGATACACACATGACCTGTAAACTGCTCATTCGGGGAGCTAATGCCAGGGCCCGAGTGAAGACCAATAAGCACGTAAATACCGTATTTCTTGCACAAGCCTACCAGTCGATCAAGATGCCAGATACCACCACGAGGCCAGTATTCACCGTCTTGGATGATATCTTCGTACATCCAGTAACCAACAGGAATACGGACAGCATTAAGACCAAGACTGGCAATCTCCTTGATGTCGTCCTCAGTGATCCAGGTTTCCCAGTGCTTTTTGAAGGCGGCGTTGGCTTTAGCTTGACCGATACCCTTGACGCATTGCCATTCATCATTATAAGCACTGCAGCCCATGGCCTTCCATGACTCTTCGGCCATCCATCGTTCAATGATGAACTGCGAGCCGAGGTTGACACCACGAATCTTTGTGTCGCCAGGTAGCCATCGCTCGGTGAGCCTTTCTCCGTTGGCTTTTGCAACCGCTGATACATATCAGCATTGTACTTTCTAGGAGATATTCAAATACTTACCTCTGGACTGTGGGGTCCAGGCGCTTGCAGTACCAAGGAATAGATACAACAACGAATTGAAAAGCATCATTGGGAAATTGAAGTCGTGGTGATTTCTCTAAGCAAGGCCCTTCTGGTTGTTTGCACTCATAGTGAGAAAGACGTGCTGTTATATAGACCTCGGCGAGCATCTTGTACACGGGAATCTTCCGCAAATCCATTCCGCGACGCCGATCTATCTCGTTAAGAGTTTCTGTATTTTTCCACAAGCGAACAACACCCCAGACTTTTTCTACCTCTCAAGTTAGTGGACCGTTGAGACTCCACGTCATGAAACAAAAGATCCCATCCTGGTAGACTTGCAATACCACGCTGTATCCACAACTTTCTCTCTTAGCGATACCGTTGGTCCATTCGTGCTAGGATTACACGTGCGGCTGAAGAATGTTGTTCGACACGACTCCACTTGCAAACCTGTTTATTTCTATTAATATGAAATGATCCGATAACATGATGAACCGAGGTGGTTGATTGACTCTGATTACCAAGATATCCTTCTAGATCAACCGAAACTTTTGTATCGGTATGCCTCTTTTCTTCAATTCGTCTTCTGACATTCGTGGATCGTGAAGTCCGCCTTTTCTCATCATAGACTCCTTGTCTGGCCCCTTATAAAGCCATACCTGAAATTGCTCTCCATTATTACCAGTCGGAAACCTGTGTCTGAAATAACCTTTTGGTAACCGGATACCGTCAAGGCGAGGATCCGACAGACGTACACGCTGCCCTTCTTTCCAAAATACAGGGGAATGCGTAGTATCAGACCAAAGCCATTTCCAACCTTTAAAGTCATCGCCAAGCAAGGCCTGCCCATGAGATAAGCGTGGATGATAACTTGGTCCGACAACCTTGAAATAACCCCTTCTTCGTTGTGGTCGAAGAACCAGGTTGCATTCCAGTCCCAGAAGAGTCACTATCATATCGCCAGGTTGACTCTGGACAGGGACACGAGCGAATGTCCCATTGCGGGTTTGACAGAAAGCTAGAGGCTTCTTGACCTCGACCAGTGGAGCCTCACGACTCTTTTCGACCACATCAAGTGTTATGCACCGTCGAATTAATTCTCGTTGAGCTTCCAATGACACCAATCCGCCTTCTGGGGGAGATCTGGTACGCACTATATTATGCTCCCAAAATGCACCGAGTTGTGTCGTGTCTAACAACTCATCAAGGCATTTGTTATCTTTATGAAAGTCTTCTTTCCCCGTAAGATGTCGGAAGAATCGAATAAGTGAGACCGTATACTCGTCCTCGTTGGCAAGAGGGAAACTCAAAGAGGGCTGGAACATTGGGGTGCTGGTTATCTCATCGCACGATATTCCGGCCACTTCCAAGATACCAGACTTAACCAAATCAGCGGAAGCAGCTGACCTTGCACTGGCGCTATTGGAAAGACTTGGCGGTATCATCTGTTTCCCAAGGTCTGCTGTCCAGGTTGGTAGTATATTCGAGTTACACAGTTCCAGAAACTGCAGGTTTCCATTGTGTGCTATATGAGCAATACATGCGGAAGCGAGTATTTGCTTGGCAGATTTCCTATAGTCCACTTGTATCAACTCGGCAACTTTCGGTGTTAAGAGCCCCCGGACTGCATATAATCTGTCTCGATCATCGGAGCAATCGTAGCAGCCCGTCATTTTTAGAAGACTAATCCATTCGAACATATCCCTGCTCTCAGTACCAGCCATGGCCTTGTACATAAATACTTCCAGGTTCCTCAGAAAGGCGGACGGATCGACCAAGTCTCGTTTTGGAATCATGTCAAAACGTATGGCTATGAACATGACAGCATCCTTGAATTCTTTCCACGGCGTTTCCTCGTTGCCAAACCTCACCATAGATGTTTCTTGGTTCGCGAATGCTACTTCTTGCAACGTCCAAAGCCTTCGGTGCCAATCTAATGCCAAAAGCTTCTCAAATGCCAGTAGTTCATCGTGAGTAACTGGAATAGGCCCGTGGATAAGATGTAGCACTTGATACCAGTCTCGGGGGGTGGAAAATCTTTCCGTACGGGGCAGTTTGTCGGCAAGCTCAAGTAAAGTCTTCATGATTGTGCGACTCCAGGACGTTTCAGGTCCCAGCCAGATAATGACTCCCTCAGCCCACTGATACACATCTTGCATCCGTTGAACCTGGGCAGATCGTTCTGGAAGATCTCTCTGATTGATACAGATTGAATCGCACCAGAGAATGCGATTCCGATCATGATATCGAAGTGACCTCAAAGCAGATGCAAGATTCGGTCCGATCTCAAGGTGTCCTGAGTTTGTGGGACTGTCTGAATGCTTCCTGCTCGATTGTTGCTCTGCAGTAAGGTTGATAGTTTCTGGATTAGACTGATCGCCCCAGCTATAAGACAAAGCCTCATAACCTGGTATGTGTCGGTTTCCAGGGGCCAATTCTCTCTGTAGAATGGTACCTACAAGAGGGTCTTCGGGTGAGCCAGGTTGCAGTTCCAAGAGTCGTATCTCGAGAGGAAGTAGTTGAGAATATCTGAAGTATGACTTTTTGGTCTTGTTGGAAAGACTCCTGAAAGGAAGTATAGAATGCAAAAAGCTAGCAGACATGATTCCGATGATGTGCCCGCGCTCGAAAATGGAAAGTTGTGAAAGAAACGAGAGCGTTTGTTGTTGATTGATTGATGTTTCGAAGAAGTAAGCGCTCATATCCATTATCTGGACAAAACGCCAAGGTCTGACATGACCAATCAGATGGTCCAATCCTGTGGCTGAGATACCAAGCAAGGGTCAAGCCAATGATATCGATATATAAAGTGTCCCGAAGCTATCATCTGACGAAATCTGACAGAAACATGGAGCGGGGAGGCTGGCATTACTTTGTAATTCCTTATTTCGTCATCTACAATTCAAACTTACTCGCATTTATTAGTTTTAATACCGGGCCAACCTCCCATACGAACCAAAGATGACTACTATTCCCACCGTTGCAATCGCTGGTGCGAGTGGTAATCTCGGAGCTAAAGTTACAGAGGCCTTCCTTCAACCACCATTTCGCGACAAGTTTTCTGACATTGTTGTTCTCGCACGCAACCGCTCAGCCAAGATTGACAACCTCATAGAACATGGTGCATCATTACGTCTATATGCCGAGGATAACTTGAGGGAGGCACTGGCTGGAGTTGATGTCCTGATCAACACGTGCGTCTTATGCAGCTTGTCTGAGCGGGACTAACAGAGCTTCAGTGTTGGCCCCAGTGGCCATCATTTCAAAGAAACCCTTCTTCGCAATATTCATGGATCTGACGTCAAACTTTATTTCCCTTCCGAGTTCGGAGTCGATCATTATGTGCACGACTTTCCTCACGATGAATGGGACGCCAAGAAGGCGCACTTCCAGTTGGCATCAGAACTCATTCCCGACGTGACTATCTGTCGCGTATATGCCGGCCTGTTCCTTGAGGACTCCATCGGTCCGTGGTTTGGTTTTGATACAAAAAGGGGCAGATACGAAGCCGTTGGAGACTCTTCGCAACAGACTTCCTACACAAGCATGTATGACGTTGGCAAGGCGCTCGCCATACTTGCATCTCAGCCAATAGACACAATACCGCCCGAAGTGCATCTTAGCGGAGACATCAAATCCATGAATGAGATAGCAAACATAATGGAAGAGAATGGGGCAGGCCATATACATGTGACGACCGTGCCGTTCGAGAGCTACAAGGCTGGTGTCCTAGCAAATCCATCGTCTACTCCAGAGCGGTACCTACGGTTCTTGATGGGAGAGGGCAAGATTCAGCATTCTGTCGATGGAATAGGTAACCAGAACCACACAGTGCAGCTCTATGGGGGTTTATCGAGTTGGATTTCTGTATCGCAGATAGCCAAGGAGACGCATGGAAAACCGTGGGCCGATGCGGAATGGGAACTGATGTAACTACTTTGAAGTGGGTTGAGCTTAGCTACTACTAAGTTTATGCCGCACATTGTGTTGAATACGTCGTTCTGAAGACGATACAAAAGCAGCTTGTTGAGCGCAAACAGCTAATCAGGAGTTAGATACTATTTGTCTTTTAACTAAATATATCTATATATGCCGAGTATACTACATACCTTGCATGTCGACCATATAATTATACCAGTCATTACCATTGCAAAACTTCTGTCTGTTCAGTTACACGGTACTGCCTCGGTATCTCCGAAACAATGATTGGATGATTGAAGCGTGGGGATCATGTTGTCATTCGTCAAACCATCCTTTATTTTACAACTATGTCGATTTGGTCAGATGTGCCGTACTCATGAACCAATCAGAAGATGATCAGGTTTTCAGTTTCACTGTGGAAACAGCTGAGAAGACAATTCAGGCAATGATCGACTACAATGTCTTATTTGTCTTTGTTTAATCCTGGGTTGCGGTCAGTTGTCACAGAAGAGAATCCGTAAGACAATACATGTGGAATATCTGGGCAGTCAAGCAGAGCAGATTGGTCACTGCCAAGGAAGGATAACAAGACGAGCCATAGTGATGTCACGGCGCTTACGTAGAGTATCGGATCTACCAACATTGTGGACGAAGCCTGACTGTGAAGATGGTTGAGAAGTTGGAGGAGGATGTTTGGGGGTCTGGGCTAGATGAACATGAGCTCATGGTTAATACAGGCAATTGAAGTTCGGTCAACTGGAAAGATCTCGAGACAAGTTTGTGTCTCTGTATAGCAGTCTAGTTATACTCCTCAGATCGATGTATCCAATTGTTCCTTATCTTTTTCAATGCACATAAAGCGGTGAGTGAAATGTTACCTTTGCTGTTTTTTTTTCAATCGTGACAGCACCGTATAATCAAATACTACATAGATTAAAGCTACACCGCCCGAAACATGATATGTCTCACATCGAGAAGCTGCACAAATGCGTCAGAAGAAGCGGTATGGTATTTCATCGCTGCAATGAGAAAATAGATAGACGTGTCCTGATATAGGGTAGGTCTCCGCCGTTGGGAGGAATGCCAATGTACTGCATACGATGACCCCAGAAATACATGATGGTGAGGACCTCGTGTATGGACTTGTTCTTGCCCGTCGCCACTGTAGTCTTTGGATCTTTGGGGTAAGGAGGAAATAAAGGAAGTAGCGCCGAGAAGGTGACAGAGTTATGCTGAAGTTACCAAGACTAACTCATTGGCATTCAATACATCAATAGGGCTCGAACTTTATCAGGTGCCAAGTACTGTCGCTTGCATCGGTTTATTGTGCCATTTGACTTCTCAGTCAGCAACAGTACTCAGGGTCGCGGACCAAAGCGGCATGACAGGAATAAGATCAACACTGTAACTGAGTTATTCCACTATACAACTCAACCGACGAGCAGTCCAAAATATGTTGAAGAAAGAAGCACTAGGCTGTATGGAAAGATTTCCATTGCAGCACTCCAAGACCTTAATCACCACTTCCAAAATGCGAAATCGCCCGTCATTCATCGCCTCGCGGGCCATACTTTTCGTACAACATGATGATAACTCAATCCTCTTGCGGTGACTTCTTCACACAGGGCCGTTTAGAACGCAGAACCTCGGTCTCGTCCTCAGCTTGTCGGTTGCGTTTCGGCTTCTCGGGTGCAGCAGGGACCATGTACGTCTCGATGTACTCATCGTTCAAGATCTGTCGCGGTGGTATTGCTGGCTGGTTGGCATGATCGAATATTCGGTGCTTCTCGACGCGCAGACAGTCTGTTGGGGTCACAAGGCCAATATCGGGCGTCGGTGTGGAATGAAGGCGTTCAGTCAAACTGTCGATCACAGATGGGACTTGGACGGCGAGCTTGTCCTTCTGAGGCAGGATATCGAGGATTTCTTCGAGAATGTTGATGCATTTTCTGAATTGAGAAGAGGGGTCGGATGAGGATGTTGCTGTGTCATGTTTCAGGGATTGGCGAGGCGTAGCTGGTGCTTCCATGGTCAAGTTCGGAGGGAAAAGGAAATATCTGGTACAGGTCTGTGAAGATGCTTTCTCGAATAATACCAGACAAGATTTGAGGGATAACAAATGACAGTCATTCACGTCCCTTGTTTCGCAGGGCAATGATTCCATATTGCCCAAGGCAGCTGGATTGCGGAAACAACAATAAAAGGAAGCGGAAATGCAGCTGGCTAATTGTCACACTAGCTGGCCGTCACTGTCGCATCCAATTACCGTTTCCAATACATGAACTAGAATCTGTCATCTGGCGGTTTCGAAAACCATATAGGATAGCAATCTCGCGGTCTGGCAATTGTTATCTTTCACATGGCTTCCGAAAGCATTCACCACCGAAACTAGTGGTATAGATAGTTTATTTGCTCGTCATGAGACTGCTGTTGAATCGAAAAGCAACGTAAGGCATTGAAATATGTCCACGAATTTACCGTCTCTTGAACAGGGTTGTATTCGTCGTTGTTCTGTTTGGATCGCTAACTCAAGTCATCGAGCGAGAACATGGACACTTCGACGTAGGCGCGAAGAATAATCATAGAGTGAAGCTCGTACAGAAGTAGAAGGTCGAATTAGATATCGTCTTTGTTGAAGAGTATCTCTGATTTCGGCATAAATGCGATATTTCAGTTACAGTTTCCTATCCTACCCCCGATTCTTTCACAATAAAATAGTCGATCGGTTGCACTCGCTCCCGTTGGGTATAAGTCATCATCATATGTCGGTTGTAGCACGATGCGTCAGTTTCCATTGAGAAGTTGTTGAGTCTTTCAGATAGAGTTCGGAAAGAGCGTGGGGGTTGTTGAGGGGAGTAGTTGGGATGCTGAAGATGCTGTAGAAAGGCAGCGCTGGTGGGATACTATCATGTCCCTGGATTGGGTTGGCATGCTTCTTAGTGAAGCGTGCCATGATAGTTGTCTTTCGAGTAGAGTAGTAGTAAGAGGAAGCCTAAGATACGCCTGGTACAAGGGAGAGTAGTGATCTCTGGTTGTAGAGTTCAGGATGCAATGCATTGTGTTCCAACACTTTCAACAATGGGCTTAGATAAGCTTTGTGTCAAGCCTGAGCTCGTAAGCAAATTCTGTTGAGATGGTGATTAATAATAAACTTCAATACAACATAAAATAGGCAAGTCCATTCTAACTTGCATTTTGTTTCTTAATCTGTAGCGTCATCATCACTTTCCTTGAGTGTCATTAGGCACTTTCCTTTATTACCAATGGCCCACTGTTGTCTAGGTATGGATCGACACATCCCCATTGACCATTCGTCCCCACGAACTCATTCAAATCATAGCACTTTATCAGGACACACCTTTTGTTTCACTACTCTTCATTGTTGTCCTTTTATTCATCATGGATGCTGCTGGTGCACTGCGACATATCACATGGATCCTCCAAACTCTTGATCCATATTTTCTCCCAGAGCCACAACCCACGATAGACGCCATGCTTTACGAAATTATACGATACCTCCTCTTCGACCAGGTGATAGTCCTTGCTGTTATCATCTACCTTCAGCGGTTGTTATTCAAGATTCAACTTGACCCTGAGACAATGAGTTACCACAGAAAATCTCTGGTGGTCGTGGCCATGTTTAGGATTGTGAACAAATTCGTTTGCGACTTCCCCCACCAGCGTACAGACAACTTCGTCATTTTGGGTGGCATCTTCGATTTTATACAAGCAGACTTGAATGCCTGCGAAACGAAAATTCTGGAGCTGATGAATTGGGATTTGAAAATCGAGAACGAAGAATTGACGCACCTCGAGAACGTTTTTCAGCAGAGGCCGCCGGATGCAGAACTACCAACCGACTTTCACGAGCAGTGCCTTCGAATTCTGTCGCGAAGCCGAGAACCAACAACATTTCGCCTAGTCAGGGGATCATGGTTGCGAAATGGAAATTCTGAAGCGAATGGGGATTCTGAAGCTGATAGAAGGTCTAAAACGATTGGACGTTCTGAAGATGATGGCAATTCTGAAGCAAATGGAACCGAAAATGATGAAATTTTGAAGCTGATGGATTGTTAATGTGTAGATCAGGTACCTTAGTGTATATTTTATTATTATCCCGACTATCCCTGACCTTAATCTTCCCCAACCTTCTCCTAAAATCAACTATATTTCTTAATAATTTTAGTATACCTCCGACTTTTGTTGGTCCTAGGCGACGAATGCTGGCCAAATACTTAGGTTATTTCAAGCCTGGCATAGAGTAATAAGATGCTATCGATATTTCCAGTATTACTGATGAGCGAGAATCACGTGAAGTGCAAATTGAAATTGTTGACCCATGCTGTTCGGACTGTTTTGAGCTGTTCTCAACATAGGCCTGTGTTGCAGGTTACTTAAGATATAGGTAGGCGACCTACCAAAGATGCTGGCAATAATCCTCCGTAGTTGTAGCTCATACGGTGTTTTCCTGTTTAACTTCAGGGTGACACCAAACACATCTACTTCGGTTGCAATCCATCGGTACACCAATTTCCACAGTTGGCAACCTTTCCTTGTCCGTTGTGGGCATGATTTTCAAAATCTCCGAATGTGATACCTCCTTCCATTCGACAATCTTATCAATAAACTCGGGCGTGATTGACTCGTGATTGCCGTTGTAAGGTTTCCCAAGGTCTTTGTCTGGAATAATCGGACATGGCGGCTTGCATAATCTCCTGCGCCGTTACGCCAAAATCATAGTTTTGGCAGATCGACTGCGCGAAGATTGAGCTAAAGTCTTGTACAGGTCTCCGCATCGATCAGGTAGTGCAAGGCAATTGTAGTGATAATCGGGCCCAAGTATAATACTTGCAAAGCTTGCAAAGCTTGTAAGCGGGAAATGTCTGGATTGAGATAAGATGTCCTGCCATATAGTGGGCAAGTACAAGATGTCTATGGCTTTGTGGCAGTAAATTTCGGCCTTGTATCTATCAAGGACCATGTTGCCCTGGCGCAGGGTAACAGCACGCGATTCTTTATTCACATAGTATATCTTGGGATGTGACGGCGGATGGACGAATCTGTGTGAGGTTAAATTGTGAACTCGCGGCTCCAATGTATGCTTCCAGATCTCATCTCGAAGTTCCAAGGGAAGATAAGGGAACAGGTGGAAGACGGGATCCTTCGTTTTGGAGTCTTGCTCAGTAGGAGACTGGGAGAAGATTGCGGCCATGACGATTGATGAAAGTGATAGGGATAGTTTTAGAGAAGAATCGAGTAGATTTATCCTGTGCGGTCGGGGCAATGTAGGGGAAGAAACTGATGGAGGTGAATATGTAACAGCTTGGGGTTTATTGACTTATTATATAGTCACAGCCAGATCATATACTTTGTGAGAGAACCTTATTCTAGGTTTAAGGGTGAAAGTCTTTGAAGTTTGCTTTTTCTCGTAAACTTACACAAAAGTTAAAGAAGTAACGCATTGGCCACATCCAAGCAAGTTTCAATATCAGACTATTACTTACTAAAGTCCTCTGGGAATCATCACAATGGCTCGTCTTAACAACATCTGGGAATTATCAGAGATCATCAGAAATCATCAGAAATTATTATGACACGGCGTTCGATCATAGTTGCAAAATTGAATGGCACGACGCATAATCTCCGGGCGAATGGTTTAGTGGTATAATACTCCCTTAGCATTGTTTTATAGAATAGTCTGGGAGTGGTCCAGGGTTCGATTCCCTGTTCGTCCATAAATGACAGTTAAGATCATAAGATCTTGCTCTTTCTTTTTTTGCTTCCTTTTTTTCTTTGTCTGGGGTGATTGTGATGGAACTCCAAGACAATTCTCACTTTCCTCAAATCTTGGTTATCTCATCGAGGACCTTAACACCTTCCAGTTGCTCAAATCTAGTAATGGCAGCATCCATCTGAGCACGGTACTTGGAGATATCCTTCTCTACCTCGTCGATATTTTTCTTCAACCCTTCAACCTCTGCAGCAATGGTGAGTTTTGACCGAGTGCGGCCATCAGCTGCCTTATTAGCCAGAATCGCCTTCTCGTCGTGAAGCTTGAGGGTATAGATGAGCCTATCCTTGGCCTCTTTCCATAGTTTTTGGGACATGAGGAAGTCTTCCCTTGCTTTCTGAATTCGGGTTTTCATATCCATCTTGCCCTTTCGTGTACGAGGATTCGGTTGAGTCGAACGTGATGGTATGTTGATAGTTGTGTACCGCCTGGGCACAAGTGTCGAAGTCATACGTAAAGGTTTGCAATACATGTGCAAAGTCCAAAAGGGTATTGTCACAATATATTGAATGGTGTGCTTGCTTTGTTGTGTGATCGAAGAAGAAAATAACAAGAAGAAAGAGTATTTATGCAGAGGATTTTATAGGAGTATTGTCAAACTTTGACTGAAACGCTTTACAGAAATCGCGAACTATTCATCGTCGATGCCAGTGCCTGACAGTTGTATTTTAGTGAATGAACTAGTTTGTGTGACTCACTATCGCCTAAATGATAGTGAATAGGTTCCTTTTCATTAACCTCCGCTCATGGTTAACAAAGGTTATCCACATTAGTCTTTGTGTTCCGTGAGTCAAAAAGGATAAACATGGCCCAGGACAAGGTAAAGCTTGCGGCCTCTCACCTTTCGTCCGATCTGATACTGGTATGCAACGAATTGAATGCGTGTTAATCCCGTCGTTCGCGCCTTTTATTTTGTACATACATACGGTGAGGAAAATACCAAATAGGCTGAACGTGTTTAGAAGTGCAAACATTCATGACTGCCTACCTTCGATAGAGAAAAGTAACATACACGCGTCATTCAAACCTTGTAATAACAGAGTTGAATTCTGTCTAGTAGAGGTCATAAAACAGAACAGAGTACATATTATCAAACTTTGACGCGTCGTAGCTTTTGCTCCGAATCAACAATGGTCTCAGAATAAAACCAAATTTTGATACATGGACAAGACACTTAGGAATCCACTGCTACCAACCACAACGTTCATCCGACATTCAGCAACGGCATGATTACTAAGGCAGTATGGTTCCGCTTTGACGATGAAAGGTCTTTTCCAAAGCGACTGTGTTAAGTCTGAAAGGAAAACAACAGACATTGAATCATGGTGATGAGAGGCTTCTTGATCCATTGAGGCCGATGATAACAACCTTTCTTCAACGCCATGTTTACCACATCGCGTGTGGTTATTCCCTCGCATCCACCCAACTACTTTTTCGTTCTTCGACATCGCGATGACGAGAACATACCTCTGTTAAAATTTGTTATTGGTGAAAGGAATGGTTTTTATGTGACACGTGATTTGGGAAGCTCCTGTTATCGCAGCATAATGGCCGAGTCCTGGCAGGGCTCGCACGTACCAGTGTAGCTCTCAACCTGTAACGACCAGTATAGCTGCCTTGTTGTATAGATCGATGCCAGCGATCTGTCGTCATGTCGTTTCTTTTCCCGCTTAGCCTGTAATGAAAATGGTTTTCAATGGTGTTCTACAACTTGACACGAATCCGGTAGTGGTGGGAACACAGCAATGGTATGTTCACAACACTGACCAATGTTGTTGTAGTTTATTGGCAACAAGGATTTCCGGTGTCTGTGCGTAGACCTTGCCCTCGATTTCCCGGCGAGGGCGTCGTTGGATGTGGGATTGAGGACGCGCTTCATAGTGAAAAATGATTGCAGGTAACAATCGTCGTTGAGCCTTTCTGACCCTTCGGGAATGTTGGCCAAGGCTTGATGCTCCTTTGCCAGACAGTCATCACCCCGCTGGAAAGAAGCATATTCTGTGCTTGGTCGATGGATTATGCGATCGTCAAAGAAGCCGGAATGATAGGAGCGTAGCCTTATGTGATTGTAGCTGACGTGTTGACACCCTACACGGTTCAGTTGTTCTTGATAGCTCTACTCCCTGTTCCATCCTGTCAGTGTGACATTCGTGACATTTCATCTCCACCATAAGCGCGAACTTACTTTGTTGAAGTCGAAAGGATTCTGTGTCTTCTACCTCAATGGTCCGTTCGTTGCCACTGTGACCATAACAGTTGCTGCCAGCACTGACGGCTGGTATGAGAGCCCAAGTGTACAAGTCGCGCTCAGTAGGTCGAGAAGTTCCCGCCAACGTCCTAACAAGAATGACGCGCTTCTTCCCTTTGTCGCCATTGCTACCGAGGTAGGGGAAAGTGTCTTCTCTGCCAATGAAGTGACAGATGGTACTGTCTGCAATGTTTGCTGTTATATTTATTGCGACGGGGCTCAAGTCAACTGATTTAAACCAAGTCTGCTTGTGCGCCTGCTGCTAATCGGACGTTGAGCTGAAGCGTGGCGGGTGCAATCATCACTGTATAACCTTGCCGAACCGTCGCGGATTTCGTTGCGGCTGTGGTTGCTGTCGTAGAGCCCTTGTTATTGTTGCCACAGCTATTCCCGCTCCGGCTATGGCATCATTTGGGTGCCATCCTTTGCAGTTGGTATACAGATAGTATTAGTCTTTTTGAACTGGTGCTGTCAGTGGATTTACTGGTACTCGCTGTTGCTGTGATTGGATCTCCCGTCGCAAGAACCTACCCGAGGCATCTGGCATCTGGACGGCAATGACAATGCGTTTGTGGTATCGTTGAGTCCCCATTTCCTTGACCAGCTATGCTTGGTATAATACTCTTTATTGGCTGCTGGGAAGAAACTCTGTCAGCATTGTGCAGGTATTATAACGAACGCGGTGAATAGCACCAATCGCGGCATGGAAGGGAAAAAAGGAGTTGCGCCGTACAAGACGCGTTTTACTCTGAAAATATAGGAAGCCAGGCGCTGTTGTGCTTGAGACGGAGTATGCACACGCTCTACTTCGCGCGATGGCCTGGGGATTAGCGCTGCCTGTATCAAAGTAGGAAGGGGGGTCATACCTTATGACGAGGCTGTAACGATCGCGACATTTGAGTTCCCGGTGCCGATGACTGTCTCGTTCAGGAGTCGGAAGTCGAACAGCGGCCCTTGAATGACGAATGTGGAAGAATGCAGCAGCGGCTGATCTTGATATGCTACCCTTGATTGCACGAGTCGGTAACATACAGGTTGGGAAACGAGAGACAGCAAAGTGCAGCAAGAGAATCAAAACTGGGAGCGGTGAGAGGATGTGTCGTGAAAAGGATGAAGTTCGAAGTCGGGGGCACGATGTTTGGGCGATGGAGCGAAGCTGCTGAGGAACGTCAGTAACTGTACATCTCTATCAGCTGGGAGTCCGTTGATAACTACCATCTTGAAACATTCAGAACTCAGTGTAACTTTGATCGAAGCCGGTGTCGAGCTTAGCCATATGCTGTGGGAGGTGACGGGCTTTACCTCTGATGGTAACAGTGTCTTACTTCTTTTCTGGCATGAAGCTTGTAGGTATATTGTTAACAGTCGACCTCTTGCCGAAGCGTCTGACGGAGATGGGATCCATAGCGTGGTTCAGCGATTTTTTCATGGAATGCTGTGTCAGATATGCAGACAAGAGTGAGTACTGGGTGGGAAGTGGCAACAGTCTGTCCTCGATAATCGTCACGGGATGAATATCACAGTAGGATTCACATGATGAGAATTATTTAGCAAACTTGAGAACATGTCAGTATAGAGATATAGTTTAGTGCAAGAACAAGATAGCAGTATACGCAACACAGGCGAACAGAAGACATAATGAACCTGTGGCTCTGGGCTGTTCCATGCATTGAACCTCTGTTACATTTCTATTGTTCATTCATAAGAGAAAGAACACAGTCTATAGTCATTACTGGAACAACAGGTAGCCGGAAACTGGACAATGATGCTGTATTGTTAAAGAAATGTGAGTATTGTTGCAGGTGCCAACACCTGTCTGCTAACTGAAACGTGCGAGCCCGGCACTAGCCATTCAGTACATATCTTGCCCTTCGGTGCTTCACAAATTTCTGCTCCTACAACAACATCATACCACTTGAACCCGAAATAATCAAGACGCACACTACTTCAAAAGTTTTAATAGCAAATCTATTCTACCGTCAAGTTGTATGCATATACTTGAAAGATTTTCCCGACTACAAGTCCACTTACTGACATCTTATCAGGAAGAAATGTCCGATCCACGCAATCAGAACAGAGCCAGAAGCCCGATAGCTGGAGGTTTCCGTAAGTAACATCGATGTCTTAATGAGAGAATATGGAGGGAAAGCTAATATGTATTTTCCAATAGCCCCAGGTTTTATACCCAATGACGCTCTTGAGCGACTATATCAAGCGCAAGGAATTGCGAACAGGTTGGCGGCGGAACAGGATCTGGAGATCCTCACCCTCGCAGCCGAGATCGATCGTCTTCGTGGCGATATTGACGACTTGTCTCAACGAGTCGAACGAACAGAGACCCGCTCTACAACGATGACAATCGGGGTTATTGTTCTTTGTGTTGCCGTCTGCATTTCATTTACCCGACGTGTGTGATCGAAACACAAAATGAATTTATAGGGAGGACAACTTGATGGGCATTTGTACTTTTGTGGGGGAACCGACAGAGATGAACTCGCCTGTCAAGAAAAGAGCGGGCACCCAAGGAGTATAAGGTCAACCCTTAGACACTAGCCTATATGCCATCATACCCCTCATTCATTGAACATGACGGCGGTAATTCCCCATGCACATTGCCCCTACGTTGACATTAAGGCGAAAGGCCACAACTGTTCCCATTGTATCGGCTTAGCTGCCTTCATATCTTCGAGTGAAAGTTAATCTTTGGCAAGAAACACACACAGCGCCTCGCAGATTCAGTATTCGATTGCGTCTATACGACTACGGCTTCGCTTGGTTCAGCTGATCGTCTGCTTTAGCTTTTCACCTTTACTTCTCTTTCACTCCCACTAGTGAACCGCGCAATCTGCGACCACAAGCAACATGCCGCAGCCCATAATGGAGTTCATCGGCGAAACACTCTCTCACGCCACTTTCACGACTGACAGTAAGGAAGCAGTCGAAGACACCAGAATTCTGATACTGCCCACCACTCGGTTGATTCACTGGGCACGCTCCCATTGATACAAGCCGGGTCATACTGGGAAGAGAGGTCACATCACGATACCTCATGGAATTAGTCATCTACTTCAGTCTTAAGAAAAGGATAGGGCGCAATTGTCCTTCTGGGATGTTAACGAAGATTCCCACTGAGTTCTTACAGCATGACCTGGTTGATCTGCTACTTCGCTTGGCCATTCTGTTTGCTGATCAGCACATGAGCCCTGAATTGAAGCACGTCATCCAATCAAAACTCGCCTCGATGGCTCAGTGGTAGAGCGTGTCACTAGTAATGACAAGGTCCACGGTTCGATCCCGTGTCGAGGCAAGAATCTCTCTTCGGAGTCAATCATTTTTTGTCGATCGTTTTGAGCATATGGGAAGTACATATTGTACTTAAAAAAAAAAAAAAAAACGACAAAGGCGGCCAGGTTGGTTATCAACTGGGGGTTTTTTTTTCCTTGCCTCCTGTGTTTCGGGCTGGCTTGTCGCGGATACAGAATTCCAGCCTAGAGCAATAGGGTAGGCGTCTATCGCAGAAATCGATGCACCATTTAATCACGAGCTGTTTGCTGCAAGTCAAAGAGACGCATGGGTCATGGAATATTAGTTTTCAATTTGACATATGAAGAAACCAGTATGGATATGACTTGCCCTCCTGTCGAGTTAAGTGCATTGTTCTCACATCATGTACTGTGCTGACTTGGTGCAATCAGCGCGCTCCAAATCTGCATGAATTGTAAGCACAATGGACTTTGGGCTCAATGTGAACTTTCTCAGTTTGAAAATCTTGACAAGAAAACAGCCGACTCCCGCCATCGCAAATAAAACTGAACTAACATAGACAAAAAGCGCACGTCAAGTATTCCACTAAGTCTCGCAAACCATCCGGCTCCCCACGCGACTGTCTACGACAAGAACTTTCTATGATACGGCCTCATCTGCAACCAAAGTCAACATAAAACATTCGAGATTCATGCCCAAGATGATAATTTATTCTCTTACCGGCACTCAATCTGTGCAAGGGGTTCCGCAATAGCCGCAACTTCGTCCTGGAATCACCCAGACTTCCTCTCCCGCCGCTGCACATTTAGGGCATCGTGTGCCAGGAGCCTTGCACACAACATGTTGAGTTGACTGTGTCATATTGTCAATCTTGAGATCGGATGTTGAAGATATGGTGAGTCTTTAAGAATGGAGTGAGAAAGATATCGAGCCATGCTTTACTACATGGGAGTTGCCATTGTCATATAAATATTCCGAAAATTAGACAGGACGAACTTAGAAACCATGGTCAAGTAACGTGATCCAATTCTCGGATCTGGGCTTATGCAGGGCACGATCTGATGTAGATCTTAAAGCCGACAACAATGACCCTCGACCAACAAACTGGAACACGGTGTATATCGATCAAAGTGATATTGTCTCTCAGAAGGTGGCTGACGCAACATCTGCTGACACTTTTGTGGCCCATCAAGTGGGCTATTGCTAAAAGAAGAACCTGCCATGACCGAAAACGATTATTAAAAATCAGCCCTACTTGACGTAGACCGAGAGATCGAGGTTTACGGTTCGGCGCGCACATGACAAAAGCAAATCTGAACAAGCAAGACAAAAGGTCCACCCACAATAAGAACTTTGGATACTTTTCAAGCCACAGTGAGTTATTTTACTTTTCTTTCTCATTTTCCAGGTTCCAGTCACAGTGGTATCCATGATTGTGACAACAAAACAACTGACCCGGTTCCTGTCATGCGCCTTTCCGTATGCCTGAGAGACTAGCGGATCTACAAGCATGTCTTACAGCAACCGTGGTTCAAACCTAACCATCAGAGTGTCCTCGTCAGGATGATTTCAGCTTTGTCCTTTTCTTCATATTAATTTCGAACATGACGTTCCATCATCGGTAAGTTACGCCGCAGCGGCTGAGAAAATCACATTCTTACGCCAAGCTTGATGGTGTTACAGGATCGATTCTGGCCGATCATCACATCTCTATGAATCAGATCCACGGTTGGTGGACCTGTTATCTCTTGTCTCAATTTGGCCATATGTGTCTGATTGGCCTGGCGAAGATGAGTGGCGCTGTAAGACATCCCTTGGCGTATGGGTCAGAATCGGACAAATTCCGATCCAAGAAGATGTGATATGTCATGTTTCAACTTGGCAGATCCAATCTGTCCAGACTGTGTCTCGAGTCGTCAAATTACCGACCGATTTTACATAAAAGATAGTTTGACCGGACAGCGGTTGATCCCGTAGCCATCTTACTTTGTTTGGAAAAGTGTGGAAGAATGAGGATAATTCTCCGTGGTAGTCTCATATCGGTCGTAATCATGTCTTAGATGCTGTTTGCGGCTGAGCTTCTCCGAAATTCTTCGGTCCAACGACTATAAGTACTCTAGTCGGAAGTGATCACTGGATTGAGGCTCTGACAAACAGATGAGATATTCTTCCGAGGGTGTGGCATGTCACTGGACGACAGACATGGCAGGGATCATGTGGAGGGTACCAAGCTGAAACCATGAACTACGTCAAAAAGGACCCTCCAACTAACAGCCACAACTGGGATTGCCGTCAAATGATAGATTCCGGCAATTGCGCCTCCATGAGCACGAACGATGACGAGGAAGCTCACCGTCGCTCGCTCATTCTAGTACAGCTGTGGCTCGGGCTTAACAGAGGACCCATCATGAATGAAAGTGGACAGCAAGAATCTGCCTCCCTAGGATTGACCGAGTTCGGATTTTGCACCAACACCTCCAATCAGAGAGGTCTCAGGCCAGTCGTAGCCCATCTTTGCTTTATTGTTGCCACATAACTATGATATCACTATCACCCCCAATTTCTTCGTTCGCTGCAAACCTGCCAATCATAAATCCCAATCCGCTCGTGTCTCGTCATGTGAAGCGAGTCACCGCAGCGCGCACCCCTTGGATCGAAAGCGGCTGATCAGGAATCTTGGCTTTCGCTCTGGCTTGCGAATGAAAATGGACTGGACATACTCCGACTTGGTCCAGATTGCCTCCAGCATCAGCAACCGATTCTTGACATCATCCGCGCTACCAACAAAGAGCATGGGGAGATCCAAGAATTTCATATGTATACCTCACAGGAGCAGTCTTTTTGACCCTCCAATAGACGACCAATGGCCACAACAAGAAAGCCTCGCTTGCCCGGCGACTTTGTGATCACCAGGTGGACTGCAAGTCCTGGAGAGTCCCTACCTACACTCCCAGGTCATTCCCTCAAGGTGACGGTGGGGCATGTCTCTTGCGTGAGTATTGTGAGCACTTTTATACGGCGGGATCAAGAGTAGGCTGGTTGTATGAACTGCAAATGTGGAGGTTGAGATAGCGATGGCGGTGTTGGTAACGAAGTTGACACGGTAAGAAATGATGAATCAGTATGTGGGAGAGGAAGAAGCTGTCCTTGGCCAAGCACAATCTGCTCGGTTAATGGATAAGCCAATTGCAGTACCCCGAAAGATAACGAGGACAATTCTGCACTTGGCAATCGTCGACTGCGCTAACGTCCGTGGATGGAGGTTTATCCTGTCGTCAACCAATAGTCTTACATGAGTGTCCCTAGCCATGCTCGCCCGATACTACCACATACTTTCTCTGCTCTGGTCTGCCATGAACTCTATTATCTGGTGATGTCCAGAAATCATAAGAGATAGTTCAAAATTCATTGTTTCTCTTATTTAGTGTATGCCTGAATCAGTATGGTTAAATGAGTTATGCATAACTCCACAGTCCCTGTTCCCAAACTGACGCCACTTTCGATAATTGCTCCACCTCACTCAATAGTTCACCTTCCAGACCAAATAGTAATCTCCAATTGTTTTGTTCAACGAGAAAATCGCAGCTGGAAAATCCCCTATATTAAGTCTCACCGCTTGGTCATTGTTGCTTTCCTTCTTCTGTTTCCATTCGTCTTTCATCGTCGTTCATTCCCTTCAGTATGTTCCGTGTTGGCACTCTCCAGCTACTGGCGATATGCCAGCTCAGCTTCGCATCGCCGTGCAAGCCTGTTTCTTCGTCCAACACGATCACTTTATTGACCACTATCTCCACTGAAACGACCTTTCTTCCTACAGCTACCTCCTTCACAGATGTTTTGTCTACCGACGTTTCGTTGACAGATTCTCCATTTACGACGGATGCTTTATCAACTGATGTTTCATCATCGGCAGACACTTCAGCGACAGGTGCTTCATCGACAGATATTTCGTCGACAGAGACATTTGCTACTTTCACCTCAGAGTCAACGGTCGTTTCTGAGACCGAAACGACTACTTCCGACGCATTTACCACATCTATCGCAGAAACTGATACCTCGACAACTTTGGATATGACCACCTCCAGCATTGAACCTACAACAACAACGACCCTCTTCGTAGAACCGACCAATGTTCTTGCCAACCCTGATTTTGAATCAGCTGCTGTTTCACCTTGGCACCGAATCGGCTCATTCGGCGAAGTAACCCTCATCGATGAGGAACCTCATTCAGGCCTTTACTCGGGTCATTACTCTGCCAGTCTCAACGACCCAGTAGTCTTGGGTGTCGATCATCCTATCGATTTTGGCTTGATCAAAGTCGATCAAGAGTACACTTACTCGATCTGGATCAAGACAACCGTCGCTGTCAATTGCCGGACGCGACATATTACCTGTGGATCAGGCGGCGGACATTTCAAGCGCGAAGAATGGGCGGGCCCCTATAATGAGTGGACGCAGTTCACAATGTCTTGTACTTGGAGTCAATACTTCCACGACCTGGGGCCTAGTATTCAAATCCGGGGAGAGTGTCAGAGTCTGGAGTTTGATGTTGATGATGCTATCGTTATCGAAGCGAGCTAATCATCATTGATCATGTTGGAGATTGAGTGACCTAGGTATCAATTCGAGGTCTCAATAGCTAGATTTATCAGTGACAATACAACTTGTTGATTAACAGTGGTTTCAATAAGCGGAATATAGGGTGGTGAACGGACAATGATCGCGTTAATTACAGACAACATTGTATTGTGCACTGAGGCTTACTTCCGGCCTCATTTAGGTCATTCCAGGACTGTAGGTAACTGTCAATACGGCTGCTGATTTATCAATTGTTCTTTATTTGGTTGTTCATCTGCAATATTGTGACATCCGTCTCCACAAAGAACAAGATTACTGATCATGGCAAACATAAATTTGAAAGAATTGTTTTTGTTCGCTAACTAGATGGACCTTGAACCTGAGTCCCTGAGCTATATTACGCATGGAGTATCGGAATTATGTATGATACTGCAGCAATATGAGTCAGGCCTGCTGTCAGCGTCCTCTGAATCCAATTCCATGGCGGCATCCTCCCCTGTATCTAATCCTATGGTTTCTTCCGAAGGTTGCTGCATATCCTCGTGGGACCAGTTGCCAATCCGTTTTAGCATGCCAGCTGCAACGTTAAACCCTCCCTCACTGGCAAACTTTACAGACCGACGGAATTGACCACGGCCATTACCTGTGATCAAAGCACCATGATGGATCAAGAGTCCCAGCGTATCAATCCTTCCGCGTGCGGCCGCAATCTCGAGTGCAGTCAGAGGTCCATGGGCATTCACTTGAGCTCCTCTGTCCAGCAAAATAGTTGTAATGCAGAGGTCCCCTGACTCCACCGCAAGTTGTAGAGCCGTACCTCCTCCGACTCCTTCAGCAGCAGCGTTGACGTTTGCACCACGATCAAGAAGATACACGACCAGATCTAATCTGCGAGTCTTTACTGCAAGCTGGAGTGGTGTTAGGGTTAAGGCATCGAGGTCTTTGCTATACTCATTGATATCCGCTCCAGCATCCAACAAGATCTGGAAGAAGTCCTCATCATGTTCCGAATGCGAAGAGACAGCCAAGTTCAGAACCGACGGGAAAGAGGCGGGAGTTTCAGGGAAGTCATGGAGATGTTGGTGTTCAGCCAACCATCTTAAGTGCGAAAGACTTCCTTGAGAAACAACTTCCTTCCACGTAAAGTAGTCGACTTGAAAGCCAAGTTGCAAAAGTCTTCTGAATCCTGAAATATCTGTTTGGTTGTATGCAAGTGCTAGAGGACTTCCCATGATCGGATCGTCAGCCTGAGCCATAGAACGCCATGGAAGGAGTCTGTTGACCACGATTGTCGATGTACGTTCCAATGCAAGTACTGCAGGGGTACACCTTTGATCAAGCGTCAGGTATTGGATCAGGATGTGTAGATTATCGAAGTATCCAGACCTGGCGAGCAAACCAGCCGCCGTGGCTTCCAATACATCGTAAGTCGCATTGGATGGGCGATCGCGCAAAAGTTGCTCAACAGCCGAAAGTCTTCTCGCTTGAGCGGCAGTGCACAAGACCCCTGGGTCATAATGTCCTTTGTATACTTCGAGAACCTTCTCCATCAATACGTCGTCTGCAAATTGAAGCGCCGCTTCGAAGGCAGAAAACCGTGAAGCATGCTCATCCCTCAGACTGAACCCATGATCAAGCAGGACGGTCAGTAGCCTCGGGTCCCGCCGGTAGTGACGAATTGCCGCCGCTACCTCACCTCCAGCAGGCCTTGCACCATATGCCAACAAAGCCTCAATAATTTGGAACTGTCCTTGTCTTCCACGGTACGTCGTTAGGGCTTTCTCCAGCGCGCTAACTCCAGTATCGTCTTGCTGATTAGCACTAGCGCCGTACTCTAACACTGTAAGAAGGCTCGCGATGGATGATGAGGCTACGAAACGGTATACCTCGCCTCCTGTCAGCCGGGCACCCATCTTGATCAGCACCGGAAGAGCTATGTCATGACCATGAACCGGATATCGTCCAATTAAGCGCAACAATGCCTCATAAACACTAGGGGGTTTACGGAAACGCGCCCAGAAGTTAGTGATCGGGCATATCCTCTCAAATTCCTGAATATCATCAAGATCAAGGATGGCATTAGGATCTGCGTTTCCGGTGAATGAGAAGAAATCCAAAATATCCTCATGGGCACGGGAAGCGGCAAGGAATAATAGAGTAGGCGAATATGCTTCGGGATATAGCTGTAAAAAGACTTGACAGGTGGAAAGATGACCGGCTGATACTGCTACCTGTACTGGTTTGATACCTCGCTGATTGCAGATATTGCCAACAGTGGAGTCAATCTTGTGGAGATGATAAATCATTGCATCGTCACCTTTCGTAGCGGCAGCGATGAAAGTGTCGGCTGTAACAAATGGCACCTCTTTATCCATTGCATCCAGTTGAACGATGTGAGCGATGACAGCGTCGACAAAATCACTTCCAGCCATAACTGCTGCAGTCAATGCAGTCTTCTCACACAGCGCAACGCGTTTATGATCGACGCTAAATGCCTTGGTTAAGTTCACCCTTCCTGTAAGGATTTCTTTGACTCGGTCCAGGTCCCTTAATTTGATTGCCGTAAGCAAAAGCTCCTCACGACTGAAGGACGGGTTGTGTTGAGCTATTATCTCAAAAATGTGAAGCTTGACAGCGTCGGACAGGTATGACTCTAAGATAAGCTCACAAGACGAGATTCCATTTGCACATGAGAAATTGATGTCGGCGCCGTGTTTGAGTAGGAGCTGCAACAGCTCTAACTGACCTTCCATTACTGCCACAAATACTGGCACCCGATGACAGACGCAGTCAACATGATTATCAAAACCGCTGATATAGAGATCGTTGGGTAATAATTGGTTTGGGTCTTGACCGGATTTGAGAAGCCACTCGAGGAGATTGAAGGTTTCGCCTTCGTCCCCTCCCAAAAGCCAAAATACGGCAAGTGTAAAGAGTCGCTCTAGAAAAGCTCCCATGGTGGTGTCATCGTCTGAAAGTGCTTTGATGTTTACCTGGAGGTTCGTAAGACCAAGTTCCGAAAGACTCTTAACCAATATCTGCCATTCGCCTCGGTTATAGTCTTGGTCAAAAGCATTGGAAAGTTGAAAAATTATCATCTTAAGTGATTCAAGAATGGCATCTTCAGCCGGATATTGCAAAAGGCTTTGAGCAACTTGGAGGTGCTCTCCCGCATACCATTCGGGCTTGGTTCTATCGAGGTTCAAGGCCAGTTGGGACACACTTAGAACAGGGCGGCAGCCTCCAACCTGGGATATCGTCCTCGTAACATTCACCGTACGAAGGGCAGTGTCCATAAATCTGTAGACAGTGTTCTTGCCCGTATCGGTCTTGGCATCCTTCTGGAAGTTGCGCACTACTGTAGTTAGGAATATTAGTAACCTTCGGCACGTGGTTTCTTAATCAAAAGCTCACATTCATGATACATGTTGCGGAACCTTAGCCACGGTAAGGTGTCAGGCCACTGTGCCTCCATCTGAAATGCCGGAGGAGTACAAATAGTAAGGTAAGGATTCATCGGAGAAGTGGGTGATTGACCAGCTATAAAACACATTAGATCTAATCAAGGGAGTATGTTCAAGATTTGTTTTCCTGCCTTGTTCAATTTGTTTCAACATCTTCATCTCACGGTGACGTTTGATGCTCTTGGCAATGTTTGATGGCTTCAGGCGTTTTGCTGATAAGATAACTTCTGAGTTTTTGCCTTGGGCCTTTCGCTTCTGGATCCTATGATCGATGTACCGCCATGTGGATTGATCGAGGTTCTTCAACATCCCCCATGATTTAAGACGAGCTTCCATTTGTGTCTTTCTGTGTGCGTGTAAGCTAAGCGAAAGGAAGGGTTATAAAGGTGGTTGGCTCTTACGTTACAAAGACCCCTTGACAGGATAATTGTTTGATGACATCCTTTAACGAGATGTCATGGACCATATATTGGATGCGGATGAAATCTTTATACTCAAGCCACTGTTCCTCGGTTGGCGAGGGTTGTTGGATTACCGACTGGGAGATCGCAGTCTCCATGATGAAAAGATTCCGAACAATGAGAAGCAAAGGGGAAGCTTTGTCTTTCACAGGTAGAAAAAATTGTCCCTATGGAGGGAAGGGCTAACAGTCTTGCGAATAGCACGTCAAAAGTCAGGTTGTGGTTGAGCGAGGTGATATTGAAGATTGAGTTGATCAAGACATGGAAGAAATTGTCGGGGGCTTTGTGGTTATTTGTAGATGAACAGATTTTAGGGAGTTGGCCAATACTGTTGATTTCCAGACGCCATCTGCCAACTCAGCATCGGGTGAGAGCTGAGTCCTGCAGCGGTTACACAAGGTCTGAGTCAAAGTATTTGGCTATGTCCTCGTCTTGTTTACTTGGATCCACCTCCATCGCTCTGATAGGCTCTTTTGGACTGTCTAGAGCTGTGATTCGTTTTTTCCGAAATCTTGTGGCGTCATTCAGTTGAGTTTCATTTGTCAGATCCGAAATCTTGGACCCGTATTTGAAGCCTGATACCATGACGGATACAACCACTGTTACTGGCTAATGATATTACATTAACAAGGGTGAGAAGACATCTTAATCAACCGTGTCTGTCTCTTGCCTCTTGAGGCTGAGTTAAACACAACCCACCGATAGACCTTAATATGATGTGTGTCGTTGGCTCGTCCCGAAATCTTGTCCCACCGCCGCAAGAGATATCAAACAGGCTTGAAGAAGTACAGAAAATTACAACAGGTGGCAGTTCAATTACTATATAGCCATCTCAGCTCCAAAAGTGTATCCTTTGTTCGGGATATTCATTCCTTTCATCGTACATGGTCTGCACAAGCTGAACTAATTCATGCCTATCAACCTCGAAACCTAGCGACTTGGAATTGCCGTCTTTTTCAAATCGGCAATTTGAGATCCCAGACCGTCATGACCGTCGAAGCTATTATTGCTGGTATAACCTTGGCGGTTGCAGTTCCTCCGACAGCCTGGGTCCTTTACAAGTGGTACAATGAGCCAAGACAGATCAACCAAGGTAAGTAGTCGACCAACTCAATACTCTGAGCCCAATGTCTTTCTGTTCGCTGACTATTGTCTAGAAGATCTAGAGACTGGTCTCAAAGACCGTTATGATCTCTATTATCCACCAAGGAGGGGGTCATGGATGTTTTTCTCTATAACAGAGACCACAGTTCTTGCGGGCTACATGGCCTAATAACTGGGAGTTATTCTAGGTTGGGCTTGGAAAATTGGGTCTAGATTGCTGTGTTGATCCAAGTCAGAATCTTTCATCCTCCACACGTTCATATATCATAGCTTCTATACTGTTCTTAAGCTGGTTGAGTGTTGTAGGCCATGGTGAAGATGTCCTGTGCGCGCTTATACAGCCCACTCACATTTACCTCCAAAGCGTTTCACGGAAACATCGCGCACCTACCTAGTGAAGAGACTCGATAAACTCTTCACCGAAATAGTCTAAAAGCCATACGAGACATACTTTTGTCTCATTCGAGGGTAAATACTCTGGTCCGCCCTTCCTTCGTAATTTTTATTTGCGTATTGGCTGCAAGAGCGCATCGCATGATTCTTTGTGCTTGTGATGGCTCAATACAGCACATGCGCCAACCCGATAAGATTCCATTTCAATCACTGCGAAATCAGCATGTCCAGACGAGATCCATCAGTCCGCCCGCCTAATGGCATAGACCACAGGGTAACAAGTGTCGCAATCATACAAATCTGACGTTTACAAGGAGAGATGCTGGAAGAACTAGATTGAACGATGAACAGTGTCAAGGTTTGGGATGTAGAGCTTGATGGTGGTTCAATGTGGTCGAACACCGGAACAGTCTCTCTCAAAACATGTGTCTTTGATCCTGCGACGAGCCCAAATTTGCGCACTATCATCCCACTATACTTCAGACTACATTTGCGACCTCCAACATGTATAGCGCGTGGATTTTGTTGAAGCCCAGTTAGGCTGGCGCGATGATATCAGTGTGAAGAACAGGTCTCCTAAAGCTGAAAGTCATTATATTGGAGACCTTGTCAGCAGCCGACTCCACAGGAGCTTCAAGCGAGACACCACCAAAGCGTCGGGTGCCTTGCGCTAGGCAATCCGGGGCATTCAGCATTTTGCCCCGCCTACATCTTTCCTCCTTCACTAACCATCTGCAAACGAGCTTTGGGTTCATAATGCGTCAAATACGACCTCTTTACGAGTCACCATAACCTTTGCCCGTTATGAAGAGCCGCTAGGATTATTCCAGCCGGCGAGATGAAGCTGGTATTGCCGCTGGGTTTGCCTAGCTGAGCGACCGCCTTCAAGCTCTGCCCAATTGAGCTTCCTTCTCCAACCCACGCGCTCTTCAATCGAGCCCTCGACCCGAGCACTACTGAATCTCGTCGATTATGTACAGCTAAACCCATGGCAAGGCACGAAGATGCGATGCCACGAAAGCCAATCAATTTTTTGGCCTGGTTCTTCGCGCGCGAGACAATCATTGTTCGAGGATCGCCGTGAAGCCAACAGAACTCAATCTTTGGCGGTGCCGCTCCCTCTACCGAATGATCTGCCGTCCTCGATTCCAGTTTTGTCCGACTAAATCTGCCTTCCACATCTAATCCGTCCCTGGACTCTGCCCGACTGAGTCTCATCCACGCCCAGAGTGCCACTGAAGCTCCGTCGATGGCATACTGTCGAATCCGAGACGCAAAGACATCAAGATACAAAGCCGAGTCAACTACGAGGCCTGGTCATCTGGCGCGAGAAACAATCGTCATCAAGGGAATATCATATTTCTGCACGAGTCGCTGGAGAGAGCGATCGCACTAGATTTGTCCTAGCCATCCATGACCAGTATCCGTAACATCGACAGATCCAATTTCGGCCGGACACCCGCATTCTGCAACGGCACGATCTTTCGCAAACTACCGTCCGCAACGCGTCGGACATCGACCTCTACAATCACTGTACCCTCACGCCTACATCAACACCCAGTATCGATCTTTCAAGAGGTTGAGATACGGTCCGACAAGTTTGCTCGCTCGCTATGTTTGAGCCTGCCCTCTCGCGCCAAATTCCCGATTGAATCTCCTCTCCCAACTAACGCGCCACCGAATCTTCGTCGGTGATACACAACCGCGCCCAAGACCTGATGAAACGAATTTATGAAGCCAGTGTAAGAATCTGAAGCTGGGTGGTTTCTCAATCGTCGTCTTTCCCATGTGAACCATTTGTCCTCCAAGGAACAAAACATTCTCCCACACTAATCCAGTATGCAAAGGGTTATGGAGAGGCACCGTGCAAGGCGCGTCAAACTCAGTAGCCTTAAGAGTTGGCAGACTTCTCTGGAATTATTGCATCGAGGCTGGCTAAGATTTAAAGAACATACTGCCAGTGATAGGGTCTCAATATCATCCTCTCGCCCGCGAGACTCATGTAGATTCGGTGGGCTCAGATCATTCTCAGTGGCTGTTGCTATCTTGATGCCATACATGCGTAGATTGACCTGTTGTTCAACGCTGACACATCCCGTCAACACCTGTACATTGCCAAGGCGAATACTTATGAACAACATTTCTGCTTCTGACTGCCACGTTCTATGTAATAAAAGACCCTTGGAACACCACCAACAAGATCTGTTGGCGACCCACCAATGTCGAGAATCCTGTTTGCTACCTGTCACGTAGCCATATCGGAGCTTGCAAACGAACGTGTCGAATGTTATATCAAGGTCGAAAGAAATGGAGAAATGCAATCGTTTGCAGCGCGTCATCATCCCATTGCTCAAAGTTACTTTGTACCTATTGTAGGTTGTTTCAGAACATTCCGACGCCTGCTGATGGGTCAATCGGCTTTAGGAAATCGGTAATCGGACATGATCATTCCAGCAACCATGTAAAAAAGCTGGCCGAGTTCTCTAACCACTCTCTTGTCCACAATCAATTGAGACTTGTTCCGTTTTTGTTATCCTCTTGGTCGCCTTTCTACACCGTATTTGGCAATACGAACAGCACGATGGCCCGCCACAACCAGCCTATGTCTACTCGTTCAACAGCCCGGAGGAAAGGTAAATAGCCATCTATTCATTCTCATTCGTTGTTTACTCAATATATATCCCATCAAATTTGTATATATAATCCTGACCGAATCATCTCTGTAGATCCTGCTTGTGGTACATGCCGTAAGAAATGTCGGAAATGCGATCGCAAACGTCCTATTTGCGATAGGTGTCGCATCAAAGGACTCCAATGCGATGGCTATCCTCCAAGATTTCAATTCCAAGAAAGTCTTACAGTATCAATTGGTGAATCAGAAGTGCAAAAAGAAAGTCATGTTGCAGTCCGAGTTGGTACGCCAATATCTGATAAGTCGTCCCGAAAGTCCGTGTCATTCTCCGAGGTACCGGACTTCAACTTTCCAACCTCTTATGCTCAAGAGACACCTTTTGATATATTGGATTTCTCGCTTTCATCGTCGCCTTCTTCTCTAGACTCTTTATCGTCGCTGCATCCTTCACTTTTGCCAGTACACTTTGTTTCCACAGTGGCCAGCGATGCTGATCTCGAGCGTGATATCATCGCGAACCAGCACATACTGTACTATTGTAAGACTGTCATCTACAGTACACGAAGCAGTTAATAACTTCTCATCTAGTTGATCAGGTACTTAGCGAGCATCTAGCAATTCGTGTGCCTGGCTTGGACGATCCATTCCGAGAACTCATTCTTCCATTAGCTTATCGACACCGGGGAATCCTTCACGCTCTGTTGGGATTCTCATCTTGTCATATGTACAACAACGGGACCCACGTCGGCCACGATCTAGTTACACTTTCTATCGGCTTTAGACTATCTGCGATACGATCAGTTGCATCCTTGTTACGCAAAGAAGAGGCCTCTGCCCTTACGTGTGCAGAGGAGGAATACCTTTTAGCTATGGTGCTATTACTAATACTACATGATGTAAAAACTATTTTACTGCAGGGCGAACCATCAGCTAATAGCGGTTTAGATCTGTGAATCTGGTGTCTCTACGCACGGTGCTCACCTCACTGGGGTGTCATTCCTCTGTAAGCGAATGGCCCGTGTAGATGAGATCACAACACGCTCCAAGACGACGAATTTCCTTATATCTGCACTATCTTGGTAAGATACGAAAAGTTCCTCCGTGGTCCTGACTAATTGTCGTAGGCTTGACGTGCTTCGCGGTTTCAGCGGTGCCGAGAAGCTTTCCTACTCGGAAGACGTTCGACAATGTGTACGGCATCACGGAAGCCTGAGTCTCCAAACTGTAGTTGGTTGCCCATCAGTCATCTTCTTCCAGATTGGCCAAGTTCTCGAAAACGGCAAATCATATGTCGCGGGCGATCTTCCGCTTGAGAATTTCCAGAAGTTGCTCGATGACGCTGAGAGCTTCTTGCGAGATTGGGATTCTGATCAGGCCATCTATCCTACCGCTCATCAAGAATGGCGACAATTGGCTGAGGCGTATCGCCATGCATGTATCCTTCGCATTATGCGCTTCCCTGATCCTTTTGCGGTTTCGTGCGACGACCCTCGAATCAAGACATCGGTCGCAGCAATTCTCGATATTTGTGCCTCCATGTCCCCCGACAGCGTCTTTTATAAACGTCTACTCTTCCCACTTTTCTTGGCTGGTGCCGACACCTGCTCGACACATCAAATGCACTATTCAAATCTATGCATGAACGGAATTAAACGTTCTACGGGCTTTCAGCACCCAGCTATGACAGAAGTCCTGGCTAAAGTATGGGAGGGGCGACGGACAAACCCTCATGGTTGGTCAAATGTGCCTTGGATGGAATTTGTAAGTCGGTTGACAGTTCTCGTCGGATTTATCACTGATGATCTGCAGACTTGTTCTGAGTTTTTGGAATCGCAGCATGCTTACCTCTTCTTTTGACGAGCCAATGTCCCACATTACTTGGCATCTTATCGGAATCGGAGTCGGAGATGTTGGCTTACAGAAATGGAATTACCCCATTCGGTTTGGTCTCGGACGCAACAGTGAGGCTTGGTATTGAAAGAACTTGGATAAAAAGGACCATTATTCTCCTTTTATTCTAATACTGAAATCATAAGACTATCCATCGCTCAATATTTCCCATCTTTCCGTCTCCCAATCCTTGATATCCGACAATGGCAGCCCAAGAGAAGAACCAGATCGAGTTGGCCAAGGCCTCCAAGCTGGCAAATGTTCCTCACTGTGAGCAATACGAGAGAATGATCTCGGGCATGCTGTAAGTAAAGGAGATTCCCAGATCTCGTGAGAATATACTGACCAGAGCGCTTCAGTTATGACTCACTTATCCCCAAACTTACGAATGCTCGTCTGGCTGCACGAAAGGCTATGAACGAATACAATACCTGGTTTCCTACAGGGGACGACTTCAACATCGAAAACATCACGCGAAGACGAGCTGAGATGCTGAAGTCTTTCCTCGGCCACGTAGGAGATGACGAGGTCTTCATCGAGCCTCCCTTCAGAGTCGACTACGGACCCAACATGTCAGTCGGCAAGAGGTTTTACGCCAACTTTAATCTGACAGTCCTAGACTCTGCTATCGTGTCAATCGGTGACAGGGTCATGATTGGTCCCAATGTTATGATTTCGACAGCGACTCATGAGACGGAGGTTGCTAGTCGAAGAGCCAATATCGAATACGCTTATCCGATTACTATTGGCAATGACTGCTGGATCGGAGGCGGCGTTACCATCTTGCCAGGTGTTACAATCGGAGATGGGTGTACCATTGGGGCTGGATCCATTGTTACAAGGGATATTCCTGCGTGGAGTGTCGCCGTAGGATCGCCTGCGAGGGTTGTTAGAAAGGTGCAAGAACTAGGAGAGTTTGAGGAAGAAGTAAAAGAGAATGGCACCACCAGCGGTTGAATATAGAGACACCTACTTTATAGTTCAGAGATAAAGGCATAGTCGATAGAGTACTGATCCATTGCATTCCCTGAGCTACGTATATGTAGCCATCCTTTGTTGCGTTGTTGATTGCATCTACAATTCTTCCACATTGACTATATGATATCCAACAACAACAGACTCTTTCACATACGACCATAGCTCGCAGAAAATACGGGATCCCGTCCGCTCTCCCATAGTCAAGCTGCGAAGCGCTGGATTAGTAGTTGGGTCGGTGACGACCAGCGAATCCCCGGTGTTGTATGTTCTTTTGCCATTTTTTGCAATTCAACCCGATACATCACCAATATTCCAGCTGGATGCTAGATCTACTCTTACAAAAGTGAGATTGTAGTTGGGGTGATACGCGTTGGTCTAGTCTACCTATATCTATCCACGTCATAAATAAATATATGGATGCTGTGGGTGGAGTACTATTTTTTCACTTGTTGTCAATTGACTATGGAGCTACAACGATGAAAATTCTCGAAAATACTGTGACGGAGTAAAAGAATGCTTTGTTTGAATTCCTGCTAGATAAATCCAGATCAGGTTGTTATACTAGATTCGTTGTACAGTCATCTGCCTCCTCAGTCTCGAAGCTTCGACTCGTCGACATAAAAGGTATCAATAACCCCCTTCCTCAACTCTGCCAAATTCTGCTTCTTCTCCCTCTCAAGAATCTCCAGCCTTGATTTCCTCATTGCTTTCGCCACATCGCCCCAGCCAAGGAATTCCTTCGCCGCAATATCTCGCATGTCTTTTTCAACCTTCACATCAACCAACTTGCCTGCGCGCTTCCTCACGATCCCGTCTATGATGACAGTGTCAACGTTGCCAATACTGCTGTGAAGAACTATAGCGGCCAGGGGATCCTGTTCGGCAGCACAGAGAAGCTCGGGGGTGTTGGCGTCGAAGATAGCTATGTCAGCCAATTTGCCTACGGCGATGCTGCCAAGTTGTTCCTCTTTTCCAATTGCTCTGGCACCTTGAATGGTACCAAGATTGAAGACATCCTGCACGGTCTTAGAAACATGTCGTGGGGCCAGGTCTTGGTCCATCACTGCCTTGTTATGCTTTGCCCGTGCGGCTTGTAAGCCAAGCCTCATCTCGTAAACGATGCTCGAAGCCTGATTACTATGACAGTCGATTCCTAGACTCGACTGGGCTTGAGCCGAAGGGTGATCGTGATCAAAGCAAACTGGGTCCCCGAGGGCCATCTGCATCTCAGTCGAAGGTGTACTACTGATATGTGCTCCAGCATCTGCTATGTCCTGGATGCTCTGGGTAGGATACCCCGTTGCGTGACTAAAGACCATTCGATGATCCAGCAAGCCCTGGCTTTTGACCTTCTGTATTACATCATTCATGCTGAATTGATGATTCCGAACAGCGTGAGTTGTTGCCAATTCAATGCCGGCCTCTCGGGCCGTTCTGAATATCTTTTGAGTAACCTCGTCAGGCAGGAACCAGAGATCAAAGGCAAGTCCCATAGTGACTCGGCCATCTCCAAAAGGTGCTTTGGCACCAAGTTTCTGCAGTTCTTCAAGAGTCCATGACGCAACCATTTCTGGGTTCATTTGAAACGGAGAATACGAAGCAACGCGTGCAGTTGGGCAGTATCCATAAACGCTTCTAAGACCGGATGAAGCAGTGGCTGATATAGCAGTTGCCGCTGTTGGAACAAAACAAGTCAGTACACTCAAATTATCATCGTCACCGTAACCCTAGGGAAACTACTTACCTGCATCTTCAAAGGTGTTTATATGCGAGTGATCAAGAACGGTTGTGGTACCGGCATTGATTGCTTCGAGGCATCCCCCCAGTTGACCCCAGTAAACGTCTTCCTTGGTGTAGTTGGAAGACTGCAGATTTCCCGATGACATGTATTCAAGAAGAAGTTCGTTCGCGTGTCTTCCCTTGAGTTGGGTTTGCCAAAGATGGTGATGAGTGTCAATGAAGCCAGGGGAGATGATCTTGAGGTTGCACTCCATGATGTCGGCATCGGATACATCTTCGATAGTGGAGGCGATCTTGACAATTCGATTGCCTTCAATAAGTACGTCTCTTACTAGAGCTTGTACATTGTCTTGATCGTCGTGAATGAGGACTGTGCCGCCTCTGAGCAACAGTCGGCGAGACGAAGAGGTGTTGTTAAGGATAGTAGAAGACTGCATCATATTTCGCTATGAATAAAGTATTGTCGGATTATGGGATGAAGGGGGACATGGAGGTTGATTATATACACAATCCATGACGCGATGGCGTTACCATTGCACTTGATGCGAGAGGTTATCCAAAGCAACACATAATGTTTTCTTCCGTGGAAGTAATCCACGGTGCGCTTACAGCACTTGCCGTCAGCATAAGAGACTAAACACTGGAATCAAGCACGGCGATGGTGATCGACGCTCGTCTTTTTCGGCTGATCGGCCATGAAACGGGCGTTTATCTCTAGGCCAGAACAAGAGTCTAACAACCACTAGGCTAAGGCAAAAGTACATGGAACCTTGCATTACTTGCTGGGGGTTGATGAACTAGGCCTAAAGAACTATTCGTGATTTATAACAAGCTTTCGCTCTTCCGTCGGCGCTCCGTGGCCTCGGAAATAGAGTTGCTATTCGCCGCCTCGGCACCGGCCTTAACAATCTCCATAGATCTATCTACCGGAAGCTGCCAATTATTCTTTGGCTTAAGTAATACACCACCAGCGATTTGCTGACTATTAATAGCACTTGGGGAGATCTTCAATATCCTACTGGTTTGGTGTTGTAGCAAGGGGAACATTCATTAACGGTGCGATGTGGTTGAACTTTGTGAGCAATGACAGTGATTTATTTAATTGCCGCGCTATTGGCTACTCTAGAAACTTTGTCTTGAATCCGAAAACTCCTATGGTATCCAAATCGAGGCCATAGGTGCCTCCCCATAGACTTGAACTTTCCACATAAGACTCAGAAATGAGAGAACCGATATCTCTGCCAAGAAGGATCCATAGGATACTGGGTGACTAGCAAAGCTCTTTTGGGACGGAGAGGGCGATCTGGAGGAGATGGTTGAACCAGGAAATATCTTTTCGGTTTCTTATCACACCAATATCGGATCCAGAAAGGTTTCTTCGGCCGCTTAATATTCATCGGAACCGTAGCCGTAGGGCGCGTAACGGGTATTTGCGTTTCTCTGGGCCTCGCTATAATCGTCAGCAGTTGCTCCATCAATGATTGAAGTAAAGATATCGGCATGCATGCATACTCTTTGTCGGCTGAACGGTAATTGTACACCATGGTAGGCTGTTCGCCTGCAGTGGTGTCAGAATAACGGACTCCATAAACAGGTTCCTTCTTCTTCCACCTGCCGGATCCGCCGCTTCTTCCTCCGCAACACATGGTGACAGAGTGGTTTGTTTAAGGTAAAGGTTGTAGTTGTTTGTGAGATTTGGTTGAGGTTGACTCGGTTCGAGAGGATGAACGTAAAAGATATGTGTGTGTGTAATGGTGAAAGGAAAAGAAGAAGAGACAGGAAGTCATGATGAGTGTGTCTTTATATACTTGCCTGACGTGGATGAGGGTATTCTTGTAAGGTTACTGGTTACCTTTCACTCTTGGGTAATACCACGGTATGTGCGTATATAATTACGGTGTGGGAAATGCAGTAAGACATGTTTCTCAAGCCAAACGCCAAAGTCTAACATTTGTGTCGTTTAATTATAAGGCTACTGAGTTGTTGCAAGAAAGGTTATTGTTCAATATCAACTTAAAATCATAACATCACTTGATAGCAGCCACAGATGATGACCATGTCAATCCTTTAGTGACTCTGAACAGGTATCGATATATAACTCCCGTAAAGTAGCGGCTAGGACAATATTGTTCTGACTTCCATTCATCTTAAAAATTAACTTATCATGACAGAATGCATGCTGAATAAACTCAAGACCTTAAAGTATGACCAATGTACATGATATCTTTCTAGCTTAGACAATATGCTCCATTGTTCCAAGGTTTCAAACAATAAGCAACGTAAATTCTCTTTCTATTTAACGTTTCGCGATTTCTCGAAATCAATAGACTATTATCCTCAAGAACGTGATTCAAATCAATAACATCTGCACATGGAACCTAAAATCAAAACTATCTGGCCGAGGTCTGTTGCAGGCATTTTGTGGTTGTGAAGCGTATGGTCGACAGTCACAGCCTAAATTATGTCAAGGTTGGTGATGTGATATGAAGCAAAGCCAGAGGGTATTCATGAAAAAAATTTCAAAATCGAGGTACTCACGTGGCTACGTTGCTCTGGCCTGTCTACAGATCTGTATAGTAATTATTGATGTCATATCCTTGTCGTATGTATATGTAGTCGTCGGCTGTCATGATACCATATATCAATAAAACCAGACACAGAAAAAAATTTCTTACCAATTAGTAATCTTCTCTATTCCTGTTTTCGAAGGAACTTGTTTGTCAGGTGTCAACTGGAACACAAATGCTCAAGTATAGGGTTGATCCATCGGGCCGACGTTTGGAAGGTCATACACATCCGAGACCCAACTGTCGATCGTGATGTACCCCATGTTATCTATATTCAGTCCGAAAAGATATGTTATCGCGCACATCCTTGAAATCTATCAAGCCGGTTCGACCCCCCGAAATGGAAGCTGATCAAACGTGCCTTGGCTTAGCCACCTTCAGCTAGCTCTCCACTTCGATCGACGCCAAGTCCAACCCAAAATTCATCCCGCGATGATCTATCTATCAAGTCATGCCCATCGTCTTGGCTAGAAACTTTACCCGAGCTATTCTATATATCTTGGCGTGGGATCCAAAAACATGGGGAAGGATAAAAGGCGGACGGGTTGATCAACCCCGAATACCGAGAGCCAAGTTGAAGATGTTGTGGAGCGTTGTCGCATCTCTTGGTGGACAATGCCGGGTCTCGTTTGTACTCCAGTGCGAAAGACTGGCTTTGATTTGAGGAAACGTGACTGGTCGATGATAAGCCCGATTTAAATGCCTCAAGGACGTGCGGTCTGATCATCCTTCACCTCATAGAATCCTTGAGTGTACCCAGTCGTAGGCGAATGCGCGTGAGACATATTTCACCGTTGACCAGCGTGACTGGGTCTGTCAGATCGAATGACTAGCAGGAGAGAGCCCTGAGGATAGTGACCAGTCGATTGGGTACTTTGTAGCTTGGAAATTCACGGAGAAGCAACATGGGATGGGGTATCCAATGGAGACGGACGGTGTCTTGTGGCATCACGTTCAGATACGGTATAGTTGAGACATGTCCTCAGTTCCAAGGGCATGATACTAAACAGGCAGGCATAATGTTATGCAGTCAAGGACTATGCTTATCGAACTGAGTCTTTAATGAAGGGCAATTGTATGATTGGCATGCTGTTCTTATGCATAACTTGATCGATGATACGTAGAATAGCCAATCTCAAAACTGTCAAAGTTTAGTTCAAGTTCAAATGGTAACCCGTCATTTGATGCCTCTATCATTGAGAAGGACTGCAAAAGAGGAAAAAGTCAGCAAAATTCCGTTGACATGACCAGACGCGAATGGTGACAGAATTCTCGCCACTATTGTGTGTCAAGGCTAGCATCAAATATTTGTGTCAGCCGCCTTTCTTCCGTTCCGTACTGATAACTGATAGTACCCAGTATTATTTCCGCTATTTCAGGAATCGCGTCTAGTCCGAAAAGAGTAAGGAACTTGCATATTGTGCATATTCAATCCGGGGTACAGGGTGGTATCATCAAACAGTCCCACTAAGGATTGATCAAGATACCCATAAAATAGTGGAATCAAGACGATACAATCGAAGAAATTGTCGTCAACTACAAAATAGGCGACGTGACGGGCAACAATAGGGGGTGCTAGAAAATAACTGCTTAGAGAATCTCAATGCAAGGTCCAGAGTAAGGGTGGTTGTCTTCAAGGTTTCAACAAGTCTCACGAGTCAATCATGTTGATGAGAAAAGACCAGATCACATAAACTTAGTGATCAAAGCAAAATGTTTCAGTGAAAAAACTTGAGCTGAAGATTATCATAACGTAATATGAGACCATGCCACGACAAATGAGCTCATTAGGAGGCAAAGACCTTGGGCTTATAAGCGAAAAGGAACGAACAGAAATAGTCGCCCATCTCTGTCACCATATTAGCCGTGTCACTGGTTTGATTAATGTTTCGCTACTCCAATATAACTCCCGGACAAGACTTTTTCCAATGTAGATCCACTGAAAACAGGGTCATGCAGTGCGGCGCCTTTCCGGACGCGGATACGGTGTGCGAGTCAGTCTAATTCCGTCCAACAGAGATGAGGTTCTGTTTGTCTTTCGATGCTCCCGCGGCTGCGCGGCAAATTACTAGAGTAAAAGAAGGACAGGAAAAGAAGTATCTAATGATCATGGTAAAATGTCTCTATCTTTATGTCAACCGAATACTGTTAGCCTTCCTCCATTTATATCCTCGACTAGCCAGCAAACCAGCCACTCGCTCGGTTTATCAGGATTTTTTAGGCGAAACGATGATGAGGCCAAGGCATGAGTCTGTGTCTTCCTGATCAGCGCAGAGTTTATTACGGAAGTAGCCGCAAGTACTTACGGGACAGAAATAATACCCGCCACCCTGATCTCAGACACTTCGGCCAAACATGCCCATCACCAAGAAGTGACCCATCGTATCAATTAATCTGGACCATTCTATTCAACTCATAACCAGTTTCTTTGAACCTCTCTGCGGCATTATTGTTTTGACTGACCCTCAGACACACGCGTCTAGACTCGCTGCTTTGACCTTGTAGTTCCTTATACTGGTTTGTTTTGCACCCGCAGTCCCATTGAGTTCCATTTGATGATATCCACACAAGGTCACGCTTTTGGTCCTTTTCACCGAACTCCAGACAGTCTAGACGGTTCAGAAGCCTTGGCCTAGGATGGAGTTTTTTTTCTTTTCGATGATTCGTAGCGAATAAGAATTGAAGCAATTTGTCACGTTAGACAGCGATATGCCCTGATGCCCTTTTGATGCAACGTTGGTCCGTATCGAAAGGGAGAAAGAGAAAAATGAGAAAAATGAGGCGGCGGCAAAGGCGGTCTAGCCCGTGTTTGTTCACCGTTCCCGTGTCCAGGTACGTATAGAACTGGGTTTATTACTCTCTACAGTAATAGCAAGACAGAGACAGTACGTATTTCGTCCGTATTTGGACAATACAGTTTTCAAAGTGGATATCTACAAGACCATAAAGAATGTTCCGCGCACCAATAAGATACCTCACAAAAGACTGAGTCCCTTTTCTCGGAGTAACTAAGAAGACGAGGTGCCGAGAATGTGCTGGGATCGGTTTTTTCCCGACAGTAGCGTTCCCTGCATCACATCACGCTAGCGGCTATTGAGTTTGTTTCTTTCCATCCATCAGTAGAGAAGAAGTTTATCGTAACCTCAGTCAGGAACAAGAGACTTGAGATGGGAATGTGTGGGTAGTAAGAAAGGGAATGAGGACCCTGTCTATTGTCCCTTTCCAGGTACCGTAATAGTGAATACGTAATAAACGTCTTGTCACGACCCAGTCTTTTAATCCTGTCTTTCCGTCTTCTGCCGCTCTAGAAAATCCACTATTTTTTTCTAGTCTCCATTCTCGGCATGTTCCCACTACGACATGACACTATTCAGATCTTGGCAACGACCCTTAATTCTTTTTACTCGCTTTCCAACAAATTCCCGCACGGCGTGACCGGGTCAATTATCCTGAATCGAGTAAATGCCATTCTTCGCCTAGTGTTGTTTTATCTCTATGACGTAGCCTCAGCCTCAAGCAGCGCCATTACCTCGCTATCAACATCGTTCTCAACGCTCCACTGCCCTTGTCCCGCCCCATGGGGATTAATCCCTGAGGTACTTCTTTTTCTGCAGTAAGGAATCAAAGTGAGGCTATGCCTGTATGTAGAGTAGGTATCGTTAGTTAGTGCGATGTAGCCAGCGTCCCAGATGTTCAACAAGTTCTCGGCGTCTCCATCATCAGATCCAAATTCCCGAGTTATTTAAGTCAAGCACATCTGTCCCCATTCCCGTTTCTGACGGTTCTTGATCACTTTACTCCTCCTCCCTCTTTACCTTCCCTCATATATATATATATAAATACACAGTATAACGGCACTCGCGTACGTTATACCTGTAGATCACTTACATATCCCCTCTCGTCCGTTTGTGACTAGACCTCTTTCACACCTTCGACGTAAGTGCAGCTTGTCCTGTCTGAACCCTGTTTTGTTAGCCCTTCGGCTCTGCATGCAAGACAACATGTCTGGCATCAGCGCATACGTATACACGCATACACACTCTAAAGCCTGATATTGAAGAGACATTCATTTTTGTCTTTTTTCAGTTTCACTTTTGTACAAACTTTACATCATAGCTCCGCATGACTTCATCAAATTTTACCCAGCCCATATTTATTCTGCCATCGCCGCTGCCAAGACTTGATGGTTCCACACTAACAAAGACCCTCTCGACTCTTGAAAAACATCTTGCTGGAAACGCTTTTGACTAACAAGAATTTCTTAGACTTTCTTCCCAAACCAGACACATCTCGCTATCACAATGGCTACTACAACAGATCCTACGACGAATCTCGCCAGCGAGTCCGAAAAAGGAAATCAGCAACCTCTCAAGATGGACCCGACAAACTCCAACTCTCCTCCCAAATACGAGCATGACACAAATTCAGGCTCCGATTCCGAAGTCCCCAAAGGCGAGACAACCGACGAGATTGGAAACATCTTTGAGGGTGAAGATGGAAAGAGTTACCGAACCATGACCCGATGGGGTACCATCTTTGCCCTTCTCACCAACCAGTTCGGTATCGGTGCTCTTGGTCTTCCCAGCGCTTTTGCGACTCTTGGTCTCGTCCCCGGTCTCATCACTCTCTTCGGATCTGCACTCTTGGCCTGGTACACCGGTTTTGAGCTGTATCGCTACTCCATATTGCATCCTCAGTGTGTGCACATTATCGACCTCGCCAAAGCTGCTGGTGGTCGAACATGGCAGGTCATCGTGGCCATCGGATTTCTTATCCAGGTCATCATGTTCTGCTCCTCTGCCATTGTCACCATCTCCATTGCCTTCAACACCATGACTGAGCATTCCATCTGCACTGTTGGCTTCATGGCTGTCGCTGCCGTCATCTCGTTCCTCCTTTGTGTGCCCCGTACTGTCAAGTTTATCTCTCGCAGCGGTCCTCCCACCGTCATCAGTATCGTCGGTGCCGTTCTGATCGTCATGATCAGTCTTGGTTTTGGCGACCCTGTCAAGGCCCCCGAGAACTGGTCACCCACTATCAAGGCCTTCAACAACCCTGGATTTCGCAACATTTTCAACGCCGTTCTCAAGATCGTCTTTGCCTATGCCGGTAACCACTCGTATGTTTCCTACATGGCCGAGATGAAGGATCCCCGCAAAGATTTCCCCTTCTCTCTAACCTGGTTGATCGGTGTCACTACCGCCTTCTACACTATGCTCGCCACCGGTATCTACTGTCTCGCCGGCGAATACACAACTTCTCCTGCCCTGGGTTCCGCTCCCCATATTTACGCCAAGGCTGCTTACGGTGTTGTCCTTCCTGCTGTCTTGACTGGTGCCCTTGCCAACGGCCATGTCGGTGTCAAGTACATGTTTATTGTCTGTATGAAGCAGATGAAGGCCACTCACGAAATCACCTCCAACAGCATTCGATCTTGGGCCGCTTGGATGATCTGCACCACCATCTTCTGGATTATCGCTTTCATCCTTGCCAATGCCATCCCCATCTTCGACTCTATCGTCTCAATTCAATCTGCCACCACCTACGCCTGGTTCTCTTTCGGTATGAGCGGTGTCTTTTTCGTCGTCTCCCGCAAGGATGTTCACTTCAAGAGCGCAAAGAACATTGCCTTTTTCGCTCTCAATGTTGGCATCATCCTCTTTGCCTTTTTCCTCAACGGCGCCGGTCTTTGGGCTTCATTGACCGAGATGCTTGAGATTTTTGCTACTGGCGACAATGTCAATGGCACTTTCAGCTGCGGAGATAATTCCGCGTTGTAAAGTGGCCGATCATCTTTCAATTTCATGAAATTATGTGATCGACATCTAGTTCTGAATGGGATAGAATATAGACGAGTCATGAGACGGGTTTTCTTTTGGCGTTTTTCTCACAAAATTATAGACTAAGCATATACCATACCAAGCGAAGATAGCATAGCCTTGACAATTTATTTGTTCATCCTTAATTCTTCATTACGGCCAATGCGTGACGTGACTGATTGAGGTACCCTTGAGGGCATTCTAACTTTGCACGCTCTCAATAAGAATAATTTGCCATTTCACCTCTTCATTCCACACACGAAATCAAAACTGATCCTTCTTCGTTGCTGCCTCTTGATAAACGAGAATGAGAGACTATTCAAGCTTTTACATTAACTACAAAATATGACGTCTTGCGTTGAAATGCTCAAACCTCGGAACTTAGGTGAAGATCTTTTGTAAAATCTCAGATTGTAAGATAATAAATGAGGATTGACAAGTTTTTAAACTTCCTCATCAGCACTAGTGGGCTGGACTGATTCCTCTTCAGGCTGGCGGTCAGAGTCGTCGTTTGGTCAGACGAACTCCACCTACAGCGAGCCTCTGCTGTCGCGTTTTACATTCACAAGTACACATCATCTCAAAATGGTTTATATTAGACCTTTCTGTGCTCTATGTGAGGCTGCGTTCCAAGACGGGGATGATATAGCATTCAGTAAGCTTATTCTGTACGTCCCAATATCTACTAATTTTCTGGGTAGTCACCCAAGACGCTCAACCATTACACTCACAAAAGCTTGACATAGCTGCGTGCATGAAGAAGTGGTGGGTAAAGCCAGGGTTGATCAATTTGTCAACCTCCCCCAGGTCGCGGGGGGGCAGGGAGATGTATATGTCGATGGAGAACGACATCCAGAACGAATGGTCTGTGGCGAGTCATTTGACATGCGCTGAATACTTGACGACCCATGGATTATCTCCTTTGAGGGCAGCAAATGTTCTCGCAGGTGATTTTGCTCTATCTCGTGCTGCAACTGATCGTAGAAGGAGTTGGATACGAGAGCTCGCTGAAATTGCTGTCTACAACTCAAAGCCGCAACATCAGGCGGACAAAGAGAGCCTCGGCTGGTTGTCGAGGCTGCCGCTGGAGATAACGCAGCAGATCTTACAACTCTGTCTAACCTATATCCTTATATCTCATGCCAATGTCTTCCATGATGGGGTTGTGTTACAGCCAGCCAGCTACGTTGTCAATGTCCAAGGCCGTGTCTGGGCCAGCTTTGTCTCCTTCCAGGGAAACTACTACGTCAATTGTATTTCTCACGCGCCCATTGATGGAAGTTATTCAGTATTGCTTCGACCTTGGACTAAATCTGGAAGCACCATGTATGTGGCCCATGACCACTTGGGCATCAGAAGAGTTGTATTCGATATACCAGAGAACGGCAAAGTACCCACGGCTGAAGCAGAGCAAGGTTTGTGGTGGGAGACTGTTGTATTGACGGACGACTGTCAATGCATCCAGGTTGAATCAGATGTACGTCAGCACATTAACATGTCTATCATAGCTAACATAAAAACAGGGTATCAAGCTCCGCGGTCTATCTCCTGATGGAGAACCAGCTTGCACTAGAACATACTGGGCCAGCCCCATGCAGCCGTCAGCCTACCCGAGAATTGAACGACTCGGCAAAGAACGACCCTACGAGTCTCCAAAGATTAGGAGAATGCAATCCATCGCCCTCAACGATGTTGGAATGAGAGCATTGAGTGCCTGTTTCCATCAGAGCAGAATAGTCTCGAGCTTGATCGCTCATCATCCCGATTTGCCAGGACCGCATTATGGAGACTGGGATCATCTCAGTGGCAGCCCTCAGTGGTTACATTTTTTTCTCGATGAGGGCGAACAGATCACCGATATCTGGGGGTGGAAGCCATATGTTTCCGCTACTAGCGTTGTAGTTGTAGTAAGTGGATGTCGAGCTTATCTTTGCCAATCATTAACACTGATAATAGATGCAAACAAGTAAAGGGCGAGTCTGGACTTTAGGTCCACAGCATAGGAAATGGACAACGGACTGGGATCATCTCATTGATCTTCCGATTGGAGAACCATCTACTATCTACTTTGAAGAATCATGGACAAGAGTCAGCCAGTTAGCCTTCAAAGGAGCAAAGCCAACAGCTGGTACGAAGGAACCACCGAGCGAAATACCAAGCACTGTTGGTATACTAGATATTCCCAGATTCGCATTCTTCTTCTCGGCCTCCTTGACAGGTGTGTCAACTGCTACACCTTGTTGGAAGAGAATAAGGCGCAGGAAGTGCATCGTCGGCCTTGTACTTTGCTACACTGACGGTCGCGTACGTACTCTTGGTCACATACGGTTGAACTCCTTAAGTGAGCCGTTGGAAACCACGTATAGTTCTGGTATATCATTGAGGTGCGCTCACCCCAAAAAAGGTTATTCAAAAATCCTCATGCATAGAGTTGAAGATCCGGGATGGATATGGCTTCCTTGGGAAGGGGAGGTTATTTGCTGGATGTTTACTGGGACTATTAATGTCTTGGGGCAAGTAACTTTCGAACATATACCCAACAGGACAGCTATTTTATGATTGAGCTCTGATCAACCCTTGCGGATGACCTTTTTAAAAGAGCGAGTCTGAGAGGCAGATATTGGCCAGAGTTATCCTAAATTTATCACTTGGAGCACCATATTTACATTCGAGTCATAGTCCAGTGTCCAGACAGAATCCACAGCTCAAAGCATCATCAGTATTCTCCAGAGCCCTTGATGATTGAACTGGCAGAATCTTCTGGCCGCTCAAATCAATACTACCTCTTTAAAGTTCCCCAAGTCCGCTACTATCTTTTTGTCATCACCAAGATCATCGTCGTCTAGGAAGATGGTTCCAACCCTCCTAAACTCGTTTCGACCAGGCACAACTCGTTTATCCCGGCTTATTGGCATGACCAACAGTGCATGATAATCACGTTCCTGTTCCCCTTCTTCGTCACTCTTCTTTTCCGACATGATCAATGCGAATATGTCGTTGTTATTGACGAAAGCACGTGTTTCGTCAGTTTGTCCCGAAACGCCGTCAAAGGACGAGAATGAGCCGTATTCATTGCCATGAGGGGTGCAGAGTCTCATGTTACGACGCCAAGTTCCCAGCTTTTCCTGATCCGGGTCCGGCAGTGTGCTGAGCACCAACTTAATCATCGGACCTCTGAGCTGGATCCAGGCATCGGTCACTTCACCGAATGGGTTCTGCATATTCTTTGGTGTCGTGCTGAAGTCGATAACGGTTGCGATATCGACCCAGCCAGGCATCGTCATACCATGGAAAGAAACTCCATCAAAAGAAGCAGCACTCCACGTAGGTGCGATGTAGCCCTCCTCCCCTGGCAGTGGCCTATTGTTAGGCAGAATTGCGTCTTCTTTATCCCGACTGTGAGCGCTCCATTCGAGACCTTCGATCAAAGCATTGCTCCATAGTCCAGCAACATATTGAACATTTCCAGAACCATTTTCTGATGCCATCTCTTTGGTAAGTCTCTTTTGGAACATAGCTGCCAGCCCGGAAATTGCAGGGAAGCGATCACTCTTCACGGTGATCTTTCTGTGGAAAAAGTCCTCCATGATCAAGTACCACAGCTGATGCGTGGCGCTGATTCTGGACTTGCGAGCAATGTCCTTGAAACCTTTTTCTTTGAGGGGGTAAAGTGAGTTCCAGCGACCCATGACCTCAACTCCGTCTTCGGACAATAAATGGCAGTTGCACTCAAAGAAGATCTGATCGCTACCAAAGTGAAGGGCTCTTGGAGGAAGAAGTCGCTCTTGCATGGCCCATCCGCGTGTAGTGAGGGGTTCTTTGTTAAATTCCATCCATGCTCGACCGTGGAGAGCTTTTCCTGGCGGAGCTTCAAAGGCATATGCAGTGACTTCTGTCGCCTCAACTGAATTGTCAGTGGCGGTCTCGTTCGTTTGACTGGCTACCTTGATAGTGACTGGTATATATTTGCGTCCAGGTCTTTCCAAGAATCCCTGTTCAGAACCGGTAGCCTTGTCCGCCGCAATGGATAAGTACGCTCCAGCATAGACTTGCTGCATAGCGGCAGACTCTCTCGCCCAATCATCGACATCATCCTGACAGATACAAATTGAATCAATCCAGAGATACCTAATGCCGAGTTGACGAGTGATCTTGATAGCATCCTTATACGTTTGCGGGAGGCTGTCCACATCGATGCTTTCCAGATGACTGGATATGGTTGAATGGGTAGTCCGTACATGGAACAAGGGATCGGATCCCCAGCAGTAGCTGAGTGTGACGTAAGGATCGTAACTTTCTGTGCCGTGTGTTTCCCATAGACGTATCTTGTTGGGGTCATTCAAACCTTCAAGGTCAAGGATACGTGAAGGCAGTCGCGTCCTGGGCGGTTGACAGCTGTCATGGTTTTGTTGGCAGTCGTTCAACCAGCCTGTGACTACAGCCAAGGTTTTCTCCGACCCAGCATCAGGTTCCACCTTTGATCCGCGAATCTTCGTTCTGGGGGAAGAGACGTTTCCTTCTCCACTGCCTTGTGCCTTGGAGAAGTAAAGTGAATCCTCTGGATCCACACAAAAGCCAAAGACACCCATCAAGTATATGTACCTTTTGTTTTTGCTATTCGCAAGAATGGCAAAACCGTCGGCCTTATCAAGTCTCTGCACCAGGCTGAAAGACCATTTCTCAGGCACACCATGACCCTGACGATCGATCACGAAATACTGAGAATGCGAATCCTGTTTTGCCTCTTCCAGTCCTTTAATAAACTTTTTGACATTGTCAAGAACAATTTTACATAGCGGACATTCTTTTGCTGACTGGGCGAGAGCGTTGAGGCCTTGATGGTGAGGAAGACCGACTTTCTCAGGTGGGGTATCGTTGTCCTTTTGTCTGATGAAATACGGAGTGGAAGTTGACTCAAAAAACGAGCAGACTCCATTCCATGATTCCGGAAGATTCGGAAGTTTCGATGGAATTGCGAGGGCGGGAGAACAAAGAGAGCATATAGCCATGGTTGCGTTTTCCTTGACACTGTTGTTGAGTAGGGAAGTAAAAACCTCACCATGAGCTGACGTTGTCTGCCTCAGTCATTTAGTCAGCATGTGATGTCAGGCCAGTGGAGGCTGAAACATGATGGATCATGATCCTGGTCAGAACGGATACAGATAAGATTCGACATTTCAAAATATGAGAACATTTCACGATGGTACAAAAGCATCAGGTTCAAGGTTGGAATTCCTTATTGTTTATTTGACTGCAGCAATTATGAAGATTTTATCCAAATAGGTACAAGAAGAGTAAGTCAAACATCCAAACATGTGGCTTTCCATCCACACAATGTCATACCTCATACTCTTACAGAGACATAAGATAATGACGGAACCGAGTACAACTGCTCGCTACTAGTCAAGAGTCTAGTACTGGGTGTTGTAGCTGGGCTTCTCGTAGGAGGACTCCTGCTTGGGAGCCTCGTAAGAGGGCTTCTTGGGAGTCTCCTGGGTAGGCTTCTTGGGCTTCTCCTCCTTGGGCTTGGGAGCCTCATAAGAAGGCTTCTTAGGAGAAACAGGCTTCTTGGGCTTCTCTTCCTTAGGCTTGGGGGCCTCGTAGGAGGGCTTCTTAGGAGAAACAGGCTTCTTAGGCTTCTCCTCCTTCGGCTTGGGAGCCTCGTAAGAAGGCTTCTTGGGAGCAACAGGCTTCTTGGGCTTGTCGTGGTGAGGCTTGGGAGCCTTGGGCTGGTTGTACTCAGGCTTCTTGGGCTTGGGGGCCTCGTAAGAAGGCTTCTTGGGAGCGACGGGCTTCTTGGGCTTCTCGTGGTGGGGCTTAGGAGCCTTGGGCTGGTTGTACTCAGGCTTCTTGGGCTGGTGAGGAGGAGCGTAGTGCTTAGGCTTGTCGTGGTGGGGCTTCTTGGGCTTCTCGTGGTTAGGCTTGGGAGCCTTGGGCTGGTTGTATTCAGGCTTCTTGGGCTTGTCCTGCTTGGGCTTGGAGGCCTTGGGCTGCTCGTAGGAGGAGCTGGGAGCCTCGTAGCCGTAAGAGCGGACCTCCTTGCTGGCGTCGGCGACGGGAGCGGCGAGGATGCCGGTGGCAAGAGTGAGAAGGGTGACAGCGGAGAACTTCATGTTGACTGATGTAGTTGAGAAGGAAAGTTAAAAGAGTGGACTTGTCTTTGGAAGAGTTGAGTAATGAGTGTAATGAATGAGTGGATGACTGAAGAGTGAAGAAGGGGAGATTGAAAGGTGGAATCATTGGTCTTTTATGTTGATATGACTATGATGTCCAATATCCCAATAGTCTTGTGAGGATATTGGGAAAGGCGTGATCAGAGTAGTGACTATTGCAATTTCGCTAGCCGCTTCCCAACGGAAGCCATTGCCTATACCAACTCAGTAGTACCTCGTATGGAACCGTGCATTTGACGTGATCGGGGGAGTAAAGACAGAGTTGATTGGATTATTCAATCATTTCGGCAAGGTAAACCGCGCGGTAAAGATTAGTATTAGTCTATTGGCCCTAATTTGAGGCACATTCGTATAAGTTGACGGTGGCTTGACTACCCGAGATTTGGTTTCCTATATCATTGGCTATTATGGTCAGTCTAGAACATCCCTTTCCCCTGAAACTATCCTGGATGGCTTTCTCCATTATCGAGGCGATCGGAAGTTTGCGAGATCAATTGGCCAAGTAAACGATTCACCTGAGCTAAGCTTTTTAGTCTCCGCGCATTCTCCTTGTCGAAGATCACGGGATTGTTGAACCTACCATTCTGGGTCTGGAGTAGGCGAGATGGCAGTGATGCTGATTGGACGCGATGGGATATGGAGACGCTGAGGCTTTCGTATTTTCAGAGGTCAATCTTGGAGTTGGCGCTATTTTCAGGTACTAGCGCGCCAAATCTTAGTGTGCCCTGCAAGGCTTCAGGGGGTCGTAGACGGCAGAATGAACCCGCGTCCATCCATATTATCGAGGTTGCAAAGGTTCCTCAGGAGTTCAGACCTTGGCCTTGACAGTTTATTAGGTTTATCGGCCCATTTCGCCTTACGGTCTGGGGCTAACGAGAGTTGTCGATGTCGAGAGATGGTAATTATGAATTAGGGATGGATATGTAATTACAACACAGCACCATGTTTCAATATTGAAGTCTTTCCATATTCCTCACCATCTTTACATACCAAAATACCAGAGAAACAAGGCCATCAAATGCAGAAATGGTTCATTAATTGCAATTGAGTGTAGTCAAGAACGACTTCACAACAAGTATTTCCTTCATTGCTAGGTTCAGCACACAGGAAATACCCTATACTAATGGTGCAAGCTCATTTCTCCCACTACTCCAGACAACCTGAGCCTTTTCCGGGTTGGTGCGCTCAGACTCTGTTGGCATCGAAAGGACGATCGACATAGCAACTATCCACCAACGTAAAATACAAGCTTAATAATATGTCATCCAATGCTGCAACACAGACTACAGAAGGCCATGTGAGTGATCTTCACATGTCTCAGACCGAAATAACATGCCACGCCTATAAATAACTCCTACCCACTCAAGCCGATCTATTCTCAGATGATCTGCAACCTGGTAGCCTCCTCCACCCCTTCCAAAAGCTTTCCGTTCCTTGAACGAGGTGAAAATGGATGTCCCCATCTCGCTTGTGATGGGCAAGGCGACACAGACAGGTGGGTGCCAGGAAAATTGGCCTCTAAAGCTTAGGGCGACAGAAATAGATAGCCTAACAGGCTTATCTAAGCACCATAAAGCACCTAACTAATTTCGTCCCCTTCATCCAGTGGTCGATTACTTGGTCTGCAACCGCGGGCAGCTTCGCGTGAAAAAGCCCGTCGGGTTACAGATTTCCAGTACCCTGCACTGAAACTTAAATATCGTTGGTGAGAATTCGCTGAATTTGAAACTTGTTGTGCCTCCTATAGATTATATCCCAAGCCGGTAGGAATTTCTTAATAAACTTTTTAATAATCGGATAGAGAGCAGCATATTTGACAGGGCGAGCGTTATTAATTTAGCTGACTATCCATGCGAGGATGGTCTCCTAAGCTTCTAGCGGCCGATTCTTCTGGCGCCCTGCCCGACAGAGTCTCCCCTACTCCTGGAAGACAGACAAGGTAAGATAACAATGCTGGAACAAGTTCAGGCATTCGTTATTAGATCGATAATCACCTTCCACATCAGGATTTGGGAAAGGGAAATCGGGTCTCGTCTTGGGAAATTGGAGTGGTGATATTGAACCCATGCCTCTACTTGATGCAACGCAATATTATTAACCGGGGTATCAACGGGGGTTACTTTAATCGTATTTATAATAGAGCACTGACTGGTCTGGGTTTGGGAGGTACTCTTTGCAGCGTCTGACGAACCAGTGAATTGATGAATAATTAGTCTCATTATATAAAAGAAGACTGGCCATATCTGGAAAGAATTTAAGTAAATATCTACTAATTTCTGACGCACTCCTCCGCCACTTCGCTGACTTCCCTACAACTACCCACTCCTGTAGAAACAGTACAAAGGGTATCGCATTTGACCCCCTCTGCCACCCATACCCGATGCTCCTGTCCAGGAATGGGCAGTCGCCAATGCTTCGTAGTGTCGGTATCCTTGTAACCAGAAGCCTTGAAACCTGGTCTGCATGCGCAGGCGCCTCGAGGATTTGTGACTCGGGGGTCAGGGAAAATACAAGTTGGGGCGGTAGTTTTGTCGCACTTGTTATCGTGAACATTGCATCCTGCGGGACAGGTTGGACGTTGGGTCTCCTTATTAGTGCCAGGCTTTTCAACTTCTACGCTCCCGCCAAGACATGATGATGGTAGCCCATCTGGACACGTGCTACCCCCGTTTCCGGTGCATGGCGGCGCTGTACCATCGCGGCAAACCTCTTTACACGGTGGCGCTGAACCGTCTAAGCAGTGCTGGTCGAGTTCACAAGGTGGACTTGTACCATCAGGACAGGTAGGGCCAGTGGACGGTGATTGGCAATTTCCTTCATCGTCACAAGTCACGATCTCGCCAGTATAAATGTTGATTGCCTCGACCAAGTTTGGGTTTGGTGGAGAGGAGCAACGCTTGATCAGTTGTTCTAACAAACGAGGGCCTTGCTTCAGAAGCTTGTATCCTCGAAGTGCGAAGCCGGATAAGGAGCGTTCGTCCAGGACGAATGCCCTCGTGTCCAGCTTGGAAGCAGGCTCTGCTTCAAAGAAGACAGGGTAACTGTTACAGTTACTATCGACTGTTTTACCTGGGGATCGTCGGTGGGTGAAGTAGCTGGCGAACATATGGGCGCGTTGCTCAGTAGTCCATGGGGCAGTCCCGTTCGCGTTGCCGGATATGATCTTCCCCTTGATTCTACTGTAGCTCATGTAGTTTGTGACATTATACGTGCTACCATCCGCACACAAACCCCACTCGACTTTGTTTCCTTTTTTAGTCGAGCAACACCTTCGTTGCTCAGGTTCGAACATGTTTCCGTCGTGAGGAAACTGGTATGTGTCCTCTATGAGATCGCTCTCGCCAGCACAATCTGCACCCGCTTTTTCTGGGAAGATGTGATCCAGGTCGAACCAGTGTCCAAGCTCGTGAGTCAAAGTAGAACCGGTTCCTGGACCATCAGTTCTCCAGACCACTCCGGGGAGAGAGCCAATAGTTATCGCACAGCCATCAACGACATGGCCCGCAGTGTTCACATTTCGACCCAGGGTACAGTATCCATCGGTCCAAACGACACTATCGCCATTACACCTGGGAGCATCAATTTCCTCCACTATCCAGATATTGACTTCGTCGTTGCCGCCGTATCGATTCTCGGCCTTGATCCTTTGGGAGTATGTAAAGTAGTCGCCCTCAACAACGTTCTTGCTGTGGGTAAACCGCTCCCACTCACGCCCAATGTGATAGCTCAGCGAAGAGATGAAGAAGCTGATACCGAGAGGTTTGAATGCTTCATTGGTTACGTTCAATTGTCGTTCTAAAGCCGCATTGTCGATGAGCGTTGATGTTGTCAAGTTTGTTGTAAACACAGTGAAGTGGACAGGGACTTGAATAGTTTTAGGGATACATATCGGACGAGGAAGAAATTTGGGACGTTTAGGGGGTTTGTCTAGAAATGGAATAGCTTTGTCTTGTTAGAGAAGATGAAAATCAATAACGGCATCGCATGGTTTATTACTTACGAAGGGAGCCCACGCCCTTCTCAACCTCTTTGACGAAATGCTTCGCCTCTTCAGTGATCCGTCCCAAGGTACCCCCAATTTTAATCCTTGGCAGTATCTTGCGACGCTGGAAGCTCTCCAGCTCCAATTCGCGTTTACTATTGGGATCGGGATTGATACCACAATAAGGGAGACTCAGTGGCGTTTGGAAGGGCATGGGATTCTTGGAAAACTCGACCAAATACTCCAAATGGAGCAAATGGTACAAAGCATAATTCTCCACGTCTACAACGTAGTCCTTTGGCGGATCGACGTACCCTGTAAAGGGAAGGAGACTTAACCCATCGCTATCAGCGGATATACAGCATGAGAGTGATGCTGTAGGGGTATCACAGAATTGATGTGTGTATGGTCCGCATGCGTTTCCTGGCGTAGTGGGAGGGGGGATGAGGGGACATAGGGCATTGGAGATTGGGAAGATTATCGGTTCTTCAACTGCAGCATTGGCTACAAGAATCGACAGGGAAGTGATAAAATAGAATTGAAGCAGCATGACTGGATGATAATACGAAGACCGTAAGAAGAGAACTTTCGTGGTCCTTGAAAAGTGACGGGGTAGATGGCTACAGTTCTGGGAAAACAGTCGAGCAGCACGCGCTATAAGATGGACGAGGGTCGAATTATCATGAACAAAGACTCGAACCCATCAACTAGTGTGTGGGTCGTTTACGGCTGTATCTAGACTGTGGTGAACTGAATAGAGGTCTAAACAAGCATAAACCTCATTCCAACGTCTACCAATCACCTTTCTAGAATGACAGAATCAAGACTGTGGCTTTCAGCTGACATTCCATAATCAGCCTTACAATGCTTGTCCAAAGACTCACTAACCTGAACTGCCGACACCGTGATCACACCGCCACCACTCAGTTCCAGCCGGGACATTGCCATGTGTGGTCAATAACCTTTGACGGGGACTCAACTCCGGACGTGGAGGTCTAGAACTTCAGCCGCTTTTATGGTTTTTGAGGCAGTGACCATTAGCGTGGTGCCGGTCACCAGGTTTGACACCCAAGTTACGTCTAAAATGGAGGACGCTATTTCCAATACAGGAAAAGACTTGAATGTCACTGGGCGTTCCAGTCTATCGGCACTAATGGGTCTGTATTTCAGCTTCTGCCCTTGACTAAACCTTTTGAAAGAATTTAAGAGCGAGATCCTGGCTCCCCTTGTCCAAGTGTCAGAGCCAGTTTATTTCAAACACCAGCTTGTTGCTAACATCTGTTCGCCATGTTCAAAAGACTAGGATTCCGTGTTATCTTTATACCAGCCGTCCTCATCACGCAGCTCCTAACACTTGCAGGAGTCGGGATGTTACTACGAGCTGGGACTGGATCACTGAACAATTCGGATCATTTACCCACTACACCTGGCTTATACCTTATCCTTGTCAGTCCAGCCTAAAAGAGGACGCTGCCCTTACTAACACATCATATAGATTGACACGAAACATTACACTCGGAAAGTTGGCAAAGAGACTTTTAAAGGCCTTCCAGACTCGCATGATTTCTCAAAGCAAAAGGACTTCTTTGCCCTATTCCCCGCTCTGTATTGCAGTGGGAAGATGAGTGGTGATCGTCACGAGGCTGACTACTGTTCCACCTGGGGAGAGCAGTTTTTCGACCTCCAACGGTAAGAATACATCGATGTGAGGTTCTTTGAGAAAGAGAAAGAAATGCTAATTTTTGAACTCCTAGACTTTGGCGAGTTTGGGGAGTAGATCTCATCAAAGAGAACCTGGTCGGTTCAACACCGAGACTGGTTTACGCTGGCTTGTTAACTACTGTTATCGGTGTCGTTTTATCAGCCATTTTTAGCATCCTCGCATTTTTCTCTTACTGGAGTGCTATTGCGGCCACCGTCTTGTCATGGGTATGTCCCAAAGTGTTCAGCAAAGCCTACATGTCCACATGCTAATTAGTTACTACCCAGGTTTCTACCATTGCTGCTATATCTACAGCTGCCTTATCCAACACATTTGTTAATGAATTGGCTTTACACCTGAACAGTATCAAGACTGCTGGTTCTGGTAAGATAGTTGCTCATTGGGGCACCCTATATCTTAACTCGGTTTGGATCTGTGCAGGCCTTGCCCTTCTTGCATCTATTTCCCTTACTTTCTTCTCTTGGAGAGAGAGAAAAGGGCGTTCGGCAACAAAGAAAAATGATTTAATATCCCAAATACCTCTCATGAGTGCCGTTCGTCGAGCTACAAGTGGGCTTCGGGGCCAGAGTTCGAGCTATAAGCACATCGAGCAGGACATGGTTGGTGGTAGCTTGGCGAACTTGGAAAAGAATTCCCCTTCCGTCTTGAACTCCCGGAGTATGTCTCCAGAGCCAGAAGATATTGATTTATATTCTCGTGGAAAAGCATTCCCTTCAGATACCGCCTATGAGCCTATGAGGCATCGTTCAGTTGAATAGATATTCTCCTTTGGGCAGTGTACAGGAAAGGCATGCAATAGTCAATTATAAAAATAGGTTTTGCATAAATACCATACGGCTAATAGTACCTCTCTTAATTCGTCTTTCGATACAAATGGTTTGAGGCTCCCACGAAAGTAGTAAGGATTAGAATGCAACCATCAGCGCTAATAGTAAGAATACAAAATGGCATCAACTACTTGTGGATCTGGACCAAGCCACACATAATTACTTCGGCAATAGACATTTTTGGCTAAAGTCTGGAATGATACTTCCCGTAGTTTTACGGAGGAATCTCTTTTTCAGCTGGATTATTTCGGCTCATCTATGTCTAGTAGGAAGTGTAACCCCAAATGTCATCCCATTCCCTTCCTAGGTACAAAGGCCGCTTCTGGGAATCTCGGCCTAGCAGCCTATATTCGTCTAAATTAGATACTCCAAGATACAGCTTATTTGATAGCCACCTTCACATACCCTGTCCTCTAGACCACCTACAGCGTAGATCGCTTTGTACGGCTGGATGTCGGTGGCGGTGGCTATACCCTGCAAGACTGCTGTATGCCGACTGGTCGGTTTGAATCAAATTACGGGACAATAGCACGTCAAGGAAAAGCAATAACTATCACGTAAAATGCTGGAACAAAAATTGTGGACATTGTGAAGGATTCGATTCATACACCGCTTGCCAGACTCACCTTGGTAATTGCCGCAGTGGATATGCAATAGGGCATTATCAACGTCAACCATATGTCAATGATAACTTCCAAGGTGGCCGTGGCTTCATGGTTCAGTAGAGTGTGCCGTGTTAGGAATCATTTCCTATGTCATGATAAAAATATGGTCAATAGGCAAGAGTGATAACCATAAGCAAAAGTAAATTACCCTTGTGTCTAGAATTCCCAGTATCATCCCTTAAATCAACGCTCGTTACTTCGAGCACGGTTAATCGAGACATAGCTGAGTTCTATCTACCATAACCGAAGCTGGTAGCCACTGTACACGCGACAGGTACATGCGTCCAGCTGAGACAATAGCCGCGTATACGTGCTACTTAGCCTAAAGTTATTCTTACATCTTCTTGATAATTTCCCTCCCAAGCCTCTGCCAGTACACACCCATAACCAGCCCTGTATGCCACATCATTGTCCCCACGTTGGACCCAAAGCACGTTATAGAAATGGTAGTCTTGATCGTCTTCATAATCTGGTAGCTCCAAAGTTCCTTCAGAATAGCTCGTAGTGATGACTTGATAGTTGTGGCCATCGCTGAGGGACATCTTATCTTCAATGCCAACCCACCGGCCAGCGCGGTTGAACGCAGCATGGAACGGCCTTGGATCTGCGTATTTACTTCTTCGTAAGATTTTCTCCTCATAGCAGCTTCGTAAGCATTTTCCCTTTGCGCTTCCCTGCGAGATTGCAATGAACTCGATGGGTTCTGTTGGTTGACATGTCGAGTCTCCTGTGATGCGAATCATGCCTGAGAACTTTCCTTCTATATCACGAAGAACGATCACCCTGGACAGACTGGTCAGGGGAGTTTGAACTAGTACCGGGTTTGCGAACGCCAAATAAAATCCTGTTCGGTTTGTAGTAACAGGCGCATACTCAATCTCCAAGGTTGCTGCAGGAAAGAAAAATATACGAGTTACCGAGACCGAAATGTGGTTCGAAGTGGCCAGCGTAGATTGTTCGGCTGAGCCCGCATGTTCCCAAATGACAGTCTTTCGCAGCCTCCAGGAGTTTGAAATGTCCGTCTTATCCTGGCCATCTTCATCGTAATTCAGAGCTGGTAGAAAGCTATCAGGGTCTACAAAGCATTCCCATCCACACCAGGCCCAGGATGGCAGCGTGGGCCTTCGGATTGGGAGACCGCTTTTCCGATGGCCTCCGCTTTCTGGGGACCATGCATAGAGGTAGGTCCCCTTTAAAGGCTGCCAGAGTAGAGCATGGTCCAGATAAAGCTTAGGTAACCCGAAAAGAAAGCCCTGTGGAAATGCAGGAGCCAGGTAATTTAAGACTCCTAGGATCGCGGATAGACTATCCTCTTTGTATGACAAGTCCCTTCCATTATAGGGGCATACTAGGTTAGCATAAATGCCAAAGTCAAGCCATGCTAGTACCGAAAGTCGCCTTATAGGTGCTACCTCTGATAGAGTCCCAGGTGTAGGTTAATTATTCTCTTGCGGTCGAAGTTAACTTACATCCTAAACTGAGCACTTGCATTGCCAGAATATTTTAGTTCCGAGAAAGAAGACAACGCATTTACCGAGAATATACTCTTGGTATATCCAGGCTCCTCTTGACCATTTAGACGTGCATAATATCTTATAGTGAGATCTAATATGATCTGCTCTGGCGGTCTGGGCTAACTTAATGTGATCTTTCAAATCTGACTCTAAGCAGACAATACTCAAAGTATACCTTACTTCTGGACTATGAATAGTCTGGTTGGCAGTACGGAACATACCATGCTCAGCTGCGGCAATGATTGTCATGTAAGCACCATAATACATGTGATCCATTGATGAAAATTGTGATGCTTTCTTTGGGTCGTCTTGGACGATGCAGAGTCTATCCACCTAGAGATATCTCTTCCTAATAGCACCCGTCAGCTCCATGGCATCTACGATGACTTTGGGCAGTTTTGATTTGTGTAGCTCTAGTGCATGGACCGTTACCAATAACTCGGTGTTGTTGCTAAGCAGCTGTAATTCGGCGTTTTTTTCAATCTGACTTGTCTTGTTCTGCCAAGTATAGCTGAGCGCTAGATATTCGTTTGAAGTATCCCCTAGTACTATACAATGATCCTTGACATCAATAAGCCACGAAGTATTCTTTTGTGCACTGGATGACGAAGGTGGCTTGGTACAGATACTGCCGTGACGACGGTCGCAGTTAGATAACCAGTCTTTGATTGACTGGATGACAGATGGGTTGTTATCAGGTTGCAGGAAGCGTAACCGCGGAGGGGGCGGAGGGGGCGGAGGACACGGCTCAAACGAGATTCCTCCTCCGCCTTGAACTATCCTTGGGACTGGTATCATGGTATGTGAGCGTTATATTAGCGCCGGTTCGTTGACGGGGAAGAATAATGTGTTATTTCAGATTCAACAGATGCATACAGATATCCCTAAGTGATTTACGCGGGTAAGCGGGGTTGGACACCACCTGTTAGAGCCTACCGGTGACATCATCTCCTATATCTCTACCTTACCGGCATCGGGTAGAGGTAGTTATGAAAATGGCGATCTTGAAGGACAAAGAAAGGATCATTCTTCTTACAGGATTTATGGCCAGTACTGCCACCCTCGAAATGTTCAACATTAGCATCGAGGATTACTCTTTGTGCACACAAAGGGCAGCCAATCTGTACTGATATGGGTAGAATATCACCAATGCCCTCAAGTTTCAACAGGCTGTGCTTATATCAGAGAATAGCATCGATCCCGCCGATTTATCGTATAGGTAAGCGGTGCAATATCAAAGGGGCAACGATTGAGACTGCCTCAACTACCTCTAAACGACTCAACGTACTTGAAGCCCAGCCTTATCACTTCTCCTACAACTTGTAAGCCCCATTGCTGCTGAGAAATAAAGATCGAAATATATTGCAATAGTTTCATTTGAAATACATACTCTATATCACTATGATAGAGAAGATCGCATACCGTTCTCCTTTACCTTCTCAAAGAACTTCATCTCCTCTGCAATAGCACGAGCTCCGAAAGGGTTATCCTTGGGGTACAAAGCTGTCAGATCCTTTTCGGCAACGTGGATTTCTGGCTCGTCTTTAGTTCCTTTCATCATGATTTCCATGATATCTCCGTTCCCATACTTGGCTTCTTGAAGCACCTTCATGGATAAATCTGCAACGTCCTCAGCTGTCAAGGCAATATCGTCCCTCTTCAGTCTATCGCGACAGTATTCAGGCTCAAAGATGGGTGTCTATGGCTGGTGAGTATAGTAAGGATACAAGAGCATGAAACTTACAAAAACTGCTGCGGGGCATATGGCAGCATTGCGAATACCGAGAGCCATCTTCAATCCACCCAACGACTTAACCATACTCACCAATGCGGCCTTGCTTGCAAAATATAAAGGAGTCTGCATGGAATGCACATAGCCGCCCATACTAGCAACGAATAATAAATTGCCCTGAACTTCTGGGTGTTGTTGCCAATAGTCGATGGCAATTTGGGCCAATCGAATTGGAGCGACGGTGTTAATGGCGAAAATCTTATATTGGCCGATCTTGGCATCTTCGGAGTCCTCAGCCAGAGGTGAGATCCCTGGGGGATTCCAGAAGGAGATTCCCGGTGCTTCGTAAACTCCAGCGCAATTCACCATTATATCGATTTGACCGAACTTTTCAAGAGCTGTTTTCCATAGTGCTGAGATTTGAGTCCAGTCGGAGACATCAGTCTGGCAAAAGAAGACCGAACCTTTTCCGCTGGAAGTTTCGGAGAATTCATTGACAGTAGCCTCGGCTTCAGGGCGTAGCTTGAGATCTGCAATGGCGACGGAACATCCTGCGTCAAGAAGAAGTCGAACAAGTGCGTGGCCAATACCTACGCCGATCAGTATCCTGGGGATTCTGAGAGTGTAATAAACTGACCGGAACCACCACCTGTAACAATTGCAAAGCGTCCCCTGACAGAATACGACATTATGAACGTAAACAATCAGTCACTGAGAAGGAGAAGACGAGAGGAAACAAGACAAGGAGACGACCAACCACAAAAGTAATTTCATGTGACGTCCCTGGCATTTATCTATGTCTGTTGGTCTGCAAGTTGAGTAAAAGCGGTCAGTGTCAATGCAGAATAGCCGATGTTGCTGCCAAGGGTTCCATGCATTAAGGTAAATTACTCCCTAAACTTATCAACTGCCGCTGCTGGCAGAAAGGCGCTTCAACTGGTGGAAAGTCCATGTTGGTTGAGCTTTTTGTACAATCTATCCTTACGCTGCGCCGCGGAGAGGGATTTCGACAACTCTACATAAGCTCCACAACTTAACGGTCTCCTGACAAATCATGTTAGCAGAGACAAGGTATTTTGAATGGGTTTGTTTTACTGTTTGTGGGGTTGAATCCGAGTGGTCAGAAACCTGGACTTGAATACAAGATCCCTGCATACACATGGTTGATTGAGTTACAATTGTCTAGAAGCAACCGACAGCACCGTGCCAGGGTCATAGAATTATGATCTGATTTCTCTGAACGAGATGAACTGCAGGCGTTGCCTTTAAATCAAAACTGGCCGCGTTCGACTCTTTCCGCCGTATGGTTTCTAGTTTCGTTTACATCTCTAGCCATTCTCGATTATGGGTGATGGTACCCGGAAATCCGTTCAGCCTGAAGGCCTCGCGTTGGCGCTGTACATCACAACTGTTGTTCTTTCGGTATTGTGCACCATTGTTGTCGGGCTGAGGACCTACGTCCGAACAAGGGATAGCTGTATTGGGTTGGATGACTACCTGATGTGCGCCGGTTGGGTGAGTAAACCATTTGTTATGAAATCCCCCGAAACGCCATTACTAATTTGATTCTAGGCGGCCTATATAGGCCATAACATTGTTGTCAGTATTGGCTGTCACAGGGGGATTGGCACGATCCAGAGTACGCTTGATACACCTCAGATACAAGAAGCAAACAAGGTCTGTTGATGTCTCAGGTAAACAAACACATATGGCAAATGTTTGACGGTACCAGTATGTAATTGTATGGCAGATGCTCTATGCCTTGACGTTGGCATTGGTTAAATCAAGTATCTGTATAACTGTTATCGGAATCACTATCGAAAAGAAATACGTTCGCATATTACAAGCCCTCATCTTCATGTCCGTCGCCTTGAGCTCTTTCGGAATTGTTTTTCTTTTAATCCGATGCCGACCATTTGAAGCACATTGGATTCCGAATAGAGGGACCTGTTTTAGTAAACTGATACCTACTATTTTAACGTACGCTGCATCGGTGTCTAACGTTATCACGGATTCTGCTGTTGCTATCATTCCAATGTTCCTTGTGCGGAAGTTGCAGATGCGACGTAGGCTGAAGCTCTATGCTCAATTAATTATGGCCCTCGGAATGTTGTGAGTCTTCATGGTACATATTATACTCTGGTAGTTTGCTGAAAGCCATTTAGAGCCTCAGTTGCAAGTATAGTCCGTATTCCATATTCAAATGCTTATATGAAACCCGAAAACTTCCTTCGTAAGTCATCGTCATTTTTGATACATCCGAGCAATAACTGATAGTGGGACTGTAGACTCAGTAGGCAATATTATCCTCTGGACAGTTGTTGAATGCGGAGTCGGCATCGCAGCAGGTTCCCTTCCATTACTAAGAGCATTCTTTAGATGCTTTGCCAGGGACTGGAGCTCTAAAGATCGAAGCGCATCTAACAACACGACCGACTTGTTGACAATTGGCCGAATGAAAGGCAGACCAAGCAGAACAACAGAGATAGAGTTGGAATCCCATCGGCCTGGCAGCAACGATTCTAATGATGAAGTTCACAACGATGATGATAGCCAACGTCGAATCATTGTCAATGTTAGTAAGACGTTTAGGGTCAAAGGGCAGACAAGCATTGATGAGCGATTATATGGAGATGGAATCAGGAAACCTTGAATCGTATCACTTGTTCATCTGCCATGATTATCTTGTTCTAGAGCATGAGCAAACCTCGGTGACAGGAATCAGGGAGACCTATCTCTCTCTTCAGTGGTGTATTCTTGTTCATTTTCATCTCTTGGAAGAGGGTTTTGCGCCTATGTTTCTATCCAGGCGTGCGATATTTTGTACTTCGATATAGGGATATGAAGGTATCCCTTAACTTTAAACTCTCTCGACAAAAGCTTATTTATTCCAGGAATGCGTCTAGTATCATTCTCACAGGTAATGAACAGACGTGTAAGGCTGTTGCCTGATGCACAAGCCAGCCTTCGGCTGCATCATAGTAAAATGTAACTTTGGCTACTCCAAACAGACAGAATTGCGTGTAATTGAATTTAATACTGAATGAATCCCGTTGGCTTCCTATCAGCTATCGAGTCTGCTAGCAAGTGGTCCTTGGATGTTCTTAGCCGCTGATCTCATAACACCCAGACAGCACTCTGCACTATCCGAAGTACCTGAAAGCTCAGACTTGGCCAGATTCTCAAGTCTCTGAACCCAAAAGTGCCAACGATCAGGATAGTATCCAGGACAAGAGAGGCCCGATTGGACCGCCAACTCCCCTAATCCAAATATATCCTGTGCCACCGTAGAGTCCGCAATATTGTGGCTATTGTTACTGAGATCGATGATCCTTTCTTCCGAATAGTACAGCATTTGCTGGAGAGCACAGAGTAAGGTTTGAATATTGAAGTTTGTTTCCTTTTGGCTCGAACTGGCATCGAGTGCTTGGACCACCGGTCGAGATGTTTCCAGCGTCTCTCGGAACAACGACAGAGCGCATGCAGCTGGTCCGTTCCACACACCGACTGAAATGAGACGCCCAACGAAAGATGCCAAATTTGAACGCAAGTTATTCTCACCATCATATTCAGCTGTGTAGAAGCGCTGGGTCCATTCTTCCAGCAGGTCTTGGCTGAGAAAAGGAAGATCAGACCAGAATTTGCTACCGTCAGAACAAATAATGATCTCTTGCTGATCGGATTGATTCGCTTCAGGAGTCTCTCCTTCTAGAGTGGCCGGTGGTCTCTTGAGTGTTCCCTTTGATCTTGCAGAGAGCAAGTATCGCACGAGAGTGTCATGCTTGGGGTTGCTAGCATCCCAGTGTTTGGCCGCCTTGATAACAGTATTCCAGAAATGATGGACTTCGGCTTCAATAAGGGGCATGGGGACAGTCGTCCGAACATAACGGAAGGTCAAGACTGGGATATGAGATTGCACAGTTACGTCGAGTGTATGACAATTGCCTCGCTGGGCTTCTTCATCAATGTGCCCCCTGCTTATCCTGAGGGCAGCTTGGAGACTTCGCAAAGCTTCATCTTGTTGGCCCATGGCTTGGATTTTTGTTTGCAGCTGGGATTGAAAGCTTGTTTATAATGGGTGAATGTATGGGAATAGAATGCAATGATCTCTGGATAGTGATGAAGATAAGAGGAAAAGATGATTCCCAGACTATCTACGAGACGGTGATGCGCTTTATACTTTAGACCATGGATGCAAGACGAGGCAAAAGCTGGCTACGGTAGGCATTAGGAACGCGACATGAGTGGACTGGGGTGCAGGATGAAGAACGGGCGTGGGTGAAGAAGTCGATACGATACGGTGGAAAGGGTGGGTGGCGAACTAGAAAGAGGGGTGAGCAGAGTAATAGGGACACCCCAGTTTCACACCATTCTGACATTCACTTGCCAAATTGAAGCATGCATGATCTGATCTTGCGTACTGAATATTCACGTTAAAGCAACAAAGGTAAGAAATGCCTGAAAAACACCATGTCTCATCACTGTTGTATCCTGATGGATTTTACCTATTTGCCGTTGGAGGAAAGGTTAATAGCGCAAGGGAGTGATCTCGGCCTTTGCTTCGGTTAGTCGTCAAGCAAGTCAGAAGAGAAGCGGGGACTAAAAGCAGATCAGAGATAATGATGAGTGTATTCCTATGATAGGCACCCACTGAAGCTGGTACAGTATCCCTGTCAACCACGCATCCCGTGTTGAAGCTGTTCAATCTGACATGAGGATTATCATCCAATCGCTAAGCACCTTCCTCTATCACTTTTAGACTCGCATGATCCCCGTAGACCCCACTTGTGCAATATGTGTCAATATATTGTGCGTTATAACGAGCCCAACTTAGTCCTCCGACCAACTCCTTTTATTAACAGTCATCAACGATAACAAAATCCGATTTCCCACTATTTCTTTGTTCCTGTAACAAGCAGGAAGCTATTTGCAAAACAAATCAAAGGGCAATTAAAGGGTTCATCCCTTCTGATACCCATATATCAGGACTGCATAGAGGAGGAAGCTTTCGTAGCCTTCGCAGACGAAGAAGCTAATTTTATTTTCTGTGATAGTATCTGATTGGTAATGCTAATGCTGTGTACCAATTCTGTATCTAAATACTGAGACTTTGAGGTAGCTATGTCTTTCAGAAGAAGACCCCACTGGTGTTGAGAAAACCTCCACTCCATTAACGGCATTCCTCAGGAACAGACAGTTATCTTGGAGCTGTAACTATAGTTGCAGTAATTATGTGTTTGGGTGAACTATATGCTCTTGTTAGGTCGATCATCAGTTTGGGATAGCGGCAGTAATGCTTACTTGATGATCAGGACTGCACTTTGTGTTTATCTCACGATGGCCTCTCTTCCAATGGCATCTCTGGCTTTCTTTGTTGCATGTCTATGGGGTATGAGAAGCCATGCTAGGCTAGAGTGAAAGACGGGATTCAATTGACACTTACTCCTTCGTAAATCTCGGCATATACGCCGCTGGCCGCAGCTAGGCTGAAGAACAGGAGTTGGATCTTCATCTTGGAAATCAAAAGGCTTTCTGTGCGAAGGGGGTTCTGAAACGGCACCGAGAGAAGTGAGGGTTATAATTGCTTAGAGAAGCAGGTAAACACCATTTTATAGGCGAATGTTGGAATACTGTTATGTTAATATTTCCCCCAGCATGACCATAACTGGTCGAGGTACAAAAGTATAGGTACAGGTTGAGAGACCTCGATGTGTCAGCGAACTTGTCCAGGAAAATCATAAGAGACAAAAATGATCACTGAGCTTATGGTCTTTAAGCTAAGCCCATAGGTTACTTATTTCTGTACCCTTGACCTAAGATACCAACTCTTCTGTCGCCTACTAGAGAAAGCAATGACAGCCGAAACGTTGCATTGAAGGATCATGACTTTCGCAGGGTCTCTAAGTGTCAAGACCTGTCGAAGGCTAGTAGACTCAAGAGTAGTGGCTTAAGGCCGGGCTCGGATAGACGTGACGGGCCGAATAAACTCATACGGGAGCACTTTTGTGGACGAGGGTCTACCGATTGACCGATGCTGCCACAATAAACACCACTGACAGGGATGGACGGCATACACGAAGAGAATCTTGCCGCTGCGCTGCAGGGACAGATAACATCATTTTCAAAATATTGATAACACCGGATAGCGATCGGCATATACCACAGTCGGCGCTTTCCAATTATGGGAAGTTATTTTCTTTGCTTCTAGACATAGTTTCCCGCGGAGCATGTACTCCGTGCTCTGAAATATTGCCGCATCAGCCGATTTCTCTCAACGTCGCAAAGCGTCCTCAACTTTCTTGATAACATCTTCTTGAGTGTTCCACTCGTTCTTGGCGAGGCCGTTCTCTATCTTGTCCAATAGCGCTCCCCCTCGGTATGTCTTTCCAAACTTTTGCTTGTCGTCGTCACTCAAACTGTCCAGAAATAGCTGTAGCTGGTGTGCCACAGGATCCTTAACAGCTACATCGCGGGCTGATTGAGAATCGTTACCTTCTTGTAGCTTGTCAACCTGTCGTCCCTTTCTCCATTGTTGCAGCTGCCACCAGTACTTTGAGCCAAAGTAACTTGGGATAGCCCCTGCGGCGAACGAGACGAGACGGGGAACGAAGATGAAACCCGTTTCTTCTGCAGCTAAGAAACGAGTCCATTTGTCTTCTATCTTGGAAAGCATTCCATACGTCTTAGGATGTTTTTCTGACAGTCCCTTGAGCACCTTTAATGACCGCCCACGAACTTGATCAAAGTTGGAATACTTCATCTGCGTTGTCCAGTATGTCGAGTTGCTTGCTGTAATGGACCGCATCTGTTCAAAGTAGGTAGGGAAACTTCCAGGAATGACTGGTTTAGTAAGGGGAAATTCGAAGACTCGGACAGAGACAGGATCTAGAATTGGCTTGCGAGATCGTTCTTGTGTTGCGTTCCGAGTTATTGGCTCATTCGTCAGGTGTATCAACGCAGGGCCTGATATGCTCCAGAGCGAACAAAGAAAGTTTTTCGGACAGGCGATGTAATTGAAGTTCGACCGGCCTAGTGGCTCATGCTTATCTCTGTACTCTAACAGATCTGAAAAGGCTTTGTCCCAAGGGTTGTAGTCTGAAATATCCCTCATAGGGTCCGCGCTTGTAGAGAGATAAATCCAGCGATGCCAACTTGGATCACCCGAATATCGACGTCGTACACGATACAAATCCCGGAAGCTTGCAAGCTTACCGACATTGTTAGTACTCCAGTCAGAAGGTCTTTTCATGCCCACGGTTCGTGTCCATTCGAGAGGATCATGTAGCTGCTGAACGTGATACGGCGCTTGAGGAGTATAGAAAGGGTTCACGCCGTCAGGGCCGCTGAACCACTCATACGCTTTCACCTTGATCATATTATTGACGAGCAGATCCAAGTGCTCGATTGTTATTCCATGGTACCATGGTCCGAGAATCAGACCATTGATGAAGCCGAGGAGGATGGTAAAGGCCGTGATTGGCAGCGTACTGAGAAAGATGAACTTCAAGTCACCTGGAAAGGCTTTGACCAGGGCCAAGCAATAGTGCACACAATAAGAGATGAACGACAGTATCCACATGTTGATGCAGGAGCTCCTCCGAAGAGATAAATACATAAAACTTGGAGACGGGTAGTTAAGTTCCAGTTGCACTATTTAACTATGTTGTTTATTGTAACGGACAGCGACTGAAATGAGAATAGACTCCTAGCTCCGCGCTTCTGCCTAGACTATTGGTATCACTTTTTGGTAGCGGAGTCTCGTGTGGTCGTTTTGGGCAAATTTAGCGATAAAGTCATTTCCGGATCTCCGCTTTATGTTGGTTGCTTATAAGGTCAGACCACCAGTGACCAATGCCAAGATACCCTCGAGCTGTTGGTTCCAGACACGAGTAAGTAGGCGGCTGAATTTTGCAGTTAGACATAATGTGCTCCTGTCAGACAAATCAAGAAAATGAACAAGTCCGGTGGGCGGTTGGGAGCATGGCCGTAATTATAAAGGCGTTTCCAACAGCACCATTCTGATCCAGCTTGTACCAACCAACAGCTCATTTTATAACACTTGAAGCTTGGAGTTAAAATAGTTTCAATCATCATTTGTTTGAGTTTAAGTAGTTGAATGGTTTGAGAGCCTGTTCAATCATGGTAGTATCGTTCGCAGCAGTGTTCATGACTATAATGGTAGAACACTACATAGTCTGGGCCTCCCGCGATTGACCCAAGCCCATTAGCTGTCATATTCAGTTTTAACACTCGTGGTGAAATTCAAAATTTAATAAATGTTGTTCGACTTCCATGTCACGATGGCTACCACAACCTGACGTCTGTAACTATTAGTGTTACTGCTGACATGCATATGATGTGGCCAATGATACACGAGCGCTGATGAAAAATCCTCTCCACGTCGAAGCGTCATTTTCCACAATCTACAACTATCAATATGTGCGTTCAACTCATAGAGCTTTATTCAGCATGTCGCTGCCTTTACTACACCCATTCTATAGATCGATGCGCCGCATTTGGACGACCACCCAGTGGGTGCCCAGTCCAGAAACGTACCATCCTAGTCGGCTATCTCTGTTCATCACACAGTATCCCTCATACATCCTTGGACACAGCCGACGAGAACGCTGGAGTCGATGAGGACCAGGAATCAGATGAAGGAGATGGCGCTTCTGTCTTGAGCGATGTTTCAGCTCCTTCTACAAGCTTCACACTCCCAGATGATGCAAAACAAGAGGCTCGTGATAGGTTATTCCAGGAGTTGCTCAATGACTTTAGTCTGAGACATCTCTGGCCACAGATTGTGAGGATATCTTTTGGTAGAGACAGAGCTGTAAAGGTCATAGCCAGGTATCTGGCTCGTTTCTCACGGGATTTGAGAACTCGTGCGACAAGACGTCAGAACAAGGATGCAGCGGATTTTGTTGGTACATCTCGATTGACGGTTGCTGACCGTATCGTCGAATGTCATATCAATGAGATTAGTGACAAAGGCGAACTGATATCTGACATTACGAAAATAGGAACACCTCAGGACGGATTAGTTGAGGATGATGAGGATGATGAGACAGAGGATCCAGACACAGAGGAAAGGAATATAGTCTATGAGCAAGTACAGCACTTCATCTTTGAAGGTGCACCCTTCCAAAGTTTTGTCTCAGCTTTGAAGTTATTTGTTTCAAACGACACTGAACCAAATTACGACCTCGTCACCATCATGCGGCAGTCCGTCAGAAGTCTAGCTTTGAAGTATTGGAAAAGTCCCAAATTGCATCACCAAACTCGTGTTTCTTGGTCATGTGCAAGTATCACCATGTCGACATATGGCAACATTTATACTAACGCTTGTTTCTAGCGATGTGGTCAACATGGACATGACGATTACCACGAGAGGCGACCAGGCGCGATAGAAGAGTTGCAGATTTTGTTGAAGAACTATAAAAAGATGAACCTTGAGCTTGTCGAGAATACTGGATCAACGACGCCCAGGACTGGTACAGCAAATCTCTTCTCAACCATCAAAAACACGTTTTCACTGCCCTCTTTGAAGGGAAAGTCAACAAAGCTGCCAACCTTTAATAAAGGCTCACCAGGCCAAAGCTTTGGCGAAGCCTGCCAACTATCATCTGGCATACAAACGTCTGCTTTGGATCCAAAACACAAGTTTCTCATGGTGTGCGCCCCATTGGCGAAGCGAGCTTCCAAGGCACATCAGCCCGATGTTTGCAAAATTCACTCTGACCGAGATTTCTTCAAAACGCTGCGATATACTTACTACAATTCCCGGTATGGCTTGAAATGGCGGTGGTTTCGGAGCGTATCATCGATAGACTTTGTCAAGGTATGGAGTGGGACACTGTTCCGTACCCCTCGTTTTGACTGAGCTAACACTGGGTTAAAGTTTGAGATCTTTCTTAGTGAGCTTGTTAACGTTCAACAATGCCCTTCACTTCCTGCAAGTCAAGCACGGATTGAATACGACTTTGAACAATGCGATACTGATCCACCCGTCGGGCCAAACCTCTTGTTGCATCTCTTTGAGAATCCAGAGCATGCTGAGGTACTTCCCGTTTTGTTTAACAGGATACCAAAGAAACTGGGGAAACGACTGTATGCTTGCCCGAGAAAAGGGAGCTCAGTTGGGTGGGGTATCAGATTCGTCGAGGGACTCGATCCGCTCGCCGTCTTCCTTTGCGGATGCGCGGGATTCGTGGTTTCTCTCGCTGTCTCCCTAGTATATACCCTCATGATGGATGATATCCAGGGTGGCTTCGCTATTGGTGCACATATGCTTGCTTTCTTCCTATTTTCTGGAGGATGTCTCCACTCTACATATCGATAATAATGAAGGAATTCCTATCAGCCATTCGCTAACCAGTCTTGGCATGACCAAAGCAGAACAGCAGCCGTCTCGCTTGCCAGACTTATCTTAGTATCTCAGTATATAAATAGCCCAGAAGGATCAACCTCAGCCCAGTTTATATGTATTCCTAGTTGGACAGACGATCTGCATACTCGCAAATGCCCCACAGCAGCTGAGAGCAAGAAGTGAATCTCCCCCTATAAATGATCCCATCATAATCCAACTATCCATTATCTTCAGCTTTATCAACTCGACGCTCATTACTCTCTCTTTCTATATCACCACACTCGTTTTATTTTGAAAAAAGAAAATCAAAATGGTACCATCAATCGCCCTTGCCGCTCTTCTCTACGCCCTGCCTATCGCAGCACAGACTCCAGTCACATCACCCGAGATCACCACCGCGATTGCGAGTCAGTCCACCGACATCACCACCACTGATAGCGCACCTCATTTTTCTATCACGACGTCAGCCGAATTCAACCCGGAGGATTACAGCTGGGAAGTTTACTCGACTGCCACTTATAGCCATCGGGTTGATTATCTTGCACGGACTGTTGCTAAGCTCAATGGGACTTCTACGGGAGATGCTTCCTCCTCGACCAGCGTTGTGGATAATGCCGGATCTGGCATTATGGTGAAGTCGGCTGGTGTTCTTGCTGGGGTTGCTTGTGCGCTTGCAATCATTCTGTGAGGGTATATGGAGTAAGATGGGATACGGGAGGTAGGGCCTCACGTGAACCTTTTGGTCAGACAGAACAACAATCTTGCAATCAATTCGTAGTCAAATGACATCACTTCAAGAAAGGTTCTAGAATGATCGGATTCCAAAACATCAGTTCCAAGCAGTACTGGCCACAAGGGTACTAGTTGTCAACAGGAATACATTAGCCATAATTGGTCAAGTTGATAAATTCTATTTTAACAGTGTCCTATTGTAATAGTTCATAAGTAACCCCAATTGCTGCCTTTCTGCTTTGGTAAAATACCCTCGATTAACGCGAAAGTTGACATTTATTACCCTTGCAACATGTAAGCAATATAGTAGCAAGGCTTACAACTTTAGATCTAGGAGACGAATTGTGAAGGTAAAGGGAGGGAACTGAGTATTTATGGAAAGAGTCTCATAGAGATATTATCCTGGCCTAAGGCTTTTAGTCCTTTCTCAATTTTTTGACAATAGCGTCTACCTCTTGAAACGACTCCGCGTCCATACTGAAGAATGTCTGTCAATGACAGGGATCAAGTTCTTCTATTTCTTGAGTGTAAAGTCGAAATACTAGGTATTGCTCATGATGAGTCAGTCGGCGAGCGTAAACAGACTAGTGCGGAGATTTCCCCAGTACAGGAAGGTGAGGTTCTATTATTTAACTGTTTTACTACATTCCTTTCTGCCATCTTCCACTTATTTCATGACTTTACGACCTATAAGAACTTAACTGTTTCGCACGACGGCTCAAATTATTGATCGACAATCTGGAATAATGCCACCTGAGCCCCTCAGCGGACCGCTGTGCACCAGGTCCTCCCTCACAAACGACCTTCGCAATTTGGGTCTCAAGAAAGGGAACAATGTCCTCGTTCACTGTTCGCTTAGCAAGATTGGCTGGGTTAACGGAGGAGCCGAAACTCTCACTCATTCCCTTCTCGACATCTTGACACCCCAAGGGACGTTAGTTGTTCCAACTCAAACAAGCAGCAACTCTGATCCAGCGTTATGGATCGATCCGCCAGTCCCCCAAGATTGGTGGCAAACAATCCGCGATACCATGCCCGCGTTCAACCCACAGACCAGTCGGACCCAAAGAATGGGTGTCTTGGCAGAAACTGTAAGGACTTGGCCTGGCGCCTTGAGAAGTTTACATCCTCAAACTTCTTTTAGCGCAGTCGGTGAGAATGCGGCATTCATCACTCGAGGTCATGCTTTGGACTGTATGCTTGGGGAACACAGTCCGCTGGCGCGCTTGGAAGAGCTGGATGCCATGGTCTTGCTTGTTGGTGTAGACTTCAACAAGTGCACGTGCTTTCATTTAGCCGAGTACAGAATTGGGCCATCCAAGGCCGAGACTTCTTTCGCAACATTAGTGAATGGGATGAGAGAGTGGATGACAGTATCGGATGTGGCCATAAATGATGAAGACTTTTTGGAATTGGGGCATGATTTTGTGAGGGAGGGCAATGTGATGAAAGGACGCATTGGTACAGCGCCAAGCTACCTGTTTTCCATGAAAGAAGCAGTTAATTTTGCCCAACAATGGATGAGGTCCCATAGAACTCATAACTAAGAAAAAAGCACAGAATCTACACTTCAATAATGCTACTGATGGGATCGGGCTCATCATTCTGCTCGGAAGCTGACAGCGCGGAGAAACTTTGACCCGAGCTATAAAACCCCGCTTCATCACCTTGAAACGGGAGTATTATCATCTCAGCATATCCTCAGCAAGATCCAAGGTATCGTGACATGACGAAGTTAGGTTGAGACTGCTGATCGTATAGTGGGCTTTATTTGATGCCAATGCTGTTGTGAAAGGACGCAGAAAGGCAGAAGGGAGGCATGCAGTGTTTTCGAGCATTGAAAGGATCAGCTTCTAACGTGGGATCATCTAATCAGCATTGGCGACGGCGCTTCGTTGCGCTGTTTCACTGCTATAGACCTTTGGCCAAAGGTCAGCCCGAATATGGTACTAAAAGGTCCCGAAATGCTTCAAAATACTCTTATCGACCCTTGCTACACACAAGAGACACCCGAGTTGCTATCCTTGAACCAGCCGACCAGTTCAATGATCCGATCCGCCTTTCACTGAAGCGTATCTCACTGACTGGCCTCAGAGGCACCAAATATGAGGCTCTGTCTTACGTCTGGGGTTCTGTCACTGGTGACTGTCGGGTACACTGTGATGGAAAGCTACTCTATGTCACCTCAAACTGCGAGTCGGCATTGCGACATCTTCGCCTGAAGAGAAGATCTAGGGTGCTCTGGATCGATGCGCTATGCATCAACCAAGGCTCCAATGCAGAGAAAATGAGACAGGTTCCCATGATGGGGGATATATACGAGTCTGCAGGAAGGGTTCTGCTGTGGTTGGGACCAGGAAGTAAAGACATTACAGCTGTCTTTCGGCGTGCCACTCTACTCCATCCATTTATATCTTCACCTTTATACGCGCTCCGATCCTTTGGCCCAAAGGTTGGAGATCAGGTTCGGAAGTGGAACCTCCTCTATTCCGTCGCTAACTGGCTATGGTATCTTTTTGGTGGGTTCACATAATATGGTGGTAGAGATTATAAACTAATAGACGCAGCTCCAAGCAGTCAACATGATGCCAAAGTCATGGGCCGCATCAGTCGGAATGAATGGTTCTCACGTATGTGGACGATTCAAGAACACCTTCTAGCCAAGCATTCTGTGTTAGTCGCTGGACACGCTTCCTGTTCTTGGACAGCATTCTCATCATACTGGATGTGGAGTATCCGTAGAATCCAATCTCTCAAGGATACATCGTTACCTGCCTCGCTACGCATTGCCATTTGGATCGCATTCAAAAACGCTGCAGCTGCCAAAAATGGCCAAACGTTAACGTCTGCACCTTTCAATATCTTTTCTGGATTCATAGAATGCGCACGCACTCACCGATCGAGAGACCCTCGTGATAAGGTTTTCGCCTTCTTACCGCTGATATATAAGCTTGAGCGGAGAATCCCTCGGTTACCTATCAATTACTCTCTCTCCCCGGGGCGAATCTTTGAAGACTTTGCTCGATATACCATCCGGCTTTCTTCCTCACTGAAATACCTGGAGAGCCTTCCGCCGTTGAAAGGACGTAGTTCGCTACCTTCTTGGGTGATGGATGTTCAAATACCTGCCAAGTTTCCCATGCGAAGATGGGCAGAAAGTCAACTTCACGCAAAGGCGACTGGTAGCAGCAAAGTCGATCTTGAGCTACTCAAGCGTTCTCAGCCACGCGAGCTATTACTTAGAGGCCTCGGCATTTCTCATATCACGACACTCTCTGCTCCAGGTCCATTGGAAGCCGAAGACCCAGACGAACTAAAGCAGTGGTTCTTCGGTTGGATTAGACACATAGGAAGATCTGTTCAGAAGAGAGAAATAAATTGGGCATACCACAGCGTTGAATCTGGATTGCAGGAATTCATTGACGGAGTGTTCCGTTTTGATCCGTTTTTGGGTGGAAGCATCTTGTTTCTGACTGCATCAGGTCATGTAGGTGTGTCTAACTTTGACCTTCAGCTTGGTGACCAGATTGTACTTCTTGCGGGATGTTCCTTTCCGGTAATACTCAGACCTTCGACGCATCATCCTGGCAAAGCATACTTCCTCGGAGTCACTTACGTCGCAGGTATCAGTCATGGCGAAGCGTGGTACCACGAACACGATACAAGCACCAAGATCAATACCAAGCAAGAAATATTCACATTAATATAAAACTAGGAGAAGGGCCTTCTTAAGTTAGATTAGACACTGGTGAGTGTAAAGTGTACGTGCTACAATATAGAAACATTAGTATCTTCTTCCACGATGTCTTCCTTCATCCTCAACAGAAAACCCATAACGTATTCATAGCTCATCATAGTAACAGTTGCCGCGGGAATACTTCGTGCCACATTGACTCCCATTCCTTTATAAAAAGCCCTCCAACCTTCCTCGTGCATTATCACTCTGTATGTATCCAAAACACCTCGGTACTTTGGACGCAACAGCAAACTACCTGATTTGTAACCCCGGCCTCCGAGTCCTTCGAGGAATTCTGCTCCTGGAATCGGGCGTCTCTGAGTATGAAGTCTTGTTCTGATCACCTCGTGCGGATATGTCAGGCTGCCAGCGATAACCTTTGACAAGATAGAGGCAGACAGAATGCCGAACCATTCGACTTCCCTGTCAACAGCTGCACCCAGTTCACTACCGTTGAATCTTTTCTTGAGATACTCGTAGGTGGGAAATTGAATTGCCACATGGGATAGACCTAGCATGCCAGCACCGAGTCCGGAATAAAAGGCTCCCAGACCTTCTGTGGCGAACATCTTGTATGCTGCGTCTAGCGTTGAGTGATAATGCCAGTGGGGCCTATGGATCCGACTTCTGCGAAAGAGACGCTGCCGGCAGGGACGGTGTGCTTGAGACATGAGACGGACTTTGATGGCCCAGAGAGGCGTTGTTACTAAAGTCGACACAGACCCGGCTGCAAGAGATGAGATAACGTTGACTAGGTTGGACCTTGATTCGAGTCGCGCTACATTTCTCGTCAGTTATCTATTTGCCAGTGACGGCAGAGTCAATACGCACGATCAAGTTGAGGGAGAGTAGTTTTCGCCTGTTGATAAACAGTGAAGTATATCCCCCATGTAGGAAGATACCCCAGTAGTAGTGGGCCCATACCCCGATACATTCCGCGGACACCTTCTTCTCTCCATATCAAACGTGCTGTATGGAAGAACCCTCTATATAGCCCATGGTACGAACGAGACCTCTTGGCTGCTCGTAGTGGGGTCAAACGGAGCGGTCCGAGACGAACTGGAATCAGGCTTCCTTGGGACTGTAGTCGGACTTTGATCACGTCGAGAGGACAAGTAACTACACCAGACGCGAAACCACCAGCGGCGCCGGACACAGCGTGCAATTGCCCTGGATCAGCATTAATGACCCACTGCTCAATCGGAGAAGGCTTGGCTGCTCTGGGCGGCATCGCATTTTGTGTTGAGACAAGTCGGGAGTTGCGTGATTGCTTACTGCTTATGTTTTAGGGCTGAACAGGTGAGCAATTTTCCATGATCATCCATGGCAATGGCGCTAGTACACTAATGCTTAAGCGATTACTAGACATTATTCCAGGGACATATTTCATCAACATTATTATTGATAGTTATTGACTTCTGTGAATTGCATAGAAGTGCCTTCTACACAAACACTATTCTTGGAAAACAAATCAACTCAAATTACCCATATTAGATCCCTTTTGCGTCTGAGGGCCACGCTGCCCTGCCAAGCCTCTCTTTAGCCGCATCATTCTCTGGGGTTGCTGATCTTGTGCGGCAACCGACATAAGTTGACTTGAAAGAGGAAAACTGTTCCGAAGGGATGTTGTAGCCGGCTGTAAACCATGATTAGCGTGAAGAGATTTACATGAATCGGATCGTTGACCGTCGAGCCGATGCGAAAATCCTTGCTTTCACAATGGTGCGGGGGTAACATTTCTCCCATGCCCAGCCAAGAGAACCCTGAAGCCTGTGTTCGAGACCGTACAACCACAATAGCCTACATAATCACTATATGCGATTCTGGAAGATCTTCCGATGCATGTGTCCATTGGCATCATCTCTTATTGTTCGTTGGTAGATATTGTCTGTCTATATGGCTCAATCCCATGCACATAAAGCAAACTGTATGCAACCATTGTTTGTAGTCGCCTGCATCTATTCTCTCTTCCATTTGTCTTTACACTTCACAGGGTGGTGTTACTATGCAGATCACCGCTCGCAACCTTGTCAGTCTCTTGGCTGTTCTTGCCTCGCGCCTGGAACTTGTCAATGCAGCAGTATCTGACGAAATTGGAGAGGCTGTAAAGGGTGACTACTTGGCAGAAGAAAAGTTTCAACTGACGGACTCCTCAGTCTCGGACCTCAATGATCTGGACTCCAAGCATGCATCCCTTTTTTTCCCCGAAAATGAGTCCAATGAGCGAAAATCTGTCCTTCAAGCCCGGGAGCGGTGCAAGACATTCCCTGGAGACGGTCTTTGGCCTAGTGATGCTGTCTGGAAGTTGCTTAATCTCATCACTGGAGGTGCTCTGATTAAGTCTGTTCCTATCGGCGCATCGTGCTACGACGACTTTGGTGTTTATAACAAAGCTCGTTGTGACCATGTTATTGACCAATGGAGTAACTCTTCGCTTCAGTTAGTCAACCTGTGCTTTTCATCTATTATGAGCTCTTTGCTAAGTTCTTAAAGTATCCCTGATCCGACTTCTGTCATGTGGCCGCTCTATCAAGGTCTGACATGCATGCCCAGCGACAACCCCAATGGAAACTGCACTCTAGGTGGATATCCGTCTTACGTTGTGGACGTCCACAATGTCGCACATGTACAACTAGCTGTCAATCTAGCTCGGTCTCTCAACCTTCGACTCGTCATCAAAAATACTGGCCACGATTTCAATGGTCGCTCTGCTGGTGCTGGAGCCTTGTCTCTCTGGATGCAACGCTTCAAGAGCATCCAGTATCTCAAGGACTACAAGGCCAAGTCTTATAGCGGGTCTGCCCTCAAGGTTGCTGCCGGCGTCATTAGTTCTGAGCTTTATGAAGCTGCCGACAAGTACGGAGTTACTGTCGTCGGTGGTGAAGGTATGAGTGTGGGCTATGCCGGTGGCTATCTGGCAGGTGGTGGCCATTCTCCTCTGTCTCCCATCTATGGTCTGGGAGCTGATCAGGTAAGTGTGATAACAAACTGATCGCTATATCATATTTTGTACTGATGCAGATCTAGGTCCTTAGTATTCAGGTAGTTACAGCAGACGGTCGCTTCATCACTGCCAGCGAAGACCAAAATACTGACCTTTTCTGGGCCCTTCGAGGTGGCGGTGGAAGCACTTTTGGGGTCGTGACTTCATACACTGTCAAGGCCTTTCCGAAACTCAAAGCCGCTGTTATGAGCTTCGCATTCGGAACCAGCGAAACCGTCTCTAAAGAAACATTTTGGAAGGCTATCCGAGCATATTGGGAACGTTTCCCAACTTTCAACAAGGCAGGGAATTACGAATACTGGGGTATTTTTCCCGGCCAAGGTGACTCACTGAGCTTTGCGATGTTTCCTTGGTTTGCACCGAATCATACTCTTGCTGAGTTAAAATCCCTGACTGCACCTCTTTTTAAAGTCTGGAAGGACTTTGGCATCGAGCCTGAAGTCAAGGCATCAGAGCATGATAGCTTTCTTGGGGCTTGGTCCGCTGGCTTCCCTCGTGAGGTTGTCGGGGGTGCTAATGCCAAAACAGCTGGTCGTCTCTTCCCCAGGTAAGCATTCGCTCTATTACACACAATAACTAGAACTGATGGCGTTTCTCCTCCAGTAAAAACTTCGAAGACCCAGCCAAGTTCAACAAAACCTTTGCCGCGCTGAAGAGTGTATCTGACAAAGGTGGAAGCGTCATTGGATTTGGTATCACCGGAGGACCAGGTCCTCATCCAGACAACGCTGTGAACCCTGCTTGGCGAGACGCGGCCATGTGGGCGATTTCAGCTATTTCGTTTCCCGAGGGTAGCCCGTGGGACGTCATTTCCGAAAAGAGCAAGACATTGACAAATGAATGGATGAAACCCTGGCGGGATGTTACTCCCGGCGGTGGCGCGTATGCTTCCGAGGCCGATGTAACAGAGCCCAATTTTCAGCAGTCTTTCTATGGTGCGGCAAAGTACGAGAGGCTTCTTAGGATTAAGGATGAGGTCGACCCCAAAGGGCTGTTCTATGCGCTTCAGGGTGTGGGAAGCGAGAGGTGGTATGTCACTGGTCAAGTCGATGGAGTGCCTACTCAGAATGGGCGACTCTGTAGAGTGTAACTTGTCATTTGGACTCAATAATTAGGTGAATAGAATTATGAGTATATTCATTCAGATAAGTCTACTTAAGCACAACTATATACCACGCCTGCATCAATCAACAAACTAAAACTGAAGCACCCCAATCTAGTTGACCTGGGTGAGCTGGAAGCTCTTAGGTCCCTTGTAGGATTGGACCTCAGCGTTGGGAGTCGTGGACTGAGTGAGCTCTTTGTTGGGGATGATGTGCCTTCCGACAGTGTCGCTCTTGGGGCTGATAGGCTGGGAGATGGTGAAGACAAGACCCTTCTTGGTGTGGTTGATGTCGAAAGTGCGAGAAGAGTCCTTGCACTTGCCACCCTTGATATCGGGGAGGAGGTAGTTGGTGGACTGGGCTCGGGCCAAGCACTCGGGAGCGTTCTTCCAGGTGTCCATAGAGTTGGGCTGGATGACCTTGAAGGAGTACCTTGAAGATGTTAGTGTGATGGATGATTACGAGGGGTGGTTTTTGGAGCGGTAACATACTCGCAGAAGGTGCTGTGAGGGATACAGCTGGCGGTAAAGTCCCTGACCTCAAAGTTGGAGGCAGCAGAGACAGAGGCAGCAGCGGTGAAGAGAGCGGCGACGGAGAACTTCATTTTGGCGGTTGTTTATGAATTGATGTTGATGTAGTAGAGGAGTTGAGTTGAGTTGAGTTGAGTTGAGTTGAGATGAGATGAGATGAGATGAGATGATATTAATTGTTTTGAACAGAGAATCGCATCGCCCTTTTGTACTTGAGATATGGATACAGAGTACCGTCACATCAATGCACAAGCCAGTTGCCGATCCCACGACGATCCACATTCAAATGCTCCTGTTTGTGGGGAAAGCAATAACCATCACGATGCCTAGACCTCGTATTCTACATGCCGAACGGGAACTCGGCTCTCAAGGTGGGCAAGGGCGAGACAACAGATCAAATACGGCTTAATACCATTCCATCCATCAACTACCAAAACAAGACGTTGACCGAATAAAAAGACGCATTGTTAGGACTCTTTTGCGCTCTCAAAGGGTCTGGACTGGAAAAGATTTCAAGGGTCCCAAGATATAAATAGCTTGTATTCTTGTTTAACCTAGATTGAACTGGGGCGGGAAAGGTGAAGGGAAAGGCGGTGGCTGGGTGGAGCGATGTTCTAGATTAATTCCATGATGTCACAGGACACTCGATGTCGGTTGACTCGGATGGTCGGCGCTGGGGACAGGCACGCGCATGACTTAGGCGATGCGGTCAGAACTGTATCCGTTATTATTCGTATTTGCCTCTCGGCCGAGTAGGTTGGCTGTCTATCACCACGTCTGTGCTCTCTACATGCTTTCTAGAGGCTGTGACTGGCAGATTGCAACGTAACATAGATTCGACTGATCGTCATGCTAGAACAGTTTACCCGAGATTCAGTGTTTCTGGTGACAGTTGAGAAAGGGGAGACAACCACTTGCGGAGTCTTCATGTTTCGTCTATATGCCTACATCTCCAACTAACTATTATGCTTACTGGAACATGGAAAGACCCGATATTTAGAAAGCGCGTTAGTGATAGGAGGAAGATTGATAATTGTGTAAAAGTGTAAAATGTATATTTAAAAAATAAAAAGATTGGATATCAGTGTTCTCCAGCCTCGAATCCCATGCATAATTGCAATATTCTTGAAACCTACCCTAAATATTTTGAGGCTGGCAGAAGAATGAAGGCAGTAATTTCTTTTAGCTCGGCAGTAAAATGACATCACTAGACGAGGAGATACCTCTATTCAGCTTAGCCTCTCGAGACCCTTGCATAGTAAAAGCCAGGACTTTATCAACAAGACCGTCTGGTCTTTGTTTATCTAGATTTGCACTGACCCAGCCGATAAGATGAGATAAACTACACAAATTAATGCAGAGCATCAGAGCGTTCTGAAGCGAGGCTGCTGAGTTGTACTTTCTCCAAGCGAATCAATGCGCAGTTGTCACAGGGCTACCCAGTCTGAGTTTTGCCTTGACACTGTCCATTCTCAATCACGCATCATGGATTGACCATTACTGCCATTTTCAAAGAAGCTGTGATGGGGGTAAGAAGGTGTATGCTTGTCTGTACACACTTGCACAATTTCATGCATAAAATTAAGCTAGCATAGCATAATAGGAATGATTAGTTAAAAGGAGAGGAGTCATCGATTCCACCAATGAATAGCTGACATATACTGCACTAAGATACTATGGGACCTGCATAAAAGCACAATTCTATGGCAGCGTTTATATCCAAATAAGATGATCTCCAATGTGTTGATGCCCCAAATCATCTCATCCCAAACAATTAGACAAAATCAACTGATGGAATGGCCGTTAGCAAGCTGCTCTGAGATTCGCTTAGCAAGTATTTGGTGGAATGCCTGTGTCGGATGTGCCCCGTCGATATACATGTATTCCGATGCGTTGTATTCACAAGTGTCAGATTTAAAGTCTGGCACCAAGGTCCCTCTGCAGAGCATGTGAGCCTAGGATACCCGATATAAAAAAAATATTCAACTTACGCCTTGTAGTCTGCACAGAATCCATTGCTCTTATAAATGGCTGTCTCAGGAAACTGTGAAGGGTCATCCGTGACAGCGGCGATAAGAGGCACAATGTCGAAGAAGAAGAAAGTGCTGTGCTTCAGCCCACGATCCAAGTCAGTCACGAGCTTCTCCAGTTTAGTGTTCCAACTTTGGCTGGTTGCTTGAAGCTTAGGTGCAATATCCTTGGGCCTATTGTTTGGAAAAAGAGACTGCGGGGGCGTTGAGATGAAGAGAAATTGCCTAGCGCCATAGTTATACAAGTCGAGAGTGAGCTGACGGATACGCGCCATGATTGCGACAATAGTCTCTTCCTGGTTCTCCTCTGTTATGGTTCGATAGATGTCGTTGATCCCTATAAATATGGTCCAAAGGGTTTCTTTCGGCGGGAAGAAGTCTGGCTGTTGCACATACAGCTGCAACTTGTCGTGCACTTGTGTATCAACATCGTTCGGGCCAGTCACCACAATGTCCCTATCGACCACTGCTCCACCTACAGCCATGTTATAGAGGAGGAGAGAGGATCTGTTGTACTGTGTGGTCAAATAAACAGGCCACATGTTGCCATTGGAGCTTGTCTTGCCCGCATTTCCTATGGGATTGGAAGAAGAGGGCTGTTGACCGGACACGTTGAAGCGCGTGTCTGTCCACGAGTCGCCACTGTAATCTGGTTAGATGGTCTTTGTGTGATAGGTCTCCCTCAGTGACTGACAAGGATACAATCTTTCTAATTTTAGAAAAGTTAAATGCTTGCTTGCTGGGAAGGGCAGGCGATGGCGCTGCGTCGATGCATGACAGTAAGCCCAGCAACGGAATCAATCCAGACAACTTCATATTGACAATGGTAAAGAGGAGAATCAGGAGAAGTAAAACTTCCGTACTCTCTGGAACAATAAATGGTGTTTCCAGCCTCGGTCATAGATATACCGAACACATGAGCTAAGACTGTTCAGGAAGCCGAACAATCAGCCTAAGCTGTGCGGGGAGTGTTGTTTTGATTTTGATCTCTATGCATTTTCATGTTTTCTAAAGAATTGGGCTGAACCTTATTGGCAATTTTTCCGAAAGGGTAGTGTTGCCGTTGCTATTACAACCCATTGCCTACCTCACAGCTGATTCTCGCTCACCGTTTATGGCTACTCAATAACCAGAACCGCTTAGTATTCCAGACTTCCGTCGCATTAGTAGAAAAAGAGGTCTTTTGAAACCCTTCATTTAAGTCTTCTGTGCCATTCACGTATCTCAGCAACAAACGCATCAGGCTGTTCCCATGCCGCAAAGTGGCCTCCCCTCTCTAATTCGTTCCAATGCACAATGTTCTTGTAATAACGCTCACACCATTCTCTTGGCGCAAAACTGTTATCGCCACCGAACCAGCTCACACCAACTGGGAGATTGATCTCCCATGCCGTCGTGCTGGATGCACACTCCCAGTAGTAGCGAGCAGATGACGCCCCAGAGTTGGAGAGCCAGTAAAGCATAATTGTGTCGAGCATTTCATCCTTGGTAAACAACATCTCCACGTCGCCATCATGATGGGTCCAGTCTCTGTACTTTTCGTATATCCAAGCAGCTTGACCGACAGGTGAGTCTGCAAGTCCGTATCCTATGGTCTGAGGTTTTGTTGATTGTTCGAGAGAATATCCTTTGAAACCACTATCTCGAAAGCTATCTAGACGCATGGCTCGTTGCTCAGCATGAGTATCCTTAATCGGAACCTGGACTTCTTTCTGTCATATGATCAGCTTGAACTTTGTTGAGGGACACGAAGGAGCTTCTTACTTTGGGTTCGAAGTAGATGGAGTTGAAATGAACGCCCTTGAGTCCTTTCGGAGCTTGATGACCAAGACTTGCGACTACGAAAGCTCCCCAATCTCCACCTTGGGCCACCCACCCACGATCTTCATAACCCAAACGTCTCATCAACTCTGCCCACGCACGAGCAGTCCGTTGATGACCCCAACCTGTCCCAGTCGGCTTCCCTGAAAATCCATAGCCAGGAAGTGCTGGGATGATCAGGTGAAATGTGTCTTCCACAGAGCCTCCATAGGATTCTGGATCAACGAGTTTATCGATCACGTGTCGGAATTCCAGGACTGAACCAGGCCAACCATGCGTGAGAAGAAGCGGGGTAGCGTTCTGATATTTTGACCGAATATGCTGGAAGTATATCTCCACGTCATCAATGATGGTTGTGAACTGCGGATGGGAATTGAGAAGGTCTTCGCATCGTCGCCAATCATATTGCCTTTGCCAGTATCCGCAAAGGTCTTGGATCGTTGCAAGAGGGACACCTTGGGACCAGTCATTAACAGTCTCCTTATCTGGCCATCTGGTTAGTTGGAGACGAGTCTGTAGGTCGTCGAGATCAGACTGGGCGATTGCGACCTTGAAAGGTAGGATAGAAGGATCTTTGTGTTGGGCCATTGGAGAATTGGTAACCTTACAATATTAGATAACGGAAGTATGCACAAGAGTCAGTCAACAAGTCAGCTTCTTGAAACTGAGGTATAGTGGCAACACGTTGTCTCGTTAAATGGTATATTGTCAAGTTATAAGAGAGTAATACTGCTGACAAATTGGCCCGGATTAGCTTGCCTTTTCCATCCTGAACTTGACGTCACCATCCCAACTACTCTTCAGCACAGCCTAGCCAAAGGTAATTATTTTGCTGCTACCAAGATCTATTCAGCAAAGTTTAATTGGAGCGCAAGCCTGCAAGCTCAAGCTCGCTCAATCAAACACAAAAAAGTCAGAGCGAAATAAAAATAATGAAATAGGGAAACTTGAAGATCTATTTGACAAAAGAACTTGAGGAAAGAAAGAGGAAGAAAAAGCCAACTGTCCTTCTCTATAACATAGACACATTAAGACAACACCTCACTTTCCACTCACTGACCCAATTTCAAAGTTAACCTACTTTACAAGAACAACAGAAGTAGAAGCCTTCAGGTCCCTAGAACTAAAGCCAGCACTAAGCTTAATATCTCCCTTGGGAACTACCCAGTCCTGTGCAGAAACATCCCAGTAGCTCAAATCGCGGCGTTTCAAACTGAAAGAAATCTTCTTAGACTCTCCGGGCTCAAGATGTAGCTTCTCAAAACCGCGAAGAACTTGAAGTGGGCTACCGGCTGGGATGTTCTTCTGCGGTAGAGAAACATACAACTGAACAACTGTGGCACCTGCAACTCGACCTGTGTTGGAAACCTCAACAGAGCATTGGGCAACCGTCTCCCATAGGCTAGGATGACCGCCTAGTGCTATAGTCGCGTTTGAGGCAGGCGCACGGGCAGCGATAGTCTTTGCTGAAGAGACGGCGAGCACCGAGGAAAGGCTAAATGTTGTATAACTGAGGCCGAACCCAAATTCATAAAGAGGCTCCAATTCCTTATTATCAAAGTGGCGGTAGTCGATAAAAAGACCCTCTTCAAAGTCGCTTTGCCAGGCTGAAGCGTCCTCAGCTTGTGTACCCGTGATATTCGTGATGCCTGTATTGTAGTCTTCTGCCTTCTTGGCGATGGTGTACGGGAGCTTTCCAGACGGGTTGACTTCTCCTGTCAAGACGTCCATGATCGAGTTACCAGACTCCTGACCTGGATAATGCGCAGCAACAATGGCACTCACGTTTGGATTCGTGGCCCAGGGCATGATGTCGGGACCGCCGGAATGTGTGACAACAACGGTACGACGAGGGCAGCGAGATGCAACACTATTGACGACCTCAACAGAATTGTCATCCGCGACGAGGGTTTTGCGGTCGAAACCCTCAGTTGCAAACGACTTCAAGAAGACGATACACACCTCAGGCCAGGGATACAGCCCCGGCATAGTGCCTAGGATAGCGGTACTGTTGGTCACATATTGAAGTCGCTTGTTGTTCTCCTTGGCGTAGACCTTGAACGCATCTAGAGGGCTGACAACATAGCTGGGCCGACCACTACCAGAACCACCACCTGAAATGAGTGTTCCGATATCGACTCCATCGTGGTCACTAAACAAAGTACCAACGGAAGGATCAGCGGCGTCATTACCAAAAAGGCCGATATTCGTAAGAGACTTGTTCAGAGGGAGTATGGAGCCTTCATTCTTAAGCAAGACCGTTCCGGCTGCTGCGATCTCACGTATAATGGCGGAATGGTTTCCTCGAACATCACGACCGACAGGCGAGGGTCCTGGATAAGGATACTTGAAGCCGTTGTAGACAAGAGGTTGTGATGATGGATCGACAGAGGGGTATTGCTTATCCTGGCCAAGATAGAAGTATGGCGTCAAGATACGGCGTACCATACCGTCTAGATCGGACTCGAGAAGAGTTTCATTCTTGACTGCGTCGACGAGATTATCGCCCCAGTAAGACTCGACGAGAGGAAGCAAAGACACAGGCCCAGGCTGGTTCATGTCAAGACCCGCCTTGACAGAACCAAACCCAGGGGGCGTAGCCAGAAAGTCAGACATGACATAGCCTTCGAAGCCAAGCTCCTTCTTCAAAAGGTTGTTGATGAGATGCTTGTTCTCGCAACTATAGGTCTCGTTGATGCGGTTGTATCCACACATAACAGATGCAACTCCTGCATGAACTGCATCGGCAAACGGCCAAAGGTACAGCTCGTGCATGGTACGATCGTCAATGTTGGAAGACACAGCGTCAACCATCTTGCCGTTGATCATGGTGGGTTTTCGTTGAGTCTCTTGTTCGTTACCGACAAGATGCTTTGCCGTGGCTTGAACACCTCTTTGCTGAATTGCCCGAATAGTCTCATCCATGGCGATACCAGTGAGGTAAGGGTCGGGCGAGAAGCCTTCCCAGTTGCGACCACCATATGGAGTTCGGCCCAGAGCACCAGCAACAGGTCTTGGATATTGTCAGCAGAAAGATATGTGATATACACGAGTATGAGAAGGCTTACCCAAGAATGACGTGAGCACCCTTTGCCTTGAATTCATCCGCCATAGCCTCTCCCCTGAGGCCCATCAATTGCCTGTCCCACGTTGCTGCTGTAGTGACACCAGAAGGGAACACGCTGACTAGATCTCCAAGACGAAGTCCAATAGGGCCATCTTGGATACAGAGACCTCCAAAGCCGAGACGCTTGATAGGTGCGATGTACTCGATGCAAGTTCCATCAAAGGTTCCAGTAACCATCAAGGACTTTTCCTTGAGTGTCATCTTGGAGATCATTGAGTCAGCTTCATGGCGAGCGTTTATCCATTTTTCTGTGTTGACAGCTGAAGTAATGTTAGTATATAACTGTTGATACTTGCACGATAACCTACCAGAGAACGAGTCTTTGGAGGAGACTGACTCCGCCACAGCAGGCAAGGCCAGCGATAATAATGTCACAAGACCGAATCGATACATGTTGAGTATGTCTGCTCAGTTGTTTTGCTGAAACAACAATACCAACCGATTACCTCGAGGTTTATATAGGTGCTATATTGATCACGCTCACAGACGTTCTCCTGGTCTCGCCGAGCTCCGCGTAGCCCCCAAATGAATCCAATATGAATCGTAACATGCCAAGCCTTTGACAATCCTTCGTCTCGGTGCCTCTCAGCCCCATGTGTATATAGCCGGGATGAGGTGCCTAGATCTAGAATCCTGATCCGCCTGATGATGGACTTGGCCGATCTTACGATTCATCGTTGAATAGAGTGATTTCAGCTGACATGGATGTGCACCAATTTCATTGAGAGATGCGACATGTCAATTGTGTACCTAGATTACTGCTCCGCTACCAGAAATATTCGGAAAATTCCTCTTGCAGATCCATCTCTATCCCTTCCACAAGTTCCGATGCCATCCCTTTGGGTACTGATACCTGGACTTGGTAGCCCAAACCTCCTCTCCCCCCTGTATGATCCTGAGCATTTGCCTTGTAAATCATGCACCAGTTTCGGATCGGTAAAGCTTCCACCTCTAAAGGTTGGCAGAATGTCTCCTGCTGTTGCCCAAAGTTCACTTCTTCCATGGCAACCTTGGTCCAGTCATCTACATACAGAGTATCTGCTACGAATGCAGGTGTCAGGTCCATCAATCCATTGACAGATTGGATAGCCTGTATCCACTCATCACCTTTGGCCATTTTCTCGGGTGTTAGTGAGTTTACACCTTCACGAACTGCGAGAGCGACTTGACTTAGACTCTTAGATGCCGGAAGATAAGTCGTATCAGCAGCAGTGATGCAATTCCCAAAATACTCCTGCGGCACATTTCGAGGCCTGCGTGCATCTACGATAGTGACTATACGAGTCACTCGCGGATATGGAGTGAGCCTCTTGTACACAAAGCGATTCAGTGCCTTGAGTAAGTAGGCTTTGAAAGCATCCTGAGTCGAACAAGTCGCAGGATGCAGCCTGGCACGAGTTTTCTTGACAAGGATGCCCAGATGCTCGGTTGTGACACCGAGTCTTGCGTACTCCAGGGTCTTGAAGACGATCGTGTGAACGAGTGGGGCATACGCATTGATCTTACTGCTGAAGGTGGGAGAGAAACGCTGGGAGCGGCGGGGAAGTTGTCGAGGTATCTCTTTGGCTGATATAGATCGGAATGAGTTCTTGAAGCGGATCCTTTCGGTGATAGGGGGAGGAATGGATGTGTTGTCTTGAGCATATATGCTGGACCAAGTTCTCAAAAGACTGTAAAGCGACAAAGCGTCGCCCAAGACATGGCAAAAACTGACGCCCAAGACGGTCTGACAAGTATCTGGTAGGTACGTCACTGTGACTTGCAACAGAGGCGCCTGGCCAGCCAAGACTTTCTTTGTCGTAATCCGATCGATGAACTCCTTCCAAGAAGATGGGCTAAACACCTCTTTGCACTCAGTGCGCCAGAATAAGGGAATAGAGTGATAGAGGTGTAGTGAGAGTTCCCCCTGTGTGGCTATCGATGGCCTTCTGAAGCGACCAAAGACAGGTGGGTACAGTGATAAGGCTTTTGAGAGTGATTTGCACAGCCGATCTTGGTCCAAAGACTCATTGATGACTAAAATGACATCAACTGGCATGAAATAGGTGTCAAGGAAGCTGAGAGGAAAGTCTCGATCGCCAACCCCCTGGTCGTCATGTTGGATGTCAATACGCTGCGCCATGATGAGGAAAGAATTGAAAGAATAATTTGAGTTTAATTACGACCAGCATCACTCAAGGAGAGAGCATTAAGAGGTGTCTATGCGGATTGTCGAATGACTGGCAATTGCTTAAGCGCCTCGGCCAATTTTCTCGAAAAACTCGCCGTTCAGCCCCCAAACTCGAGCAACAAACGCCCCGATCAGCAATACCAGAAGGACAAACTTGGCGAAACGGTTCGCCGTAAGCCAAACATTTGCAATCTCCATACCGTAATCTCGCAGGGCTGCTCGGAATGGTGTTGTCCCAAAGAAGCAAATGTTCATCACAAAGGCACTCCTCTTGCGCTCCTTCAGACGCCTTTGCCGCATCTTATCCACATATCGGTGTAGCATCACTGCCCTGTTACCAACAGCGACATTCGGGAACTGCATGATGACTCTGCTCAGGTCCACTGCATCCTCCATGGCGCAGGCGGCGCCTTTTCCAAGAAATGGTGCCATACTATCATGATTTAGCGGAGAAGGATTCTGCGGGTGTTTCGAGAAACTCACTTGAATGTGGCGTCCCCTACCAGGGTGACATTACTAGAATCCCACGACTCACTGACATCCACCATACGAAAGACATTGGCGTAGGCTGAGTCTGTGACAATGAGCTCCACCAGGGCTTTGATGGAGGGGTGGGTTGGGTGTGCGTTGACGCGGGATATGCACTCGGCCTTGAGCTCATGAGGGCTCATTTCAGCCGGCGATTTCGACTGATCGGCAAAATCTTTGAGGCGGCTGCCGAAGCCTACCATAACATACGAGGTTTCTGGGTCGATGTGATGGGGATCTAGGCCCTTGGCATAAGGCTGATCGGGATTCTGCCATGTCATGATGGTGATTTCCTGGCCATTGGGATAGAGAACCTGTATGGTCAGTGTGATTCCGGGGGAAGAATTACAATAAGCTTACAAGACTTCCCGTCTTGTACGGGATCATGCTCTCCACCTCGCGAGTGTACGGGACTTTGAAGTAGATGATGACCAGATCTGTCTGTATTGTCTGGATATTCGGTAGTAAGCCACGGCGGACTCGGGACGTTATCCCGTCAGCGCCAACAATCAAATCACAAACATGGTTCGTGCCATCGGCAAAATTGGCTTTGATCGTTCCATCTTTTAGCTCTTCGTATGTAGTAAACTTTTTACCTGTCGTCAACCATTTTTGAGACTCGTGGAGAAGTCCCTTTCTCAATCTGATGCGCGAAACTGCGGCTGTTCGTCGGAACTCGCCAGGAAGATAAGTGTAAAACACGTGCCCATTAGGCTTCATAAAGCAAGAGTGGTAGTACCCTTCCTTCGGCGTCTTGCCCACGCTTGAGAGTACTTTGGTCCACGTCTCAGCGGGTAAGTGAGTTTTGAGGAGGTCGAGAATCTCAAGGCTCAGTTGAATGCGATACCCAGAGAGGCTATCTTCATTTTCGTAGCGCTCGTATACGTGTACATCGATTCCTGGGGCAGCAGAGAGTAATTGTCCGATGATAAGACCGGCGATACCACCACCGATGACGGCTACGCGAAAAGGTTTAGATTGGTAGGTCATCTTATGTCGTTTATTCAGAAATGTTTCTTGAAATTGTATTTACTCATCAAGGCTTTCCTTTTGACTCGATTTCAGGGACGATATATATGGCTGCGCAATCTTGTAGACACATCTTCGCACCCCAGGCTGCCCTCGGAGAATTTCCCAGGATCATATCAGCTATCAGGCCACCCTTTTACGAACACTAACTAAATATTCCCCCGAGGCTATATACAGTACACTGTGATGGCGATACTCGATTTTTTGATCTGGTACGATGGATAGCTCGAATCGTCGCAGCAACACAGCCAAAATGAGCCGCACTTCCTTCAGCGCGAAGCTGACACAATTAGAAACTTACGATCTTAATATGGGTATGAACTTACTGCTTTCCTATGCACATTCGTGATCCTGCCGAGAATGGATACCAATTCCTCTCGGAAGCTTTTTCAACGCCATCGCTGGAGATCCATCTCTCTGGAATAAACTTGTCGCTTTGAGGGTACACGAGATTATCTCGATGGAGAGCTGTGGTGTCGGCCGTGACGAGAGTCTAGTTCTGTCAGTAGGACCATCATGGTTGGATTGCACGAAACTTACACCAGCAGGAAGAGCGTAATCTCCAATAGTTACAGGATCCAATGCCTGTCTTGCAAAACCTTCCATTTATATTAGTTATCAGGTTGTTCAAAAGGAAAAAGAAATCTTACCGCCGGCTGCAGGAGGAAGCATTCGTAGTGTCTCGTGGATTACTGCATTGAGATAAGGCAGATTGCAAGTATTCTCGTCAACGATCGGATCGCTTGGTGATGTGATCAGCTCGTCCAGCTCTTTCTTGAGAGCTTCGTAAGAGACTGGGTTCTCCAGTAGTTTCATGAGACAAAAGGTCGCTGTTACTGCAGAGGTGTCACTTCCAGCGAGCCTCCAATGTGTTAGCATTCAATGCTATTTGTTGAGGCGCTGCAACTTACAGAAACACAAACATCTCGGCTTTGATGTCTTCCATACTCAACTTATCAGGATTCTCTGCTGAAGCTTCGAGAAGCATATCGAGCAGATCTCTCCGGTCATTCTTTTTCTCATTATGGAGTCGCTTGTCGATGATTCCCTGAACAATCGCATCAAGCTGTTCATCTCTAGGCTTGCCGAAAAGACTGAGCAGAGGGACAGTCTGGTAGAGAGCTGCCTTCTTCATGTAGTTGGTGATTCTCGTTTTGAGAGGGTGATGGCCTTGTCGCACGAGACCGAAAGAGCCGCCGAAAGAGCACTCGGCCATTATGTCCTGTCTGTGTCAATTATCACGGTTTTTGTTCCTTGCAAGGAGATTGGCCTTACAGAAGCGAGACTGCTGAGAAGGTCATAAATGTTGACGACTGCTGTGCCGCCGGCAGCAGAACAGCGCTCTTCTAGTACATCCTCCAGCACCTGAACACAATTGTACATCAATGGCTCGAGGGCTTTGAGGTAGCTCATAGAAAAACCGTTGGATAGAAGCCGCCGCTACGAGATGGTCAGAATGAAGAAACTTTTGCCGCGCAGAATACTTGCCCGAATGCGATACTTGGCCTTGTCTCTCTCTGTAAACAATGTTGCGATGTGTGGGTTCTGTCGATACTTTTCATATAAAGGGCTCTTGTGCAAATCCCACTCAACCAAGATTTTGTGAACATAGACAGGATCAGAAACTAAAACGAGGTTCGGAGCTACAGAATAAAGTCAATTGATATCAATGAAAACAGCTTTACTATGGATATACTCACTGACGCGCACAACATGTCCATACTTTCGATGGAGATCTAGCGCAAGAAAGGGCGCAGTGCCCTTGAGAAACGCAATACGCCACGGCAGGGGAGACAACTTGTTCCAAAAGGGCCCTGGAACTTTGGACAGTGGACCAGTGAAAGCTAAGATTAGCGCTTTCAGCACCCGTCGTAGAAGCTCCAAGCCCACTGCCAACAGGGCTAAGGTCGTGTAGGAATACGGCGAATTCAGCATATTGGCATCAGATCCATACCCTGACCGTTGGAAACAAACTAAAATATCACTGCTCTCAAGGCTTTATAGGCTATATCGCTATAGTTTCTTCTCTCTGGCCTACGCATCGCGTCACATCGAAACGCGCCGAGACTCGCTAAAATGCTCCGAGCCCAACCAACACCTCAGGTAAATATCACCCGAATCGTAACATGGACAAGGTAAATCACGCTTCTTAATCATCCCACCGGGTCGATTCAAGAATGGCGGAACAAAATCCAAGCTCGAGCGCGACGAACCACGCAGAGAACGCAAACAGGACAATGGAAGGCTACAAGCTTCACCTCTCGGTTATAGGGCACGCTATACAGTGGACAAGTTTGGAGCGATGCTGACTGATCCAGGTTGACGTTTGGTCTTTTCCTGTCTGCACTTGAGACAACCATCGTATCGACGACGCTTGGCACTATCGCGAAGCATTTTAATGATGAGCGCGAGTATTCATGGATAGTCACGGCGTACATGGTAACTTTCAATGGTAACGGATCATGAAAACGTATAAACATTGCGCTGTCTAACTATTGCAAAGGATTCTTGCTTCTCCATGCCAGACTGAGCGATGTTTTTGGACGCTTCATCGTCTTTTATGCCTGCCTCTCCATCTTCACATTGTTTTCTGGAGTTTGCGGAGCAGCGCAATCCATGCAGCAATTGTGAGTTTTTCTTAGTTCATTGATCAACCGACTACTAATTGGATGTGGGATAGAATTATTTTTCGAGCTTTCCAGGGCATCGGTGCTTCAGGCCTCTTCTCACTGACTATGGTGATCGTCCCCGACATCACGCCTGATAAATGGCTAGGCTTGTATTCTGGAGTTGTCAGTTCCGTCTTTGCATTTTCAAGTGTTTTAGGCCCAGTGCTCGGCGGTGTTCTCGCTCAGCATTCGACGTGGAGATGGGTATTTTTACTCAAGTGCGTGAGTGATACCAGATCAAAAGCTATATCTAACGTGTAATCAGCCTCCCTGGAGCAGCTGTTTGCGCCCTCATGCTTATTCCGTCGATTAGAAGTAAGCTTGACTCCAAATCCTCACCTTCAGGCAAATGGAGGCAGATCGATATACCGGGCGCATTCCTCTTCTTGGCAGCCACAATTCTTCTCATCTACGCTTTGCAGAGCGCTTCAGCAGCTGGTGAAGGGTACGGGTGGTCGAGTTCCATCATTATCGGATCACTAGTAGGATCTGGAGTGTCACTAATTCTTTTCATTGTGTATGAACTGCTTTTGCCCCGATATTCATCACTGGCTCCTTTTTTCCCGCTCCCATTACTTGTGCAGCCTGATATTGCGCTTCTCATGATGTTAGTACTCAACGCTCTTGTCTGCTGTTCGTTTTTATACTAACAAACTTGGTCCAGATCTTCCTTCTTTATGGGTAGTTCGTTCTACTCCACCATAATACAGCTTCCTCAGCGTCTACAGCATGTCAATGACAAGTCCCCAACAACGGCAGGTGTCCTTCTTCTGCCAGTACTTCTCCCCTCGGCAGGCTTCTCTGCTCTATCGGGCGGACTGTATCGTAAGTTCCCTGCAGCAACACCGTCACTTTTGTTTTGCGGCGGCGTCCTTCAGGTTATCGGCATGGGATTATTGGCTATCCTGCCAACTGGGCCATCCGTATCCAACAGTCAATATGGGTTTGAGGTCATGACAGGCATTGGCTTTGGGCTTATGCTTCCATCTTTTATGATTCTGGCAAGGGATTGGGTCCCGGAGCAACAATACGGTAAATGACAATTCTTCTCTTTCAATTTATGATGCTGACCTCTTGCCTGCAGCAACCGCTATGGGACTGGTCAACACATTTAGAACTTTGGGTGGCTGTGTTTCAATTGCAATTTGCGGTGCAATTCTTAATAAGGAACTCGACAATGCATCTAGAATTGCCGATTTACAGTCAGCTTATGGGGATATTTATAACAAGCAGTTCTTTGTCATAGCCATCTTATCTATACCTTCAGCGTTGGCGGCCAGTATCATCTTGTTTCGACAATACACCAAAAAAGGTGTTTTTAATTTGGGCAGTGTTAATAATGTTAGTAGTTAAAGCCGGGTCTCAGAAACTCACAATATATGTTCTGATTGGTGTCGGCGGGTTTCTTGTCCCATTTTTATATTCGCCGAGCTGAGTTATGCACTGGGGGTCAATAAAATGCTTCACCATTCTAATGTCTCCCAACCAACATGTTGATCCTTCCCTCTCAACTCGACCTACAAGTAATTGTCATTCAACATGCGTATCATTTGTCTTCACGGTGCTGGCACCAACTCCGAGGTGAGAACTTGTAGGGTGTTGATTGACGAGCAAGACTAATGAACATGAGTAGATATTTAGAATTCAACTTGGTATTGCTTTCAACTGTCGAATGCGACATCCTAGCACACGCTAATGGCAACAGGTCCCGTCATCCATCATCTACTTCAAGATGACCCAACGATTTCTTTCGAGTTTTACGATGCAGAAGTAGAATGCCCCCCAGCTCAAGGTATATTTAAACCCACCAACGCCAGGTAAACAGGCTAACCGATTTCGAGGCATTGAGGCCTTGTCAGAGGGTCCATTCTATGAGTGGTACTCTTGGGATCACCTCCAGAGGGTCCCGCCCGCCGAAACAGCCACCAACAGCATCGATAATGTCTTAGACATCATCGCCGAAGACGGTCCCTTTGACGGAGTTGTCGGCTTTTCACAAGGCGCAGCACTTATAGCATCCGTACTAGCTCATTACTCGAACCAAAATCCGCTCGAGCCACAAACGAACTTGTTCAAATTTGCCATGTTCATTTGCGGATCCAAGCCCTTCACATACGACGGCATGAAACGCATTGACACTTGCGGTAAACCTATAGTTCAGATACCCACGGCACATGTGGTTGGGAAAAAGGACCAATGGTATAAAGAGAGTTTGGGGCTGCATTCGCTATGTGATGGCCACTCAGCCAAGATTTTCGACCATGGGCAGGGACATTCGTTACCTGTCAACTCTCAAGTGACGAGTGTTGTGTCTCAGATGTTTAAAGGCTTGAGCGCAAAAGCAGACTTTGCTTGCTGATAGATCCCGTTAACGTGATTTTAAGACGAGGATGATACATTTGAGCATTTCCAGCCTTGAAAAATATGTCGTGAAAATTGCTGTCACTACACCCTGATTCTTACTTCGCAATTAAGACAATTGATGACCAAAGTTAAAGCGGTCCGAGCACCATTTACATTCGGCATACGAAGAGGTCAAAGTGAATGGAAAGCCTCTGTAACTGTTGGTGTAGGGTATCCCCACAAGCGAGGAAAGAAAAAACCATACTCCTGGCGAACCAACAATTGTATTTTCCTTATACTCAATAATAATAATGCAGTAGACTACTGTGAGTAGTTGATAATATTTGACAATAATCTATGTTTGTTTACAACAATCGTTTGGTGATACGTAGCAGTCTGATGAGGCTCGTGTTGGTTTGGTGCAGGTTCTTTACTTTAGTAGCCAGAGCCATCCCTTGTTGCCGTTCTTGGGAACCATTCCAAGAGATACAAGGGTTACATATCACTCAAGCGTACATAAATCGTCGACAAAGGATATTCAATCTAACTACCTATATACAGGGGTACCAACCAATCTCTCACTCAACCAACAAACCTCTTCATTGTTTCGCCAGCCCAGTCCCCGATTGTCTTCTTCTCAGCCCATGCCCACTTCCCAATAGTGACGGAAGCCAAAGGGACAAAACCGATGGTTAACAAACCAACAAACCAGAGATCCCAGTTTTTGGCCTTGAATTTTGACATGCGCATGTCTGCCGTCTGCAAATGCATTGGACGAAGTTCCTTGCGGCCATCAAAGCGACCCTCAGTATCGTACATGACTTCTTCAATAAGATCTGCACCCAATTCCTTGCGACGAGAGGCTGCTCGAGCAATTCGCTGCATGCGTACGCAGTTTCGCTTGTATGATCCATCCTTGTCTTCGGATAACAGCTTGATCTTCTGACAGACGTCATCGGGAGTAAAGCGGAATTTATCGAGAGCTTCTGATGTTCCACTAGCCACAAGACGTGGCACGTTGGAGATCTGGTCAAAGAAGAATCCCATCGCTATCATACACTTTCCGTGATAGAGACCTTCGTTGACACTTGAGCCTCCACCATGCGTCAAGTAGATAGTTGTATGTTCATGGTCTAGGATGGCTCGTTGAGGTGCAAACACTGTCACCAAAAAAGAAGGGTGTTCACCTTTGAACAGTGATGCAAAGCTGAAGTTTTCCCCAGCTTTGTCGGTAAAGTGATGAGTCAGATCAATATCTCGACGGGCTGCTTCGGAGATGGACCAGATCACTCCATTGATCAGTCCCTGGTCCATAGCGACGATAAGCCCCCGAATAAGCTTCGATGCGTGATCATTGGATAGGATAATGTGAGTACCAAGAGCCAAGTACAAAGTCTTGTTATGCGCCTCCAGGAAAGACTGGTAAGGCTCCGAGATGGTAGGATACTCGTCGGCTAGAATGGGACCGACGGCTTGAACCAGTGGAGGAATATCTTTTGGCACCTCTAAGCCAAAGAACGAATTGATCAACACGAGGTAGTTGGGTTTGCTAGGAGTTGGGAGTGTGTAGTTCACCCCAGCATCCTGTCTCATCTTCTTTGTCCATTTGACCCAGCGCACAATCGACGGTAGCGCTTTGTAGATGACAAACTCATTCCGAAAACGCAACCAGATTGAAGCATTCTCAGAAGTGAGGGTACCTTCGATTTGAAACCCTGGCTGACCAGGTATATAAGAGCATGGACACATCAAAGCTGGCATCTGAGGATAAACCATAGCCATGGGGATATGGTCCTGATACAGGATATCCTTGACAGCATCGACAAAGAAGTCAGCTACCACCATGTCTGGTCTTGTAGCTGGATCTTGAACAATGCGCTTCAGATGCTGATACGTTTGCGTCCAGTACGAGTCAAAGAGATACTTGGAGTCCATGACACCAGCAAAGCCCTTGGAAGCATCCCATTCTCTCATGCGGAGATAATGAGCTTCCAGTTCCTCATGTGAAGGACCGGCCCCCATGAGGTGGAGTTGACTGATGTACTCATAGCCCTTGGTCCAAGATTCCTGACCCTCCAGAGTGGCAAAATCGACAGTATGTCCTCTCTGAGCAAGCACCTTTCCTAACTCTAGTACCGGGGCTGTGTACAGTCTTTAGTGGAAGTCAGGAATCCTGATGACAGAGTCTTACCTGCATGGGTGTAGCCGCCCACAGTAACTACCATGAGAATCTTACGTGGTGGGTTTGAAGGAGCCATGATTACGATCCGTATCACAGAAAGGCAAAATTCTGTTGAGAATCGGATCGATTAAACAGCACAATCAATGTGATCAGGACTGATATCGGCGAGATGGCGAGATACAGTTCGGAGAAAATAGGAAAATGAAGGAAACTCGCCGAGTGGGGGATGATCTGAGATAAATCATCCGAGATCCCTGCCAAGAAATCCTTCGGACCAACAGACTTTCTAAATTGAGCGTTTCAAGCTTGAATCGAACGATTGTAGCACCAACCAATCAGAATAGATGGTTTGGATAGACGTTGATATCTTCTCGGCGATGAGAAGATGGTCTAAGTGAGAGTTCATGTTGATTTAGAAGAGCTCAATTCCCGTCATTATTGTATAGTAAATCTGTTCAACCATCATCTATCCCATTATTCATCATATCATAATTATTACTTATCCTTCTTCAACATGAACGGAAACTCAAACGGAACCAACGGGCACACCCCCTCTGCCCATCATAATGGCTTAAACGGCAAGACCAACGGAGCTCACAAGGCTGCTGTTGATCCCAATATGCCCATCGCCATCACTGGTATCAGCACCAGGTTCCCAGGTAGCTCAGACTCACCTGAGGCTCTTTGGAAGATGATCTCACAGGGAAAGAGTGCCTGGTCAAAGGTTCCTGAGGATAGATTTGCTTTGGATGCCTTCTATCATCCTGATCCTGACCGAAATGGAGCGGTATGTTGAGTGACAACTATCACGTATGTATTGCTAACGTCAGTAGATGAATGTCATCGGCGGTCACTTCTTGGACGAAGATATCGCGTGTTTCGATGCTCCCTTCTTTGGCATCAGCCGTAACGAAGCTAAAGTAGGCAGACTTACCAGTGTACCATGTACTTGATAACTAACACGGTCAGGCCATGGATCCCCAACAACGACTCCAGCTAGAGTCAGCCTATGAGGCTCTTGAGAATGGTAAGTATCTCGATAACTCTTACCACAAAGCTAACACTCCGAAGCCGGCATCTCAATCGAGCAGGCATCCGGCACAAAGACATCTGTCCATATTGGTGTCTTTAACAAGGATTATGCGGACATAATGTGTCGAGACCCCGAGACTGGACCCTTGTACCAGGCAACAGGTAACGGACAGTCCATTCTTTCCAACCGTATCTCCTACTTCTTCAACCTCAAAGGTCCCAGTGTCACTGTCGATACAGCTTGTTCGTCCAGTCTCGTCGGGCTCCATCTCGCTGTCCAAGGACTGCGAATGGGCGAGGCTGAGCAGGCTGTCGTGGGAGGTACGAACCTGATCTTCAGCCCTGATATCATGGTTGCTATGAGTCTTCTCGGCTTCCTTTCGCCTGACGGTAGATCTTATGCTTTCGACCATCGAGCAAAGGGCTACGCCAGAGGTGAGGGTATCGCTACACTTGTTTTGAAGCCCTTGGACAAAGCCATTCGCGATGGTGACCCCATTCGCGCCGTCATTCGTGGCACAGGTGTCAACTCGGACGGACGAACAGCAGGTATCACCCTTCCTAACGGTGATGCGCAAGCCGATCTCATCCGCGAGGTTTATGCCAATGCAAACCTCGACCCTGCCGACACGGGCTACTTCGAAGCTCATGGTACAGGTACTCAGGCGGGAGACCCTATGGAGGCGGGTGCTATCCATCGCGTCTTTACAGCTGATCGTCACCGTTCATCGCCATTGTACCTTGGCTCTATCAAGACGAACATTGGTCATTTGGAGGGTGCAAGTGGTCTTGCCGGTGTGGTCAAGGCTGTTCTATGTCTCGAGAAAGGACAGATTCCCCCCAACATGAACTTTGAGAAGCCCAATAGCAGACTTGACCTGGAGGCATGGAACATCAAGGTTGGTGACCACGATCATGCACACTTGAGTGATTGATACTGACTTAACGACTGTAGGTTCCGACAGAACTCACTCAATGGCCAGCAGATGTCCCGCGTCGAGCTTCAGTCAACAGCTTTGGCTACGGTGGCACCAACGCTCATGTCGTCCTCGATGGTTACGATGCATCTCAGCACGAAGCCAAGCTCAGTAGTGACTCAGACTCTCATCGCCGAGTCTTTGTCTTTTCAGGCAACGACCAAGAAGTCGCACCCGCCATCTTCAAGCGAACAGCTTCATACCTACGTGAAGTCGCTGCTGAGAATCGGCCAGGCTTTCTTCAGCAACTCGCTTACACTCTTTCTCAGCGTCGTTCTCAATTGGGTCATAGATTGGCCATCTCGGCTAGTTCTGTAGAAGAACTGATCGAAACTCTGGATGATAGCAAGCCTACCTTCACCAAGTCCCAGCGGGTGACGCGCCTTGGTCTCGTCTTTACTGGCCAAGGCGCTCAGACTGCACAGATGGGTGTCGGGCTCATGCAGCAGTATGGGCTTTTCGCTGACAGTCTTTACCGTGCTGCCAAGACTCTCAAGAATGTTGGATGCACTTGGGATCTCATTGAAGAGCTACAAAAGGGCGCCAACGACAGTATTGTCAATGAGCCTCTGTACAGCCAGCCTCTGTGCACGGCTGTGCAACTCGCCCTAGTTGACTTGATCCGTTCGTGGAACATCCGGCCTACCGCTGTCACTGGCCACTCGAGTGGTGAGATTGCTGCTGCGTATGCGGCTGGTGCACTTACTCATGAAGCTGCCATGATTGCTGCGTACTACCGTGGTGTAGCATCTTCTCAGCTTTCAGCGGACTCTAGCCTCAATGGAAGCATGGCTGCTGTTGGGCTGCCACCGGATGAGGCTCAGGGCTACCTTGACAAGGTGACGAGCGGCAAGCTGGTCATTGCCTGCTACAACAGTCCCTACAATGTCACTCTCTCCGGAGATGTCCCGGCTCTCGACGAGTTTGAATCTTTGCTTCAAGACACAGGTGTCTTCTTCCGCCGCCTCAAGGTTCCTGTCGCTTATCACTCCCACCACATGCAGAAAATCGCAGATGCTTACCACAAGTCCCTTGAGGCTCTACCCAAGCAGAGCAGCCCAGATGGTGACGTGCAATTTTACTCATCTGTCAATGGCGCATTGACACCCATCTCTGAACTCAATTCTGAGTACTGGGTCAAGAACATGACTTCACCTGTTCAGTTCAACTCTTCGCTCAGGAGCATGTGCCTTGGTCTCAAACCTGGCGGGAAGCGTTTGACCCGTGGTAACAAGATGAATGTGCAGATGCTTGTTGAGGTTGGACCTCACTCTGCTCTTGCTGGACCCATCAATAGTATCCTCAAGGATCATTCATTCAATGGTAAGGCCAAGATACCTTACACATCTTGTCTTGTCCGTAAGGAGAACGATGTCGCTGCGATCCAGAAGGCAGCTGGTGACCTCTACATGAATGGATACGCTGTCGACCTTGCACGTATCAACGAGCCTGTGGATGGTCCCTGTCCTCGCGCTATTCCTGATCTCCCTCCCTATCCTTGGAACCACACCCAGCGATACTGGCACGAGTCGAGAATCAGCAAGGAATACCGTCTACGAAAGCAGCCTCGAAGGGATCTTATCGGAGCGCCGGCTTCTGACTGGAACCCAACTGAGCCCCGCTGGAGAGGATTCATCCGTCTTTCTGAACTTCCTTGGATCAAAGATCACAAGGTTGAGGGCAAGATCCTATACCCAGCTGCTGGCATGATTGCTATGGCAATTGAGGCAATGCGACAGATGGTCGATGCAGACCAGGTCACCGAGTTTGAGCTCCGTGATGTCCAAATCGGTAAAGCCATCATGATCAGTGAGGGAGATGGGGACCTGGAGACCATGTTTACTGCTCGACCCTGGGGCACATCTGCTGTCGAGTCTTCCAACCACTGGTGGGAGTTCCGACTCTTTACTGTCACCGATAACGAAGGCTGGAGCGAGCATTGTCGGGGCTGCATCGCGGCTGTCAAGGGTTACTCGTCTGGTGAATTGGGCGGTGCCAAGGAGACCAAGCTTCGCGCTGAGGCATCTCGCAAGACGGTCATTCACCATGAAGAAGCTTGCGAGGAAGGGGTCAGTACGCGTCACATGTACGACGACCTCGAGCATGTTGGACTCTACTATGGCCCTTCATTCCAAAATGTCTCCAACCTACGCAGCGCAAAGAATCAACCACTCGTCTATGCCAATGTTTCGGTCCCAGATACAGCACAACTCATGCCTCACAAATTCGAGTTTCCCCATCTTCTACACCCTGTCACTCTTGACTCCGTTCTACAAACCATCTTCCCAGCTCTCGCGTCTGGTGATAAGGACCTTTCAAGTCCTCTTGTTCCTACCTTCATCAAGCGTATGATGGTCGCGAACAGGCCTTGCAGTTCACCTGGACAGGTCCTCAAGGTTGCCTCATCCGCCATTTGGAAGGGTTTCCGACATGCTGACGCAGATATTACTGCCTTGGACTCTGACACTGATGGTCTGGCCATGATTGAGATCCAGGGTCTGAGGTGTTCTTCTATTGCACACATGGTTGCAGCTGAGATCTCCGCTGACAATCGCAAGCTCTGCTTCGATATGGTCTGGGACGATGATCTCAATCTTCTAGAGGCAAAGAACATCAACAAGGTCCTTCCACCAACAACCGCCACTGACGAGATATCGGCCGAGATCCGCGACATGGAGACGATATCCTTCCTCTACATGAAGCGGGCCGTCGACACCCTCAAGCCTGAGGACCGTTCCAACATGTCATCCCATCATCGTCTGTTCTATGACCAGATGGTTGACGTTTGCCAACGTGCGGAGAAGGGGGAGTTTGCACACCAGTCGTCAACCTGGGAGTCTTGCTCTGACTCTGACCAAGAGTCGTTGGCAAAGAAGGTCGCTTCATTCAGCGCTGAAGGCCAGATGATCTGTCGTATGGGAGAGAACTTGGTTCCTATTCTGCGTCAAGAGGCAGACCCTCTGACTCTCATGTTGGAGAACGATCTGCTGTATGACCTCTACCGCACAGCACTTGGCACGGATCGTTGCTATGAGCAGATGTCCAAGGTTATTCAGAAGCTCTCCCACAAGCAACCAGACCTCAAGATCCTTGAGATTGGCGCTGGCACAGGTGGTGCGACCAAGCCTATCCTCGAGACTCTTGGTGGTCATGAACCTGGATCCTATCCTCGATTTGCACAGTACGACTTTACCGATATCTCTAGCGGCTTCTTTGAGAAGGCGCAGGAGAACTTCAAGGCTTGGGCTCCGTTTGTCAACTTTAAGCGTCTCGATGTTGAAGGCAACTTGCAGGATCAGGGCTTCGCCTTTGGTACTTACGATGTTATCGTCGCAGCCAACGTTCTTCATGCTACCGGTACCATGAAGAAGACTATGGAGAACGTCCGCAAGCTTCTCAAGCCCGGTGGCAAGCTCATCCTCATGGAGGTCACGCATCTCCTTCTCCGTGGTTCAGTCATCTTCGGCAATCTACCTGGTTGGTGGCTCGGAGCTGCAGAGGGTCGTACACATGGACCTACTTTGACTGAGGAGTCATGGTCTGACCTCTTAATCAAGACAGGTTTCTCTGGGTTGGACATCTGTCTACGAGATTTCCCTGATCCTGAAGAGTGTATGTACAGTGTCATCGTCACTACGGCTGAGCGAGAGGAGCCGAGCACATACCCACAAGCTGTCATCCTTGACTCATTCGGTTGCAACAGCATTGCTATGAAGCAATTGACTCAAAGTCTTACCAACCTGACTGGAGCGCAGCCGGAGTTTTGCTCTATGGAGGAGTATGCTTCGGCTGATGCTCCCGACAAGGTTTGCATCTGTGTTGACGAAGTCTCACAGCCTGTTCTCCATCAGATTAGCGAGGATATGTACCTCAAGCTTCGCAGCATAGTCTCGTCAAGCAAAGGCCTTCTTTGGGTTTCTCAAAAAGGAAAATCACCTGAAGCCAGCTTGATGACTGGACTCTCTCGGTCTGTGCGCTCTGAGGATCAGACCAAGCGTCTCGCTACCCTCGATATAGATGACAATTCCGCCGATGCTGCAGGCACAATCCTCAATGTGTTCAAGGGTCTGTTCCGCCAAGAGGATGACATTTCCAAGACCGATTGGGAGTTCCGTGAGAGAGATGGTCGGCTCATGATCCCTAGAGTGATTGAGGATATTTCTGCCAATCAGTACATCGCCAACGAGACCCAAGAGCCTGTTCCAGAGCTGCAGCCTTTCCATCAGTCTGGACGCCCATTGAAGCTTGAGATTGGTATTCCTGGATTACTCGACACGCTTCGTTTCAAGGATGACCCAACTTTTACAGGGCCTATCGGCGAGGACGAAGTTGACATTCGCGTTGCTGCTTCGGGTGTTAATTTCCGTGATATTATGGTTGCCATGGGCCAGCTTGTCGATAACTTCCTTGGGTGCGAGTGCAGTGGCATCATCACCCAGGTAGGCTCCAACGTCGCGCACCTCAAGCCTGGTGATCGTGTTTGTACCTGGACCCTTGGCTGCTACAGTACCTACGTACGCAACCCAGCAACCTTGGTCCAGAAGATCCCTGATGAGATGACTTTTGAGGTCGCTGCTTCTCTTCCCATTGTGTACTGCACTGCCTACTTCGCTATCATCGACACGGCCCGACTTCAGAAGGGCGAGAGTATTCTGATTCATGCTGCCGCTGGTGGTGTCGGTCAAGCCGCCATCATGTTGGCCAAGATGGTTGGAGCTGAAATCTATGCCACTGTTGGAACAGCCGACAAACGCCGTTTCCTGATTGAGACGTACGGTATTCCTGACGACCACATCTTCTCCAGTCGAGACAGTTCTTTCGCTGACGGTATCCGTCGCATGACCAACGGTAAAGGTGTCGAAGTCGTCCTCAACTCCCTTGCCGGGGAGCTCCTCCGCGAGACGTGGCACTGTATCTCTATGTTTGGTCGCTTCATTGAGATTGGAAAGCGTGATATCGAGATCAACACCAAACTTGAGATGACGCCGTTTATCCGTAATGTCACTTTCGCGTCGGTAGATTTGACTGTCATCTTCCGTCATCGCAAGCCTCTTGGTGCCGCTGCCTTGAACTCGGTCATGGAGCTCTTGCGACAGAACAAGGTTCACGAGATCAGCCCCATCACCACATACCCTGTTTCTCAGATCGAGGACGCCTTCAGAGTGATGCAGGCTGGTAAGCACTTGGGCAAGCTCATCATCACAGCTGGCGCGGATGACTTGGTCAAGGTTCTTCCTAAGAGCGAGGAGACCCTCCAACTTCCAGCCGATGCTTCCTATCTCCTTGTTGGCGGTTTGGGAGGTCTTGGTCGGGCTACTTCTGCTTGGCTCGCGGAGCACGGAGCTAAGAACCTGATCTTTGTTTCACGCTCTGGTACTTCCAAGCCTGAAGCAGCTTCCCTTGTTGAACGTCTGGAGAAGAAGGGAGTGAACGTCGCCGTGCTTCGATGTGATGTCTCGGACTACGAAAAGCTTTCTGCTGGTGTGAATGACGCCCTTAAGACTATGCCCCCAATTCGTGGTCTGATCCATGGTGGAATGGTTCTCAACGTATGTGCACTCATATGCTTCAACAAATTCCGATGACTGACAAACCATTAGGATTCCATCTTTGAAGCTATGACCTACGCACAGTATCAAGACGCTATTCGTCCGAAGGTCACTGGAACTATCAACCTCCACAACCTGACGAAGGATATGCCTCTGGACTTCTTTATCATGCTTTCCTCTGCTGCTGGTGTCGTTGGAAACTCCAGTCAAGCCAACTACGCGGCTGGCGGTGCTTTCCAGGATGCCTTCGCCCACTACCGCACTGAGCTGGGTCTTCCCGCCGTGACTCTTGATCTTGGCGGTATCGATGATGTTGGATTCGTCGCCGAGAATGCCGACTATGTTGTCAACCTGGAACGATGGGGCTACTTGACCATCTCCCAGGCTGAGTTCTTCTCAATGATCAAACAAGCGATTCTCCAGCCCAAGCGCTCCAACACAAACTGCCAAGTTGTCACTGGTCTTGGAACTCAAGGCATGGCTGAAGGCAGTGATGCAAGCCCCGACGAGCTGCCTTTCTGGTTCCGCGACGCCAAATTCTCCCATTTGCTTCAAATAGGTAGAAAGCAAGTCCACGAGGCTGATTCGGAGAATGGTGTGCGCCTGACTGAGTCCATCCCCGCAGCCAAGTCACTCAGCGAGGCTACCAACCTCATCTGCGATGCCATCATTGAGAAGATGGCCAAGATGCTGGGTATGCCTGCTGAGAGCATTGATTCTTCACAGTCTATGGCTGCTTATGGACTGGATTCGCTTGTCGCGGTCGAACTGAGAAACTGGCTGTTCCGTGAGGCAAAGGCGGACGTGGCCGTGTTCGAGGTTCTTGGGAAAGGTTCGTTGGTTGCATTAGCGGGCGATATCGCTTTAAAGAGTAAGATTCTTCCAGTCGCACTGCGGAAGGAGGCTCATGATGGGGATGCATGAACTAATTTCTGATGATCGTCGTCAATTTACAGGGGTGTTGTGGTCTACCTTGTTCTGGTTTAGTTAGTTTTTTTTTCCCTCTTTGCGGGAGTCTTGGGAAGGCGTTGAAATTAATAGTGACTTGTACAATTTCTAGTAATATGATGTCTGTTTCCTAACAATTTGCGTCCATCATTTTAGCTTGGTCTTGGTGAAAATGATGGTTAGATGCTGATCAGATCTGGGAATAGCCTCACACCAAACAAACTTGCAAGTTGTCTTAGCATTGACACGTACTCAAATTCGGTCGTGTATCCGATCTTGGACACGTCGACAGCCTCACAAAGAGCCAACGTCAACCGATAATGACCCCGTTCAAGTACGGATGTATATGTCGACATGTTTACAAATCTCAAATCTGATTGATGTCGTACAACAAGCAGAATAGATATATGGTATCCATAAGATTCTATTTTTTCAAGCTCTATCATCTAGCCTTTCTGTGATCTTATCTATGTCTCTTGCGATTGTTGCAAAATGTTCCTCGTCACTGACAACAACGACCGAATGGTAGATTGTACCTCCGCCATTGTCGCAGATGACATGCAATCGGCTATTCCCAAACTACTCGAGTGCATAAACTTGGACTGGAACGTCCTCACTGTATGGTGTAGATGTTTTAGTTGGTAGTCGACGACTGTTGCCAATAAGATCAGCCGTAAAGGTGGCTCTAATCGCAGGCCTGCGACTCGGCAATCTACCGAATCAAAGAGTACGCAGCTCCTACTCTGGTTTGATGACGAAGAAGCAGAGGAGGAGGAAGGTGATGAAACCACAGAACGGATCTCGTGCAATATCTGGTCATAGGTTGACAAAAGCATTGATAATGGCGTCAGTATTAAGTGTAGTACCGTTTGCCAATCGGGGCACACCGAGTTTCGTCCGTCGCCACCTTTCTTGACACATTGATGCATTAAATCTGTGACAACGCCAAGAGTCTCTTGCACCGGTTTCATGGCGCTTTCCACGCATTTGGCTGGTTGATGTTGAATGCCCGACTCCCTGGCGTGGGTTGATGGTAGTTTTGTACGGAGTAGTTCCTGTTGCAGATTCGATAACCGCTCAATAGGGCTTTGCGAGTTGTTCGGATCTTTATCCCGCGGTGCAGATCGTAGGCGGGGATCGATGATGGAGTCGTGCGAAGCGACAGGTGGACTTGTGGGAACAGGCCATGGGTCTTCGTTCATGGGAATGTCGAGGAATGGGTGGGTTGAATTGAAGTTACCGAGGCTGCCTGTGAAATCGAAAGAATCGAATAGGGCTGAATTATCTAGTTCAAAGCAAGATCAGCAACGTCGCAGGCAAAGATTGGCGACCAACGGGACTTACCCGTCATGCAACTATCTTCCAGCTGTGGAGGTGATGGAGGCATGGATATTCCAGAATCTGCAGACAATGCATCGGCGTCCGACAGTCCGTAGAATGCGGTCTCGGAAATGGACTGTCTCTGTCGAACTCCCGTCTCCTGCTGGGTTTCTCTTGGAGACATGGATGCTTTACTCGGCCTTCCAACCTTGAGCGCTGGACTATAAGTGCAGACAGAATTGTCGCCCACACAACGAGAGCAGCCATCCAGATCTCCGGAGCAGCGCAGTTTACGTGAATGGCAACGATCACACGCGAGCCTCTTTTTGATTCTCGTTCCTGATGGGCTGTGCATTTTGACGACAAGCGGCCAAGCAAAACAAAAAATCAGATTACTACTGGCCGAATTGGAGATGCGGAGGAAATCACCGGTCGACTTCTTGTGAAGAAAACTGTTCTATTTGCATGTTAATGTAGCAATAAGTATGGAGGTGCCGAAGGATTCACGACTGTTGGTCAAAGATTGCAACATGTCTTTACGAATGCCCAGGTCGAGACTTGGAGACATTTGTTTCTCCACTTCGGAAACACTTCATGTGGATAGGATGCATGAAAGGAACGGGGATCAGATTCTCCAGAGGGCTTATGTGATAACGCACTCATCGTACCACCCGCAACAAAGGATCGGGAACCCTGAACGGCACAAGATTCGGCATTACCCATTTAGCTTTTTCGTAAATACTCCGGTTCTTTGAGCGGAAGTGGACGTTGTTCTTCCGAATGGGGGGTTACATTATTACTTTGCCTTACTTTAACCCCCCACATTTGATGGATGACATCCATGTCGAGTCAAATCAGCTTACAGTATTGCTGGTCCTATCTACGCGAGACTGCAATCATCTGGTCATGATATCGAGACAGGGACAATGAGAATAGGAGGGTGAGTTTCCCTTGTTCAAGAAATCACATCATGGGAATCTGACAGTGACTCTCGGGTAATATTCGACACACCATGTGTCTACCCGTCTAACCAACACCGCTTAGCACCTCAACTTTGATTGTTTCTATTGGAATGTAGGACTTGACACTCCTTGAAATCGTACCGCCAAGACTCTGAGCCCGGCTACCCGATCCAATAATTTCACTATGAGACATCAGGCTAAGCGCCGCCCGCCGAAACACACAAGCTGTCAGCCCTGCGTCGCAGTTCGAGATGTGCAATCTTGACAGGTCCAGGGGGAGGATAAAGCTTTCCGGGCGGCTCATTGAGATGCTATCCAAGGCAAGCGTAGATCTCTTCTCTTTATACCGTATTTCTCTGCACAATGACCCAATCTTACACCTCATGAACTTGTGGAGTTTATCTTTTCTGTCTTGGACTTTATCTGCTATATGCGTCACAGTGTTCATGATCTGATGCTTTTCCAAGATAATTGAAGAGGGAGATGTATCTGATTTGATCTTTATCCTGTTTGTCAATCCTAAATAAGTCAAAGACATTCATGATCTGATCTTTCTCAAAGATCCCCAAAGAATTGAAAGTGTCCATAATCAATCAATCAATCTCAAACAGATTATCTTGACCCACACCTGTGAAGAACTTTGTCTCTTGATATCGTACGTTGAACGATCGAAGGAATCGGTGGGCCACTCTCAAAGTCAAACCATAATCCTTCTGAAGCATACTAAGAATAAACTGACTTCTCGACCACCATAGACTTACAAGTGAAGCTCCTTAAGAACTAGTTAGTTAATGAGATCAAGGTTTCGCATCCCATAGCATTTTCCCCGTCATCAAGATGACCATGCATCCACTGTTCTTCTCCGTCATGCTCCTTTTTCCCACAAAAACACGCCATTGATTTTCTGATCATAATTCTGAGGAAAGGATGTAAGATATCTTACATCACTGCCTTATCTCTTCGCCACTGTCGGTATGGCGCACAACTCCTTCCACTTAGGGCAACCTACCAGAGCCATTACAAAGGTGTACACGGACGTGCAAAGTTTCGTCAGCTTGTCTGCCCCCCTGAAGCCCCTGCGGTTCACCTGCGGGCCGTTCCTCAATATTCCAGATACCAAGACTTTGGAAGTACCCAACATGGCCCTGGGACACAATTGAGGTGCGGGATGTTTAGAGCTGAAGTTCCCAAGACATAGCTGAAATATGTAATAGCGTCCGGTATGGCATTGGTAAACAGTAACAAGTCACCCTGCGACCGATGGGTTGTGTCATAGCTAATCTGCTAAGCGTCTGATTTGGAGTTCAGCTTCTTACTATTCTTCTTCACTAACTACCAAGATCGCCGCTGACAAAGACAACCAACACAGCTGCATATCTACTCCTGTCAGTTGTAACACTTGTAGGTTGGAATATCAACTTACGCCGCCGTAGCTCCAAATACTTCTACCCTTCTAGCGTTCGTCAACAATCCGACACTTGCCGAGAAAAGCACTGTGAAAAGAGCTATGAGGCCGAGTTTAGAATTGTGCGACTTAACGTTGTATAGGACAACTATAGCTCCAATCAACAACAAAGCGGCCAGGATAATGCTGAGGTATGAGATGAACGTCGCAATTCTTTTCCCCGAAGTGTAGGCTAGTTCGGGACCAAGGGTATCTCCAGTCTCCTATCTAGCTGTCAGCTATATCTATACCAGCAGAGCTCAGCTTGTCTGACTTCGAATAAGAACCCGAAGTAATCTTGCACAAATATTGTCAGTCTATCGGGCGGTTCTCGTGTATGCAGTACCAAGAGATCATCAGGATCGTCGAACAAACGCGAACCATGACCGCCAAGCATAGGAAAAGATCTGGCATCATCGGGATGCCCGTGAAAGAAGTTGAATCGAAACGCCTTGAGCGTCCTTCTATCCGGCGGCGGTATCATTGCCAAAGTGCTCTCAAAGACTAACGCCTCCCCTTCCAGATTGTCAGTATACATCAGATACACGGGACACTGCTTACCATAGTCTTTTAACGTGGACTGTATCTGTCGCACGAGTTGTCTTCTCTCCGAATGTTTGTCATTTCTATCCTTGTAGCACTTCCAGTTTCTCAGGCTTTGCAGGGATTTGGCAGTTGCTCTATCCTCGTCATCGAATGCGTCAAGCTTGGCTTCCAGCTCTGCTAGCTCATTCTGAAGAACAAGCAGGTTTCGTGCAGCGAGACGATTAAAGCGCTTAAAAATTGCGCAAGTCCCATCTCTGTCACTGGCGATGAAATTGGCCAGGGACGGGAGCCCGTCAACATAGTGTTTTTGCTTTATTCCGCTCATCCGTGACTACCGGATGCGAGTATCGAGATGAAGTTTTTACTCACACAAACACTTGAGTACCAGATGCTTATGAAACTAATGTGACACTGCTCATTGGCACTGATAATCAGGGTGTGAGCCAGATGGCACGTGCCTGTCGCATGCTGACTCAAACAACGTCGGGGAGCCTCGCGGAACGCCTTACGCATGTATACTTTTAATTGGTAACTCGATGCCCTTAGCGTTTTTCTTTATCATTTTTCTTCGATTGCCATCTTTTGATTCAATTTGAATCAGCGTCTACATCATAACTAGAAGATTGTCCGTCGCCAGCTTGAACCAGTATCTCATTCGATGCTCCCTGACGAGCTTCACCATCAGGTCGGCGGTGATGGCACTTCAAGAGAGAGTCTTGCACTTTGGCTTCAAACAGAAACTTTATATTCCGACCTTGAACGTATGTTTCTACTACATTATTGTCAAACTCTCTTTCCAAGGGGCATTATTGAAGAGATCACGCTATAAGAGGCGTTGTACTCCGTCATCTGACCTATATAATCCCTTTCAACAAAGATAATATTTACACTAACACACTACCAGTCTGTGGCCTGCACTACAGAGGAAGGTCTGAACAACGCACTAGGTCTTTTTTCGCAGGCATATTTGGCATGCCTCGAGACATCGAAGGTCAGTTCAACGAATAGCCATTAATGCGATTGTCTGACCTCTTATTTCAGCCGTTATATCTCATGAGGCTCGGTCTGAGGAGATTGAGATTCAGAGACGTAATGCGCTGCAGGAAACCAGTTCGCTTCCAGTAGAACGAACTACCGCAGTCAAAAGAAACAGTAGAAACACGGTTTTGGCGCAGAACGGCCGGCATTAGGTACGTCATCGAGATTGCACTCGTAGGCGTTTCTGACCTATTTAATTGTTTAGATTATGGTCATAGACGACCACCAGACTTTGGCAGCCCATAAGGATGACATGAAACAATCTGCCAAAGTGATCAGTAATATGGCTAAGACGGCCGGTGGCAACGGGATGGACCTTTATCGTGCCTCTCCCGGTGCCCGAAGGCCGCACACATGTAAGACGGGTCTTCAGATCGAAGAGGCAATCTCCGAGATGCACTCGGTGGGCGGGACATGTAACATGGTCAACTGTCTCAAAAACGTTCTCGACAAAGTTCTTGTCAGAAGCGGCGTCAAGCCTACCAGCATCTACATCTACACTGACGGAGTATGGAACACAGAGGCAAGAGACGTCGCAAGAGTGATTTGCGAAGCAATGGAATACCTAAGTAAACATGGCCAACCCTCGAGTACACTTTTGTTTCAGTTTATCCAATTCGGCAACAGTGTTAAAGCTACACAACAGCTGGCCTCCTTGAAAGGTCGGTGTATGTTGCCGTTTGGTAAAGAGCAGTGGTGGGTTTGGAGTCATTCAAAACTATTCGGAGTAATTCTAACAATCTTACAGGAACATCGTTGACGTAAACCACTGCCAGGCATATTCCTAATACCGTCATGAAAAGTATTTTCAAATAGGTTCCCGGTATTTAATTCATGCTTGGGTGGGTGGTATTCCCGGATTTTTGCTTTCGAGCTTTTGGGGGAATTTGTTATACTATGGAACATGAATTCAATCAGCTAATCGAGTTCAACTTTGTGACAAATGGGAACGGCATCTCACTCCTGTCGGCTCTGACGTTGTTCCATTTCACCAGGGCTTCCGACCAAGATCGACGACATATTACAGGAAATGCAACATTTTCTCTAAACTTCTCAGCCATGCCCTTGTACAATTAGCCAAGTCTTCACTGATTATTACCATGACGAGCAACAATTTTGCGAGACCTGCATGTATGATGGGGCTTTGAATCAGGATATTACTATTCTGGTCAAATTAAGTTAAGGTTGACGGACATACTGACTCTAGTGCCCATGACAGCGTCCGGGCTATGTCTGACAATTATTTCTATATGCGGTTAGACTTTGCGACGACAACAACACACGGACGTTGACAATGAGATCGTCGTCATCAAATGCGTATTCGACAAGCAGATTTACCAAAATACGACGAGGAAAAGAAATATTCAGCGGGTTCAGAGAAATGGCCGGCGAAACACAGTGTAGAGTAGAGGCCTGAGCAACATATAAATATCAAGCCATGCGCTTCTTAAAGTCTAAATTAATCACCAACTCATCCGTTTTCCCTATTGACCAACATCTACAATGAAATCAACCTTCATCATCACCTTTTGCGTTGCTTCTGGCCTTGTGCAAGCCAAAGTAGCAGACAAAAGTAGCACCAAAAGCCCCATTCTCCATCTCAATGAAGATGACAACTTCAACTTTGACATTCTCACCGGCTTGGGCCAAGCTCATAACGACGGTGCAGACATCAATCCCGTTCTTGCTGCTGCAAAGGACATTACCCCAGGCGACTTTGAAAGCTACACCAAAGCCTGGTTCAGGGTAGCAAATGAGACCAAAACTCAAGCTCTCGATCCTGAAATCGCTTACGACCCAATCAACGTCAGAGCTACATGGTTCTCCGTTGCCAACTACTTCCGCCGAGCTGATGTGTACAATCGGGCTGATTGGGATGATCCTCGTATCAATGATTACTGGAATGAGCAAAGAGCTGCTTTTGATAAAGCCATTGCTGCACTCCCTGTCCCAGGCCAAAGAATTGAAGTACCTTGTGATTCTTTCAACATCTCGGGAATCTGGTACTCGCAGCCCTATAAAAACAACAGCACCAAGAAACTCCCAACCCTCGTCCTTACTCAAGGTTTCGATGCTGCTCAAGAGGATCTGTACTCGACCATTGTTGCACCTGCACTCGCCCGTGGTTACAACGTCTTCTCCTTCGAAGGCCCTGGCCAGCCCACTCCCCGTAGAGAGCAGGATCTGGGCTTCATCCCGGACTGGGAACGAGCTGTAACCCCTGCAGTGGACTTTTTGCTTACGGAAAAGGCTGCATTTGTGGATGCAAAGAAGCTAATCCTGTATGGACATTCCTTTGGTGGTTATCTTGCCGCTCGTGCAGCTGCTTTCGAGCCTCGCTTTTCAGCACTGATGCTTAACGGTGGAGTTCTCGACGGATACAATGCATACACCAACTTCCTCCCACCTAAATTGCTCAAGATCCTCGAGTCTGGTCAGAAGGAAGCTTTCGACAAGGCTATGGATGATTTACTTCACGACCCAGACGCTTCAACCGACCTCAAGTGGGGTATGCTCCAAGCCAAGTGGGCTTTCAAGACAAAGTCTATCTACGAGTTCTTTCAGATGACGAAAGAGTATACTATGAAAGGTGGCCTTCTGGGCCGCATCACCATCCCCGTGTGGCTTGCTGATGGTGAATTCGAGAATCTCATGGCGGGCCAGTCCCAGCTTGTCAAGGAAGGCCTGGGAGACAACGCGGAAGTACATTTCTTTAACGGCACTGCTGGATTTCATTGTCAGACGGGAGCTACCCAAGAGTTGGCGCGAGTCATGTTTGCTTGGTTGGACAAAGTGTTGGGTGCTTAGACATCCTCATTTCTCACAGCTGGTCACTTGAGATCGTCGACTCCATGCAGTTTGTTCCAACAACTCATCGCAATTGAGTTGTGGCGTGTTTGTGTCCTCGCTATCATAGAGCGGTCAACCGAGTAAATTTCTCCTCTTCTCAATCGGGCATAGATGTGTTTGTTTTGTTGGTGGCTTTGACAAACATCAGCCCCATGATGTCGGTTTTATTCCACCTAGTTAACCTTGAAATTCCCTCCTTACCCACTACATAGTTCATCATTACTACGAAATTGATAAAATTTGCATCTCAAACATTGAGTCTATTTACAGAATTTGGTTTCGCCGGATACCGAATTGAGCTTCGTGGTTCATCTATGTGGCGTTGTGTTGTTTCTTTACTTGAGTAACTATACCGGGACGCTGTTGTCCTGTTGTATTTTCGAATGACACCTCTTCCGAATGATATGCACGTGTAACATTAGTTGGTACTTTTATACGAGGTGACCGCTCTCTGCCGCTGTCAAACTGCATTAAACCTTCCTTGGCATGCCCGCCCAAGAGAAAATTGGCCTTGGCTCAAGTACTAGACAAGACAAAGGGTCTCGGTTAATATTCGATTCCCTCATGCCTATAGATATCATAGCCTTTCCTGCGCCCGAGTGGCACGTCGAGAGACATTGATCAACCCGTCATCACTCATACACTCGAATCGATTCATTATGCGAGTTGCAGTAATCGGCGGTGGCCCATCGGGTCTTGTGACACTGAAATATCTTCTCAAAGCACAGTCAAGTCTAGGCTGTGACCCAATCTATGTAAAATTATTTGAGAACAACGACACCGTCGGCGCTGTATTTGCTACAAGAGTCTACGAAGACGCTGAGGTCAGTTCCATAGACGCCAGGTCCCTTTGTGTCCGAATCACATGAACTGGAGCCTGACTCTTCCAGCTTGTATCCTCGAAACAGTTGACAACATTCTCCGACTTTCGTTGTAGTCGACAAAAGGACTTTCTCAACGCGATTGGCTACCTACAATATCTCAGAGAGTATTGCTCTCATTTTGACCTTTGGCCTTATATCAATCTTAGATTCGAGGTCAGAAAGGTAACAATTTCTCCAGAGTATTGTGACTGTATTGAAAAACTCGACTACACTCAAGAGGAACTGCCTCGGAAATATAATATTGAGTATTCTAGTAACTTGGGCGAAATTTTCACGTGGGGATGTGACGCTATTGTCGTATGTTCAGGACTGCACAGAGAACCGAACCTTCCTGATATCCCAGGTCTTGACCATGTTCCGGAGGTCATCCACTCATCAGAATTCAAAACCAAGAGTCAATTTGGGACCAACAAGACCGTCATTGTTCTCGGATCAGGCGAGACTGGGGCTGATATAGCCTACCTTGCTGTCAACTCCCCTACGAAACAGGTCTTGATGTGCCACAAGGACGGCTTCCACTTGGCACCCAAGGTTTTTATAACAGTCACCTACCTCCAAAGGCTATTCACTGACGATACATCACCAGGTAAACCCTGGGCCAGTACTGTTGCCAATTTTGGGTAGGAAACCTGACCCCAACGAACCGGGTATTCCAATCGATGTAAGCCGAGCAAATATGTTCGACACAACTTATGTTCATCCTATGCTTCGCAAAAGCATGATACTCTGGGAATATTACAACTATTATATCAAGTCACTACTCTGGATTTGCTCCGGTACCACGTTTGGTATGGACCAGTGGATTGGGGAAATCAGTAAAGCTCGCCATCACCCTTCCAATAATACGTGTTCTCCTTTTCAATTATCCAACGTCAATTAACCTCATGGACTTCAGTCTTCTTCAATAAGTGTATGAAAGTGTGTCCTTACCTAAGTCTGCCGTATCGTCCAAAGGAACCGGGCCCACGGCTCTGGCTTTATGCTCTACGATCGGCACTTGTGCAGACACCAATCCCAGATACTCACGGAAGACAGGTCGATCTTGCACCTTTGCCCAAGAAGATCAATAAAGACGGGGCAGTTGAGTTCTTGGATAACGGACGACCCGAATATGAGCGGCTCAAGTCACAAACCATTCGACCTGACATGATTTTCCTTTGCACGCGATACAAACAAACATTCCCCTTTCTCCAAAATCTTTATCAAGGTAAGCAGAGACATCCCTCATCATTTGTACGCGGTATCTGGGAAAACAGTCGACAAGATGTAGGTTTTGTAGGATTTATGAGACCATCACTGGGAGCCATTCCACCTTTGGCTGAGATGCAAGCCCAATTATGGGTGCTGAATTTAGTCGCGCCTCACCGTCTGAATTACCTGAAACGCGAGGACGAAGAACACTACAAGCTTCACACAAAACCTACTGCCAGGGTCACATATGGGGTCGATCATGAAAGCTATGCATATCAGCTGGCCTTGGACATGAACTCGGCTCCCGGCCTTATCGATATTCTACGAAGGCTGCTACTCCTTCGCTGCAAGAAAGCGTTCCGACTCCTTGTTATTTGGGCTTTTGGGGCTCATTTCAATACAAAGTTCCGTATCATTGGGCCCTGGGCGTGGGAAGGGGCTCAAGAACCACTGACATCGGACGAGTTTTCGCAGACCATTACAAGACGGCCGATATTGTTTGGTAAGGCTCAGCCGCCTATTATTGACTTATTGCCAACTGTCTAGGGCATCTCCTTGTTTCGATCATACCAATGGCAATTTCCGGCCCTCTAAGTTTGATGTATTATGTATTTTATTCTGTCCTGAACTTTTTCGATAGAGCTATGTAGTCATCACATCGTGTTTTGAATCACTTTTCTTATCGTTGTCAAAGTCCCATCAGTTGATCGGTTTGAAACGCTGTTCACGAGTGAAGCACATCTTTACCAAATTCTGCCAATACCAGCACCAAGCTTAACCACGGCAGGGACAAGCTTGAGAGGAGTTAGCTTGAACTCATAATCAGCCTTGTAAAAGTCGCCCTTCTGTGTGATGTTGACTCCGGCATTTCCCCAATCGTTCTCTGTTTTTGAGTTAGTATCAGCATATACGACAGAGCAACGGAGTAGATACGTACTTGCGCCAAGGTTAGCATAGCCATCAAGCTCCTCGTCGCCGCAGACACAAGTGTTGGGAGAGTCCATGGGAATGACCAAACCATAGGTGCTAAGGGCCTCGCTTGTGTTGCCTCGGAAAACGTTGCCTTCGACAAGGACCTACTTGTGTTAGCTTGCTAGTCCAAATGTGTGATTTTGAAACTCTCACCTGGTTGTCGGATCGGCTATGGATGGCCTGGTACAAGAAATCCTCGTAGAGGTTGTTGTACACGTGCTGGTGGCCGAAACGCCCGGCGGGTCCACGAGTACCCATATTTCGCCAGTAGTTGTGGTGGTAGGTGACATGAAGATGTCCAAAGTCAAGGTCGCGGAAGGTAGCGTCGTTACCAACGAGAGAAGACTTCCAGTGATCATGGAAATAGTTCCATGAGACGGTGATAAAGTCAGAAGCACGGATGATGTCGACTTGTCCATCCTGCACACGATCAGTTACATTTCACCAAATAGTCACTATCAGATCGCAACTTACGTATTTGTCAGGGCCGTTGTCAATGTCAGAAGAGAACTCGTTATGATCAACCCACACACGGGTGCTGTTACGGATAGTGATGCAGTCGTTGTCGAGGATCTCAGTGATCTTCAAGTTCTGGATGATAACATTGTCACCGTTATAGACGTTGAGTCCCTTGCCGGTGATGTGGGCAGAAACTCCAACACCGATGAGCGAAGTGTTTGAGCCAACAGCAAGACGAGCAGGAAGAACGACCTTGCCCTTGAGCTTCACGATCTTGGGTGCGTTGCCCTTGACGGCCTCGACAAGCTCCTCGGCGGTGGTGACAGTAACTGTCTTACCGCCCTTTCCACCTGTCGTGACACCAATCGGGTTGTTCTTTGCATAACCCTCGACACCCCAGGTAGCAATCTTGAGGTAATCAGAAGGGAAAGCGACAGTAAGGGTCGCGAAGACACAGCAAATGGCCGACGACAGCTTCATCGTGACGGTAGAGGCGAGGAAGGAAGAAAGTATGAGGATGAGAGGTGCCTGCAACTCCAAGACATGTTACTCACCATGGTATATATACTGAGAGAGCATTTGCGGTGTTTTTCTTTCCAATGCATTTAAACTCTTATCCCCGTTCTTGGCGAGCTTGAAAACGTACCTTATTTTTTGGATGGACGCGGGGAATCCCTGCTCGGGACCACCAAATAGCACCAATTATACTGTCTGAATGAGTTAGGCTCATGAGTATCAGCTTCATTACTGGTGGAAAAGACTGTTCCGTTTAATTACGGTTAAAGATAGTGGCAGGCTAAGAGCAGGGTCCTTCCGAAATGGTAGGTTAAGTTGGGGTGAGCAGTACATCAAATGACTGCCCACTGAAAAGAGTTGAAGGTCTCTTCTATTCCGATTTGTAGTTATAGAAGGATAAACGAAAACAAGTCATCACCGGAAGTATCAGTATTTTGAGTCCTCGTCTGCTCTAAGACGGCAGCAGAGTCGCTTGCTCAATTCCACCAAATAGCTTGTTCAACTTCACTGTAATGGAATCCTCACAACAGATATATTCATACACTGCCTTAGGAAGACTCGCTTGTAACTCCTAGACCCGATGATACATGCGTGTCAAAAATCGACATAGTTTCAATACTTGGTATACTATTTCCAAGTACGACTGGTATATCGACTTATGTGAACACTCGGCAACCTCTTCTTTTGTGTGGGGTCAAGTGGAGGACAAATACCTACATTGAGGGGGCGCCAGCCAAGATGTCCCCCAAGCCGGACCTTTGTTAATCCGCTAGTAGCTGCGATGTACCTTTGGGGGTTGGGGCTGAGTGGGGGCAGCGGCATAGCATTAAGTTTGCGGAATGATTCCACATCCCGATACACTTTGTCTGCATCTCAAGCTATGGTTGAAAAACATACCATCGTCCATGAACTAGGTAACGAACGGTTGTTACATGAACCATGGCTTGGGTTCGATCCTGAAGGCGACATATAGCTTCTGTGCTTATGAACAGTGTAAGAAAGTCAATGGAAAGTTCCAAATTGGACAAAAAAATACATCACGACTCTTTAACAGGACTACGTCAGTCACCGCTGCATTGTAAATTTTTTCTAACTACGGTAGATCCATAGCGAACTACAGCGGTGAGTATAATATTCTTCCTTAGTGTATTTATCCAAAGGAAAAGCAACTGCTTTCCTTGAAGGTTGCAATATCTATTCAGAGTTAAAATACCCTATACTAGATCATAGATGCACAGAGGAACATATCTTATCGCATATCTCTTATCCGATGATATCAGCCATGGTCTTATCGATACACCAAGTATCCTTATCTGAATTCTACTAAACGGATTGCACTTAAATGCAATATTGAATTAAGCTGTTGCACAGCAATTAACCTACCGGTATTTATCTAATTCTCCAAGCTTGCATCATATAGATTCAAGGACAATAGTAGTTCTCGGTGCAAGATCAGGAGTCAGAGAAGTGCATATCGTTCCTGAAAGGTCGTCAACTATTGATACCGTGGCTGGTGCAAAGAAGACTGTACATGTAGTGGCCAAGACCGTGATAGTGCGTAGTATTGTCATTTCTGGCTGATTGGAAATACTTTGCAATCATATATATCGAGTGACCGGAGCTGGAACACATACGCAACAAAGACCTGGGCAATACTACACGAGGCGAGATCATCTAGTTGGAAGATGCGAAGCAATGAACACGTAATGAATATACCATTAATCTCAATACGATCAGTTAAAATTCAGCCTCAACGTTAAGTTCAACGTGTTGGCCCGTTCCCTAGTAAATTGGTGTTTTCATTCGGCACGGCTTGTTTGTTCAGCTGGCGCGAGTCAGTCACATACGTATAGGCGAACCTATCATTAGTCCTCCACCTTAGCACAGGTGCTGATCTCCATCTGTATAACGTACGCTCGGACCAAGACCAACAGCTCGATTCTGCAAATCAACGGGCCGTAAGGCGTAGAACTGTTGGTCACAGTCAGTGCATACGAGAATTGGCTTTTAGGATCTCGCTAAGAATTATTCAACGCCATTTGTGGTAAAGTACAATGAACGGGGAAACGGCAGAGGAGACTGAGTGAGAACCTTATTATAGTATAGGAACAAAAACTGCCGAGACAACCCTCTCTTCACATTGAGCTTGGTCGTCAAGTTCCAAAGTATTACGATCGAAATTAAACATCTACTCTTTCTCCAACAGCTCGACCGGGTTGTGGTCTTCCATAGCCGGCACCAACCGCGCAACAATGGCCCATACTCTTTCCTTGGTCTGCATGGTATAGGGGCACAGGTTCCAGGAGAAACCGGCCATCAGACACTTGCGGTACTCTTCCATGACCTCGGGATCATCCCTCGAAAACTTGGGACCGCCGTACTCGTGCAGCTTGGCGAGGTAGTGGTCCAATACTTCCATCTCATGGGCCCTGCGGTCCTCGACCGTGAGAGCGGTCATAGTGAAGTAAACAACATCAGTAAAGCAAGAGCCGATATGGGTGATTTGCCAGTCGACAAGCATGGGAGTGTCCTGCTCCTCGGACCAGGCCATGTTGCCCAGATGAGCGTCGCCGTGAAGAATACACTGGAACTTGGGGTTTCTGGTGGCAAACCACTTTGTGATGGCGGCAGTCATGCGATTCTGGTCTCTCATGTAATCGGGAACCGGAGGTCGGTCTTCAGCAAGCACGATATGATCCCACATGCTGCAGAGACCAAGCACTGAGGTCTCGTAATGACTGTCCAGCCAAGGAACGGTAGATGCTTCAACGCCCCACGTCGCGGCATGTAAAGCGGCAAAGTGCTCCACAGTCTTCTTGACCCGATAGACGGACCAGGTATCGACAGGGTCGGCGAAGGAAAAGTTTGCAGCAGCAAGGTCCTCCATAATAAGGATGGCGTTGTTGTCACTTTTCTCGGCCCACAGTTTGCGCGGCACATTGAGATGGGGCACGCGGGGGGCCAAGTTGTTGTAAAAGTCTACCTCGCGATTGTAAAGTGACAGTATGAATGGAAACTGAGCCAGCATTGCAGGGTTGAAGCCACCCTTGATGCATATGCGAATTGGCTTGCTGGCCTCGTCAACCTCGCCTTGTTCAGGTGTGGCGGTCATTAGGACCAAGGTAGCTGTCCCGCCAATGGTATTGTTCAGCTCGAGAGTGGCATTTCTAACGCCGATCTTGGGCGAGAGCCAAGCAGTGGTGATGTCTTGAGGAAGACTGGGGGGGAGTTGAGTCGTAGCCATTGTGTAAGTATGTGATAATGTGCGTGATCGTGATCAGGATAAAATTGAACCAAACTGACGTATCATGCAGAGAACTTGCAAAAAAAAGAAAGTTAGAAAACTTCGGGAGAAGAACACGACATATGTGGGTTGAGGGGTGAAGGGGAAAGGGGTTACTTGTTATACTCTGCAGGCTTCTGTAACGCAACCAACAAGAAGACAAGGTTCGGATCCCGCCCAAACGGTTCTCTTTTCCTATCTTGACTGAGTATGGGGGAGGCTTGGGAAAGCAAGTTATTTGATCCCCGGCCTTGAATATGTGGGCTGACCATCTCGGTTATGCGTGTGCCTGACGAGAGAATCCTATCTTGCGACATTCTCTCCACATTCAATGCTTCGTACCGTTGGGTCTAACCAAGTATGAGCCGTGGGGACAAGGATGTTCCCGCGTCCGTCGACATGATTTGCGTGCTAATTGTCTCGCGGACCACAAATGGGTTCAAGCCGCGAATAAGTCTGTCATGTTTCAATTGTCAGTTCTTCACCAAAAAGAAAAAGTGAGCGTCAGCCACCGTCCAAGGTCCAATTGCGACATGACGGCTAAAACGGAGCCCGAGAAAAAAGCAAAAAGATTAAATAAATAGTCAATGCCACTTTAACAAACTTGACAAGTAAAATACTACACATGCACAAAGAAATTCAACAAGCAAATCCCAATCTCTTTCTTAAACAGGGAAAACCTTGCGAGTGTGACCAAGTCACGCTGTGGTCGACGCATGTTCTCTGCAAGGGGTCAGCGATGCTATGCTGACTGTGTCTGTCGAACATCTGTCTGTCCGCCTTGTGGGACTGCTCGGCGAACTCGAAGCTGTCGGTCATTCGATAGCCTCATTAAATCATTTAATTGTTTAGGCGCGTCAGGCGACACAACTTGTGGTTATGTGCACAACTCGGCAGATTGCTTCCAGGGTTAAACGCGTAATACTCCCAAACCAGTATTTTCATCTCATACTCAACCAACAACCTTCGGTAGATCATCATGGAGCCTCTCAAGTGCATACGGTAGTTGTAACGAATCTCGTACGTAAATCTCTGCTCCATTATTTCCAGGCCCTGGCAAGGAGCCCCCCCAGACGATTACGAGACATGATTCATAAAAATCCATTGTTCGACCTCGGCCCAACACATTATATCATATTTCACAATGTGAGAAGTGAAAACCCCCCAGGCAAATTTGCCTGCTAAACTGGCTGACAATGCCTTGTGTAGCGAATGGTTTCAACGGAAACTAGTTTCCTCGGTGGACTCGAGACCGAGACAACAAGGAACAGCATCCAATCATTCCTTCAATAAAACCTCGATAAATCCACAAACGGTTTAACTAGTTCTCTCGGCAGGGACCCACGCGGATACTCAACCCCTGCCATCCGCCCGCTCTCCGCGACGGCATACAGGCAAGGAACAAGGATAACATTAAAAATCTTCAGGGCAAACATTATATCCGTCCTAGATTTAATCTACAAATGTCTTAGAACTAAATTTGTTCCTGGCTATAAGGCGTCTAGATAAGCCTCGACTATCCCCGTGCTAGTTTAGCTGCCGTCCTTAGTTGTCTTTGAACAAGCTACTACAACTACCACTATCGTTTATACTTGTAAGTTCAAACCGTTGAGCTTGTACCTTTCTTCAGGAGTATGCATTCGCTAACTCAATTGCTCGCCGAACAGACAGAAAGATGGCTGTTCGCGATAGTCTCGGCCCTGTCATGGCCGCCTTCATTGGCATCGACGGCTTCATTGTCCTCGCTCGTCTCGCAGTACGGACCAAACTGACGACACTCGGATATGACGACTACGTCATCGCCATAGCTATGATTGCATTTATCCTAATGTGCGCCTTCACATTCGTTTCTCTTCACTACGGCTTCGGCGTCTCGGACCCCGAAGTTATCGCTGGCATGGCCAACTACAATGTTATGGAAGCCCAGCGCTACTTCACCATCGCTCAAATCACATACGTCGCCGGTTTCCCTATCGTTCGTATCAGTGTGGCGCTGGTTCTTTATCGACTTGTGCAAGGCTGGCCTCGCACGCAACAAATCCTCCTTGGAACAATGGTTTTTATTGGTATCTACGCCTTGGGCTGTCTTTTGGTCGATGTGTTTCAGTGCATCCCGCTCAAGGCTGTTTGGGGAGATGGCAAAGGCAAATGTCTTACTTCGGCGCAGCTGGCAGGTCTTGGTTTTGCTGTTGCCGCTTTGGATATCGCATCCGCCCTTTTCTATGCTGTTCTACCCGTTTTCTTACTCAAGGGCTTGCAGATGGGCAGACGGACCAAGGTTGCTATCATCATCCTACTTGGTCTTGGTGCTTCCACCGTGGTTATCAGTATCATCCGAATGCAGAGTCTCGTCCAGATCGTCACTGCCAAGGATATCGTTGAGGCACTGGACAAGCAGCTGGAATCCTTCATCTAGTAAGTTGGATTTGAAATTTATGCGACCTCAAGACACCATTACTAACACCAATCTTTTTCCAGCTCTGTACTCGAATTTGGTATCTCCATCCTGACTGCCTCCCTGGTAGCTTTCCGACCACTCATCAAGTATCTACCATTCGGCAGCATCGGTCGCAGCTCTGGTCACAAGGGCCCTTCTGGGGACAACAGTGGTCAAGGAATCAGTGGCAAGAACGATTATGAGATGGGCGGTCGTCGGAAATACGTCAACATGCCTGACCCAACGCCTTTGGATTCTGACGATGGAGACAGCCAGCGTAACATTCTGCACGAGACGGGCAGCCCTCATGACTGGAAGCATTCACACACTACTGTTACATCTACCGATAAATAGATAGAACAATGATTCCTTATGTAGACAATACCTTTCGAATCGCGCAAAACTTGCTCGAGGAAATATTAGCAATGTTAAAAATCTAGTGCCCCTACCAAATACAACCATTTTTAGTATCAAATGATATTTATAGACGATCGTATTAAAGATATTGTTCCCAAGTTCCAATCTCGGCTGGCACAGTAACCGAGGAGAGTCCCTGAAACGGGATGAAACCGTACCTACCGAGATTTTATTACCTTGAGAAGATCACCATTCGGACAGATCGGAATTTTAGTGAGCCGACATTTTCTAGTGGTCAAGTAAGTCGAGACAACTAGTGTATAAAAAAGCATGATAAACTAAAGCCAGTCTTCCTTTCTCACAGCACGGGAGTTAGCTGCCGCAACAAAATGTCCCCAGGTGATTAGCTCCCTACTACAATCATCTCTATGTAGGCTACAATCAATAAGTGTTGGTCCCGTCTTGTGACCTAGAGCTCTTTTGAGAGACTCAGAAAGTTCTTCTGAGGTTCGTGCTTGTAAGCCAAGCGCTTTCCCCTGTCCATCCTGAGAATTGAAGGCTTCAACGAAACGGGCATAATCCCAGTCTTGAATTCGGTTGTACAACCCGTCGTGGATCTCCACTTCGATGGTATAACCTTTGTTATTCATCAGAAGCATAATGATGGGCACTCGGAGTCTGACCATCTGCGACACCTCTTGACCTGTCATCTGGAACGCACCGTCGCCTACCAGTACGATAATCTGCTGATTTGGCCTTGCCAGCGCGTAGCCGAAGGATGCTGGAATCGACCATCCAATATGACCCCATTGCATTTCAATTTCGAATCCCGCACCGCATGGGAGATTCAACTGAAGGCCATTAAACCATGAATCACCAGTATCTGCAAAGATAGTTGTGTTGGAGTCAAGCAAAAGTTGAGTCTGTCGAGAAATCTCTTTTCTCGTCAATCTCTCTGGGCCTGGGGATGGCTGAGCTATCGGGATATCAGGACGTAGCCTATTGTACTCGACCATGGTGTTGTCATTCCAGCATACTATGTCTGATAGTCTTATCAGGAACTCAGATAACTGGATTCCACTGGTGTAGAAGTGTGTGGCTAGAGACACGCTGTGTACGTCAATAATAATCTGCGGAACGCTGGGTAGAGCCGTCCATCCAACAGTGCTATAATCGGTAAAAACAGTCCCGATACACAGCATGACATCCGCCCAGTTGGCGATAGTATCTGCGCCCAGCGTGCTGACCTGACCCCAAAAAATCCCCGCGAATTGAGGATGGTCCTCTGGGAAAGACCCTTTCGCTGCGGGTTGTAAAACGACAGCACATCCAATAGCCTCAGCCAACTGAAGCAGTGCTTGTTGAGCCCTTACCCTTTGAACTTTGGGACCAACCAGAATTATGCATTTCTGCTTGCTTTCCAAGTACTCTGAAACTTTGGACACGGCGTTATTCAGAGCATGTTCATCACTAACAAGTCGCTGGGTGATGGAGCCGATTGGCCCAGGACGCATACAAGTCTCGCCAGCCAGATTGGTTGGTATTTCGATGTAGACTGGCTTGCGTCTTGTAAGAGCCTCTCGGATAGCGCGGTCAATAATTTGAGGCGCCTGTGCAGCGTGGCGTATACTTTCTGCATAACAGGTGATGCTTCTGACCATCGCGAGCTGGTATGATGTATCATATTCGCCAAGAGTATGGTGCAGTAGTCTTTGGCCAGCATCATTGGTGTTTGGAGCTCCGCTGACAACTATTAGAGGGAGATCTTCTGCATATGCGCTGCCGATGCCATTGAATGCTGAGAATGCGCCAACACTAAAAGTGACGATACAAACACCCACTCCATTACCGCGACTGTACCCTTCTGCGGCCAAAGAGCAATTGAGCTCGTTCGTACAGCCAACTTCTGTCAAGGATGGATGGGCTTCGAGCTTGTCGAGAAGGATGAGGTTGTAGTCTCCAGGAACAATGAAATGGTGACGGACGCCGATTTGGACAAGCCTCTCAGCAAGGTAATTTCCAACGGTAAAAGGGGACATAGTGAAACAAGTCGTCGGTGAGTTGTTCAGTCGAAATAAATATTGATAGTAATGTTATTGATGGATCGGAGGCCTGTAAGGGTAGTTGTGATCTTCTTAAATCGGATAACTACTAAGTGTTCCAGGAATGATACGTCGTAGAATCAATCTCCGTAGTAGGATCATGCCATTAACCCAAGGTAGCTAAGAAACCCCACCAAGTCTAACGTAGCTCGCGGTACCATGAGCAGACTGCTTCACAAGCTTATGAATCTAATCAAGTTGTGACAAACACGAATGTCTGGTCACGTATGACAATAATCTGGTCCCATGTGAGGGTGCAAAACCTTACATCATTCACCATACGACATCAGATGCTATCATAAAAACAATGTTACTATTATCAAATGATGTGCAGTGAATGTATGTGTTACATCTGAGAACAGAAAAGTAAGCATCGATGCATATCACTAGACAGTCTTTGTCACCCTCCGTACGGAGCCGGCCGTGGCTTGCCAGTTGAAGTCGGGATAATAAGCCATTGACAGTTAGTACAGAACCACTGTCAGCACACCTTGACGTAAGTATTACTGAACGTAATGTGGCTCAAATAGCATGATGTTACTATAGTCGAAACATCAGAACATCAAAAGTCGGCCGCTTTGTTGACAATGTCGGACAAGAGGGAGAGGGCTTACTAGCCGCTGTACTTATTAGACAGGCGCTGTAATGGATTCAACCGCAAGTTTCCGAACCGTATCATCAGACACAATGGAATCGAGTTCTCGTGTCGCTATTGTTGGAGTAGGAGAAGTGGGTGGAGTTGTCGCCTACAATCTTCTTCTCTCATCAATCATCAACGAACTCCTCCTAGTCGACCTCGATATTGACAGAAGGAACGCTCAAATCGAAGATCTCTCTGATGCAGCTTATAGTACCAAAAGCTCGACCAGGGTGCGACCTTGTACATTCAAGGAAGCATCCCATTGTGACATTGTGGTTATCACTTCATCGGTCAAGCATACACTAGGTCTGTTATGTAATGCAGAGGACGGTAGAGGAATTGAACTAACAAAGTTTGTAATTTGTAGGTCAAACAACAGTGGATTACACATCTCGAAATTGCTACATGCTTCGAGGAGTTATCGAAGCGATGAAGCCTTTCCGGCAGCAAACAATCTTGCTGATAGTAGCTGATCCTGTTGATCTTTTGACCTCAATGGCCAAGGATCTCTCAGGTCTGCCAGCTTCCCAAGTTATAGGCACAGGCACATTCTTGGATACAACTAGGCTTCGTGGAATGATAGCCTCCCGGACGTCAGTAAGTAAATATTCAGATGTGATCTTCAAGCTCAAATTTATCAACTGTTTAGGTTGCACCTAGCGAAGTAAGCGCATATGTTGTAGGTGTTCACGGGGAACATCAAATCGTTGCATGGTCATCAGCAACTATTGATGGAGTTGAATTTTCAAAATCCTTGAGTTCTAGGAGTATTGACCGTGTAAGGATCGAGACCACCTGCAAGCACCGGTCCCAGGAACTGATCCGAGCGAAAGGATCTGCTGGGTTCGGAATCGGTACTGCGGCAGCAAACATATGCTGTTCCATTCTTTCTGACAACGAAATTACGGGCCCTGTTAGCTGTTTCCAACCACGATTCGGCTGCTGCTTAAGCATGCCGGTGGTTATTGGAAGACGAGGAATTACAAGTGAAGTGGAACTCGTACTAGATGACGAGGAAGAAAGAATTTTATCATCTTCAGCCAAAGACCTTATGAGAAAGGTTGAGTCAATCCATAAGAATGGATGGTGAAATTTTGGATCATGTATATTCTAGATTGTACAGTGTATATAATGGCTAAAGTTGAACCTTTTTTCCTGAGTGTCAATAACAATCCTCTGAAATTCCAAGATATGCACTGCAGCGTCATCTTGTATATTATCACTATAGTGTTACTGTTCAGTGATTTAATGGATGATAGTAATCAATACGCCGTCTCAAAAATATAGATAGATAATACAAAGCGTCTCAAGTAAAGATTTCTACAAATTGATCGAAACAGGTTTTGAAGACTTGTTGTTATTGTAAACTTCATTATATCATCACTCGACTCAAGCTCAAGTGCCGTTTCGTGGTATCACTCTGTCAATGTAGGTCACACATTTACAGAGTAAGAGATAAATGATGTATGCAATTTGGAAGATTGTGAACAGTAAAGTGCGAAGACTCCCGCAAAAACTTGCAGATATCTGATATAAATTCTCAGCCCCTTTGATGCATCTGTCCGGTCAGAATGAAAATGGGAACTGCAGTAACTAATGAATGTGATAAAATTCTCAACCGTAACCCTCTTCAAACTATGTTCCTCTACTGCAACTAGCATTCCATCCAGACTAAACCCTTTCACTGGCCAAAACTTGCTTCTTAACTGAGACAAAGCTATCAGGACTCACTGAGATAGAGTCGATCCCCTGACCCACCAGAAACCTGGCAAATTCTGGATGGTCGCTCGGGGCTTGACCGCAGAGGCCAATCTTACACCCTTTGCTATGGGCCACTTCAATGACCTTTGCTATCATCCACTTGACAGCGTCATCCTGTTCGTTGAATAGGTTGGCAAGCTCACCTGAATCTCGATCAACCCCAAGGACGAGTTGCGTCAGGTCATTGGAGCCGATAGAGAAACCATCAAAGTAATCAGTGAAGCTATCGGCGAGAATTACATTGGAGGGTATTTCACACATAACGTAAACTTTCAAGCCGTCTTTGCCTCGCTTGAGGCCGTTCTCCTCCATGATATCGACGACCTTTCTGGCTTCTTTAATAGTGCGACAGAAAGGAATCATGACAATAGCATTGGTAAGCCCCATGGTCTCACGTACCCTACGTATCGCTTGACACTCGAGTGCAAAGCCCTCCTTGTAACGAGGTGAGTAGTATCGTGAGGCGCCACGGAAACCTATCATAGGATTGTCCTCCTTGGGTTCCAACTCGGCCCCACCCATGAGGCCGGCGTACTCATTTGTCTTGAAGTCGCTCATGCGGATAATGGCTGGCTTGGGATATACCGCAGCACAGAGGGTAGCAAGACCGCGAGATAGTTTGTCGACAAAATATTCAGGCTTCTTGTCATATCCCACCGTCAATCTTTCGATTTGCTTTTTGACACCTTCGTCCTTCAGACGGTCAAAATGAACCAGCGCCATCGGGTGGACTTGGATGGCGTTACTAATCACGAATTCCATACGAGCAAGGCCGATACCGTCGACTGGAAGTCGCCACCAGCGATAAGCAGAGGAAGGGTTCGCCAGATTGAGCATGACCTGAGTTCTGGCTGTAGGTAGCTCAGAGACATCAATGGTCTGTGTTGTGATTTCGGATATACCATCATAGATTAGGCCTGTCTCTCCCTCGGCACACGACACTGTAACATCCTGGCCACTATGTAGCATGTAAGTGGCATTCCCGGTACCTACAACCGCAGGGACACCCAGTTCACGACTGACTATGGCGGCATGGGAAGTGCGTCCACCTTGATCAGTAACTATGGCGGCTGCACGCTTCATGATGGGTACCCAATCGGGATCGGTAATCTCTGTCACCAGGATGGAACCATCGACAAAGCTACTAATATCTTTGGCAGATGTCAGAAGGCAGACTCGACCCGCCGCAGCCTTGTCACCGATGGACAGTCCAGTCGTCAGTGTTCGTCCCTTCTTGCCAACACTGTAAGTCTTGAAGACTGCAGCGTCGCGATGCGACTGCACCGTTTCTGGCCGGGCTTGGACTATGAACATTTGCCCTGTCGTGCCGTCCTTTGCCCACTCCATATCCATAGGGCAGCCATAATGCCTCTCAATGACGCATGCCCAGCGGGCTAGTTGCAAGATCTCTTCGTCAGTGAGAACAAATGCAGCACGCTCTGCCTTGGAGGTCGGAACGTTGCGAGTAGGTATATGTTTGTCACCATACACCATTTTGATCAGTTTGCTGCCGCATTTCTTCTCGAGGATCGGAGACAAATTCTTGTTGGATAAGAGAGGCTTGAAAACATGATATTCATCAGGGTTGACATTCCCTTGTACCACGTTCTCTCCAAGACCCCAGGCGCCATTGATGAGTACAATTTTGTCGAACCCGCTTTCAGTATCGATGGAGAACATAACTCCGGCGCCAGCAAGGTCAGAGTGGACCATTTGTTGTACTCCGATAGAAAGGGCGACACTTGTGTGGGAATATTCATTGATCTGCCGATAGGTAATAGCTCTATCGGTGAATAGTGAGGCGTAACATCGCTTGCAATAGTGTAACAGTTCTTTTTCGCCCGTAATGTGCAGGTATGTATCTTGTTGGCCGGCAAAACTCGCATCAGGGAGATCTTCAGCTGTAGCACTAGAGCGGACGGCTACCCTCAGACCGTCTTTCCCAGCCTTGGAACAAAGTTCACGATAGCTAGTAATGATAGAACTCGCCGTGTCTGCCGGCCAAGTGCCCTTGAGAAACAGCTTGCGGATTGCGTAGCCAGTCTCGCTAAGACTGTAATGGCCAGACTGCCACTCATTGATCAATTCGGTTATCTTGCCCCTGATATTGTTCGCGTCAACATAATGCCAGTACGCGTATGTCGTAGTCGCGAATCCTGGTGGAACTGGGATTCCTTCAGTACTAAGGGCACCGATCATCTCACCCAGAGAAGAGTTTTTTCCACCCACCAACGCGACATCACTGCGATTTAGGTGCTCGAAATCAAGAACAAGTGGTTCGGAATTCCAGTCGTCGTCACTCATCACGTAAATATTGGGTTCAACATGAGTGTCGTATAGGAGGCATACAAGGTAGCTGATCGGAGGAGCAGCCTATTAATAGGGTCGAATATATAAGCTTTCTATCAGGGAGATGTCTTAGTACAAGGAATGTATGAAATCTGAAGCAATGCGATAGAACTTGTCAGAAACATATCATCATGGTGTAACTCCGCTTCATGATCTGACTGGCTCATTATGGATAGCTTCGTTCAGCGTATTGATCAGCCTATGTGACTGTTGCTCATGATATGATGTGCTACAAAGTGTGTTGGGACGACTTAAACTTAGCATCGGGAGGGGTCAGATGGTGTACTGGTAGTGTAATCCTCCGTGTCCAGTATGAAAGCAATGTCACTTCACATGACTTTGGCTATTCCATATTGCCGAAGCTCGATGCTGGAGGTTTTATCACAGGACTAAAAGAGTTCCAACCAATCATCCTTGACACAGTCGTAACACCATGGTAAGTTTAATCATTTGAATCGACTACTTACTTTCCACGATCCAGACTCAAAATCTCAGTCTATCGGATACAGAACACTGTGTCACATGCAACCTCTTGATAAGCTCGTAACACCTGGTGTTTACACAACTATCTCAGTCTTGTTCAGTCCTGCTTCCTTTCATTGGTCAGCTCAGGTGACTGTATTAAGCCACTCGGCTGATGATGAGTTAAGAGATATACGGTGGCGTCTCACTCAATAAACCTGATTGGCCAATTCCTCTTCCGGTATCATGCCATAGAACAGAGATGATTGGAGCTACTCGGTAAGTTGGTCGGATTCTTTGTAAGTGAATTGGAGGTTAAGGGTGAATGTTCTCTGAAGAAGCTCAATTTGGGCCAAAATTGTCGGTATGCCATCTACCTTGTGACATGCGGAGGTGCATCGAGACACGCCACATTTAGGTATTGTTTTTGTTCTACAAAAATCCAACATATAGTTCCTGTGCGTAGGATGCCGAAGAAAGCCACATAATTGCACATGGCGGATTCTCAATCCCCAGTGACTGGTCGCCTCTGGACTTGGGTTATTTCGCACTCTCAAGTGGTGGGTGAAAATATCTCGAAACAGACAAGGCATGGTCTCGATCAAGTGTCCATCACAAGAGCAGTTATCATTCAGATGGGATATTCTTTGATCAGTAGGAAATATGGTTACAATAAAAAAAGACTATTTCCAATTTTGATGCCCGGTTGCCAATATCCATCTTCTTGTAGGAAACTCCTAGAAGCTGTTGAATGTTGCTTCCAAATCGGTAGTAGTTTGCAGAGTGATAAATATGTTTATGCCAGTTTCTGAAATTGCGTGAGCCACAACATCGTCCCCATATGCCCACTCTCCATCCATCATTTCTGGTGTTTCGAAGTCTTCATAGTCATGCGGATCAAGTAGATTGCGAGCTGCTGTGAGGGCCTCTGATCGATGCAAAAACGTTCCTTCGATCTGAGTCTCCTGTTTGGCACCACTCCGGTCACTGTTGTAGTCGACAGTTGTCTGCGTGATGTAGTGTAATGATGATATTCCTTCGGGCAGCATGATGGTACCATCATATTGCGCCGTAAGCTCTTCGTTATTCGGGGTCGCATGTACCGAGACTAGGAAGGTTTGGCCGGCCGGGGCCCTGGCATACACGACAACACCTTCACCATACTCCCACGTCCCCTCGTGACTCGAGTGTACAGCGTACTGGGAAAAGTCTTCTGCAGTGTATCTGAGTGTACTCAGGACTTTATAAGCCGAGCGCTTGGCAGCCTCGACCGATCCTCGAGTGCCCAGAACATAGGTGGAGCGTTGTGCGCCGGAAGGCTCCTGATGATAGTCGATTATGGTAAGCAAGATGTGATACAAGAGCTCTGGTCGAGTCTCCATGACGAAGAACATGGACTGTGTGCTCGTTAAAACGGACGTGTTTGAACAATACAAGTGGTAAGCGCAATGAGGGGGGAGAGGCCGAGATGAAATAGGAGCCTGTGTCAAGGTATCACCATCATTATATGGCATTTTATCTTGCGACCTCTCAACCGTCTATTCAATGCCTGAGTCATGTCTATTAGGCACATCCTAAACAAAATGGAGCTCTTTTGATGCCATCAAGTCATCCAGCCGTCAGACATGTCAGGAGGCACAACGCCATGTCGCCTCAGTGTCATGTCACAACTAACCAGCACTCATAGCATTGATACTTGAACATGAGTCTAGATCTACATCTGATACACCTGACGATGGGCAGTCGGATTAAACTCAAGCGGGAAATAATCGAAGCGTGGCACGATAACTTGATGATGGTGTGGTCAGATCATGAGACGGAGTGGGCCATGCGAACACACTAATGGGGATCTGCGTTTGTTTCAAGATCCTATATTACTATAACAAGTCTTTTAGTAGCAGGGCGAGATTTAACTGATATCATTGATTTTATAATCCCTTTCAAACACATCTTTGTATCTCCTGAGACACTTTATAATTAGCCATGCCCGCACTGAACAGCAGCTTTATGGTCACCAACCTGCCCCAGGGTGACGGAACCAACGGGAGCAAACTCGCGCTGTTCCCGGTTGTGATGTTGCCACTCATGGCGGTGATGATATTTGTTTTGCTATTCATACCCAAGTTAGTCTTTCTCTCCCGTCCTTGCCATTCGTATCTATGACTTCTGACGCCATTCAAGACTCTACATATTAATCAGACCCCAAAGGCCAGCGAGTTTCAGCGATAGCGGTAATTCAAATACGTCTAGCTCGTCACATTCCAATAGCATGGAGTCAAGAGATACGGCTCAGCTAGACGCCACTATTCCATCAAAGACGTGTAAAGAGTTGAGGATAGAACTCTCCAAGAACACCCATCCTTTGTGGGCAAATTTGGATTCAGATATTACATGGTACGTGGATTTTCGGCTCGTGGACATGGGACTATCCGCTTAAATAAGACTTCTTCGTTCAAAGTGTCATTTGTCTAGAGAAAATCGTCGATCACGATAGGGTACGTCATCTTGCGTGCGAGCATACTTTTCACTCCCATTGCATCGAAGCGTGGTATCTGGCGGTACACGACACATGCCCAGTCTGTGCCTATGATTTCGTTTTAGCTAGATCTCAGCCTCAAAAGCCATGCCAGGCGCACCTCACACCCCGTCAATAAGACGTGGTTTAATTATGAACCATTGTTTTAATGTTTGCAGCATAATTCTGATAAACTGGATCCGCCTAGGCTTCCATAGTTATCAGGCGGGATAGCAATTCTTATGTAGATGTATATGTCAGGGCTTGATGGTTCGGATGACACTAGGCACTTGCGATAAGAAATCATTGCTAATATACTGCGCACAGGAGATAATTTAGAAGTTACCAATAGGTGTGCGCTTCATATCCAAAGTCTGACCTCTCATAGGTACTTTGTGGTTACTCTGGCCATTTTTGATGAGTCTAGTGTACTTCTTACTCATAAACTACAAACCGGCAGAAACGACAACGGGCGCTGATCGATCGAAAAAAAGTATATAAATTTAACAACATAATCTGTTCAACCTTTCCCATCATGACATTATCTTGTTCATGTAGTAATGACTTTCCTGGTTGGCTCCCTACCGACAATGTGCCAGAACCATGCCCTTTGCTTCCTCATCTATATCACCTTCAAGGCTTGGCTCAATTGCTGAAGTCGATATGTAAGTCTTTGTTTTTCCTCCTGCAATGTCAAAATCCTCTGTGCCGCTACATCAAGAACCTCTCCTCTGCTGTAATAGCAACCAGCATCAAGTGAGCTAGATCCATCTTCAATTTCATTTTTCGGAATAGATGCTTGTAGTACATTGAGAAGCCTTTCAAATCGCTTTTTCAACCTGGCTCTATACTGTTTCTCCACGTTGTTGTGGCAGTTCCTGGCCTGTTGAACACTTGGGGGAACCCCTGGCTTCTTGCGGAATCTCTTTGGCTTATGGGATGCCGAGCGCAACCTGGCCTCCATCGAAGTTTTCTCTCGGAGTTTGTTATCTTCCTGGCTGCTGTCGCCAACATTGTGTGGCTCAGCAGAAATATTTTGAGGAGGCTGTTGTGGATCTTTCTTGGACCATGTTCCGGTGGACATGGGCAAATCGCTAGCGTGGGTTATTGAATCCAAGCTTCCATTACCACCATTGAGAGTGCTAATATGGGAGAGGCTAAGATCGATAATCTCAGCCAAATCTCTCATAGAATCATCCTTATCGGACTTTGTTCCAGATGATAGGTTGGGCAAGGCCTCTGGAAGCCCCATCGGAACAGATTCATGACAAGGCTGTGGAAAGGCTGCTTTCCAAGAGTTGTGAGCTTCAAGATACTGCGGACATTCAATGTGTTCACTTACCTTGAGTAACACTCAAGACATAGTCGAGGGGTAACTAAGACACATCAGTACTGAATGCTGGAATGTCAAGGTGGCAGAGAATTTTCAATCACAATAACAGGTGAACATAAGGGCAACAAATTGATAGTTGCCGATCGCTGACGAGGGGGCGATTTTGTCACTTACTCACCTCGAATTGACTATTTTCGATGCCCCACGTAAGGGTGTCAGCATCGCTTACCATATCGCAGCTCCCCATGTCGAAGGAATATGGGTTGGCGATTAAAGACGTTTTTGATAGATGCGCAGATTGCGTGTAACCTTTCATGAACAAAGGCACGAAATTGCAGAGCTGGGTTGCTGTTAGTTCACCAAAATCGGATCCCTGCTACAACGTCATCTTATAGGTCCTGGATGGTGGTAGCCAGCATATCGGAGTCCGCCGCCAAACCACAGTTTCCGATCCCGCAACTGTGTCTGTTATTCCCGCCACCTTGTGTGGCGTTACGGTCTAGATCACTGGAAGGGGTGTCAATCATACCATTTCCCATGCATCCTCATATGAAGGGGCCTAAGAAAAAAATACTCCGACGGAGATCAAAGCTCAAACTTGGTGAATATCCTATCAATTCCCCTTCCGTAATCCTTATGTTTGTACTGGCTAAATCTCTGACACTCATTATATATGATAACGCAAGTCGTTGTGTAGTCGCTTTGTCTATTTGAAGAACAGACCTGCTGGACCTCACCGAGAAGTTTAAAGTTTGGATACTTGTTTGTCGTGCAAAGTTAGTAAATTATATTGCAGACACATTTAATCGGAGTCGATCAAGATATCACAGAAGATCTCCTACCCGTATGGGATGACGCGGTCTAATTGCATTGTACTTCAAGATGTTGAAATCAACATGTGAAATAAGAGGTCCGGGCCGGGAGAGCATTGTGTCATGTACCATTAACTCTTTAACAATATTATGACTTGGCAATCGAGATCTTGATTCCTTAACCCTGCCGTCGGGTGGCCTGATTCATTGTTTGAAGGCGACAAGGGGCTTTTGAGGCACATGAGAAATGGGAAAGGCTTCACTCATAGTACTGTAACTAGATATCTGTCGGTTGATATGTGCTCCACGCCCCGGCTATTCAATCCCGACCCTCCATCGCCTTTTGTCTTTACTTGATTCGAAAACGAGAAAATTACAGGTTATTCTTGGTACATGCATGAGAATAGAGAGGTACCAATATCCGGCAGCCGGGGTCTTGAGAAGACAACTCGGCACGTCTTTGCTGTACTCCGCGTTTGGATGGGCAACGACAACGCAATTACGCATGAGGGTCTAGAACTGGCCATTCCAAGGGGCCAATCGAGGAGAGTTAATGACGTGTGGCCATTCAGGGCTGTTGCACTCATGTGCAACAAGCGAGAACTCTCTTTGGCGAATCAACCAATCATCACAAATTAAGCATTTGAGTAAGTCCTTGGTCACATTCCAGTGGTCAGGCACAATGAAGTGACAGGAGACCACTAGTCAGAAGGAGTGGCCACCGAAACTATTGACTTGATGGCCATCGAGATTGAAATACCTCTGCACAATGGTTTGGGTATCGCCGTTGAGAGCTAACACTTCAATTTCTTATAAGTTATCTCTGTAAAAATTTACCTCAAAATTCATTCCTGAGTTGTTGTCCCAATATAGCTCGTTACTCACATTATACCGCACACAGAAGAAAAACGGATTGCAACCAAGGTCATCGTCTTTCGAGAAGTCAATACTGACAACAAATTTGTCGTACTTCATTCCGCCTCTGTCGCTCGCAGCGCGATAGTATTGCGCGGGGGTTTCCGAAATTGTTTTCCAATAGTCTCTGGTAAAACGGCAAACAACATTCTTCTCGTATGCCATATTGGCTACGACGATAAACACGACCAAAATCGCCCGGCGATCAGAGAAGTAGATTTTCGAAACTTCGACCGGCATCTGCTCTCGCGTTGGATTGTGATGGGGAAAGTTGGGTAGGGATATGTTCCACTGACGTCTTGGAATAGTGTCCTTGCTAGCTGTGTTGTTACTCAAGGACACCCAAGTACCTTGGGAAGAAGAGTTGCCAATCATGCTTGGCCGATCAGCTTTGTCGAAGAAGCAAACTCGCTCCAATTCTTTGTTGAAGCGCACAGATTTTGGCAATTTTGATCTTTTCTTATCATAACCATGAAGCTGTGGTATGTTTTTGGCATCTTGCTGCTTCTTCAGCTGCGAACTGAGACGCATAATGTTCTTGACACGTTCCCTAAGGTCTGTGGTGGTTATAGAGTATTCGGCAAACGCTTGATGCTCATTGCGTCCAGTCAGATTGTTGAGCTCTGAGCCGGTTGGCCAAGAAGTAACGCGCGTCAAATTCATCCCAATGTATCGTGCCGTTATAGTCTTGGATTGCAACAAGGTAGTTGGGCGACCTGCTGCGACAATACCAGCGTCCATGATATTTGAAGCAAGCCGAGTGGGGTTCTTGTCAGGGTCGTGCTGGTCAACAAGGTTGGCTGGGAAGAAATCACTGTGTTTGTTTTCGTTTTGCTCCTGCGCTTCTTTGAGCAAATTATAAACTTCAAGAGCAACAGTATCATCTGTTCAGGAACATATGAAGAGAAATACTAACGTATATCTCTATCGTGAATCTTTGGCTGAGTATTAAGAATTAATATCATTGTCTTTCGACATTGGATGAAGAAAAGGTCGGGTTATGGGCACATAACGATCTTGAGTTTTTACAGTAGAATGGGTTGTCCAATAGCAGCTGACTTCCAAAGTTTGGGAACAGTGCCAAGGCAATCGTGTCAAAACTATGACCTGATTCTTGCCGTGGTTTATCAGAAAAATCATAACACGACATGAACTCAATTCGAATAATGACATCTGTCACTGTAGGTGGTTGAATAGGTGAATGGTAATTATTACGTAGCAGTGTCCAGACAGGCTTGGCTCGAACCTTGTCGTAGATATCTCCTCAGCCATAGTTCGGGGTAACATGGAGAAGAAGGGAATTCTTGCGCTAACATAGCCTGATTCATGTCGCTTCTCACTTGTTATTTTTTGGTTAAAGACTTGTCACGTGTTGGGAAAGAAACAAACGGAGCCCTCGTGCACAAAGCTTAACATTGGTTATTCTATAGGTATCGGTAGTTTTTGTATTGCACAATAACAAACCCAAAGCTATATCACGTTGACATAGCGTAGAATCAAATGCCACATTCATGCATCAAAGACTACAATAGGATATCTGGGAGCATCGACATCTTGGACACGAAGGCATTCCCATATCATTCTCTTCATGAAAAGCCGGCCAGTTGAGCAACACAACATTAGGTCAACAACCTCGTCTTAAAGTTCAAACATAGATCATGAGCGAAAGGAAATCTACCCAAAAAATTTATGTGAATTCAAATGTTGGCCATGATAGAAGATTTTGGAAAATCTCAAAAAGACTAATCCTCCATATTAACTTCCTCAAACAAGCAGATCCTTCCGCACATTAATCTTCCCATTCTAAATCCATTTCTATCCAAAACAACCTACTCCATCATGAAAGCACACTTCCTTGGCTTGATAGGCCTCTTGGCTAGCCCGTCCGTTAGCGAGATTCTCCATCCTCTCCCTGAAGCCGCAAGCGAGAAAGAACTCCGTTTCCAACCACACCTCGATTTTGACATGGACGGATGTTACAACACAGCCGCAATCGACGAGAATGGTCGCAGAAATCCTGGAGCCATGAAGAGTGTTTCGCTCCACAGCCGGTGCCGTGAGAAGAAACAGCTACTCAACAGCAACGCCTACTCTCGCAAGCGTTGTAACCATGGCTACTGTGCCATCATGTACGAGTACTATTTCGAGAAGGACCAATCTATTGCGTTAAGCGGTCACAGACATGACTGGGAGAACATCGTTGTCTTTACCAAAGGAGACAAAATTGTCCGTGTCGCTGCGACTGAAGAACACGTATGTAGGCCCTTGCTTTGACATATTTATCCGCTAACAAGCCTTTGCTTAGAAGAAGTACCGGTACTCCAAAGACTGTGTAGACTCCGAGGAGGATTGTGACATCCCAATGGAGGGCACTCACCCCATGCTCGTCTATCACAAAGTCCGTGGTGATTTGCACAGCTTCCGTTTTGCCAAGTACAACAAGAAGGATGATGAGGTCGAGATCGCAGAGAATCCGTTTGGCCGATTCTACAAGAGCGATCTTGTAGGATGGGATAACTGGCCCAGCGACGAACTGCGCGACAGTCTAGTTAACTGGCATGCCTCTATCAAGCCCAGTATTGGTGACAAGAAGTTTGGTAGGGCGCTTGAGAAGGCCGCTGGAAGTTTCAGGACGGTTCCGGATTTTGATCCTTACCAGGAGAGGGATGATGAGGACTAGTCAAGACGTCTTTAATAACCATCGAGGTTTTTGTAGGAAGATGGTGTAGACAGTAACTAGGAGACCAACGACACTGCGTCTGGAGTGTGGTGAACTATTGTCGCCCGAGGTTGGATATTGATGACACAATCTGTATCCTTGTAGAGCATCATGCTTCACAATCGAACAGCTTGGTACTGTGGTCTAGTTGGTTATGACATCTCGTTAACACCGAGAAGGTCCCCGGTTCGAGCCCGGGCAGAACCTCATTTTTTGCGTCATCACTGTTGAATTCCCCCAAATAAGCTTTTTTCTTTTCTTAAGACACAAGGTAATTATTTTACAGATAAAAGAACGTGATTAACATGCAGTTATTGGACTTAGTTATGGAAGAGCATAAGGCTCCACTCAACTCGCTATTAATCTGTCAAGATCCATTCTAAAAACACCCGCTCAAGAAACCAGAATTTCCAAACACCAATTTTAAAAGTCCATCAACTATTATCTAATTCAATCCAAGAGTAAGAGGTAAAAAGAAAGCGCTGCAGACTTGTATGGCCAGAGGCACAATAGCTACCATGGCTGTCGAATGAGGGCCAGGAGTGATGGTATATCCCCATGGTGCGCCCACAGCAAAGTAGATCATCATGGCTGATAGGATGATGCAGATGATCCAAGTGTACTTGAAGCTCTCAATCATCTTATCGAGACCAATGAAGAATCCACTTGGTCCCGGCTCCTTGGCGGTGGAAGCCCACTCGATGTTGATACTGAAGGCGTGACAGAGCAAGGCCTTTGCGCAGTTGAGGCTGATCCCACCAAAGTAGATGACCAAGAAGGGGAGCCACTTCATGGACTGGAGGAAGGCACGCCAAAACACTTCTTCCTTCAGCTGATGACGGGCCATGCTGAAGGCGACTGAACCTAGACCGTTGAATACAACGACAAGAGACAACCAAATGCCCCATGAAGGCATGTACAGGTGATCGAGCTTGTCTGGAAACAGTCCAATGATGATGTAGTTGGCAACTGTTAACGCGAGGCCGGAAGCAATAGCGTAGTCTAATGGCGTTAGTATCGTGCAGCAACAAGTATTGATTGAGCATACAGGTAAAAATGTAGGCTGTGATTGTAATCTTGCTAGTAATCGGCATGTTGCTCCAGAGGAAGCGAAGAAATAGCCTCGTGACAGGGCCTTTGTAGGGCCACTGGTAGCTATATGACTAGTCAGTAATTTATCATAACGTTTTCCATGTAGTAGACTCACAAAGGATGAAAAACGAGTTCGTTACAGCCATAAGCATATTTCTCCCAGCGAGTCAACTCGTCGTAGAGTGTAAGAGAAACACCCTCTTTGAATCCGCCATTATGATATGTCGCAAGTCGAACGATACTGCCTGCCATCTGGACGCGGAGACTGATGTCAAAGTCCTCAGACACATGAGCATCTGACCACCACTTCTCCTGACCATCGCTAGGGTCGACAAAGGCAATGTCTTGCATCGCCTTCCAACGGAGAAAGGCGTTATGACCAACGAAGGGGGACACGTCGCCAGAGCCGACACCGTATTTGATGGCAGTGTAGACGACATTGGTGAAATAGGTGACTATGAGTGTCAGTAGGTGTATCTGATAATGGATATGAGGTGGTACTTACTGCCATTCTCGAACGTGTTGTGAACAACCTGCATAACGCCGGATCCGTGCTGGAGGATGGCAACTTCAGGGCTCTCGTGCATCTCCAGAGCACCATAGTAGAGACAGTCAACAGGCACTCGGGTGTCGCAGTCGATAATCAAGATGAGTTCGCCGATGCGAATGTTGCCCTCAGCCCCTAACAGGTTTAGTAAGGTTCAAGCGTCAACAAGGATTCGAGGCAAACTTACAGGTTCGACCTTTGTCTTTAGCAAGCATATTGGCCAAAGCCTGTTGGTAAAGAAGGTTGTCGTCATCAATGGTGAGGTCAGCCTCTCTGCATCCGCGCTGCTGGCACTCAATCTGAGTCAGGCGGACCAGCTCATCCTCCACACGATTGGAGAAAGAAAGACCGTAGTTCATGTTACTAGCCTTCTTGAACTTGCCCTTGCGCAGGAACCCGATCTTGTTGGAAAGTTCTTGCGGCGACATCTCAGACTCATCCTTCTCAGCATTATTCACAGCGTTCTTGTCCGACCTTTTGAACCAGGACAGGAAACCACCTTTCTTGGCAACCTTGCAGTTAGGGAGACGAGCGGTATACCCAATACCATTCTCGCGATAATAGGCCTTGCGAGCCTCGGCAAGATCGTGTTGGATGATCTGCATACCATCGTCATTGATGAACACGGAAGCAGTCCCTCCCTGCTGTTCATAGTACTCGATAGCAGCCATGACACTGATCATTGTGGGAACAATGACACCCTTCAGACCTTCTTTGTAGACAGGCATCTGGATAGTGATGTGGGGAAGCTCATAGTCGTGATGACGCTTGGGGTTGGGTTTGATAGCAGAGTGGAACCGGGAGTTCTTGAGGCAGTCGCTGACAGGCAGGAGAAGTTGGAAGATACTTGTAACTAGAACGATGAAGAAGAAAAGAGAGAAGAGGGTCAAAGGGGGGATGGTGGCAAGGAGACCAAAACGGGCCAAACCGCCGTCCCAGTAGTATTGCCGAAGGAGCTATTGGGTGTGAGCGAGGTCAAGTGTGAGTTGAGAAAAATCACGTACCTTGGTGACACCCAAAGACTGAGTGATAATGACCAACATGATAGCAATGGTGATCTTGAAGGCGTGCATCTTAAGTCTTGGTCGTGGAGCGATACCCATCTCGACATCGTTGTTCTCATCCTCATTCTCCTCAAGGGCAACAGCTCGAGAGAAGATCTCATTCTTTTCATCAAGACCGCCACGGACAACAGTGGGGGATGCGACAGGTACAGTGTCGGAGCTATGTTGGGTAAACGTCGATCGAGCAGTGCCATGTTGGTCGAAATCTTCAGCAGGATGGGTTTCTGTCTATTCAAGTCGCCTTAGTCTGCGTCCATTCATGAACAATTGAAAAGTAGGATACTCACCATAGCAAAGATTTCTTGTTGCACATGATCGGCGACATGCATGATGGCCTTGGGATCTTGGCACCATACTAGAACGATGCGTTCCTCAAGGACAATGCAGGCACGTGAATAGTGACACATGTCTGAGGTAACAGACTCCAGGTTAGGGATGACAGGGATTCGAGCACCGGTTGACTCTGAGACAAGAGAGCGTTGGGTGGGAGGGATATCTCCGATGATGTTGGCTAATGCCTCGCACGAGATGGAGATCAAAGCCTCAACATCCAGCTTTGATACGGCAGACTTCAGAAGAGGATCAACGTCGGATGGCTGGAAGACATGACTTTCCTCTGACTTGATGGCAACACCAGTGAGGGAGAAACCGCTAAGGACAGCTCTCTCTGCTGGTTCATCAAACCATCCGAGAAGAGTTGCACGCCTGGAAGCATATTTGGCAAGCTGAACTGGTTAACGAAAAGTAAATCGGTAGACGTTGAAGGGTGTAACATACCATAGAGGGGTCCTGGATATCAGCATCCCCAATGAAGGAGTATCGTGAAGGAGCAATGGAAGCAGGACGAGACGGTGACCCATTCCCTTGGAAATCGGATGTGGTACGCCGAGACATGCGAGGCTTGAACGGACCCGAGACACTGGATGGGATGGTACTGCCCCGATTGGGGGTACTAGAGCCAGAGTTGGTTCCTGAGCTGGGCTGCAGAGCTGCCAGTGTAGTCTGATCAAACATCTTGCTGAAGCTCTGCTCCCGGGCCTTGTGAGAGACTGGTCGACTCATCTTGACTTGAAAAGAATCTTGAACGGTGTTGGTAAGGCGTGCCAGCTTGTTGAAAACTGCTCGGGAGACGAGCGAGCTTCAACCCAAAGTTATATGAGTGTCTCAAAGCTCGCCATGGCCTGTATATCCCATGACTGTAATACCAGACGGCATCAGAGTTTCATTCTAGATTTCCAGGAATAGGATAACACCGCAGACTATTGACATCTCGAACGACCCATTAGGCCTCAGGTCGGAGAAGCTGGGATCCCCTATCGCACTTTCAGCTCAGCGGCTGTTGCCACTTCATTCATGATACGAGCTGTTCGCGTAGTCGGCCGCTTGCTAGACCGTGCAGCATTGCAATTGCTTCGAATATTGATGCAATATCGACTAGCCTCGTCAAGTAGATGGCAATTCAGCTAACAGTGATAGAGATTTCTGATAGAATCCGACCGCCACAACAATGTTGTTCGGCCTTCTGCAGCTAGTGGAGATTGACTAGGTAGCCGTTTTTTTTTCTTTATCTGGGACAGTTGGCGCGAGTAACAGTCGATAGTCCCGGAGTTCCCAGTCGTCTTGGCTCTCATTCTAGGCCTTATCATTGTCGCTGCTTGCTTCTGCAGATCAGTGTAGTATTCTATAGCGACTAGAGACCCTGAACTAGCCAATCGTCATCACAAATAGCCGACATTATTCAGGGATCCCCTGAGAGCTGAGAAGCTCTCAGTCAACTTTAAGGAGAGACAAAACGTTGGGATGTTTGAGTACGTTCACGCCACCAACGAATAACTTGTTATAGCTTGGACCCTGGATTCTAACTAAGCTTGTCAAGGTGGGAGCTTTGCTTGCGAGTTAGAGCTGATGCTTGAGTTGGACGACAATCTCTGACATTGTGTGTCCCAAGTGGCCAGGAAAGGACAAAGAAGCGACAAGATTGATTCTGGGCATCGACCAACTAACCACTTTCGAAACGGCCAACAAGGGTCAGTGTCCAGGCTACCGGGGTTGTCGTTTGCCAACAGTTGAAGTAGGCAATGGTGTACTACGACTACCCATTTCACTGAGAACATGACTTGATATGAGTAGCAGTACATGTAGCATGAATCTTTGCACTTTATCAATGAGCTGTTCTGGAGTTGGCAAATAATTGCGGTCTGTGCAACCATGAAGTGAAGCGGGAATCAACCGGGTACCTGGTAATAACAGGATTGTTGCAACAGCTTAGTGGATGATCGCTTTCGTCAAAGAGTTGATCTGGTGGCGTTCATTGGCTAGACATTACCAGGTTTTTGTGACTGTTGGTTGTTGTTCTTTATCTTTGTCCAAGCCATTTAGTTTACGTTGTGGCGTTTGCACTAATGCCATGCACGACTCAATAACGCGAGCAAACCTCAGTGTCAAAGAATACGTGGACAATTACTTTCTATTGATTTTATTCATATTGTAAGAGTATTCAAGACAACTAAGAATGAGGTTGAAATATGCACTGGTTTAGTCAGACAGTGGATGACTAGTTGCACGCTTGGAATTTAATCTACGGAGTAGCTCTCGCCACTAACTGAATACGGCTGAGACCACTTAGCAAGGGCTGTGTCTAGTTAGGGCTGTAGGGCGTTGCATGTTGTCCTTAATCATGGGTAGCCCTGCAGCTTCGTTTAGTCACGCCCTGGGCGCTTTCGCTTAGGTGCAGTAAAGATAGCGCCGCCACAAGACGGGCTGTTTGTTAAGCGTAGATCCCACTCAGCCAGCAAACGGTGTCTAGACCTAGACTACCCCTAAGAGGTTAATGATGAGACGCTGTGGCTGGCGGACTCACCAGCTAAGTCGGTACCCGTGTTTAGCGCTTGTAACTTGTTTATTTTTTACTTGGTAACTGATAAGAGAATCCAGACTTGGGCAGTTGCAAGGCGTTTCATCGGTCTTGTGCGGAATGGGCTAAGGCGACTGAGTCTCGAACATGAGTCTTGCCAGGCATTGACAAAAAGTCAAGATCTCGCCTGGAGCTGAATCCGAAATCGATAATTCGAAAGCCATGGGGAAAAGGCAGTTGAATCGTATAATATCTGCTCTCTTCACACTTGCTGGATTTCAGAATATCGCTATCACTTGCCCCTAACATACTCGTTTCCAAGTACTTGGCAATGTCGACTCGTACTCAAGATCAAATCCAAGAGTCCTCCACCGGGCCCAATGGGGCAGGGGAGATTTCTGCCGACTCGACAAGGTCTTCCCCTACGCCTGTTTTAGGAAACCGCCTTTCGTCTTATCAAGGTCACGGACGCTCATCCTCTTCTACAGTTGCCGGTGGTAAGTTGACAATCAAGTGAACACATCTAGCATTCACTGACATTTTGCAAGACAAATCTCAACGACGTTTCAAGAGTTCCCGTCTCGTTGGAGAGTAAGTTAGAGTCCTTCCCTACTTGAGGGTGTATGACTGACGATTTAGCTATGAGAAACCATGGCTCAAAGAGTGGAAGCGCGAGATCAATTGGGATAGCATCATCTTGTACACAGGTGTGCTGATCGCATTGTGTAAGTCGCATCTCTTGACAAAGTTAATAGTAACTGACATTTCCTAGGTCTTTCGGCATTTATTGCATGGAATACAGTTCGCAAAATCCCCCACAATGAGTACTGTCTTGTGATGGAGGACAAGTTCGCCAGGTTGGATACCGACATTTGGAGCCATGAGATACAGATGAACGGTTTCGGGTTCGTTTTGTTCTGGCGCAAGTTCCTCAGGCATCGCTAACTTTCGCTCATGCAGAACTGGGTCATTTGACTGGACTACTGATGACAAGGCCAACTCTTACGTTGACGAACAAGGCCTTCACATTGTCCCAACCTTGACCCTTGACACAACAAAAATCACGTTGGATCAAATGCTGGACAAGCATGTCGTGAACCTCACTCGAGATGGAACTTGCACCTCGATGGACCAGCGTCTCTCCAACCTCACCTACAACAACCCCTGCTGGGCACGTAGCAATGCCACCAGCCGAGCCATGATCAACCCTGTGCGTTCTGCAAGACTCACAACTTCAGGCAGGAAAACCATCAAATACGGCCGTGTCGAAGTTGAAGCAAAGCTGCCTTCGGGAGACTGGATGTGGCCAGCCATTTGGATGATGCCACAAGACAGTGTTTATGGTGAATGGCCCCGCAGTGGCGAGATTGACATCATGGAATCTCGCGGTAACGATGCTGAGAAGTACCCTCTCGGTAACAACATCGTCAGCTCAGCCATGCATTGGGGCACGTTGTACGATACAGACGCTTTCAGACTTAGCAAAGGTGAATGGGGCTCCAAGCGTACCAAGATGTCGGACGACTTTCACACTTTCGGCCTCGAGTGGAATGAGAAGTATCTCTTCACGTGGCTAGACGGAAGACTTCGCGTAAGTGTGACCACTAGTGATTTCTCTACTTGAATCTCATTGCTAACATTCCTTTCTTCTTATCCAGCAAATTGTGTTTTTCGACTTCACCAAGAACAAAAACATGTGGGAATATGGTAAATTCGCTGGTGTTACCGTCAACAAGACGGTCCACAAGGACACATGGAGCCACACTGGACGGTCCAATACACCATTTGACCAACCGTTTTACCTGATTCTCAACGTTGCAGTTGGCTCCACCAATGGCTGGTTCCCGTAAGTCACCCGTTTCTTTGACGCAAATTGCCAAGACTAATAGCAAACATAGAGACAAGTTGGGAGCAAAGCCATGGTCCGACGAGAGCTCAGCGCCCATGCGTGACTTTTGGGATGCCAAGGATACGTGGCTGCCCAGCTGGGGTGATGTAAAGGACCGTGGTATGATTGTCCGTTCGGTCAAGATGTGGCAGGAGGGAGCTTGCAAGAATTAGATGGGAGTCTTAAACGGGTTAGATACACTCTTTGATATGATTCAGGAACGACCAGGGGGGCTTGTCATTACAAGGATTAATACATACTGGGAAGTAATGTTAGATATGACAATTAGATAAGGATTACAGAGTAGACGGGTGCTTGTTAGATAAGTCTAAAAGCGGATTTTCAAGTCTTGGGAGCATTGCGTGAGTGATGTGCGTATCTTCTCACACAGAATTTGTATTCTCTATCCCAACCGCCACTTCGACTGAACTAAACTACGCTTCCATATTTTTCCAGCCCTGCCAGGTAAGCAGATGTGTCTTTGCATTCATTGTTCACACTAAACGATCGCTGTTGGACTATTGGTCTCGGCATACAGCGCCAAGATACGCATTCACTGGTTTGTTGGTTTGAATGGCGCCACTGTCTTGTGCACACGCCCCGAGCTGAAGTTTGTCCACGCTAATTGAGCTGGGATCAGTTTCATTCACCGCTCAGGCTAAAAGCCCCTGTGAGACGTCAGATAGAAGAGACGTTAGTTACGGTCCAGAGCGTTGGTCGCCCTGTGTCAGTGGAAGGCGTCTACCTTGCCTCTGGTAGATAAGATATCGATTGATAATGGTACAGTGGTCATTCTATCTTGCGATTACGCCTGTACAATAACAAGCAATTTCCACAACAATTGATGTGGTACTTTCAGCTGTCTAACTCTGATATATATAGAGTATCCAGGACAATATCGACAACAAGGGCCGACAAAGGGTGGCCAGCTGAGAACACTCAGTCAGTTGTGGTCTAGACTCCCAGGATGCTAGACCACTGTTCAATAGTCTTACCACGCTGCCTACAGATTTTTCTCACAGAGGCTTCAGCCTTCCACTTGTGTTTGTTGTTCACCTATCAGCTGAAAGTCAAAGAGGAAAAGCGAGTGTTGTTCGGACCAGCCGACGACCTGAACCCTCACAAGGCAGCAGACAGCTATACCTGAGAACGCCACAGCTGAGCGAAGACATGTTCAGCAGAGCTCGCACTCTCAGATGGTAGGCTGACTGGAGCGGGGAACGTTCTCATGATGATTGACCCTTGGTCGTCTACGTGAATGGTTTGTGAAGCTATCGACAGCCTTCTCCAACTATCGAAGCTTTCCATATAGTTTCACTCTAGCTCGCTCCCACCTCCTGTTCTTATTGAGTCCAGAACGTTGTATTGTTGTTCACTATAATCTATAAAGAGATCTCTCGGTCTCGTAGTAAGTAAAATTTCATCATCAGCATCCAGTATTTCATCAGCCTCAGCTCCATTCTTAAGTTTCACTCTCGTCTTGCAACGGTTAGATCTCCGACAGCAAACATGATCAGCAACACTCTCGTCTTCCTCTCCGCTGCCATGGCTGTGGGCGCTGTCCCAGCTCAGTCCTTTGTAAGTTGCACGCCTCCCCTTATCACCCAAGACTGCACTAACACTGATCTACAGGGAGCCGAGACACTCCAGATCCGCGCTGTCCCCACTTCAGTGAATGGTATCTGCGGTGCTTTCAACGGATCGACTTCCTGCCTTAGCTCTGGCTACGGAAATTGCTGCTCCCAGTTCGGCTACTGCGGCAAGTCTGACCTTCACTGCGGTACAGGCTGCCAGACTGGTTTTGGATCTTGCGGAACTCAGCAGGGCCCTGAGTACAAGGACCTTGGCTGCTTTGCCGACAGCACCAATTCTCGCGTCCTCCCTACCTTGATCAACCACGGCGGAAACACACCCACCAAGTGCAAGGCTGCCTGTAGTGATGCTGGCTTCCCCTACGCTGGTGTTGAGTTTGGCAGTCAGTGCTGGTGTGGTTCATCACCTCAGAGGGAGCTTGTTGAGTCGACCGACTGCAACATGAACTGTCCTGGAGATGATACCATCAAGTGCGGTGGCAGCAACGCCATTCAGCTCTTCTCTACTGTCCCTACCTGGATCAACCTTGGATGCTACTCTGACGCTACTCTCTCCCGGACTCTGAGCAAGTCTCTTAATGTTGCCGGAAACACCAACAAGAAGTGCCAAGATGCTTGTGCCGATGCCGGTTACAAGTATGCCGGTACCGAGTATGGTAACCAGTGTTTCTGTGGTAACTCGATTGATAACTCTGGTGCTCCCATTACCCAGAGTACTTGCAACAAGGCTTGCGCTGGCGACTCTACTGCTACCTGTGGAGGTCCCAACGCCCTCAGCTTGTTTTATCTCCTGTAATTGAGGTCTTTTTCAGAACTTTGAGAGTTGCATCGGAGGGAAGGTCAAATGTCGACAGGTGGGTGATTGTGGTCGAGAGATGGGCAGTGCTAGTTCGATTCTTGGTTCTGTTTGTGTATACATTCAATGTAATTGTTATCTTCAATGGTCCGCTTTATTGAAAATACTTGCAGTCTACTTTTGAAATGCCGGGAGTTCATGAAGCTTCATGGTATCGGACGCTTGTCCACATGACCCTTTCCTTTGGTCTTCCTATACGTTATTCATTTAGAGGCTACCCTAGATTCTAGCGTGGCGGACGGTTTCATTATGCTCTCTATTGCACCAGATATTTGTGTCTGTGTTATGAGCAGGCTTTTAATTGATCTTGTCTAGAATGCCTTTGGTCTTGTTCATCAAGTTAAATGTCATGCTGGTACTTTGTTGTGATGAGATGCTGGTGATCAAATTAGAGACTGAGGCACAAAAGCACAGTCATTATGAGACTTTGATAACTGCACAACTTATCGTTGCCATATAGGACATTGCATTGTTTCAGCTTCACAATTAATGAATGACCTTCTTTTGCGGTGATTGGTCAATTGGAATCCATCTTGGAAATGACGGCTTTAGTGACGTGCACTATGCGTTTAGTGACGAACCTGGCTTATCTTAGCGGCTTTAACCACTAATTCTTTTCTTTTTACCCCGTAAACGTCGTTAGTTTCTATCGCGTTCCCTGCCTGTACGTCATCGATTCCATCCATCCCAGCCCTGGTATTCTGTCACTACCTGCAAAGTACCTTGATCTGACCCAATTATTCCGTCAATCTATGCAGCTTCTTGTTTTACTCCATCCTTCATACAACATCATCACTCCATCTTCCAACAACGCGATGCTTCACAGTCTGCGCGCCATTGCGGCCGCAGCTCTACCTTCAATCGTCCTTGCGTCCGTCATCCAACAACCTATCGACTCGTCCGATCATAGTCAAGGCTACCAATTCGATCCCCTTCTTCACCTTCCCGGTATCTCGCCCTATTTCGATGCCGTAGGTTTCGGTCTTTCCCACGCCGCACCTGAAGGATGCACTGTCACATCTGCTTCGTACCTCATCCGTCATGCCGCCATTTATGCCAACGATGCCGAGTACGAGGAGTACATCCAGCCTTTCCTATACAAGCTTGAGAAGCACCGCGGTGGCTTTTCAGGTTCGCTCGAGTTTTTGAACAAGTGGTACTCGCCAATCGAGGAGGATCATCTCGAGGATGTCACGCCCTCAGGAAAGGTTGATGCGAAAAAGGTCGGAAATCATCTTGTCAAGCGATATAAGCATCTTGCTTCGTCGGTCAAGCGCGTTATTGCCGATACCAAGTCTCGAACGTACGATACTGCCAAGGCCTTTCTGCAGGCTTTCCCCGAGGATGGGAACATTGAGATTACGAGGTTCGACAAGAAGGAATTGAACGATGGAACGCGTGCTCTTCTCCCTCACAAGGCTTGTTCCAAGTTCTCCAAATCTCCTGGTACCGATGAGCAACACGAGTTTGTCAAGAACTATGCCACATCAGTCTCGCGTCGCTTGCGCCCTTACACACCCGATGACTTCGAATTGGAACCCATGGACGTCTTTGCCATGCAGTCTATCTGCGGTTACGAATCTGCCATCAAAGGAAAGAAGTCACCGCTATGCGGACTCTTCTCTGATGCAGAGTGGCTGTCGTACGAGTACGCTTGGGACATGAAGTACGCCCATATGGTTGGCCCGTTCAACCCTCTGTCCAACTACCTCGGATTTCCCTGGTTACACTCTCAATCCAAGCTCTTTGATAAGATCGACAAGAACTCTGACTTGATTGATGACGAGGCTACTGGTTCTGGTTGGCCTAAAGAGCAGCGCCTGTTCTTCTACTTTACGCATCGCGAAGTCCCTCCCTTTGTAGCCACGGCGCTCGGCATTTTTAACTCGTCATCTCACCAAGGCTACGACGAATTCCCTACGACGCACGTGAACCACGTCCGGGCTTGGAAGATGTCTGATCTGATTCCCTTCCTCGGTCACGTCGGAATGGAGAAGATGACGTGCAAGCGACCTGATACAAAAGACGGTTCTGGCGAAGGGGAGGAGTTCATTCGCTTCATTGCCAACACTGCGCCTCGACCTCTACCACTCTGCCAAGGTGGACCAGGTGCCAGTTGCCCGTTCAAGGAGTTCAAAAAGATTGTCAAGGCTGGCATGGAAAAGTATGGAGATTTTGATGGTGTTTGTGAGAACGAGAAGGAGGATGAGTTGTAATGCGGTAATGTCAATGGTTGGAGGGCTGTATAATAGTGCATTGTAAAAGGCATAGAGCGAAGCGAACACGAACTGTCTACTTAGTCTGCAAAGATGACCTTGATAACGCGAATCCAGTTATTGTTTGTGAACCCAATTGTCAATGTCTTGCCCGACTCATCTAGATGAGGGAATACTATTCCAGCATAAACCAGTCCACCATCGACAGGCTCATCCTTGTAGATTTCTCTTCCTTCAGACCACGGACCTTGAGGGCTTGGGGCGCTCTTCAGATATACCGCTCCACCTAAAATCATCAGTAAACATCTCCATTGCAGACAGATTGCCGAAACTTACCGAGATCAAGATGAACGTAAAAGTATGTTTCAAAATGCTTGTTGTAAACAATCTGCCCTTGTCCAACACCCCACATGACAGCTGTTTCGCAGTTACATTCAGTAAGCGGCTCGCTCTTCCATCCTTGTTCTCTTCCCCACCAATACTCATATTTCTCGAGGTCAAACGCGTCAATGGCAGGCACTCGAGCCATGTATACATACTTATTATCCGGGAACTCTGTGATGCTGTTGGGTGGATTGCCAAGGATGTAGATGTATTCGCTGTTGACGTCTCGATAGGTTGCTACGTCTCCATATTTTGGCAGCTCATCTCCGTTCCACCAGATGCCTTGGTCACCAAATCGGTCTGTGACTGTGGGGACGTCGTCGACTAATTCAATCTTGGCTACCCCGGCGCCTTTATAGTGTTCGTTGTCATTCTGATTTGAGTCAGTGAAGTCCAGCCTGGTGGTAATTCTCACTCACAACAAGGTAATAAAGAACACCAGTTGCAGTATCGGGATTTGTCTCAACGATTCCGGTGCCCCCAAATCCAAAAGTGTTGGTTTCTCCCCACTCTTCGTTGAATGGAATAAGCTGCAGTTGGTGCGGAACGGGCTCATCATCATTGAGATGCAAGTCTTCAACAACTAATGGGTCATCAGTTAAAGCCGATACAGCATTCCTGACCATTCCATGAAAACCATCAGTGTCTTCTGATGGGTCGGTAACGCCAGGGGCGCACCATAGTACATCGCCGTACACAGCATACCATTTCCCTCCGAGCTGACCAGTGAAGCCTAGGTCACGACGGCTGGCGCTGTTACTAGATGATTGAGTTCCAAGAAATTCAACAATGAAATCGCCGATAGGATTTTCTCCTTCTGGCTGAGTGTTGTCGACGACCATGATGAATTGTAAGTGGGTGGTGCAAGCTTATGACGGCGCTTCAACTCTAGTTCAGATGGTCATGTATCCCTTCCTAAATCCTTCTTAAGATATTACGACAACTCTTTTACCAAAGAGGGGCTCACCCGACGTGTTTACTGCCGAGGCCCATGTGCAAATGAAAATTCATGATCAACTGAGGGGAATTCACATGCATTATGGAATCCTGGTATGAATGTTGCAGGATCAAGGCACAGAACAATACCCTATACAACTCTGAAAGGGATCACATACTTGGAGATGATAAGATAAGATAAGATAGAATACCAAGATAAGATAAGACCTATTCTTCGATCTTCAATATAGCAGATCACTTGTCATAATCGGTGGCAAGCTAAAAAGTCTGACTTTTTCCATCTCCATTTTTCCATCATTCTAGACAGGAAAAGCGGATTCAAGAATCACTACAAAATTAGTCACGCGACCAAGATTATATTAGCAACACATTGAGGCATATCAATACTAAAGACTGAACTCTTATCCCTTCGTTGTTACTGTCATTGCCGGGATTAAGTCAACGGCTTGGATAAGGGTCCTACTACTGTCCGTCAAACAATAGTAATCTCTCATCCATGCACCGACCAACCCGCAAAATTGTCAAAGACCCAATCATTCACATTCATGTTAGGTAATGCCCCGTGGGATACTCTCACCGGCTCGGCGGTACTCGGCGTGGAACTGGAACAAGACTTATCCATCATCTGGAGAGAACAAAACATGTAATTATTCGTTTCTCTTGATCAAGTTGAATCATTTTGTCAAAAAACCAAGAGACGTTTTCGTGGCAATCACGAAACATATGCAAGACAGGACCCCTGGTCAATCAACTACACCAGAAACATGTCAGATATCACAGCGATCTGCATCGTACCAAGCCTCTGGTTTGCCGGACCGCTGCAGGTACAACCTTGATTATGGGTCCTAGCTCTTACAATACCCATCTATAACCCCTTTTAGTTTGGTTTCAACTGTGACGGGACAGGTTGAGCTACGAGTTTTCGTGAGCACGCAATCGCACGCAATGGCAATGGCATTTCTGCACAGGTCAATTCATGTAGACGTAGAATAGATAAATACCAAGGCACCCCGAGAACCGTTGATGGACATTTGACCTAGACAGTGATCCATCTCGAATTCAGCGTCTCAGCCCCATCACAATATGGCGTCCTCACGCGATGCATCCCTCGACGCCCCAGAGGCAGGAGTCGCTGCTCCTCAGGGAAAGCCCTCATTCTTCCGCTCGATCCCCTTCCAGATCGCCATCGCATGCGGTGTCTCATTCACTGCCCCGGGCATGTGGGATGCCCTCGGTGGTCTAGGCGCTGGAGGAGCTGCTGAGCCTTACGCTGTGTCTGCAGCTAATGCGCTGGTCTACGGACTTTTCGCTGCTGTTTGCATTTTGGCCGGCGCCATCAACAACAGAATCGGACTGCGCTACGGTCTTGCGCTCGGAGCCATTGGATACCCGATCTACGGAGCTGGCCTTTACACCAACAACGTTGCGCCCAAGACATGGTTTTTGTTGTTTGGAAGTGCACTTTGTGGTATCTCTGCTGGTTTCTTCTGGGCGGCTGAAGCGGCCATTATCATCGGATATCCCAGTCCCGAAGATCGTGCTTTCTACCTTGGTAAGTGTTTCATTAGTTTAACCTCGTCATGTAGTCATGGACTGACTGTCCTGTAGCTATCTGGCAATCCGCCAAAGCCGCTGGCCCCATTGTTGGAGGTGCCATCAACCTTGGCCTCAACGCCCAGTCTTCTAGCAAAGGCTCCGTCAGCTCCGCAACGTACATCGTCTTCATTGTGATTATGTGTCTTGGCCTCCCAATCGCCCTTTTTCTCAGCCCCGCCGAAAAGGTCCAGCGAAAAGACCGAACCCTCATCGTCGTGCAGAAGCAGTCTAGCTGGGCCTCCGAGTTCAAAGCAGTCTTCTCGCTGCTTCTCACCAAGCGCATGCTTCTTTTGATTCCCGCCTTCTTCATCAGCTACTTCTACAACGGTTTCATGAGCACCTGGTTGACGACCTACTTCACCGTTCGATCGCGCGCCTTTTCCTCCTTCTTCACCAACTTTTCCGGAATCATCAGCTCGTTCCTTATTGCGAGCTTGTTGGATCGTCAGTCGATTTTCATCAAGACACGAGCTCGAATCGCTTTCTTGTCCATCATCACCATCCTCACTGGTACCTGGATCTGGGCAACGATTCTTCAGAAGCAGTTCTACGATGCTGCCGAGCCCCCCGTCTTTGACTGGTTCAAGGGCGGTTTCGGCAAGTCTTATGCTCTGATCTTCTTCTGGCAGTTTGGCGGTCAAGCCTTCCAGCAGTTCCTCTACTGGCTTGTCGGACAGTACACTACCGATATCTCGTCTTTGTCTTACCACTGCGGTATTCTCCGTGGATTTGAGGCTCTGGGACAAACTGTTGCTTGGGCGTAAGTATTTCGTTACACAATTGATGATTGATCAAATAGCTAATAGCGAAACAGGATGCAATCTGAAGGTAACGCCAACCACTTTGTCAGCATCGGTCTCAACTTCGGCATCACCCTTCTCTGTGTCATTCCCACCTGGATTGTTTTGTCTGGATTGGAACACAGTCACGAGGTCAAGGTTACCGCGGCTCCTGAGCTATCAGCTAAGGAGCAGGAGATCAACTCTCCAGACGCAAAGCCTCTTTATGAGTAGAATTTGTTTTTTCTAAAAGCCTGTTTATCTTATTCAACCAACTAGTGATACCCCATAATTCAACATTGTTCAATACACCTTTTCTATCCAAGAAACTCTATGATGATTGGTGATTAAAAGATGCTAATCTAGTTCTGGGTCCTGTATTTGATCTTGATCTTGACCTCGATCGTACCATTGCCACTGGGGGTAAAGTGACTGGCAGCGAAGCACACCGTTCAACGTTGGGCACAGACACTTCGCTTGTTCGAAAACTACTGGCTCGTGATCTGGTAGAGCCAACCTCTTCCTCATGATCCTGATGAAGGTCCCTCTCCCTCTCAACCCCAGACACACGCTCATTACGGTATCTCTCTCCAGGTATCATTGGAACGTCAACATGACCCGGTTCTCGAACTTTGGGTTCCGTGATGAAATCATGAGGTGGTGTCCCGATTATCTCGCCGAACCGGAAAAATGCGTTCTCTATCTTTTGTCTGTAAGGATTTCTTGGTGGTGATTCTACCATATGATGTCCCTCCATTGATGGTTCCCGGTGCTGTAGAGAGACTGATGACCGATAACGGTTCAGGTCTAAATTTGGGGAAAGCTGACTGCTTATTATCGTTGGATTCGATTGTGTGACAGTAATACTGGGACCAGCTTGAGGGCTGTCCAATGACGACACACTGTCTTGATGCGAAAGTCGACTATGCTGTACACTGTTGTCGATATGACAATGAGGACAGTTGCACTGATGGGGAGTATATGGATCGCCTGCTTCTTCTGCATGCCGTGCAAGTAGCAGATACAGGGATCCGATCATGGCCATCGCAGTTCCTGTGACCGGAGCCCATTGCCCTAGAAAATATGAGCCTATAGAGCAACAAATTGATTCACGTCTAACTTACCAATGTTGGCCATGGGTTCTGTTTGGTAATCCACCTGAGGACTGAAGAAGTTAATTTCGCCCACAATCAGAATCGCCAACCCAGCACCTCCAAAGACAGGAACAGCCAAGATCCTCAAGAAGAAGCCAATCGTATCATTGACCTTTTTCATGACGCCCTTGTTAGCGCCTCCATCCTCCTCACTCACAGCATCCTCTTCTTGTTGCCGTCCAAATCTTCGTCGCCAGTTTATCTCAAGCACTCTGTCCCACATAGAAACAAGACAAAGCACGGCGTGCACGCAGCATCCAGCCGCGAGGAGTGTTGCAGCGCCGAAAGTGAGTGTATGCGGAGCAGGGATGACGTATATGTTGTTAGCTGATCCGCCTCTCATGGGCGATCTAGGGCCGTCCTGAGTAGAGCAGATAAGGCCACAGTTGTTACCTTCGATGTAGGTGAAGTTTGAGGCGACATTTGAAACAGGATTTCCTGAGGCGTCTGACGTGCAGTCGTGGGTTTCTATGCGGTAAAATTCGATAGTCATGCTTAAGAGGCCTGAGAATGGTCAGAGGAAAGCATTCAACGGTTAACGCCAACATACCGATCAACAGTAGAAATGTCCACAAGAAGATTGTATTTCTGCCTGGGTCGTTGAAATATGTCTTTGACATCATGACCGTCACTGGAGCGGCAAGAATGCCAATTGCGCATAGCTGAAAGGCTCCGTAGATGTCCATGTCGACAGCATCTGAACTTGTCAGTCTTCTGTTATCTCTTTATCTTTGGATTGTGTCTTACTTGGATTATGCATCGCTGTCAAAACGATGCCATGAATTGCAGCAACAGCTGGCAGTACCAGAGCTGCAGCCAAGCAAGGGTTCACCAGCCACTCTTCCCTTCGCGCGACAAGGCACGCCGCAATAAGTACATAGTATCTGTGAATCGCATCAGCTTTTGTCTCAGATTAAACTCTTTAGGCTACTCACAAGACTCGAGTCCCAGTACCATATTGTCCAGAAACCGGCCAGGCACAAATAACCTGTAATGGATCGCTAGTCTCGTTTACAGCCTTTAGCGCTGCAACTCCAAGCCCCGTCACAGCCCTGGCATCGACAAAGACAGAAGAAACCGCAGGCATATCGCTCTCAAAAGCATGATTCTGGCAGGGCAGACATTGAATACACGGCAAACATAATGTGGGGGAGGCTTCATTGCTTATGTATGGGGTAATGTAATTGAGGCGCATGTAGAATAACTACATAGGGAATAAGACGGATCGCCTCACATAAGATATGCTGCAGAACGTCACCGGTTTCCCAGCAATGGTCAATGTTCTCGTAGGCATCTGCTTTCGACTGGTCTCTATCGTTTGGTGTGCCTCAGCTGACTGCTCAGCCACCTGTTCATCGCCTAGCAATCGGGCGAGAGCTAGACTAAGCCCAACCTGGGGGAAGGGAAGACAACTAAGCGAAGCTTGATGGTGATAGGTTGACAAAGTCTCAGTCAGCTATTCTTGCTTTCGGGCTGCATACCAAAACTGAATGATCACCGCTTAGGCATCAGTAAATTGTACCCATGTCATCTCTGAACATTCTTCTAGAAGACTTGATCTTTTTCTTTCTTCTTGGCTGGATGATTTAATCCTTGTTAGAGAGACATCGCACCACAGAATCTCGTCGAAACGTTTCTCCTTTCGGCGCTTTTGTCTCGTTTGTAATGACGCTACGAGAAAACATGTCATCAACTATTGGACTATTCTCATGAACAGCCGAGAAAGATTACGTTTCCCCACTCAAGATACGACCCACTAAACTGTCGGTTGGGCCGTTAGCAGGTTTTCCTCCCTTTTTCCTCCCTCTCTCATTGCGTGCCAATTTAATGTGAGGCTGTCTGCCACTTCTTTACAAGAAAGGGCACCCTTTTACAAGAAACATCCGCTATGGCTGGTGTTGATACCAGCGAGATCCGCCAATGGCGATCAATAGTTACATTGATCGCTTTCATACTTGCTAGTATGTGCTGTCACTCACCATCATTGCGTACACAATGTGCAACAGATCATATATCACTAACAATCGTGTTGGATAGATATCCTTGTCTTATGGCCCTTTCATATCCCTGTCTATGTCCCGAAATCTCTTGTTGACATAACATGGCGATGTTTTGTTGACCTCCGCATCATACCAGCAAGTACTCACCATGCCATTCTTCACAACAAAGAGCGCTGCTCAAAGAACTTTGTGCGCTTCAATTTTCCTGTCAATTTCATCACTGCGCCTTTAATTGCAGATCTTTTTCTGTTGGCTATCTCTGCCATCGGACGCAAAGAGGTACACGATGGAACTATTGGCGCAAACCATATTAATCCTATAGACATTATGGCCTTCTTTATTACTCTGGCTTACATTGCCATATCCATCGATGCATCGGGTATTATTCGATGGCTGGCTTTCAAAGTCTTGCTCTGGGGTGGTAAAGTTGGTCATCGACTTTTCTTTTACCTCTACGCCTTCTTTTTCCTCCTTGGAAGCTTCATCGGAAATGATCCCATCATTCTCTCGGGAACAGCTTTCCTCGCATACATGACTCGAGTTTCCAAAAACATTTCCAGCCCGAGAGCTTGGATCTTTACACAGTTCGCCGTCGCCAATATTGCTTCGGCAATCCTCGTTTCCTCAAACCCAACGAATCTTGTCTTGGCTGGCGCATTCAATATCAAATTCATCGTCTACACAGCAAATATGATCGTTCCAGTCGTGGTCACTGTAATCGTTCTCTTCCCTTTCCTCCTTTATGTCGTCTTTGCCGACGAAAAGCTCATCCCCTCCGAGATCGAGATGCATACCCTGCCTCAAGCAGCGAGAGAAAAGGAACCGGTCAATCCCAACATTCCTTACGTGCAGCATGAAGCTGAGGAGGCAGCAGACTCTGGAGAAGGGCGACAAGAAATGACTCTGTCACTGGCCAACATCATGAACCCTTTCCTGGACCGCAAAGGCGCGGCATTTGGCGCTCTCATCATGTCCGCTACACTCATTACAGTCCTGGCCATCAATGCTGCGAGTCCGGCCACTGGTGAGATTCCGGTGTTTTATGTGACTGTTCCAGCGGCCTTTGTGATGTTTTGCTGGGATGTGGGATCTGGGTGGATTCATCGCCACGAGACGCGTAACACAGCTGCCAAGTACAAAAAGGAAATGGAGGAAGCACGGGCTGAGAGAGCTCGCGAAAGGACTTTGGTTTCGCAAGATGATTCTGAGCCGAAGTTGGATGCCATAACTGGCGCGTCTCATAGCCACTCAGGAATGGATCGAGGTGAAACCACAGACGATGGGCAAACACAGAGCATCGCCCTGGATAATCTACCAAGCACCAACGATCACTCTAATATTCCCAAAGTGGTGGTGTCAAATACTGCAGGAAACAGCCCAGTGATCATATCAGGATCAATGCCACAATCGCCTGCTCAAAATCCCAATCCCTCTCCGAGCGACGGAGATACTCTTCGAACCCAGACAATGCCCACATTGCCCTCTCCACAGATGGAATCAGAGAAGTTAGAAGCTGGTAATGCCCGTCAAGTATCGGAACAACCAACTGATCGATCGAACTTGGTGTTCAAGTCACGAGAGGCATATGAGTGGCTGCAAGAGACTTTTCCTACGGTCATGGCGGTGGTTGGTCATCTTCCATTCGCTTTGGTGCCCTTCGCGTTTGCCATGTTTGTTCTCGTTCAAGCTCTCGTCAGCACAGGCTGGGTCAACGTCTTCGCTTGGGGGTGGTACCACTGGTCCAAGAGGACGGGTACCATCGGAAGTATTGGCGGTATGGCCTTTCTCTCGGTCGTTTTGTCGAATGTAAGTTCTTATGCCGAAGCAAATGTTCTGTGTCATTCTAACCGTTTTGGAGTTCTCGGGTACCAACATCGGCACCACGATTCTTCTGTCACGTATCATTCAAGCCTGGAAGGAAATAAATTGCGAAGTCGATACCAGTCTAATTACCGATCGGACTTACTGGGCGACAATTTACAGCATGGCTCTTGGAGTCAACTATGGTGCATTCAGCACAGCTTTTAGCGCATCGCTGGCTGGTCTTCTTTGGAGAGATATCCTCGCCCGAAAGCATATCCATGTGAAAAGCCACGAATTTGCAAGGGTGAATTTCCCTATTATTGCTATCTCTATGGCAGTGGGATGTCTAGTTTTGGTGGGAGAAGTGTATATCGTGAGGGATAATTCTCCATATTCCTCGTGGGAAGAGGCTTGTCCGAACCGCTGAGGTCCTGAATGGTTCGATATGGATGTAACTCACATGTATACGGCTGAATAAGCTAGGCTTGTGGTTTGATGCAGAGAAGGCTATTCTACTTCTGGTACCAACTCCACACTTCAACTGCTGGTAAGCTTGAGACTATGTCCTTAGCAGGCTGTCTGCATGGGAACAGACCGTATCGAATGGACAAGGGCCTGAGGTCAGGCTGCTCTATAGATAGATCATAATAGACTTTACTTTCCATGTTGATTTATCTGCCGTATAACACTAGCCTCTGTGATGTTGTGGAAGCGATGGTACATAATTCTATAAGATGTAATTGTTTTGATAAGCTCCCCCTCTGTTATCCCTCTGAGCTGCCTCTCTCAACTTGTCCTGTATGACAGTAATTGTTTTGACTTGTGAGAAATTGAGCGACAAGTCTAGTCGTATCTACTATTCTGTGACTTGCCTACATTGGATCATTGTCTCACGCTATGTCGCACTCAGGTCCGATTATATGTTCGAAACTGTCCAGTACGTGATCAAAATCGCGCATAACGTTATTGTGCAGCATCATCCAACCTGGTTCAATCAGGACTGTCTTGACATAGAACTTGTTTTGCTTCCAAGACTGCATGATAAAGACGACGGAACGAAGCTATACAGAAACTAAACAAAAGGTCTTTAACAAATGACTAGGACCAGACGATCAATACCGTCTGATACTATCCGAGCGCCATGCCACTAAGAACGGATAAGGCATGATCTGCAGGGGTATCCGCATTATGAAATTTGAGCTTGCCATTACGCTTATCGCAAGCGCCCTCTAAACCAATAGAATCTCAAAGAGTCTCTCTACCAAGTGATTCACATGGTAAAATAATCCAATAGTCCCTCTGATAACAACAACGGATAGATCCTCGACCTCAGCTGCTTCCTCCCCTCGAATGCCGAGTCCCGTTCCAACTGCCTGTACAGGCCTTAGCAATGCCGAACTCCGGACATAATCGGCGGAGACATCCATTATTGGTAGGTACTTAAACGGAGCAAACACCCAATATTTACTAGACGTTTTATCATGTGTCGAATACAAGGCTGTAAGGGACCCTTTGTTAAACCAGAGTGGAGGTGGATCTGCCACGAGGAGCCAAGCAGATGCCAAGGACGGGAGGCTGCATTGACAGATCAAGCCAAGGCTTTAGAAGCAGCAGTTATTGTATGGCTGCATAGTCCGAGCCGCATCAGATTGATCTTCTCTTCTCGGAAGGTAGACCGGATAGTCGAAGCCGATTGAGGTGGTAGCGAAATCAATGAAGCATCACGCAATGAGGATATCAACAGGTTATCGTGATCATGACCGTCCCGTATGGCTTTCAAGATGTATAAAGACCCTATCCAGGCCGTCTAATTCAAACTCGAATCATCAGCATCATTCACCTTCTCTCTATATCATCTCTATACCCTCAATATCATCATCACGATGCCTTCCCTCAACGCTCTCCTCACCGCCTCCTTGGCCTTTGCTTCAATTGCTCTTGGCGCACCCGCAGTCCAAGACAAGCAGTTTTCTGTTGAACAAGTCAAGAACCCCAAGTTCATCAAGAACGGTCCTCTAGCCCTTGCCCACGTCTACTCCAAGTATGGCGTTCCCCTCCCCAAGGGCCTCGAGAAGGCTGTCAAGGCTGTCAAGTCCTCTCACACCAAGCGTCAGAGTGGCAGCGGCACTGTCATCACCACTCCTGCTGATGAGGATATCGAGTGGTTGACTCCCGTCCAGATTGGTACTCCTGCTCAGACTCTGAACTTGGACTTTGACACAGGTTCTTCGGATCTTTGGGTCTTCAGCACAGAGACTACTGGAAGCAGTGGTCATGATGAGTATAACCCTGCCAAGAGCAGCACTGCTAAGAAGCTCTCTGGTGCTACTTGGTCCATCAGCTACGGTGACGGAAGCACCTCATCTGGAGATGTCTACAAGGACAAGGTCTCCGTTGGTGGCCTGGCTGTCAGCTCGCAGGCTGTTGAGTCTGCTCAGCGTGTCTCTGACGAGTTTGAGCAAGAGACCGGTCTCGATGGTCTTCTTGGTCTGGGATTCAGCTCCATCAACACCGTCAAGCCTACTAAGCAGAAGACCTTCTTCGACAATGCTATCTCTACTCTCAAGTCCCCTGTCTTCACTGCCGATCTGAAGCACCAGCAGCCCGGAACTTATAACTTTGGCTACATCGACAGCTCTGCTTATACCGGCAAGATCGGCTATGCTCCAATCGATCCCTCTAACGGCTGGTGGGAGTTCACATCCTCTGGATACGCTGTTGGGTCAGCCGCTCTCAACCGTAGTCCCATCACTGGTATTGCGGACACCGGCACTACCCTTCTACTTCTCCCTGACGCCGTCAACTCGGCCTACTATGCCAAGGTGAGCGGTGCTCGCTACAGCTCTAGCTACGGCGGATACGTCTTTAGCTGCTCCGCCACTCTGCCCAACTTCAGCTTCGCTGTTGGTGGTGTGACTATCACCATCCCTGGATCTTATATCAACTATGCTCCTGTGCAGGAGGGTTCCTCTACCTGCCTCGGTGGTATCCAGCCTAGTGATGATATTGGCATCAACATCTTTGGAGATATTGCACTCAAGGCTGCTTTTGTTGTCTTTGATGGTGGTAACCAGCAGGTTGGTTGGGCTAAGAAGGCTCTGTGAGAGTGGATGAACTGGTTATCTTTCGTGCTTCTATTGTATATACATTCACCTTGTCTATAAGTTGGATCTCCATATCGCCATAGATATATATATTGCTTTTTTCTAATCCTGAGTCCACTCTTAGCTGAATCAGCTATCAAAAACCGGAACTTGAAACTATATGTATCAGAACCGTTATCTGTGTTTCTTTTTAATTGACTACTGTTGTGATTACGCTTGCTACTAAGAAGATCAGGTAACATATGGAGTTGGATGCCCAGAATAGCGACAGTTATAGTTTGAAGGGATCTGCTAGTCTTCTTTCGATGTCATGATTTATACAGCTAGAAGCAAAAGATTCAATTGAGTGTGTCAGATAGTGGCAGTTTCATGGGTGCGAGAAATGCGTTTTCGGCGTTGCGGAATCGGTTTTCAGTAAGTCCGACAACCATAAGTCCGACACTAGGAACTTAAAAGCAAGACGACCGTACAGAAACACGATCGCAACTTTCGATAGAGCTCATCTCACTTCAATTACAGATATGACAACTATCTTGGTCACTGGCGCAAATCGCGGAATTGGTTACGCCATTGTGCAGGCCATTGGTGTACGCTTTCCATCATCGACCATCATTCTTGGATGTCGCGAGGAGAACGCAGCGAAAGAAGCTATCGACTCGTTGTATAGTGGAGGCGTGAGTGCCCAACTATATTATGTTCAGCTCGACATAGAAAATGATGGCTCTATAGAGGCAGCTGTGGCATCAATTAGCCATAAACATGGGAAATTGGATGGTATGCCCCCCGGTGGTGTTATTGAGTTCAAATACTAATTGCAATAGTGCTGATAAATAACGCTGGCAAGGTTGAGAGGAGGGCATCGAACAGTCTGACAGACATACGAGCAGCATCCAATTCGTGCTACAATAACCTAATCACGTCGAATGTAGTAGTTACACACGCCTTCGATAGTCTACTCAGGAAGAGTTCATGGCCACGAGTGATCATGGTATCAAGTGCGCGAGGCAGCATTACTAGGACAGCGAGAAATGAGGTTTGTAATACTGGTTCGTCACATCATAGATATTGACCTTTTTTCTAGCTTCCACCTGCTGCCAACATCGACTATTGTATCTCCAAAGCTGGACTCAACATGCTCGTGTTACAACTCCAAGCCGCTGAGAACCAGAAAGGAGCCGAAGCGAAGATAACATACTGGGCTGTAAGCCCCGGACACTGCAAAACAGCTTTCAATGGTTATAGGGGTAAGAAAGATCCTCTCGAAGGGGCAGAGTCTGTAGTGAGGTTGCTTCAACTACCTAAGAACGAGAGCGAACCTGGGACGTTCTGGGAGTGTGAGACTGATGGCTTTCAACAAGTGCCATGGTAGATCCATCTCTGTCATAAATGAGGACTGCGCAATTGTTCTTCAGTATACTACTTAGTATAGAGAATAACGAAATTCACTGCCCTTGAATTCTCATATCTTCCAGAACGACATATCACGCATGTCTTTCACTCATTATACCTCAATGAAGACATAGATATGGGAGACTAGACTAAAGACCTGTACAGAACTTGGCAGAATAAGATTGATATCACAAGAAATGAAAGAAAACCGTGGTTGTATTTATGCGGACCCCCTGTCTCTTGATACAACTGGCTCTGGCTAAATGACACCACTGAGGTAAATTGACGGTAATCTATCGATTCAAAGCATCAGATTCCAATGCAAGCTGTGACTTGAAAACGATCTAATACGCTGAACCCGGTATGCCCAATGTCCACGTATCCTGACCGCTCTAGACAAGACTGAGTTTCTTCAGACGGTCTACAGTTTCCCGGTCCAGAGTAATCCTTTCGCCGTTCTCATCACGAGCTACACGATAGTAGGGGCAAGTACCCAATCTGCATACAAAATGCAACCCGCCCGGCGATTGACTATCCCTACCAGCCACTTGAGCTTTGCTCGACTCGCCACAGCGACATGGCGGGTTTCTTGTGTCGTTGCCTCTACTATCTGAAAAACAGAGGAATTTACCACATCTAGTGCCAGTGCATGTATAATACGGGCGACCTGCATTCCCGTTCCGGTTTGAAGCTTTCGTGAAACAGAGCTTGCTGGGACTGTGGCATCGGTAGCAATCCGGAGGGGATTCTGGTGCAGGCGCAAGAGAAAATTCCGAAAGGTCAGTAGACGTATAATCCTATTGACGTTATTAACAGCTCAAGGGAAACACACTACCCATTCTAGTGGGATCCGACCAACATACCATGATTGGATAACGATAGGCCGTAGTTAGTTGATTTCGTATCTTGACTATGACTCAGGGTTCTCGAGCATCAAAAGTTTGAGTTTTACAAATCATATGTGTATCTGGTTGAAGGTTTTTATAACACAAGTTATCACATTGAATACCTAGTCGTAAACGCAAGGCTTTGTGTAGCAATGCCATACGTGAACAAAAGCCTCGCCTCATACGGCTGGAACAAAAAACTACAAAGCAGCTCTTTACTACAGATTGCACTACAATGACATATGCAAAATAGAAGCTGATCACTAGTGTCCTTTTTGTTTTGTCTTGGAGATTGGACGCCTATCCTGCCAGTCCCTTTCCTTTGTTTCACATTATCTGGACAGGCCTTTCATCTTTCATATTCCTTTGTCTCCTTAGACACGATGACTCACGAAATAACAATAATTCAGACTTTGACGTTTTTCGCCTTGATTTATCCACGGAGTATTTATGCAATTCTAAACGTATCAGACAGAGACTTCCATTGCAGGGGCAGTTTAAATTGAGCTGTGGAAGAACATGGGTTCCAGAGAAATACGTCTTTAGTGGAACATAATTCAATTTCCTATCATCACAGTCTATCTATCCAAGTATGTATAATATCTAGACAAGCAAATGACACTCAAGCTTAAGCAACTCCATCCAAGACTTAAACGCGAGCAGCAATCCATTGAGCAGCAGCAGGAGCATCTTGCTGGTACTGGCTGTGTGCGGGGGTAATAATAATGCCACCAGTGCAAATGTTGTCTCCCGAGCGGCAGTAGACGCGAGTGCGGGATGAGGGGATGGTTCCGAAAGCCTCGTTCTGCTTGGGGTCACCAAAGGTCACAGCTGTACATATATCGCATTAGTTAAGGAGTCTCAGATAAAGAGTACAAGTACTAACCAGCAGTGACTCGGTTGGCAACGGACGCAGACAGCATACCGGCAGCGTTGTGCACGAGCTGGGCACCTTGACTGTAGCCACTGATGATGATTTTGGTGCTGGGGCACTGACTGGCGGCCTATAGTTTATTCTTTTGTCAGTATCTGGATTCAATGTTGGTATGATTTATTCTCTTGTAGACATACCCTGGAAATTAGAGTAGCCATAGTTCTACTTCCGGCAGCGTCACCTCCGGCAAGAAATCCAGCAACATTTGCGGGATAAGTGACACCCTGCACAGCTAGGTTGTTCAAGCCAATGCGAGAGGCAAGGTTGTTGAATAGAACGGGCCCAACGGCGGCCGGGTCTCCAACATTGCCAGCTTGGGTAGTTCCTCGAGCATAAATCATTGTGACAGGACGGCAAGGTGTCCCATCTGTCAGTTGATTGTAGGTGCTAGAGCTAAACTGTCTGGCCTGGAGAGAGCCGCTCTCGGAAGCTTGGCCGTTCAGGTGGTTCTCAAAGTATGCTTCGAGTTCGGCGAGAGGGAAGTCATCGTCAAACTCTACAGCCTCGACCTTGGTATCTTCTGCCACGGGGGCGGCATAGGCGATAGCTGCCAGAGCGAGCAGGACTTGAGTGGGCTTCATGGTCAAGAAGTGTGGTGAGAACAGGCTATTGTTGGTCTGGCTTGGCTTGGCTTGGTAGTCGAGAGCAGATAGCCAACAGATGACATGCCCAGCTTCTTATACTTTTGCTCTCAACGTTATCGTGAGAACATCGCCGATGACGATCCCAAAGACTATCTACAGTATTACACACCAGACTGTATGGCAGTCACACACATTATTAAACAACCTTCTCTTTCAAGCGATTCAATCCGCTCTTGCAGTATCACTTACATCGTCGACTTCGTCACGAGTCACCAATGCAGGTCACAATGCGACACACGTGGACGAAAGTCTTGGCCTTGAGCTTGAGTACTCAAATCCCACCTCTAGAATACACACTCCATGCAAGAAGATAGTGACTATCTGCCGGAGGCTTGTCATTCCGATCGATGCATAGATTCAGAGTTTGGTAACCGACCTGCTTAAATAGGCGATGATCTCACCAGGGGTCAGGGGCTGATCAAGTTTAAATCTGTTTTCCCCACCTGCGCCAAGGTTCGCTTCCAGTCACCTGCCCGTTCCAGTAATTGTGGCCTGGACTGTACTGGAAGTACCGAGGAATACTCGGAGGGTTATGTTCCTTTCCCCAGATTATGAGAAATCCCCGAGTCTAGGATTGGATCTAGGATATGGTATAGTGCCGGAATGTCGATAGAGAATTTCATCAAACTTGTTTTGATGCGATCAGAGTATAAGAGACATGTGTCTGTATAGCTAATTCTCTTTTGCCCGTTCAGGTGTGTTATATAATACAGGCACAGATATGGCGTCTCATAAATAGGACTCTTCTGCAATTGTTACCACTATGAATGGATTTAATGGAAGAGCTCATGTGAAAGTACCCATGTAGGAGGACGTGTTTCATTAAACCATCTAACAGATGCAAACCCTCGACCCGTATATAGCAATGTTCAAAATGAATAACAAACAACAAGTAAAAACATTAATCCTGAAGAACTATTACTTATGGACAGCACTTCAATTCGAAGGGCTGGGTTATTCTACTATGAACTTTTTGCATATATTACCCTGTAGACATTAACTTGTCTCTATCACCAAGATTATGTACACCAAAAAAGCAAGGGCCTTGCAACTAGCGCTCTTTAGTAACACTATTGAGTAACCACTGATGAAGCAAAAAGAGGGTACAACAGCGGGATTAAACCGCCTAAGATGGACGAACAGGGAATCGAACCCTGGACCACTCCCAGATCATTCGAATGAATGATGCTAAGGGAGTATTATACCACTAAACCATTCGCCCGATTTGAGATGTGATTCACCATCACTAATTCTCATCATGTCAACAATACACGACCGGAAAATGAGCTTGAGGCCATTCAGGCAATACTTTAGTGGCACCTTGCATCTAACGACACGTGTTATACTCTAATTTTTCTTGAAATGTCGCCGTTTAGGTAGTTGGGTTTTCAGCGTGGTTTAAAATAGCAGTGAAAAATAGAAGAGTGGACAGGATAAGCCTGCGCCTCAGTCTTGGCAATCAGTTCAGCCATTGGATCAGTCTGTCTGTCTACAACAAGTTGAGCTGCGCCATGCGAAAATATGGTAGATTTTAACCACAGCAGCATTTTAAAGAGCACTCTCCATCTCGAGTCATATTAACTGAGAAAAGAGATGTCTATTTATCCCTCCCATACATATAACGGCAACTCATTCCCTATCGTTCATAAAACCCGACCGAGTAACATAATCAATTCCTGTCAAATTTCTCAATGTCTGATGAGGGTAGCCAGACAATGTCGGACCTCAAAGAGTTCAATCTCACAATGCCTATTCCACCTCGGCCCGCTACTGTATGTCGCAATAGTCTATTCTCCACGTGAAAGTATTAATCAATATGCTTTCCTAGCACTATGGCTTTATGTGCCAGTCTCTGCCCGGCGTTATCACTTCGTTTGGGATGATAGACTCTTATCTTCATCCTCTGACCCCCAAAACCCCTCTTTTTACCGCCTCACAGCAGAATTCTATTATCAAACGATTGCCAGTTTCAAATCATGATCGTTCAAAACCTGAAATTAGGCAATTCATCACAAACGATGATGCATCTTCCCTACAAAACCCTATTGTGGGGATATATAATCGACTTGTCGCGTCCGATAAATTCAGACTGCTGGAGATCCTCCCAGGTGTTTTCGATACTATTGAAGCCAAACTTCATGTTTGCAACCTAAAAGATAACGTGATGGCTTATGAAGCTCTATCATATACTTGGGGTAACGATGCAGCTTCTCACAATCCAGTCATCAGTATTGAAGCCAACGGTGGGCATCACATGACTACCATCTCACGGAATCTTCACTCTGCTTTGCTGGGGTTGCGACAGCGCGATTCATCAAGGCTGGTGTGGGCCGACGCAATCTGCATCAATCAAGAAGATACTGTTGAGAAAGGTGAACAGGTGAAGATGATGAAGACTATCTACAGTAACGCTTGTCGTGTTATCATCTGGCTCGGCGACGATTCTAACAGTCAGTCTAATAATCAAGCACTACTTGGAGATCCACCGCTAGGGTCAACAGCCTTCTCCAGTGTATGCTCAACAGTCAATGACTGGCTTACTCGGAATGGAATCAATGAGATCGAGGCCGCATACAATGAACTTTTGGATAACGGCAACTCCATAATCCACCACGACACAAGCAGACACAGGATCCATCCTCATAGTGGGGAATATCGTAACGAATACTATCGCCGCCGATTCGATATGTTGACGTTATACCAAAGAACATGGTTCACTCGTGTGTGGGTGATCCAGGAGGGCGTTCTTGCTCGAAGTGCCGTTGTACAGCTGGGACCGTACCAGATTGACTGGGAATGGATTGGGCTCGCCGCAGCTATCATGCTTCACAACCCAGTGATGAATATATACGGCCATGGACAGGAAACAATCCCAAGAGGAGTAACAAACGCATACATGATGTATCGCCTATCAACATCACAAAGCTGTCTCTCGCCACTCAAATTCACCTTCGCTCAACTCCTTCGGGTCACTCGGTCATTCGACTGCAAAGAAGACCGGGACAGAATCTACGGTCTGATAGGCATTCAAACCACAGACGGCTTGAACAGAAGGATCATCCCTGATTACTCCGATGGGACCACAATAGACAAGGTTTACCTGGACATAGCGTGGTTACTCTTGAAAAGTGAATCACCGCTCACGCTGCTTTCTTCAGCTACATTCTCCCCTTCTGAAGACCAATGCCAGCAAGGATCTTGGATCCCAAAATGGGGTCAGCATCAGCCATGGACCATTCTCCCAATTCACCCCCATCCACAATTTCGGTGCGCACTTGATCAACCAACAAGAGTTATTGGAAACGAACAGTCAACAAACCTAACAGTTGAAGGGGTAATCGTGAACCAGATCAAAAAAGTATGGGATACCAATGTTCCTGAACAGTGGCACTACAAGCCTGAGCACAAAGCTTTCAAGTTCCTCAAAAGACCTCGATGGAGTGACGAAGATTGGCAGAAGTGCGCTCTCAGCTTGTCTTGCGGTGGTGACGGGAGAGGCTATCCTGTGAACAACCCTAGCACCCATCTTGCTGACTTGGCAGCTGCAATCTTATCCGACAACAAGACCTGGCTCATATATAACCTCTTGGCGTTTGAGACCGTGGTGAAATCGAGGCCGGATGACGATATGACGCAAGAGGAGTTCCTTACCAACCTTGCCAAGGACGGGGACCACAGACGATTCCTTGCCTCCTTGTCGCCTTTGCGTCGCAATTACAAAGCGTTTGTGACCGAGTCGGATTTTTTTGGCATAGGCCCTGCACCTATGATGGAGGGAGATCTGTTATGCGTTTTATTTGGTGCGGCGGTTCCTTTCGTCCTCAGACCGGTTCAAGGCGGATACCAGCTCGTTGGAGAATGTTATGTCTTCGACTTGATGCATGGTGAGGTATTCGGAATGATTGATTCTGGGTGTCTTGGATCGTTGGCGTCTTCTTATATAACACTTGTCTGATGGAGCAGGGAATCTTGGACAGTGCCAACAAAAAAGAAAAAGAAGCTGCGCCTAGAGGGGCCGGTAATGCTATCATTGTACTGTAAGAAACGAAAAATCGTACTCCGAGTGCCAACACTCGTGGCCCAATGAAATATGCCATGTTCTTATTGAAACGCCGATACACGTCACTTTCTTGTCACTATACGTGTAACACCACAACAAAGGCAAACAGAAGCTATAAACCCCCACTCGCGTTATTGCTCACCTCGTCGAGTCCCATCTTACATAACGTCTCTTCAAATGGACCGCTCTCATGAAGACAAACTATATGATAGTCATGCTGATATTGATGTCTTCAATCAGAGCGTTGCCCAATGGCGGACGATTTTCTCACACGCGCAAAGTTTGACTGGAATCCCAGAGCAGAGTCTGGATTTGACAAGAGCCCTCGGCCACATCCCTCGATTACCCAACAAGATCCCCAGGAGTTTGAGATGGCTGGAGGGCTTTTCCACCTGGGGAGATTTTGATTGCTGCTGTCCAGTCAAAATCAAGCGAGAACATAAGCAGACAATCTCCTTGACAAAGTTCCATCCGACAAACTGTTCGATATCGACGTCGTCAAATTTTCGTATCTGGGAAGCCGATGCGAATAATGGCATCGCATTGCTGACCCTGGGCTGGGCGTACATCTTCAGTGCTAGTTTGGCAGAACGGCAAGGTCTATCCATGAGATATGGGCCTTTACTCGCATCACCCACTTCCTCGATAGTACTCGATCTCAGTTACGCTTCTCCTAAGGAGCGGAGATGGTGGAAATCTATTATAACACCTGGGACTGGTTGGTTTATCACGGGGTCAGTATTGACACCTTGGGCTGTCGCCATTGACGATCTAGACATCATGATCAGAGACAACGGCGAACAATGTCAGCAACCACCGACGTCACAAGAGGCAGCATGTTACCTTTCGAGGGTCTGTACTGCGTATAAACTGGGTTCTCAGTGCTCCGCGGCTCTTGCTGCAGCTATCGCCATCCCACTCCAAGCCAATGCGACACCTCTGGAAACAGCCGTGATTGAACTACCCAAGCCGTCGTTCAACGTTCACTACAGACACCCGGAACCGGTAAGGAGTGTTGCAGCCGATTTTCATCGAATCGGCTACTACATGACTTTAAGTCTGTGTCCATGGGTCTTGGGCCCTTCTCTTTGGAGTGTTTTTTGGAGCCCACATGTGCCATGCAACCACGCAGGAGCCTGGCTAGCGCCTATCATCGAGATTCTCGAGCCGATCATTCAAAACGATGACATGGAGTTGCTCGCCAAAATATTTTCTTTTAGCCCTTTCTCATCTTTGTGGCTAGGACTCGCGCTTTGTGGTCGAGGAGAAGTGATCACATCAATCTTACCGTCATTGGCACACTTACGAGATTATACCTTCTTCCGTCCTGATGTCGACGCCGCAGCTTGGACGGGTGTAGCTCAGTCCTTCCTGGATCTTGGTCTGTCTGGCCTTGCAACTGACGGTACCGTACCGAGGGCAGATGTATGGCGGATGCGTCACGACTTCGCACATCTCTACCAAGACGAGACGTTCTCTCACACTCCGCCGCATGGATGGCCCCCATTTGGAAGAATGAGAGGTGAAGATGTCCAAATTGAGGTTCGGGGCCACCTACCTTGCTCACACCGATGGAGATACATGTATTGGACTTGGTCATTTGATGGGAGCACCGATGTCGGTTTCTCTTCGAGGAGTATGCGAATTCAACATTCAGGTGGGGAATCTACAGATACTGGCGAAGAGAGCAATCTCTATATCAACAATCGAGAGCTGATATGCTCCATCTCTCAAGCCGCTACCGAGACTGTATTTCGCTGGGGGAGCGATCAAGTTGAAAGAGGATTTAGAGGACCCATCGTCACTCGCTGCTATGGACCCAACGAGCCAGTGGAGGACATGACGTGCCATGGACAGAAGGATTTAAGCCTCACTAGGGAGTGGCTCAAGGGCATCAAACAGTAGACATGCGCATGATAGTATGGTGTACTATGTTGTTTGCGAGAGGAAAATGCAAACCGCAGGTTTTATAATATGTGGTTTAACTCGATCTAAAAGATATCCTCGTTTATTCTGCTAAGCTGACTTCTGTTTTTCTTCTATCCAAAATATAAAAACAAGATATGACAGAGTTGTATCCTATCCTGTCAGAAGATCTATACATATCAGTTTCCATACCTAGGTTTTTCATAGTCCAAATCTATTTCCCGCGAGGAGGAGGCATTGAGAGCCCTACTCTTGCGGGGTCTTCTTTGGGGTCTCTGTCCAATTCTTTCTTTGACCGGGCAGTTGTGAGACCATATACAGCAATAATAAATAGAACCGAAGCACCAACAACACTGTGGGAATGGAATCAGTTAGATGATCGACATCCACTGACAAAAATTCGATATACTATGTACTCACACCATCATTGTGTTGTCCTTGGCATTCTTCCTAATTCTGAACTCTGCTGGGTCATCTCGTCCGATGGTAGCATATTGACGTGTCTGCTTGCGCAAAGGCATCATCGTCCTCGTCTGCTGCATTGGGCGAAAGGCTCGTAGACAAGCGATTCGGTTCAGCATAATGGAGTAAAATTAATTGGAAACTATATTGATAATAGTGGTGAGATAGATAATCTGGAATCCTTTGTTTCGCATCATGTTCATTTAAATACTTCTTAAGTGACCTGTCCTTGAGCAGATATGTCATAGTTATGACGCGAACGCTGGTTCAAGCCACCTGTACTAATTTCAGTGCGATGCGGTTGTTATGACAAGCTAAAACGGCCTGTATTGTCGGTCTATGACCTTGCGGTAAAGGTATCAATTCTCCCAGGTTGCTGACGTGTGATGACGTTCCGTAATCCGATTCAATCACTGGGCTACTGTACAAATATGCTTATGACATCAAGATCGGCCTGACATGTTCATAGTGAAAGGAAGATGTCCCAGGGATTGCGTTAATCACATGTTTGCTAATGCTTTAGAAGATGAGGTGAGTCTGTAATTATTTCACAGCCCAACTTAGGACGCCATTGCTCTTCAAGGTATTTTTGACAATTACGGCGCTTATGTTCATCGATTCTACATATCGCTAGTATGAATGTCAGACTGCTATGGAACATTTGGGCCGTCTCGCAGTCATTTCGCCAAGACAGAATATCGGTTCAAATTGGTCTAGTATGGAGGATAGATGTAGAGAAGAGACCAGTTACGGCGGAAGAAGAAGGGATCCGACTAGATAGCAGTTAAATCTCTAAAACGATAAAGTCACTTCAAAGTAGAGACGCCTATGGTGATCTGTACTTCCTCACACCAACCTAATTGCCGACTCTGCAACACTGTCAAACCAATCCAGTTTACATACCTGAAAGATTCCTATACGTTGGAATGTCGCATCATCTTTCTGACAGAGGATGAGCCCCTCCTCAAGTGTAAGTTGCAAGCACCAGACGTCGTCAATACTTTCTTCGTCAAAATCAAAAGTCCCTACCGCCATAAACATTGACATGTGTCGATTCAGGCTCCCTTCCTTCAGCTTCTTGTTTCCTAACACAACTGACGAACGTATAGTACATACTGGCCTCTGTTCTTTTCTAAGACAAGCAAGGAAGTCACTCGGCGGTGTTCTCGTGAGCACAATTGCTTGTTGAACTCTTCCCAGGAGCTGCAGCTCGCAAGATGGCATGTGCAATACGTCAGCTCCACAGTGAGAGTCTAGTGTCCAGCGGTCAGGCTGTTGTTGCTTCGGCCTCACTAATGGTGCTCCACTTTGGCTGTTTCTCTTCATTCTCCTCCGAAACTGTTGAAGTGTGAGAGGCATGACGCCACCTTGAATGGAAGCCCAAGACCAAGAAGGCGCCCTGATCACAGGGGCGGATGCGAAAATAGTTGGTAACGGTCTCGTCGCTGATCCAAAGTAGCGGCTGAATCTATAACCAGGCCTCCAAAGCAAACAACGAACAAGATCACACTCCCAGAGACCGGCTAGGTAGCGTGTCTGAAGGGCCCTAGAGATAGGCTCTGCGATGGAGGCAATGGCAGCGAAAATATCATGAGGGTTCGATAGTTGTCGTCTAGAGTAATCGACTACAATCTCGTCCCAATACTGCAACAGTCGATCCCGGGTCAATTGTGGATTTGCGTTACCAGTGTTCAGAAAGTTGTGTAATAAGACAGGTTTACTTCCCTCATGACTGCGGTCTTCCGAGTAACCGGAGCTTTGACACTGAAAAACAAGCTGCTGTTTGCCAAAGAATACTATCCGACGACTCAGTCTCTTCTCTTGACAGCACCAACCGCGAGTCTCAGTAAAACCGTTATCAGAAGATCTCAATAGACCTACAATAGCATTTCCTTCCGGGCCACTTCCAAGAGGAAACTCGCAACAGGGAGCAGGTTGTCTGTAAGTATTGGCGATGAAGGAGTTGCGAGCATCGCTTGATCTCCCTGCGGTAATAGTAAGGGTTGCATGGCCATACACCTTGGCCATGAGCTTTGATTCACGTTCCCAATCATCTTTATCGCCTTGGATTATACATAGTGCGTCGATCCAAATATATCGGATACCGAGCTGGCGGGCTAGAGCTATAGTATCGCGATGTGCAGCTACGAGGCGAGACTCGTCGATACCCCTCAGCATACCTTTCATCGTCTTATGATTGAGGGTGAATGTATCTTTGCCGGGTCCCCAGCAATAAGAAAGGGCAAGATACTTCTCCTTCAGACTCTGGCCAGTTACGACAAGTCGTGGAAGGTCTTCCTGTTTCCCGTTGCCAACTTCGATGACCCTAGTGGGCATTTCGTAGGTCGTATCTGCACCGCATGCTGGATGGGACTTTTTACATCTTTGGAAAAAACGCTGGATTAAGGTGAGATATGATTCAGGCTCATATTCTGTGGTGCAAATCCGTCCAGGTATTCGTGAACCTGACGCGGTTCCTTCTTTCCTTTTTAGCGTATTAGTGGTTTTTCTAATATTAGATATATGTCGTGTAGGCTGGATTTGTAGCGGAGAATTTGACTCATCACACCGAATTGAGTCTTCCAACCTGATACTATGAGATGCAAAGGCCCTTACCCGTAGACAGCTAGGGTTATGTAGTTAAGTCCATCGCTGCTTTCCTTTACAGAAGTAATAGGGTTATATCTTCCGCATGATACGATAATGCGCGGCTGGGTCAGAGTGGGACCGTAGTCTCTGAAGTGTATATAAATCCAGATACTCGGCTCAAACTTAGTAACTCCTTCCGGAACTTCGCCCTTGAGGACACATTCAATCTGAGACTCTGCCCATTCCCATTGGAAGCCTTTCCAACATAGATGACAAAAGTCGCAGCCGTCTTCAGCGTGTTTCTTGAGTGAGGCGAGGGTGGGGTGAAATTCTAGGTAGAAATGATCTTGATCAATAGTAAATTTCCGGCAGAATGCGCATCGAGGCATGGTATCTGGGTCGAGTGGTTTATGAGGAAGTAAAGATATGTTGCAGTGGAGAAGAAGATGAGCTGCCAAGTATGTCAGATTGTCGGTATTGTAAATGCATGGGAAGAGTTGTCGATGGTAGTCTTGCAGAGCAGGCTGACTGGATTGGCATTCGCATGATACATCACTCCGTCAGCAACGCCCAATAGCCCATCTCCTCTTATGACCTCAATATGCTTGTTGCCGATCTTTCTTAGCCTGGCTCATCATTTGAAGTAAGTGACCCATTAGATCATGGTCTATATAAAGAGAGTACACTGTAGCCGGGCGCAGCTTGAGATAACACATGAAATTACAAAAGCTGTAGCGCTCCAGGCAGCACTCGACTTGCTTTTGGTTGGCAGATTACTATTTGCTAACTGGTAGCTGGTAAAAATGAGGGATTTATTATACACGTGTCTGTAAGCTATAGCCCCAAGTTGAGGCGGGGTGCAGATTGCCTAACTGGGCATTTTTACAGGTAATGTCGGTTGATGTAACCTCAGTGCTTAATGCAAAATTCTTCAGTGTAGTTTTGTCTCTTATATCATGGTGGCCTACTTCGATTTATTAAAGATTCAGATTTCGACTTTGTCATCCTTATCTATAGCACGCTTAAACCGCCCAAGACCATATATTTTTTATCCAGTTCTTTTACACCATGGATATCGCTGGTCTGGCAGTCGGTATCGCGAGTCTCTACACAGCATGTCGGGAATGCTATAATTTCTTCACTACTGTCAATGCAGCAGAGAAAGAATCTTCGACTCACCTACGTGAGCTTGAAATTCAACAATCCATTCTCAAAGCCTGGGGCTTCCATTGGCAGATTCAGAATGAAAACGAAAGCAACACCGGATACTCCAATGATACTAGACGCAAGCAATCCAAACTTCATGCGTATCTTCTGAGCAACCGATTCAAGGCTGAAGGCGTCTTCAAAACTCTTTCTGCTCTTGCAGATACACTGTCCGACCAGAAGAAACTTACCAAACGTTATGGTATCCAGCTCCAACCAATCAAGACTATCCAAGACGGATCGCAACCGACGCATGACGCCGAAATCGTCATCTCGGACGCTAAAATTGAGGATGTCGAGCCAGTTCTCTGTGAAGTCAGAAACCGTATCTCGGTGCTTAATAAGCTTAAATGGGCTTTGAAAGACAAAGACAACTTCAAGAAACTTATCGCCGACTTAAGATCTCATAGCGAATCTCTATATCGCCTTTGTCCTGAAAATGCATTCGAGTCCATGAACATTTATCTGACTATGGAATGCTTAGCCAGGCAGGAGTCACCAGACGGTCTAAAGTGGACTTCAGCACTCGCAACTGAGCATGCAAACATTGATAAAGAGTCTTTAGTGCGGCATGGCTACGAGTTGCTGGCTTCAACTGCTACATTGAAAGAATCGGTAAACAGGAACAGAGGCAGGAACGAAGAAAACGATAAAGGCCTCGCCATCGTTAACGAAATACAGCCTGAGATGAGGTACTTGGGAAAGGGCCTTGCACTATTCGAAGAACAGGTCGTTTACGTAGAGATGCGAGACTACCGTGGACCGCCGCTGGACTTCACCCAAGAGCAAAAGCAACGATTGAAGAATCGTCGAAAGCGGGAGCGCTTCTTGGCATCCTTCCAATCTTACAGCAAGCCTGACTTGAGTCAGATCGACCAGTACGACAGCAGTGATGAGGACGAACCGATCGAAAGAGTCAGACCAGCAGATCCTCAGCTTCACGCCCTTATCAAGAACTTCTTCGACACCTTTCAGGGTAATAACATGATGAAGAATGTCTATGGGTTGGATATCGTCAGTATGATCGACCATACAGAAGGCGATGATAAAGGTCATTGCAGCATTCTCTATAGGCTCCCAGGAACGATCGGCGTTCAAAGTCGTGAGCGGCCTGCCGAAGATCTGAAGCTTCGCGCACCTGTGACGCTGAAGTCACTCCTTGGAGCCAGGCAGAGAAAGGGCATTAGATCTACGCTCGGTTCACGTTTCGAGTTAGCTAGAAAGCTTGTGCGTGCCGTTTGCCTCCTTCACTCCAGTGGCTGGCTGCACAAGAACATTCGCGCAGAGTCAGTCATGTTCTTTCCCGAGCATGTGAATGCAATCCAAGAGGATTCATATGAGACCAGAATTGAAATCGACGTCTCAAAGCCTAACCTAATGGGTTACATATTCTCACGGCCCGACGATATAATCACCCACGCAGAGCCGCCATCTACGCTACAACCTGCCCAGCCAAAAAAGAAAACGCGCTACATCCCGGAAGGGGCTAGGGTTAGCCATACCAGAACATGGCGTAGTCCTCACAAGGAACCAGAGTTGAGACGCCGAAGACAAACCCCTCGAAGTGCAAGCATATACGGTCGCGACATGCTAGGGAAGGTAGCCTCAACTGAGGAGGCAGAAGATACAAACATAAGTGGTTTCACACTTGACTATTATCAGCATCCTGCCAAGCATGCAGATCCTAAGCGTCTGTATCGTCACGCATATGATGTATACTCTCTTGGTATTCTTCTTATTGAAGTCGGTCTATGGAAGAGCTTAGAGAACGGCTCTGACTCGGACTCGAACTCGGACTCGGACTCGGACTCAGGGTGCAACAATAATCTCCATCATGATGACGAGGATCACTATGAGCGAAGGCGAAAGATATGCCGAACGTATCTGGAGCGCTTAAGATGGGAATGTGGAGACACTTATGCAAATGTTGTACTTAATTGTCTTATGATTGACAGCAGCGATGACGAAGTAGCCAAGGCAAGCGAGCGGGAGCTATGTGGAAGAATTGTGGCTGACTTGGAGAATTGCCAAGCTTAGTTTCTTTTTTAACCTATTCTAGATTTTACTTATGCATCATCGGATCGTTTCTTCCCATTCTCTTAGTCATGCTATATATATGACATATCTAATATGCAGGATGGGAGAGAGATGTTAGAAAAGAAAAGTCACGTCAAGTGCACATCCGCAGCCGGTTCTCAACAGCTAAGTTTACTGCTGATTCTTCGAAGCATTAAGAGCGTGATCAAATTGGGACAGAGATTTACCGCCACAGCACATCGCATTTAGAGCATCGTCAGCTGGACGACAAGGGACCTCTATTGTTGGTTGACTGAGAGCACAGGCAAAAAGGGACAACAAAGAAGCTTATTGGCATAAGCGATAATGATAATGGTTTTTTAACATTAAACCTTTAACAATCTTTTTATGAAAGATGCAATATCGTGGTTAATAATTTAGCAGCGAACTTGTGCTCTGATTGACAAGGGACCTGATCAACGTCGCTTATGCAGGTACCTTATTCAGAACATTGCAATTGCCTGACATTACCGGCGCTATTGGCAATAGTGTAAGCACTATTGAATCTAGAATTGGGCAACGCAGCAAACATCAGCCACCAACACAATAAGCATAAAGAAGCTTTCTAGGTTTTCAAGCTGAAGCCTCTAAATGGCGGCTGGTACCGAAATTACAGTTGACCCCGACATCCCGACACTAATATTATTTCCATCAGCCTCATTCGATTGGTCTCTCGACTCCGCGTTTGAACAACCAACATGCCGTTAATACGGGAAGCTTGTAGCAGCTGAAAACCAGGGAGTCAAGTAGCGTACAAGAGCTAGAGTAAGAATCTCAGTTGCGGGAAAGATAAAAGAAGCTCTGTTATCGTGCGACTGTGTTGTCATTCCCTCTCAGTCAGTCACTCTTTTTTTCCCACAGTCACTCGTTTTCAGTTCTTCTTTCTTACAATGCTTCTTCGCAGTGTTTTGTTGACCACGGTGGTGGCTGCCACAGCCTATGCAGGGCCATGTAAGCCTGTAACAACAAGAGCAACCAGTTCGTTGTCCAGCAACCCCCCTTCTGCGCCCACGACCGTTTTATCGGCGGCCACCAGTACTGGTAGTTTCGCGACTGAGCCGACGACTGAGTCAACTGCGGAACAAACAAGCGATGCAACTGGCGTCTCGACGGTTCAGTCAATTACTATCGACACTACAGCTCTGGATTCTACAGCCACTGAAGCCTCGAGTACGTCAGCTACTACCAGTGCAGGTTTCTGTAAGGATAATTCGGGTGTCATCACAGAGTTGGCATTTGACCCAGCTGCATCTCCATTCTGTGTCAGCTATTTGTCAATGTCAACCCACACCATGTAAGCACTCAAAGTCAAAGTCTACTCCAACATTCCCTTATCGTATTCATCACAGAACTGAGTACCAAACCATCGATCCCACCAACGTGTATCAAATTGACCTCACCACTGTCACTGCCGACGCTGTTACACATATCGAAACTGGCTACAATGCAGTGACTGTGATTCAGCCAGAGTACACAACTAAAGTTGAGGTATTTCACACTTATCCTACTTTGAAGGCATATACTAAACAACCTTGCCCGTGATAGTGGTTCACTGATACGGTCACTTCCACGCGTTCAATCGAAACTATCACTTGTCTCGACACTGCTTACACCTACACCACGCCTGTACCGACCATTGAGCGTGGTAATCCCCCTCTGATCAGACGCGAGCAGGACGAGGTCAACGTCCCTACTGGGCTGCCTTCCGATTGGACCGAGGCTCAAACTTCTGACCTCTGCTCATGCCTTGAATTCGAAGCGCCTACCACTGTGACAACCGTAGCTCAGACAGTGGAGCCAACAACATTTGTTACAGCTTCTACCAATGTTGTGACACCAATTGAAGAATAGTATGTCTCTCACTCTTTCTCTTGAACAAGCGATACTGATCGAAAATAGCACCAAGATCATCACTACTACAGCTTTTGACGTTGTCACTTCAACCGTTACTGAGAAGAAGACCTCGACAGTCACTGCTTGGGTTGTTGAGACTACTTTTGCAGACAACAACGATATCGCCTACCGCCGATTCAATTGTCCTTTCAATGCTAACATCTATGATGATGGTTTCACCACGGCTTACTTTAAGGGCAAGAACCCTCTGTCAAGCGGCTTCATGCAAAATCTCGAGTTTAGTACCTGTAGTGACACTATGACTCTCGGTGGCAGCGACACTTTCGCTCCGCACCAAGCAGCCCTTGTGATTAACGCATACTTTTACGCAAAAGAGACAGGGACATATACATTTACCATTCCCGACACAATCGACAACTGGGGCTACCTCTGGCTTCGTGACGCAGCGTATTCCTGGAACCCGCATGCTTGGGCAATAGAGGGAAAACGAACTGGATCGAACGCAGCGCTTTGGAGAGGAGGCTCATACCAGATCCAGTTGAAGAAGGGCGATGCTATTCCTTTCACGTACCTTTGGGCGAATGGTGGAGGCTGTGCTGGGAATAATTTGAGCGTTCGCACACCCAGTGGAAGTTCTATTTCAGGCATGCGAGGCTCGACTGTCAAGGCTTGCAATGTTGGCAAGTTTGCGTAGATAATCCATTTATAATTCTAGAACATTATTATCCATTACTAATTGACATTGACTAATCTTCGCATTGTGTGTTGTTATTACCTGCCTCATCTTATTGCTATGCCGCCTTTTTGATGAGTGAAATGTTAACATCGAACTATTGCCTAAATGCTGTAGACTTTTACATGGGTTTTCAATGAATCTGGACAAGAAAATCCCGCTTAAAGTAAATAGGATCAGTTCCGCTCCAATTAAAAATGCTCAGATCAAAGTCACATGTGTAATGAAACTGCGCCAAGATGTTGTTGGTTGACTACCAACGCCTGTAATTTAATTGATCGTGACATTATTAAATGCAGTCACATACTCAAATAACTTGCCTACAACGTACGGTTCTTCTCATCTTACTTGCAAACGACTCTTACTCAGAATGCCTTCTTCTACCATCACATCGCTTCTCTGGTCCGGAGATAGTAGTCTTACCGTTAAAGGCCAGGCCTATCCAGACGTAAACGCCGAGGGAGAATTTCGCACTAGCACACATTATCTACTACAATGGTGCGATGGACCAAGCGACACCGTCTGCGAATACCAAACAGCATTCCTTGAGTTGGGGCCATGGGCCAGCGAGACTTTACCGGAGGGCGCCGCTGAGACGGGCACTTTCGACGTACACGGCCTTGTTGATGGAACGCCCTACACCAGTGTGTGTGATATGAGCCGGTCCGTTATCCAAAAATGCACAGTGAAAAAGAATTTCGGCTATGCAGATTATACGTCGTATAAGTTCTCCAGAACCAAGGGAGAGACCGGTGCAGAGTTCACCCTCTCGTACTACGCTGTGACCCTTACTAGCGGCTTCGAAGACTTCTCCTCTGCGTCAGAGGTGCCATCAGCCAGCAGAACTACTTCTGGCGTCGAAGCCTCCTCGACCAACGATACGTCTTCTACCGCTGATGCCAGCATTGGTGGCGCAGGAAACAAGTCCGACAGCCCAAGCGAGACCGGTACCTCGGCTGCCGAAACCACCGCAACAGAATCGTCCAGCTCGACTGATTCTACCGATACGCCTTCACCCGGATCCCATCCTGTTGTTCGGGTATTTACAGCTCTGGTCTTGGCTGGAATGGCTACTGCGTTGGTTATTTGATGCGGATCTCACCACATCGAAGCTTTCGCCTGAAACAGTTCACGTGATATTTTTCTTTTCACTATTGCTTGATAGACAACGGTAGCATACTGCCAACTCTGGGGTGTTACACGGAACTATTAGCAATACTATTTGGATTTCAAGAATCAGACTTCGTCAACTACCAAGGAACGCGACTATATAGTACTTGTCTTCTTATATATCTTATCTAATCTTATGAGAAAATCTCAAAATTGAGGCACCAATGTGCACCTAGTTATATTGCCGACTCCTCAAGGATCTTCATCTGAGATTTCGGACGCAAACAGTATACCCGTCATATCACCGCCTCGTGACACAGGAGAAGGAGACCAATAGTATAAGCACAAGTCCCATGTTACAACTCGTAGATATGCATCAATCCATATTTAGTGTCTAACAATATACATTTGCAATCTTTAACTCTTGCTACATGTGTACTCTCCATCATCACAATACAACCAACATACTCGGATCTACTTAGACGTTGCTGCTCCTCTACGTTGTTTCTCCTTCCTCTCTTTGGCCATCAAGTAGTCGGTACACATCCCATGATATACCAACTCATCTGGCGCACCATCGGGCATATGGTAGCCCTTTTCCAAAAGTAAACCTTTTGGAACCGTCAACAACAACTGATTGTCATCGGCGAAAAAAAGGTGCATCTGCCACTTCCGATCTTGGGATTGCAAATAAGTTGTCAGCTGCCTGGCATGCTTGGGAGGCACAAAGGGTTCCAGTCGGCAGATGGTGTCACCAAGCATATGAACACTTCCACTGATTCGCTCCCCTTGCCGCCTTTGACGGCCATACTCGTCGTATCCGTCGGGGTCATAGTCAGAATCGTCCTCGGAAATGTCGTCGACTAGATACTCGGAACAGAATTCGATGAATCGCTCAGACGCAAAATCCCAAGGGCAGGCTTTAATATGGTCAGGCCACACGAGAGTGAACCTTCTTTTGCGCAAGTCTCCAAGGGAGGGGAGTTTTTCCTTTCTGGCTTCCTTTTCCACCATCTTTTGGAGGGCAGCTTCTACCCACTTCCATCGACGCGATTCAAGTTTGATGTCCTTTTTCGTCAGTCTTTCCTTTTTCTCAATCCACCTCTTTCGCTGTTCTTTCTTGTCTCTGATTTCCTTCTTACGTTCCTCGCGCTGGTCCTGGAACAATTCGAAGTACAAGCCTGTCTCCGTGAAATCAATGCTGTAGTCGTGGTATTCAGGCTCATAATCGTGCTTGATACACATTTCGCAGTCGTCAAACACGCAACCCTTATCCGTCACACAGGATTCATCGCTAGAACTGCAATAATCGGAAATGTCTTCATCGTAGTCCTCCGAGTCTATCAAGTCTTCGATAGCGCAGTCACGACGTGAATTTACTTGTCGCTCATTTACCAGCGCGTGGATGCGATGAGCCCATCTTGGACAAGGAAGCGTAGTCATTTGAAAATGTCTATGGTGATCGTTGGGTTTAGTATAAAGGAAAATGTGATGAAGATGTATCTTCCTTCTTGAGATATAGTAAAGATCTTCCCTCAAGGATCAGACAATGTGAAAAGGTTTTTAGCAGATCAAGTACGAGAAGAGTGGAGATGGTATTATAAAAGGAGATTGCGAACCATGAAAAAGCAATTCTGCTGACTACGGATTAGTGTATAAAGGCACTCGACAATCCTGGTAAACAATAACAGTGGCTGTCGGAGAAGACAAAAGTTCGCCAAAAGCAAAGGTAATTTGTTTATTTCCCCATGGAAACCGACTTTCCATTGTCATTGCCATATGTGGTCTCTATAGAAACCCACGTATTCTAAGATGGGGTAGTACGGGGCGTAAGAACAACATTGAGCGGTCCTCTCTCCCAGATGAAATAAGATCTACTGTTGTTTTCCCAGTGCGCACTCTCAGGTCTCAAGCGAATGTCAAAATTCCAGAGCAATCGAGCAAGAATCAACCGCATCTCATTATATGCCAGACTAGGAACGAGTTAGCATGGTTATCTTTGGCAAGTCTCCGCAACATGACAGTTGAGTAGTCTTACTTTTTACCGACACAGTCTCGGGGACCAACCGAAAAAGGCTGCATTGCCCTCTTTACATCATTTGCAAACCGTGGGTCGTCAAGCCAGCGTTCAGGGATGAAATCATCAGGATACAAAAAGTGGTCGGGATTGTGGTAAACAGCCCAGTGCCAAATGTCAACGCAGACCTGGGTAATGTTAGTTGAAATCAAGGATGGAATCTAGAAGAGAACGTACTCCGCCAGGGATATAGTGATCAATAATCATGTCACCCTCCTCACGGATCTTGCGCTGAGCTCCATTGATAACAGGAGGGAACAGACGCAGGCCTTCATTCAAGACGGCCAGCATATACGACAATCGCTGTACGCTAGCCATATTGATTTCACTTTCTGACTTGAACGATGATCGAACCTCGTTGCTAAGTTTCTCCAGAGTTCTTGGGTTAGTAGTTAGGTAGTACGTGACTGCTGTGAGTAATGTCGCTGTTGTTTCGGAACCAGCGAGGATGAGGATACCGGCGTTGGAGGCTAGCTCTTCAAAAGACATTTCCTATTGTTTGGTAAACGGTTCAGCATCGTCACAAATGTGGCCATGCATGGTTCGATCAACTTACCTGCCCAGATGCTCCCGTTCTTTTCATCATAGCATTGATAAAGTCTGGCCGTTCCTCCTTCAGAGCCAGCCTCTTACGGACCTTGCCCCGTGACACTTCCCTGTGCTCTTCCAACTTTCTTGTTGAGCTTTTTGGCATCAGAAACATGGCCAGCTTGTATAGCCAAGGATAACGGCCAAGGCAACTGAGGAAAACCAAGTTTTCGACACCTTCAAAAATGATGCTGATCCAAGGATGAAGCTTCTTGCTGGCAAGACAGCCAAAAGGCTCACCAAAGGCCAAGTCGCCAATGATGTCAAAGGTGGTGAAGTTGAACCACGCCGCCATATCAACAGGTTTCGTTCCATTTTCACATATTTCGTGCAGTGCTTGAATGAACTGGTCCACGTAACCGGCTATGATGGGCTCTTGTTCTATCATGGATTGATTCGAGAATCCGTGAGCGACAGCACGACGGTAACGCTGATGACCTTGTCTACCAGCACCAATGATGTTATCATTGTTGAAATCGGTGACAACACGATCTTTGGGGTTCTCTCTTCCAGTCTTGCGATGCCCACGGAGATCTTTCATGGCATCCGGATGGTTTACAGAAAGGTCGTTCGGACCAATTCTAACAATAGGCCCGTACTTCTGGTGCAGCTGTCGTATCTTGAAATGGCATTTCCCGGAAAGAAACATTCTGGAGTAAGGGATGTTTGAGATTGCCCATAGTTTTGGACCAGGAAACTCTCGCAGTGGATGGAAGAAGAGGTTGTAAACATAATTGCACAACAAATAGGTAGTTACCTGGAGGGAAACGGTTAGCAAATGGTTGACACAGGTGGTAGAATCTTACCAGGACAAAGGCAGAGGCCGGAAGGAATACTAACGGACTCGCTTTCAATCCATTCTCGAGGAGAGAAAGCAACGCCATGATTTTTGTTTTATCAAAATATGGCACAATTTAAGCTGTGGATCTTGCTGATGACCTGCAGTTATGTGCTCGAAGCTGGGTACGGAAACAAGGACTATATAGACTATTTCTTCTACTGCAGCACGAGGAAGAAGACACGGTAAATCTCTCGCCTCTTTGACTTGGCGCCCCGATTAACATTGCAAAACTCGTGGTTACTTGATCCTGAGCGGGACACCACACTAGATGAAATATGCAGGTTGAGTATATGATATTCTGCTGCATGCATCTAAATTCACAAGATGATCATCTAACTCAACATCATTTGCAGCATATATCACAGCTCTATTAAGCAATATTTGTGTTGTAGTAGTACTATTAAGTTTCTTCAGCGAGTAAAGGCGCCATATCTACGAGGCAGAGATCCCCGTATTTGACATCATCGTGGACCGGTACTATGCGTGATAAATGCAAGTGAGGTTGTATGAAGCTGCAACTTAGCGCTCGGACATTTTATCACTAATCCGTATGGCAGGAATACGAGAATAAGACGGGGCCGGAGCCCAGATTGGCTATGCTGATGGACCACGTGAACCTCTCTTTGTGCATCACCTGCTATAAAGGTCTTCAGCAATATGCAATGCTTCTGCGTCGAATACAAAATCAGGCAACTTCTGCGACCTCTCGCATTCTGCGGTTTTGTCATAGTGGAGGACTTGGCTGATATCAAGTTTTGCGGAGTAGATGCTGCGGTGAATCACATGCAGTCCTAGCCGGATGTGTCAGCAAGACCAAGCATAATACTTGAGTTACGAGAGAGTATTCTTACTTGCATTTCCTGTGATTATACGTCACAGTGTCGAAAGCCGCATGCATGAATGGTAGCCAAGAGATATGTTTCTTATCTCAAGAGATGCAAAGTGCCCAACCTCAATCCCACCAATGGCATGGACCAGTGGCCATTTCTTTGAAATCGGGCCTCAATGTTCTCAATAGATGGTCCTTGTTTCTGCCTGTACAATCGTGTTAAGTGGCAGTGTACGAACGCGAATTATTGCAACCCATTGTCGTCAACGTAATTTGTAGTGTCGAAGGCTGTAAACCTATTATAAGGTTGCTCGGCATCTGTTTTGAACTTGTCTTACTGATAATACATAGGAATAGAAACAATAAATATGTTACAAGAGATAGGTAGCCAGTCCTCAAATCCACTACTTGAGAGGAGCGCTCTTGCGATAGTCGCACTTGTGGCTGTCAAAAGGGCTTCCACATCCGTGTTCGGAATTATGGACGACAAACACAGCAGGCAGATTGAAGAAGCAGCGGGGGATCTCTCCTTGAACAAGGTTGCTGGTGTCAACCTTGTCACTATCACCCTTGTTCAGAGCGCAGTCGATAAGAGCCTTGTAGTAAGTCTCGCGGTCACCAAGACCATAGGAAGCCATCTTCTCATAGATGTCTGCACCAACTTCAACCCACCCACCTTCTCCAATGGGGTTAGGATCGTTGCGCATGATGTACCAGCAGTACTCCTCGCCGTCACGGAGGGGTAGCCATTGCCTGCCGGTGGAATAACCGCACTTCTCGCGCGAATCCTTACCTCCAAGCTTATCGGCAACAAGATGCAGCTTGGAGGCCTTCATAACGTCATTGGCAACCTTCTTTTGGATGTTGTTGGTGATAGAACCCAGAGTAACACGCACAGTCTCGACGTCGTCATCGAGAAGGAACCAGCCACCGTTGAATAGCTTAGCGATCTTGGTTTGGTATGTGTCCCACTTAGGCGCAGGGAGGGAGTTGTACTCGTCTTCATTTCTGCCACCACCGGTAGCAATGCGAAGAGTGTCCTCGAGCTTGACCGAAGCCGCCTTGAAGATGTCAGCGAGGCCAGCTGAGACCGTAGCAGCTCCGCCATCATCGTCTTCGCTCAAGGCCAATCCAGACATGAGACCAGATACAAGACCCAGGCCAGCGGAGATACCAGAGCCCTTTGATGACTTAGTTAGTACTTGAAGAAAAGAATTGCGTCAACGATAACATACCACTCCAGGAATAAGTCCTCCAAGGGCATTGCCCATAGACGCAGCTGCAGAGATCCAGCCCTTCATGTTATCGTCGGTATCTTCATTTCCTCCAAAGTCCTTGACCATTTGACCAATCTTGAGACCGCTGATGATAGTCTCAGTGGTCAATTGACGGTGAAGTTCAGCAAACTTGCCGTGCATTCCCTTAACTGATTGGAAAATCCAGTACGAGTTCTTGTTGATGAATGTTGTACCATACTTTTCGAACTGTTTCTCGCAGCCAAGGCCACCCATAGGGTTACAAGTGGTTCCAATGAGTGCGCAACCACTGGCGCCAGACTTTCCGTCAGTACCACCCATAACCCGATCCTCTAAATTCTTGAGCCAGTTGTTCTGGTGCTCTTTATGGTCGCAGTCAGCATGCGAATCCAGTACCACGAAAGGGATACATACCCTGATGGCCGTTGATGAACAGCTCAAGATCGATGCCGGCCTCTGTTTCGGTCCAAAGTTTGTCGACACCCTCAACGGTTCTCAAGTCCCAGCCCTTGCACATCTTTTCCTTACTTTCAAAGACATCGTCACCTTGTCGTTTGCTGAAAAGAGGAGAGGCTTCTGCCGCAGCAGCAAGGGCCAAGAGAGCAGTGGCAGTTTTCATAATTGTGGTAAAGAGCGAAAGGTATCTTGACTTTGTTGATGTTGCGAGGATTGCTGATGAGAATTTGTTCACTTGTTGATAAGAGAGCCTATATATACTCATAGTATGGCTCAACTGTATGAGGCCTTGCTAGTTGTCAGGACTCAAAGATATTTGCCGAGATGAGATTTAACATTGCAGGACTACCAATTGCGCTGTGTGTCGTCTTTCGCAATGTAGTCGGGCATTGGAAAGGATGCAAAGGATTCACAGCCAAGGCCATTATCAGTGGGTTCATCCGATTGTTCCTGGCGGGTAAGGCTACATAAGGCTGTAAGGGGACGATGGAGAGGCCCGTGAGGACCTGGGAAGAGTATGATTCTTGGAAATTCCATGGCTATCATAATTAAAATAACGAGGATTAAATTACAAGCAGGGTGTCATTGGTACGTTGTATAGAGTGAGTATTGACTCTCTTGACCCATCGACCCCTTCCCGCCTGGGTCCTTTCCGAGGTGGGTCGTTTCCGAGCTTCATTCAGCCACTCTTTTATGCTTACAATAAGGTTAAGTAGAGTCTGGCAACACTACGTCGGTTGAAACACGCCGTCTACACTCCGTGGGAGAGTAACTTTATAAATGAAGGATGCTGTAAATTACTGCTACTTGTAAATGACTGGGCAAGATAGGAATCCTTATCCTATCATGTCATCGAACATCGTGTACGGAACTCATCCATCCCCTGGTAAATAAACAAATACAACGCACCGCGTGGCAGCCCCAACGAGACTATCAGAAACCCAGAACCTTTCGAACGACAGCACCAATTCCATCTTCTATCTTACTCAATCATACCAAACCTTCAAGGATCATTTAGTAGACAGAATTAAATTTAACGTCAATTGACTTAATAGTCTTTGAAGCTGCTGATTATGACACTATATCGATAGGTTACCCTATACGTTGATGAAATATTCATTTACGCCACCATCTGATACTGGAAGATGGCCACCCAGCATCGGCGGAAGTTAACATTGAGCAATAAGTTTGTAGCTCGATTTGTTAAGTCGTTTTGTTATTCGGGATATTCCCCGTTGGTCGCCCAAACACGAAGATACCGCTTGTGCGAGGGTGGGCACGCAACCAGGTCAATCCCAAACTGACTGAGCAGCAGCATCAACATTTCCGTACCGTAAAATACTGCAAGTTTCTCACTACGAATCACTAATGGAGATACGCATACTAATTACGTGTCGAAGCATCATACTTATGTAGCCATTTTTAGAAAGACAGCTGGCGCAGGTGATAGTAGCGAAGGGACGTTTAGTAATGAGTTTGGGCTCGCTAATTGAGAGCCAACATATATATTACGTTTCATTAATATATTCATGATCCAGTGGACGTTTAAGTCGGCACTCAGTTGAGCATGTGCCGATTGCTAGTCATCCTGTCTCCAGGATGGTCTCGACCACAGTAACATACGCCGAATGAGGCCAGAAACTAGGAGGGGTGGAGATGTGGTGCTGATCGCCTCTATCTCCAAAAGCGAATAATGCAATCGTTAACCGAGGGGATAGACGCGCATTGTTGAATGTGGTGGTGTTATCCTCAGGCGGCAGGCCCAACAGTGATGAGGATATCTCCCGTGTGGTCGGCAGTCTCGAGACTCAACACCAGGGTCGGTACATGATTGGTATGCCTGATTGGCTCGGATACATCTTCCGTAGATGGAAGGAACCTAATGCTGGATCGACCGGCGTGTGGAAGCGCCATTCTATCGTTGAATGCATCGGGATATGTCGCCTCTTATGGATTACTCTCGACCGATAACATCTTTTGCAGGATGGCGGAACCGCTTCCGATGGCAGTGCAGCATTCGACTGCAGCTCGTACGGGGCGTCGCGGTTCGCGTATCTTTGTTTCCCGTAGAAGTAACGAGCTCGGTGTCGTGTTGGGGATTTCGAACGCTGGTGCTGTTAGTGGAAGCGCGACCAGGGAGGCTTCAGGCGTCTTACCTCAGATGAGCATGGAACTTATCGTTGAGGCTCAATATACATGCTATTGTTCGGGAACTCATTGTAGTCATGCTCTCCATTGTCTGAGGTGGATGGCAGAGGAGCAGTCGAGCGGCGCATGGCTTGAAATACGCGGTCGGGCATCTAGTAACCAAACACCGCGTGACTGCTATAGAAGCAGTATGAACGATCGAGGCGATAGCAGCAGAGTGCCGAAGAGCACGGCCGGGCTGAACTATACATGCCCTCAAACCGGCCAGCAAGAGCCTCGCTTCGCGTGGTGCTTCTCCAGCTTGTTGGGTATGTCCAAGGATATTGATGACGACGATGGGTTAGGGATCGCGAAAGACATTCGACAGATCAACCCAATAAACAGATGATAGTGATAAAAAGTCGCAGGTCGGTGGGTAGCATTTGCTTCAATCGTTCCCCCAAAGACGTATTCTTATGTATTCGAGAACATCGCTCTTAACGATCTCTACCAGTTCACCTCTTTCAAGAGAATCAGTCTTTACCACCAACTCGTCGACGTCGTGCCGAACGTGCGTCAATTCGTCGTCGATGGTAACCAACTCTGCAGTATTCTCGGACGTCTGCTCACCCACGCGGTCGATATCATCACCCTGGTTCTGTAAAAGCGCACGAAGCTTGTCGATGCCTTCTCTCAGAAGTCGGTTCTCGCTTTCCAGTCCCTTTATGCGCTCGTCTGTGCTTTCTTTCAGGCGTTGGTTTTCGTTTTCCAGTTCCTCAATCCGCTTGTTCAGGGCGTCTCTCGAGATTTGTGTCTCGGTCTCCATTCCCTTCAGCCGCTGCTCCATCTTTGCTAGCATTCGCGCTTCCATCTTCCCGAGTATGGCCTCCAATTCGGTCGCAGCACCAGCGCGGTCAACCTCAGAATCGCAACGACGTCGCTTCAGTTTATTGATGGGAGCGCTCGGCGGTGGAGATGCGATCTCGTGATATGGTGGAGGGAGTTGTCCAGTTTGGGCCGAGAGGCGGACGAACTTGGCTCCTCTGCCGCCGTATAGGCTGGAGAGGTCGTGCTCATCGCTAAGGGCTGATTTGGAACAACCCTGGCTACACGCGTCACTGATTTGTTGCATCTGAGCTCCGGACAAAATAGCGTCTTGGATGTAAACAGATAGGACAGTTGTATTGGAGATCTGGCGAATAGCATCAAGAACAATGCCTGATTGCCCACGAGCTGGTATAAGAGGCTCGTCGGCATTTTGGGGAACAATGATGTCAACAACTTCATCTAACTGAAAGTCCAAGCGCGTAGTATGGGATGTGAGCTTCTTTTGTATTATTTCAGGAGCGGTTGCGGAAGAGAATGACAAGCTCTTGACCGCGGAAGAATAAATGCGCAGAAAAACCGCCGACACGCTACTGTCTCCATCCTTATCATCCTTCAACCTGGTATGCTTGATCTTGATCGGTATGCTCAGTTCGAAGAACGAGCACGTCGTGCCGAAACGCGTCGTAAGTGTTATATCGGCGTACTTGGGATCAGGTTCGATCAGGGAACGCGTGGCGTCGCCCCACGGCCATTCGATGACAGCTGGTGTCGATTTATCGATGTTCAGGTCGGACATGTTTATCTACAAGTTATAGGATTAGTATACAGACTCGGAGCTTACCAGATCACTCGGAAGCAATACAGCACAACAGACCAAAGAGAATCAGGTACATCGACAGGCACTGTTGGCCTCCAGAGCATAGCTGGCAGACCAAGTGTCAATCCTCCAGAGCATAGCTGGCAGGACTGAACCAGGTACCTTCTACAGTCCCCGGTTGTTCCAACGAAGGAGGCAAGCTCGTTCGGTGGGTACAAGTCGGAATTTTATACGGACTGCAGCGATAGTAGACTGAATCTTTGGACTATTCGTTGTATTGCGACGTTGTGATGACGGTTGGCGATGGCGTTGATGGCTATGATGATGCTGCGAATGATGGCAAGATTGAACGCAAGGAGAATGATCCAATGTCAGCTGACGCGAGGTGGGGAAATGAGATTCTATAACAGACATCATTGGCTGAAATCGGAACTGTGTTCAACTGTCGCCTCAGGCATCAATATACAGTCATACTGTCCTGCCTCTGGGGCATCAGAAGAATTAGCCGCTAGAGGCCTAAGAGACGAAATTAGTTCGCTAATTTATGGCGCTTTAATAAGCCTCTTATGATATTTATTTCTGTCACCCTAAGATTTTAAAGCCAGGTGATTTTTCTAACAACTACCTGCCTGCCTGCCTTGCCTCTAACTTTAACTTTAAGGTGTAAAAAACTGTTAGTTGAAATGGAGAGAATATATATTACTTTAGACTTCCTTTGTCTTCTTTTTCATTACTGTGCCTCGTTTCTGCGAGCCAGGTATCTTATTTCTGGTGATAAAAGAGATTGGACCTGTTAGAAAAGTACATATCTCTTAACAATCTTACGTCGAATCAGCGGCGCGATCTGCTAGTGCGATAGTTCTTTTTCACGCATTCAGCAACCTCAGCCAATGCAACCCTCCCGTCGTCAAACTTATCCATAGCATTCACTCTAGCCTCTTCGATATTCACATCAAGTCAGTAGTGCATTAATACATGTCGTGTTGAAGCAATAATTCTCAGTGCTAGTGATCGTCTTCCCAAATCAAGATGCTATAACCTACAACAAAGCCACAGCCGCAACCAATCCCGCTAAACCCCAGAGACTCAAAGCACGTTTTGTACAAGAACCGCTGGCAGTAGTCGTTGTAGGTAAGGCCTCGCCGGTCACTGTGATCACATCTTTATCCACAGTACTCGAAGCTGTACTTGAACCGCCAGTAGCAGTTGCTGTAGGTGAACCCTCGCCAGTTACAATGATCAAGTTTTCATCAACAGTATTCGAAGCTTTGTCATCTGCAATTGTTGCCTTTGCAGCTTCAGCATCGCTCGTTGCTGATGCCTCAGTGGAATCAGCAATGGCAGTCTTGGCAGCTAAAAGATACTTCTGACCAGCTGTGACCGTCACAGGAAGATAATTGAAAGCCCCGTAACCAAAAAACGCGTAGAATTCATCAAATACCGTGCCGGTGGAACGTGGAAAAGTCGCGGTAGGACCGAAGTCGTCGTTTCCTCCAATGTTGATCGTGGTGCACGTCTCAGCCCACGTTCTGCTCATTTGACACTCCGCAGAAAACGAAAAATATTCTTCATCGTCGTCGCCTTCTTCAACATAAGATTCTTTGTAAATACCCGTGGTAGGGGCTCCGGGAGCAAGTGTCTTATCAGCCCATGGGCCGACAACGATGGTTTGTTGAGTGACATAGCAATCAGTCTCACCCTTCCACGGGTATTTGTCCCAGTCGCAATCAAGAACGAAAGTTGTGGCCGTCGGGTTAGCACCGATGACTTCGGCGTTCAAGTGGCCGGAGTATGACGCAAGAAGAAGGGAGGTGGTTGTGATTGAAGACATGACTAAAACAAAAAACTCTGGTTCTTGTGTATGTGAGACAATCCAGTTGGAGTTCAGAAGGAAGTTGTCGAAAAAAATATCTATTGATGCACAGGAAGGATGAAAATGATGAAGCGCGGTTGGAATTTCGGAAATATCAGCCGACGTTTGATGAGCCAAGACTTTGGCGAGTCTTAGCTGGGATGTTCCTTGCTATCGATATTCCCAAAGCACTCACAAGAAACAACAAAATTCAGAGACTTCATGTCGAGTATTTTGCATGCTCATGTGTGCTCACAATATATTTCTACAGAAAAATTAGCATTCTCTCTAATATTTGCTCTGAAGATGGCTGTCCAGCCTCAGGTTTGATGTTTGATCAAATGGCCCCATAACAAAAGGAAAAGAAAGGACAAACTAACAGACGCAGCCGACAGACAAGTTGGCATCGATAGTGAACCGATTTGCAGGTAAAGTGAGTTATAATTCTTGGCCGTAACGATATCTAACTATTTATGAGAGCCACATTCCAAACGTTGAGCGCAGTTGCTGCTGCAGCCAACAAAAGTTATTGAGTATCACTTTAGCACTATTAGCTGAGTTGTATCTTTTCGAACACAGGAAAACACTCACGTTCAAAATCGTCCCACCATCTCAACCCAAGGGTGAGCATGAACTGGAGAATTCGATAGTAGAAGAACCCTCTGCTCGACTCCAAACGACTCTGCTTGCTGCCATCATCCATACCAGAATCCACAGACGCAGCACCAGTTAGAAGACTATATATTCGTAAGATTGATGGACATGATCGAGCAGAGCGAGGATACTCACACCCAAAGATAGACATAAGGCATCTGCATCCAGTCTGAAATTTGAGTTTCTCTTAATATCGCCCATAATTGTTTGCAGTCATCACTGTTTGCGTGGCAATGGCGATGAGGAACCTGGGACTGCAATACTCGCCATTGAATGCAGCACGAGAGCCGACATACTTCCATGACTCGATCTTGAATCGTATTGGCCTCTCTTCTCTCTGAGGACATCAATCGCTCATGGATCATGAAATGCGTATGAAGTTCCTGTTCTGGTTGCGCTAGAACCACGGTACCATTGTAAATCTCGTCGTGATAAACCTTGAACAACCAGAATGAGTCGGTCAGTAACTGGAGAGTTTCGTTAGGGATACGATTCGGTATATATCTGTATCCTTCGATGATGCGGAGTGGTGAATTAAGCCAGAATGGCGGTGGTGCAGTATCAACATTGTCGGCACAGACAAAGCTTGATGGATACGGTGTAAGAGGCTCGGCAGTAAGAAGACGGCAGCTGTCACGGAGTACAGAATCGATAGCATCTAAGCTTTTTTAGGTTAGAGGTGGACGTTAGCTTACCATTTAACTTGCAGCCTTTCCATCAAGGTTACAATCAAGCTTACCAGGAGATAGCTCGGGTAAACAAGCCATAGTGAGACGTAGAAGATTGATCTCTTGCAAGTATATCGTACAAACCGCGAAGATGAACGGGTCCATCTATACTGCCAAGCGTAGACTAAATACCATTGTAAGAGGAATACTCAGAAACCGTTGGGTTAAATCCGGGTCCATACCTCAAACATTTCTAGACAGATGATGGCGCAAATGGTAGCATCCTGAACTTGGTTTGACATGGAAATCTGTTGGTTGATGGCTTCCAAAGTCATGCGTCGCAGAGATAAGAGGTTTTGCTCTGTGATCCAATGGCTTCCAGGGGCTTGCTTCTCTATCGCGGAGAAAAGCAGTACCTTTAGTGTTATAGCCAGGAAGGCCGCCCGGTTAGAAGAGAAATGCCGTACAAGATAGTCAGTGAATATCGGATGAATGGGTAAGAATATGTTGTGTGCCTCGACAATGTGGTGATTCAAGTCTTGATTGGTTGCGCAAATAAGGTTAGTCCAAGGGGAGATTGTACGGAGATGAGAATGTCTTACGGAACTGAAACGCATAAGATACTTTATCGGATACTGCTGGAGGAACGCCGTCATATGGATAACTCCCTATCAGTGAGGATATATCTGCAGGCCCAAGGGGTAATAACAGATCAACTTGCTCTTTGCCAAATGTGCCCCTTGTCACCTGGTCTGTGACACAGCCTCTTCTACTTGACTCTACCTGCGTAGAACATCCCCTTCCTATTGATTGTCGCCTTTGGGTATTCCAATCGCGCACTTGGAAGTCGATTTCCGAGTTTGTTAGAGACTTTTGAGGATGCAAGTCTCCTTTAGTTCGGGAATCATCCGTCGCCGTGGATGAGGCATCAAACTTCTGCCGCAAATGACCGAGCATGGCGTGGGCCCTGATCTGGCTTTTGGTCTCGCGATCAACGGGCTGTCCTCCATCTTGTAAAACAAAGGTGAATTTATCCATTGTGATGAATCAGATTGCAAATCTCTGTTGGCAGATGGCCTGCCCGGAAATAGTTATGTATTTGTATAGTACACCTCTTTGTTGAGCTGATAAATACCTCGAAAAGCGATTGTCTAGGTGGAGAATCCGACACTGAATTTAACAGTAGCAACAATGACGGGCATCGGTATCGGTGGGCCATCGACAATGACTGATCAATTACTGTACCGGACGTGTCCCAATACGGAACGGTCTAGATTTCTGCATCGTGCTGGATAGCTGCCTGGTCATGCAGGCTGTCTTAGCCGCAGGCAGCTGATTTCATGCAGGACTTTGTTGACTATCCATGGCAAAGTATGAGCACCTTGCCACCTATGGATCGTAATGCCTGTATGTTTGTACATGTCGGCTATTTCTGGTGGGAATATCGGGGGAAATTAAACGGGCTGTCCTACAGGTGGAAGAAAAAACAGGGCCATACTTCCACACAATGTCTATGGCTAAGCCAAACTTGTTTTCTTTCCAGCCCTAGATCGGGTAAGGCTCCCCATGTTTCAAGACGGAACTTTCTATCCGAACACTTCCTCTTTCCCTAACCTGGCGAAGCTACCGTTTAAGCCTGCTCCAGACATTGGCCGAGATCACTTCCCTTATGACAGCGGTCAAGGAGCACAGATAAGAGCAGGAATTTTAACTTTAGACCCTGATTTCTTTGCTTGTACAGAGTGGCCCCTTGTACAAACAGCACTGTCTGCATGGATGTTTGACGGACTGCATTATGAGCTTAGCATCCCTTGCTCCGTGGGCCATCCCCTTTTTGGCATATTGAGTAATGATATGCAAAAGAACAACTACGACGTCTTCACGACGTCATCGAGACCCCAAAAAGGATGTTTCTTGTCTCTTGCACAAGGGGGATGATAGACGGGAAAAGATGAGAGAGATTAGCGAAGTTTAGTTCAGGGTATTATTGCAGTAGCTTTTGGCCCAAGGATAGATAATCGATGGGGGCCTCGATTTTACGCACAGAGTATGGCAGCCCCATTATGTATGTCTCCCACAGGCCAATCAGTATCCTGAGCTCTGTCTACCTAGACATTGGAATTCAGATGGGAGCTCAGGAACCGAGCTATTAGGCTATCTCATAACTCAATCCAGTTATCAAGGTTTGCTCCAGGGGCCATGGCACGTCACGCGTCACTACAGCTATTCCACAGTCCACAAGCTATTGGTGGATAGTGACTAGAACAGTAAAGAAAGGATTTTCTGAGACTACTGACGATCCGCTCGCCCGAGATGATTTGTGTGATCCTACTTTATTTTTATCATGCAGAAGCATCTTTTTATCAACGCTTCGCACATGCGTAAATCATGTTATCTTTCCCAATAAGGATGTCATACTCATAACATTATGTATTTATTAGTTAGAAGGATAGATAGAAACGAAATGGTTGTTTAGCTTCAACATGACTTGACAGAAACAATATCCGCAGTCTCACAGGTACATCCACCCACAAACCAACATGACAAGCACAATACAATGAGCCCCATGAGTAACCTTGTATGCTGGTGAGTCGGTGACCGCAGAAACCCTTGAAGAGCATTCATCGTGACCTGCGGTAGTAACGGAGGTCTTCCGGTTCTCAGTGGGGCTTGCTGGGTAAGGAGAGCTCACAACGGCGTTAGTCACCGTCACAGCGGGCCCTCCCTGTTTTATTGTGTGCCCATTGTATACCGCTACAGAAGCAGGTATGAAACTACCATCCGACTGAGTCTCTCCAGCAGCCGGAACAGCGTAAGTAGAAGTCTCGCCAGTGTCGTTGTTCACCACTTCAAGCCCAGCTGTCCCAAGACTCACGACTTGATTGGTCACAGTTGATACCAGGCCATTGAAAACCGTGGTGGGGTCTGATTGCATACCAGGGATCATGGCAGGTCCATCCGAATTGGGAGTGTCAACAGCACTTTGTAGAGTTCCCACAGGGCCTGGAATTCCCGCTTGGTCGGCCCCAGTAGCGGCCACAGCATCAGGGTCTTGCCCAGCGTCTTCTTGGTCTGAGCTATTGCTATCTTCTGAAGCTCCAGTAACCTGGGTATTCTGTGGATCGTGACTCTGGAAGTCTGCAGCACCGGATGTACCTTGACTGACTTGAGATGCAGCTGGTCTGCTGCCATCTTCAGCGTCATTGTTTCCTGAACCACCAATAGCCTCGGTACCTGTTGGAACGACAGGTGCACCTGCAGCACTGTTGGGGCGATGGGGAGAAACTCCAGATGCATCGGAATTTCGGCCAGATTCAACATCATTGTCGCTCGAATCACTGCCGACCTCGGTATTGATCGGCGCAATAGGGTTAGGCTTAATATCGTGCGAACCGCCCAAACTACCTTGCGAAGGGTTCAAGCCATTGCCGGCTTCAGAGTTGTTGTCTGCCGAGTTATCGGCGGCCTCGGTATGTACCGGATCAACAGGGTTAGGTTTGTTGTCTTTCGAGGGAATCGAGCTACTACCAGCTTCAGTGTTTTTGTCGTCGGCGCTATCGCCACCCTTGGTGTTGATCGGGCCAGCAGGTGTCGGCTTAGCATTGTTGGAGTCACTCAGAGAAGCTTTCGAAGCGGTCAACCTATCACTAGCCCCAGGACCGATTGGGCTAGCTACATCTCCACCACCACCACCACCCGCTTGATGGGTTGATGGACGTCCGCCGTTGGCTGTATCGACGACTGTGGGTTGGGGGACCCCTGGGTTGACGGTAGGCTTATCACCACTGGAGCCGCCTGGAGCAGGGTCTGTTTTGTGTTGACTAGCAACAGCTGTCTCAATACTTCCGGGGTTAATAGGTGGCTTAGCAGTCGCGGACGGGACAGCCGTTGGATTGTTAGACTCGGGCTTCTCGACAGAAGTTGTACGCGCAGGGATGAGTTCGTCAAGTGCGGGAATAGCGTACGGAGGATCGAATATACCGAACTTGTTGTCCTTGATACCGCAATGAAGCCAGTAAGGGTACCCTTTCTCTTTAAACTTCTTTGGGACCGTGAGGAATGGGTTGCAGCGAGTGTCATCGCCTTTCACAGGCCGGGTTTGGGTCATGAGTTCGGTCCTGTTGAATGACCGGGTACAGTGGGTATCCAAGTCACTGAGCTGGAGTTGTCTATTGGCTCTCCTAGTGGTGGCAGTCTCGTCTGTATAGGGAACCAGTGTTGATACTTCAGTAAGGTCGAAGTCGACGATTGTTCTGCTGAAAGTAGGGCCCAATGGTCCACACGGATTGTTGCCATACATCGTCTCGACAATCATATATACCGACGGCGACGTGCTGACACATGTAAGTAGGCATATCTTATATCACACGGGTTAGTGATACATACAATGTGTAGTCGACGATGGAGTCGCGAAAGGTCGACGGGTAGGAATGATTGCCAGTCGTAGGCCAGAAGATCAAATCGACTGTGCCCACGTAGCTAAGAAGGGTTAGATAACGTCAAAACCGGGTACTGGACAACAAGAAAGACTTACACACTACACCATGGATCGTCCCATAGCGTTCGAGAATTGGTTGAATTAATGTATGAGCATGTGTTGATCTCGAAGGGGTCGGCGATTCCTGGTGCTGTAGTCATCATCGGTGGCGCTTGAGTTCGCGTAACGATAGTTGAGCTGTTTGTGGCATGAATAACAAACGCTTGGTAATGTTAGCATTTTAGCAGCATAGAAAGCTAGTTGATGCCTCGTACCGTTGATCTTTGGGATGACCACACTCCAGAGGAGTATGGTATTACGCAGCCATTGTCGGCTAGGCGCTAACATCGCTGCGGGAGAAGTGGACAATGGAAAGAATGAAAAGAATGGCAATCGAACGACTAAGACGCGAGGCAAGGAAATGACCGGAATTCAAGTCGTTGATGTCTCATTCATTCAATTCAACTCGCAACTGAAGGGCGGTACTACAATATAACATGACCTCTCATGGTATTCTTCTACGTTGCTGATGCCCCTGTCATCTTCAAATCCTGTCCTGTCCTCGACCCCTGCAGAAAGATCTGAGGCTCAATGCTCATGGACCAGCTAGGTTAGACCAACTTCTGTATCGGGTATGGTATATACCAACACTCCAACTCGGCCCACCATTTTGCAGCTGAGAATCCTTCACAGAGATTACCACACCATAGAATTGAGAGACAGCGTCTAACGTATTTCCTTTTCCAGCCCTGCTGCCTATTCACCGCCGTCGACTCCAGTCAGTTGGGCGATGTATCGGCTGTTTCAAGACTGTAAGATGCAATAGTTCCACTGACCTTCGCCACAACCACACAGCAATATATAAATTTGCTTCGGCCCAAGATACAAATCGGGGAGATGGGGATTGGGGTTTCCTCCCTGATCCATGCCCAGGCTGAATGCTGAGGCGGCGCGTGACAACATGGGGGGAAAGCATTAACATGCAGATGCCCATTGTTCTGGCAGCAGGCTTCGATTACTTCAATCGCTCTTCAAAAGCCCTCAACATTACCCCAGTGGAACCTCGATTGGAAGCCAAAAACTAGTCGATACACCCTGACGTTCACGTTCGTCGACAGTTGTCCACCGCCGCCTTCGATGCTTCCAACGCGGTGTATCGCCAGCATGGACATCCTCAGTCCGCTGCTCGTCGTATGTGTCTTTGTTTGGGTAACCGCCTGTCAGGCGTTTCCTTCTGCCATTGTTGTTTCTCCCAGCCAATATTTGTAAGACATCCCATATCGACGCTGCCAGATCGCTTAATTGACAGTCTCCACCAGCGAGGGAAACGATGGACCTTGGAGCAGCTTCAACCTCCGTCTCGGCAGCCCTGGACAGGATGCTCGAGTGCTAATCTCTACAGCTGCGCCGGAAAGCTTAGTCGTTCTGTCAGAATACGGTTGCTCGAAAGATGTTCTAGCGAAGACCATACCCGACTGCGCAGTATCGAGAGGCAACATGTTTGAGCCCAACGAGTCGTCAACGTGGAGCCAATTAGGTACTTACGGTATCAACGGAGGAGGTGTCGGCCTTGAAGCGAATCTCGGATATGTCCAAGCAGCGAAGTTTGGACTAGATACTCTGGGAGTTGGGCTTGTTGACGGAGCAAATGGCATCACGTTGGAGAACCAGACGATTGGTGGAATAGCCACTGCTTCGCCATTCTATCTGTGAGTGACAATTCTCCTCATATCAATCTACACGACTAGCTGACTTCGAGTAGAGGCATCTTTGGGATCAACCCTCAGCCGTTGAACTTCACTACGCTTGGGAACTTCTCTTCTCAGTCTTTCATCACCACCCTGAAAAGCAAAGCAAGCATCCCGAGTCTCAGCTGGAGCTATACAGCAGGGGCTATGTATCGCAAGTATTTCCTAGCTATCGTTAATGCTTGGCTAAGTCTAATCGATGATATTCTCAGGTCTCAAGAAGGTTTACGGCCAATTCATCTTTTCCGGCTATGATTCTTCGCGTTTCATCGAGAACTCGGTCACTTTCACCATGGCTAATGACGTTACTCGTGACCTGGTAGTCGCCCTGCAAGCCATTACTTACAGTGGAGCACACGAGGCCCAACTTCTTACGTCGCCGATCCACATTTATATCGACTCGACCGATCCTAACATCTGGCTTCCCGACAACGCTGTCGACGCCTTTGAGTCTGCTTTTGATCTCACTCTCGACGACTCGACGGGCCTCTATCTAGTCAATGAGTCGCATCACGACGACCTACTTGCGACCAACGCTGAGGTATCATTTCGATTGTCGGATGTGCTCGAGGGAGGAGGTACAGTGACGATAACTCTCCCATACCGTGCATTTGACCTCAAGGCAGAGTATCCGCTCGTCGACAATTCAAGTTATTATTTTCCACTGAAACGTGCAAAGAACGAGTCCCAATTCACGTTGGGACGAGTGTTTCTACAAGAAGCGTAAGATAGCTTCAGCAGCGAGCCCCGAAAGCGTGCTGACAAGATCCATCTAGATATCTCATAGCTGACTACGAGCGCGGCGTGTTCAACGTTTCGCAATGTGCCTGGGTGGAAGGCGCAAAGGAACATGTCGTTACCATCAACTCTAAAGACTATGATGAAGACGCTCTCACTGACAACAACTCGTCAGGAAGGGGAGTGGGAGGAACTGGTAACGATGGAGAGGACTCAAGTCCGAAGTCACTAAGCAGCGCCGCTATTGCTGGCATCGTGGTTGGCGTAGTGGTCGGCTTGGCCATCACCGCGTTGGCAGCACATGTTTTGATGACTCAAAGGAACAAGCGTGATAAGGGCACCCAAGAAGACTTGCCGATAAAGGCAAGCGGCGCCGAAGGAGAAGATTTGTCGGAACATGGACTATATCCCATTCATAAAACACATCAGGAGCTTGAGGGAAGCGATAATCAAATCCATCAGTTGGGTGTAGAGCCAACAGAAGTGATGACGGGGGGCACAGTTCAGATTTATGAGCTTCCAGGGTCTGAGAAACAGGAAGTGGCGACTTATATTGAGCCAGTAAGCTCTGATTCGTCACCTGTTGTGGTAAGAGGCTCTGTTCGATAACTTAACCATGTCATAGAGTAGGCACTGTCGTTATTCCCATTAATCCACTAATGTTCCAGTAACAACGGGTCTCCCTTTGCAAGTTGGCAGTAAATCGGCTATGGCTGTTTGGGCTGTGTTCGTGGGGGGAAGGGCGACATTCTGGACTAAGTCTGTTGTGTCGGGTTTGAACGGCGGTAATAAGCAATGAAACAGCCCCGGGAATAACAGAAAATGGACATGTATATAAATGAAGTAAAATTATCCGAGTGGCAAGCCAATAACAACGGCGAACGTATCTCCTTAATGGGGGAAACATGACTCGCGATACTCGAGGCTGTGTCTTGGTGAGCTGGCGAGCTGAACTGCGTTCAAACAAAGTGGAAATTGTTTCTTGGAGCTATTCCTTTTACAGGAAGTTGGACTAACCGGGACAGTACAAGATCTTGCAGGTCCACGGCGCGAATAACGGGTGTAGGTAAAGCCGGAAGGGATTGTGGGACTTGATCAGTCGGTTGTTTTAGATCCATAGCCTACTTGCCCTTTCTTGGAAGTTGGACTAACTGATCTAGGACTAAGTATTGCTTCGCTTAGAAAATATCGTGTATTTTGATCTTAGCCTGTGCGCTGTTCAATGGCTACCCTGCAAGGCGCAAGTCAACGTCTTTCACCACGGATTGTCCGCTGAGTATCCAGTAAACTGTAGTTGTGGTAAGGCTGTTATCTTCGCTTTCAAGAATTGGCACCTAATCCAATTAAGATGCCCTGAGCTGTTCATAGACCAAGTCTGGGAATGCCGGGAATGAAACAGTTGAACATGATAGTGGACCATTGTACGATGATAAGACAACAGCTCAGCATTTTCAGGTCATGTTGATCCATAGGCCAACATTCTTTGCAGACAATGGGTACTCATCGGGTGTTAGACGCTTTATCAGCCCCTGATCCCTGTTTTCGTTATGCCCCCTCCAAAACCATCGCCTGAAAAGCCTACAATTGTTGCGTCAACTGACTGGGATTTAAGACTCTGTGAGGCTGAAACCCTTCTGCCTGCAGTAGTCTCCGAGATAAGTAGACGTTGCCCCGAAAAAGGAAGGACAATCTTGGTTACTAGTGCCAGCTTGCTGTACTAATAGCGATACATTTTGATCGGCTGACAATAGAGTCGAGATGTGAGGAATCGCAGGATACCAACACTGCCCTGTGCTGCACAATATCTAGCTCGAATCCTTCGGTCTTGACTGTAAAGAGTGAAATATCCGAATCCATAAACTGCACTGCCTGACATGGACGAGCGACTTGTAAAATAGAAGAGAAAACCCATATAAAAGTCTAAACAGTTCACGCTTTCATCTTGTGACTGTCTCGATTTCCATTCAACCCATACAGAGGCCTCTATCCGAGCAGCCCAAGTCATTCATTTCTTTGCAAGTACCCGATTTCACCACATTCGCTACCGCCATGCGGGCTTCTATCCCGCAGCTGTTGCTTGCCAGTCTGGCAACATTGAACTTGGCCAACGGGTTGCCTCAAGACCCGGCCAATGGCGATGTCACCCAAGACGGGATTCCATATGGGACTCCTGTTCCTGTCTTCGCCGATAAATTTGAAGATCTCAGCATCTGGGCGGATCCCATCAGCGTGTAAGAAACTGTTCCATCCAAACGTTGACTGACTCTAATACCCATGTGCTTCAAGCCCTCTTGACGATGGTAGTGTGACACTCAGTTGCATCGATTGCAGGGCAGGAGCAGGAATAGTTGTCAACATGACTCTTGAAGAAGGGCTCAATATTACTGACTCCGTTGTCAACGTGGCATTCTACAACACTGAAGCTCATGTTGAACTGAGTTTGGCCGTACAGGGTGGTGGAAAAGCCTTCCTTCCTATCTGGTCATCATCAGGTTTTTCTCCTGTGAGTTCAGCACATTCGTTTTTGAGCCAGACTGACCCTTTTCGCTTTTTTCCTTGCAGACGTCTTCTGGCTTCAGCTTCGAACTGGGCCTCGCACTAGATATTGACGCAGATATCGACCTTCGAGCCGGATTTGACGTTGCCATTCCCGACGGGACCTACTTCAACTACATTCCGAGCAGCGGACTCGAGGACACAAACTTGTAAGGACCAAACCAGTCACCATATGAAATTAGGATAGACTCTAACTGCCAGGTAGGGTCCCGGGCGAAGATTTATTCCAGATTATTCCTTTGCATGTCGAGTCTGGATCTGCTACTTTTAAAGCAGCACTCCAAGCGCGTGTGGCATTTGGCTTGGACCTGGACACGCCCTTGATCGATGCAAATGGTGAAGTCGGTGCCTACATCAACCTTCCTGAACTTGTTTATGACGTCTACGGGACCGATACATGTGGCTTGGAAGTAACAAGCTTCGCAGATATCGGTTTCGGGATCTGGGCAAAGGGAGATGTGAGTGTTGGTTGGGATGATGACGAGGTCGCTGACGAAGGTGATGGTATCACTCTTCCTTTTACACCCTTCATCATCGGTGAGACAGCCACGGACTGCCTGGTCGGTCAGCCTACATCCTTCCTAGTAGGAGGCGCAGAGCCTGTTACAGTTGAGCAGCCGGCCCAACCTACATCCTTCATGGTAGGAGGCGCAGAGCCTATCACAGTTGAGCCGTCTGTAACGCCAACCACCTTTAAAGTGAGCGGAGCACCGCCTCCCACACTCTCAGCAACACCTACAACTGTCAAGCCGTCGAATGAGGTACCTGGAACGGTCGAGACAGGTCACCTAGAGATGACAGTTTCGGCTTCGGTTCCGTACACAACATCTACGGTTTACACAACAATGATTCATACCGTGGTCAGTTGTGCCGTATCTGTTACAAACTGCCCAGCCAAGTCGGTTCAGACACTTGTTGTCACAGACACGGTCAAGCTCTATACGACGGTTTGCCCTGTCTCCGATGCTGAAGATGTATCCACCGTTATCATTTCAGCCCCAGCTGATACCCCAGGGAAGATCGAATCGCCATCGATCACAGTCTCGCAGCCACCCGTGCTAGGAGAAGCTGGTGGTAAGTCCAACGCTACCGAGACCGTTTCGACATACGGCTCGTACCAAACCCCCAACTCTCCAACCGTTGTCCCTGTTACTGCTGGCGCTCTCGGATATAAGGATATGTATGGCTTTGGTGGTTTCATGGCTATTGTCTGGTGTGTGTTGGCTCTCTAAGTCATTGTAATCATCGGTTTCTGATAAAAAATGTCAATTGGCCATGGTTGGATACTGATTGTTCACCTCTTGTTTATATAATTGGAGAGTTTTATAAATTGCAGGTAACCGAGGTGTTATGCAATATAAGTCCTCATCATGGTCCCCTTTGCCCAGAGTTCATATTCCTCTTGCGACACTATTTGCGCAACTTCTATACTTCCACGTGTGCTGTGTCATGGTACACTAATAGTTCCGAGCATAATGATGATGAAACCTTGTAAATCCTCTTGACATTCTCAAACCCAATTTACTGGTACAACTTCAAAGAGTTGATGGTCCAGTACACTTCCTTGAAAGCACCAGGCTGGTTTGTGACATAGTCATCGCAGGTGGCGTAACCGGTTGAAGCTCGGCACTCCTGGTCCCAGATGCCTTGGTCGATGTTGCTTCCGCAAAACGCCGTGTTGAAGATCTGCAACAGTCAGATAACATACATATGGTCACATGAGATATACTTACAATAGTTTGTTTCTTGAAGTACTTTCCAACGTCGCAGTTGCCATTAGCATTGACGAACTGAGTGGTAGCAGGTTGGCCCCAGGTGTTCGGCTCAGGCTTGCCGTTCTTGATGTCGGCAGGAATGTTGCTGCGAGGGAACCACCAGATCTTGACAGCCTCTTTTGTCAGCCATGTGGCGTACACACCACCCTTGTTGGCATTGAAGGTCTTGCCGTACGAGCCAGATGGCATGGTGTTGCCGCATCCGGCACTATATAGGTGAGCTTCAATCCCGTGATATATAATGTCGATATACTGACTAGTTGGTACCATCATTACAGTACCGAGTATCAGAGCCGCCCTTGTCGCAGTTGTTTCTAGGTTCAAGACCTCCGGGACGGTTGAAGATGCATGCTCCACAGGTGTGTAGAGAAACATAGTTGCCGTTCTGGTTGGCGTTGATGCCCTCAATAATATCGATCTCACCAATAGGGTCTTCGTCGAAGTTGTACGACCAGCTGCCCGAGTCAGTAAAAACTCCCACATCTCAACACGAAGCAGTCACTTACTAGGCTGGCCAGACACCACATGCGACTCCGGGCATATGCTCGATATCGGCAATCAGAATGCCTGAGCTGTATGACTCCTTGGATTCAAGACGAACACTGCCGCGCCCATGCTTCCAGCCACCAGGAGTAAGGAGAGCAGCTTTATTGTCAGAGTTTACACCAAGATGAACCTTGCCATTGTTGGTGTGGACAATGCCAGAGCCCACAGCTTCACTTCTGCTCAAGTAGTTGACGGAGCCACCAGTCGGGTCGCCCTCATAACCGGGATCGAGACTGTCGAAATAAGCGCGCTGTATGACGTTAGTCATACTATTGGATAGATAATTGGGCATGGACTCGTCTTACATCTCGGAAGTGAAACGAGTCCAGGAAGTTGCTGGAATCATATGTCTTCTTCAGTGTAAAGGCAGCCTGACCTCGAGTTGCCTCGGCGGCTAGGAGGAGAGCGAGGACGGTGTTTCGGAACATGGCGAAGGAATTGCGTTTGAATTGATGAGGTTTTAGATAGTGTCCAATGTGAGTCTTATATATAAACCCACAGTATCTGGATTCCTGAGCTGTCAGTTCTGATACAGGATATTCTTCGCCATACTCCGAACAGTACAACTGTTGAGTCGATTAGTGCTAGTCATTAATGCAATCCTTCGATCCTTCCGGGGCCTTCTCAATGCAGTATTCATGACATGAACTGAACTGATTTATGGTCAGTCCCAGGTCCTGTGGAGCATCAGATCAGTCCAGGCCTGACAGTAATCAACCGCTGTCTCTGTGTTTTCTCGATTGCCTACTCTTTACCCAAGATATTACCTAGTTTTGTGGTCGGCAATTCCGTCCAGTCACCCTAACTTACCATGGTGCCAAGACAGGACAAAGACCAGGATCTGCCAATCCTTCAAGAATCCTTTAACAGCCTATCAACACCTTCTGGATACAGCCTAGTTTGTTGTCGACATAGAGTATAGGCGCATGTATTAGACCAAAGTACCATAGCCAAGGCCCACGTGTTATAGTTAGAAGCTGATTCGGGGTTGAATGCACTTCCTGGCATGAACCGTGAATTGTTAAAGACATTTATCCCAGTAAAATGTCTTTCCAATTTTCCGACTTCAGTCTAGTTGTCTCGATTAGGTTATTACCCAACCGATTCCTTACTGATCCTCTCTTCACTAGGCGCGGCCCGGCAGCCGAAAGCACATTGAGTATCCGCTTATGCATATACGAGGTTCCATGGAGCCTCTCAATGGAGTCGCGCCGCACTTCAGCTTCGAAGGATCGATACAAACAAATATCGCTCGGTCTATAATAGCCGCCACTGGCCATTGTGGCTAAATTCGCTTGTATGAAAAGTCCTTGGAGTATTAGTCACCAAAATGTCGCTGAGTCCGAATACTGCAAATATGTCGTTTGGTAACCCAAACTGTAGCTGCGCGATTTCTTGTAGTAGTACCGAAGCATGAGTCTCATGTATCGTGCTATCTCTTTCTCCCGGCCAAAACGCATTTACTATTCATTGTCATTTGAAGCGGCTTGATTGGTAGACAACAATAGGGTAATTTGGGCAGATGTAACCGTTTTGGTGCATTTATTCGCAACAGCAGTCACTATATAGAACAAGACGAGAAATGTTGCAACTGGAGAATGCATTTCGCAATTATCTGTGCCTACTTTTTTACTCGCTAGTTTGCGGTTGGCTTGAGATTTGGCTGTGAGTTGATTGTGGGACTGTGTTGATAGATCCAACATGTGTAACTGACGATACGATACCCACTAGACAAAGGTCTCCGAAAGAGGATTACAAGCTTATGGAACAAGTCCTGGCCTTTGGAATATGCTACGGCCCCTTTATATGATGAAGACAGAAGGAAACTAGGCCTCTACTAATACGACAATTAGCGTATATCAGCGATGCAGCTTAATTCTCGCGCGGAACCAAAAACTCCACTGTGCAGGTCTGTCTGTTAAAGTTATGGTTCATTTACCTGTGCCCATTACCTGTGCGTCGTCTCCGCGGTTGTTCTTGAAGCTTCACGCCACTTACGGGCCCCTATACGTTGATTATGTTGTAGGAGAATCACTGATAAGCAGACTATTGAGGGGAGATCTGAACTATCTAAATATACTGCTTCTGACACAATACATCGAAAATACTCAAGTTGCAGCGGTATGGGAGTCTCATCCGTTGTCATGGTATTAGAGATAATAGTCCATCCTGGCTGTCGTGCTTGGTTATTGACCTAATATGTAGAACGCTGGGCCTCAAGACCATCAGCATGAGGATGAAAAGGACGTGGTAAGAAATAGTGAGACCACGAGTGTAAGTGGCATAACAACTATATACAATAACGGTATAAAGCTTGTCGATGTAAACTATCAGTAAACATCTTCCAAATATTTTCTTTATAATCAATACACCAAGAGCCACACTCGAATGTTAATAATTAGTCACTCTTGGCACCCGGTAGCTCGGCAAAAAGCTCGTTGTTATTGCGCACGAGAATAAGCTTTTTAACAGGTACAAAACAACAGAAACCTTATAGTTGATCTGAACGGCCAGCCACAGCTGCATGTTGAGTCCACCAACTGATTGGCTTTTTCACTATTCGATCAAGAATCTAGAGAAAGTTATAAATGCGAGTTTTCTCAATTACAATTATTAATTTTCAGATGCTACGAATCTTTTTCTTGTAATATTTCTTGTCTAAGTGAGCTGATCGACTCCACAGAATGTCTTTAGTGCGAAGACAGGAATGTTGATGATCTCGGCCAAGGTCTTGAACCAGCGCCGAGATCGAGACTTCAGCCTCAGCCACCATCGGTCACAGTGACAGCACGGGGGCTTTGACGGCTGAAGCTTAGACAGCCATCGCAGATCTGATCGGGACTGATACCAACAAAGTCTGAGCGTTCACGGCTACCTGTGCTGGATGGGCAGTTGCACATGCCACAACGATTAAATTAGTCGCAGACTTTGAGAGTTATTATGGTTAAATGCCATTCTTCCCCAAATGACGACAGATAGACGAATACATACATAGGCAGCTGTTATTGTCATCACGGTGCTAGTCGACTAGGCTAATACTGAAATCCGGCGGGTGTTATTAATTAACAACCAACAATGCTCTGGTTGAAAGCAAAATGGAATAGGACCAGAGAGAAAAAAGACCAAACCACAACAGAGCTATGTTACGTCAAGAGAAAAATGTCTACCACGCACGGCAGTTGCAACAAACACCTAATATAAAACTCGACAATGTATTGTAGGGTAGGCTGTTTATCTTGGCGGGCCCACCATTTGCCGGTTCGGCTTCCTACAGGCTACTTCAATATCGCAAATACCTGGTCATGAAAACGCCGCTAATCAGGGTACCTGAATCGTAGGGCAGAATGAAGGTGTTGACGAAGGACCTCCAGTCCCATTGGCTAGGACCCCTGTTTAATATGCCTTTGTTTCACCCGGGGCTGCGAAGAGATGCACAGTTGAAACTAAACTGCGGCTATCTTCCAAGCTTGGACACTACAGTCCTTGGCAATATCATCTCCTACCTACCATCCGCTCTTCCCTTCATTTCAGCGATAGCATGCATCACCATGACTCAGGAAATACCCGTGGGACCCATTACGTACTTGGTTCGGCTTCCAAATCAAGGGTCATCCCTAGCACAAGATGATCTGTCAAGATTGGTCACCAGCCTTATAAGGGCACTACCATGGACGGTTGTTTGACTAGTCAAGGAGTGGCGCCAAGCTTCTCCACTAGAGGAACCTTATAATATCTTCACAAACAGGTCCAGGCGTTGTTCCTCAGGGCGCACGAAAATAGACTACCCGTGGTCCCCGACGTGGCCGTGCATCCAGGGAACCATGGATGGAGATAGTGATCAATTTAACATCTTCATCAGCCACAAAACCCCGTCTCTTGTAACTACATTGTCTAGCTTTGTCTCTGCATTCCTTCCCATCGCTCGCAAAGCTTAAATCATTACCGGACCTACTTCTAGCCAGGGACTCTACCACCCTTTAGCGATCTAATGCAATCATGCCTGCCCCCAGCTAGACACTCATCATTGCGCCACAAACGCATCCGGGGATCTGATCGCCAATTTCTTTACCGAAGTTGCCTAGTCTCTCTCTACTACCAAAAGCCTCTAGCGCCTCTAACGCCTCTAGCGTCGATCCCCATTCCACTCGTCGTTTCGCAGGAAAGAGACTAGGAACAAGGAATAAATACCCTTTGGACTGATCATTCCTTTTTTCCTGATCTATTTGCGACTTGCAAAAATGCCTATTGATGGTCTCCTCGAACTGTATCGGGGCCATGTTGTCCCCAAGGAATACAACGCGGGATATGTCGCCCTCAGCTACGTTATCAGTTTTGTAGGCGCTGCGTCGACGCTGGAATTGATTAATCGGAGGTCATGGTTTAACGGTATTTCGAATCAGTACGCGAGACAAGATCCAAATCACGGCGTAGAGTTGCTAATATCTTGATCAGTTTGGTGCTGGTCTCCTCTGCGATTACGATGGGTGGTATAGCGATTTGGTCAATGGTAAGTTGGAATATGGCTTTCATTGTATTTCCTCCTTCTGCAGACACTGACTCGTTTTTGGTGTAGCATTTCATCGGAAATCAAGCCCTCACTCTCGGCGCAGGCGAACCAGAGATGCAGGTCGACTACTCCATCGCCATCACAGTTCTTTCTTTCTGCATGCCCGTCATCTTTCTGCTCGCCGCCTTTTACGCCATTGGAATCTCAAATCGAATCGCTTGGTGGAGAGTCATCACTGCTGGTATCTTGTGTGGTTCCGCTATCTGTGGTATGCATTACCTGGGTAATGCTTCGATAAAAAACTACGACTGCATCTACAACACAGCTTATATTGTCGGGGCTGCTATTATCGCCGTCGTCGCTAGTACTGTCGCTTTGGCAATGTTCTTCATCTTGCAATCGCTCTCGGGTAGTACGTGGTGGAAGCGAACGATTTCTGCTACTGTACTCGCTGGTGCAGTTTCCAGTATGCACTGGTGTGCCTCTGTTGGTACCGAGTATCGACTCGTTCGGCTTAGAAGGATACAAGAGAATTCACGGAGGGCAACTGTAATCGCAGTCATTTGCTTGGTAAGTATCTCAGGGCTGGCATTATGTTACAAACAAGCTAACCCAGACAGTCCTTGGGAGCTTGCATTATCATTGCTGGGTCTGCCATCCTTCGCGCTCGTACTCTCAAGCAAGCCGCCCGCCGTGCCCAGCAGATTGAGCTGGGTGCTATTGTGTTCGATCAAAAGGGTCGTCTTCTCATCGATTCTAACGGAGCGTTCCCCAGTACCGTCGTCACTGATTTCTTCATGAGCGAGGTAAGATCATGACCGACATCACTGTATTCTCCATGTGTTACGAAATACTGATTGGGATTCCCATCTAGGACAAGAGAGAAAGGTTCACCACTTCTCATTGTCAGTTCCATTGGATGTTCCAAGCTTCTCGAAATTGGATTGGAATTTCAGGGCTCATCAACGGTATGAAACGACATCTCGAGCAACTACCACACAAGAGCCGCCACAGAGATGCCAAGAAGGGTATTCAGCTCATCACCGACGACGGAAAACTCATCGAGGGATACGACGTCATCTTTCGCGAACTATTCTGCGTTGCTGCTTCCGAGCTTAGCGACCAGCTCAACGAGCCTCTCATCAACGCTGGTGTTCTATGGGATGAGATCCTACCGAAGAAGACAGCATCCAACCAAGCATATCTCCAAGCATTGGAGAAGTACGGTGGGAATCAAGTGAGTGAGACAGTCGGCAAAGGCTCATCCGACAGTTCCAACCTGGAGAAGGGCATTTGCCCTGAAAACAACATCGATGGCCAAGGTGCTTTGATGTTCTTGGTTCGTCGCCTCACATCAGATGAGGAGACACAAAGACTCGTGTCAGCTGGGTACCGTTTTGTTGATCCTGCCAGAAACAACGTGAGGTTTCATCAGCAGATTCAGTCTAACGAGTTCAAATCCAAGCTTCAGGACATGAGAAACTTTGTTGATCAGAAAACGCGAATCAAGGCTGGAGTTCATCTGGCATTCTTCGCCATCCAGGATTCAGGTATCAACCAGCCCAAGGTCCTGGTACGAAAAGAAGCTCGAGACCTGCTCCCTTCGGTACCTCTGCCCTTGAGCACTATCGAGAAGGGCCACCTCGGGCTCTTGGATAGAGTTGGTGGTATGCCTGTATCAGAAGTCCTCCAACGCTTGAGGACTAGAGGTGCAGTCCCAAGAACTCTCGAAGAGGAGCAGTTCGCCAAGCATCTCTCTAATGCTATACATTCACTCCGAAAATTGGTGGAGGAACCTCTGTTTCACGACTCCGTGCTAACGTCGTCTATGGTGCGACTTCCCTTCGGCATAGATGGGGATCAAAGCGAAGAGACGGTTATTTTGGCGTTGCGTCTCAAGATCTCCCACCCTGTCATTTCCAATACTCCCAACTGCCAATGGGTTCCCCTCAACTTCTTCAAGAAGAGACAGACCCTGGCGCAATCTCGCCAAGAGTTTATAAGAGTTCTCCATGACGAATTCGATCCACTCAAGATGCCTTCGAGCAGAGCGAATAACAAGCTCACATCTGGGCCTGTTTCAACGATGCGCCGGCTCAGGAGCGCCGTCGCACCAGCAGAACCTAAGGGAAAGAAGGTCGACATCACATCTATGAGGTCTCGAGCCTTTTCAAAAGACTCTGGACGATCGTCGTCAACAGTCAACCTCTGTCCCACAGACTTGGGCGACGAGGGGCCCCAATCACCAGATAAAGTAGAACTCAACCCCCCTACAGAGCGTCATTATTCAGGATATCAACAATCATTCCTGAACGGCGGTATAGTTGTGTTTCAAGAGGTGACTGTGCAAGTGGAATCGAGGAAGCCTGAGCCTCAAGAGGACTTGGAACCTTCCTGGAGCCACGATACAGCCATTGAGCCTCCGTACGAGATTGACTCCCACCAACCTGGATTGCCAACGGCAAAGGCAATTGAGTTGCAGCCGTTGGGATGGGGCAAGCATGACGTTTCTGTCATGTCTCATCAACTTAGTGATATTAAACAGACAGATCATGATGTTGGAACAATAGCGGCTTTCATTGATACCTTACTTATAGAGTTGTATATCTCTAGTATATAAATATTACAACTAATGACAACATAACAATTACCATGTAGAATAGACCATAGCCTGAAGTACAGTGATGCCGTGGTTTACTGCTTTATATGACATAATTTGACTAGGTAAATGATGTCCTCTGCATGTTCCACAGACGAGTCGAGTCTAGCTGCAATGGATAGCGATTGTTTGTTTCTTGAAAAACAGAGGCGTCATGTATGGGTATCATAGAGGGTACACAGTCTCGATGCAGCTGAGGAAGATAGCAGTTTTGTAAGTTATGTTTATAGTGAGATCGGAGGTCGAGGTGAGGATCTCGAGAGTTTACTGCGTAGCCAAAGTGGTGTTTCCTTCTGAATAATCTCTATCTATCAATTCAAGTAAAGATAGCGACGACAACCAAACCCCATATCATAGAGGTCAACGTAATCAAGGCTTTGTGAATTCCGTCTTCCTAACAGCCACAATGGTTTGGTCCTCCCGCGGGGTCCCTCTGAGAGGATTGTCGATGACGAACACCAACCCTGTTCACATGCCATCCACGTGTTGTAAAGTCAGTGTCACATCAGTAGTCTCATATTCCTGGCGGTATAAACCCAGTGTCTCATCAGTAGTCTTGTATTCCCCCCAAACAGGGCTCTCCCAATCGTTCTGGTCATCAAACTTTAGGCCACTCAACAAACCCAGGCCATTTATCGTAAGACCAAAAGATATATAGAGAGAGCCTTCAACCTTCCACTCTTCCACGGCAAAGTGCGGACGCTCCTCAAGCTCTCTTCCCCGATCATCACGATCACTGTAGTCACACCAGCACCAGTAATATCCGCCATTGGGACCAAGAAGGCCTGTAGGCGGGAAGAATTTAGTAGGACCAATGGAAGCCGTCGTTTGATCATCGGAATAGTTGAATACAGTCGAGACAAGCGGGAGTTGTAGGGTGTTGAAGCTGTGACAAGCGTGACAGATTCAAAGGGTCTGCTGCAGTCTAGTCACGACAAGATAGCGTTCTTAGTCGGCACTTCACGATCCTCGTAATACCCTTTGTATTCCGTCTCGCCGACTGTCTCTTGATCAAGAACCATGTTGGATACCGGTGGAGAGCAGGGTACCATCTCCGTCTTTGTTCGTGCTACGCCAGAGTAGGTGGAGCGATAGGCAGACCTTCTCGTTTCCGGCTGAAGGCTCCGATAAACTTGAGGTTGGTACGGGGTGTGTTTCGTTCCTGCCAATGACAGTATATCCCCATCAAGTGACTCTCTTTGTCCGACGGAAACATGGCCTCGCTATACCCATCAGTGATTCCGGTGACCAGTTGACGGCCCCAGTTCGTGACGAAACGTATGCCCTCTATTTGAGAATTCTTCTTAACGTAGCAGAAGAGTATTCTTTCGCCTCCACGACCGTCAATAGAAAGATATTGCATGGCATTCGTGTTTCCAATAGATCGGGTTGTCTTTTTGTTTCCGTCGTCCAACCATATCTCGAACCCTTGAAGGTTGATATCCACACCGATGGCAGTAATCATTTCCAGGTCCTTTTCTTCGGTGCCAAAGATAAGTGTTTCCATGAGTTTATCATCTGTTCTTTCATCATAACGCCAGTATCCACGGCAAGCAGGCGAGATGTCAAGTACCTCGGGCGGCAATTCGGCTTTCCACAAATGACTTTTTATCTCGGGATTCTGCTTCTCTTTCGGAGCATCAGTCCTATCACAGGGTACAGGAGGATCAAACCTGCGAAGACTGTCCCATGGTACTTTCCCTATTGGTTGGGAGCAGAGACCAAGACGTGAAACGGGCTGTCCAAGGGAGTAGTGAAGTCTGAACCCAACAATAAAGTGGCCGGGTGGAGGGAACAAAACTTGTTTGTCGCCTTCCGAATCACCCACTTGAATAGGATCGCCCTTTGAAAAGATAAACTTCAGTCCTACCACTTCGCGCTCTATGATACTGCGATTGTCCTCGTTGGGCTCGCCGTGACTGGTGATGACCACTTCAGTAAGCCACGCATCCTTCGGTATCTGCACGTCTTTACTCCTGGCAATGATACTTGGCGAGCCATTGCATATACGAGTATCGTTTTCGCTCACTCTCGTTCCAATACCAACGAGCTCACCCATATTTGACCAAAAGACAGTGATGACGGGCTGAGTGGTGCAGGCTTCGGGGAAGCTATGTATAAGACCGACATAACACTCGATGGTGCCGCCTACACTGGGAAATCTTGACTGCGGCGCAACAGTGTCTTCTGCATCTTCGAGAACCGCGTAGTTGGACTGCTGATGGAGGGCGAGTTGGCGAAGAGATGACTCTTCCACAATGGCAGAGCATATGTTCCAAATACGATATCGGTTGCGGAGTGGTCCAGACATGAAGAACTTGTCCTGATACATGCCCTGACTTATATGTCGCATGGCTCTATAAACCTTGAACCAGTCCACTTCCGAGAGGCAGTTATCAGAAGTCGATGAGAAGGTTACAGACGCCCAACCCATGTCAAGAAAGAATCTGTTCTTCCAGTAGCCATTGGATGTTGTTTGTTTACAGGCAGTCTTCGAAACAAGGCGGACTGTGCAAATATCTTCGTAATCCAGTGAGTCCAGCACCTCACAGAAAACTTCATTCGGCAGACGTTCGAGGGTACTGTGGTTTGGGATATTTGGCTCGGAAGATGTGAGGGGGAGATTCTCCAATTCCCTCGACGGCGATTTAGGCGCACTGTTATTCGTACCATCTGGTTCGGAAGATGCCACCGGGAGATTCTCAAGATGCTCAAGCTTGAACTCGGCCAAGATCCAATTGACAAACGAATCGATACGTGGAAGTTCGGTAGGCGACATCGTGAGATAATCCATACCACAAATACGTTCTCGCTGTATTTCATTGTCCTGGCTTCTGGAGGCATATCCGTAGTCATAGTCAAGGGCGAAAGTATTTTCTTGATTTTGGTGGGCTTCGAAGGTCTTGTAAAAACTGTCTTGTTCGAACCCATGTGACCTAGCACACTGTGAAAGAAGGTCATAGCAGTCATGGTGAATGGGGAACAACAAGCCATGCTGATCTCGTGTGTTGTATCTGCAAGATTAGTAACCTATCCGATAGTAACATCTTGAGTTACTTACACCCGAACGTGATTTATGCCCGGTTCTACTCTGTCGGTTGTATGGAAAAGTGTGTAATTATTCTCCGATGACCACCTTGCGTCAAGAGATAGTAAGCGTAACCTGTTGTAATGGTCAATGTTGTGTCTGGTACGACGTTCTGGAACATTACTCACTTCTCCGGTTGATGCTTATCTTGACCCACGATTAAGACTTTTGACATCCATTGTTGATTTTCCCAGTTGAGTACAGAGCTTCGAAAGGTGACCATATGCGCTGATGTACCGCAAATGGCGCAGAACGTGTCTCGCTCTTGCTGTTCCATTATTCTTACTTCTGAGACTGTTTCAGTTCATGCTATTGTTGTTGTAAGAGTTTGGAGGTGAAGTAATGGTGTTTCTTGACAGGCTGAGACTGGGGCAACACAGTAGTAATCTTTCCAACGTCACTCTGCAAAAACGTTTTCAGATGTAAGCACTTAGAACAATACGCGTCAGACGCGATATATCTCACACTAGAGAAATTGATAGAAGGTGCTTGACGTGATGTTACCTGCCGGGAGAAGTTGTGTCTCGGATACGTCATGATCTTCACCGCTAACTTCTTTAACAAGTTATTCCGCTTCCGGTGTGACTTGTACTTAGCACCAGTTCTGCTTCTGGTTAAGCGTTATGTTAGTGAAATCCGGTTCCTGGGAGACGACAATAATGAGCATATTTAAAATAATAATACTCTGGCAAATATACCGTTTGCAGATCTTGACACTCTTCAAGAGTCTAGAATCGCTACATGTTGTATGTATCTATTCTATAATTACCTGCCCAGCTTGAGTTGCTGTTCACCAATCTAGTCGGGTCTGAATCACCCTGATAACAGCTGACGAACTTCTGTGTGCTCCGGCGTCGATGTATTTAGTCACGTGATGTCCTTTATCTTTATCAAGCACGGAAAACAAAATAACTTTGTCTTCGTAAGAGTCTCATTTCTTTTTGTTTGAAGAAGCAATAGTATGAGAGAATCCTCTAAGCGAAAACAAGAAGAAGATGATGAAAAGTACTGTAATGTTCAAGTAGATCCCTCTCAAGAAAGAGTTATATTGTCCAGCATGATGAATCGCTCATGCGCTGTTGCGTATAGAAACACAGCTTGAGCCCTAGATAGCTTACTAGTAGAAACAGTGCTGAGGTATAACTGCCAATCAATCAGTCCAAGTTACTGGACTTGAGCTCTCATGGAATGTTATTGAACATGCCCCTTTGATGTTCCACAGAACAAAGGGAGTTGTTGAAGAGGTTGGAAAGCAGAACAGTGTTGTATCAAGCATCCAGGATAACACCAAGAAGACAAAAGTTTGCTTCAGATGGGAGCTATATAGTTTATTCTTCATCTACCAATCGCGGACATACCTACTCGTAAACCATGTCGCATGGCAGCAACGCGGCATTAACTGCGTTTTGACAGCAATTTTAGTATACAAGGAAATAACCGGAATACCACGAGTTGCCAAGAGGATATAAGGTAATTCAGATATACCTTTACCCCACAGAGTCCGGTGATCCCAATTGAGTCAAAGCTGAACAGCCTCAAATTACTCGCTTAGTTCTTGGAATAGGATTCAAGGTGATGCAAATGCGGGTCATTTGCGAGAAACCCCACGAATTCAGCTGGTCAACTCCAACCCCCACACACGACGATCATGATCAACTACCCAGGCTGTGTTTGCGTATGCGACGTCACGTGGTGCCATCAAGACTTCGAGTAGTATCTTTAGTCGGTGAGTTCTCACACGGCAATCAAGTTCGAGTATGTCTCAGAAAGGTATAAAAGGTCTCGTTGATTCCTCAGTTGAAGAGGAGTTCATCAGGTTCAAATCATCAACTCCTCTACCATTCAAACGACTATTCACAACTAAACACATTATTTCCAAATAACGCCAGAAACACACAATGGCTTTCTCTATTCGATCAGCTCTTTTCGCTGCCGGCATGGCCTTGAGCTCTCCTCTTCTGTCCTCTGCCATGGTAAACACGAAAATCCAATCTCTTTATATGAACATCACTAATGATTGGAATAGCCCTCCGGTGACATCAAGAACCTCCACAAGCGAGCTGACACTGTCACCATCATGGACGCAAGTTACACCGCTCCATGTGGCCTTGGAAACTGCTGCAGCCCCGTCTGCAAAGCATACTTTACCATGGACAGTGGAGATTGTCCCGACAAAGCCACAAAGGAATGGGGCCAGTCCTGTTCTGACGTCTTCAAGAACCAGAAAGCTGGTGAGAAATCGCCCTTTACTACCAAGTGCGATGGTTGGTCTGTGTTTTGGGAGGATGGTGCGGTAGACGGAGGACGTTTCATCACCGTCGAGAATGATGAGACTGGAAAATATTACCAGTACTTTGTTGGAGAATGCAAGGACACCGACTTTAGTTGGGACCCTTTCCAATGTGCGGCCATTGGAGGTGGATGCGAGGCCAAGATCTCTGGACGTGGTACCAACCCCGATAAGGCTGGAAAGTGAAGGACTACCTTCAATCATCTTACTCAGAGCGTACGGTCTCCCTTGTTTGTAACTAGAACAACGCGATAATAATAACTATTACTTTACTTTGGCCTTATGTCAGTACATCGTAGACAAGAACAAATATTCGGTTGGGCCGAACAAGTCAGAACAGTCAGGTTGAACATCAACACAAAGCAACCCAACACGATACATAGTCGCGAACAAACATAAACCCCATGCATATAAAACCCCCTTCCGCTCCTCTATCAGACTTGATCATCTTCTACTCACAAATCTCTGATCCTGAGAAACAACTTGCTATACACAAACAGGTTTACTGACTGTCCACATCATCAGGTTCATCTAACACGATCTTGCAGTGCCGCAGGTATGTCTTCCTCATCTCACAGTCGAGGCATGTCCGCCTCTCGCGCGCAAACGGAGCCCAAGGCTACAGCTGAAAAGTCGTCCAGTCTTGTGTCAAGCTTCAAGAAGGCCGTTAGTCGGATTATCTCCAACAACTCTGAGAAGAGAAAGTGTAAGGAGAAGCCCAAATGCAAGGAAGAGATTGTTGATCTCATGTCTTCTGTTGGGGTAGGCGATGATGACGAGGCCGATTGGGCGTTTGTCTACCATCAGGTCTTGGCCGATTGTATTCCTCATGAGCGAATGAAACCCCCAGCCAGTAAGTAAGATCGAGAAGCGAACGCGCCAGAGGATCGCGGTTTCTTCAGTTTACGTCACTATGATCAATAAGCGGCTTGTTCGGAGGTAGGTTTCGAGGTTGACTGATAGACATGGCAAAGGCTTGTTTACTTGTGCGATTGGAGTTTTAGGGAGGCTGGTCCTTCTCGCTGGAATTATTTCATTTGTAGCAGATCGAAGCTAGAACACCTAGTACCGTCAGATAAACATTTCTTATTATTTTACATGACTTTCACCTACATTAAATGTTTGCTACTTTGACCTCTCGTGATATTTTTGTAATTGGCGCCGTTTAGTCCTCAAGTGTTACATCAGTAGATTTCAAGGGACTACTCCAGAATTGCTTGAAACACTTTTTTAACAATACATTTTGAGAATAATGATAGCGTTTGGAGGCTTTCGTTTTATTCTCAATGAAGACACATATGAAAGAAACCATTGGCTATCGAGATCAAGTTGTTGAAACTTGTCGAACCATACCGCCTCAAGGACTGTTGAAGTCGATGGTGTGTTCTAATCACTATATCCGCCCGTATTTTCCTCATTCGGTCTCTCGCTCACCCAAAGATACCCTGTCTTATTCCTCCATCATGCGGGCGTCGAGACACAGATTGTTCATCAAGACCTTTCGGAGTTCAACATCAATTTGTTCAAGTCTTTTCTTGTCGTTCTTCTTCCCGTTATGTGTTGACTCGTTGTGATAGTTCTCACGGATTCTCGCTTTGAACTCATCCACCTTGATATGCATCCGAAGTTGCTCCTCTGGAGGAAGTGCTGAAGCTTCAAACCGATCTTTGCCTGACAATGCACTCATCTGAAGAATTAGAGTGACAGATCGGGCGCCATGTCGATATTTCTCCTGGCGTAGAAGTGCGTTGAGTACCCGGTCATCCACAGGAATATCCTTGCCGCCGCTCACTTGGAGTCGCTGTAAAAGAATGCTTCGAAGAATCATAGCTCGACGGATCATGTACATTTCGTCCTCATCATCGATCTTGTTAAGACCTCTGATGTCGACGTATGCACTCAACCTGCTGACAAAATCGGGCTTTTTGGCTCTCTTGTGCTCCTCTCTCAACCTTTCTATCTTCTCCCTGTCGTTTGTTATAGTAGCCGTGTCGATAGTTAAAGTATCCGTTTTGATGGTTGCAGTATTCGTTTTGAACATTGAAGCATCTTTGTTAATCGCCGAAGTATCTGTATTAATAATTGCAGAATCCGTGCGGATAGTGACAGTACCCTTGCTGGCCGGCTGATTCGTGCTATCATCCTCATCGGGGTCCATGTGTTTAGTGAATTGCGCCCAGTTTTCGGATGTCCCCCCAATGAATATAAAGATAGCATTCTTCAGGCTATGTTGTTTACCATCTTCAAGGAAATAGCCATCCTGCATAGGTGCTAGGAAATACTTGAGCCAGCCCAATTCTTGTCGATCAAATACACTGTCAAACTCATCAAACATCACGACTGGAGTTGTTCCAGAAAGTGCTTGGTCCCTGATGTTGTGGAAGGTAGCGAGTAGCTCAGAATGAGACATGAACTGCGAAAGGTTGACCTCAGTGGCATCCTTGAAGCCGGGAATCATGGTTTTGACAACTTCCTTTACTCCAAAGGACTTTCCAGAACCGGGTGACCCAAACACAGCGATGGACAAGGGCTTTCCTGGTTGCAAGGCAAGATACTCGTCGATAACAACAGCAATGGATCGATAACATTCGATCTCTTTTCGATCCGCCGTGAGAAGGTTTCCGAACCGGGCGGTTGGGACACTGCCTTCGAGCCAGTCCGTTAATCCTTTGATGACGATATCTCTGCTAACGTCTTCTTTGACACGCGAGAGGAGATTGAATAGAGACCATTTTCCGTCTTCCTTAATGGTTCCCTTGGCTGCAAAACTTATGAGTTTTGGCTTAGGGAATTCTTCGAGGTCGAAGTGTTGAGGGCATGGATAATCCAGCGATCCGCCGCGATCTTTGCAAAAGCGGACGCGGGCGAAACGATGAGACCAGGTCAAGGCAAGTTCGATTGCTGCGCCGACTTGTGTCTTGCTCAATTCCTCGATAGACTCGTTAGATTCTCTCACAAGCGAGGCTGCCAAGCCGGCGACAAATGCCATGTCGATTCCTGGGATATTGCCCTTGTGGGCTCGAAGTAGATCGCCCTCGGCTTTATCAGGGACTAAGTAACAATGAAACTGGGGATCATCGGACTTCTTTCTGTCGTCGTCAGATGTTGGCGGCACATAAATAGCGCCTTCGTAGCCCAGGCGCACAATCACATGCATTTTTTCATCTACATGCTTGATGAACTCTTTGAAATGAGCCTGGAAGTCCTCAATTGTCTTCTCCCAGGACACACGACGAGAGATATGAAAGCTGTCAGCACGAACATCTTCTGCATCAACCACGACCAGGACTTGTTGAGTCCGAGGCCCGTCGATGATCTTTTTCCCATCTTCAGTGCGAACTTTGATGCGAACTTTGTGTTGGGTAGCTTGCTTCGCCTTGTCCCAGAACCCGCCCTGAAATACAGTGGCACGCATCCGATAGATGAGCAACGAGGCGTCAGATTTCGCTGAAGCGGAATCACTCCTAGTGACTCCAAAATCATTCCAGATGATGATCTTTGGATCCGGCTCGAGGTCTACTTCCGGTTCTACTTGATGGTAGTCTGTTGGCTCGCCATTGCTTCCACGTAGCGTATACTGTCTGACAGTTTCGTACTGGCCGATCGTTAAAGGGACGCCGTTTGCAGGCTTGACATTCTCGAGCTCGAACAGAGTATGTGGATTTGCCATAGGCTCCTTTGACCGAAGCTTGTGCGATTTGACAGTCCAGTTGTCGCCTTCACTTTGCAGCAATCGATACATCAGGTCAACTCCACCATCGACAAACACCGTTTTCTTGGCCGAAGATCCGGGTATCTTTATCATCAAGCATTCCCGTCGCTTCTCGCCATATACAAGAACACCAGGAGGGTTCTTGGGCTTTGGGAGCGTCAAAGGTACTTTAATTGAAATGTCAGCAAACAGTATAGATGCTCAGCCACAGTGATGATCGACTCACTTCCACTACCACCATATCCGCCATAGTCAAAACTGAGATACCCCTTGGCAGCATGGTTTTCGAGGTTGCCTGAAGCACACATATATACCGCAACGACGTCATCTTTCTACCAAAACCATTAGTTTCTATAGATGATAGGTGGTCGAGAAATACATTGCTTACCTCCACGCGGTTGAGAATATTGTCGGCGTCAATGAAAACACGACCCGGGCACTTGACACAGAATCGTTAGACCTAATGTTACATAAAAGTGGGAAAGGAGTCGTACCCATTCCTCATTTTCGCTCTGGAAACGATGCTTGTGACTAAACCACTCCAGCAGTTGACCGTTATTAAGCTTCTTGGATATGCCTTCCCGAGCATCTGCGTAACTGCTGCAGATACGAATCTCAAACCAGGTAAGTCCTTCAGGAGCCTGTGCTTGAGTCTTTTTATCATTAGATTGTGAAATGGTGTCCGCTGTGTTGCTTGTCGCTGCTTGGGAAGTATTATCTTTCATATTACTTGCTGTAGCATCAGAAGCGATGTTCTCAGTGTTGCTTGCCGCATCATCAAAAGTAGTGTCTTCCGCGTTGCTTGCCGCATCATCAAAATCAGTGTCTTCCGCGTTGCTTGCCGCATCGTCAGAAGTAGTGTTCTTAGTGTTTTTTGCAGTAGCAGCAGAAGTATTGTTAGTGTAAGCCACTTTGACTTTGCCATGGGAGTGCGTAATTAACTGTATACTTTTGGGTCGTTGAGCATCATCAATACTCATAGACTAGCAGTTATAGTATCAGCGATAGATAATCCATCAAGGAATCGTTTAAAGATAGAGAGGAAACAGACTTTCGAGGCGAACCAAAACTCGCGGGTACAACCTTTGTCGGAGCTGACCGTCTTTCCTTCGCGAGATGCGATACAACAGCGACCGGTTATCAGGGATTCCGTTGGACCAGGAGGAAATTTCTTTTTGAAGTTTGAGGCAAACCCAAATGGTTTGACTAGGTCCCCCATATTCTTTTCGTGGGTTGCTTAGAAGCAGACCAGAAACAGTGAAGTATTGGACAAGAGGATAAACCTGAAGATTGGAATATGAGATTGAGTATATCTGGCCTAGGATGCTATATATAAGGAATTGATCAAGGTTCACTTCAGCACGCCTCAATGTGTGTTGGTGTGTTTGGATGTTGACTGGAATTTCCATGCAGTTGGAGCGCCACACCGATACCATGTGTCTCTAGCTATACCGAAGTGGCATCTAGAGCTATTGGAACTTCGTTCTTGCTCTGTATGGAGGCAGCTCACAATGCGAGGTGTACTTCGAGATATGAGACGAATGTCTCCAGTGATGCATGGCGATACAGAATAGGCCGCCAAAGGGTGACCGTGTTGGGGGACTGGCATGTATCTCATAACAATATTAGGGCCCTTCTACAGACCGACGGCGAATTGGCGGGACTCAAGGGGAAATTGCACTACATGTGTCTGAACTTCAGCTGGGAGTTGGCAAGCCTCAAAAGACTTGTCACATACCCACAATCAGAACGGCTGCAGCTTCTAGCATTATCCACAAAGCGAAAGACCAATGTGATCATGTTGAATAATATCTTTCAGAGGATCCGTGTCTTTCATCAGTTGTCCTTTGACAATGATGATCTATTCGGCAGATTGCGCCCAAGGCAGATACAGCTGTACCATGATATCTCGTCAAGTTGATAACAAGTAGCGCGGTCGCGATGCAAGCCTCAAGCCATCATTGCCTCATGTAGCTAGAGTAAGATCCACAACCTTTCTTTCTCATCTACTTCAAAATTTGTGAAAAGTTCAAAGTTTCTTGATGAAAGTCAAATTAGAAAAACGGTATCTCAACCGGTGCACTTGAAACTTCATTCCTAAGGAGAAACGAGGCTGCAATAATCCATTGAAAGAGATCGTTGGTAGGAGAAGTTGGCAGGGACAATAAAGAATACACGCAGTCTGTGTGGAATTCAAGACACTTCTCCCCATATACTCTAGGTTGCTTTTGTGCTCTGTGGCTGGCTAGCCTCGCTATTTCGCCCCTGCAATCCTCCACAATGTCTTAGCCATAAAAGCATGCAACTTCGCCCACGAATATGAAGTCTCGATCATTTGGGCTGTCACTTTATACCAGCTTTGAAAACGTGGTCAATTCAGCTGGCTATGATATGCAGTTTCATGTCTTTGTCTCAGGTCGGCGGCCGATCCGAAATCCTCGATAGGACAACATGCTTACAGACGTTTTCTTATAGCTGGGGTTTTTGGATAGTCAATTCCGTGGTGGCTCTATGACCAATTACTTTCATATTGGTCTACTATACAAAATGGTTTCTACCTTCTACCAGCGACCTAAACGAGAATTACTATATCCGATTCTCAGCACAAGCATTTTTCTCAAGGTACCCTCAATGGCCTATATGTTGCCTTCAGCAGACACATCATCTGATGGATCTGGAGTTTGACATCACAATTAAAAGATTCCATAGTGAGACAACGCCTGGCGTAGTGCTTCTTCGACACTTGCCTTTACGGATGCCTTTAGCCTTCTGACTCTGATTCCGGTGCTGTCAGCGGACATCTGTGCTTTCATGCAGGGCCACGGCCCGAACCGAGCTATAGTAGCTTACCATGTTGCACGTGCAGCTATGGAGAGCCGTCATTGATATTCATTAATTTCCTAGTCTTGACATATCAATTTGTTGAAGATTTAGTAGTTACATCGATTCCTTCAACAGTAGTAATGTAAGTCATTTCGTATAGTTATGTATGAAACAAGTACAAGTGATCTGTAAATGAGTCAGAGTGTTAAAAGAACAGGAATTTATGTTGAGCAACACGAGTGCTAAGGTCAATTTCAATCAACCCAACACAATATTCTGACGGGCGTCCCCCTTTGCGTCCAATATCGGCTGATTAGGGTATGTTTTCAAGTGACTGATGTCCAAAGACCCCCTTAGTTGACTGATAGCCACGTAGACAGGACCAATGGACGCACTTTTGCGACGCATTAGGCAATGCTCCCGCGTGATACTGAGTCGTGCAACTTTTTTGATTTCTTCGACAAATCCTTTTGATGCTTCACCGCTCGAGCCCCTTTTGCTGAAACCTTTCCCAATGTGGCTGCAAAGTTCAAAGGCAGTCTGACAGGATCAACACACACGTGCTGTTTTTGGCACAAAGAGAAGACGCCTTGTGGGTACAACGTTGAAATAACTGGTTTGTGGTAATAGAGTTTTCTCTACTACCTGTCACAACTTGTCTCTAGTCGCTCGGCCGTGGTGATGCTCTTCGTCATTGGTTGAAGATGACCGTTGACTGCAGAGGGCGTTTTCAGAGTTTACTGGTGCGAGGCTAAGTGACCCGCTCAAGTTGAGGGTCACAATTGTACAAGAAGCCAGCAGTGCGCTAGAACAAAGAAGACGGAACCCAGTTGTTCTGAATTCTCATGTTATCTTCAAAGACTTCCATATTGAAAGACTGTACAAAGAATACTGGTAAGTAAGGTTATCCGTTGACGACAGTCTGGTTGTTGACCTTGTTCTCCTTTCACATTCTCTGTACAGTCACTGATCACTATTCTAGGCCTCTGCTTCCATAGACATAGCTGCCTGGGTTTCTCACGTCGACCTACGATATATTCACTCTAACGCTCGGCAAGATTTGACATTTATCTCACCGGTCCGACTTTTCTTCAGCATCTACATCTGCATCATCTCTCCATCTTGAACTTTGAGCTTTGCATTTGTACAGAGTACCAAAGCACCAGTCAGAATTGGTCTTACAGTCAACATGGCTCGGATCACCTGGGACTACGATGGAGACGCATCCAGCATTTCCAGCGATGACTCTATTGTCACTATATCACCATCTGATCTTGAAGGTAAGAGCCCTGGTGTTTACAGTAAATGAAGTAATCTAAGACCTTATCAGGGCTCGACATGGACGAACCAATGTCTTCATTTGACACGGGGATAATGACCCCGACAGATTCATCGTTCTCGTTCACTCCACCAGCAACACCTTCCACACACTCAGAGTTCCCAGCAGAAGAACAATGGGAGGATCTTCTCGTGACATATCGGCAAGCTGTCAACCAAGTTCGACGAATCGAGGATCAAATGATTGACCTCCGCTATCGCAGTCTTCAGCCATGCTTCGACGACGACGACGTTGGAAGATCCATGATCCACCTGCGTTCCCAGCCAAGATTGCCGATGCAAAGCCTATACGACATCAATGACGACATGCAGCCAACTTTCCAAATGTGGGAAGGGACTCATGTCACCCCCAACCTCGTGCAAGGAGCCAATGAGTTCAAGCTAGAGCTGAATGAAGCTGTGCAGCTCTCCATTGTTGAGCTCGACACTCTTAGCGGAAAGAAGACGATGATCAGCTTGACTACCAAGTCGGGCGGAAAGAATCTCAATCAATTGTTGGGATTCTGGGAGTTCAGCATGCCAGTCAAGATGTAGGATCAAACTCGCAAGTACCAACCAATGGTATTAGCGCGAAGTCATCTAAGAGGGATGAGTGCAGTGGCAAATTGATATCAGCTGAGTGAGTAAGCTGTCCGTATCAAATGGAGTGGTTGGGCGTTGTGAGTTATGGAATGAGAGGAGGCTGGTCGATGCAAAAGAAGGCTGGGCTTTGATGAACAGAACTAGACTGAGCGTCATGCAATGATTTAGCCGTTTTGATGATTTCTTTAGTGCTGCGAATGGTAAATAAAGTTTTTCTCGGTTGTTTTATAGATCGCTATGTAATATCAAGTCCAGGACGCGCTTCATTACGCTCATAAAGCAGATGCTTGAGGTCATTCTTTGCAAGTCGGCACTGATACAAATAATAGAGAAGATATAAAAGTGACTGGTAGATGGACCACGATAAAAGTCGAAAAAAAAAAAGAGGTGAAGATTGATAAAAGTTCATATAAAAAGTCGGGACAAGACGCAAAAATAAATCCAAATATCTTGCCTCAACACGGGATCGAACCGTGGACCTTGTCATTACTAGTGACACGCTCTACCACTGAGCCATTGAGGCAGATCACACTTAATATATTGGCTGCTGGAATGAATAATGAATGTAGCTAAACTCATCTTGGCTCCCTTATCCACTTGGTCTCTCACCTACCCGGTAGACACGCCGGACAATGAAAGCTGTATATGTTTTCGAGGCAGTGTTGCCCGTATTAAACATGGACTTTACTAGGACTCTTCATTCAATTTTCAAATTGAACTTGACTCCTCACTCGGACAAAATTTCCCCAGCCTTGCACAGCTTTCCATTCAGCTGCAATTGGAAGACCCTCCCTCGGAAATATTCATACAGAAACTTTCCGTATATACACAATCATCTCATCTCGCGACTCAAGAAAGCAAAGTCATGATAATGGTATTAAAACACACAGGATAAATTGTTTCTTTCTCGTCAGTTTGTCTCGTACCTCACTTGTCCTGAGCTATGTTTTGTTGATGATTGAGTTGTAGAGTATCGGCGGTTGTACGTTAACTCCCACTTCTCCAAGTTCATGGGACGTGAGTGACAGATAACTACTAGGCACCGATAAAGCAGCCCCAAATTAAATCCTCACACTGCGTAATGCCGGCCGAAATGATATAAATATTCCAGTCCTGAGCCAACACGCGTAATCTTGTCCTCTTCTGAACCCCAAGCTGTTGCTCCCTGACTCATTTCTGGTGTTTCGCGCACTTATGCCGCTTCACACCGCCTGATTCTCTGAATTCATGCAAGCGTCTCGGCGCTTTGACACTTTTGTTCTTATCATCACAACACAACATTACTCACGTACATAGTATCTGCAGGGTATTTCACAAAGGGTGAGAGGATCTTCTTGAGCAACGTGCAAAGCCGACAAATCGATAATTGTAATGGCATAGAAGTGTAATGTGTTTTATTATGTGATATTGGAAGAACATCCTCTCAAGGCAAAGGAGGCTATTGAGATATCATAGGAATGACAGCCTTGGCTGATGGAGTTGCACTCAAATCTGGGACAAAACGTAGACAACTGTTGATACTAGGACATGGTTGTTCCCAAAGCCTCTCCCTTTGTCCATCTCTCTAGTTCGGCGACTTGATGTTCGTAGAAATCGTTCAAAACACCCTCTTCTACAAACGCGATGTGCGGTGTCACCAGTACCTGGCTTTTGCCACCGGTTCCCCAACTCGCGTCCCTCCACTCGCTATCCGCCGGTAAGGGCTCCAAGTTGAATACTTCTAATGCAGCTCCTCTAATCTTTCCAGCTTTCAGAATTCCGAGCAAATCATCCTCAACGACCAACGGGCCCCGGGAGGTGTTAACAAAGAAAGAGGATTGCTTCATCCTTGACAGATCGTCGATGGTGATCAGACCTCGTGTACGGTCTGATAAAAGTAGATGCAAAGTGACTATGTCAGACGAAGAAAAGAGCTCCTCTCGGCTAACACATTTGAATGTCTTCTCGCCGTCTGGACGTTCAACTGGCAAGCCTTGAGCTTTGGCCTGTTCGTCAGCAGTGTTCTGAGTCAGGTTGGAGCTCCAGCAGATGATCTTCATGTTAAAGGCTGTGCTCATAATTCGAGCAACGGAACTGCCTAGCCGTCCAAGGCCAACAATGCCGAGTGTTTTGCCAGTGACACCCGTGACCATGCTGGTTTGCCATTTACCACTCTTGACAGCGGCATCGTTCTGCGCAATGTCGCGGCAGACTGCCAGAATCATGGTAATGATGTGTTCCAAGGTAGCGACCGTGGCCTTTGAGACATCAGAGCCCGTTACTGGAACACCCCGCGCGTGACAAGCTTGCATGTCAATGGCTTTGTTGTGACGGCCGTTGCTGAGAATGAGTTTGAGCTGAGGAAGACGATCAATCAACTCCTTTGGGAAAGGCGTCCTTTCTCTCATGGTTGCTGAGTGTTGATGTTAGCAAAACCTTCTGGAGTGATGGACAACGGTATCTACCAATGACGTCGAAAGGCTCCAGCCTCCGGACAAGCTCATCTTTCTCAGCTTGCGAGGTGTCACCGTCATGATACGGACGAAGCGTTTGGGGGAAATATTTGATGGAATACTGGGAGGGGTCCAGTTTGGAAAAGTGAGTGGGTGCAAGACCGTGATAGTCATCGAGGACAGCTACGTGGGTGACCATGTTGTTGATAGAGTTTGTGCTGACGACTTGATGCGAGAAAGAAACTACACAAGAAGTGACGGTCTGGAAAGAATGGGTACAGCCTGATAATGGAGGAACTGGTAGATGGACTTTCAGCTGTCGGCTCCTTGGAATGGCAGTTTATGTTGCCAGCCAGTAGCGGCACTGCCGCTTCTGATTCTATAGCAACATATCGGGAATTAAACAGAAGTGCCGAACGCAATCAGATCTGCAGATAGGCGCATTAGACTACCAATGAAAAGGTTGCCGTTCTTGATATGGTAGAGATCAGCAAGCTGAAAGCAAGAGTAGGAAAGCGGAGAGTGATATGCACAAAACATTCTGCAATAAGACATGATCGATCAAGTCCAAATTAAGGTTAGTAAGCTCAGCCGAAGAGAGTAGAGTACGTACTCTACAATGAAGATAGCACAGAATGAGTTGGTTCGGTTGAAATCCTCCGCCTTGTCTTTGTTTCATTTCCCTGTGGCACTTGGAATGCACCAAGCTGCGGCCCGCTGCCCGACTCCGTAGTCCTGCAGATCATTTCAGCTTGTCAAACTAATTATGCCCTATCATAACAACCTAGCGATACACATGGGAGTCCTAATATTCCGGCAAGAATGATGCCATCGGTGACGCTCCGCAACAGAATGCTGGTATTTGGGGTGTTCACAAGGCAATAGATGCTGGGAATGTTGTGTTTCATCGCAGTATAAACCCGTAGTCCATAGTGAAGACCACCACTACCTCCATATAAACTGCTTTAGGTCGAATCTATTAGAAATCACTGCGTATTGGTGTTTAAAAAAATAAAGATAAACTTAATCTGTACCAAGTGGACTTGATAGAATACGGGTCAGATCAGCACATGAATTGAAAATTGGGACCCGCTTCTACGCCCTCGAATCGGGGGTTCCAGGGTTCAAAACCACCAAGAATAACTCATCTTGTTAAATTACACGCCTCTGATCAGCGATATTCGCGATAAGGCAAAGATACGCATGCATTGTAACTTCCGGCTTCCTGAAAGCGGGACTTGCCCTGGCAGCCACTTTGCACAATAGACACTGCATTGAAACGAAACAGTTTGTTTTCTGCAGACGACTTAATCGTAAAACCCGGTTTCATTATTTTCCCTTTATCGATCGGCGTTTGATCTACCGAAAACCAGGATAACAGAACTCTATAGCTCAAATTGATGAGTTCATGAAAGACTGTTGTCAAAGCAGGAGCTGAAAAAAAGGCAACTCATCCGGCACTATACCCAAGACATGATGATGCACAACGCTAGAAGCAGATCTCCTGAGGTTACGTACCATACAGCCTAAAATTTCACGGTGCTACTGAACTGTAAATGAATCGGCACGGTGAGTGTATATTATTGGGCTTCGTATGCACGAATCTCTAGATTATTTGCAAAACTTCCTCAACATCTTTCTGTTACAATACTGCACTGCTCTGATCCCAAAAAACTCTACTATACAGCTTGGAAATATTCGATCAAGATGGACCGCTTCCGAGCTCTTTCACTCTTCCAGCCTTCTAACCTGAATGGCGCGATTGGTGCAGGCGAATATGAAGGATCACATGCGCGGCCGCGACATGTCTTTGGATGCATGCTGGGAATCCCACATACCCAAATGGCCCGACTTGTCGCCGTGCTTGGCTTTGACTACGTCTTTGTTGACGCTTTGCATGTGTATGTGTACAAAGCCAAGGTTCAACGTTTGTATCTAACATGGTAATCGTATAGGCCTACCAATCCAGAGACCCTTGTGTCTCTTATCCAGACAATCAATTTCGCCAGTGAGGGCAAGACTGTGGCTGTTGTCAGAATCCCTAGTCCCGATTCCGATTTATTGGCATATGCGTTAGACGCTGGTAAGTATTTTATACCGTTGTTAGTCAAATAGGTGGCTGATTTTACAAGGTGCGGCTGGCATTGTTTTTCCGCAAATTGATACACCTGAGCAAGCAGCAGAAGCTGTTTATAAAGTCAGGTATGCTTATAACAATGGAATGAGATCCATATCTCCCATTGCATTGTTTGATGGCATCACAAACATGGCGCCTGAGGGATGGACGGCAGAGACAATTGCGGACAGGAATGTCTCAGTCATCTGCCAGATAGAGAGCACTGTAAGAATTAACATTCATTTGGCTACTGGTAATCACTGACACAAACACAAGGTTGGAGTTGAGAACGTCGACGCTATCGCAAGAACTCCGGGAGTCAACGTGCTCATGGTAGGTGTCGCTGACCTCAAGGCTACCCTCAATATTCCTATCCGTAACCCGGGTGGGAAGGTCGACGAGTCGGAGTTTAAAGAGGCTATCGCAAAGATCATAGCCACATCGGAAGAGACTGGAATCCAGCTCATGATGCCTGCTTTCAGATTGAAACCTGAAGATGCGGACTGGCTAAAGAGTTTCAAAATGGTACTTACCAGTGTCGATGTTCTTGCTATCATCAAGAGTCACCGTAGTGACCTGGCCAAGATGAAGGACGTTTTGGGAGTGGCGGATGAAGCATCGAACGGGGTAGCCAACGAGAAGTTCTATGGAAAGACCAATGGGGCGTTCAATGGGGCGTCCAACGGGCACCTGAAGGGGAGGGCTAACGGAAAGGTCGATGTTATGAACGGCGGTGCAGTCAAGGCGGTAGCTAACGGGTATTATTGAGAAGGATTTGGCATTGAGCTTAGAAGTAAGTAACCATTTTCACTAGCTGATATTTAACATTTGAGAAGTAGTCACGACGTAGTAATATTTCTATTTTGACTAACATCACCAACCTTGGAGTAACCACCGTGAAAGAATTACAATTTTCAGCGACATGGAGTCGAGATGAATAACACAAGTCAATGAACGGCTATCAGCTTGTTATTTAGAAAGACTAACGGCGTCAGCCAGAGTTTGCTTTGAGTAGGCTAGGTGAAGGAAGTTAATTCATGATCGAATCACAAGGAAAAGATGGTCGGAGGCCTGAAATGACGAAATTGCAACTAACTGGATAAGGCAGAGATTCTCATAGATAAAAAGCATGATACGCAGTAGCTAAAGGCTGATAATGATGGATTGACCAAGATGTTAATGTAAATTCATGATTTGGACGGTGAACTTCTACATCGTAGCTCTAGCCCTTGCGTTGCAATGCATGATAGTTAAGTTGAGCGCGTGCCTGACCAAGCGTCGTTCCACTGGCAATCATCTCCCTGATACGCTGTTCGCTCTCATCGATATGACGCGCAATCTCAGCTACTTCTCGCGCGCGGTCCCTCGGAACGATGACAACACCATTGGCGTCCGCGACAACAATGTCGCGAGGTTTGACATGTACGTGACCAATCCCGACAGGTTCATTGACGGCAGCCAACTCGACTCTATCCTTTGCCGTCCTCATGAAGCGTCCAGCTGTGAACATGGGGTAGTCATCAGTGATGGCACGATTTACATCGCGACAAACACCGTCAATGACAGTCCCGGCGATGCCTCTGATACCAGCATACTGGGTCATAATGTCGCCCCAGACAGTGCAGTTGGTGCGGCCACCGTTGTCGATGAGCACGACATCACCTTTGGCGACGTCGTCAATCCAGTCGCCAATGCCTTTGGATGAACCACTGCTGGAGATGGGTACATATCTTACAGTGAAAGCAGGCCCGACGGTGACTTTTTCGTAGTTGGCTAAGGGCGTGATGTTCATTGCTTGTCCTGCTATACCCAGCTTGTCGAGGGCATCTGATACTGCGGGAGTATCCGTCGCGGCGAAAAGAGCGACAAGCTCTTGGTCTTCAGCTTGTTGCTGCTTGGGCATTTGGGTGCCATTTGACGATGGCTTTTCTGTAGTTTGTACCATTGCTTTGCTTGAGTGTTGTCAAGATGGGTGTGATGTGTGGAACAAAAAGGCTCTACGAAGATTAATCTGCAAAGTTAAATAGCTCAAGGGGACAAGAAACCAAGTTCAAAGTGCGGGATGTCTCTGCCGGAACAATAGACCAAGTGCCGGAAATGCTCCTACGCGCGCAACAGAGTCGGATTACGAGTATGAGTACTTGTGTAAGACAGGCTGTTATCTGGTTGCATTCTTTCTTCAGCCAGCCACCTTTCATGCCCCACTAATGCAAATCACTAATTTGTACTATCTAGGGTATGATATTCCTGGTGAAAGTCAATTCGCGGAACGGGACGGTCGATCTGCCTTGGAAAAATACAACTGGGGGGCGTGCGATAGCAAGCCCCAGGACGCCGCCAGTAACAATGGGGTGCAAGTGCAAATGCTTTTGCTATAAAGTGTGTCTTGATATACGTAGAAATGACGCATGTTGTTTCGTAAACGCCTGAAGACAATGAGACAACGGCTAAATGTAGTAGCTCTAACAATCGCCGCTGATGATTGCACAAGACCGCAGATGAACCTCGACATACCGCTTGCACAGCGTCGCATTTGTAGTGGTCAAAGACATGAAAGCGGATGGCCGGGATGACTCCGAGTTTGGGTGAATAAAGAGCAGAGGGACTAATTATGATAATCAGTGGATTGTTGCTCCATTGTGGGACATCTTTTGCATCAAAGCTAGGAATTGGAATACTGCACACGGCTATTTAAAATTATGGCATGGGTATATCCCAGGTATAAGCAAGAATGGTTAATGCGGTCCCGCACGACAGCCACCATGCAAAGGATCTTATTAGGCTTCTTCTTGTGTATGCCCTAAACTTTTGTCTTATCTTCTGTTCCCCCCCAAAGTCCTATAGACTGACCCTAAAGTCCTACAGACTGACTTCCCCAAACTCGTCGGACTCTGTCTCCGTCGCACTTCCACAATCATCAGGCACTCGATTTTCCTTGCGCACAAGAAGGTTGATGTGCAGTTCTGCCTCTGTTGGGAACAGCATGTACGAAGAATCCTCATAATTATCCATCAAGGCCGCAAAAGAGTTGATAAATTGCTCCACAGGACTTTCGCCGTGGTCGAATGCATGTCCACGAATATCGCCCCAGTGACATCGGACATACTCGGCACCACAATCGTGATACACAGTTTCGGGTTCAAGGCCAGGGAGTGCGGCCCAGGGGGAGGTATCATCAATTATCCAGAGGGACGGAAGGTAACAAGCGTCGACATCGTAACCTCCCAGCCGAACTTCGTCAACCCAATTCGCCAATAAGCCTCGCTTGGAGCCTTCTTGCATCAAATCGTCCAGCTTGAGTGGGAAATTGTGGTTCCAGCTGTTGTCAAACTTGAAAGCGACTTTCCAATTCTCTACTATGGTGAAAGTTGGCGTGCCAAGGAGTGGAGCCAGCAACTTCAAGCCGAAGAGGCTATATTGCAAAGCACTGGGGCGTCCAGTAATACAAAAGATGTCTTGACGAGGCACTGTGAATGGGCGCCATCCCTTGTCACGTTCATGAGGGACCAAGGTTGAGGGGAAGCTCTGAGTGTACCATCCACTCATATCTTCGTCCAGGTCTTGCTGTGACTCGTCACGGAGTTTTAGCCATCCGTCGAGATCCATGTGCTTGATAATGGCATTTCTGGATTCTTTGCAGGCTGACCAGAGACCAGCGTCCCAGAGGTAGGCAGATTGTTTTGGGTGGTTGCCTTGGTTTTGGCCATTTGTTCGACTGAGAGCTCGGAGAGTAATGTATCCGTTTTGATCGTGCTCCATGTAGAATTCATCGTCGAAGCCCTGGAGATTGTCGTCAAAAAGTACGATATCCTCGTCCTCCCCACTCTCTACCACCGTATCAACGGATACGTAGTGGATTCCGTGATCTTTATCAGTCCGATGGAAACATGCTGCTTTCCAGATCTTGATGCGGAGCTCGGGGGGTAGCTTCGGGAAGCAATGGAAAGTTGGCGGAGCCATCCTGGCTTCTGTGACATTTGTTAGACTTGGGTCTTATGGTATTAGACATGGTTCTTAGCGTATTAGACTTGGATCTTTGGTAACAAAGATAAAATAGTCAAAGACCCTCCTCTAAAATCGTAAAACCGTAAAGACTGACCTAGCAAATTCGTCGCTTGTGCTTCAGATATCGGAGTATGATACCCTTTGTTGAGAATTTGAACAAAAAAAAATAACACATTGATACAGTGATGAAAGAGAAAGAAGAAATGATCCAGACGGTGAAATGCCATTGTGGTTACACACCAGGCAGCTGGGCAAGAGCGGTCGGTGGCAGTCACTGACAGTCACTGACAGTGACATAACAGATGCACCGCACGAAATATCCCAAGCCATGGAGCTCGATGCTAACAATTGCAAAACCACATTCCATGGGAAACAACAAACAAAACCCGCCCAAATCGCACCAGTCTCGCATTAGTTCACACCATTGATACCTTTTCATCGGCGGCCTATTTGGTGCGACCCTTCAGATCAGTAATGTCATTGCGTCCTCCTTCTCCATTGACTCCGTTGAGCCTTGTTATCGGTTCGCATTTCTTGGCATTTATTCTGATGGTTAGCAATCTCACTACCGCCTGCATATATGCATTTATCAAGGGTTAAACATTCTCTAAATACATGCATATCATGCAACATAACCAGAGTGAAGACCGGGTCTGCAGCCAATTCGGTGCTAGCTCATCCAGTCTCTAAAATCTTCCAGATCAACACGCTGTGTCGTGTGCAGAAGCTTCGATGCCATTTGATAGCTACGAGTCTAATGGGTAGCCTCTGCCTCACCTTTGCTCTAACACTCAGACAACTTTTCCAATGAGTCAGGAGAATAGGACTATACATCGCGTCCGCAGTAAGCCAGTGATGGGGTTCGCCTGGTCACATCTATCATTGCGGCGTAAATCAAAGACAGTGTGACGCAGATAAAAAGTAATAAGACCTGAGACTATTCAAAAAGTAGTGTCAAGAGTGGGATTCGAACCCACGCAGCTTTCGCTACTGCGAAGTTCCAGGTATACTGGGAAGACCAAGTTTGTCTTGAATGCAGCGCCTTAGACCACTCGGCCATCCTGACATTTCAGTTTGTTCTGTCAAACAGCAGGCAATTTCACGTTTGGTGTTGAAGGTTTCCTCTGACTCGCGGTATCAGCCTGAACGATCTGATATCCTACTTTGTTCCGTTGTCATCACTTGTTTGTCTTTCCTTGCGGCGATGCTTCCAAATCTTGAATGCTATACCAAATATCAGACCGATAACAGAGCAGCCAGCCGAAACTGCTATACCGATAATACTACCAGTCGACAGCGAGCTTGACTTGAAACCATCAGTTGAATCTATGAGTCTTTGGTTTAATGACACTCTCTTGTTTGTAACGTTTAGATGGATAAGACCTTACTGTGTCCTGCTGGCGCTGTTTCTTCTGGCACGTAGTTGCAATTAACTTGCCAATGCCAGCAGGTCATAAAATTCTTCTTATAGCAACAGGTAGACAAGGAAGGATAAATGGTTGTATGAATGGCATCGCCTCCGCTTGTAATGTTTTAGTATACGGAACAACCTCATTGGGATGCACTATACCTTCAATGTAACCAGTCCATATGTCATGAAATGACGGTTCTATTGGTAGAGTAAATGGCCCATGAAAGATTCAGGAGTCTCGTTGTTGTTGTAGTTCAAATGTCTCAACATCTTCGCTTGGGGTCTGTACCATACTTGTGCCATCATCTCCAATCTGTCCAGCAGCCAGAATTATATGCCACAGAGAAAGTAGTAGGAACGAGACTGAATCCATTCTTTAAGAGACTATGATATTCTCTACATGATTGTAAATGAAAAGGATAAGGTCAAGTTCACATTTAAATCATCAACAGGCAGTGGCTTGACGTATTTGAGGGATTCACCTGTTGCACTTCTATAACTTTATTTCCGCAGCTGGACCTCCTCGGCAACTTCCACCGAATGAAGACCAACATCGTTGCAAGACTATTCCATCTCGCGTCAGGATGGATTTGGTGTTTGACATAGAGTAGCCTCCTTTTACAAGTGGAGGGACTGGAATCTTGTCAACAACCATGAATTAACATTTTCACTATCGTGTTAGTTGTAGCATAATTGACAGGTTGGGGTAACCGCTTATCAGATATAGCCGTGGATGAACGTCGGTTATACCGGATAAGGTTGGATTCCATCTCTTCCCCCGCCATGCTCCAATATCCGTCAAACTCGAATTAACCTATCACTGGTTATCATTTGTCAAATATCACTCTTCTGAAGGGTTAAATCACCTGGCGCAGTATCAGGTCTAGATTCACTTAATATCATGCCAACCGAAACAGCCGTCATTACCCATCCCAGGTCGGCTCATATAGTCAGCAATGAGCTCAACACCTTCAATCAGTCTCCTGATAACCAGCCTAGCTCGACATCGCAAGAACAACCCAAACCAGTAATCCCAAAATTACAAGTTCTCGCTGCAGGCTTCTCGTTTTTCTGTGCTGGAGTTGACGGCGCCACCCTCGGACCTCTCCTCCCATACATCATCCAATCATTCACCATCAACGCGGGTGAGGTGGCCATCATGTAGGTACCCTTTACGAAATTCCATCGGTTACTTACATCGTACGCGCAGTTATGCCTGTATATTTGCAGGATGGGTCATTGCCGCAACCACTAATCTGTTTCTCGCTACTAAGCTCTCTTTCTCGGCGCTCTTGACACTCGGTGCCACTCTCCAGCTCTTGGCGCAATGTCTGCGTCCATGGGCGTCTCAACCCGTATTCTTCATTAGTTTTGTGGTTCAAGCCGTTGGTATGGGCTACCAAGACACTCATGCTAACGCTTGGGCAAGTGGGTTGCCGAATGCTCACCGCTGTCTCGGCTTCATACATGCCATGTTTGCGCTAGGCTGCCTAGTTGGGCCCTTGGTTGCCACTGCAATCGCAACAGCCACAGGGTCAGGTCATTCTAAGACAAACGGCATTGAGGCTTGGAGGATGGGGTACTTCCAGCTGATTGGTATTCATGCTCTCAACCTCGTCGGTATGCTCCTTGCTTTTGGGAACCCACTGCGACAGTGGAAGACACGCCAGACAGTGGTGACTCCAGTCACTACTACCGACACAGCAGACCCAGAAGTGCTTGCTCGCCGGCGCAATAAAGAGGCCATCCGAGATATAGGACAACTCTTGAAAATGAGGAATTTCTGGCTGATTGGAGGCTTTTACTTGTTCAACTGTGGCGCATGGTCTGCTGCCGGAGGTCAGTTCTTGGCCTTGCCTTTGACTTGTCTCAATCCTCAATCTCATATTTGCCATCTAACTTGAGCCATAGGTTGGGTCGTCGAGTATCTTGTAGCACATCGCGATGGTGCCCTTGACCGAGTTGGGTACGTGCCCACAGGCTTTTGGGCTGGTCTCTTCCTAGGTCGTCTGCTCCTGGCTGAGCCAACACATCGTTTCGGCGAGCAAAGGTCAATTATATGCCTCAGCCTTGTTTGCTTGATGTTTCACCTACTGTTTTGGCTGGTTCCAAACCTTGTTGCTAGCGCTGTGGCTTTCTCTTTCATGGGATTCTTTTTCGGGCCATTCTTTGCGACAGGCATGAGTGTCGCTTCTAGAATGTTTCCGCGCAAGATACAATCCACCGCTCTAGGTGAGTACTTTTGCTTTCCGCGATTACTTTATTTCAAACGCTATAATGTCATGTTACTGGAGCCATGTCATCGGCTCACAGGGAATACTCTTACTAACTCGCAATGTGAGGCCTCGTTTTCGTGCTCGCTCAGGCAGGTGCTGCCATCTTTCCCTCCATTACCGGACTTATTGCTACGAGAGCTGGCGTGCAGGTGCTCCAACCGGTCATCCTCGGCTTGATTATAGGCGGGGCTATTTGTTGGTGGTTTATTCCAAAGATACCTGAGCGCATGGATGAATCTTCAGACTAGAGATTGGTGATAATGCTTGATGTATGCCCACATGGCGGATTTGCTGCCAAGAGAGCGCCTCATGAGTCATATCACCAGTGATATACAGAACAGTCTGTCAGTACATTTCCAAGAAGATCCCATTGACGACTTGCTAGAAACCAGGTTGGAACGCCATCTTGTGGCTAGTGAGTCAGAAGTCCACTCTTTCAATTCAAATCACATCATGACGCGCACAAGTGAAGACTACATAGTGTCTATATGCATAAATTCACCAAAACTACAACCAGTTATTTGACTTTATCAATTTCTTGTTTCGTGGAAGCCAAAATCGAGTGGGTACATGGTTTGACTGTCGTTGCCAGCACAAGTATAGAAGCACAGATCAACAAGTAGTGAAACGGTCGTTAACACGGAACGCTCTGTCCCGAGAGTAGCGTTATGGACCTCAGTGTAATTGGCAGATTACTTCGTCGTCCCCATGCCGAATGTTTTCGGATTTTCGACCCTGGAGTAGACGCTCCGTGAAATTCATGAGATGGATTGTGATTGGACAGTCGAATACTGGTCCGTGTGCATGACCAAACCATGATGGAAGATACTGCTTCTGTCGCCGACGAGAATCGGGCTTAATCTTTCTCTATGTCTGTAGATTAAGCTTTGACTGCTTTGTACCGTTATTTCTCAATGGTTTTCCAAATGTAGATGCATCCTGAAAGGTGCGTGGAGGACCCCTTCTGGTCCAGTGTGTTTGACAGCTTGATTTGATAAAATCTGACATGTCACTGACCACAACATTTCAATTCGATGTCGTCAATTTAAATTTGGAGTTTGATCAAACTAATTCAATCGTTTGTAACCCTCTAGATAGTTTACTTGGAACGATATCTCCAGAGACATACGACAGTTCATGTTGCTCATACCCGGAACTGATGCCAGGACTGATAATCACAAGTCATGTGATTCCTTCAATATCCGCAGCCGTTATTTATTCTAAACCCAAAGGTCGTCCATTCGATTCCCAGATATTGAATTCACTACCGGGGAGTCAACCTCATCCAAACATCATTACATAGCTAGTCGGGGTCAATAACGACTCCAGCGGACTGACAGTGGTAATCACGGGTATGGATATATATATGTTTGCTTTATGATGCTTCACGTATGTGTTATTATTGGTCTGTAGCAGCCAATCCGTCAGTAGAGGGAGCTGATATGTCCCTGTCTATCTGCTCAATGCCCCATGGGCGAGGATTGGCCTGTCTAGAAGCCATGGCTTTTCAGCAAGAAGTGAAACCCGGATACAAAGCCAAGCTTCTAGTTATTGTCAGACACATGGCCAGATATACCTGGTATGGCGATATCCGAATCCGTCTTGCTTACATTTTCGATCTATTTTGATAGCATTTAGGCATTAGGTCAGATCAGTGCAATTTCCTCTCCGCCTCTCGGCGTATTCCTGTTGTGTCCGATGAGAGTCTTGCTTGGCGGACACGGGGCAAAACCTGCTAGGTACAAAGTTAGTTCGGGTCCAGACGTGAAGCATTAGTGACAACCAGCTTGACTAGGTGCCATTTTTAACTGATCTGACTTAATTGATGTGATATCTCTTTTTTTCAGGCATGTATAATACTTTCTGGTTTCTACCCTACGAATGTCTTCTCCTTCCCTCCGTTCTCTTGTTGACTCTATCCTGTACTCCAATATCGAGCATCGTCACATAGACAATAATTACATGAGCTGTAGGAGTTTACCCATTTGCTTATCCATTGGCCTACGCACATGTCGCTCTAATCTAACCGCTCACTAGAGGAATGAACCGGCCCGATACTCCGAACATGTTGTGATTGGCTAATAATATGGACAGGCGAGATCTTTCTTGTCCAGGATAACTCATGTCAAGATCAAGATTTAGTCAAAGTACCCACAAACACTGCAAATCTAGAGGAGTAGATTGATGATAAGATTGTGTACGATCTGGCCAATGAATACGGCGCAACTTCTGGTATCGTCTACCATAGCGGTCATTGTCCATATCCTACTTCAGCTGTTGGCAGCAACAATAAGAGAAATTGACTACTTACTCTACTAAATCCTCAACCAACGCGACTTTGCCGATCTCCCGCATCGGGAACGGCCCTGTAGGGCTGGGTGGCAATTTATAAGCCACAAAATCTGTCGTTGGAGACCCAGAGCTACCACGCCTTGTCCATCTCACAGCTTCTAAATATATCGGCAAAAGATGATTCTTTCCGCCAACGCGGACGGCTCATTACGGCAAAGTCTACGCACCAGTGGTTGGCATTTACAAATCTGTTCAGGTTTGTTTCTCACACAAGATTATGTGCGATAGAAATTCCTCACCTCGCCTTGCTGACAGAACTATGTCACACTTGAGGGATATAATGAGCAGTCCAGACTAGGTAGGTAGATTAGAAATCGTAGTAATGTGAAAACAAAACTGACGAATAACACCATCAGAGCTCATCGCGACTAAGCCTCTTGCATGTGCCCAGAACAAAGATCCCAGACAATTATCCGAAAAGAATGCAGTCAAATCCTGAAGGATTGAGGCATGGATAAGAATAGATTTAGAGATGTTGAGCAATTAACCGATCCCTGCTTATGGGCTGGGCATATGCATTTGGAGCCCAAACACGCTCAGAGCCCCCTTACCAGGCTTACGACAACAGATGGAAAATCTTTAGCTTGTGAAAAAAGGAGCAGGCCAATTATTGTCAAAGCGAATGAACCCTTGACACAACTTGTTGGCCCTCAACGTTCAGCCATTCGCGTATTTTAGAAGCTGAATCGCGCCACAGCTGGACAGGGTCATCAGCAACGAAGCTATCTGATACGTGGATTCAGCTGACTCATTAACCGTTGACAAGGGGCGGCGCGGGTCTTTATTGACCATATTTACGCCACAGCTGAAGACTATTCAGACTACTGCATCAAAAACAAAGCGTTAGTATGGGATTTCCACATTTTTGTACCAGAGAATTGGAAATGACATCTACTAGTTTTGTCCTACTGAGTTATAAACCTTGCGGCTGGAAACAACTACCGTTTCGTAGGGTTCAGCTCGTTACTAATGGAGTCTAACACTCTGCCACTACCCTATGACAGCTTCTCGCGTGAGATATACCGCTTCTTTGTAGCGCCACGAATGACATGCCCAAGCCAATAGCTCGGTTCCACTGAGTTTAAGCTGAATCACTATCTAAGCGATACCATGATACCGGGAGACTAAGGCCAAGAATACTGGGTAATGGAAGTGAACAAAGGTCCAGGATTGTTTATTTTTCTTCGGTTATCGCTGCTCTAGAAATGGATAAACTTCACTAATCAGGCTTTTTCCCTCAAAGAGGCTAAATCAGATAGATTAGGCTACCTGAATGTCGGAGACAAAGAGGGGTCCATGCAAGATGGGAGGAATGCCTTGGTATAGATAAGACCGACATGTAAGTCAGGTCTATCCAGCGAGATACACACGTTTTCTCATTCTTCTTGTCTTTCATTCAGTCACAAGACAGGCTCTTCGTCATTATGACTGTAGTACCACCATCTCCGCCCGCCAGCAGTCTGGACAGTGGTATCGATGCTGCGAAACTCGAAGCAGCTAACCGCTATTTCCGCTGGAATTTGCTGTTCTTGCTGATAATATTTGTTTTTCTTCTTTTCCCCATATGGATGCCCTTTGTCCCATATATGAACCAAGCAACGAATATCGTCATCATAATTATAATTGGCCTGTTCCAACTCATCTGGTTGGTAGCTACAATCTGTGCCATCCGTCGAACGATCGCTATCAACAACCGAAACAAACTCAAGAGAACAAAAGCCCAAGATGTCGAGGCATCCGACTCCACGACTGACGAATACTCTAATATTCGACACATAGTGGCCATGACCTTGTATAAGGAACCCATGAGTGTGCTGCAAGCCACATTGGATTCTCTCGTGCAACAAGAAGATGCCAAATCCCGCGTTTGTGTCATCATTGGCATGGAATCCCGCACACCTGACAAGGAAGAAAAACGTAATGAAGTGTATGCGAAATATGCCAGCAAATTCCTCCGTCTTATCGTCACGTTCCACCCATCAGGCGTCCCAGGCGAGATCAGCGGCAAATGCTCCAATATGAATTACGCCTGTCGACAAGGCCTCCAGATACTTCGCCAGGATGCAGACTACAGCTATGAGAAATACGAACACATCTTTACCAACTGCGACTGCGACGCCGTCTTCGACCCTGAATACATGATGGAACTAGAAGCCGAGTACTGCAAACTGGACACTGCAGATCGCCACTCCTCCATCTGGCAATCCATCATCATCTACAAGCGCGATTCCATGCCCTTCTTTGTCGACATCACTGGAGTTTTGCGTACCTTTTTCTTTATGGGCGTACTGATTCCTTGGAACATCAATCCCATGTCCCACTACTCACTCAGCGTCAAGTTGTTGGAAGAAGGGGCTTTTACACATCCCGCTTATCAGATGGAGGACATTATCGCCTTGATCAGATATACCATCATGACACGACGGGAGATCCGCATCCGACCTCTGAATCTCATTTCCATCAATGGTCCAACCTCTGGTAGTAACTACGCAGACGAAGTTCGGGAGTGGGCTCTCCAGATTCGACGATGGACTATTGGCGCCGGCGAAGTCTTCCACTACTTCATTGTCAAGACGTACCGAATGCCCAGTCTCTATCTCTCTATTAGCTGGGCGAGTCGCTTTTTCATCTACTACGGCCTCGTTTTATGTGCCAGTGCCATCTTCTCAATTTTCTCCCCCGTCGTTGTCCAGTTAGTCAATATGGCTGCTTCCGACTACGATCGACTCTTGGTCAAAGATAGCCTGTTTTCAACAATTTGCTTCATCTTTCTGGGATCGCAATATGCTTTTCTACTCATAGCTACGGTCCTTGTTCGTTGGAACTTGCCTGTTCCAGGTGACGGCAACACTGACTACAACAAGGGTCTCCGGGGTGTCGCAAGAGGACTATTTCATTGGGTCTTAATGTTGCCGACTATCCTGGCTTACAGTGTGGTAGAGCTCTTCTCATTTTTCGAGCTGGCCCTCCGAGGCAAGGATGTATGCAAGCATAATGCCGCTAGTAAGAGCAACCTAGTTCTTGTGGCAGGTACTAGTGATTCTTGACAGCTTGGCTACTTGAATAGTGGATAAGGATATGCAAGTTAGAGTTTGTACGTTTCGATAGACATAGAGTTGAGCTGCATATATAGAATGGTCGGTTTTGGGAATTCGTGACTATCAAGTTGCATTAAAAGGAAATATATTAAAGATTGTATGCTCCTTAGAGCGTATATTAAAGAACGCTTCTTCCTCTCCAATCCTTTGGTGAATGAAGTTCTTCTTGACTCTCACTTGCCGCAGTTTTCGATATCTTGACTTCCCACTTGATCTCCTTCTTGATACCAGCCTCTAGGTCGGCAGGGAAAAAGCTACTCCCTCTCTTCTCCGGGGCGTTGCGACTGACAGATGACAGAGTGTATGCGTCGCGCCCAGAAAAGGCCTTTGGGGTTGCAGGACCAGCGCCCCGCGAAGTGTTCCTATATCCGGAAGGGCCAATGGAAACGGGCTTGCTGGTGAAGCCAAGATGGAAGGCCGCCTGTTTGAGTAGGGGTCGTAAGGTTGCCATGCTACTAGCAGTGATTGCCAAGCCCTGCTCGATTGTGGACCAGATTGCAACGTCTGTAGTGTTCCCTGTTGATGACTGTAAGCTGTCTGTCAATTTGCAAGTGGTAACGAAAGACTTACAAAGGAAGTCGGGCTTCTTAATCAGCGGCAGGTATGGGAATCGCGCAATAACAGCAGCGCTGGCACTATTTTCATGGTCAGTCAGTCTTATTCTTAAGGTCTTGGGAAAGCATCCAACTTACACGCAACCCATCGCAAGAAGAGGTATCAGGGAGTATTTAGTTCTCTTGTGCAACTGTAAATTCCAAACAATAAAACCTGGAAGGATGGCAAAAACGAGGTCAGATCCAACCGCGAAACAACTGTAGAGGATCGCAAGCCCGATAACGATATCTCCGTTGATGCATGTGCCGTCCTGTTGTTTGTCCCAAAAGTATGATACGGGATGGCATTGAAAGACAGTGACGAAAAAGAAGATGATGCCTGATAATCCAGTCGAGAACATGGCGAGATAGATGATCCATTTTTGTAGTTTTTCGGTCGTGACTCGGAGTAGAAAGTAGCCGATAGAGAACTTGCAGGTAATCATGGTAAGGCAGTACCAGAGATAGCAAAACCACCAGCACTATAAAGACCGTCAGAATATGAATCCAAGACTTTGCAATTGAAGTTTCCCACCATCATAGCAGAAGAAATCCGGTCTGTCTCGAGGTCGGCATGGTGTCGACCTGTGCCAATTGTGACTCCAAGTGTTGAGAAAGTCGCATAGAGAGTGAAAAACACCTGTCCATCACAGGTCAGTCGCAGAAACACATGAGTCAACCGAGAATCGTACCGTGGACACAACCATAAACCAGTCATCTATTCTGAAGGCATTCACCATGAATTGACGGACATAACATCGTAGTAGGCATGTAATTAGAGCCATGGAGTAAAAGGCTATGTTGACTCCCATGAGCTCGGGGCCCCTGTTCTCGATTTCTGCCGCCATCTTGGGACGAGTAAATGGCTGCTTCTCGAGGAAACAAAGTTTGTCGGGATCTAGATCCTAACGTGGAAGGGAAACATGGGATGAGGGACTTTATATGAAACTCGAAGTAGTCGTTATCCGGCATCGTTCCCAGCCAAGCCCGCTATAACACTTACGTTATGAGCTACTGTATATCCAGTATCGCCGCCGACTGCAACGGTTACGGTACTATGAATGCAGGTCGGGTATGAGAACTGCATCATGCATATCTATTTGTTTTAATTGATTGCTTTGTTGAGCATGTTCATCCGCTCCTGCATAGGTTACTCGACAGGGATGAGAGAGCAAAATCAGGCTTGGTCTGTTCAAGTCAGGGGACTTTCCTCATCGAGGACCCTCCCGATGTAACCCTACCTGAGTCGAGCGTTTTGACTAGTCTCACTATGGTCGTACTCCGATAGAGCCCCTGCGCAACTCAAGACACTCAACCAACACCTGCCCCATTTTGCCCCTTATACTACGTTTGACATAAGAACAAACAGTCTAGGGCAACTGACAAACGATCTCCCACGAGTTTTTCTCCGTGCTTATTTGCGGATATCCGGGCTCGGCATCTAAAGACTAGGCTTCCTATGGATAGTAACACTAAACCTAGTACGCACAAGCCCCGCTTCGCCTCTTCCATGTCCCGGAATTCAAGACTCAATCTGGTGGTTCCAGGCAATGTGACCTGCAGCATAGTTGGATATATGGCCAGACTTTTGCTCAAATCGAGGGCAAACTCCATGTTGCCACCATTATGTCATTAGATAAGATATCGACATGATGAGAAACAAGTCTTGTCGTAGGAATCAAGCAGATGGCAAAATGCAGTCATCTGATACTACCCATGTTGCAGTCGGACAAAAAGCCTGAGATAGGCAGGCGATTCTACTCTTGATCAGAGAATTGAGAGGCTTGGGATCTCTTGGAGTAAACTCTATCGAATTGATCCGCCTCGCATTGGCGTCTTCATGACAATCATTTTTCCTTTTTCCGCCCCAATCCTTATCTTTTTGTCAAAGCGCCCAGTATTTCCTTTCTTTGTCGCGTGGAGTCAGGGTCACGGCATCACGCAATGTATCTGGGGTGCATCCTGGACGAGCCACTTCGAGTCCTACCAGGGGTGAAAAGACCCATAGTGGATTTGGCTGCGCTATCGTACCCAGCTCATGTGTTGAAGATTGATCGATGTGTCTGGAAAATGCCGCGTGGAGTAAGAGAAAGGTTTGAGGGTCTTCTCAGACTGAAAAGTTCAAGGTGACTACGTACACTGATGAATCAAAAGACAGTGGATAAGGGATTTATGTGCCTCAGATAGTTGTCTACCTTTCGCAAGTAATACATAGTGGGCTTGAAATAAACGAGTTTCAGTTGGAGGAAGGACGGAATTCATCCGCCGTGGAAAATTTATTGGTCACAGTCGGGCAACTGACAAAGAAAGTTCACCTGGCCAGTCTTTCAAATATATTGATAGCACGGGCCTATTAAGTAATGCTAGGTTTAAATGCCGAGTCAGTTGCAACGGAGATTTTGCTTAGCAACCAACATCCTTCAGGAGGCCTCGTGGTGTTGAAACTATTCGAGCATAAGAGACGAAACAGTTGAGACGTCCTACTATATCTGAGGGGGGACTCTTGGGCTCTTTATTTCATGTATCTCAAGCCTAGGTTTGTATTTTTCATCCTCTAGGGAGATGAAAGATGCACCCTATATACCTATCATGCTGCCATTTAGGGGGGAGGACCATGAAGTCAATAAAGGGATTCGGATCCGTGCACAGGAATCCCTGTTGTAATCGCTAAACCTAATCTTATCAGTTGTCAACCACATGGACTTGACCCTGAATCCAACGCCCAGGATTTTGTTGATGGGGCTTCCCATTCATCGTGTCGCATACCCATCAACCCTTTCCCATGAATGGTGAAGCCGATTTGTGGATTCAATCAAGTTACCCAGACAGGCACACTTACCGTTTTGGCACAAAAAACCCGCGAATTTCTTGCCTTCTAACACGTCGATGAGTTGTAGCTCTAGGGTATGCCCACTCGGCTATTCGACTCTTGGTCAACAATTTTCTAGTATTGACACGACAATCGTAAAGTTGCGTATGGCAGAAATCATCTTCTTGTTACAGTCAGATCTAACCTGAGTTTCGATCAATCGGAGACAGCTGGACCGAAAATGCATTGTAAGCACAATAGAAACCGTGGTTTGAGATAACAACGGATGTATGCTACAGCAAGAAAGGCAATGGACATGTCGCGTCATCGCAAGGTAGCTTACGACAAGCACATTGCAATTTGAAGATTCAGAATGGCCGTTCCCCACTAAGGATACGTGACAGAGTTGGATATACCTCGACGAATATACAAGAATCACCTGTGTATACTTAAATTATCATTCTTTGCCAAGGTGACACCACCAGAACTAGCAACAGCACAGAGGTTTGTATTGATGTATGCATGAAAGAATCTGCAGTACTTCTTAAATGAAAATGTCTGGAGATTGACTTCGCATCTCAATATATATATGAAAACGAGTCATCAGATACCTACCTAGAGCATATATGGTACGTCACGTTTTCAGGAGAAGACTATCTGGGCCAGCCATCTCAAATCTGCTCAGTAGCCCAGTAATGAAATCATTATGTTCAATCTTTCCCAAGGTCAACTTTTTCGCCCAAGTTCTCACAGTCAGTGCAAGAGATCTTGCATTGGTAGTGGCGCAATCTCATGGAGGTTGGTCGTTGGAGAGGAAGGCGCGATGGTGAGCTCTCACCCTCAGCATTTTGCAAGCAATTGGATCCACACCAGTTCCTTCCTAACCCTCACTCAAAATATCCATGTCTTGTGTCCCCTGGTTCTTTCTGCCACTTTTCTTTTCTCTTCTGCCATCATCATCATCATCGCTGGAACATCGATACATTGAACAATTCCAACGCGAACAACCAAATGAAACACTTCATCATGCCCCAAACCCCTAATCTTGCAATGCACACGAAGCGCAAGCATGATGAGGTGGCAGAAGTTGTCGAGTGTGGATTGGAAAGTATCAGTCCCTGCCTCACCTTTCACTGAATAATACGCCCCATGTCCCCTGACGCTGTTTGGCCCTTTGCGTTCTCTGTCATTATCCCAATCATCGACATCACAATCGCCGCCATCATCACCATCGCCATATTACCATCACTGCCATTAGCGTCATCGTCATCTCTATTGCCATCACCAAATATTGACAACGAGAAACACCAAATTCAACTCTCTATCATTCTTTTTTCCTTGCAAATCACAACGCACTAGAAGCGTAAGCATACATGGTGCGGTGGCAAAAGAAGTTGACTGTGAATCAGAGAAGTAAAAGAAGCGATCACCGAGTCCCGCGACTAGCAAGATGAGTATCAGTCTCTCAGAGCGTTTCAAGAACCACTACGATGGTGATGTTGCTGATTATGAGGACAAGGCTGATGTCGATCCGAGATACACAGATGCAAGAATGACCAAGATAACACGAAATGAGTATATCGAAGCCACAGGCCAAATCGGACGATCATACTCACACTCATACAGAGACAGAGACAGAGACAGAGAGGCATTGAGAGATGAGGGACGAGACCAGCTTCTATTGTGCTTCGTGCCAAAGATGTCTGTGTCAGCCGACTCCGACTGTGTATTACGACCAGTGTTGTTGTGTCAGCGAGATAGACCAGCTTCTGTTGTGCGTTGTGCCAAAGATGTCTGTGTCGGCCGACTTCGACTGTGAATTGCAGCCAGTGTGGTTGTGTCAGAGAAATGAAAGGCAGTGGTGGAAGGGCGACGAAGACGGACTCCCACAACCTCCACGTGGTGTCGCCCGGGGACCTGGTCATGTGGACTTCAGGCAATGTGGGAGACGCACGTCAAGGTTTGTTATTTCATAGGCATGATGGCTGACCCGATTATAAGTGTCGCTCAGTTGAAAGCCGCGACTCAGGACATTCCTGGAGATAATCACCGCTCTTGTCTACGTATACCCATACTGACTCCTATCTACAGTTCAGCAACTATCAAATGTTCCCTTCCACCGTGCCGTCAATTACCATGCCTGACTCACATAATCGCTTGCAGACGTTAAACAGGAAGGCGGGCAATCACTCCCCCGTCTAACAAGCAAACCGACAACCACGCATTCTCGTTGACTTTTGCTATCCCTAGGAGGTATCGGAGACTGCCAAGAAGATCCCCTTCATCGTGACTCAGCATCGACAATAGAGAAGTCCCTCAGATTACACAGCGACCGGAGATCGATGTGGTGGCGATGTGGGATTGGAAGGACGAATTCATTACCATGGGCCGTTGTATATGTGACCAGAAGGAGGGAAGCTGTTTGGGGGAGGAAGATTCAGACGGTCTGGAGGAATAGATTGAGTCGAGAATTAGAGGCCGAGTGTTCTTGTACCCGATCCAAAATGGAAATTTCCTGCTTCGATCTGATCAGTTTGATATTCTGTAGGAGACCAAAGCGCAATTGTGAACGTGAGTTCAAGATTACGTCACCGTGCATGACCTGTGATTCTACCACCCCTTCCATAATTAATGGAGGACCTACATAGGCATCCAACACTGAGAATTCTTCTTCAATGTTTTCTTTTTCTTCCTTCACCATCAGCCAAACATCAAAATGTGAATTTCTGCCAGCTACCGCCCAAGGCACCGGAGTATCTTGCTTTTATTACGTTATCTTGAGCAAAAAAACCATCCCCTGAAGAGGGCAGATACATCTCTCCCCTCCTATCATGCATGCTATCTTTGCACTGAATCACGGATTCAGGTAGTTCGCGCGTCACCATCCGTGAGTGGCTCTCTGGTGAGTGCTCGACTTGCATTTCGCCCATCTTTCCCGATTCGATCGACCGCGTTTACCCTCCTTGAATGGTCCTCTCCAAATTGTCATCGCGAGGTATTCCGAAAGTCGATGGACGACCCATTGCCCTTACGGACTTTGTGACACCGCCTTTTCAAATTGACGCCAAACTAACAGTTATACTAGGCGAACAACCGTGGTGTGGCCTATCGGGGTCGCGGCTTCGGCCGCGGAAACCCCCATCGTGGGGGGCGCGTAAGTTTCATACTAACATTTTCGTCAACATTGATTATTGACTGAAACATAGCGCTGGACTCCCGTATAACTTTCCCACAAATTGTCAGTATATTTTGGACAGCAGCTAATATTGAATAGTATAACCAAAACCGTCGTGGCCCTTCGGGGCAGCAGCAACCCCAACAGCAGCAACAGCAGCAGCCAGGGGCTCTACCCCCCCTTGTAAGTCAATTATACGATGTGTCATGAACCCTAATGAATACTAACATATTGATAGCGAAAAGCCCTGGTAAGATCATATAATTCCCCTTGTTCCCTGCCTCTATAGAACCCTTGACTAACTGGTTTCAAAACAGCCCGGGTCAAAGCGAGTAAGTTACGTACTCCTGTCAAACTATTATTTTATGCTGACTTTTACTAGGAAGCTACGGAGAAGATTGCCGTAAGTACTTCCTATTCCATTCAGATATGTTCACGTCTCTAACTGATTGTAGAACCTCCGAGCGCAAGCCGCCGTAAGCAATTCCTGGACTTTATACTGGAGTCTTGTATCTAACTTTTGATGAAAGAAGCACCTGGAAAAGATCCAGGAGCAGACACAGCTCTATGAGGTAAGTTCAAACAGTTCAAAACATCTGACTCTTCTAATTATGTATATGCAGGAGTGTCTTGATAAGGTTGTCGTAAGTATATTGGGTCGCAAATGGAGAAGCGCCGCAAGGGGATGAGAAGAAGACGAAGAAGAATGAGGGGACATAGGCCAATATCTTGAGAGAGAGAACGGTCGGCGACCTATGGGCCCCAAGGCGTCAGACGAAGTGGCCGCTACTAGCCTAAGGGACGAAATCAGTTTATGGTTCTATATGACGACTTGAGGTTATTTATTTTTGCTATCCTAAGCCCTGTGGACTGGATTCTCTATTGTCTGCCTGAGGAATTGTGCGTGGCTGTAAATAAATAATGTAATTACATGAAGATACTGTCGGATTCGCAAAGAACGATAGTAGATTAGTGACGTCGTTGACTTTTGAGTTTCGGAGCAGGTGAAACAGTACAGTAAGCGGAATGATTGCAAAGATGATAGATGGCTTGTTCGGTTGATATTGGGAGACTATTATCTAACGCTGTCAGCATTTAAATAATTCCTGTCCGATCAAGCGATAACACCAGATCCGTAGACAATCGATTGGTTTGAGATGGAGTCGACGATCGTCAGTCTTGATTGGTCTGTCGATCAGATCAGAGTGGAACAGAAGCTTCTATCCAATGAATAGACGCATAGAAAGAAAGACATGGATGCGACGGATGTGAGAAAATAAGTTGTTCTCTCCCGAAGCGAGTTCGATCTAGTCCCAAAATCGTAAGTACTTCGCACTTGTTCGGATTCGCTTTCGATCTAACCAGGACAGTATCGCATTCTGGTTATGCATAGAAAGATGATGGCTTACATCCTCAACGGACTGGAATATATAAATGGGTGAAATCCAACAAGATGAACATTATGTATCGGTACATCTTCATTCCACATCTTCATTCTCACATATAATACAATTCTCATAGCATCACAATGGCTACCTCCAATAAAGCCGCCTACCTTCTCAGTCCCAATGGACCCACCATCGAAGTCAGATCTGCCCCTGTACCAGAACCCGGACAGGGAGAGCTTCTCATCAAGACACAAGCTGTTGCTATTAATCCAGTTGACGGAGTCAAGCAATCCATGGGTAACATGATGTTTGAATGGCTTACCTATCCTCTTATTCTTGGCTATGATGTCGCTGGTCAAGTCATCAAGACGGGACCTGGTGTCACCCGATTCAAAGAAGGCGACAGGATTGTGGGTGTCACAGCGGGCATGGACAAGCGAGGAAGGAGTCCTGATGAAGGCGCATTTCAAGAAATTTGCATCATGAGAGAGTATTTGGCGGCTCAAATTCCCGACAGTATGACATACACAGATGCAAGTGTTTTGCCTCTCACTTTTGTCACGGCTGCATGCGCGTTGTTCCAAAAAGACCAACTGGCACTGCAACTACCCCAGATCAAATCAAAGCGCAGTGCGACAGGACAAACGGTCCTAGTTTGGGGAGCAAGTACCAGCGTGGGCAGAAATGCCGTGCAGCTTGCTGTTGCAGCCGGCTATGATGTTATCGGTACAGCATCACCTAAGAATTGGGATCTTGTGCAAAGCCTCGGCGCGAGTGCAGTATTTGACTACCACAGCCCGTCAGTTGTACAAGACGTCGCGTCTGCCTTCAAAGATAGGAAATGCGCAGGTGCTGTGGCTATCGGCCAAGGGTCGCTGGCAAAATGCGTCGACATTGTCAAAAAGATCCCCGGCGCTGTCAAGAATGTTTCACAAGTCACAATCGACATGCCAGAGACACAACCAACAAGCAAGCTCTCTATGCTTCCCTTTGTTGCCAAGTATCTTTGGATGACAGGATCAAATCGACTCAAGGTTATCAGTAATGGTGTTCAAAGCAAGTTTGTATTCGGCACAGACATAATTGAGTGGGATGTAGAGGGAAAACTGGCTTCATTTCTGAGCCAAGCACTAGAGCTGGGAGAGTATGAGTTGAGTTCAGAGGCGCAAGTGATTGAAGGGGGTTTGGAGAAAATCGCTGAAGGCCTGGATATGGTACGTGCAGGAACCGCTGGTAAGAAAATCGTTGTTAGAATTTAATCGGTCTTATGGTAATTGTACAATATTGGGTTAATTGAACTGATTTATGCCTGTAGTAGCAATATGCATTGCTCTGTGAAGAAGTGACACGGCAATCAAGTTTTGGCGCTTGTTTTAGCGTCTTGTCCACTATCAAACTTTGGCCTCGTCAGATGGATCGAATTGGAACTCAGTGACCCAACAATTGTATCTTCAACAAATGTACTCGCACATCTCTGGATGATAATTCCTCTATGTTGTCGATTGCTAAAATTTGCCTCCCAGCCGCAATCTAACCTAAGAGCTTTTTGCAAACAAAATAGACATCATTAGTCAGGATGGCCGAGTGGTCTAAGGCGCTGCATTCAAGACAAACTTGTTCTTTCTAGTTTACCTAGAGCTTCGCAGTAACGAAAGTTGCATGGGTTCGAATCCCATTTCTGACATTGCTTTTTGTTGGCCAGACTAATTTTCGTCTATCTCTATTACATTCGTTTTGTATGTCTGTTTTTGCTTTCTCTTTTGCTGCCTGATATAACCACAAAGTGCAAGCAAGTGCTTCAAGTAAAAAGCTGCAGGCAACGAACTTGGAATTGCACTATCATTCATATGACGTCCCAGGGTCACCAGAAAAATGGATCGCTGATCGCTTGAGGAACGACATTGTTCTGTCGGTTCATGATTGGTGTGTTAAGAGTAGAATTTTAGGCAATCGATTTCTGCCAGCCCAAGTTTTGAGGAACAGCCTTTCCATCAACACCTGATTAAGCAGAGAGCTTGACTACGTCAGACAAATGGAACAGATGCCATTGGGAGATTGCACTCATAGCTGACAGTATTTCAGATCGCTGCAATACACAAGGAGGAGAGAGAGGTCATCTGACACTAGTAATTTCCACATGTACCCCCGCAGGATTGATAGTAAAGCGCAAGATCATAGTCACCAATCATGGTGTTTAATGACTCCTCCTCGTGTCCATTTAATATTCCTTACCCTGTCGACCCATGTGCAAGATGACTGATATAAAGGAACGTTTACCTGCTTTTCATAATCCCGGCCCATTTCCTTAGCTCGCTGCGCAATATCCACCAACTTGTCTGGATGGATACAGCTCGGGACTACAATGGTAGATCATGTCTTTTGCAATCTAATGATAGGTTTAATGCTGCTCCTATCGTTGCCTTGTTACTAACGTCATATTAGCCATTAGTCAAGTCGACTGCAATCTTAGCCATGTCACTACGTCGTAGGGCAAAACTGGTAAATGTAAGGCCTGAGTCAAAATGGTGACGAGAGACCTGGAAGAAGTTTGTGAGGCGTAAAGTTGATTGAAAGAAACGACTATGTCTTCTTAGCCATGAGTTCACCCTCCTGTCTGCCCAAGTAGCGCGTTGGTAAATCCTCCAGTCCCTCAGCTGACATGAACTGGGATAAGTCCTTCTCTAGGTCTTGGCATAGGTCTCTGAGATTGCACAATCTCTACCACGATTCGCCCCGACAGACTGAGGATATTTCCAGCGATATAGAAAACGAATCGGTATCGTATCGATAGGGTTGAGCCAAACTCATTGAAGCCAGCGATGTGGGGACTTTAATACGGCAGCACTAGGCAGCTTAACCTCTCGCTTCAGATGTAGAGCGTGTATCATAACTGGCTTATCGTAGTAGCGGATCTGCCAACGAGTCTGTTGTGATGGCCTTCCCAACCCACTGGATGATAGTGTCAATATACAGCAGTGAATGGCGTGGGATTGTTACTTTTCAAACTCCAATTTGATGCAGTCGCTTGCCATATTTCCTCGATGAATACCTTTCTTGGCCGAGGACACCACACAACACCTATCCGAATCGGAGAGAGACTTGCATCGTGATGATAAACGGTTACTTGTAGTCATGATTGAAAGAAGGGGAAACATAAGGAAAACCAGCAAGGTATTACGTCACTTGTTGAGAAGGTTCATTCAGCGAATGGCGTTCATATAAAGCTTTTGTTATGAGCCCTAAAGCACAAAGCTTAACATTAGTTACTGTTACTTATCCAAGAGAATAATATCTAGCGGGAGAGTTGCGAAAAGTGAAATGTCGTCTCTATTGATTCGGACTGTGTTCGCTAGGAGTTGGCTGTATCCTTTCAACTAACGAAAGTTGACGACTTCTCCAATCATACGCTTGACGCCAAAAGTACACATCTTGTGTCTCCTCCTCTACATCCATCACCTGTTGTACTTCCGCAGGCCCCGTGACACTCAGGACATCGATGATGTCCATGTGATTTGAGAAGATCAGCTCCTTCTTTCCATTGTATGGTTGTAAACTTGAAATGCCAGGAGGGAGTTCATACGATCTATACATCCAATGCACGCGCGCATAGACATGGTTTACATCAGAGGCTCGAACCTCGAGGATGTGAGCGATCCATTCCTCGCCATCCCCTTCGTCTTCGGGTTCGGTTTTCCTGTCCGGCAACGCGCGTCGTTTTACGGTACGTTCGTTGGCGACAAAGACGAAATCATCCCTCTTGTATTTGAAGCCACCCAGGACAAAACTTTTGTAGCTTGTCATGTCTTGCCACGTGGTACCAGGCTCGACAATGTAGAGTAAACCTAGATTTGATGTATTCGAAATGGGAAAGTCTTGAAACTTGGTTCTCTCATCATCGCGTAACGCTTTGGTCTTTGGTTGCTTTTTTCTGGCCTGTGATGAAGATTTTGGATAGGAGATAAAGAACGGATGATCTTCTATCTCTTTTTGCTTTTCCGAACGTGACCGCTTGTGACCGCCCATTACTGCCGTGTGTAGTGAATTAATGATCTCTCTGTTGTTGAACACAGGGATTGACGCGTCAGTATGATGTGAGATCGGCAAGAGAAACGCGTAGTTGATCCAAAGCTGTACGATGGGAGATACAATATCCCTGCAGAAGTCAGACAAAGATGGTATGCTCTTGATCGTATTGATTAAAGGTCGTTGTATGAAGTGTAGGGAGAAATCAAAACAGCAGCCACGTCATTTTATTTTCAACAAGCTTATATCTAATTTCGCTGACTAAGACCCACTTTGACCAATGAGAACTAACAACTCCTTAGACGAAGACAGCAACGACTCAGTTCTCCAATCACTCTTATGCCAGTCATCTGTCAGTTGCATCATCTCTTTGATTAGGAATGCAAAGCTCGAATCTCATCATTGAATAAGAAGTCACGTGCATCCTCAACCTCCTACCGCGCGCTTCTGCTCTATCATTAACTGACTGACTGGCTTTCCCCGTCTATTCTTCCCTGCATCGCATCGCCTCATTCATTGCTTGGGGACAACATCCCTTACCTAGCGCGTTTACTGAAGAGTTGACCAAAGATCCCCGGTCTGAAAACCCCCATGGCAGCTTCTCCACCAAATTTACATTTATTTGACCCAAAGCCAACCCGACTCAAGCTCGCTATTAAATGGTACCATAGATAGTAGTTGTTCCGCTGGTAATAGTTGACCCTCCAGTAAATACTGTACGCGTAGAAGAGACTGTCTGCGAAGTCGTGAAAACACCCCTAGTGACAGTTGTAGGCTGCGTGCTAGTGACAAAAACGGTGTTGTAGCCAGTCTTTGGCACGGTCCTGGTGCTAGTGGTAGTGACTGTGTTAAAGTTGGTAGCCGTGACAAATTGTGTCTGGAACACATAAACAAGATGATCGAAGTTGGTAACAATGTAGGTCTGCACTTGCGTAGTGGTAGCAGCCCGACGGTTTGTCTGGGCTATGATCTGAGAACTGGTGGCGGTAGTAGTGGTGGACAGAATGGAGGTGCTGGTCTTCTTGTCTGTAACAACGGTAGTTCGTCGATTGATAACGGTCGAAACCACCTCTTTAGTCTGAGTACTCGTGACTGTTTTGGATGGCTTGGCTGTAACCTTTGTGGTCACGGCTGCAGCGGGCTTCGTAATCAGACACGAGCAAGCACTGCTGACAGCGCTTGGTGACTTGTTAGGCAGATACGTAGGCACTGATGCCGCTTGTACTGCTCTCTTTCTCTGTTTTCCAGGCTTGGAGGAAGTTAGTAATGATATTGGGCTTTTGCAAGATATCTGTGGTACACTCACAGGATTGGCCGAATCGCACGCCAGATCATAAAACGTTGTACCGGAGGATGCGTCTACGACAACTGTGTCCTCCCTAAATAAATTGTCAGCTAGAGTCTTCGAAAACTCTATTCGCTTCGCTTCATGTAGGTACACTCACAGATGCGAAACATAACAAGAACATCGGGAACTGCTAAGCCCGAAGTAACGCCAGCCATTGCAGATTTCTTTGCACTCGCCGAAGCTAATCGAGCCACCCCTCATGACTACCGGTGTAGAGCCTGAGGTACCGACAACGCCGCAGTGAACCTCGACTAGAAGCAAGTCATTATAAACCCTAACGTATGACGGACACTAGAACATACCTGCAGGGACCACCACCAAAGATGCGGCTGCACTACCCAGAGTTAATAACTAATTGCTTTCCATAGTAAGTTCAAATGCTCACGTAGTACTAGAAGAGTCACTGTTAGTCTATGTCCGTACTAGAATTGATTGAAGCTACTCACGTAGTATAGACGGTTGTGGAAATAGTAGTTGACCCGCCAGTATAAACAACGCTTGCCGGGACAGTAGTTGTAATCGATGTATTGATGACTGAGGTAACCGTCGTCACAGCGGCTTTAGTGGTAGTATCAGTCACCTGCTGTGTAATTGTTCCGACCCTCTTTAGGGTATATGTATCGCTCGGGGTAGTCGTGCTGATGAATGTGCTTGTCGCTGTCTGATAATCCGTAACAAAAGCGGTGCTCGTTCTTGTCACGACAGTCGACACTGTTCCTATCTTTGTAGACAAGACCACAAGAGTCGTGGTGGTTCTGACTGTACTGACTGCGGCTACAGTAGTCTTGACATTCTTCGTTACGAAGACAGTTTTGGTGCTGACTGGAGTCACGGTGGATGTGATGGTACTTCGGATATAGTTAGAGCAGAAAGCGGATCCATTGGCTTTGTTCTTCAGGAAAGCTTGGTAATCTTGATCGTTGGCTTTGCAAACTAGAGACCGCGGCGTGGTCAGTTGAAGGATTTCGCCGAGTTTCCAATTTTACGCACCTGCTCTTGGTTCAAGAGAGTTTCTCTTATCGACCATCAGTTTCGAAAGTATTCCATTTGAGTCATCACTGTGCCTTTCAGTGATGGCAGGCAATGCGCTTACCGCGCTGATGAACAGTAGCGCCAGCGCTTTTCTTAGCAAGACCATTTTCACTTGTAGAAATTCCAAAAGTATTGAGTGTATTGTATAAAAATACATTTCTGGCGACATTTGACGGTATATAAGCTGAAAATCTGAATCTTACAACTTCATAGCTTCTTGTTTTTCAGCGGTGAGTGAGCAAGCCTTCTTCAATAGTTTCATGAACGTTCAGGCCTGGTTATGTTCTGGGCTCTCAAAGTGGAACTGTCCCAACTTAGTAATCCACTAAGTGCAATAGAATGGCCTGACATAGCTAATAGTCTGTCATTATAGGAATGAGGAGGCTTGGACTAGGTTGAATGTGGTAATTTTATTAGAGCTGGAATGTTCACGTTCACAATCCATACAGTTGTGATAGTTTGTGTTGGAATCGCTATTAGGGTGACCGTTGAGGAAACGCCCGAGAGAGAGGAGAATGTAATCTGATTTCGGAAGCGTGTTGCCAATCATTGCTGACACAACCAACCTTTTTCATAATGTCGCTAAGCCGAGTGAGCAGTCTATGTATCTGCCATAGCTGGAAAATGGCTACTGCGTGACTCAAGGATGTGAAAGGACTGGATGACATTAGTGATCGGATATCTACATGTCCATGGCGAGGGAGGGGCAGATGAGCTTTGTTGGATTATTTAGAAACAAATAACAAAGACCGTCCGGTGTGTATCCAGTATCACTAGAAGCAATAAGCGGCGTAGAAATCAAGAGAGGGACAGCACACATTTCACTCGTGGGAAATGGGCGACATAATAACATCTAACAAAGACAGCATATTTACATCAGATGGGTTTGTACGTCACGCTCAAGTCGTCAAAGGCCAAACACGCTGACAGAGCTGAGCGTAAAAGCAAACTGAAAAGGATAAAGGGACAGAACAAAGAAATTGCAATGCTAAGGCCAATTGGAGTCTTGGACACATGCATGTCTTTGTTTTCAAGCTCAAACTACCGCATTTGTGCTTGCCTTGCTACGTGTCTTCTGAGGCTTAAAAAGATTCAACAAGGTTTGTAGTGATATCTTTTGACTTAATGTCCGCAGGTTTGTTGCCTCAACCTACTAATAGATTATGAAAGGAATTGTATGGGATAGCCTACAGGTTATAGCCTGGAGTGATCGAATTGCTGGAAAGCTGCTCACTAGGGAGATCCAATTACACATTGATAGTATCTGGTTCTAGAATGGCAGTGCCATTTTCGAAGTACCAATCGACGTGGGGATCCTAATGACATGACTCATGAAGTCTTTCTTCAGCATAAGGAGGGTTACAGGCCATCACTGCTCCTTGCGGAGTCATACACAGGCTTTATGTCAGGATGAAAACCTTACGCTCAAGCATAGTTAACTCAAGCTTTTGTCGTTGCCTCCGGGGTTTAAGAAACCAAAGTCAGCCACCCCTTGAAACTGCCTGATGTAAAACACACTAATCTTATCATTTTTATAGTTTTGATAGCGAGAAGTTAAATGCTGAAACGTCTCATTACTTCGCTCTTGTGAACTTTATGATAGTCCTCTACCTGGCATACCGAAACTCAATGATGGAAAATTCATGTTATGACTTTTCTATGCAAACTTTAGCTCAACATAGGCAGGCTCAAATAATCTGCGCAACAACTACAAACTCTTATAAATAGAGGCAGATATCTCCTTCTTCCATTCTCGACCTCTCTCGCTCAAAAAGCCTACAGCACCCAGCAAAACAAGTCCCTAGTCAGCTAGTCAGCCAACCCTACGACTACTCTTCCGCCACTCAACCCGTCGATAATCGCTTCGAAAGTGCAGTCCAGACACAATGAAGCCTGTCGAGCAATCTGAATTGAAGGATCTGTTGAAAAAAGGTTCATTCCTCATCCTTGACGTTACACTATGGGGCACCAGCTACTTGTACGATACAGTCTGCCGCGGTCCGAGCCACATCACGACCAAGACAGGCAATAAAACACTTCCCACAGAACTCTGGCTTGAGATTATTTCGTATACCAATGAACATGTCGACAACCATGTCTATGAACTAGTCTACCCCACTGGGAGTAGGTCTGTTCAGATGAATGGCGGCGATGCGGAACCAGCTTTGATTTGTAACAGCCTACAGTTTTGGGGTTGGACAACTTCTGGCAAGCTTGAGCCTGGATCACACTTCGTCTTATATGAGGATAATCTCCGTAGTCCTTGGCACGTAATCACGGAAGCTGACTGGAGCGACTTCGAATATATAGAGCAAGACATCTTCCAAGTTTTCAGAAGTGCCGAGGACCCTGTGTTTTCTATCCCACTCTCGTCTATAACGACGAAAATCCAATTCCTCCTTCACGATATCAAGATTGAACACGTCATTCACTGGTTTGGGCTCGGATTTCACTTTTTCTGCCACAACTTGAGGGATCTTGACGACGATTCAGTGTACAGCGATTCTTTTGATGAAGCATACGCGGATGAATACTACCACCTTCTCGCGGTATGCCCGTTGTGCCTCAGTTTCGACTACACGGACGAGAGCATCAATATGTGTGACAGCAAACATTGCAAGTGGAAAGAGTATAAGGAACCGGAACCAGAATAAGAAATGAACCTCAACGACGGGATGATGGAGCTTGGTTACATGTAGTTCACATGTGACTTCTCCTTCTACGTGTTGGAGAATACAAAAAACGGATGCGATGGCACAAATACTACCCTTTGTACATGTAGATCTTTGTGGCTTTGGAACTCTGGTCAGTTGGGACGTAACCTACAAGTGGGGGTGCTGGTTAAATTGGTTGGAGTATTTGGTAATGAAGCCTAAGTCTATATCAACAACACCGTTTTTCTTAGAGAGAGAATATGGTACAAGTAGCTAAGCTTCAATAAACTAAGGATTACTCATCTGAGATACGATGTAATGCTTTTGAAATGTCTATTTATCTGTCAACAAGTATTCCAATGACTCTATGCAGTTTGGACTATAGAATTAGGATTAGCTTGTAATCTATGGAATACATGTCGCGAAACGATGTCCGTATCTGATATGGAGATTCGTCCGAGACTTTTCTGCAACAAAGGATGTCGACTATTGATCATTTACAGATCTGCTAGTGCTACATAGTGCCACGAACAACCTCATACTTTTGTCATCTTTTGGATCAAAAGTATGGACACTGATGATTTCTATCTCGCCTGTAAGTAAGAGACACCGAATCCAATATTAGGGCATGGTAAGGGAACAATATGTCTTTCATAAATATCGCAGTCCGATGCTTATGGCGTGATTTTTTTGATGGGTTGTTATTTTTTCATTCCCGTCAACAAGTATCGGATATCGTTCAAAGGCCGGTGACGAATGTAACCTCTAGAGCGTTGTCAATGCTGTCTGATTATTGGTTTTATGTCGCTAGCAAGCAGCAACCAAGCTGGCCGTAATAGTGGTCGTTATTACGACGTTATTTATACAGATCATTGGTCTTATCGCCGAGGAGCCGTGGTGAAATGATGATTATATGCATTTGCATTTATAGATCGCAGGTGATATATTCAATACACAACGGCATATCATGGACTTTGTGCAGAAGATAATCAGCAACGCTTTGGCCTCCACGTTCCTTGTTGCCCACGCTAACAATATCATTATCGAATAGGCATCGGTACTGGTCAAGACTCAGCTCTGGTAGACGTCATAGGGCAAGTACTCGTACTCACGGACTTATCCAGAACCGAGGATATGCATGTCTCACTTTTTGTCTCAAAACTTGACATAAGTAACGCCGCATTGCCATCCTCTTACTTGACTTTTAATCTGACTTTCCAGTTTTATAAATAAGTTCAAAAGACAACGATGGCAGCTACTATCGAGATTAATGACGCGGTATTCTGCGAGGAGCACATTGCTGAAGTGGTAAATATTTATTCATCCTTCTAAACGAGACCATTTTAACTCAATTGGTTGATAGTGCGGTGACTGTAATCTAGACACGCGTGAAGAAAATGATGCCTTTTATGGGTTTGACTTCACAGATCGCGAGGCCCTTACATGCCCACCGGGTTCAATGAGCGACGGAGTATACGTGTGTTCTCAGCACAGCGATTCAAGTAAGTTGACTAGACATATTTTCTCGAGGGAGATATCTTTTGACTGTGACATGTAGGCTGCAGCTTGTGTTTCAATTGGAAAAAACAGATCCGTATGCTTCAAAGAGCCGCTCAAAGACGTGGTTGATGCTCAATTCTGAACTCTCTTACACCACGGCATAGCATTTCCCTTCGGATGGTGCAGGTAGATGGAAACGCAGCAGAATACAAACATTTTATAGTGCGTTTTGGATCTATCGCCTGGTTTCCAGAGAGCTCCAGTTTCAATTGATAGACCAAACCTTGGTTGCAGGAAGAGACTCGCTCTCAGCGATGACATGAAGATCAAGGCAGCTAGACTGGGTAGCTAGGATAGTGGGTCATTGTTGAGTCAACTCAGATACCTCGCGAATACAGGCAGTTGAGCCAGTAATATTAGCTAGGGTGACACTCGGGATTGGTCAAGAGACACTGTAGGCATTCATCGTTTGTAGTTTGTTGTATATGTACCACGTCTTGGAATGTCGACAATATTCGTGTACTCAGTCTCTTCTCTTCCTATTTCAGCTAGTATGACTTTGGATTGAGACAATTGCGTCAAGGTGCAGACGAGTGTGAAGCCTCACTGAGGATCATCGTCAATAGCGCGCTCCAGGCAGGTTGAGCGCTCGGACCTCACCTCATAGTCAGGGTATATAACGCAGCTTTGATATGCCCTGGCGCTGCCGGCGCGGCCCATGCTTACGCTCTGTTTAGTGGATACCCTCAGAATTTGTCTCGATTCCCTGCAACTCTAGTCCAGTTGCCAAAGCCATAACCATGGTTTGAATCACAACAGCCCTGAAACACCCCATTAGACACGGTATATTATCAATCTTATGTGCAATGTTAAGAGATGATGGTTATAATAGTACGATATACATCACATCCTCAAAGCTTGACGATATGTGTTCATCAGGAAGATAACACCCATTCCGATTGGATCTATCAAGCTGGAGGGGATGCAAACCACTCTTGCTTTCGTAATGAACACCAGTTATTCCGACTGGCCTGTACAATGAAAGCCGAATTTCTGCTTCGTCTACCATCAACGTTCGCTCTTCTAACCTTTGTTGCATGTAGTTGGATTGGCGACATGGTGACTCCTAGGTACTTGAACCATTACCGTCTACTGCTTCCCCAGTGGCAATGTTCCTAAGCCCGCCTTCTGGTCTTTTTTCTGTCTTGCCATCTCACGTACTCTTGTTGCGACAAAACCAACAAGGTGTTTATAAGATGTTAAGTACCAACTAATTCAAAGACATGCTTTTCTTCTCTCTCGTCTCCATCTTAATCTTAATTTGTAGGTTAGCTTCCGTTAGAGTTGGACCTCTACTTCGTATGTCTGTATAAATGGACCGATAGGATAAAAAGATACGGAAACAATAATCACTGCTCACCGGTTGCTGAGTTAAGTCAAGACTGAAGAAAGACGTTATCCAGTCGAGCGGTGACCCAAAAAGTGAGGTTCTGCCCGGGCTCGAACCGGGGACCTTCTCGGTGTTAACGAGATGTCATAACCAACTAGACCACAGTACCAAGCTGTTTGTTGTATATCGCCTGGGAATACAACTACTGATGAACGACACAAAGTTAGTTGTAACATTGCAAACAGTTAGTTACTACTAATCTAGAGCTTTTGTTAAGGTAGTCTCGAATGCTTCTTGAAAATTGTTGCAACGTAGCAGTGAACAAAATTCGGAGTCATAGCTCTGCTAAAACGGTAACAGTGAAGCGAACGTTGTCGGGCACCGTTAATAATATACAATGGTAAAAGGCTCTTCCCTTGAAAGACGTTTTCGTGCTGGTTGGTGTTCTTTCATGTATTCACTTGTAAGACGGAATTATGACGGTCATTTCAATCAAGCCACGTCATTACACAGTTTGAGATTGGCATGAGAGAGAGTAACACAGAAGATAAAGAGCAAAGACTCACTGATTGCAGCATCCGAGCATACTCAATTGGCGTCCCAATTCACGCATATCCGGTCATAAATCGAAAGACAGCTGATTTCAAATGATCCTTCCTTCTGGTGTATCTGACTCTCGACAGCTGCAGTAGCACATACATGATGCTGGTATCCTCAGCCCCGACCAGTCATACTCGAGTCGTGTTCCCAGACAACTCTGCACTTCTCCCTGGCGCTGCAGATTCCGTCTGCCCCTTGTCTAAATAGTTCTGTACAGCGCTTTATGCTCACCTACACTCTCTTGCTCATTCTGCGGATTGCGCTGTAGTAGCGCTAGAAGCACCTTCGAATACGGGTTACTGCTTGATATCAAACGCCTTCAACCATGTACACCACGTCTTCAGTTCCTGAGAGGACGCACGCCTCAGTCCCTTGAAACCAGCCTTCCCGAGTCTCTCTACAATGTCGAACATGTCCAGGGCCGATTCTTCCTCAGAGACACGAGCCTCGCTCTCTTTGATCTTCTCGCGCACGTGGGCGTCGTAGCGTTTGTGCCACTCTTTTTCGTCGATAGCGTTTTGCCGCTCGGTGGTCTTCTCAGTCAATCTGTCTTTGGCGTCAGATTCATCTTGCCTGGCCTTCGCCACAGCTTTGACCATTTGTTCAATCACGACATCGAATTCGGGAGGCACATGAGGTTGAAGAGCTTTTGCTTGTTTTTCATGAGCCGTAGAGCTTTGAGTTTCGCGGTTCGTATAGCAGTGCATGTAGACACGTGTTCTTTCGCTGAATGGACCGCCGCATTGGCGGCGTCGCTATCGATTGTGACTTGATCGGTGTCGTATTCGGTACGAAGGTCATAGAGATTCTGACGCTCATATTTCAGACGCTCTATGCACGCGGCTTTTTCCTAACCATGAAGCGTTAGACAAGACAAAATGCCGCGATGAAGGAGCCTACCTCGACTTCAATATACTCTCCACCCTCTTCAGAATGTCTTTCGGTGCTCCTGACGCTCTCCAAGGTGGGAAAGTCGTGATCCGCCGCGGTTACGGCTGTGGTGTTATCGTTCGCAATGATCAGGCTGACTGTCTGCGACTCGCTGCTGAGGTTGTGGCTAGAAGCTGCACCATGACGGTTGGCATCAGGTTGATTAAGTGATTGACGGCCGATGCCTTGTGAGATAGCTTCGCACCACATGACGTATATGCAGTCCGGGTCCGCACATGGTGCGAGGCGAGAGGTTGTAAAATAGTGACCTGTAAAATTCGGCCTACGGTGTCGAAGGTGTTCGTAGTAATCGAAACTACACGGGACATAGGAAACTCGTGACATGTTGCTGTGTCCACTGTGTTCATGATTTGAGAGGGGAGGGAAGTGAAAGTTTTGGGTTAAGAGCGAGGAGCAAGTGTTTTGATATGATGCGTGGAAGAAGCGTTAATCATGATTCTGCGGGCGGGCACCAGCTGTCAAACAGTGCTGAGCAAACCACAGCATATATTCTCATTATTAGCTGTTATATTAAATAGAGTTTTGAGTCTGAGGTGAATATTGCCTTACAGACTGTCATGCTTATTATAGTGCAGAGGCGAGGCTATTCTACACGTTTGATAATTGTGGTGCACTGCATGCGTTTCTCAGTGGGTTCTATCCATAAGACTATCAGTAGCGTTACACGGAGCCATGAAGTCAGCAACATCTACCAAGATACACCAGGGCTCTATCAGTAACATGTAACGTCGTCTCGGTATTCACGAAATACATTGAACAAGGACATAACAACAGGAAGGATCAACACTAGTGACATAAATCTTGTTGAGAAACATGCTAACTCGACGTTACTCATCCAATGCCGCCATCGAACAGCATCATCTTCACTTCATTTCACTTCAAGGCTGCAATTTCCATTCACTGGCTTTGCGTTTCTTTGTTTTTACTCCTTTTTCATTGTTTTCTCTCTCGTGTAACATCTAGCACTGTACCTTACCACAAGCGACCACGCGAAATGCCGTCCAGCGACATGTCAAACCCGTTCCCGTACCTTTTTGTTACAAAGAGCCTGGTCCGGCCAAAAGCTCTTGTTCCAAACCCTAGTTAATTTCTAGAGTCTGACCTGCCATCAACTGAACTGCGACAGCCTACCCTTGGATAATTCTAATAATCATCCTCGTCGCGATGACGGCGGCTTCGATGGTGACTGTGGCCGTGACGGCGACTACGACCGTGTCCGTGACCATGACCATGACCGTGATCATCATCATCATCATCATCTTCATCATGACCGTGACCATGACCATGGCTGTGGCTGTGACCGTGTCCGTGGCTCCGATGGTGATCAAGCTCATCAAGGTAATCGACATACTGCTGAACATGGGCAGGGACACGAAGGCGAGGAGAGGCCAGCTCAGGTGCATGACCACGAGGAGAGTGGACGTCGGGCTGGTACATGTGAGCAGCCTGTCCATATCGCTGTTCACGAGCACTCTGCACTAGTGGATGAACCCATTCATGACGAGAAGGGCGACGGCGGTGAGCTGGAGGTCGGTCAAACTGCTGAGGCTGGCCATACTGCTGAGGCTGGCCGTGCTGTTGGGGCCGAACATACTGAGTCTGACGATACTGAGGGTAGCCATAATCCGCAGATCGTCCAGACTGAGGGGGCTGGTCCAGGAATTCTAAGTCTCTGTCGACGTCGCGGCCACGGCCACTGCGATGTTGGCGTGGCTGCTCAGCCTGCCGAGGTCTCTGACCCTGCCGAGCCGTGTCACCCGCATTACCAACAGGAACGGAATCAAGCCACTTGTTGACACGAGAAGGTCCATTGTTGTCTAGAAACTCCTCATAATCGAGCATTTCCGAAACATTGTCGCTATAAAAAGCCATTTTTTCGGTTTGAAGACGCGAAGTTTGTGTGTGTGTGAGTAGTGAAATGGGTGCTGATCGCAGAGTGTAGGATGTCAGTGTGAGTTTTGTCGCTTACCAATGTGATGGTCGATGGGGAGATCTCGATATCGACGGGGAGGCGACGATATTTATACTTTTTCTGAGTAAGTATCGCAGTATATATTGTTCTTCACTCATCGTCAACATACTAGCTATGATCAAGAACAATATGGCGTTCCTGTCTGTGTTCACTCATTTTCACGTCTTTGTTCATCGTGACGGGTCGCAAAGTATTGTTTGTGGATATATGAACACGTACGACACTTGTTATAGACGAATGTTCTTTGTTCATATTGCATGAGCACTCAGCCTGACGAGGTTATGTTGAATGCTGTGAAGAAGAGTGAAGGCTCAATTTGCGTCATAGACTATTCCTCATACTCGAATCTTTGTTACAAAATTAGAAATGTAACAGCTATAGCAACCATAGCATGGAATAACCGTGTGTTCCAACTGAATGTCTCTGTCGCGGTGCCCAGCTGCGCCCAGGTCTTACACTCGCCTTCTCTGTCTCCGTCCAGAATGGCAAAGCTTTTGATCGGATATTTCAGCTCCTGACACTCTCCACCCTCTTCTGTCTGGCAATCGACCTCATACCAGGGATACTCATAATTATCAACTCCTTTTACTTCAGCCTCACAATTGAGATGAGGATACACCCAAAGTACCCAGGGTGACATCTCGCCAGCCTCATTTCCGGGTAGCTCATAGCGAACCCGTGTGTAATTTGCGCTCGAGTCGAACTTGTTTTGCTGGAGATGATAGCTAATGTTGGATGTGCGATCTTCCCACGGTCTTAGGGCTTTTTGATAGCCTGAGATAGTTTTATTGCCGGGGGAGAATGTATCGGTGAGGTTGAAGCAAATCAGTTCTGTTGGGGTGTCGCGGGTTGTAAGGACGGGCGCGATTGTGTTGCTTGATTCGCAGTCTTGATCATCTGTAAAGAAGCTGATTGTCATATTACCAGGGCTTCCTCAAACGTTAGTGACTGATCTTGGTGCTTTGGTGATCAGCTTTGTACGTACCCACCTATGCTCTCCGCTGCGATGAAGGACAGTAAAGTCGCGATGAACGGTAGCTGTAAAAGCATATTGATTAGTATTTCAACGCTAAGCTTGCTAGTAACGGTGGCAGAGAAAGGTGCTGGATATTCCAAAGAAATGATATTTAACCTCAAATCCTGCATGACTTTATCAAGTTCCTTTATTCTCATGCAAATTTCTTTAACCAGTTGTACATACGTCATCATCTGCAATAACAAGGGACAACCAACACGGCTTTGCAATCTGGCACAGCTTGAATTGACTGACATGTGCCAAGGTTACGCTTAGACAGAGCCAACAGGATCGGCGTCGTGGACACAACATCAGCCCCATGCTCAGCGCCGATCGACATAGTAAACCCTGTCAGAGAATGCCAGTTGACAAGTCTTAAACAGTCCATAGGTGGAGGCGAGTCATGCTCTGGCCCGCGGGCGGTAAAACTGAAGTTGTATCAGCTGCTGAACAGCATGACAGGATAAAACGCGAAGATATTTTCGACATAGTAAATACTCCTGAGTCTAGTACAACATTCAATTACACATAGTAGCGCTTTATTGTTGCACAGAGGCTGAAGGTAAGACTTGCATAATTAGATTTTTGATACATTAATTGTCTACTACTACTACTACAAGAACTCCAACATGTGGTATACTGCATTTTCCTAGAGGGACCTCAACTAAACCCTCACGAAGCTGCCACCTGAATTAGTCGTTGACTTATTTTGAGACAGTTAAAACAAAACCCTACCGTGACACGCAACCTTGAGTGACATATGGCTAATCGCCTTGCATTGACCCCTGCATACTCCCAGATAATTGTCGTTCTCAGCGTTCTCTCTAAGATAGCACGCTTTCAAACACTCGGCCGCTTCCCAACAGGGTTAGTATGGTATGTATCACGTTTACAGGCACTTCACTGACCACTATCGTATGTTTTGAGATGCTCAGCGTGTCCTCCGTCTTCGCATTTCGGAACATCATTTTGTCGGGAGTTGATTTGGGGAGCTGCAAGTACGGCCAGGAAGTTGAAGGTAACGAGGGTCAGTGACAATTTCATGTTGATTGACGAGGAAGGGCAGTCGAGAAGAATTGTGATTGGTGGTGAGGGTCAACGATTGATCGTGGTTACTAGTGTCTCAATCAACATTCCGTGGATGTCTATTTATCTCCATAGGAAGCTGACACTCATCAATACCAAGCCATCACAATATAACTAGAAACTCCTATACGTCATTGGTGTTGGTAGCTATCACAACTTTCCCTCCACATGATATGTCCCTCTAGAGATCGATATCTCATGGTGTGACAAGGACATTAGGGTTATCTCGAGCCTAGTGTTGGTCTACAGAGATCGGTATGTTGAGGTTTCATTCACCTGCATGGCCCCAAGCTTCCGCCAACACATTTCCAACGGCCAATAAAAAGGCGTTTGCTACGACTACCAAGACAAATTCGACCAACACGATTTTTCAATGTTTGTGCAAAGCTTGGTTTACTCGACCCGTTACTAAGTCACGAGGAAATGAGCAAGGTTCAGATTCCTTTCGGATCAAACATACAGCCAACAGCTGTGGGAAATCATAATGCAAGTACACGTTTTTGTTCCTATTCCCTGTGTAGTGTAAGTTTCTGACAGAATCTCATTTAGCAGTACAAAGGGACTGATCGAACAGTTGTAGACAATAGTCAGGAGCCCTTATAGCCCCTATCATCTCCCACAGAGGTCATGCTCTAAGACCAAACGTAATTTAGTCCTACTGCGACTTTTGTTTCTTTAGTGTTTCCGCTTTGCGTATTGTGTCATGACCATCCACAAAACAGTCCATGGGATGTAAGTTTACGCATTATCTGGGTTGTGGTCAAGTAAGGAAGACGGGTACAAGAGAACGTAAGCCTGTGGAGAATTTGAACGGTTCGGGCATTTCCTAAAGTAATTTGGACGTGACTTACCCTTGAGTTTTAATGCGAGACACAGAGCCAACAGAATATAGAATGCTGATCGCCGTTACAAGTTGCTCGCTTGGGCCTCAATACTCACATTATCATAATCCTTCTGCTTGTGAGTCATTTGAAAACAAGTAATTACACACGGGAATAGTCTTGGCCTTCGTAAGTCTACATCAATAATCATGACTTGGCCTGGCCTGACTTGCCAACGCGAGGCCGATTGATAGTACTCTGAAGTGATGATCTTCCGTTTCCCGATTGAAGATCACGATGATGGTCTGATGGAGTTTGCAGACGCTCAAAATGACCGCTAGACATGGGTGATGTGAGATACGTATATCTAGGAACATATTCCGTGAACGAGAGTCATCAGCAAACCACATCCCAACACCAATTGTATTTCAACAATTCACCTTTACTCAGATATCAAAAAGCGAGCCACTTCAAGCTTTACCATGGTTGACGTTATCGGCCTTGTCAGCGGCGTTCTTACCATCGTCAGCTTCATCCAGTCTCAAATCCCGGAAAGACCAAAAGAGGGTGCTGCGGTCAGAATCAAGGCTGGAAGTGGCGGCACCGATGACCAAGGCTCTGTAAGTTGTCGATTACTTCCCGCACAGCCAGTTAGCTACTTACGCAAACCACCCAGGGCGGTGAAGTTTCAGCTGCTTACGCTTGGAACTTTGACAACAACTATCTCGGGAGAGGCGATGGCGGCTCTATGGAACAAGGAGGCGTAGTCGACACTATCATTGACTCATTTTCCAATGGTGCTCGTGCCAAGTACATCGGCATTTCAGTTGCTCGCGACGCAGTCTGTGTTGCCTGGATCAGTGTCAAGCAGTTTGATCAAACTCCCGGCGGTGCTTGGACTGGTGATATTGGGTATGAGTGCGGTCAGGCTTGGTACGCTAACAAAGAGATGGCGGGTTACATAGATGATGACAAGAAAGAGGAGTATATTCCCAAGTGCACTTGGCTTGATGCAGCACTTAAGGAAGATACGGAGAGTGCTTCTTTGAAGTTCGATACTACCGCGTACGGCGACAAAGTTAAGGATACTGTCGACAATAAGGATGCTTGCAGGTATACTCTATGGGGCGAAGACGATGCCCCCATCTCCGGTAAGTTGGCTATTCTCCAGAGGAATAAACAGGAATGTTGAGTTCTTTTAGGTGCCCCAGGAAAGCGTGCCTACCGTCCGCGTCTCCCTTGGATGGAGAAAAAGCTCGTCGTCTCTAACCTGACGCAACACAAGGCAGAGGATCTGTGCTCTTCTGCAACATCTTGGGGTCCGGACTTTATCGGCACCGATGGGCAGTTTTGCGACATGGGAATTAAGAAGCTAACTCCACTTTGCTCAACTGACGAGGTTGATGGTTGCATCGTTGTGGATAATAATAAGAAGACACTCACTAGAAGATCCCGGGTGGCGAAGCGAGAGGCTCATATTACTCACAAGACTTACAAGGCAATTGACCATTGGGACTCGGCGATATAACCGATATGAGTTTATATACGCTGACAGGTCATTCTCATAAAAACATTCGTTAGACTAAACGTTACATCAAGCAAGTAGATGATGAGATTGGAAGTCTAGGTCTTCAGTTGATAGTTGGAACGATAAGCTTATATATCTTCAATCTCCGCTTGATAACCCTTTATTTCATTCTCAGTCCATTGCCACAGCTCATTCGCGAGTTCTGGATCTCTAGTCCACTTGCTACCACGACCTGTGACCCCGATAGGCTCATAATACTCTCCACTCTTTACACCTCTCCCCGTCGCAGCCCATAGCTGGGTCAGTGCTCCAGTAGCGACGTCAACGCCGATAACCCCCCTCGCAGCAGTCAAAGCGATCCTCAGAAGAATACTTTTGCTGGCTGATTCATTACCCAAGTTCGTCTTGACCATGCCGGGGTGAACAGAGGCCACCTTGATCTGGGGATGGCGCTTGGCCAACTCTTGCGCATAAAGAATATTGGCCAATTTGCTCTGCCCATATCTAGCGCGGGTGGTAATATCATTGGCTTCCGTTTTCAGAGTCTCCCACAGAATGCCTTCTCTCGGTGCCATATTATGGGCTTCGGAAGAAAGTACGATAACGCGGACGTCCGAGTCTAGCAGGGCGGCTGTGCTGAGAAGAGTAGGAAGCAGCAGCTTCGTAAGTAGGGAATGCCCCATATGGTTCGTGCCAAACTGGATCTCATAGCAGTCATCAGTCAATCCTGCAGGCGTGATCATAATACCAGCGTTCAACATCAGGATGTCTAGGCGGGATGACTGCTTTCTGAAGGTAGTTGCAGCCTTCGATATAGATGTGAATGATCCCAAATCTATATGAAGGAACTTGATCACCGCATTAGGTATCTCCTTCTGGATGTCGCCAATAGCTATTTGTGCTCTCTCGGCGCTACGGGCGCCCATCCAGATCTCAGCAGGCTTTTGCTTTGCTAGTTGCATGATGGACTCTTTGCCGAGTCCATTACTGCCTCCTGTGACTAAGATCACTTTGCCCGTCAATGCCGGAATATCCACATCAGGATTAAAACTGATGCTGGTGTTCCCGCCAAACATATTTCCGTCTCGTCTGTTGGGCGGTTATGATTATAATGGAAAGATATTGATTCTTGTCTGGAACCCACTGGGCGTAGGGTATAAGCTAAACGAGTTGCTGTGCTTATATAAAGTGAAGAGTAACGTCTTGCATGTGGAAGTGATGTAGGATAATATGCTTCTGTGGTGGTTGGTAGGAAGGTGAGAGAAAAATGTTACGGTTTGGACCTAAAACCATCAGAGGCCTTATAACTTCCTCCAGGTGAATATGCTCTCAGCGGAGTTTCAATACCAACGTAGCATTTGGTCAAACCTAAATTAAGGTTTTGCGGACTTTGGGCAACTTTAGGCGCTTCGTCCAAGCGATGCAACACAGTCGGGTGAAGGGTTACGCCGGTCCACGCGGACAACGGGACGCTTCAAGACTCCGGGATAGTTCATCACTTCTCACGGTCGATAGGAAACGTCAAGACTCCTGGCTCATGGACCAAACAGGTCGCTGTAGGCGGAAAAACCGATGTAGCGTGATATACTGTTGGCTCTGATTGTATTAGGAAGTGGTCTCTAATGGCGGAGTTTAATTTTATAGACCTACAGGGGCATGACAAAGGAGTGCCATGGAATGTCACCGAGAAAAACGTATATATTCCTCTTGTTCCTGAACACATTCCTTTCTTTGTCAAATCAGTTCATCCACCACTTTGTACTGTTCACTACCTGTTTTTATTGATTTTCAGTCATGGCACTGCCGAAAACAACGAGACGATGGGTGCTTCCGTGTCTCAGCGGCCCGAAGTCTTTGAAGCTTGAATCTGTTAATCTTGTTCCTCCGGCGCCTAATCAAGTTGTTGTCAAGAGTAAGCCAGCCACTCCCTGACGTTGAAGTTAGTCAAGGCTGTATCAGAACTAATTTTAGTTTTCTTTAGTGTATGCTTGGAGCTTGAATTATCGTGATCTCGCGTGTTCACAGGTATGAACTATCTTTTCGCATCTTGAGTCCCTGCTGAGCATTACCTGTTTAATATCACTAGGGTCTGAATCCAGTACCATTTCCTTTGCCTTTCGTCCCACTCTCAGATGGTGCTGGGGTAGTCGCTGCCGTTGGAGAGGGAGTGAAAGATCTGCTACCAGGAGAGAAAGTATTCACGGTTTTCAAGCCGTTGTGGCGTTCTGGCCGTTTGCGACGCGAATTCGAGGTTTCCAACCTTGCAAGCCCAGATGTACCAGGCGTCCTTTCGGAATATGTAGTGCTTGGCCAGGAATACTGGGCGCCCATGCCTAGTAACTTGACATTTATCGAAGCGAGCACATTGAGCGTTGCCGGGGTCACAGCATGGAACGCTCTATATGGCTTGGGCGACTATCAGCCTCGACCAGGTCAATGCGTCTTGACTGAGGGTACGGGTGGTGTGAGCATCTTTAGCCTACAAGTTAAGAGCGCCTCAAATCCCAAGCTGCTGTCCTATACTTACGAAAGCCTTGTTCTAGTTTGCCAAAGCTGGAGGAGCAAAGGTCATCGCCACTACGTCGTCCACGAAAAAGGCCGAGATGCTATCAAAGATAGGGGCTGATCATGTTGTCAATTACAAGGAGGTGGCCGACTGGGCTGACGCTGTCAGGAGTGTAACCCCAGGAAACAAGGGTGTGGATATTGTTATAGATGTTGTCGGCGGCGATACCATGACTCAGGTGGGTGTCCTCGTCTTTTCATCTCGACTCTTCCCCCAACAACGTAAAAAGCGATAGTTGGATGAATACTAATTGTGAATTAGGCATTGAAGGCTGTCAAGTCCGATGGACTGGTGGCAATCGTGGGCTTCATCGCTGGCCTTGCAGAGCAACAACCTACGACTGTTGACATATATTTCAACATGGCCACGTTCCGTGCTGTTCACTGCGGAAGCCTGGAACATTTACTGCAGATGAAGGCGGCTATTGAGCAACACAACATTAAGCCACACATTGATCGTGTTTTCAAGTTTGAAAATGCACCTGCCGCATTTGAATACCTGGGTGAGCAGAGCTTTATAGGAAAAGTCTGTATCACGATGGAATAGTTTGACAAGCCTGACACAGGTTGGTCTGGGTGCGACTGAATAGAATTGACAAACATCGCCAGCAAAGTATCACAATCTACTAAAGCCAATTGGTCAATATCGAAGGTCTATACAACATTCTCGGTATAATGACGAGACCAACGTGATCTGGAATATCATCTGAAATTAAACGTCTCAGTGACCTAATATTCTCAACGTATTATTGGGACGGTATGTCTCAAAAAATTACCCAAACGCCCAGGAAACAATTTGATCTACCGCACCTAGCCACATTTTTTCCAGTAGAATTAACCTCAAGAATCCCAGTTACCAACCGAAATTTCAAGAACACGCACAATCCAAGAAGAGTGTAAACGCAATACTCAAGGTGCTCGGGAGACTCAATATCCAAGTAGCCTATTACCGTTCACAAAACCCCCGATACTGCTCTGCACATCTTGGAAGCGCATACAACCACACGCTTCGCTCTCCAAGTGATTGATAATGGCAGCCAATGTTGTGAACTCCTTTCTACAATTCATCTTTGGACAATGATAGAACTTTTCTGGTCTAAGATGTAGTTTTAGGATGAGTCCGTACGCAAAGGTAGTCGATAGTACTTACGAACAGGAGAGTTCAAATGCTGGTTGAGACCGGCAAGGGTTCCAAACAATCGATGGCAAAGATAACATTCCCAGGCTCCACAGCGGTGGTTGAATGCAAGGTCGCTGGCTTCGTAGTGAACAGTTGATCCGTGCCAGCCGATGAGGTTGTTGGTGATGGCCCCATTGGGGTCTTCACTGCGTATGAACTTGTATATTGTCTCTCTGTTCAATCCCGCGGCCTTTGGGCATGAACCTTTCTCCAAGTGGTGTGAGAGACCAGTCGCGCTTTGTAAGCTGCGCTTGCAGAAAGGACACGTGATCGATGGATACGCGAAGTGAGGTGCATTTTGAGGTTGTTCCAACTTTGTGGCCAGGGACCATCATCTTTTGTGAAATCCTCCCAGTGCGGCTGAAGTCGCTTGGCCTTGTTGACCGCAGCCTTCATTCTCGCACTGGCGTTTTCGTGGCTGGTTTCCATGAATCGTATCAATTGTCTCTGCCGGCGCTGGAACATGACGCTTATACGAACCGATCGGAAACCGACAGAAAGAATGAAGGGACAAGAAAACCCACTCGAGATCGACCGAGAATCTATGAGTGGATAAAAAAATGCTGGATGCTGAATCTTGTGTGTCACCTCGTTTTATGTCTCTTTGTTTTTGAGGTCAAAGTGTTGCCTACGACACACTCTGGTGTTTGCTACTGCTGGGAGGTGCATTCTAATAGTATTGATCACTATTGGAGTTGCAGGAATAGTCAGTCGGAGGTTATGTGTGACTGTTTCCTCCATCCTTTGTAGGTGTTTCCAGGCTGACGTGCAATGAAAAGGAATAGCCTTTGAACTGTCCTAGTTGTGCAAATATCAGAATATTAGAGGAAAGTACTTGCATGATGCCGCAAACATGTATCGGTGTTTGCCTACATCTTGAGTGGCGTCTTTCATCGAGGACGAGTGTTGGGTAGAAAACTTGGAGGTAGCAATAGGGTCGTCAGATGTGTGAGGCACTTATTAGATGTTTTCAAAAACTCTAGGCAGCCAAATAGAACCCGTCTTCTGCGGAATTTTGGCAGCTGAGGTAGCACTGCAAAAGAAGAGCGCTTCTCGAGCACACCAACAAAATGCCAACTGGCTTCCTCACATCGCATCGTGTTTGCTCTTTTTATCAACAACATCATCAACAGCATTTCTGTGCATGACAGTTATACTCCGGATTGTATCACAGAGTATGTATGCGTTACAAATCTCCGTTCCTTAAGCTCCTCTAACTCCACCCAGATACCGCCTCACAATGTCCGGATCGACCTTTCCGACTGTTTTCCCCGCTCCCTTCGATGAGGCAGAAGACTGTGTGCGATCAAGCTTTCTCAGAACATATGTCGCAAGCGGAGTATGGCCGTGGGACCTAGTGCCAGAATGCGGCCCTTCTAGATGGACCCCTGTCGCAACCGAGAGACTTGCGGAGGTTGTCGAAAAGATATCTGAGCCCAACTCCAACGTCACATTGGAGGACCTTCAAAGGTTTTTGAGACAGATGGCCAAAACGACAACAGACGGTGTTATTACATATCAAACTTTGTTGATGACGCCTACTTGGCTCTTAGGAGCTCAAAGCTGCCACCAGAGCGATCAAACTTCCTCGCGCAAAGTTGACCAAAGCCCCGTTGCAGTCCGCAAGCGTTCGTCAACTACTGCCATGAACTCTGGTCACGATCCGGTGTCCCCCAAGCGAATGCGAGAACAATCGAGCCCCAAACAGAGTGATGATGCCAGTCAGGTAAATGTCAGTATCTGTATTCCAGCCTTTTGACTTGTGCTAATCCATCCAGGAAATGGCGCTACGTAAGAAATCCCTCGACAACCTGCGCCTTGAAGTCAGTACACTCTCGAACCAGCTTGGCGATTCAACGGAATACGCCGCAACTGAAGATTTGAACGCACTCGCCACCGCCATAACTGCTGCAAATTGTTGTATCGCTGTGGCTATCAATGTGCGCGACGAAAAGCAGCGTGCCCTGGACGACTTGCAAGCCGTGATTAGTACCCACAAACATCACCTTCCCGCGAGTATGCGTGATACTCTGAAGGAAATGAAGGAGGCGCTTTCATTTTCAGTACAGGCAGTTGATGTTGCTCGGCGTGAGGAGGTCGAATGTAGACAGCGCCTATCGATCGCAGTCTCAGACAAAAGGAGGTATAAGGACCGTGAGGTTCGCTTGAAGAAGAGGGTTGAAGCCCTTAGAAAAGACCTCGAAGAAGCAGAGTGGGACTATGAGACATATTCGTTCATGGACTATGTGAAGGAAATGGGATTCAGCGGCCTGAAAGCTATGCCTCGTGAGCAGCTCAATGCCATGTTGAATATTCTTGAGGAGCATCCTCCGGGCAACGCCGGAGAGACAAGTACAGATGGCGCCGAATGAGAATACTCCAGCCGTAGTGGATGATCAATATATCTCATGCAGACCATGGATAAGTGCCAATCAACGACTCGTCATTCGAGGAGAGGGGATCCGGAAGAAGACTATATGCGCGGTACTTGATGGTCTGAAATGACGGACTGGGTTTCATGGAATGGGTACCTAGGACTTTCTGATAGTTTGAGAATAGAAAGTATACTCATTCAAAATTGGGCTGTACATAAGTGTGCCCATGGGTGGCTTTGTGAATAATAAGGGTGTTTCGAAGTCCTTAGATTTTCTTTTAAGCTCACTACTTGAATGTTTTCATTCGTGAGGGAACGCAGTGGTTCATGATGATCGATATTATTGTTTGACATTCAGCCAACTCCAATGATTATATGTAGAGAGCTTTATGGAGTGGCTTCATATCGTGTTCTGTTAGTCCAAGGAATTAGAAACTCCCAGAAGAACGACTCATGTAACAATTTCGGGTCACTAACTCAGATATCATAGTACCTCACCGCCTTATACCCTCATTCTCATGCTTTCCATATTGCTAGAGTAAGAGAATATAGCTCGTCTGGTCCGTTTCGCGACTGGGAAGGGAGTTCGTCAACACCATATACCGTCTGGTCCATGTCAGTTCATGCTTCCGACACCTGCTTCAAGTTCGGGTAATCAGCATCGAAAGCAGTCATTAGCGCTTCCTAAAGGGCCCTACTCGGCATCACTGATACGTACAAGTTAATTTGCCATATGACGTAGTGCTTCTCTTTCCTTGTTGCCGATATCTCATGTTCACCCGCGGTGTGAGAAAATGCTCGAGCTGTTCCAGCAGACTCAGGCGTTTTCCAAAGCGTAAGAAAAACAAGAAAATGTCAGTGCCGTTGAGAATATGTCAAGTTGGTTGAGACGGGTGACAAAGTTCAAGGGGAAGAAGCAGCGACGACGATACTGAGCGAAGGGAGTGAAGCTGAAGGATAAAAGTGGACGAATTTAAGATGGACTGTATGAGTGACACAGTGCAAAGTGACCACTAGCGCCACTCCAGAGCCGATTCTCCGCAGTGCGCCAGAGCCAGCTGGATTTTGGAGAGATGAAGGCCTGGAAATACATCATCAACTGCCAAACTTCGAACAACATCAAGCAGCATTACGCAAAACTTGCGCCTCTCTCTTTAACGTCGGCTTCAACATGTTCTGATACAATAAACAAGCGGCCAACCATGAGACAATCTTGCTACTATAGCACCGGTGGTCAAATCATACACAGTTCATAATTATGCTTACAATTTGCTAACATCTTCCAAAAACAGGACCTGAACAGACGATACACAGAACCGATAAAGCATAGTACCAAACCCTATGACCACGATCGCGCGTTGCTTTTACCGACCGATCCGAGCCCATGCTTCACGATATAGTCTCAAATAATCCTTGCCGCATAGCATCCTGGTGGTGGGAAAAGAGGCATGTGGGATAAAGAGAGCGAAGACAGAGCTGAAACCAAGGGTCCAAAAGCAACAAAGTGAGTTTGCTCCAGTTTACCATGGACACTTTGATAACTGCTGATTTTCTACATAGCTTTCACCTGCTTGCCAGTCTATGTGTTGCGCATCTACACCGCCAATGAAATCGACAATACCGACGGACCGGCTATGGCTACAACGTCCAAATTAGACACAATTAAACATCGACATCTTCATCAGCGTTCTGTACGACATGATTGCTACCTGACCCACGATAACAACAGCTACAAAAAATTCGCTGCTCCCACCGTTCACATCCACCTGGTCGCGCCCAGCCCTCAGGCTATATCGCCTTTTGTTGGCGAGCTGTACCAGCAAACAACAGAAGTTCCCACAACCGTAATTCCCATCCTTAACGTCCACTGTTCTTCATTTCTCGGGCTTTTGGCCGTAAACAACATATCTAACATGATCAGTTATGGGTAATTATGCCAAAACCTAGGCATCAACTTACATAGGCCAGTATGAGTGGATGCTCCTATCTTTAAGTTCGCGTCGAACCCTGGCTAACAAGACATCAAGCTCTTCCTTACTCCAGCCCAGTACGCGTGTATATATTGCCGCGCTGGTACTGTCGAGAGCATTGAGCGAGTTTTCGAGATGCCAAGCACCTGTATTGGATTAGCCCACAGCCTTCGTGCCATGAATTATTGTTCAAGACTTACCGAGTTCTTTATACTTTTCATCTTTTGGCCATGTGTTTTGAGGCCACTTGAAGACTTCCTCCTTGACATTCACAAAGCCTTGGGCCTCAAGCATCTTTTTGTACTTGTCTGCCGAATCACACGGTCTTCCAACGAGCTTGGTACCCTTGATAATATTGGCCGCCCACTCCAAGGTCGCCGAGTCTTCCTTGAGAGTTCCATCGTCGCTGGTCATTGGCCATTTAATATCTGCCACTTCAACCCATCCTCCGGGTGCCAGATTTTCGTAAGTCTTCGCAAAGAAACCCTCCCAATCAGCTAGTCCACCCGACATCATACGGCAGTAGACGAAATCGAAGTTTGTATTAAACGTCCATTGTTCTTCAATGTCATCAATCTGAAAGCTCAGATTTGGCGGCACCAGGGCACTCTGGATGGGACTGAGGTCAATTCCGACAACAGACGTATCGGGGTGCTCATCAGCAAAGTCCATGGCCCAGAGGCCAGTGCCTGTTCCAACATCTAGAGCATTGTGGATTTTGTGGCCGTCTCGACCTGCGGGAGACAGATGTAGTTTGTTGTCGAAGGTAATGAGAAAGAGATGATGTTGTAGATCTAGCCTGTCCTGCTCCCGCTCATCATTGGGCATGAGATATTGACCATCCTTGTAGGCGTGAAATGTTCGGCCGTACTCCTGTCGATACTTGAAAATGCTAGAATTGATGGATGAAGTAGAGCCTTCTCCGTCGGAGCCGAGGGAGGAGTCGGTATCGGTGTCGTCTACTATAGCTTCATCTACCTCGAGGGGAATAGTGTCGGCAGGTGGAGTAGCTGCAGTCATGTTGTCTCACTTTAGTCAGCTAATTCCAAGGTACAAAGTGATTTGAGTAATTATATCTCTTCCAAGATTGAGGTTTGAAAAAAAGCAAGAGCGTCGCCACGATTGTTGAGGGGAAACAAACAAAGAGACACTTTATCATTTGTGGGTAATTTCTCGCGTGACAAATGACATGACGGATTGGTAAAAGTCCTCCAACAGGCATTCGTGTCATCAGCCCAGTCATCTTGGCAGTAAATAAGCTGCTGACTGTTCTAACCAACAGCCAACATAAAGAGACCCTTGACAGTGTACCTGGGTTCCAGCAATCGATAAGCCTCGTGAAACTTGATCGGCTATTGGACCACTTACGTTCAACCTCGGTTGTATTTAATTGCACCAACTCAGCCCAGTCAGAACAACATGTATCATTGCAGGGTCATAAACAGACTTATGCTGCTACTTTACTCGATTTTGAGAATGAGGAAAGTAGGGAGTCTATGTCGACAATGACTTTTGGTCTTCTTTCACTCTCTTGTGTTTTATCTGGATATAGCAAATGGCTGTATAAGTCCATCCTCTCAAACAACACCCTACTTGCTGTTGTTGTAGCATTTCTAAAAGTCTCAAAGGAATGGGGACACATTATACGACATTGTTATTTTAAGATGTGAATTGAGAAAGATATACAATCTATCCAGGTAATTTATTGCAATGCAACGCTAATAAGGACGAAATGATTCCTAGTGATTGTCACATCTGCCTGATCACCTGTTGCAAAATGCGGTGGCTACATAATAAATTGTCTCGAAGTGACTTGCAGTGAAACGCACGTAATCTCGTGATGTTTTTCTGCCTGCCTATGCATTTTGTCACGTCGATTTATTTAGTCGTGGAGAGGGGCTTCACACTCGCCGCCAATTTTAATATCATCAGGCATTAATCACAAATCGAGCTATTGCATTTCTTCTTTTCATAGTGCGCTCTTCCTACTTTTTCTGACAATCATTGCATCTTTCTTTTCTTTGCCTTTGCAATTTATTACACATCCCTCGTGCCATCCTTTACGTTACTGTTCAACATTACTTTTTTTCATTCAAGCTTGGGACGACATGTCTGATCAATCTCCACGACACGACCAGAGAACCACACGCGACGCCAATGTCGAACAATCTTCCGGTGCCTACAAACGAGCATCTAGCACCAGTTCTATCTCGGAGAGATCCGCAAGACGAGTGAAGCGGGCTCAAAAGAGAGAAAATGATTGGCCAATTCAGGAGTGGGAGAGCGACGATGGAGCTAATGCTACTGAAACGGAGCCTGATCCCGAAAGTGACCAAGATGGTGAAAGCGACCAAGATGGTGAAAATGATCAAGATGACATTGAGGTAAGTCCAGCCCGACCAGTGTCAACGTATCTAACACATATAGGAACATTTCGCCATCTACTCCAAGAGACTCAACGAGGCTCAGACCTCTTTTCAGAAACAACAAGCGGCGCTCACTCTCGCGGAATCGGCTGTCATTGACCTCAGTGCCGCCATTGATCATGCCGAAGTCGCCAAAGATGCGGCTGTTCGTGCCACTGAAATACCTTCCACGAACTTGTGTAACAAAAAAGAGATTGTCTGCGCCATCGAAGATCTCATCGATGAATACGGTGATGCTATCCCTGTGGGTATTTGTGATGTGCTCCGCGACGCTAATGAAGCTGTCGAGCTGGCTGGCTTGAGAGTGATGGAAGCCACTGACGAGGTGTCCGAGCGGGACGATGCTCTCAAGACTGCCATACGTAGTAAGAGTTTGAAAGATATCGCCGTCACCAAGATCAAGGAGTCTATCAAGGATATCGAAAAGGAGATCGCCGAACACGAGCTGGGCCAAAGGGCGTGCGGACTGATGATGGCAATCAATCAGAAGGGCTTGGATGGTATCCTAGCTCTCGGGAGGGAGGTTATTGATGACTTGACTGCTAAACTCTGTTCTGGAGAGGGCGAAGCTGAGGATTAGATCTGAATAGCATGCGAGAGCTGAGTCTTGGTAGTTGTTTGACATGCTGGGCGGCCTGGAAAGACTGAGGTTCCTAAGAGTTATAACAGCCAGTGAGAAGATGTTACAAAAATAGAGGTTTAATCAGTAACCATGTAGGATCGTGCAACACAGTAGAAACTCAGCATGATCGGCTGCATTACTGTGTAAGTAGTTATGACGCCGAAATGTATGCAGCCAACCTAGCACATATTAATATCACGCTTTTGTCCTTCTCAGGCTATCCAAACCAGAACACATACAACACAAAGAAGCAATCACGAGTTCATTCAAACACAAACCACTTTAACCCACCATGTGTCAATTCGTTACAGTCAGGGTAGTCTGTCAAGGCTGCAACCGACGCCAGTCGGAGCGGATTGAGATCCAGGAATGCAGCGCAAAAGATAAATCGAAATGCGCACAGACAGAGAGCACCAGAAATGAGTTCTCCTCCGAACCATGCAAAAAATGCAAAACACGGAAGAACAAGAAATAGACAGATAGGAGAAATGGAAGTTAGTTTGGACGGGGTTGGATTGCCAGAAATCTGCCATCTAGACCTAGATAGTTTTAGATCGTCAGTTACCAGTATCAAGTCTTTAAGAACAATACTCTGAGTAAACTGAAAATAACCTAAAAGAAACTTAAAAAAACTACAACCTATTCTTTCTGTCGACACAAAAGTTTTCCCATCCTGTTTTTGTCGTTCATTGCGGGTGCATTCGAACTCAGTTACCCGATTTTGGCAGTGATATCTTCAGTTTCTCTTGCGACACTTTTCTAATACGCTACAGAATGATAGTGCTGCGGAAAGCAGAGCCCCTTTCTTGTGTGTAAATACTTTAATCTTCAAAGTGCTGCAACAAATGTCAAGTATATCCGAAATTTGTTATCTTGGTGCGCAGATCTAGGCACTGGTAGAAAAGTGCCAGTGGACACATTAACCCCATCCGCCAGCGAAGTCACATCTACCTCGCTTCAGCAACAGGCAACAAAGAAATTCACCCGGTTTCATTCATTCATTTGCATATGCTGTCAGTGATTCACACTCTATCCACACCCTCTCACCGCATTTATATCTCCTTTCTTCAGCGATCAACATTATCGTGCTCTCCTTTACTCTTACATCCATTTCCTGCCTCTCACTTTCGGCTCAACATCACCCATTCCTTTCTCTTCATCCCTCAACATTCAGCACACCCCACTCTCCATCATGTCTGCGGATGAAGGTGATCCTCCAGTTCCCTTGCAGTATGATTCTGGGAGCGAACGCCTCCGACACGCATTTCGACGAATCTATTCTATGTCCGGATCTTGGCCTTGGGACCTCCTCCGTGGTCATGAGCCAACCGTGTGGAGTGAAACCTTCACTGAAGCTCTGGCTTCTGCTATCGAGAAAGCACAGAGACCCGAGAGCACTCTAACCGTCAAAAGTCTTGTCAGGGTCCTGAAGAATGAATCATCATCGACATCTTGGGGACCTCGTGTCACGAGGGGAAAGATCATCGAGGTATCTACTTCTTGCAGGAACAACATGCGACGACAAAACGGCGCGCTCAATCTCCATCCACCACGCGAAAGTCGAAGCGAGTGTAGCACACCCTCGGAGCGGAAAAGTACAGCGCAATCATTTACACCAAAGAGCGCTGATCTGCCATCAAACACTTGGACTTCCGCCGCTAGCGTACCAGCATGGCATTCCGGCCAGCCTAACTGGGATACTATCACAGACATCTCCGAAAGACCGACGACTGGATGCAAAGAAAACCTCAACGGCATGAGCGAGACAGAACTCTATGAGATGAAACAAGAGTCTGATCCAGCAAACTGGCCCATCGAAGACGGGAATGGCGAGAAGACAAATGTGAGCCCGAGTCTACTTATAAAGATGTCAACTAATGCCTGCAGGACTGTTCGATACTGCACCAGCGAATTGAGACGCTGGTCGCCCGCTCCGAGAAACAATGGTCCAACTACTGGGAGGCAAAACATTCTCGCTACCTAAGTGAAACTGCCAGAGCAGCCGCAGAAGACGCCTACAACGCTGCCGACGCTTTGGGTCTAGCACAGTTCAAAGCAGACGGTAAAAAAGCCGCACTCACCGCTATTCAAGGGCTTGTCACCCATCATGGGCACGAACGATCACTGGCTATCAGGGCTGGTGTTCAAGAGGCTCAGGAGGCCTTGGACCTTGCTGAGAAGGAGTTAAAGGACAAGCATGCCATCTTTGTCAAACATTGCCAGGCTCACGATCGCGAAAATGACAAGATGAATCAAGATCAGCTTGAGATGGACAAAATGTGGGATGCGGCCCAAACACTCGACAAGGAGATTGAAGAATGCAAGTCAAGGCGGATGACTTGCAGGTTCCTTGACATCATTGACGAGATGGGATTCGACGGGATCAATGCCCTTGGAAAGGACAGAACCAGTTCACTCACCGATAGGCTCGTTGATGATGACGGATGGTGGTAGATCACAGAGAGCATGTCTTGATGATTAGTGCTTTCAAGGCATTGACCATGGTTAACAGTTGATGTTTTTGGAGAGAGAGCGGCTTGCAAGAGGGCTGCTATACAGCGCGGAAAGGGAAGGTCATGGCGGGATATGATACCTCACCGTCCTATCTCGTCCCAAGATTTTTCAGCGGCAATAAAGGGGTCCGAACGCTTGACGGACTGGGAAACCCAATATGCAAGACACGGCGAGCAGGGTTAGCTATCAAATAGAAATCAAGGAAGTTACTCAGTATGCTGACACATCCATGCTTGGAGAGTGCAAGTAAAGAAAATATTGACGACTTTAATTCCAATCTCATGCTGACTCTGCCATGTATCAGATGTAAGAACAGGGCTATCTGAAAAAGAAAAACCAGACTTTCGCTAGAATGTCTTGCCAAAAGCGTACTGAAATACACTGCCTACTGTCATCAGTAGGACTCGCCACAATATGTTCTAGACGGATCCAATATCTTTTGCTTAACATAGAAATTGTTCCAGCAGGAAGTGGTGCTTCTGTTCTACGAAGACTCTGAGGGCTGTAGAGGCAATGGCCTTACACTGGCAACAACTGCTATGGAGCGCAGCTTCCCAACTACCGCAACGTCTTAACGAGCCCTTGGCACCAAAGACTTGTTTCCTCTCTGCAAGATTCATCTACAGTTTCATACAGCATTTATCAGATTATTCCAGGTGATTACATCGTCGTATCCCCAGTATCATCTAAATACTCTTCCATCAATACAATAGCAAGTTACATCATCGTCTATAACCCATCCGTCTGCTAATACCCGTTACGCAATAGACTGGCGCCATCATCATGGCTCCCTTGACGCGCTCAAATTCCATCGTTCAAAGCATGGCAAAAACGTCTCTGGCTAACGATAGAACGCCTCTACCCCATCGACGCCCCGAAGTCGACAAGGACAAGCCTACCACCGATCCCAAGCCCAAACGCCGAAGGGTCCGGTTCGCCGATGAGTACCCCAAGGAAGCGCAGGCTCGATCTGCCCGATCACATAACCCAGACTCCGTTATAAAGTCAATTCTCAAGCCGAAGCGTCTAAATGTCCAATCCAACGTCACATCTTCCGCGAAAACCACTACTCATCCTTCACGACGCAACCCTTCCCCGGAGGCCGAGATTCTCGTGAAAGGTGCAGTATCTGCCGCTTCTCCTAAGTCCACTCAAACAGCCTCTGTTTCTGGGGGGGATTATATGTTTAGAGTCTTCAGGGAGGCATTAGCCGACAAGGAAAAGGCTACCGCAGAGCTGTCAAAGGCCAACGGTAGAAATGCAAAGATGGAGCGTACCGTTCATGGTCTGAAAAGAACGCTAGAGGATATAATGGAAGACTGTAAAAGGACTTTGGATGAATTTGAAGACTAGGGATGCATTTGAAGTATTAGAACGGGTCGTTATGTTCTACTTCTCATGAGATGATTGGTTGTCAGAATAAAGGACTCTTATAGAGTATGTCATACACAACACGATTCATGTCAACAGAACTGCGAAGCTGAGGAGCTTATGCGTCCATTCATTTTGTTTCTGGACATCCTTTATATCTTTTCTTCACTTGCCATACTTCTGTGTCTGACTTCATCCCAGTTTCTATCCCGGGTGACCAATTGTACTTCAATCTAAATACTGTATTATTACTTAGGTAAGTATTGTTAGAATCTTCAAAACTAGAAAACGGTCCAACAACCCACTTAACCGGATTTCACCATTGTAGATAACATCTCTTTTTTTGCCTTCGTTATTTCCTGTGCGCTCTTCACTACACCAAAACTAAAAGTACCTGTGGCAACTCTATCGAAAGCTGTTTCGCAATTTAAGTTCAGCTGTGCAGGGTCACCGCCGTTGTCGAGTAAAAAAGCCATAGTATCGAGGGAATCCAAACGCAAGGCTGCAAGATGCACTGGCGTGTTTCCATCGATACCTGCGGTGGTGGGATTTGCGCCATGGTTGAGTAAGATAGATACAGCAGCCACACTGATGGGTAAAGAAGTGTTGCAACATAGGACATGCAGTGGTGTTTGACCCTTGTTGTTACACATGCTGGCATCCGCGCCCCTGTCGCAAAGGAATTCGAGGACGGACGTACAATATCTCTCGTTCAGCCCTAAGCCACGGACGGAATGATGTAAGGGTGTATTGCCATCACCATCCTTTATATTAACCATTGAGGTGTCATGTTCTAGGAGTAAGGCAATAGTATCAATAGTATCTCGTGTCCATTTCTCGTATGGAGGCTCTGGGATATCTTGATAGTCTTCCACTGGGCGTTTCCGTGCTGCCCAATGAATTGGAAATAGTCCATGAATGTTTCGAGGATATAGCATATCGGAAAGTGCGATATTGTCCCCTCGATGATCGATCAGACACTTGGTAGCCTGAGAATTGCTGAATATACAGGCAATAAAAAGTGCGGTGACATGAAAGTCCTCCTCTCCTGCATGTAACCCCAGATCCCAGGCGGAATATGTGACTTTGGCATGAATATCAGCGCCACAAACAATGAGCCTCTTGATCATTTCATAGCTTGACCATTTCGAGGCCAAAGTTAGAACAGTGTTTCGTGTTTCGTCACAGCCACGAAACGGGAGGACGGCGTCAGAAGCGCAAGCACCACGATCCAGTAGCAAGTTCATCATGGCCTCCTTTTTCTCCGGTTGGAAATCCCAACACTCAGGACATGGGAAGTTATATCTGTGTTGATGCATATCTGCCACAGCTGACAGCGCCGTGTTACCCCAATGGTCCCGGTCGTTAATATCCGCATATAGCGGCTGATTGTCGACGAAGAATTTGACCATCTCAATCTGGCCCCATCTAGCCGCATGAGTCAAGAGGTGGAATATGAATTTATCGAATCTGATCTTCTCAGTCGATTCGCTGTATTTCAACTCGTGCGACACAAGAAGTCGGATCACACCAAGGCTTCCATCACAGATCGCGTTGTGGAAGGTCATGCCCAGGTCATAGAACGCTTCATCATCTTCTGGGAGGGAATGCAACTTGGGGATAGCCCGAGGCTCAACAGAAAAGTATTTTTCTAGAGTCTCGACGTCGTCAAGTTGAATTATTTCATTAAAAAGAGATCCGCCATCAGTTTCATACAGAGTAGATCCATCTCGATCTGTAATGGATAAGTGGTCTGGTCGCCAACCATGGTGATCACAATCTTTTCCTGGTTTCTGAGTGAATCTCTGGTACGGCGACTCATTCTTTGGAGGAGTCGGTGTAAACATGGTTGTGAAGTGTTGGAAGACAATGCTTGTGAGACCAAAACACCCGAAAGATTCCGTTAATATCTCAACTCCATAAAGTGGAGTGACGAGAAAGCCTCGAAGCCAATGGGAAGACGATGACATGGCCAAAGCTCAAATGACGAGGTAAGTATCTTGACGCTCAGGTATTCAAAATATTGTTCAGTTAGCATCGCCAATCTTTAGAGTTCGGATCTAAGAGTTCAAGATGTTTCTGGCTGATAGAGTAATAAACATCGCCGTCAATTTTTGTTCACCTCTTACCCCTTCTTTCTTCCTTTGTTCGATGTTTGTGGTCTGTGTTCTGCAGTATAAAAGTGTTTGTTGCATCGAATTTGTTATGCATGTTGTTCAGACTTTGAACGACATTTCCAATAAACTATTACTATAAGAAGAATTTCTGATGACCACTTGACAGCAGTCATCGAACCACACAAATCTCCAGCCACATCGTCTTTCCACAAGTAATCTGAAGCAGGCCTTCAATCAGCACTCCGCTAACACCCAGCACACCCTGTTCGATATGGCTAACAGCGCTACTATGAGTCCTACTTGCTCAATCACTCCATACCGCCTTTCAGTGAAGATCCATAATCTCACTAGCGTTGTGAATCGCCTTCATCACGACTTCCCAGTTCTTGATTGGTCACCGACTGGTTCGGGACCAATAACGCTTCCTTTCAATCTTCCCAGTAGAGGCTTCATGCAGTGCCTCGATGAAAAACTTTCTGAACTGTCAAATGTACTGGAACTATTTCTGTCAAACCCATCGAATGTAGAGTATCAGGCATGGGGAAAGGACCTGGAACGGCGATTTCAGACACTTGAATCAGACTTCGAGGCGATCCACAATAAAGTATTGAAGCTGGACTCGGTACGTCTGGATGAAGCTCTTGTTCAGTTTGGGGTAGCCGATGACTGCCTCGACTCTGCCCTCGAGCCTCTTCTATTCGGTGAAGAGGACGCATACTGAAATTGAAGGAGAATGCATGGTTTATTCTAACCAGTTAGCCCAGACCTTATTGGCATCTACTTTGATAGGTTCGTTAAGAACGGATGTTAGTCAAACATACGACTCCTTTCCACTGATGGTAAGTTATAATAGACCAGTTGGGTTTTTCCCTTAGTACATGCTAGTGCCATAAACCCAGTGACAACTGGAAGTGCACGACCATTACAGATCGATTGACATCTCGGTGAAGTCTGAGTCACTTGTCACATATAGCTAAGCGTAGATTGCAACTCCGACTGTGGTATATACTATCTCGTTCTTTAAAGCCATTTAGCAATAGGTCCAATCCAAGAAAGTAACTAGTAGTACGACCGCCCGTGGTATCAAAAAACAAAAAGTCTATCAACGTATTTAACTTCCACCGTGCCTGGGTTGTCTCGGACATTACCCGATATAAATATTATTCTCTGCTTTGGCCTCATTGTCTTGTCCCCCTATGCTCTGCGCCATACGGTGCTGATGCCGGCATCTCAGCAGCGACTGTTGGGGTCGGGTCCATTTCGTAAACAGGTACAGTGGTGGTTGGCGGTAGTTCGACTGGCGAGTTGGCTGTCCATTCAGGTTTGAACTCGGGCTCCCAAGTCGGCGGACTCTCGTTGTCTGATGGGCTCGATGGGTTGGATTGCAACTTGGACCCTTTCTTCTTGCGGTTTTGTAACCAAAACCAAACGAGGACTCCAATTATCACCGCCCCTCCTAGAACAGCACCAACTGCTATACCAGCTGTGGCACCTGTCGATAGGCCTGTATGGCTTCCCTTCTCCGCCGCTTCTGTGAACTCGTCTTTGGTCATGTTCAGTTTGACAAAATAGTCCTTGCAGTCATAAGCCAGCCCTTTATATGACCTTTCAATTTCGTTGGGCAACTCTCTTCCAACGCATTGAGCAAACTTGTTGATAAACTCTTTTTCTTCGTCGGCTGGGTCCTGACCGCATAGGCAGGGCACTATATCGTCTTCCGGCTTTATGTAGCATATGCCCACTGTCTCGGCAATGCATACGTCGATGCCATCGGGATAGTAGGGGTTTTCGGCTTCTAGCGTTTCTTCAGGCATGGCGAGCGCCGGGGTGAGAAGGAGTAGAAGAGTGAACCATCGTGATGCCATGACGTTCAGATCCGGTTGGCTGGTGAGTCGGTCAAGGTTCGTTGGGTGGTAGTGCTGTGTACGACTCGTTTCCGATTAATTGATATTGCAGGGCTTTCCCAGTGTCACCAACCCCAAATTATTTTGCTTTCCGCCGATTATCAGTTGGTGTTAAAGACAAAGGAAAAAAGATGACGTTCGTGGAAAGATAGTTGTGAAAGGGACAGTCGATGAAATAAGAGGAGACCCAAGTCAGTCACCGATCAAATCATAGGATTTTGCCAATTTCATCAAAGCCTCAATCCTCCTGTCAGCACTAACCTTTTGTAGACACAAAAGTGGTTCAGAATACTCGGTTGGAGCTCGCTTGAGTGTATCCCTTGTAAATGGAAACCAAGGTTAAATCTTGGCTCACCAATCATACACTGGACAGCCTCGGAAATGCCCCATAACCATCCAACTATCCCCAGGTTTGCTGAGTCGTTGCCTTATTTAAGGAGCGAGAAAAATGTTCACCGAAGCGTAACGTAGCCAATAGATTCATGGGGTTGGTTGTGTTTGAAGGATCGTTTTACATCTTTTGCTATGCCGTTGAAACAGTAATTAACTGCGCCCCATAACGCCTCATATTGTTTATTTGACCTCGCTTGATGATAACACGCGCCACATACCCCAGAGCGATAGCAGGCAATGGGGAAGACAAAGTCAGAAGGTTTGTGGGTTTCGAAAAACAAAGATAGGAAACAACCTTTGAATGACGTGAAAGGCTCTGCTTTATTGTAGAGAGGTTCCACACACCCTGAAGTACATGTTTCCAAGTGCACCACAGGGCTTAATACCGACCTTGAGCTACTGATTCAACACTTCCTAGACAGTTCATTGATGCGTGTATGAGATACTCTTCAGAGTCGAGATCGACCCAGATTCGGAGTCCATCTTGTGCCTTGCCTTGCATTTGATTTGTCGTTTACCACAGACTTCCAGTCAATCAATGATACTATCTTCTCTGATACGATCCTGATGTATCCCTGTAGTTGCATTCTTTCAGCAACATTATAGGTAGTCTAATATTCACGATTACATCTTGAAATCTGAATCCTCAGTATCACATACATCTAGCTGTAATAGGGAGAGGATAGCAAATTATATAAAATGAAGGAACAGATAGGAAACCATTCTCGATTTCAAGTCAGTGCCACTAACCTCAAACACACAATTTTATAAAGAATAAACACTGCAATCCTCTTGAACGCCCACTTTCACATCACATCTTCCCTATATACACTTTCATCATGGGTGAGATCAATAGGCAAATGTTTCACCCTACGTATGAGCGTAAGGTCGCTGGGATGTTAGTTTACGACTTTGCAGCGTTCTTGGCGGGCCTTGAATATGTCTATGGGCCGAAGGAAGAAGGGAATTATAGATGGACTACTGATGGCCTTACGTTTGTTGTCACGGTCATGCGTAAAGACCCGGAGGATCTAGAAGCCAGACTGCAGGAATCCGGCCATATCAAGCAATCCCGATAGATTTCTATTTTGTTCTAGACTCCCGAGGCTGGGACTGCCCAGCTTAATTTATCAAGAAGCATTAAACATGCTCATTTCATAAAAACACACGTTCTAAATTACATGTCAAATCAGTGAATGATCGAGTAATAAATGCTGGCAATAGCTGCATATGTGGCTTGCAAATCTGTTGACAACCTGCCTGAAAGGGGTTAGATATCTTGAAACGCGTTTGGGGCTGTTGCTGGAGAGTTACATGGCGCCTCTGCACGAGTCAGTGCGAGTCATTGAAGATTTCTACAGCTACCCAGCATTAGCAATAACATCGCAGATCATCAAGGAAATTGGGGATCGTCGATTGCCAGATAGATGCTAATCAATTATAATACATCAAAAGTAATGTTGCGCTTTCGAGATTATGCTGGCGCAACTCAGTGAAATGGGAAGAATACTTGTCAAACCCCAGCGTAATGTACAAGCGCACAGATATATAAAGGCAGAACCGTTGTTCTATTTCTGTAACCTGGAGGAAAAGCTCCTAACTTGAAGCGATGCCTGTCAGATGAAATAAGCCTTTGCGGATCTGCAAGCTAATGGAAATAAAGCGCCTCCACCTTGAACTGAAGTCGCAAGTAATGCCTCATAGCTGTCCACGTCACCAGAAATTGGTATCCGGGACAAATAAATAAAGGGTATGTCGATCACTCAAACCACAGCCTTGAATAAATGGATCTTGTAACAGTCAGGCATGATATACGAGAATCAAATATGAGGCTAAAGAAGTATGATTGGCCACTACATAGCAAGCATGTCAAGCCTCAAAAAGAAAAGCCGAAGAGATTCTCCACAAGGAATATGTTCTGCTTACTGCCTTCTTGTTCTAAACTAGTTTCTTCAATCAAGACAAATTACGCTTCCATCATGTTTCCAATCTAAACCATATGGGGTATCTGATGGCCTTCAGTCCCCGGTATGAGAGCAGTCTACAACCCCAGTCTTAGTCTCTTTACCAATAAGCACTTGCTAGTCATTCTTGACAAATGTCTCAGTAAGTGATCGTCAGCGGATGGACTTCCGTTTGAAGGTCATGGTCCACATATAAGGTTTCCCCTGTTGCAGATCCATTGAGCTGGAAGATCTCAGGAGAAAGGAGTGCTTTGATAAACCACAAATACGATGTTGAATAACGTAGATTCTCGCGTGATGTTTTGTTTCCATTTCCTATCGTTTACAGTATCATCCAGTCAAAATGCTAGCGTCAGGTCTGTCGCTCGGTGATGTGAGGGTCATCACAGTCATTCAACAAGTTTGCTCGGTGCTGTCAATTGTTGGATGTTTGTTCATCATCACTACGTTTTGCCTTTGTGATGCCTTCCACAAGCCTATCAATCGCCTCGTCTTTTTTGCTTCATTCGGCAATATCATGGCCAGTATCTGCTTCATAATGGCGGATTCCTTTGTTAAAGCACCCGACGGGCCGGGTTGTCAGACGCAAGGCTTTCTCCTTCATACGTATGCATTTCTCTTTACTACTCGTCTGCATCCTTACTCACCTCTATCAGCTTTGTCGGCGCCGATGCCATGTGGACTTTGGCCATGTCTGTCAATGTCTACCTCGCATTCTACCACCGTTTTGATGCACAGCGGCTACGAAAGATGGAAGTACCTTATTTGATATCCTGCTATGGGATTCCGTTTTTACCGGCATTTATCTTTATCTTTATTCGAAATGGTGATGGCGTTCGTGTTTATGGGAGTGCTGTTCAGTGGTGCTGGATCACACCCGAGTGGGATACTTTACGCATTGCAACGTTCTATGCGCCCATCTGGTAAGACAAGTCAAGGCCTTGACCGCTAGAAAGTGTGTAAACTAACATAGTAACAGGGTGCTCATTATCATTACTCTAGGAATCTATATTCGATCGGGCGGCACAATCTATCGCAAACGCAAGCAACTTCTTAAAGCCCATGCATCAGGATCTGGCTCCGGTGGTCTTTCATATGGCAACCAAAGCACAACTAATTATATGAAGACAACCGAAGTCACAGTCGTACGCGAATCAATACATGAAGCAGAGGCAGTTCAATTGCAGAACATGGGCCATCAAGCATCTGTCCACGTCCACGAACCAACCATCGCGGGAAGTGCTACTGCTAGCAGTGCAGCAGTACAACAAACGAACAACCCTCGGCCATCTACTCGACCGACCCACGACATTTACAAAGCAGCATGGGCCTACACAAAAGTTGCCATGCTCTTCTTCGCCGTTATCCTCATCACGTGGATCCCTTCCAGTGCGAACAGAATGTACTCGCATATCCATCCGAACGAAGTAAGCAAGCCGCTTCAATTCATGAGTGCAACGGTTCTTCCACTACAAGGATTTTGGAACGCTGTCATCTACGCCGTTACTAGTAAAGCAGCTTGCAAGGCATTACTCGAGGAGAGAGGTATCTGGGTAGAGAAGACAAGATTGAACGAACCGACTTGGGCCGATGAAGAGAGGTCACAGAAAAGAAGTAAGAACAGGACAATATTAGGAGCTGAGGCAGACGATTCTGAGAGTTTGAGACAGCTTGCTCGTCCAGCTAAATCTGATGACGGAAGAAGCGTGTAAGGCCATATCTCGGCTTCTAGTACTAGTTACGAATTTCCTTTTAATAACGCAACACTTGGATATCTCGACTCATGCATAGACGTTACTGTCTAATTAAGTAAATATACCCATGGCAGACTTTCCCATCATGATGCCTCGGGCTTCCGACCCCAAATAGCCCTTTGCTTAAAGTATGCGTGAATCTTGGGTGATCGAATCTCACGACGGAAATGAGACATAAACACGGTGACTTCTTCCTCCGACCATCCTAGCGCAGTGGCCATGTGCAATACGGTTCCTTTACCGTCTTGTTCCAGCGCAGCCTGTGTAAACTCCCCAATGCTTCGTGCTTCAGGGTCCTTGGGCCATCCTCCGATAGGATTCTGTCATTGTGTTAGCCACTTTCTGCTACACACCGTTATCATCATACCTTGAAGACTTTCTCCTCGATATCACCGAACCCAGCTTCCTGCATAGCCTTCCTCTGAATCCCGTCCTCGAATACTGTAAAGGGACGGCCGATTTTGCGTCCACCCTCGACAAAGAACTTTTGCCACTGATTCATTGCGCTTCCAGGTAACACTGTGTTATTGTCACTCTCAAAAGTAGAAGACGGCTCATAGCTCTCGATCCAGCCGCCGGGCTTGAGGCTCTTATACGCTTCCTTGAAAAGGGCTGTCCAGTCCGTGATGCTTCCGACAAGCCAGCGGATATGAACATAGTCAAGTGAGTTTGGTGGTATTGTCCACTCTTGAGTACAATCGTCGATCTGACTGTTCGGGTTGTCAGTATAGTACGAGAAAGTACCGTTGAGAGGAGGCATACAACTCGAGGTTTGGGGGGACCCAGCTGGGCTGGATAGGAGCGAGATCGGTTCCAACCACTGAAGCGTTGGGGAATTTGTCTGCAAATTCGCTAATTCCTGTTAGATTCATACACTCTCATAACTTTAAACACTTACATGGCCCAGATTCCCGTGCCCGTCCCGATGTCTGCAGCTGCCTTTATGTTTCTGTCAGCTGGAATTTTTATCGTATGCATATCGTCGAACTATACCTGGATATCCTCGGACAGTGGTGCCAAATGGAGCTTATCTCCCATCAAAAGAGTAAGCACATGGTGGCTGAAGTCCGTTAGTACATACACTCCAGGAATAGTAGTTGTTCAACTCACTTGATGTCCATCGCGTCTCTTCCTGTCTCATCAATAGGTCCCCTATAGCGAATCAGCCACCTGCTGATTTGTTCGGATGACATAACAAACCAGTAATCAGTGTTTCCACGCTCACTATGGTATAGTCTACCATGAACCGTTCTATACTTGAGAATACTTGATGTTAGAGATGCAGTTGAGCTAGCATTGTCAGGGATGGTAGAGTCGGTGTCATCGTGGCCGTCAATATCCTACAGACACGTCAGCTGAGATATTTTCTGCGGGCGTGCTTGGGAATCTACCTCGCTCAACTGTGCCCAGTGCTGAGGTGGCAAAAGGCCAGTCTCGGTGTCGTCATGCTCTGCCATAGCTTTAGGCGATGATTGTTCATCCCGAGCACGATCGTCAGGCTTCTTGGGAGATGTGAGACTAGTCATGTTTGCCTATAGTCAGACCTGGTCAACGGAAGAAAACCATGAAACCGTATGGAATGAGACGTTACTTAAAAGCCTCTCGAAGTGCGGGGACATCTTTCTATCTTTTCTCGTGATATGTTCAACCAACACGTCAAACCAACAGTATATACCTTGTCTGGTGTTGGCCAATAGGATGTTGACCCAACCCTGGTGCTCCACGTCTGCATGTCGGAGACCAGAGCCGGTACATTTACAGAAGGTGTGATTTTGCCTTATCCGATTACTCTCATTAACCTAGCGAAGTGTCGCAAGAAATTGGTCCCCGAGAGATACTTATTACAAGCATTCTTGTGTTATGATAGCGACGACTATTTTATCTTGACTCGTTCCGGAAGTGGCCAACAGAGGAGGATTTGATAAGACAAACACATAGCACGATTAATTTATTAATTTTATGGTATTATAAACAGTGACCTATGTCTGTTTATTTATCTGCCTGCTACATAGGCATCTCCAACGTCTTCCCAAGATCCTGTTATAGTAAGAAAGCGAACATCAGATTGGCCCAGGTGACAGCCATGATAGAAACCACGATTTTGCCAGAATTACTGTTAGCCGTCTCCGTAGCGGAAACTGTTGAAGATGTAGCAGTACTTTGAGGGACATCGGTCGAAGCTGGCTTCGTTGCTTCTACCTGAATGCCCGAGACGACGCTCGTTGCTGCTTGCACATAAGACGTGGATGCGAAATCACACTGCTTCATCATCTTCTGTATGTCTAGATACTATTAGCGTTTTCAACCATCGAGCATGATTCGAAGGCATACCTTCTGTATCTTCACTGTTCTGTCCCATACAGCTGGCGCACAAAGCCATCACAGCAGCCACATCGAAGCTCTTGTTTGTGCAAATACAGTTCGCCTCAATAGCTTCTTCAGCTTTGCTTCTTTCCATGAGCAGAAAACGACCTCTCTTGTCCATTGTTTTGTTCTCTTTCGGGTCGATGTCGCATGTGCTGCTGAGGTCGACGATGGGTTGACAGATGGTTTTGCATGACGATGGCACGTCGTCGGCATCGAGCTCTTCAGCCACGGAGAATGAGGCAATGGCGGCGAGACCAGTAAGAAGGATGGCGGACTTCATGATGGGAAAGGCCTTGTGGAGCTGGTTCTGGTGATGTCGGCGTTATTGGTTGAGCAAAGTTGCACTCGATGACCATGACAGAGTTGCCAAACATTGGGATTCTCTGTACTTAAATATTTGAGATGGCTCCGAGCGAAGCAACGTTATTTTCATGGAAGAACTATTAATAGCTGTGTTTAGAGCATTTTGTTGACAGAGTTCCCCAGACTTGAGATTATACTTGCATGTTTCTCAAATGTAACACTCCTGATAGTCTTAAATTACTTGAAACAGCCCAGTGCCGAAGGGACAAACGTAAATAACCAAGAGTGTTTCTCAAGGCGCGAGAGGAATGTCGCATTATCGGGACTTGAAGACCGCCACTGTACCAACATGGTGATGGTGAATCTAAATTCTGAAACGGACAGCGATGAGTCCGTCTCTTGATACTTTGTGTGTTTAAGCTTTTTGCAAGTTTTGTCCTAAAATAGTGCTTGACTGGGGTAAATAAAGAAAACATGGGGAATAGTCCGTGTCGCACCATATATAACCCCATGAAAGACATGAAACGACATCCCTCTCTCCTATCAATTGAGTTTCGGTGCAGCTTTACATTCCAGATTTAACCTTTTCTACGGCGGAAATAACATTATTTCTATTTATTGATTGCCAATACTCACAGTCTTGCCTTGCTTCGCGACACCAAAACCTGACTTGGCGAATCTGCTGTATGCTCAAACCGTGCTGATAGTCTTGACTCATGTATTCTTCAAATCGTGAGTTTTGATTAGTGAACAGGCACGCGAGAAAAAGTTGGTCAATCTATTTCTTAGCGGAATGTGGACAAGCTTTCTTGAGTTGATCTTTGTAGCATAGAAGACGGTTGCCAAAGTCGCACGCACGTCATACAAAACAAGCTTCTTCAATCGTGGCTTTTTATCCAATCAGGCGAGATTGTGCCTGAACAACCTGGCACGTGCCATGGCAAAAGTTGACAAATAGTTTGTTCCCACAGATGCTGGTTGTCATGACCGGGTCTGCAGAACAAACTGCAGGGTATCATTGGAGGAGAATAAAAGCCAGCCGAGGTTGAGGTCATAATCAGCGGAGCTCGTGAGTCACTGCATTTTCATTTCCATGTGAGAAACTTGAAACTCGTCAGTTCAATTGCGAGCTAGATCAGAAATGGGAGCTCAGATGGAGCTTACGCCACAGACGTGATCGACAAGCCAAGCTCAACCATATCCACATGTAACTGGCTTGACGAAACCTTGCACTAACCGATCGTAGACACTACATCACCGTGGCGTAGGTGATCAATCACGATCGCCATTGAAAACAAGGGAATGACAGAACCTAAGCAATAAACCAGGTTCAAGGTCGACAGCAATGAAGGAATGGGGAAACCCAATTGCTTGCTTGTTTGACCCGTCGTCATAGATCGGTTGTTTGGAAACTGTGTTACAACAGTGACGATCGATGACAGCATGAGCCACAATTACCAAGGATTGTGGCATTAACCTGCCACAACGCTCGTCTATTAAGATGGTTGACAAGACCTCGCAACAACTCAATTTTGTCCTGTAACAATTTACTTCTTCCTATCAATCACAACAACACTCGAACTATCTCACAATGGCTTCCGATCTCCCCCCTAACGCCTTGGGCAACCTTGCCTCTTCCATCAAGAACATTGTCACCGGTGTGCCTCTGGAGCAGCGTGACGAGACTGCAGTGCAAGATACCAAGGTTGACAAGTCCAAGACTCTCGATAGGACAGCTGATGCAACTGTCGACAAGACCGTCGAGACCGTTGACGACGCTACAGTCGAACAGAGAAAGGCAGCACCAGTCGTTCACGAGGAAGTCAAGTCCCATCAGCATGAAAAGGTTGACACTGAAGTCGACCACGAAGTCCACCAGGACCACTACCACACCACCATCCAGCCTGTCAAGGACAAGAACGTCCTTCCTACCAAGCATGTCTACAAGGAGAACGAGTTTGAGGAAGAGATCGACCATCGCGATAACCAGGCCAAGATGAAGGCCAAGGAAGAGGCTGCTGGCATCCACAACGAGAAGCACGTTCAGGACACCACCAAGTCAAAGGAGTATGTTCCTGCCAAAGAGCACGAGCACGTTCACCAGTAAGTACAACTCAGCGCATCACAAATGCAGCACTACTGACGCATCAATAGCCATCTTCACGAGACTATTCAGCCCGTCATCGAGCGAGAGACTGTCCAACAAAAGGTCATCCACACCAAGAACAAGATCCACGAGAAGGAGCAATTGAACGACGAGTTCCACGAAGCTTCAGTCGCACCCGCCATCTCAATGGCCGAGTTCGAACAGGCGGGCGGAGTCAAGAAGGGAACCACCACCACCAAGGACATTGAAATTCCCGTGTCCAGCGTCAAGACCGCCAAGAAGAGAGAGGCTCTAACTGAGGTCGACGTCGAGGAGGCTTCCAAAATCGGTAAGTGAAGCATCTTTAACACCATCAAGACTGTTTAATAACAGGGTACTCAGAATCGATTTAGTGAAAAAGAAGAGAGGTTCTTCTTGTACCGTCAAGGATTGTAGATGTTCTTGCCACATTGACGATCCTGTCTTGTGATAATACCATTGGCAACAGTCTACTGTACGGTGATTTATGGATGAGAGCGACACCATTGGCGTTTTGGGTAGCGATGAGTGGTGATGCTAGGACATTTGGGTTGTAACTTGCAGGCATCACCGTGTAAACAGCTGTATTAATATGAACTATGAACGAAAGACAAGTACTCCCGTTGTGAACATTATCTAGGCTCAGCGAACTTAGTCCACAACGGGTCTTCAAGCACCTTTTGCAGTAATTCTCCCTCAGTCCCAAATACAACTTCAACACCACCGTTAGGCAACGTGGGTAGAACAACATGACAGCCTGGCAAAATACCTGTGTTAGGACAACGAACAGCCTCAATCTTATCTCCCAGTAACGGACCCCATTCGACATTCGCCAAATCGAATTCAGCCCAAGATGTCTGCACAGAAGTCTTCCCGAGAACGTCTAAAAACGCCGTGGGAACTATTCGCGTGACATCTTCGAGGTTGTTGATGAGTGTCACCACATCGTCGGTGAATTGGTTGGTGAGACGCAAAAGCATCTCTTTTCGTATCATCACAGCAAGATCAGCTAGGTTTAAGCTTCCCAGTATCTCACGGATAGGCGCTGATACAGCGATATACTGAAGGAAACAACCCAAGGTCTGAGGATGAATGGGCGGATCCGTGCGGGTTCTTCCGTTGACAGCAATGGCAAAAACTGAAGCTGCATCCTCATCTTCTCCAAGACTGCTAACGGGCGCTTGAACAGCTACAGCAGTGCGCCACATCAGAGCCGAAAAAGCGTCGTTGGTGGAAATCCACTGTTGGTCTGTCTCCTTTGTTGCATTCGCCGGAGCTGCCTCAGCTTTGAGAGCAGCCAAGGACTCTGGAGAGAAGTAAAAGACTTGTCCGCGAAAGGTTTTGCTCAACATAGCTGGAGATGCACTTGTGGGGGTGAAAGGTAGAACCAAATACTCAGGATGATCCTCTGGCTTCCCCTTGTTGTTGCCTGACGCTTGTGTAACTTGTTGTCTGTCGGTCAACATGGCATCGTCGATCACAACAGGGCTGGATATCTCAAGACCTTGGCTGCGACGACATTCTTCAGCCCAGATTCTTGTCCACGTCAGGTATGTTGTTGCGTCGCCGACCATGTGAAAAGCGTTCCATCCGATAAGAACGCCTCCTCGAATAAAGTTAGCTTGGGCAAGGGATATAGGAAGTCGTTTTCCAGGTTCGGGCCACAACGGTCCAGGAATAAGAATATCGGCGTCAAAAGCCGCAATAGGGAAGTGTTTTGCTTTCAAGGCCTCGTAGTCCCAGGCATAACCTTGGGGGTCTCGCAAGTCCTTGTATTCCATATATCCAACTTGATCATCTGGAAGTCTTTGAAGCTTTAGAGTATTGGCTTGCTTTGCATCAGGATCTGGCACCGCTTCAGAGGCCATGACGCCAATCCTCTGGCATGCAGATTTGTAGCCAGACTTGATGACGTTGAAAACCTCGTCGGGGTTGTAGTCGTCTGCTAGACGCATTGGAAATACATAGCGGAGATAGCCTCTGGGGCCAGCACGTTCCACAGCTGTCAATTCTGGAACGTCGCTCAGGGATGGGTGTGACGGGATGGGCTCGATGGATACGCGGCTAGATTTGGTGATATCGAAGACGTCTTTGTAGTTGTGTCCATTTGCTAGATGCGTAGAAAACGCATGGTCTTGTTGACAAACACGTTCCACGGCAGCAAGTCCTGAGACTTCACTCAAAGGTGGGTACGAAGACATGACTGTAGCGAAAGGGCAGAGGTTTCTGGGTGTGGATATGGGCGTCTGCAGTTACTGGGGAGGTCTTGCTACAGTTAAGGACATCATTTTATTATTTATGCTCGGTAGGAACGGAATCAGCTGATCCATTACAAGGTTAAACGAGGGTCGTTTGGTAGCGCGAACTGTTGACTGTTGATTTAACCTTGACCAGTATTTGTAACGTCTCCCACAATGTGTGATCTCAAGTGGAGACGGAAGGATTGTCTTAATATCCCAGAGGTTTTGTAGGAGAGCCAAGAGAATTTGAGTTTATACTCAGTTTCTGCAAAGTCGTTTGGACAGGCTCAATATATCATAACGAGCTTGCAGCAACCATGTTGAGCAAACGATGAACCGATTCTTCAGATTAAGTGCAATAGTCCAACAGATTGATCACTTGACCAGTCTCTCATGTCAACTGTCGGTTCGCTAACGTTGTGTACCTACACACACATAACAGTAACCTTGTTACTCGAGGATAAAAACTGGACACTGCAAGGGTTGATGGTACGACTCGGAGTTGCGGTTAGCGGCACAGCATGCATGGCGCAGATCCGCTGGCGGGATCCATCTCCGGTTTACCCTTATGGAAATAAGACCGGCCACATCTTTTGACAGGTGGTAGCAAGACAAGGGTCTCTAAGAGAACGTACAATTCTTCATCATGTTGTGCAGACTTTGATCAAACATGGACCCCGGCTTGGCTTTCGGGTCTACGTGTTGGATGCAGTTCGACTTTTCTTTCTTCAGGAGGTAACATCAGCCAATTGCCGATATGCGTTCATCCATTCATAACGGCAGAAAACCTCCGACAAATAAGCCACTTCATCTACCTTCTCGAAAGTTGTTCTTCTCCTCGCCCAGTGTCCCAATATGGATCCCGACATTGATCCTCGAATTATTGCCTTTGCCGGCCCGCCGCCTGCAGACATCGATCTGAATGCCGACACTGCTTCGTCCGATAGGGCAGCCATCATCGCGGTTCTCATTCTGGCTTTATTGGCGATAGCACTTCGATTCGCTGCACGGACAATTCAACGCACAAAAGTCCACATGGATGATTGGATTATTGTTTTGGGTATGATACTCGTGGGCGGTACTGCAGGATTGGCGATAGCTGGTATGTGTCTTGAAATAATGTAATTTACCACGTACTGATGGTTCCAAGGTGGCCATTTCGGAGCAGGAAAACATATATGGGCCGTCAAGATGGACGACCTGCAAGATATCTACAAGGTACAGTCAATTTAAGACAAAGGGAATCCATGACTCACGAATCCGCAGATATTATTCGCATATACGTTCCTTTACGCGGCATCCTGCTCTGTCATCAAACTCTCGATCCTCATTTTCTACCACCGCGTCTTTCCTTCTACAGAACTCGTCTTCCGAGCATCGATGATATTCGGTTACTTCCTCTCGTTGTCATATCCTGTGGTGATTTGGGTGACCATGGGAAATGCATGCAGACCGTTTGAACACTTCTGGACGCAGTTTGCCGGGACTCAAGGGACTTGCATCGACATCAACACGTTTTTCCTCGCTCTTGGAATCATCAACATGATCAACGATTTCTATATCTTGCTTATCCCAATCCCACAAATCTTCCAGCTACAAATGTCATTGAAGAAGAGATTGGGCATTACTGGCATCATGATGCTGGGTGGTTTGTACGTTTGCCTATCGTCCCATACTTATAAGCTCTTACATACTAATTATTCACAACAGTGTTTGCGCAGCCAGCGTAGTACGAATCCACTTCCTCACAGAACTCACAAAGACCGCAAACGTCACACGCGCCATGGGTCCCATCTTCATCTGGTCCGACCTCGAGCCCTGCATCGCCATCGTATCGGCATGTCTCCCGCACCTCGCGCCCTTGCGTCACATCGTCCGCCATAAGCTTTCTTCAGCCTTTGGCACCGACGGATCGGGGAGTAAAGCTAGGACGGGAACTGGTTCTAAACAGTGGAAGGAGAGCGGATCAAAGTCCAACGGTCCTCTTTTTACATATGGTGGATCAAAGTACTTTGGAGGAGAGAGGTTGAGACTTGGTGATCATGATGATGAGGTTGAGTTGACGAATCGTGTAACAGGTGGTCATGACACTACTGATACACGCTCTGGTAGCCCTGACACAGTTGGAAATACGGCCAAGAATGAGATTCATGTACAAACAAGCTATATACAAACCAGGGAGCGCAGGGCTTGAAAAAATGAATTTTTAGTTAAAGTAAAAATCTATATAAATGTTTTGTTTCTGCTTTATTCCATCAAAGCCTCCTGAAAACACGCTACATCGACTAACTTATAGCCAGTGCCTTTGATGAGTTCTTTAAGACAAGAGAAAGTCTCCATCTTGGAGTTTTCTTACAGTGATTTATTTCTGAACCTTTATAGCGATATTAATATTGGTATATTTTAAAGTAACTAGATTATAATGCATTTCACCAAATTACTATTGGATATCTATAGAACTATCTTCCTATTCAAGACATCAATTGTCAAAAATATAATAATATACCAAAGCCACCCCATCATAAAATCTCCGCTCGTCATATTCAATCCAATGTATGCTTGCTGCAGCGTTTCGATGCATAAAACTATACTCGTATTAATGACATCCAGTGTCAACAATAAAATAAAATGCCAAAGCCACCCCACCATAAAATTTCCGCTCGTCATATTCAACCCAATATATGCTAGCTGCAGCGATTCGATGCAAGATTGTGTTCTCGGATCCTCGTCCCCATATAATCTATGACAAAGGTCTCTAGCCTCTTCCAAGATATTTATCGCATCCTTGTACTTTGAGGCTATCAAGAGACAATATCCCAGATGAAACAAGCTTGTTAGCGTTTGCGGACTCTCCTTTCCGTTTTTCTCTTTTCGTAAATCTGTCAAATATCGAAATGCTTCTTCCGCTTCTCGGTATCGACCCAAATCACAATGTATCCGTGCTAGAAGTTGAACAGAGTCAAGTGTGCCAGTGTGGGTCTTGCCCAGGGTAGACTCTTGCATCTGCAATAGCTCTCGACAAACAGACTCCGCTTCTTTGTACTTACATTGTCTATGAAGAGCGTCTACAAGATAAGACATCGTTTTATGGACCCCTCGATTCTGCGTCCCAAGTGTCCTTTGCTGTACCCGTAGCCATTCTCGAAGTACCGATTCCATTTCTCGAACTAGCTGTCCTGTTTGTTGGCATTGAAAAAACTTGAGCCATGACCGAGTTAGAGCTATCTCGATACTGGATGCATTTCCGTGATCACGCTCTTGGATCTGTAATAGTTGTAGCAATGTTTCTTCGGCTTCTTGATAACATCTAAACGTTTTAAGGTTATCTGCAAAATCAAACATGGTGGATTTTGTGAACTCATGTTCTTCACCAAACGTTCTTTTGTATGCTTCCAATAATTCCCTCTGAATTTCGATTGCTTCTGGTCTTCGGTGAAGCGCAAAGAGTATTTTAACAAGTGTGGCTCTTACACCTAATTGCGTCGAATGGTTTTCGGTGTAAATGTCTGTCGCAATCCTTTGAGCCTGATATATCAACCTCAGGGCTAATCTGTACATTTCCTCTGAGAGCAGTTCTATACTGACAGTCCAAAGTAAATCACATCGCGCACTGTCATTACTTGAGCGATCGTTGTTGTCGAGTACACTTAAAGCATGCGACAAGTACTTTGGCCGATCTGCCTCGTTATCAAACAGTGTTCGCATTCTCAACAATACCGGCTCATAGGCCTGTACAAATTCTCCGTTTTCTTTATGCCAATTACACGTAGCGAGGCGGACTAGTCGATGCATGTCAAATGATGACCCATCATCTCTCAACGTGACGAAGGCGTACGACTGCAGAACACCGATAGCCTCATCCAGCTCGACAGTCTCATGGACTGGTGGGAAGACGGATAGCGGAACGTTCTTCTCGGATAAGAAGCACGCAAATTTTAGAATATCGCCAGCAATATGGTTGATATCTAATACATGCTTGAACGAAATTAGCCAAGTCTTTGCCACGGCATTTTGCACGAGAGAATCATATGGTGGATTCTGGCAACGACTTCTGTCTTCAAAGTCTTTGGTAAGAAGCTTCAAGAAACTTTCATCGCTCGTTTTGCAAAGGTGTAGATATCTCGCGGGCGTGGTCTTAGTCTTTTGCATAAACGCTGCGGCCTGTTTGACAGCGAGTGGGAGATAGGTGAGAACCTCGAGAAGGGCCTCGAGGCTATCCATATCTGCCATCTGTGATTTTGAGAGCTTTGTTCCCATAAGAGCTGTGGCCTCCCGTCTGGTCATGGCATCAATCACGAAGATGCCTGCTGAGGGTACATCAAGTCGACTTGTAATCTCAGAGGTCCTTGTAGTGAAGAGAATTGAACCAAGGGGGCTTGATGGAAGTTGTGATGTCAAGCAGCCTGGCTCGAACAGCAAGGCTGGATCGTCTGTATTGTCGATAATAAGAAGCCATTCGCTCGTGTCCTGATTGCTGAGGGCCACTTTGACTTGTTCCAGAGTGCTAGCATTGCTGCCTTCCTCAACTCGAATACCCAGGCATCTTGCTATATTGCTGTACGCCTTTTCGAATCCAACAGTGTCTACAGCGGGGACCCAAAATATAGAGCAGGCAGGTTTCAGTTTTCGTAGTCGAAAGGCGGCTTCGAGGACAATCTGCGTCTTGCCAACGCCGCCTAGGCCTTCAACGACGGTTCTCTGGCACGCATTCTTGATGTAGTCTGGGAGGATTCTCTCAAGGACGCCGTTCAGATAATCATCGCGCCCAACGAAGCCTTCATTTTGTTCGAAAGGAACTATCCAGTGGCCTGGGGGCGGAGGATCATCGCCAGTGCTATGGCTGTTGACAACTGCTGACGCATTCTTACACATCTTGGCAATTTCCGCAGAGACACTTAGGTAGGATCGATCTTCGGGGCCTGAATATTTGTTAAGCTCGATGTGATCGGTTAGAAGCTGAAGGCGCTCGTCTCCAGATACGCAGGCTGATGCTTCAGCGACGACCTATAGAATATTAGCCAGCTGACTCGACTACAATCGCAAGCCGTGCCTTACAATTCCCCTGAAGATGTTTGAAAGGAATGGTAGCCTGGTAAAAGTCGTTTGGAATAACTCGAAGAAGCAAAAAATTGGAAACGGAAATGCCTTCCTAAGGCGTCCAAGGCTCTGCGTTTTATCTCGAAGTTGGGGGCTGTCGTAAAGCAACAACGACAAGATATCACGGTGAGAACCGAAAAGTTGCATCACTCCGGCCGTCAAATCGGCAGCCCAATAGATACCCGTTCCTCGAAACGGTGTTCCGAGTGAAACAAAGCCAGCCGTGCAATGTAGAATGTACTTGAACTCCCTCTCGCGATCAGCAAAGATAAGGCCCTATATTACTGTTAGTGCTATCTCCAGCCCCCTAGAATCGTCGTTGGGGCAGCCGATTCCACATACATCTTGAACGACTAGGCCACCAAAGCTGTGAGCAACAAAGACAATAGGACGATCCCTATCCTGTCTGAAGTTATGCAAACTCCGGATCAGCTCCTCGCCGCACAATTCGACACGCGTTTTAGGAGCATCAGATATCCATGTAGAATCGTAATTGAACACCATGATTCGGGCATTAGGGATTTTGCTACGAAGCATATTGTTGTCTCTTAGCCAATGGACTGACTCTCCAGGCTGGCCTGGTCGCCAGGTCCAGGTCCTGTCGACATTTGAAGCAAGACCGTGAACTGCAACTATGCTGTTCTTGTCTTAGCAATCTTTGTTTTATAGATACGAAGACGCTTACTCGACAGTGGCTCGTTTCGGGTTGGAAGCGTCGTCTTCTGGGTCGTATAAGACGTCTATGTGGCGACGGTTTCGAAGATTCTGGATTGGCGGTCAGAATTAGGGGGAACAAATTTCTGTTTAAACATACCGTAGTTTGATTGGATTTCGGGATCGAGAGCTGGTAGGTGAACCAGAAGAACGCAATACTAAGACTCGACAATATGACGAGTTGCTCAGCACTGAGAGCAACCTCCATCTCAGTCGACCGTGATGCAAGGAGAAAAAAGTTTGTTCGGTGTGAAAATCACCAGAGCCTTGTTTACATGTCAGCAGAATATTGCAGGGTTGTTCACTCAGCCGCAGGATACAAGGGAGAGTGACCAATAGTGTCTGCGTTGCTCGTGCTCAACCAACAACGCCGAGTCTGATTTTGGAATCTGAAACGAGAAGGCAGAAACACTCGATAGGGCTGTCAAATTTCCTCGACAGATGAGCTTTCTTCGATCAATTTCTTCTCTGATTACTATCTTGTAGCCTGAAGTGAGCCTCGCGCCTCTTCATCTGCGCAAGTGTATGTGACGTATCAAACACCAACATACATGCAAACACCACAACAATTAACCCAGCACATATCAGCGGCCCGAGAATAGAGAACACGGTGAACCCATAGGATGCGGACTGAAACGCGTTACTCTTGCCCAAAATTTCAGTAGCGAGTCCAACCTGCATGGAAGTGAGGACGACGACCATGTAGACAGTCGTAGCAGCTAACCACCCGAGGTTCGAATGGAAAAAAGCTGAATATCGATCCCACTGTCGCACAAATCCTGATGGACTATACTGAGTCAAGAAGTAGATGTGGTTCAGTCTACTTAATCGCAGCTCTTTGTGGTGGAAGCGCGGGTTGATGTCTGGGTAAATGTGTTCTGTGTCGAGTTGTTTTACAAATACAATCCAACCAAACCAGGAAATGCTGCAATTTGGGAGTAATTGTCTGTCTTTTGCGATCAAAAAGTCACTCTCGTGGCGTAAAAGAGCTGCATAGGAGTACAAAAAGCCAAGAGCAACTTTGTACAGTTTGCGTTGCTGGCATTCCACGACCTGCATACCAATATTATTTGGGCACCTGATACACTCGCAATTTTGCTTGCAACACAGATACTCTGTCCACACAGTCGGCTCGAGCAAAAATCGGGGGATGGGTTTGATGTAGATCTTGCCTGTTGTCCATACAAGGTGCATGTCTATTGCTTCGGTAATGACAACTTCTCGGCCTCGGAAAATCTGGTCATGGAGCGACCGAGCAGGCAAGGCGGTACCTGCTACCCAGAGCCATCGATGTATCTTGTTCAGACGTTGGATGTCGAGTTCTGACGCGATCGAGGTTGAGTAATCGTCACTTGACGGCACTAGATCATCCGAATTTGTACAATACGATGCCGGAAAGAGGTTGAGAAATGGGTCGTTGGAGTTGCTCAAATGGTCAACTCCATCATGTTGGTTGAGAGGACCCAAGAGTCGAATGGTGAATGGTGGTGACTACAGATTCTTCAGTCTAGCCTCAAATAGAACGACAGCTAATGGAATACCTGAAACCTGGATCCTTTTGCAGCGCCATGAGCAGAAATTTGGGCCATTCTAGAAGCTCTTTATCCGGAGCAGATGGAACGGTGTCTCATGGAAAGTTTAGAGCCATTGTCTAATGTGTTTGCGCCAACTGCAACGAGCATAGCCTACCGGTAATGGAGCGGGAAAATTAGGCCATGGGATTATTTTCAGCCCAACGCTTTCCTGTAAGGATGGAGGCTGGCAGTGAGACAAAGCTGAAAGCAAGACAGACCAGGATTATGTGCGAAGGCTGACATCTATCACAACGGATGGCTCCAACCAGTTCATTCCAAACTGTTATTGGTGTACTCTACAACATGCTTTCTAAACACTTTTTACTATAACCAAACTGTGATTCGGACTGTTTCTCCGTTACCTCAACTTGTTCATGTCTTGCTGGCGGATGGAATTGCCTTATGTTGGTTGACCATCAGTCTATGGTGGGGGGTTGATAAGACATGCACCAACAAAGCAAACAACTTGGCGCAACAAACAAGGATCGACCTATTAAGAACCAAAACTTTATACTGGACAGCCCTAAGACACGGAGAGCAGCATCACACCACTTTTCATTTAGAAAAAGAAAGACCTCGTATTGGTGTAACAAAGAATGGACTGTATCATTAAACTCCATTGCCGGGTTCTGACATGAAGTGTCGTCATACCATTAAATGATCTGTTCTTGGGCATCGAACAGCACAGACGCGACGGAAGCTAGTGTACGGATGACCTGTATTTTAGTGGGCTGTCTGTGCAGAGGTCCCTGTAAACTCCCCCGCCGCTTGAGACTGTAATTAAATTTGCATTCACCGCATATTGATTGAATTAGGGTCTGCTAATAAAGTATTATATCATACCTATTACAGAGTATACAATATAGATATTTCTAAAAAGTTGAATCTACTCTGTATCTTATACTGAATTATATTTCAAGATTCACCGTATTGTACTGTATACTTGTGATAAGCCAACATGTCTTGCAGTAAACCAACAACTCAACTCAACCAGGCGGGGTCATGTTTCAGAACTTAAAATAAGCGGTCGCGGTTATCAAGTCAACCCTTGATTAAGGCTGAGATAACCGAAGAGTCACTGATTCAAATAGATAAAACAGAATATTATTTATTTCTCTATTACTCTCCATATTTTAAAAGAATAATATCAACCTCATAGATATATATTTATATATATCAACAAAGCATTACAGTTATTATCCTTCATCTTATTCCAGCCACCTTTGATGAGTCACAGCGTCACATTCTCGAAATTCAATCACCCCTAATTGGTCCGTTTCCCCACTTGAAGCTACGTAAGCCTGAAAATCTCCATTTTCCTTTTCCTTGTCCCTGTTCTTTGGGTGAGAGAGAAGAGAAGAGGAGACAAAGCACAGTAGAGTGGCTATAGTGGCAGCTCCATCGCCAGCACATCGCGCATTAACTTCCCTTCCCAGCACATCCCGACCCATGTCAAAAAATTCTCCATCCATCCATGGATCTATCCAAGAAATGAGACAAGCGAGTTTTATTATCTTTACTACTTGATCTCTCCTCACAACAACTTCACGCAGGGGATGACATAGTTTTTCGTCCTTGTCAATCCCATTCCAAAAAGCCATTCTCCCATGGCCGCTAAAATTATATCCTCAACACAGAGCTCAACAATAAATAGACCCTCATGAGCTCCTTTTACCGCCCCTCGACCAAGAACTCGGCCAAGGCCGCCTCAGCAAAGCTCACGCGCGCTGAGCGCGATGCCCTTGACGAAAACAACCTCAATATTCTCCGCGCCAGCATCGAACGCACTCTCTGGAGTCTCGACCCATCCTGCAAATTGGCTGCCTCGCTGCGCAACATAAAAATCGAGATCCGCCAACACTCCTTGTCTTCTCTCCTACAAGAAAAGAAACCACCTCAGGTCCGCGAAGACTCACCTGACGATGAAGAAGACGACAACTACAATGGCCTCCCCGACGAGGTCTTTGTGCAAAGCTCGCCGCTGCGTCGCGAACTTCCCCGCAGCACAAGAAATTCGGCCCGTATGATAACGAAACTTCCCGAACGAAGTCGTCCAGCCCCAGCGCCTCGCGAGCAAATACTTCCCAGCATCGAAAAGATAAGCTCCGACCGAGTGTCGGAAGAGATCACGGTGGCCTCGGCTGTGTTTGACTCGCCGAACAAAGAGAACAGCGCGATGACAGCTGCGACGAGCGTGATGGAGGCTGGGGAAGAGACAAAGCCCGAGTTCAAGACACCGGCCAAAAAGAGAGCCGCTGACGACGAGTACGAACCCTCGCCTGTTGCCAAGCGGGTAAAGACGTGGTTGGGTACACTTACTGGAGGATACATTGAGTAATGACGCGTTTATTGCGCGATGTTTGGAAAACGCAGGCCTCTTTTGACGATTGTTTTACCGCGTCAAAGGCTTGAGGACTTGGATTGACAGGAATAATACTGTCAGTAAAGGCATTATTCGGGATCAAAGAACAACAGAAAGGCGTTATTACCCAAGGCGTTACGGAAGGAAGACGGTTAATCAGTATCCTTTATTGTCGGACTGGTATCGGCTGTCTGGAGTTTAGGTTTATTCCCCTTATGATGGAGTATTTTGTATTTATTTTCTTTGTATAATGATGATACAGAGGCCCAAACGACGGTCTGTTCTTTTGTTTACCACATTTCATGTCCCGCTTGGTATAGAGATCTCGTGAAGCATTGAACGACACCACAAACAGGTCGACATTCATATCTCGGTGAACACTATCGTCAGATGCTCTCTTGCATTTATCGCTCGTGATGCAATGTACCGAGACGTATAACCACCAGTATGTACTCGCACAGCATATCACTGGCGAAACAAACCAAACCTCATATCGCTGGAAAGTCAGGATAATCACAACTCCATTATTCACGTCAACTCGATGATTGTCCACCTCTTTCATCTTTCTTAAACGCGACACAGCTTAAAGAATAAATACACAACTCTTCACAAACTCATATAATTAACATGTACCACGTAGTTAGACATTGTGTCCAGTTACACGAAGCTTAAAATAATTTCCGAACGGGCGTTGCAACTAATTACTTCATCGTCAAAGTGGGCTCGTGCCAACTCAATCTCGTCGGCATCTATCACTTTACGCTCTGGAGTGGGGTTGATAGACCAGGTGGATGGAGCTAGATAGCAAATACCCACGTCTTCGGTTTTTTAACAATTATTGCATTGTATATCCTATCGTAGCTTAGCAGCAGTCGGCTGGAGCAAACCTTTCCGCTGATACCTACCCTGGGGTCATTTTTACTGTAGTGAATAAAGATTGATAAACCCGTGGTGTGCTAGCCGAACCAAGTTAACGACTTGGTTTTCATATTCCAGATAATATTTTGTTTATTTTTGAGGATATTTTTTATCTCTAAACGTTATTGGGAGGGTAAAGAGGTGTTTGCGTAAAACCTTGGGCTTGTCGTGTCTAGCTACCAAGGACGCCAACAACACACTTAACGGACCACACCATAACCGCAGACCATCAGATTGGATTGCGGAAATACGAAAAGTAATAAAAAGTGTCGTTAAGGAAGAGGTTGAAGGACGAACTTACTATACATCTCCTGGAAAAAATGTCGGCACATTTTTAACGGCAAGTGTTACAGCATGACAGTCTCAAGCGACTACTTATAATGCGCAATTCTCTAGAAACTTCAGATACGTGAATCTTCACCATGATGAGCTACAAAAATTGCAAAAAAAGAAAGCCTCGCTAACGCTCGCAATCGAAATATAGGAACAGCCCGATGCGGGGGTCGAACCCGCAACCTTGAGATCGCGTACTCGTAAGAGTCTCACGCTCTACCGATTGAGCTAACCGGGCGTGGCTCTTAATTGTTGAAAGCAGAGATGCAGAATGGGTTTGTGAATGTGAAGAGCCGCTGTTCTACTACGTTCTAGCATCAAGCCTGCCTGGAGAGTGATGATGGACGTCGTGCTGGAGTTGGGCAAGAGAAGAAAGAGATCTGAGTTGTTGAATGAACCTGTAGGATGGATGTTGCGACAGTGATGTGACTTGACTGGCAAGACTGGTGATGGTGGTATCGCTGGCCAGCCCCTATCGAAGGAGGACACACTATCGCAACTGAAGTTGCTGATCACGTTGGATAACAGTGCCGCTATGTGGTCTGGGTGTCACATCATTATCTATCCCGTTTGGAGACAAAGAACAGATTCGACAAGAGATAGAAAGAGGATGAAATGATGATAAAAAGACAGCTGGAATAAAGGAAAGATGACAAGTGGAGGTGTTGCGAGATGCGGGGGGAACGTCCATCTCCTGAACAGCTGGAGCTCATCTAGCTCATGCAGGGCCCAGCTCCACTATCCGTTCCCCCATGCTGATGGCTGCAGGAGGACCTTGCAGCTTGTATGCAATTAACGTATTGCTTTGTTCACATATTCACATTTCACGACAGTCATGGTCTTCAGATATATTGGTGTATTGTTCATCTAGAATACAGAAAACTACAGCTCCTTTCCTTCAAGGTCTCCGCAACTGGAATGCGTGTATATCTGTATCTTTTTGACTGTTAGTCAGATGCTCTGATGGATGATTTCTCAAAAAACAGTAGGTGTAAAGTATCCGTCATACAGTGTGTTGGTGTCAACAGAAAATTCAGGGTTAAAAAGCTCTTGAACAGTTTATATAATCTTGCGGAAGAAGGGAAATAAGAAATAATTAAACTGACCTTTTTAATCTTGGTGGTGGTGATGCGCTGCTGGAGGGTTAGCTCGTCTGTGATTGTAGCAATCGACGCGTCTGAGTCGCGTTATTCCGTGCTTGCGACTTGGCTGCGCAGACAATAATTATGCATCTTGACGCCGCAGAAAGAGACGCTGACAATATTATTTGCCAGAAGATGAGTCGTGCGAGCAAGCCACCTGCACCAGAGAGGGTTGTTGTTGACTCTGGAAGAAGGGAATGTTGACAGCTATAGAGAAGAAAAATCGAGATGGAATAAATAGTAAAGAATTTCCATATCTTATCTCTAGCGTCACAAACGGGTCCTTATCATGGTGCTTTCATTGGTGCGTGATCAAAGCTCTCCATTGCAGAAGCCTGCAGTTCATGTGAAAGCTTCACTACAACACTGTGGCACAAACTCAACAGTAATATTATTCTTAGTAGAGTTTTAGACTTGAGGGTGAGAACTGAAGAGCAATTAATTACTGTTTGACTGGCTGATTGATTGTCTTACCCAACCAGCGATCGAGAGAGAGCAGGGCAAAAAAAAAAGAAAAAGACAACTGGCGCCATCTAGGTGCAAAAGATAAATATCCTCTGGTACAGGGAATCGAACCCTGGGCTCCGCGGTACTGATCTCTCAAGTGATAATGAGAGCGCGAAATGTTAGCCACTACACCATACCGGATGTAATTGGTTGAGAAACGAGGGCGCTGTTTGGCACAATGAATGCTAGTCGTGAGATACAGGCAGATGCACCCTCAATCGCACAGAATCCAAGTCAACAAGTGACGTCTCGTAAACACGTCAGCGCTGAAGCCGTAGCATTTTTAAGTTTGAGAACTCAGTTGAGCTCCAAGTTGATATGCTTTGAGTATATATATCTACTCAGAAACCTTTCTGCCAACTCTTACTTAGCCCTCTCCCTACAATAACTTGCTGTAATGTCTTGCTTGTACTTCCGCACCACAATCTTTACACGATGGTATCGGATGAACTACTAGCAGCATTATTTGAAGACGGAGGAAACTTCAGAAAACTACTCTTGATAGGCCACGCACTCCTGCTGGTTTCAACTGCAGTAGCTCTGTACTTGGAAAGATGAACGAAGTTGTTGAACAAGACACTGAGTGACACTGTAGTATCACATAACCCATTCATATATCTGCATAACAACAACATCAACCACATACGACCATACCTACCAGAAAATACGGGATCCCGTCCGCTCTCCCATAGTCAAGCTGGTAAGGGGCGGATTAGTAGTTGGGTCGGTGACGACCAGCGAATCCCCGCTGTTGTATGTTTTTGTCGGTCTTGACGACAACCTTGCCTTTTTGACAACCGAGAGGCTGTTCTAAAATGATAAACAGTATGTGCGTTGATGATTGACGTAGAAAGTACTTGGCCCAGCTCTATAATTTTATTCAAGAGGCCTCCAGATTCCTTCCTCCACATCCTTTCGAATCTGTTCTGCAACTTCAGGAGAAACTTCGCCAATATGTCCTGTATCATCTAACCACTTCTTTTCCTCTTCTGTACTAGCCCTTCCGAGTACGGCATTTCGATAAGGGTAACGACCGAACCGACTGATAATAGGCCAGTGGGCATCCAGGATCATGCACCACCAGTAAGTCCAACCAGCCATGCTGAGACTGGCCTCACCCTCTTCGACCGGTGGACCCTTTATAACCTCACGTAGGAAGAGGAGATCGTCTTTCAAGGTGACATCTCTTGTTTCCCGGTACGGATCTCTCACCCCACTGTGACGTTCAACAGTCTGGCGTAGTTCTTCCGACAGTTCTAGCCCAATCCTCTGACTTTCCATATCCTCAGCATGCAGGAATGGGGCAGCCCACATGGTTTGGGTAGCTACCCAGTAGCTAAAGCTTGTAGGACCACTAGCTTGCCATCTGTGAAACTTGTACGGTTGTTCCTCCTCTGGCAAAGCGTACCATTGCCCTGCGAGACGTCTTCCAAGGTGTCCAAAATACCCAGACTGCCATCGCGCATCAACGCCGGTGAAGAAGATTCTGGAAGCTTGATCGAGAAGAAGTTGAAGACCAAAGCATTGTTGAGGGAAGTCTTTGGCAGTTGGCGGAGGTAGGAGGGACATCAGATCCAAGTCCGGGAGAGCCGCATCAGGACTGAGTCGACTGAGAGCAATAAGTGCGTCTTTGGCGGTGCTTGACTCGCAAACATTCTTGAAGTATTTCTCTGTTTCGTCAGATTGAACATCTGAGAAGTTGAGTTCCTCATCTCTAGAAAATGGGAGATATCCCTCAGCAATTTGAGCTAGGAGGGCCGGAGTAATGCCCTGTGACAAGGTATCGTGACCGTTCATTGGAGGAGTGTATCGGTAGGCGTCAAACAAATGAATTCCTTCTAGAGAAAGTATTTGAAGTAGGTCAAGTAATAGGCTTTGGCTCTTCAGAAAAGAGGGGAAGTGAGAGTAATACTGCTCGCTTGTCAGCTTATCTTCACATTGTCGTGTGACTATTAGTCATCGCCGTCGTTGTAATTTGACGCTGCAAACTTAACATGGGCAACTAGGACGAAAGACGGGAAACCTTTACTGATTGGACCATCAAAATGTGTATTGATGGGATTTGTGCCTGTTCAACCGGTGCTAGGTTTAGGTGGGAACTTCTTTGCGATGTTTGTTGTTGTGGAAATATGGGCATAATGATAGTAACATCGTGCGGAAATCTTGCATCGATTGTCAAAGACCCTAGATAAAAAAGCCTCACCTGAACATTTGGAGAAAGGCATGTTTAAGAGATTGAGCAGTGAAAGGGTACAGAGTATTGTGTCCATTGGCAATTACCTTCAGATTGGGCGGATTGGCTGTCTCTCCCCAAGAGCAAGTCTTAATCAAATATGAAAAGGACTACTAAGCGAGGAATGACGCAGTGTTTGCTATAGACTCTTCAATCCAATTCCCAATAGCGCAAAGTTTGAAAGACTAACTCGAGAGGCTATTATTTAGAGTCAAACTATTGTCAAGGGAGTTTATAGAAATCAGTTTTGCTCAAGATGCAAACTTAAGGTACTGAAGATGAAGAGCCCAAAACTCTCCTCCAAGATAATAAATACTGGCCGAGAATTCTATCTTTTATACTTCAGCAGCTAAGTTTCTTGTACGCCAAGGGATATATTGCCTCAAGAAAATACTTTGCGGAATCAGCTCAAGGAACTCTATATCCTCAACTCAGGAAGTAATTTACCTTTATTGACTGAACCTTACTACTGTTACTCTGAATCTTGTCATGTAATAGAATTAGTTCCGTGAATGCACGGAAACCTTTCTTACGCATCTGCACTATATATGTGTGTCCATGATCCTCAGAAACTGATATCCTTCTTCACACTTCCTTCACCCTTTCCCTCTAATACACCCCGGACGTCAGTATTTAGACCAGCCTCTTAGGCTATCTATTCTCATCATTCTAAGTCTCAGAGGCTAAAGACCCACAAGAAAGCAAAATGTCTCCAACAAGGGACATGCTCACTGGGTCCCCGGCCATAGTCCAGAGAGAAATCATCGTGCACCTAGAAACGGAGTCGAGCATCGCACGATTTCTTGAAGCATGCCCTTCCATGCTCCCACTTTACAACATGTACGAGAAAAGTATCTTGAAGGATATCTTGGCCAATCTGCTTGCCGACGACACGGAAGGGTATATTCGAAGGGATGTCCAAGCAATCATCGGATTCTTTGACCCATGGAACGGTTTTCATAGGCAGTTTAAGGAATGGTCGGAAGATCCGGACGACGTGAAGTGGCCAACTTGGAAGGAAAACCCTAGCCTTAACGAACTTCGACGGATTCATCGCCTTCTGAGTCGGATCGTCACATTTATCGAGGACTACATCTCGAAGGCAACAAGCGAATATCCTCCTCGTGCTTATCTCGGCCTGCCCAACCTCAAGACCGGAAACATCAGTTTTAAGGGCACCTTACTGGAGACGAAGATTCTCCATTTCACCGAGTTGACGCGTTCTGAGCGCTACCGTTTGCTACACGCTTTTGTCAGATATGAGCTGCTCTGCAACATCCATAACGGCCGTGATGACATGTATCATGTATCCGAGGGGCTTCGTGCTTTCAGCGCCTTTGGAACACCCGGTGCTCCCGATCCCAAAACATTGTTATCTGTACACGAGTACTATAAAGCGATGTATGGCGCAGTGTTTGCGCATTGCGGCGATGCATGGTTGCCAGACCTACCGAGTTCTTTGCCAGCGGTCACAGCCAGGGAACAGACTTCTGACTGCACAACGCTGTACCGCCCGTTGCAATATCCTGACAATTTATTCTTCGATGCAGAGGAGTACCACTCTGATATGGAAGTCCTCGGGAGCCGAGTAGCTGCCGAGCTAGCTGGATGTGGTCTGGATCTACTTACCCGCGTTCTACACCGTTTGGAAAGAGACCCTCGAAGCAGCGTATCCATTATGCTATGGCTATATGAGATCAGGAGTGAGACCGAATACAAGTTTAGGCCGTGGATGCACTATCTTTACGACCAAGATGAAGATTCGGCCTACCGTGAGCTGCGTAATGGATGTTGTGAAGATGTCATCAATGAGCTGCATTGTCTCCAGCTGGGGATATATCGACAACGAGCGTGGGGCCTTTTTGATGACGGAAGATTCTATCCCAATACGACCAGTCACTTCCCAACCCTTGACGAACTTGTTGGCCTGTGGCATGATTCTCAAGAAAGTCGTTCAAAGGATTCCAATTGGCAACGGCGATCAAAAAGTTGGCAAGATTATTGGGCAGGAAAACGTTCCGATAGACCCACCACGCGGACGACAGAATTGGATTTTAGTGGCAGGTTAGCGAGATTCTTTGATGATAAAGTTGTCACAAGTCTGCCTTCACTCGCGAGACGGTACTATTGCCGTGGTTGAGACTTGTCGCAAGTGTACCAATGCCGATGCAAATACTCCCAAGGACGCCAGAGGAATTGGCTGCCAAAAGCCTAAGAGAAGGAATTGGTCCGTTATTTTATGGCATCTAGATCAGGTTCTTAGGATATTTATTCCTGTACTGTACACTAAGTCTTATAGCCTACATAACCTCAAATAACACGAATTGACTCCCTATTTCTCCTTGGCAGGTCATCTTCGTGATACGTGATCGGGCCAAAAAGCTCATCCTCCCGAGCTTCTCGATTATCGTCCTGGAGATTGAACGTAAATGTACCGACTCGGCGAAAAACTTGCGTAATTGTCGAAAGATCCTGAGAAGACTGAGTTCCCAGGGCGAGTGTAGACCCTCCATGCCCTTCAGTTGTTGTATTGGGAAGACTAGTATCTGTAGGGATAAGAACTAGACCTTCATAGCTCTCCCAAATCGACTGCTCATAACGATCGGTCTGACGCCAGGCCAATTGCAGTGGAACACAATAAACCTGAATCCATCTTGACTCCGATATCTCATCGGGAAAGTCCAATATGCAGGAATTAGCAAATTTGTGTAACTGCTCGTTTGGATCTGTGCCCTCTGTACAGGCTCCAAGCCCAGAGTCTCCACCACATTTGTGATATTGCTCAGTAGTGATAATGAGAGCCTCAGATGACTCTTCGTTTCTTGACAGATTGGATCTATCCGAGATTCGGAGTAGGTGACATGGCCGCATGTAACATGTCATGTCAATATATCCACCTGTCACCCTACCAGTAGGAAAGGATCCGTGAGCATCCCGAGGCTCGATGGAGATATCTTCAATACTTGCGAGCTCAACATCCTTCTGATTCCATATCCACGGGACATACTCGTCATACGAATCAATCTCACCGTCCAACGAAGCCCAGCTCCATGAGGGAGCACGGTAAGTGTCTGGACGGCCACGGAACAAGCCAGGTTTTGGACGCCACAGGAGACTCCGTTGAAAGTTGCGATCATTCCAAAGACCAGCCACGTAGTCTAGTTTTCCCGGAACGTCATTCGCATCACAGCCAGTTTTTGCTACTGTGATGATCCTTTCGACGATTCCTTGCAAAGCAACCAAGGTATCGGATCCAACGGTCAACTTGGCTCTAGTATACCTGAAGATGAAGTTATTCCAGAAGTCGGACGGTGACTCGTCCCGATTCGAGATCCTCATAAGCTTTCGGCGAAGATGCGATAGGCCTGTGGCTTCGTTCAGTGGTGTACTGAACTTTGGATCGAGGCCCAAAGGAAATGCTTCGCTTGCTTCGGTCGTAGTGCAAGACCATACCATTTGTTTCTGCCCAAATAGCAATGTTCTCGGTGACACCAGAAGCTCTTGCAAAGCCCAGGCACGACGGCTGAGTGGGCTCTCATTAATGGTACTAGCCAGCAGGCGTTCCGACTGATTCGGGTATATTGCCCATGGGTAACTGAGTTTTGGATACCTTATGTTTGGATTGATGTTTGCTACACAAGGCCGAACAGTGCGTGGATCTCTGCGGAAGTACATGTGATCAGCAACGCTTTTAGTTCCAGCAGCAGCGAGGGTGACAGCCGCCGAACTGTATATGTCGCCCATCTTGGAAGATTCGTGTATCCAATCCTCTTTAGAATCTTGGATGATGCAAAGTGCATCGATCCAAATGTACTCATAGCCGAGGGATTTAGTGGTGGCAATTGCGTCTCGCATGGTGTTGGGTAGACCTGCAGCAGGTATTTCCTCTTGGAAGTCCTGGATGTTTTCTTGCAGTAGAGTGACGTTACCACTATCTCCCCAACTATAACTCAGCGCGACATAATTGACTGCACCGGAATCGTCAGGCGAGATAACAAGTCTCGGCTGTTGAGACTTTGAACCCACATGTACAAGTCTCTTGGGCCGCCATCCTGGCTTCTGCGATTGGTAAGATTTACACATGGGGTGTGAACGGATACACTTTTTGATCCATTTTGATGCTAATTCCAGGTTCTGTTTATTCAATGTTGAAGAATGCTGATCCGGTACGGTGTCAAGTATGTGGGCGGTATCTGTTTCTGTATGTTATGTTAGATAGAACTCCCACATGAGATTTCCCAGCAATACCTTGGAGTGGCCGCATTCTTAGATCAATGAGGAGTTCGTCAAAGGTAGAGTTTTGATCTGGCCGTATCTGCAACCAGAACTCATCTGGTAGATTATTATCCAGTGTGATATTGTCAATTGTCATGCGTGTTCTCTGTCCCCAATCTAGGTTTCCGCCCGGATCCCGCTCGGCAGTGCGGTAGTTGAAGCAAAGCTGAATTATTTCACTTTTGTCCATCTTGCTGAATTGAGCCACCGACGCTTCATCAAAGGCATGGGCGATGAGGATACAAAGATGGCATCCAGACGTCTTTGTTTCAGCCATGAACTCGGCCTTTGTCTTTGACCATTTTGCCCATCCCGTCACATCAGTGAGCTTATTCCTGGGTTGACCGTCGTATACAGTATTGCTGGACGAAGACCTGTGGAGGTGACAAGCCAAAGGCCCGCATCCTGTGGCAGCATGGGAGCATGCGTGTAGACAAGCACTGCAAAGTCGAGACCTTTCCAACCGTCCTGGTCGCATTGCGAATGTTTTGGCTATGCTTCGCAAACTCGGGAATTGCGATTATTAGATTGTGAAAACTGAGGAATAAAACTTGGAGTGTTTATTCTTGGTGGTAGGGAGTTGGCAGACAGGGTATTATATGCTGTTCAAAAACTTTATCCTAGGGTACTGTTACGTTAAGCTTTTGTTGACGAGCTCTTGAGTATCAAGCTTGATATCGGTAATTGTTTAGATATCGGAGTATGACGCTTTTTGTTGAATTCGTACGGAAAAAAAAAAAACCAGTTTCTGCATTAAATCTCTTGGAGACTAGGAATGATAAATAAAGCATCTCTTGAAGCAGTCATGTATTGAAGGCGAAGGAAAGGAACCAGTTCGCATGACTCATACGGACAGACAGGGTGGGGACTCCATATTGAAGCTCAGACGTTTTATAACACTTGACTTTGAACGAAGCTATTATTAGACTTGTGGTAGGCGATGACAAATTTATTACAAAGATTAAACATCGTATTATGAACTTGGCGAATATCCTTGTCTTGGATACTTCAGCACTTCTGAACCATTATATGAGCTGTGAGAAACGTGTGTTGTTGGGGTTCATTTTGCGATGAATCACGCGAGCGTAGCCGTCCATACATCCATAGTTCTGGACTTGCCACCATGGAGCTGCTCATCAGCTCTTAAGACTGCTTCCCTTTGACTTCTAAGAAGAGTCTTGACTTTGTGATCTTTGACATATTTGTCCACATCGTCGAGGAATTCTGGGCTTTTGACTCCCCCAACCTCCCACATACCATCTTGTAGCCTGTCATCAGGGACAACAGTAACCTCCTCTTCTACCTTCCACCCAGTTTGCTCTGCAATCCGCTTGATGTCTGGCGGAGTGAGAATACAGCGGATGTTGGCCTCGCTCTCTGGGTTGTGAGCTGCGAGCGTAGCTTGAGCTACTGCCGCAAGCACATGAGGAACAGCACCAGGCTCAGAAGCTTGCATCGAGTACTCGGCGATGCAAACCTTTTTCACTCGACCTTTCAAAGCTTTGAGCATCTGTGTGAGGGTTTCTTCGCTGTCAAGGTACCAGATGCAATGCACCAAAACAGCACAATCCCATTTCCTGTCACCAGTCTCTGAGAGGAACTCTTGAAGTTGCTTTTGCCAGAATGTGATGCGATCACCCAAGGCGCCCTTCGCGATATGTTCTTGTGCTTGGCCGAGCGTGTATGGAGCACCATAATCAAGACGTGCGGGGTCGATGGCGTCTACATGGCCAGATGGTCCAATAGCAGCACCGAGGACTACAGTACATGTTCCTTGGCCGCAGCCTATTTCTAGGATGTTGGATGAAGGGGGAATGCGAAATGAGTTGAGAAGATTGAGACGATGAGTTGCTTGGTCAATCTCGATCTGGAGATTATCTAGTGTCAATAGATTATGAGCTGCGATTGAGGGTGCAAGCGACAGTGGCAATGGCTGCCATTGCTCATTGGGGTTGTTTTCCATCTTGGAAATAATTGGTAAAAGACAGTTATAAAAGGGTTTCCTCCTGTCTAGTGTATTGTATGTTTATATACAAGATTATGGTCACATAATTGAGTGAAGAGATTCCAAGATAGGCAGCTCGTTGGATGACTCTGACTCACTCTGATACCGGCTAAAACTCAGCATAGAATTGCGATGCTGACAGTCATGGCCAGATTATAGCGTTAGTCCTGATGTGGAATTATCACAGGGAGGCTTATCTGTGGTGGTGATACCTATTCTGTTATTGTGGCTTTGACCTGCCAGGTTCCTGAATCCTGCGAGGAGTTGGTAGAAGATCAGCGCAAACGTATGCTCGTGACTATTTGTTTGACAGACAAGAAGTCGAGATTGGAAGAGTGCCAACAAGTTAGACATGCATACTCTATTGATTGGCTTACAAAGTCCAATCTCTAGCCAACAGCGATGTGTTGGCTTGTTCCTTTCCAAACAACACAACAGAGTTGAGGCTTGAATAAATCACAAGTATTTATGCATCCACTTTATGCTGATTTATCAATGCATTAGTCCAAAATCCATTTCAACTTGTCTATCACCTATTGGATCACTCTCGTCTGTGCGATGTATTATTCACCAATAACTCAAGAACATGCTGTGGAGTAAAAGCGGAGACGAACAGCTCACCGACGGAATATCAAGACCTCAATAATTATAACAAGAACATCCTTTCCGACTTTATCAACACGACTTCTCAACTTCTTCAACTATGGGAGTCAACAGCAGAACATGGGACATTCGTTCAACAATAATCAGCCCTGAGGCTAGCAGTGAGCTAGCCCCTTCTCTCAATAACCCCGAAATTACTGCGATCAAGCGATGGCGCAGCTGTTCTATCGAGACCTTGGACAGTATAATAAACGGTCAACAAACACTTTCTTCACCTGAAGAAGATGACAATGATCTTGCCGACAGCGATTCCATCGCTTTCATTCGGAAATCCGACCCTCAGTCAGGTGGCACTTATCTCATTCTCGATGTGTCACAGACTCGTGCTTTGACATGTCACCAAGGTCAACTACGTCTCGAACCCATCTGTCTGGAGGACAAGCATATTTCCGAGCAAGCCCAATGGACTTGTACAGAGAAGAATGGCTTCAAAGGGTTCAAGAACGTTGCTGAAGGACGCTTCCTAGGCCACGACGTGTGGTGGGACTTTTATGCTAGTGCTTCACATCATAGTCTCTGGGAAAGCTTCACTATCGCAAGACGTGAAGGTGGTCTCTACTGGTTACAGATACTCCATTGGTGGACGCAGTGGCAGGTCTCTGCGAAAAAGGATTGCAGTGGAGTATGTGCAGAAAGGGATGGGGGTACTTTATGGGAATTTGTCAAGGTTCTAAGCACGGGAGAAGGAAGGTGACTGGATTTGGTACAGAACAGCATCAGATTGGCTTGTCTTTGTTTGTTTGGGTTTTGTTTATGATTGAATGAATGACAAATGTTAACTCGTATCCCGTAAACAAAGTTGTGACTGTTGCTTGTCTATTAGTAAGACTTGTTCACTATAATGGTTGGCTAAGATGGAACTTCCCTTCTGTTCGTGTTTGTCTAGACTTCATAGCTAGCTTTGCACCAAGGAATGAGACACAGCGCGGAGTAATCAAGTATTCTGAAGTTCTTACACGTTTATCTTTATACATCTTACATTCTTACTACACCAGGAGATAGTCATATCAGTAACAATGTCAAACCTTGTATCCAGTATTGGGGCCATGGCACCCAGCATCACATCTGAAGCCGACCAGGGTGAACGTTGTCCAGATTCCTCAGTCGCAGGCATACACGCTCCGAACAACACCACACCAACAGCGGCACCATCAGAAATCGGCAACCACGTCACCGACTCCATCGGACTTACTCGCAAGTCGGACCCCCACCACTATGACAAATACCTCATCCTCGACGTCGCCCGTAGTCGCGCTCTGACGTGTCACGATGGTCACTTACGCCTTCAGACGATCAATTTGAACGATCCCCAGCAACACATCTCGGAACAGGCACAGTGGGGGTGCAATCAGAGACGCGGTTTCAGAGGCTTCAAGAATATCGCCGAGGGGACCTTTCTAGGTCATGACAGCTGTTGGAACTTTTACGCAAAGGTTTACCACCACAACGGATGGGAGGATTTTACCTTGTGTTCACGCGAAGGTGGCTTGTACTTGATCCAAGCCTTGAATTGGTGGACGCAGAGACAGGTTTCTGCAAAGGAGGACGGAAGTGGTTTATTTTGGGAGGATGACGGGGGTACTTTGTGGGAATTTGTCAAGATTGAGGAGTGAGCAACTGAGATGGAATCAGAAGGTGGTAGTGCCTGGAGGTCAGAGGTATTCTGGTGGAAGTTCGGTGACCAACATAATCTGCGATGGCGTTAAGGTGATCGAGAATTATAGTCTGTGGATACCTAGATACTTTCGGGAAGTATCTCTGCAACTAGTGCCAGATACGACTTGGACAGATAATAGAGCTTCTTGTCAGAGTGCGATAGTGCTGAGACTCGCCCGAGCAGAGATTGCTGGTTCTTGAGGACCATACAGAAACCACAAGAAATAATGGGTCGAATTCAAGTTGATTGATCTGTTCGTAGACGGCTAGTTTACAATGTTATGCGAGTCCCGTCCTTTATCTATTGCTGTTCTCATCCCATCTGTTTAGCTTCCTGTCGCTATTACTCAACATAACACAACGTATAATTAGTCAACTCAGTCGCGGCTAGATGATTGCTTGTATCATTTACCGTGGATGGCCAATAAACACACAGGTTAGCATGTCATCATGATCCCTTCGTATATTTACGAACCATCATTGTCACATATCACCAGTAAAGGAAACGAGGGCAACTCGGACACGCCGTTATAAAAACCGTTACGCAACATCATTGCATTCGTTATAATGACTGCATGTCGTAGCAACGGACATTTCCGTAGCCCTTGCTCCAAACCAGTTAGTCTAGATGCTTTCCACCATGACAACAGAACGTCTTTCTAGTGGTGCAAGTCGAGGTAACGTCACTAAGAGAACCAGTTAGCGTCACCTAAAATAATCTGTGGCGTCAATTCAACGAATCGCTCCAAGTTCCAGCATTACGGCTGACAGCCCGTTTTCAGTGGGTGTTTAAGGTTACACGAGTGAAGTCCAGGCTGAGAGCTAGAACAGCTTGACCAGCTCGCATCCATCATCCCCTGCAGCAAATACTCACAAGTGCCGAGTGTCTCACGGGCAATTGATAGCTGAGTGGAGGTTTAGGTGATCGGATGTCTATTAAAGATTGAACTGGCTTCTACTCATCTGTTCATTGCCGGCACCAGGTCTTCAATTGACCCTAACTGTTCAAGTATCCATTGACCGTCGAACAGTGTACTTATAAAGAAGACGACTAAGTGATGTTGAAGATTGATAAGTGCAACCCGTAGAGTTATTGCGTACTATGCTAACGCGTGTATCAGACAGCCAGTTACGACATACACATAGTCGTCCCTCATTCGTTTTGGAACCATGCTTCAGAGCCTTGAGAGGCTGCGCCTCTTTCAGTTAAGTTCTAACGAGTGCGAACATGAGCACTATAGCAGCAAGCCACATACGCCAGCTCGCAGTCGCTTGTCTGTTAGCTCAACATCACAAGCCGCATGGTAGAAATAAACAGCACTAATTCACGTGGCTACCCCGAATGGGCTGTCCATTCGAAACTTTGGCTTTAGCGTCATCCCCATAGTTAGTTACAGTATGGTAGACTTGCAAGTTGCGATGGTTCCAGATGGCTTGTACGAAACGTAGCAATCGTTCTTTCAAACGACATATTACCTGAAAAATTAAAGATGAAGACTCCATCGAAATGGGTATATAGAAGCTGGATACTGCCGTTCATAAGTTGCACATTCTCAACAACAGCATTCGATCACTTCTTTGCCATCACTACAATATTCTCTCGTTACTATCATAAAGATGGCTTCACACGGAGAAGCAGTTGCCTTACAGATGACCTCCGATTCGGAAGTTTCCATCATATCAATCCCACCTCAGCCAATGGAACAAAAGAATGAAGTTGTTCTTGCTTGCCCAAATGATGTCCAATTACCCGAACAACGGGGATCAGAGAAGACCCGCGACTTGAGATGTAAGCTATTCCTCTCTCACATATTTGACTTTACTCTAACTATTCACAGACAGACATGCATCAACATACCGCAAGATCTTCACAATAATCTTCGTCGCCAACGCCGTCGTCTTCATCGCTCTCATACTCACATCCAACGCGACCATCCTATCCCGCGACGCTGCCAGCGCAGCATCAGCCAACCTCATGGTCTGCATTCTCTTCCGCCAAGAAGAATTTGTCAACCTCTGCTATGAAATCGCCGTTCTAGTTCCTCACTCCTGGCCTATGTGGATACGCAAACGCGTTGCCAAGGTGTTCCACTATGGAGGCTTTCACAGCGGAGCTGGTGTCGCTGCCACGGCATGGTACTTGGCTTACACCATCCTGGCAACTATTGAATACGCCCAGGACAAGCAAGAGTACAGACTAGTCAACATGATCACAGGTTGGATTGTGGTCTGCATGTTCTTCGTCATCCTCATTGCCGCATACCCTACTATCCGAAGAAAGTTCCACGATCACTTTGAAGCTTTCCATCGATTTGCTGGCTGGGTTTCTCTCGTTGCTTTTTGGGTTCACAACATTGTTCAAGCTCGCGTCACTGCTCATGAGTGGAACAAGTCCATCTCTTACGCTCTGGTCCGATCGCCCAACTTCTGGTGCATCTGCGTTACTACCTCATGCACAATCGCCTCTTGGTCTCGTCTGCGTCGTCGCGCAGTTTACCCCGAGAAGCTGAGCGACCATGCTACTCGTCTTCACTTCAAGTACAGAGACATGAAGCCTTTCTATGGCCTCAAGATCAGCGACAAGCCCTTGACCGAGTGGCATGCTTTTGCTACTATCCCCGATATTGAGCCCGAGTCGGGCAAGGTTGAGGGTTTCAGCGTTGTTGTTTCCAATGCCGGAGACTTTACCAAGAAGCAGATCATGGACGCTGCGGAGCGAAAACTCTGGGTTCGAGGTGCTCCTCTTCATGGACTGCTCTACACTTCCAAGATCTTCCAAAGAATTGTCATTGTAGCCACAGGATCTGGCATTGGACCTTGTCTTTCTTTACTTTACGCCGATGCCACTCCTCGTCGCGTTCTCTGGTCGACTCGTGATCCTGAGAAGACTTATGGGCCAGGCGTTGTCAGCGCGGTAAAGCGTGCTGACCCTAATGCGCTCATCTGGAACACTACTACACGAGGATATCCTGATATTGTGCTTGAGACTTACAAGCTGGTGGTTGAGTCTAATGCGGAGGCAGTGTATATCATTTCCAACCCAAAGGTCACGGACAAGGTTGTTTTTGGGATGCAGACTCGTGGCGTTCCAGCTTATGGGGCCATATTTGATTCATAATTTGAAGCGGTATTTGCCATTTATTAAGTGTTAATGACAATAAGCCCTAGAGTACATATATCGATAAACAGGGCTCCTCCTTCCCGATTACAGTATTAGATTTAGATAGACCAAACATAGCCTTAGCAATTTTTGCAGACTCTGCTCGGTTCACACATCCAATGTACCCAAGTCGACCTGATCCAATCTGTGCAAATGCTACAGCAGCCTCCAGAGGCATGTCGGGATCGACGTACCAACTATTGGACGGGTCAACATTTCCAAGAAATGCGGTTCTGTGCGTTAATACCGACGGTAAGTCCTTGGTCAAGTGCGCACCGAGAATTCCAGTCTGCAATTCGGCTTCAGGACTGGAGACATAGGAACTTCTTTCCCAGCGGAGACCGACAGCGGCGAATACACGCTGCAGTTCGCTAGTCGTGACCAAATTGCTGAAAGTACCCTCGAAAACAACTGATGCTCCGTTTCTCATATGGTCAATAACTCGTTCCCAGACTTCTCTGTGGCGGGGGCGGGCGATAACAGAATCCGCGATGAGGATCATTGAAGGAGGTGACGGTCCGTTGAGATGTTCAAGCGCTGAATTGTGATTGCTAACTGGTTTGAATTCAATATCAGGCGGGAAATAGTGTATGAAAGATTGGCAGTGATTCCGAAACATATGCTCGCCACCGAGACAGATGACGAGTACATATGACTGCAACTCAACGTTGTTAGTGCCGATTGATTGCAATGTGATATCAGTGAAGTTCTCCATGTCTTGTTCAGTGCGAGCTGCTGTTTTAGCTGCTTCATCTGCGAACATATTGTTTTCTCGTGGAATGCGCAACAGACGAACCGATACAGATTGGTCGTCCAGTCTTTCCACCTCCCCGAGCAGAATCTCCCAGAGGTCCCTGTTCTTCACGTCATCGCCATTTGCCAGTCTCCACCCATTTCTGGCCCATGTTTGCGTCCAGGCTGTAGCTCCGTTGGCTACGTACGTGGAGTCAGTTGCAATGACAATGGAAGAGAATCTTTCTTCCTTCCAGCTGCTGAGGCGTAGTGCTGCAATAACGGCACGCAGCTCGGCTCTATTGCTTGTAGCAGTACTGTGATCTCCAAATGGGCCTCGATTTTCGAGGCGGCCAGATATGACTTCGCACGCTGTGGAAGGGTCCTGGGTCCCGAGCCACACCCCCCAGCCTCCACGGGGGTTCTCCTGGCCGTTGTTGCTACAGGCGCCGCCTGTCCAGAGGATGAGTTGATCATCTCTCCCGAGTATCGTTCGACCTCGTTTTTTGTCTGCCCTGGACGTCTCAAGAATTTCCTGGAGAGATGGATAGGAACCGTTGTCGTATTTCATCTCGGTCGGGAAAAGCTTGCCTGTACCTCGTATCTTCTGTAAATGGTCCGCCTCTTTCGTTCCATCTTGTCTTTGGTGAACTCGAGTGAACTCGGCAGTATGAATCTCAACCATCATTATAGCATCTTCACTGATGTTCCATGCACGTCGACAATGGTACAGTATCAGTTCAGCCTCGTCTTTGGATCCGGGCCCACGAGCCCCATCTATAGAAATATAAGCTAGCTCTTCATCAATCAACACCTCCCATAAATGAGGGTTAGCGTTTTGGACATGGTTGATAAGGTCCAAATACTGCTTCCGTATCCGCTCTTTGAGTTCCGTGATGTGGTATGGGTTGGTTGCTGACTCGAAGATGCTCTCCACGATCGCTCCAAGAGGACGGTCTATGCTTGTGTCATATTCATCACACCCCATTGAAGTATCAAAATCTCGTTCCGAGATGGCATCTAGATCCAGGTAGAGGCGGAGCTTGAGGAGGGTAAGAGCAACAAGATGACTCAAGCCAAGGCCCGATTGCATCAACGTGCTTGGGGATTCGAAAACATCAGCGCCATCAAGGTCGAAAAATGGCGTTTTTGGGTAGCTAGATGGCGAGATGGAGTGATTTGAAGCGCACCATTTAATGAAATCGTAACATTTTTGCTCATCGCCAAGTTGCAGGAGAACATGTGGGATGATGTCGCTCAGATGCAAAGGATCAGTACGATCTTTCTTCAGCATGACCCAAAGTTCTGTGAGGGCCATCTCGACCTCGTCTTCCGAACTGCTCTGTAGCAGTTCATCAACGCCAGCGAAATGCACTAACATCTTGTAGGCCTCCATATCGTACAATAATGGTTAGATTTTGTGGGTGGAAAGTTAACGGTGAAGATGGTCTGTTCCTCAGCCAGGCTGCCAGCTCACCAGTGGGTAATGAGGTTCCGTGCCGGTTTGCTGAGTCATTCTCGGTTAGTCTGTAGGGTAATCTTCTATGTTTCTTGAGGTTGGGCAACCAAAGTAGCAAAACAGGTGAATTGTCAATCAGAGTGACAGGCAAGAAGACATGTATGAACTGTTTCGATGTATCACAGAATCAATTGAACGAAATTCTTCCCTTTCATAAATTGCTTCCCTTGTTTTTAATATGACGCTGGCATTTGGCATCAATCTGTGAAGCTTTCACCCATTGTCAAAGGTGTACAAGAGATAAAACAACGAAAGTATCCCCGAGTCTCTGCAGATACTCAAATAAAAAGTGCAAATGGAAACTACTTAGTTCCTGAGGGAATCAAATATCTCAGTCATATTTTCCCACAGATTCTGGCCAACATTAACGGTATTGATGGATAGCTGACTCATCCAAAGTGGTACGGCCGCGTGGCCTAATGGCTAAGGCGCTAGATTTCGGTCCTCAGCAACTGATCCCTCTAGAGATTCCAGGTTCGACTCCTGGCGTGGTCGGAAAACTCAGCTGAATTTCATTTTTTGTTCGACGAACGTCCTCTTATCGTCTTTTTTGTTTCAATAAGTATAATAACTGTAATGATTGTACCTAAAAAAGACAAAACCAAACATCTCAACCAAAAAGTCATGGTCCGAAGTCCATGTTTCATTCGATCGGAGCACTGGCAAATCTGCCATCTCTCCACATGCCTCCTCCCGAACCAAAACAACCTATTACGAGGGTGATAATTGATCTGGTCTTATCATCTCCTAGCCTGAACCAGTATCCGTTTTGGGCCGTTATACCGTCAATTTGTCCATACTTCTCTTGAACCTTGATCCTAGATGCAAAAGCATATTTGCCATTCAAGTCACGCCACAGTTTGTATCTTAAGTAATTTTGCCAAAACGTTGTATCCGGTTGCTTTTTTCTTACGACTTCGCCATAAAGCTGCTCAAAAGCCCAGCTTGCGAGAGAAATAGTTATCGGTTCTTGCAAATGTTGTACGCGACGGGCGACAAAGGCGTCCAATGTGTTAATCATTTCATCTAGTTGAACAGGGATTTTGGCGTATAGTCTTAGCTTTATAGCTAACTTCAGACGATGGAGTCGAGGGAAATGCAGATCGAGAATGCCGAGAATTTCATCCAAGTCGCCCTGCTGCGGTATCGATACGCCTGAATGTACTTTTGAATCGATCAACCATACTACCTCGAGCGATGTAACCATTGAAATTCGCTGAGGGATGATAAGCTTTGGCAGATTGAGGATCAGAGGCTTGCTAGAAAGATGAAGGGTGTTGGTACGGTACAGCACGTCTAGCCCTTCAACGTATCTGCCAAGAATCCCAGTCAGCGTGCTCGTGAAAGGTTATGAGAAACGTACGATTGTCGGCAAGCCAATAGCCATCCCATAGCACCAACAAAGCATTCGCGTAAGGTCCCGTAATGCATCAACCACAAGGCACAGAGATCTGCTTGACCAGAGCAACATTCATCATCAGCTGGTTCGAGGGTATGTTCATCCCGGTACCAGGCTTTTCGTAACGCAGGTGGTGCCACGCGATGGCACACGCAACCTTTCCACTTCCAAAGCTCAGGCTGGCTTTTATCCAGAGGCTCACCATATTTGGCGTGATTGCTGTATCCACAGCCGGGGTCTTCAACTTCTGGTTTTGTAGGGTGCTCGCGGACGAGATCCATGTGTACAGTACGATCACCAAATGCGAAAACCAAAATCTGCCGCCGGATCTCACTTGGCAACTCTCTAAATATCGAACAAGTCTGTAGTGGTAGAGAAAGGTCCTGCATGGAAGATGATGGCGTTAAAACGCGTGGGCGTGGATTCGGAAGATAGGGCATCTCAGGCGACGAGTCGACTTCTGTCTTGATCTCACGTTTAGATCGCCTTTTACTGATCCAAGCCTTTAGATGTCGCCTCATGATGCAAGTTGAGTTATAATTTACGGATGAGGCTTGCTGCTGATGGAAGGACCAGGAAACCAATGGGCTGGAACGAAGCGTGTCTAGATAAAAACAAAAGAGAACAGTGCTGGAAACGATATACACTGTGTCCTTGTTTCCAGCATAGATGTGCATGTTCCCCTAAAAACAATATCTGCGTCTGGCCTGGATGATAGCCAAATACCATCTACAGCTAGGTACCATGGGCCTATTATTAAGTAAGAAACATGGCCCAACTGGAGGTGGTAATTATCAGTATTCTCATGGGGTGCACGATATCAAGTCACTTGTTCACTTTGACTGATATACCTCACCGTGTATGATATTGTAAGATATACTGAAATTGTTCTGCCCAAGCTCTCCGTACACAATCGCAGGATTATCAGCTGTGTACTATCATGAAAGGCCTACTTACTATAAGAGATTTTACTATTTGGGTGCGTAGGATGAATAAAATAAACTGAAAGATGATTATGTACCGGTGCCTAGGTAGCCAATCTCTAGAACATTTGCTATGGTATGGTGAGTATTTCATTACAAAACTCAACATCACAATCCGAATTGCAAGTCAAATTTCCTTAGGCTTCTCAGCATCAGAGCAGCATAAATGATTAGTCATGAGCCCAAGTACGTCATAGACCTCTTCATTCCATCATGTCTTTGAGACAAACATGGCAATGAGCTAACAAACAACAAATCTGTAATTTAGTTGTTCAATTAAGAAACGATCGATTACAAATCTCAGTGCCTCTCACAACTTTACACGATCGAAAAGCGGACATGGCAAACTCACCCAAGGCCAAACGTCTAATGGATACCATCACAGAAGCTCATCGCATGTCCTACCGAATAGGCCGCGGCGAACAAGGCGTCTTGACGTTCGAACCATACAAATCACATATCCTTCCATTATGGCGTTTCCGTACTGTTCCAATTGCCCAAAAGAGTGCAGAAGACCTGTGGGAAAGGTTTGGCGAGTTCAAGGATCAACGCGACTTTGTCGGAATGGACATGACGCGCAAGTTTATCCAGATGGGCATGACGCGTGCAAAGCGATACGCGAATCATGCAGGTGGACGAAAGTATGCAAAAGGAACACACAAAGAACTACCCAAAAGCGAGGAGCACCCGGACAAGAGGGAAAAAGAAAGGGCGAGTCTGATCTTCCGAGAGTATTGGGAGCGGTGCAAGGAGGACGAGGACTATCAAGATCTCAAGAGTGAATTCTTGAAACAGCAAAAGGAATGGAAAAAGTCATGATGCGGAACAGTCTCTCACAATATCCAGCATAATGAACGTTAAGAATCAACAGGCCATAACTGCCTTGTTGCCGTCCACGAGCTTAGTCGTCCGTCTAGCCATCAATGAAGAGAATGCTTCTTGTTCTCAAGAAAGGACAATTCAGTTGGTACTGTTGTCCAAAGACGACCATAGACGGGCCGACTCCAATCTGTTTCGGCTCTGTTGATGTAACGTTATTGCTACCAACAGCAATTCATCAGTCTTGGCAAAGCAGGTAACGGGAGACGGAATAGTTCCCCGTTCTTTATTAAAGCCATTTTTTATTCAACATAGCGTTCCAAGGAGATATAAATATCAAAATGAACTATTGCCAGGACTCTGGTTCTCACGTGTGAATCAACTGATGTATGCTTCTGCCCGCGCCTCTGTCGTGCAGCTTTATCCGCAATCTTTAACCATGGGTTCCTTGCAAGTTTAAAATGAAGTGGTCTCAGGGAAACCGTAACCTATTTATCGCGCATTTCCCCTCATTTAAACTATTTTATACGGAGCAAAGCGGATTTTCCCCATTCCTTAGCTACAAACTTGACTCTTTGATCTGAAGCTTACTCAAAATGTCGGAAGTACGGGATAGATCCAATTCGCCAGCCAAATCGCCAACTGCGACACCTTCGCCTCCAAACGAGCTGGTAGCTGGCGATCAAGTTGATGTACGATATGCGCATCAATAACCGAGGTCTGAAGCTGACAAGTTTATAGACAAACGATGCCGACTCATCCTTTGACAGCGACGCGTAAGACTCATTGTTATTATGGCATTATAATATTGGACTAATAGATGATGTATAGATCAAGTTCGACAGCATCCGTCTCGGAGAGCATTCTCGAGTATCGCCGAATCCACGGGCGAACATATCATAGCGACAAGTACAGGAGTGAACATATTTTCCCAAACGATGAACAACAGATGGAATGTGTTGACTTATCGTATGTACCAAACCCATGTTCACTGAGAAGCCATTCAAGCTGACAAATTGCACAGCCACCACTACCTGCTACTTCTGTTAGATAGCCAGCTATTTCTTGCCCCGATCAAGGATGACGTTCAGGTATAACTGATAAAATGACACCGTCCAAGCAATTGGTTGCTGATGACTGTTGTGATAATAGAAAGTTCTTGACGTTGGAACAGGAAGTGGTAAGTTTATTATGCCCACTTCGCCTTGGCTTAGCTAACTAGTATATAGGCATTTGGGCGATGTATGTTCATCTTATTCATTGGTGTTGGAACTACACTAACCAAAATATGTTGTAGGGACTTTGGTGACCAATATCCAAGTGCCGAGGTCATCGGTACCGATCTGTCTCCTTGCCAGCCACAATGGGTTCCTCCCAATGTCCGATTCGAGATAGAAGATGCCACCCAGACCTGGACTTGGGCAAATGACCATTTCGACTTCATCCACATTCGATACCTATTTGGTGCAATTGCAGATTGGGACCATGTTTTCGAACAAGCTTACCGCTGTTGTGCACCAGGAGGCTGGGTCGAGTCTGTTGAGGCTGATATCCGTATCCGGAGTGATGATGGCACGTCAGATCTTGAGCCCGTCTGGAAGACAAGCAGCAAGATGTTGGAAGAAGGAGGCAAAGCCATGAACCGTACGTTCTTTGTCAGTGAGCTACAGCACGAAGGCATGAAAAAGGCCGGCTTTGCGGATATCAAGGTTGTGGACTACAAGGTAAGCTCGAGAAATGATTGCTTGGTTCAAAGTTGACCATTGCAGATTCCTATTGGCGGATGGCCCCAAGATCCAGCCAAGGCTGAAGTTGGCCGCTTCATGCTGCAAACCCTTGAGAACGACTTGGAAGGTAGGTCATCATGAATCTCAACCGCGAAATATTCAAGGAGCTAAAGTTCGGTCTTAGGGTATTCATTTGTGCTGTGGAACCATATCCTCAAATGGCCTGAAGATGAGTATCAGGTGTTCCTCATGCAGGTGCGCAAGGCCCTCCGGAACCGAAAAGTCCACAGTTATATCACGGCGCGATTTGTTTATGGCCGCAAGCCCGAATAGAGTATAAGTATGTGTAATGTGATATCAAGTATCAATGCCAGGCGGTGGTCAAGATAGTAAAGGCACCTCGCTTAGCGTGAGGGAGGGTTAGTAATTCATGACGGATTGTTATCGTTTTTATCTTGAAGTTATAGATTGTGACGTTGAATCTACGTTGGATGACGATAACAGATGAGCAAAACCTCCGATCACCGGGATGAATAGATACAGCTATCTACGACAAAACTCCGACTAACCCCCAACCAATCTAGAAACATCAAATAATCAATAGTGGCAATTATCGCGGAACCGCTTCGGCATCGTGACCCGAGTGTCACATCACGAGGCATATCTCGTCTCGGCTGGACCTTCTTGACTGATAACTGACTGATAACACCCAGACTAAACCCCGTGGGGAAGGTTGAGCAATTCATATCGGCAACGATGTGATTGGCTAACTTCAATCATCTCCACTGATCCTTCGCTTGGACCTTCACTCTCACGATATCTGGCCAAGAGGAGCAGAGTCAGACCCCGTGGGGAAACCTTGATAAGGTTGACGCCAGTACCGATGAATTGGATATATAAAGACACTGGCTTCGACCATGACAAGACTTCTTGTTTCCGTGTTCATAGGCATCTGACTTTGGCTTCACGAACAATGGCTGACATCAAAACTGCTGTTTCTTCTCCGGATAATGCTCGCGCTGAGTCGGTGCGAGCAGCAGAAATGTCTTCTACTAGGGACGTTCCCATGTGGAGGTATATCTGGCAGCACAGCTTGACACAGATGATACTTTTGAGTATTCAGGCCTTTTGCGGACCTGCTATGTCAGATGCTATTGCGGGCTTGGGTGGTGGTGGTCTCGCTACTCCCCAGGTTTCCAACATTTCGACGGCCCTTCGCTATGCTGCTCTGGCTTTTAGTGAGTATTATTGAAGGCTGCGAAACTGATGTTCAATGACTCTGACCTGTTTTCCTACAGCCTGCTTCATGGGTGGCCCGATCGTCAACAAGCTCGGCGTTAAGTGGGCTCTCGTCATCGGTTCCATGTCTTTCCCTATTCAAGGATCAGCGTATTATTGCAACAGCAAATTTGGAAACCAATGGGTAAGTAAGCTCCACGGTTTTCTCAGTCTTGTTCAGCTGTTGACAAGTTTTTAGTATCTTATTCTAAGCGGTGCAATTGGCGGTATCGGAACTGGTTGTTGGTATGTCGCCGAAGCTGGCGCCATCATGACCCTTGCGCCTTCTGGAGCCCGTGGTAAATACCTGGCCCTCTGGATCGTCTCCCGAAACCTCGGACAGCTCGTCGGTGGCGCTATCAAGTAAGTCGTCTGGTGACGATAGGTCAAAATAGTGCTGACAATTGTCCAGTCTATCGAAGAACCATGAGAAAGGTGTCAGTGGTGGAGTCACACCTGATACATACATTGCTTTTCTGATCATTGAGTGTCTGGCGTAAGTTGATCCATGAGTACGGTAGAGGAGAAAGCTAATATAACTCAGTTTACCCTTTGCGTTCATGATCACTCCATTCCAACATGTGATTCGATCCGATGGCACCAAGATCGTCACTACCGAAACACTTTCAACAAAGCTAGAGGTCAAGCGTATCGCAAAGACTATGACTTCAAGGCTCATTGTTTTGTCTGCTATTTGGGCTGTATGGTCGTTCTTTTACAGGTGAGGGATACTCCCGCTCTCAGGGATCATGTACTATGTACTGACATCTTTGACAGTGGCTCGTGGTCAACATATCTTGGCATTCATTTCACCGTCCGTGCTCGAGCACTATCATCTCTCGTCTCTCCATTCTTCTGCATGTAAGTACTAAACAACTCCACTTACTCCACTGTCACTTACATGTTGCAGTATTGGCTGTTTCGGTCTGGGTTTCATTCTCGATGCTAAGCAGCTTCCCCAACGTCGTCGCGCACAGATTGGCCTTTATACTGTTGTCATCCTCAATGTTGGAGTGTATATCTGGTCGATCATTATGCAAACTCGCTTTGAGCGCAATGATCCCGGGGCTATTGACTGGGACGATGGTTTATTCGCGACCTCGTTCTTGCCATACTTCTTTGTACAGACTACTGGACCACTTTCGCAGTCATACATGTACTGGCTTCTGTCATCCTTTGCCACCGATGCACAAGGTATGTTCGTGTCAGGCATCTAGAGGTGCTGGTGACTAATGAGAAGTAGAAAATGTTCGAAACGGTGCCGCCTTTCGATGTCTTGAGGCCATTGGCCAGGCTATCGCTTACGGCATGAACACACAGACCAAGAGTGATCCTCTAGTCGGATTGTAAGTGCTTTTGATGTCATCTCTGTTGTACCTGTGGCTGACCGAGACTGAACTAGCTGCGTAACATTTGCTTTACTCGGCGCTTCACTGCTGCCCATGATCATGCTCGTCAACAGCACACCTGACAGAATTCCCGCCGATGAGATTGCTGAGCAACAGGCGGTGGGAGATAAGCTTGGAGACATTGAGGGTCAAGCCGTGCAACTGGGTGATGATGTTAAGAAATAAGCCGTTGGTATGAGACAAGAGGTGTAGTTATGGTCCGATTAGTAGTTCAGGTTGTGACATTCTAGCAAATTCATTACAGTTAAACAATGGTTCAATGACTGTAAGGTGACGAGGGCGAATGTAACACGAAGCATGTAGGCTACCAGGTTGTTTTCAGCAGCTACACCAAGGATCCTGGATTAGATTAGCACGCAGTAGCTCCAGCAAACAGCTTGGTACTGTGGTCTAGTTGGTTATGACATCTCGTTAACACCGAGAAGGTCCCCGGTTCGAGCCCGGGCAGAACCTCACTTTTTGCATCGTTGCTCCACTTGGTTTGACGGACTAAGGAGAATACTCTTATTTTGGCACATAACCCAGTAGTGAATGGAGAAGTAGTGCCATTTGTCTCTGCTTCCCATCTATGCATTTGTTTGAGCATGGCGAAAAATAGGCCAAGTCACAGCACGTGTGTCGTTGTTATTGGACATGTCTGCGCCATCAATATCAGACATTATATGAACCAACCGCTCAACATCATATCATGGTTCTTCATTACTAATTATAACTTTTGAAGCACCCTTAACCTCAGGTAATATTTGCATTCAAATCAATGACCAGCTTGACCGATATTCAATCTACGTAAAGCCTTGACTCGACGTAGAGTTGCACCGTTGGTGATACCCTGCAGCATATACGAAAATAGCTTGTCAAAACCAACGGTTCTGCTCGGCTCCTCAACAAGTACATGTCGCCAAGACATATAGCGCTTCAATACCGAATAGAAACTTTCTTGTTTTCAGCTTCATGTTCAGCTGCTCTGAAGTTTCTTCAGGGTCGCATCACTTAGACCTGCTTGCCAAGATGGGGACCAATACCAGCAATCTGGTTCAGCCTCAGCGCTTACATGTCGATCGTACCTGCATGCAACATCAGCACTTTGTCTTTGACCATAAATTTTGAGACTGTGTTTTAAGAAAGAATTCCATCTGAGAGGAACAACAGCAATATGTATATATATGAGGCCTATTTGCCATGAGAAATTGAAAAGGTCAAGCTTCCATTCTATCTTTTCAACCACCTTCGTTCATATCTACACTCGCTAAAATTCACATTCGCTTTATTTACACGCAGATCCGGCATAGTGAGTCCCTATAACGCATTACAGCACAATGTCCACCGGCGACTTCTTCCTCAGAATAATCGGTGTTGGCGAGGCCAAGGTTGGCATGATATGGTTTATGCTGGCCATTCTTCGTATGTACCTTCAATTCATAACGAAGGATAAATACAGCTAACACATTTTTCAGTCGGCTTCATAGCCAATACCGTTGTTCTCATCAGCTGTGCTTCCCCCGACACGCAGTCCGTCCATCTCTTCAGGGTTGGAAGCGCGGAGCTCGTCAACGCTACCGCTAATGTGACTGGCATTTCCCCGAACAAGCTTCAATTTGCCGAGCTTCCCGAATATTGGTATTGGGGACTTTCAGGTACGTTATAAACCTTAGACATTATACGTCAGAGTATGAGGTAATTGACACCGGCGCCAGGTGTGTGTATCGACGTTCAAAAGAGACAGCTCTTCGGCGATGAAAATAGCATCTCCTGCAAACAATCATTTCCACCTGTGATGAGCGTTGAAGATATGATATCCTTCGCCATCGAAGCACATCTTGAGAAAGATACAAACAATTCGCTTCTGACAAAGAGAATGGAGCCGTGGAAAGAAGCCCTTGCCAAGATCAAAGACGATCTCGTCGAGCCATCCCGCCCGAGGGACCTTATGAAAGGCGCGGCCGCTTTTTGCGTTCTTTCTGCTATTCTTTCTCCCATTATTCTAATTCTCACCGCACTCTATTTCACACTTCTGTATGGCATTCTACAACGCTGGATGCTATATGCCCTTGCATTGCTCGATGCACTATTGTTTACTGGCTCAGCTGTCATGATTGGCTACGCTATGCGTGAAGGGCCAAGGGGGATCATTGAACTCGCCGCTCTGCCCCAAGAACATTATTATGGCCCTGGTAACACTGCCTTTACTTTGGGTGCGTTGGTCAAGTTTATTGCTATGGAGGTGTTCTTGGTTCTTTTGTTTCTTGCATTGTTTTTGGTTCTTTGGATTATCTATTGCTGTTTGCTTTGTTGCGTGGACGATAGAGACAGAGTCAAGGTCAAGGTCAAGGTCGCCAATACGTACTGGCCTGCGTAAGTTTTATTATGAGTCATGGTGAGGAGGCTCGTTGGGAAATTGCAGCATTGCAGAATTTGCAATATGGTTGGAGATGGATTATGTTTGTCCGAGGAACAATGGATTATGATCTGGAATGTCTTATGTTGATTATGCCGCTGGGATGGAAGCTTCGAATACTCGATAAGGAAACTCATGGGTCTCACGCTTTTAAATATTAAATTCGAATAATATTTAGCCATTCACGCTTAGACCTTCTTGTAGAACCTTTGGGTACTGTCCCCAATTGACTTTTAGAGTCTTTGTCCCAGACCACTTCATCCATTGTTCTATAGCACAGTAGTTAGGCTCTATAGAGATGGAAATGTGCAACATCGCTATAGTAATAGAGGCATGTTTCCAACCGTCTGGTCATGTTGCTGAAAGTGGTCAATATCCCTCGTTCCGCCTCTGGTCGCCAGTATCCTTGTCCATCTGGGGTAATGGTGGAGACATTTTGCAATTGTAGATCATTGATTATGCGGCCCAATGACAACTTGCTCCGTGCCCAACAATAATTCGACCTGCAGACTAGGATTACTACCAGATTCCGTTAAGATCTGGGCATTAAAACTGATGCACAATGAACCAATACTCGCTGGGATCCGTGTATGCAAGCATGACTGCAGCAAAGGTTCATGAAATTTCACCGACACTGGCCCATGGGAGGAGGTCAAAGCGGACATTGGATGTAACAGCAGTCCTTTAGCCTGAGAGCACTGACTTTTGCCATACCACGGCCAAGTATCAACTATTTAGGCCTAGATGGAAATAACTACATCACTTCTCATCTCCTTCGGCAGTTGATCTACTCCAGCGGTAGCATACTACCAGGTTCCCCGCATGGATCATCCGATTCAACATCGTTTTCTCCTCCAATCGGAGTGCCAAGACGAAACAAAATTACCACAAAGAGACTGTCATTGCCGTTCGAATCAGAAGCCAGCTTGACAAAGCTCGAGTGTGATGGCTCTGCCAAGTCCGTCCACCAATGATGTAATTAGCCAAAGACTCAGACAAGGCCTATCTAGATTATATACAAAGACAAGCCATCACAGTGGACCTAACATAGGTTTCGTCTTGGACATCTTCACTGCCAAATTTCAGCCTGTCATCTCTCCATCATGACGGGCTTCAAGAAGAGTGCCATCTTTGGCCTCATCTCTTCCCTCGCGGTAGCAACTGCTCAGAAGTTTACGAACCCCGTAATTTGGGAAGATCTTCCTGACAATGAAGTCACCCGAGCAGGAGATGCCTACTACATGACATCGTCTACGTTCCACTATTCTCCTGGCGCTCCCGTTCAACGATCTTATGATCTGGTCAACTGGGAACATATCGGCCACTCCGTTCCCGTTCTCGACTGGTCTTCTGACTACAATCTTGAGAATGGCAAGAGAGCTTATGTGAAGGGCATTTGGGCATCATCTCTCAGATACAGAGAGAGGGACAAGAAATTTTACTTTGTTGCGTGCATCAGTGGCATTGGAAGGACATTCATCTACAGCGCGTCCAGCCCAATGGGTCCGTGGACTAAAGGGGCCTCGATCAACAAGTGCTACTACGATGCCGGATTGCACTTTGATGAGACCGATACTCCTTATGTAGCGTATGGTCGCGATGATATCCATCTTGCACAGCTCAACAAGGAGATGACCAGCGAAGTCAGAGAGCAGGTCGTGCTCAGGCCTCCTCTGACGCTCGAGGGAGCACGTCTCTACCAGCGAAACGGAAACTGGTACATCTTCCTGACTCGTCCACCAGATGGTCAATACATCGCCAAGTCCAGCAGCGGCCCTTGGGGACCATACGACAACCGCATCATAGCCGACAGGCTTAGACTGTCCAACGTACCTAGCGCTGGATCTCCTCACCAGGGAAGTCTTGTGCAGACTCAGAAAGGTGATTGGTACTACATGGGCTTTTCAGACATGTATCCTGGAGGCAGATGCCCTGTTCTCGCGCCTGTCACTTGGAAGAGCGACGGCTTCCCCCAAATCACCACTGTCAATGGCGCTTGGGGCGACTACGACTACCCTCTTCCTCGCCGCGATGTGGCCAGCCCGATCGGCACCGACAACTTCCCCGGTAACCAGCTTAGAGCTGATTGGGAGTGGAACCACAACCCAGTCACCAGCGGCTTCACCGTCAACAACGGCTTGACCCTTCGAACTGTCACTGTTACAAAAGACCTGTACCAAGCCAGAAACACCCTCACCCATCGCATCCGTGGCCCTCAAGGTCAAGCTACAGTCGTGATTGACTTTTCACAAATGGCTGATGGGGATCGTGCTGGTCTTGGTGTCTTGCGCGACCAGTCTGCATGGATTGGCGTTGAGCGTGAAGGTAACAGCTTCAACATCGTCATGGTACAAGATGTCAGCATGAACAAAGACTGGACAACAAAGTCCACTGGTAGTGTCGCTGCCAGACGAGATAACGTTTCATTCCGAAAGGTGTATCTTCGTGCAAATGCAGACGTTCGACCTGGACAGCCTGGTAATGCCAAGTTCAGCTACAGTACAGATGGCAACACCTTTACTAGCCTTGGAAGCACACTCACTCTGGGTACTTACTGGGAGTTCTTCCCAGGTAACAGGTGGAGTGTTCATAATTACGCTACCAAGAATCTTGGAGGTTCTGTCAAGGTTGAGAGATTTGACAACCGCTAAGAGCTGGAGAGATTCTGAATTGTATGTATCTGAGTGAAATGATGTATATAGTCTGCAGCAATTGAGATGGTTGTATGTAATGAGCATTATTGCCCAAGGTGAATGATCATGAAAGTTTGCCATTTCATATTTGTCGAGTGACGCGAAATCGCATTTGCGAGTTCAAATCACCATTCTGTAATTATGCATGGAGATGCACTTCTATGGACATTTCATCGATTGGCAAGATAATGAGCAATTGTTTGAAACATGCATTGAGATCACAAGTACAGAGATAGATATGAAGATGGCTGAAGAAATGAGCGTCATTTTCACAATCACTAAACATAACCCACTACCCTACCAAGTGCGACTTGATACTAGTCAAAACCTTACTTGAACTGCCACCAGTTGATGTTAAACAGGTAATCAGACCCTTCACCCGTAAAACGAAGGAACAGGTCGCTAGTCCCTGTGGCTCCGCTGACAGGGCACTCGACCGTCCTCCAGCTCTGCCATCCACCAGTTGTAGGAACCGTGCAAGTTCCGACGAGCTTTCCAGTTTCACTTCCCAGCCTCAACTCAATCTTACCACCCCTACTGTTAGCCGACGCAACACGAACACTGAAAGACTTGGCTCCGTTTCCAAAGGCGACACCCTTGACTTTGATGTAATGCCCATTGTTGATGAAGCCAACATTGAGACCACCCTCGCTGCAAGTCTCTGTCTTGACACCATTGGTCCAAGCAATGGTCTCGGCTTCTTGGCGAGTGTATGGATCAAGAGACTTGATCTGCGCTGGACCATTCTGAGTCATGCGTAGCGTCGGGATCAGTCCGTTAGAGTTGTACTGGAAGCTCTCAATAGCGACTGAACGTGTATACCCACTGCCGCCGGGAAGAGCGCCATTGTGGTAAAAGAAATAAGACTTATTTTCATAGTCGATAATAGCAGGGTGGTTGGTGAAGCTTCTTCCCTCGAATGCCATGAGGACACCGCGGTATGTCCAGGGTCCAGTTGCGGTGGGACCGGTTGAGTAGCGAATGTCTTCAGAACAGCAGTTGGCTGCGTAAAGCATGTAGTACATTCCGTTGCGCTTGTAAAGCCACGGGCCTTCTTCGAAGTTGGTTGGGCGGTTGGGGTTGTTGGGACGTGTACCAAAGCCGGCTGTGGTGAGCTGGACCTTGTTCACACCGCCACTGTAAGAAATCATGTCCTGGTTGAGCTTGACGTAGTACAGGCCTGGGTTTCCCCAGTACATGTAAGCCTGACCGTCATCGTCGATGAAAACAGTCGGGTCAATCTCGTTGTTCTCAACCAGTGGCTTGCCCAGAGCATCACGGTAAGGCCCGAGGATGTTATCACTCACGCCTACGCCGATAGCCATTCTGCCGTTGCTTCTCATTCTGACCGGGACGTAGTAGTAAAACTTTCCGTTACGAGCAGCAACTTGTCCAGCCCAAGCCCTGTCGTCTGCCCAACTGAAGTCAGTCAGTCCCATAGGCGTTGGGTGGTGTTGCCAGTTGGCCATGTCGTCTGACGAAAACAGACGCCAATCTTTCATGTTGAAGTCTGTGGAGCCGTCTTCATCGTGACTTGTGAAAAGATAGACACGGCCATTGTGCACGATGGGGGCTGGGTCAGCAGTGTAGACAGTTTGGACAATAGGGTTGTCTGCCTTGACGACACTGGAGGTTGATAAGAGGCTACTAAGGAACAGAAGGCCTTTGGTTATGGCCCATGCATTAGCTTTGACCATAGTGATGCCGGTCACTAGCTTCTAGTGAAGGGATGTTTTGATCAATCTGAGACAACGGTTGCCTGTCACGATTCTCGACGGATAGATGGGGTATTATAACATGGTAGAGTATATACTTGAATCAGCATCCTGAAGTGGAGACTGCTCCGAATACGGGTTGCGGACTCCAGTATCTGCAGTACGATGTTACCCTATTAACTCATATGTCTGTATTTCAACCAGTGAGATACAAAGTCAAACCAGAAAAACTGATAGTTCATTCGAGCGCATCTCTCGCAGCATTTTCGGCTTCCTTTTTGGTCACGGATTCGCTTATGAGAATGCCGGATAAATGTAACGTAGATCATAACCATCGTAATAAGAAGGTAGGGACTCTCAGAGTATCAGAAACGTGAGATCTCGTCGTTGATCTCCGTATCAGATTCGGTCATCTCTGCTACGCTCTTGTGCGGGGTGACAAAGATATTGCCGTTCCAATTGAGAAGCTTTTTACCATGCAAGTACTCATAAATATAGCCTGCCGGAAGCATCTGCATTTTTTCACTGTAACATTGCCTCTCCTTTATTTGTTTACTCGCCACCAACTAGCTTCCGGTCTTCATGCTAGGCTGTTGGTTGTAATACGCGATAGTATGTTCTTCGCCCCAACTGCGGGCCCTGTTCCTCCGGTATTACTACAAACATACTAGCGAGGCTCTAGTCATGGGACCTACTCTCGGCAATCGTAAGTGAGCTTTCGTTGCCATTAAGTTCAATCAGGGGATCTGTTGAGAAATTCATTATGCAAGCTTCGTGGTGATTCCAGAGTCATTGTGCTAGCGATGTTACCCATGGCCCAAGGCGTCTCTAGTCTTGATGCCTTCATTCTTCTACCTCGTCTCTGGTCTATTTCTCGTCATAACTTGCATCTCCAGCTACCGCCGCTATCAGTGCAGCACCCGTCCCAGATCCATCCTTGGTAAGTTCTATCCTTACTCTCCTCTCATTTACAGCACTAATCTCGACAACATCCCTCAACGCACTGCGCATCAATTCCTCAAATTCGGCGTGAAACTCAAACAAAGACCCATCAACAGCCACATCTATCTCCTCTTCCACCAGTATGGTGGACTCGATAACCTCGTCTGACTCATAAGGGGATTTGGCAGCGGGGATGAGGCTATCGTCATCAGGTCGGATACAACCACATATACTTCTGATGAGTCTCATCAGTGATGATATTCTGCCGTTCCTTTTTTGTTGAGCATGAAGTTGAACAACCTCTTCTGTTTTTGCTGTCGTTGATGTCTTCTGAGTTGTGTCTTTTGGTTGCAGTCTGCCCGATTGAATGATGATTGCTGCAAGGCCTGCACCGACTAATCGAGCAGACCGCTTTACGATTGCCCTCGCGAGTGTCTGTATCACCTGTATCTGCTGTGTCGTAGCTTCTTTTATAGCCAGTTTCTCGGTCAGATAGGCTAGAGCCCCTTCTGTGTCCTCTAGTCCGAACTCAAGGATTTTGGTTAGGAACGATGTTCCGACGCCAGTGTACCGGTGTAGAGGGCTATCCTCCGCGAAGGAGATACCGAGAGTTCCACTTAGGACCAAGTCCAGGATAATCAATCGTAACAGCTCTCCAAGATACATGCCAGATACCATCTTTTCCAGCAGACCGCATCCCGGGTCGGAAGAGTTCTCATCGATCAACTTGTCGAATCGTGTCTGAGGAAGAACCTCCAAGCCATCGTCCCAGGACCCCCATTCCGTGTTGATTACCATAATGCCACCTGGATACTGGGTTGTTCCCTTGTCGCCAATGTCCAATCTCTGAATATTCATGATTTCTTCGATATAAGCAGCATTGGTCCCCGTGCCCAGAATGATGGCTGCTAGAGCAGAGTCCGATTTCTTAGCTGTGTATGCTTTCGTGAGCAGCGTGCCAACTGCGTCATTTGCCAAAACACAAACTCGAACAGGTAGGCAGATCTCATCAGCTGCATCCTGTAATAAACTGCACGGATCTTGTCCTATAGCACTCGGTATATCCCATCCTTTATCCCAGTGGACTAGTGTACCCCGAGATATCGATGTCTGTTCACAAGTGAAGCTAAATGTGAATCCAAGGCTGAAGGTACGTTGAGAAATGTCTTGCTCTTGACCTTGTATTTCGTACTCGTCGAGAAATTCCTTTATCTTTAACGCGATGAAATGAAAAAGAGGTTTGTGGCTATCATTTACGCGCAGCTCAGGAGGCACAATGTGCTTTCTTTGCGATACTGTAAAGGATGAGTCGCCATGAAGTTTAACAGCACATACTCGGCAGTTCGTGCCACCCAAGTCAACCGCGAGTACAAGTCCTTTCTCAAGTCCCGTTGGTATCTCAGTGACGAAGGAAGGTATCTGATAAGAATGCTTGGCTTTCAAGCCATGTTCTGATAGGTCTGGTCAGAGATATGGATAGGCAGATCGCAAGGGAGATACATACTCATCTGTTTGACGAAATGATTCGTGATTCTTTGAACATTCTCTTTGTCAACCTCCAACTCTTTAACGATTGATTCAACATTTGCCAAACGGCCGTTTCCGACGCCATTTTCCAACATCGCCAAGTTCGACAAGCCAGCAGAAGTCGATGCAATCTCACATGAAAGGTGAATTTTTGAGTGCAGATGACATTGAGAGTACAAGTGCCAGAAGACTAATACCAATTTTGCCAAAGTTCCCGGTCCCATGTCAATCGAGTCTTACCCAAAGAGCGTAGTCTCTCAACGCCAATCTGACCGGCAAAGTCCGGTCCGAAGCCGGCCAACCTCGGCTTGAGGATGTTTCCAACCACTTTAGTACTAGATCGATACCCCTTCTTCTGATAACCATACGAGGTGATATCCGGCCACTTCGCCGCTCTTTTCCCTTGCATCATCCACTTTTACACTCTCGACAGAACCAACAGACAACAGTCGAAAATGACCTTCGGCGAAGATTCCCGACAACAAGGCTCTGGAGCTGATGACTCTGGAGGGCTCAAGGCCCGCAAGGCTTGCAGTCAGTAGTGCCCCCTGTCAACGCTACATGCATAGCATGCTAATAATAGTAACTTTAGTCAACTGTCGCAAGCAGAAGATGAAATGCATCGTACAGGGCAATAGCGAAACATGCCGTCGATGTCGTCGAGCAGGTTTACCTTGTGTCTTTGTGCCAAGAGCAAACGCCGCTCAATTGCCTCTTGTGACTGAACCGCTGGATCTAGAATTCAAGAAGAATGTTTTGTCGCGACTTAAGGTCGTTGAGGAGAGATTGGGCCTCTTAGGTGAGGGTAACATAACACTGGACATGTTCGCCGGCGCACAGGAACAAACTCCGGAGCCGACCAACGAACCACTCTGGAATGCCATCTTGCAATTACAGAGATGTTCTCCAAGTCTTCCATCAGCCATATGGCAACGCGATACTGTTGAATCACTCTGGTCATCGTATGTGACTTCCCTTTCCTATCAGATCCTCGGTGGCTGATGATATGTGTCTGCCGTAGATTCCACGATAGAATGCCCGGCCTTCACTTCATGCCTGATAAACAGACCTTCTCAGCTCCCCAGCCAGTATTGCTGGCATCCATCCTGTATTGCTCAAGTACTCGAGGGCCAGCAGACATGGTAGAGATCGCACCGCATTTCTTCACAGTCCTATGTACCGCTATAGCACAACTCAGCATTCCTAGTAGTGAAATTGGTCGTCCGATAGAGACATCTGTCTCCAGGGAGGAATGGGCTTTCCAAACCGTTCTGGGCATCGTGCTCGCTGGTCTTTTGACAGAGGGTAATATCCGGGAAACTGGAAACTGGATCTCTGTAGGGTATAGGCTCATGCTGGATTATTGTCCCGCCCACGTGGACGACACATCACGAGAGTGGCGAAAGCTTTACAGCGGTATACAGATCGTCGATCTCGAACACTCTTCAATATATCTAGCTTATCCGGTTATACCGATCGAAGCACCACTCGCAACGCTGCGGATGTCACCGCTCGATCAACTGTACAAACTGTCGCGTATGATGCACACAGGTCTCAGCCATTTTACGGGAAGGCGATTGCCGACTATATGGTCATGTTTCGAGGATTCACGAGCCGAGAGTCACAACTTCACAACGAGTTTCACAGCTATTGATGGTGTACTAATCAGAGACTGGGCCAAACAACTTGACGACTGGCTGGTAGAGTTTAATGGAAAGACGCCTGAGCCTGATCAAAGTAGCAAACTTGTCCTTCGACAATATGTGCTGCATCGACTTCTTGTGCTTTCAATCTATCATCCTGCCAGGAGTGGTAACCTTTGGTCACAAAGTATCACTTCGCATGAGCAGGAAGAATTACTCTTGTCAGCTCGTGCGACATTAAAACTTCATCAGCATGACGATTCTATCTGGTCGAACTGGGACTTGATCATAATCACTTGGGCTGCTCTTATTGTTTTGCAAGGTATACAAGGTGGTATTGGTGAAATGGAAGGTAAGTAACAAGTTCTTCATCAAAATATTCCAACTAATAATCATTCAGACATGACCAACATCAAACTACATCTCGACATCCTCAAACAGAAAAACGAACCCAAACCCAGCCTTTGCGATAAACTTATCACTCGTTTGGAAGAGAGCCTCCAGGAAGTTAGCACGCCCGACTTCTCCTACATTCAGCCAGCGCATCCATCTGTCATGGATCCTTCGTTCGATTATACGTGGCAGATCTTCGACCAGGTCAACCTGCAGCAAATCCACTTCCCGGGCTGAGCCAAGACACGAGTTTTCATCGACATCACATATTGATGGGAAATGTGACCGATCGAATTCTGGTGGCAGGCGATATACGAGAAGCCATATTATCAGGCTTCAAGTCTCCGTCATCGTCGCCATCGGCTGAAAGGGTTGGGGAAGGGGGAAGTTGGCCTGAGAATGCTTTCTGCTTGATGGTCTTCTCAACGCCCTTGAAGTACTATAACCCATTAGTACAATTCCACAGAATATTTCAAAATTGAGACCTACGTTGACAGTCTTGACCTTCATCTCAAGAGTCGCATCCTCATCTACTACAACCATACTCCTTGAGTGCAGCTGAAGACACGAGAGTGTACAAAGGTGACTCACTCCACCTTCAACGGCTTGCTGCAGGGCCAAGGCTTTGGAAGCGCCGGTCGCGATAATAACCACTTCTCGAGCATCCATGACAGTCTGCACTCCAACTGTCAATGCCATGTCAGGCACTGCATCGATATCATCGTCAAAGAACCGAGCATTGGCGATTCTGGTCTCATATGCAAGAGACTTGACTCTCGTGCGACTAGAAAGACTCGATCCTGGTTCATTGAAGGCGATGTGTCCATCTGTTCCTACACCCCCAAGGAAGAGCTCGATACCGCCAAAAGACTTGATCTTATCCTCATATTGCCGACACTCGGCGAAGAGATCGGGAGCGTTGCCGTTTAAGAGGTTGATGTTCTGGGGCTGGATATCGATGTGTTTGAAGAAATGGTGATGCATGAACGAGAAATAAGATTCGGGATGATCACGGGGCAAGCCGACGTATTCGTCCATATTGAATGTGATGACATAGCGAAAGGATACTCTTGAGGCCTTGTATGCGTCGATAAGGGCTTTGTATATATAAAGAGGGCTGCTCCCTGTTGGCAATCCAAGAACGAAGGGATTTTCTTCTGAAGGGTTGAAAGCGAGTATACGGCCTTAGTAGTGGGTTAGTTGTAGGTCGACGACAAACAGAGCCGGGTACTAGCACGTACTGATGATGTACTCGGAGATATATCTAGATGCCTCTTGAGGGCTTTCACGGATGACGAGACGCATGTTGGTGGTCGAAAAGATGAGAAATGATAGGTACAGATTTCGAGCAGAATTAATTACCAAGAACTGGATTTTAGATAGTTCAGCGGAAGCTTCTATTAACAAATTCGAAGGCCTTTATTATTATACAGCCCATTGTTACTTCCCTTGCGTCATAGTTTTGACTCACCCAGTACCAATGGATCTAGGTATCACACTCTACTCCGTTTGATAGAGTTTAGGTTGATGGCCGAACTTTACCGGTAGGTCAACTGCATTCACCAAAGCAATAGCCCGGCATACTACGGCCATTATGCAAGATGCCTATTGAATGCCCTGATCAATGATGGCCCTTCTAACGATAGGTTGAGAATTAACACCAAGCATGAACTTTCGACGGGCTCACGACGTCCCTCATTGATCAGCATCAGTTTGGATTGAAGTTGGTTATTAAACTGTAATTTATTCATATCTGCAGAGTTCGTTGGTGAAAAGATACCTTCGAACATGTCCCAAAACCATCATTATTCTAACAAGTATACTCCATGTCCAGAGTCACTTTGGGAACACCCTTGAATCCTTCAGGAACTACGTACGAAATATTGTAAATCCAATGGTTCCTCAACGTAGCGCCATAAACAACATCCTGCTTGACCAATCCTGGCGCGGTGACGTTTACATCAAGACAAGGCAACTTCTCCAACCCCTTGACAACGTTCTTGTTTCCAAGAGTCCATGATGGCGGGATGCCGGTAAGCGCAAAAGTGAAGATATCAGTACCCTCCTGTGTAGTATTGGGATAGGACACAGTCAGGGACTTGGGTCCGGCTTCGGCAGTCAAGGTTGATGCACTGGGGTACAAAGAGAAGAAGCCCATGTACGGATAAGGTTTGTGCTTGGGGTCTGCAGCCCACTGCACAATGGCCGGGACGTATTGGTTGCCTCTGTTCTTGTCCTCAGCTACAGCCTGGCCGCCGATCATAAGCTCCGCACTAAGCCAGGATGTAACGTGGCGAGGGCTCTTGGAGTCGAGCTCCTCGTAGATGGTCTTGTTGATGAAACGCTCGCCCTTCCATTTGCCCTTGGACTTGATGATTGACTGCGCTTTCTTGGAAACAGTGGGCGCAACAACGTCAAGAACCATGGCGATGGCCGCACCTTGGGCAACGTCGTACAGAAGATCTCCCTCTCCGAGCGGCGGCTGACCTCCAACACCTCGGCCGTAAAGACCCCAGAGGACCATGGAGAGAATTTGAGAATGTGTGTTTGCATCGCGGCTGTATGCGCGATCATACGGCCCAACCATGTTGCCAAGGTAAGGGTTGTAATGAGCAGCGATGTCATCCCACAACTCTTCCAAGATGAATTTGGCGTTCTTAGTCATGGGGTCTTCTTTGGGTCCGTACGCGATGTTGGCAGCAAGAGCCCAAATGTCGATTCCGTAATAGTTTGGTGCGTTGTACTCGGCCAACGCGTTTCCGTCCTTCTTGAAGAGCTTGAGAAGATCGTTGCCTTGTTCCTTGGCAAAGTTGATAAGCTCTTTGTTGTTCTTGCGCTTGCCGATCCAGCCTGTTGTGAGAGTTCGCATGATAGCTGGGTTGGAATAACCAAGAATCAGATTATCGTCTTGAGGATAAGATCCATTGCGACGCATGCCCCCGATTGCAGCTGCTTCGAGTGCGTCTTCAATGCGAGACTCTAGACCTTTGGGGAGAAGATGGCTGAACTCTTCGACAACTTGGATAAGCTGGGTGCTTTTGCTGGTCAGTTTTGAGTCTCGAGATTCTACCTGGGATTTGCATACCCGACAAATTCTCTCCAATTAGGGTCATATGTCCCGTAGATTGAGGGAGGGTAGAGTGTCCCATTTGGTGTTGGGTCAGGCTCATCTGGGGCAAGCTTGAAAGTGCCATACCAGGCAGAGTCAAAGTCGCTGTTCAACTGGTTTGCCAAACTATGCGGAGGTCAATCGATGATTCACCGGAGCTCAGTTATCTGGCGACTTACACATTCTCAATTGCTTTTATAGCAGTCTTGACATCATCCCCCTTGGCGCGATGCAAAAGTCCTGCGATATACCAAGCTGTGAAACGGACAGACCATTGACCGTTATCTTGGTACCAGACATATCCGTAGCTTGAGTCGAATCTTGAGTCTGACACTTCCATAGAGTAGTCAAACAGACTCTGTGCGGCTGTGGGTTTTTGTTAGCAACTCTGTGATCATATGAGGCTGAACTATTGGGCGTACCTGATGTCAACTTGTGGTTGCCATTGCGCTGAGCTAGACTCGCTGCAGTGGCTGTTGAGCTGACCGCTAACAAAGACGTGGCGAATGATAAGAGACCCATGTTTACAATGAATGATACAGTATACTTGGCAAAGATTGAGAGCCAAACAATGGACAAATGAGAGGGAATTGAGACCCCTCTTTAACAGAAGTCGTAACCACTCGCTTATTTTCTCCAGACTCTTCTCATTTCTCGGAATTCGTATTGTGATGGGCAAAACCGGTGAAAGAGCGCCGGGTTCATTATCCCATCTTGGGGTTCCCCCGCAATCTTCCCTTGACTAGCATGGTCCCTTTGCAGATGGATCATGGGGCTAAGAACCAGCTAACGGGGCCGTGGTCTTTCTGTCTCTCCACATTTGATAGCAGTCTTTGCTAACTCTGTGGAAGTTATCGTAATTGTCCGATAGCTTTATCTCTGTAGTCGAATGGAACAGAGCGTGGTATCTAGACTATCTACTCTGATAGATAGTCAGTCTTGCGGAACTCAATCTTCTCTAACATTCTTCCCATTGAGTCTACTGCTCAATTGACTTGTTATTGTCAAACTGCAAGGATCATCTGCATGACAAACATGAAATGAGACATGACTCCAATTGACAATTGATCTAACGCCTTCGAGTTACACATCATAACACTAATTTAGCAAACCCATTCCCGCGGTATTTCGGCTTCCAAAGACCCTGAACTCAAACCACTCACAGCGTGATAAGCCGATCGTCTCTCCCTCTTTGCCCCTACCGGTAAACATCGGTCAAACCACCGGCCCCAAACCCCCCTTCCATCCTTGCAAATCAGGTCGCGTGCACAGCGGAGACCCCCATGGGGATAAGTGTCAACTCACTATCTTCTTTTTTATCGCGGGGATAAATCGGCCCACTGTCGATACTGTCCATATCTCTAGGGGCTTTTTTGATGATAATACTACCTTGTCTCCCCTCTTTTTTCGACTCCAGTGTCTTGAAATCAACATCACATCACATTTCGTGTCAAGATGGCTAAGGCACAGGCTTCTCTTGCTCTAGATGACCAGCTCGCTGCTGGCTGGTTTGGCTGGATGAGGAACAAGGGCATATTGAAACTCAATGCTATTCTATGCCTTTCCCTCATTTCGAGTTATGCTACTGGCTATGATGGAAGTAAGCTTATCTCCACAATTCTTTCACAAGATTTGTCTAACGATTACAGGTATGATGAACGGGCTTCAGAGCTTGGATACATGGAAAGCTTCATTCAACGATCCAGGTCCCAGCAGGCTCGCCATGTAAGTAGTGTCTTCAGTGAGCTCTATCTCTTGGCTCGAAACTAACCTTTCTAGTCTAAATGCCATCCAAAATATTGGCCAATTGGCAGCTCTGCCTTTTTGCGCTGGATTCTGTGACAAATTCGGCCGTCGACCAGCTTTAGTAGTGGGTGCATTCATCATGCTCGTTGGTGTTGGTCTCCAAGGCGGAGCCCAGAACACAGGAATGTTCATCGCAGCTCGCGGTATCCTCGGTTTCGGTCTGGCATTGAACATCACAGCTGCCCCAGTCCTCATTATGGAATTGGCATACCCCACGCAGAGAGCGCCCATGGTGTCCATCTACAACACCCTTTGGGGCTTGGGCGCTCTTTCAGCGGCGTGGATTACGTATGGCACCTTTAGAATCGAGAACTCATGGGCATGGAGAATTCCTTCCATTCTTCAGGCTCTATCGAGTGTCTTGCAGATCTGCTTGTGTTTTGTCATCGATGAGTCGCCCAGATGGCTCGTCTCCAAAGAGCGAGATGCAGAGGCCGAGAAGCTCCTCGTTAAGTATCACGCCAACGGTGACAGCAGCAATCCAGCTGTTGCCATTGAGATGGAAGAGATCCGCACCGCGATCCGTCTTGAGACCGAGGCTATGGAAACCACAAGCTATCTCTCCTTCTTCAAGACAAAGGGAAATCGTCGTCGTTTCTTCATCATTCTGTCCGTTGGATTCTTCAGTCAGTGGAGTGGCAATGGTTTGATTAGCTACTACCTGACACTGATCCTTAACTCCATCGGCTATCGATCACAAGAAACACAAACCCTCATCAATGCGTTGTTGACAGTTTGGGGTCTGTTTTGGGGTGTTGTGTTTTCACTTCTGGTTAATAAGATCCCTCGTCGAACCCTTTTCCTGGGCTCAACACTTGGTACGCTGGCGACATACATCACATGGACAGCGCTTCAAGCTACATACGAACAGTCAGTCGACATTAACGAAGATGGCACTGGTGGACCAAGCGGTATCGCCAAGGGCGTTTTGGCCATGATTTTCCTTTTTAACGTTTTCTTCACGGCTGGTTGGGGTGTCTTGCAAGTCACATATGTCGTCGAGATTCTCCCCTTCAATCTCCGAGCCAGAGGTCTCGTGCTTTACAATCTCTTCGTGGCATGCGCTCTCATCTTCAACCAATACGCCAACCCTATCGGAGTCGCAAACGCGCGTTGGAAGTACTACATCACTTATGACGTGTGGCTGGCCGTAGAGGCTCTCGTTGTTTACTTCCTGTTTGTTGAGACGCAAGGATTGAGTCTGGAGGAGACAGCTCTGGTGCTCGATGGCCAGGAGATGGGAGACAGGCTTGTTGGGGAGGTTCTGCGCAACACAGAGAAGACTGTGCACGTTATCGAGACTGAGAAGTCTTCAGCGTAGGGTCTGGTTTAAACATGGTTATACAGTTAGCAGTAATAAGATTGATCTAATTTACAATTTTTACTTTATAAATTGGTAGCATCGTCTTCCCGTGACTCAAGCTGAGGCTTCTTGTTTGTGAGTTCTCCACATAGTCATACTCACAACTCTTTAACAAGGAGTGCCACTGCCTCTTTGTCACTATGTAGACCAATAGCCATCGAGCTTTAGTAAGCTTAGTATTTTAAGAAAAACTACCCCATGATTTCAACTTCTGGTTATGGTTGTTACCCGCTTCCAGGATTTGGAGAGTCCCAGCTAGTCGGCTCCGAAACTCGGAAACGTGGCCGAGGTCCGATTGTTACCCCATTTGCACGGCCAATGTCGGTGAAAGTGGATCTCATTCTTATCACTTGTCCCGAATGTTCCTCCACTGAATCCACTATCTTAGCGTCAAGACAGCCTTCCACCATCTCACGATTCATTTAACGAGACAATATTCCTGACAACAGAGCCTTCTGAGCTCATCATTCCTTGGAACGTCACAATATAACATGAATCCCTCACTGGAGAAACCCGACTACGAGAATCTGGAGGTGATCCAGAGAAATCGTCTCCCAGCCAGAGCATACTGGCTACCTCCAACCCATCTTGTCCTCAACGGAACATGGGACTTTCAATACGCACCCACACCCTTGGAAGCTTCAGAATATCCTCCCAAGGACACAAAGTCTGATGAGACATGGGCACCTATCACCGTCCCGGGCCATTGGCAACTACAGGGCTACGGTCATCCACACTACACCAACGTGCAATTCCCTTTCCCCTCTGCACCACCCTTCATCCCAACAGAAAACCCTACAGGGACTTATCGACGCAAGTTCAAGGTCCCTGATGAGTGGGAAAGCAAATCACAACTAAGACTTCGATTTGATGGTGTCGACAGTGCATATCATGTTTGGCTGAACGGGGAGTTTGTTGGGTATTCGCAGGGCAGTCGCAATGCGGCTGAGTTTGATGTGACGAGTGTTGTCAAGGAGGGCGAGGAGAATGACTTGGTTGTGAGAGTCTATCAGTGGTGCGAGGCTTCGTATATCGAAGATCAGGATCAATGGTGGCTATCCGGTATGTTTCCCGCCTCCGTGAAGACTATCGTATTAATAAATACAGGTATCTTTCGTGATGTTACTCTGTTGGCATTTCCTGGAGGAGGCAGGATTGAAGACTTTTTTGTCAAGACAAATCTCGATGCACAATATCAGGACGCCACTCTTGAGGTCGACATTACTATGAACCGATCTGAAAGCGACCGGCCTCTCAAACTATGGCTTGTTCTTCGCGACGGTAATACTCAAGTGGCGACAACAGGAAAGGTCCTGTATGAGAAAGACACCACCTTCAAATTCGAAATGCCTGTCACCAACCCAAAGAAGTGGACAGCAGAAAGTCCATATCTCTATCAGCTCGATATCTCCCTCATGACGCCCATCACAAAGGTGATCCAAAAGATTACACAGAATGTTGGCTTCCGAAAAGTCGAACTGAAAAACAGTCTCATCACTGTTAACGGCTCGCCAATTCTCCTCCGAGGAACAAACAGACACGATCATCATCCTCTTCATGGTAGAGCCGTTCCATACGAGTTTCTCAAACAGGACTTGCTGCTGATGAAACAACACAACATTAATGCCCTCAGAACAAGCCACTATCCTGGTCAACCTTGGCTGTACGATCTTGCAGATGAACTCGGTTTCTGGGTCATGGACGAAGCCGACTTAGAATGCCACGGCTTCTACGATGTTGTCACTCAGCACGTTGAGCCGGCGCCTTATCTGGACTACGAAGGAAGCAAAGAGGAGTTCTTCCCCAAGGCAGCGCAGTTTACCTCTGATAACCCCGAGTGGCGCGATTCATACCTCGATAGAATGGTCCAAATGGTTCAGCGAGACAAGAATCACCCGTGCATCTTCTCTTGGTCTCTTGGCAACGAGTCTTTCTATGGTGTCAATCACGTTGCCATGATCGAGTATGCACGTGGCGTAGATGACCGCCTCATCCATTACGAGGGCGATATCAAGGCCCAGGAAACAGACATGTACTCGTACATGTACCCAGACCAAGAGCGTCTAAAGCGTCACGTCGAAATCGACGGAATCAAGGATGGAAAGTGGGAGAAACCCGTTATTCTTTGCGAGTACGCACACGCTATGGGTAACGGTCCTGGGGGTCTAGACGATTACCAGGATGCATTCCGCAAGTACGAGCGTCTTCAGGGCGGTTTTATCTGGGAGTGGGCGAACCACGGCCTTTTGCACAAAGATGGCTACTATGCATATGGAGGAGACTTTGGCGATGAGCCGAATGATTCCACGTTTGTTATGGATGGCTTGGTTGATAGTGAGCATAAACCGACGCCTGGACTTATAGAGTTGAAGAGGGTGTTTCAGCCTGTGAGGTTTGAGGTCAAGGATGGAAAGGTATTTATTACAAACGAGTATGACTTTATTGGGTTGGGACATTTGGAAGGGAAGTTTTCAGTCCGAGCTATGGGTGACAAGTGAGTCTACTTTCGCAAGTTTGCAGCAAGGCGGTGCTAATTGATGACTAGATTGTCGCTGCTCGAGTCTGGCAAGCTCGAGATTCCAGAGGTCAAGCCATGGGAAACCGTCGAACTTTCTCTTCCAATCGACCTCACTCAATACCAAACCCACAACGAAGAGGTCTTCTTGCACATCTCTTTCGACCTCAAGGAAGCTACAAAGTGGGCGCCAGCCTCTCACAAAATAGCATGGTTCCAGCACAAGATCTCAGTCGAAAAAGGACCGAGGTTGCCAGCTCCCTCTACCACCGGCCAAGCCATTGATGTTAAGGAAAGTCGAACTGAAGTAGAGGTATCTGGTGCAGAATGGATCGTCAAGTTTGATCGCGTGCGAGGCTACATTACGAAGTGGTCACATGGCACTGATCTTATCGAGATTAACCAAGCGACACGCGCAGCTATCTATCCTTGCTTCTGGCGCGCGCCTACTGATAATGACAAAGACAGCGCTGTCAAAGTTTGGCAAGACTACGGTGTTCACCGAATGACTTCTCAACTACGATCTTTCCAGGTCCAGAAAGATGCCGACGGCGTTACGGTAAAGACTTTGACATATTTTGCGCCTCCAGTCTTGGGATGGGGTTATGACATCACCACAAACTACCGAATCTCCTCTGATGGTGTTTTATCGATGAAACTCGATCTCAAACCCAAGGGAGTATTCCCAAAGGATGTTCCTCGTGTGGGTCTCAACCTTCGCCTGCCCAAGAAGCTCAACCAAGTAGACTGGTTCGGTCGCGGACCTGGAGAGTCCTATCCTGATAAGAAGCACTCGCAGGCCATTGGAATCTGGTCATCCTCTGTAGACGGTCTAGAAGTTCCGTATGATGTTCCGCAAGGTCATGGCAACAGAATGGACACGCGTTGGGTACGCGTTGTCGACGCGGATGGACATGGTATCAGGGCTACGAGACGCGATGAGAGTACGTTTGACTGGACAGGTGGTCGCTTGTCGGATGAGACGATTGAAAAGGCAAAGCACCCTTGCGACTTGATGCGTGAAGAGGCCACTCTACTGAATCTGAGTGCCAAGGTTGCTGGAGTTGGTAGCGCGACTTGTGGACCTGGTGTGAGAGAGGATCTCAAGGTCAAAGTTGAGCCTATTAGTTACGAGTTTGTTCTGGAAAGAATCTAGAATATAGGGTAGTCCGAAGCTAGATGAAAGATTGCTTTACGAAATCAAAGCGCGGTGACGCGATGATCCTCATCTGGGTTAGTTTGCCAAGCGAGTATCCAGTGATGTCTACATCCAGGGTAGCTAAAATGTCAATCGTGGTTCAACACAAAGCTATGATCTGATGCTGGACAACACCCGATGATCGATCGAAGAAATTTACACGTGTATCTATTATTTACTATTTTTCTTGGCCGGTAAATGAGAGTAGATCATGCGATTTGATCAATATTACGTTACTCTTAAGAAAAACACAAGGTCAAGCTTGGTAGTCGTAGGGCTGAACCAAATGTCATAGCTCCCAATGGAAGCTGCGGAGATTGGGTGTCATCAAACATTCCATGCATATTGACTAGCTGAGCTTTTTAGCTTTGGATGAAATGAGAGTAATCCAAGGAAATGACTTTCTGAGACTAGGTAATTCGCTAGTCTGTGGTGGACATTTGCTTCTACGGTGTTCTGGAATGAGGTTATTTCGTCTTGTCTTGTTCATACTCTATGTACAGAGTATAAAAAGTCATAAACATATGATTGATTGGGTATGCAAAGTCCCCACTCTGTTACATATCTTCAGTTGTCTCAGTCTCTGATGCTGATACTGTCTCGCCAACAGTCGCTCGACCTCCCTCCTCAACGTGCTTCACAACAAGTATCACCACTGCATCACGCCAAAACACAACCAACAGCAACTCACCCAGTAACGTATCTGTGACAATTACCGTGAATTCAACGGCGTGACCGAGGCCAGCATAACAAATGACGCACAGGGTTTATGCGCTAAGCCCCGCATTCTACCAGACATAAACTGTACACTATGACTATTCAAGTCAAGATGACCCAGTATAAGAGTCCCCATTCTACCGAAATGAAACAATGAAGGGGTAAAGCCTAAGCGAAACAATGCAACACATTCCTCGCCCCTTTTTGTCAAAACAACTGCCCACCTCTAGCTTACTCTTTACTCTCTTCAAAGTAAACAAACAGCTCTCTTTCTTTCCTCTCTATTTACTATTATCCATGCAATTACTGCATGTTTAATCAATCCATCACTATCACTATCGCTCAATATTATTAATATATACCACGATTCAAGTACTACATCACACACACGCAATTAATATGGTTTGCTACGACATGGTCGGCAAAAGCAACGACAAGCCACTATGGCGACCGTTGGCTCACAAATTCTCAACCCTTATCCTCAGAAGACGACCAAGTAAACAAAAGACCAGAATCGACGTCGACGAGAAAGTCACAACAGACTTCAAACCTCTTGAAGTTCGTTCCAATGTTCTCGAAGGTCTCCACGTCCCCAATAGTTGGCTCGTCGAGTCACCGTCAGCCAATTCCCACGACAAGTTAACCCTCCCCGCAATTAATCTTTCAGAGTCACAAAAATCCCCACGATCTCGTGGATTTGGCTTCTCCAAAGATTCATCACGGCCATTGACCATTGGTGATATCTCTGGATTGCTCAAGACAGAACAAGACCGCGCTTCGGCGCTGGCGACTCTCACTGCCACCGATTCAGAACCAAAGGAACGCAGCGTCCTTGATCGTGGACGACCGGTCGAAGCTCGTCATTTAATACATCACCCTGGCAGAGCCACAAAGACCAACCGCAAGTCACTCCCATTGGAGTTGATGTTCACAGCTCCGGCATCCAACGAAAACCAGACCTCAGACTCGAATACACAAAATAACGACCCTGCGACAAAGATTGATGTCGCTTCTCCTTCTTCCTTCCAAGAATCGTCGCCTTGGACTGCAGAGCACAGGAGACGATCAACCATCCGACTTGTTAACCGATCACCTACACGAGCCGATGAGACAAAGACCGCTACGACTTCTACGACCAATACTCCAGACGAGCCTGAACCTCGAGTTAGCCAATCGATCCCCAGAAAGCCCGTCGCTCAAGCCCCCAGCACACCTACCACAGATAACAACACCGATACCCCATCATATTCCACGTCCGTCACGAGACTTAAAGCAAAACAACCATCAAAGCTAAGCGACCGTCTATCGTGGATCAAGAACCTCGAGGAGAAGAACACCGAAAGGCCCAACAAGGATTTAGCCCAGTTGCCCAAGCGTGCTGGCACCGTCTCGGACAAGCTGGCCATGTTCGAGAGGAAGAACATGTCTGCTGCAGCAAACAAGCAGCACTTGTTGGCGCCCACGCGCACATACTCTAGCAGTCACTCGAGCACCCACTCGAGTAGCTATAACTCGGCTCGGGGACGAGAGAGCATCTTTTCCACAGACAGCAATGCCAACGTGTCGTCGACACGTACCTCGATTGACACGACGCATCGTACCTCGTCAGTGATGAGCTACTACGATGACACCTTCCGACAGAAGCTCGAGTCGCTCGTTGGACAGGAGCCTGCTGCTACTGAGCAGGAGACCGAAGAGACCAAGGCTGAGGAGAAGGCGTAAGGACCAGACCAGCATATACTATACTATACCCTTTGAAGATTCCTTCCTATCGCGTGAAAGAGCGATACGTATTGGATCCAAACCATCACCAGAACTCTGTTCTTCCCGTTGTCGAGGCAGGCTTTCCCTCCACTTTAAGAACATGGAGCACATCACCTAACAGAACATTACCCCCTCGACGGCGGTACATACATGTCTCACGACTACAACACTACATAAATTACCCTTTATGATTTTAGAATGATGCATGCGATTTTATATTTAATAGCATTTACTTTTATATCAACATATATACCTTATACTTACCCCACCTGTTACCTCGCGAAGTGAAGTTAGTACGGAAACATGTCACCTCATGAGATACGTTCGACGTCCAATCTCGGATAGCAGCTGAAAGAAACTATTGGCAGTACTATTGGCTTAGTCTCACAGGAGCCTTGCAAAAAGCCTGCAAGGCAGACTGCAACCCCGCACCTAGTAAGACATGGCTCCGAACTCCGACTTATTCACATGTCGTTTGCTAAATCTTTTCTGAGTCTGAGAACATCTCAAGCTCAGTCTAGCTGTTTTATCATCTCTTCCGCTCTATCCTCTGTAGCCCTTACTAAACATGTGGCTCATCAATACCTCTACAATCATGCTCGAAAGGGCAAACCCAGACGATCTATCCTCAACACCATACGCCATCTTATCGCACACCTGGGGCGCAGAGGAAGTCACATTCGAAGAAGTGATCAATCAAAGCCAGTCAAACGACTCATCAGGATATGTGAAAATTGTAAACACATGTCGACTAGCTAAAGAGCGAGGTTTAGCCTATGCATGGGTCGATACCTGCTGCATCGACAAGCGTAGCAGTGCAGAGCTCGCCGAGGCCATTAATTCAATGTTCAGGTGGTACAAACAGGCGGCCGTTTGCTTTGCACATCTCGAAGACTTGCCATCAGTTGCCCAAGGGGAAGAATTCGATCCTTTCGAGTTGAAGTCTTGTAAATGGTTTACTCGAGGTTGGACACTGCAAGAATTGATAGGCCCTAAGAATCTTGAGTTTTATGACTGTGCATGGCATTTTATAGGTACAAAAACAGACTTGGGAGATCTCATCTCATCCACCACTGGCATCGACATCCAAGTCCTGAAGGATGGTTCGATTCTCGAGAGTATACCCATCGCTAGACGCATGTCATGGGCTGCTGGCCGAAAAACAACGAGGATCGAGGACATGGCTTACTGTCTCCTCGGCATTTTTGATGTCAACATGCCCATGTTGTATGGTGAGGGCGCAAAGGCTTTCGAGAGGCTACAGGAGGAAATCATCAAGCAAACAACCGACATGTCTATCTTCGCATGGAAAGCAAAAGATAATTCTCAAGACTTTCGGGGTATTCTGGCAGAGTCTCCAGACGAATTCGCTCACTGCGGGAGTCTTTGTCGGGCACCGAGTATGAGACATGGTTTCGAAACTACCATGACAAACAAAGGTTTAAGGCTCAAGACGTTTTTAGCCGACGGTCACGCTCTTGACCTCGCCTGTCTTTTACCAAACGAGTTCTATGCGCCGCGGATAGGCGTTTTCCTGACCAAGACCGCCGATGGATACGTCCGGTCTAAACCTACCGAGCTTTTGGAAGCAACAGACTCACGTCTCTGGGCCGGGGCTCGTTACAAGATATTTGTCCGCAAACGCGTCACGGCTTTCGTTTCGAAGAAGCTCAAAGAGGATCTAATGAAGAATCTGTCTGTGCGATTAGACATTTGTCCGACCTTCAAAGTTCACACTTTTGCTGCTAAACCAGCAGATTTATGGGACGAGCATCGCCATCAGTTCATCGTTAGTGGCAACAAAAACTTCACTGGATTCCTAGACTTTCAAATTTCGAATGAGTCTGGCTCGTTTGTGTCTGATCGAATTATTGTCGTGTGCGGCCACTCTGTCGAGTACACCACTCCCAGCGGCTGGACGGCTAAGTTGCTGCTAACTCGCGATGCACGGAATATGCCGGAATCGAAGTTAGTCATGGGCAATATATATGGATATTACAACTCGCACGGGGAGGAATATTTTTTGCACGATCTTGGCAACGCGCTCCCGCTTCTTCAAGACAAATACTATTCGCGACGCGAGATCGATATACCTTCTAAATGGAGTAAGCATACTCGATCAGGATGCATACTCATGAATCTGGAGAATAGAACTGATGGTATACTTGTCTCTGTAAAAGATGAAGGGAATTGGAGGCACGAGCAATAGGAACCTTGGTATTGGGCGAATTCGGTAGGAGGAATGGAATGGAATGCAGGCATGGAAAGGCGATCCGATTATGGCCCTACCTACCTACCTCTTCACAAGCAATGACTTGCTGGTAATACTCAGATACCAAACAAATGGATGATTCATGGATGCTGTGAATTAGTTCTAACACCTTACCGAATATTATAATGCCCTCCCTCGTGCTTCATTCAGCAAAACTTCATTCATTCACTACGCCAGCATGATGCGCATACCTTTCCCGACAGGAGCAAAAAAGAAACTCCGGTACAGGGAATCGAACCCTGGGCTCCGCGGAACTTGATCTCTCAGGTTATGAGAGCGCGAAATGTTAGCCACTACACCATACCGGATGCTAATTGGCTGGTAGCTCAGTTGCACATTATGGTATAGAATAGTAAACCGAAACTCTTGGGTTGTATGCCAGCTTCAGTCTCTAACACAAGTTACATAAACCGTTTCATCCTAGAAGATCATACTATAGTGGGGAATGTACGGATTATTAGATAAGTTTTCAATTAGTATCTCGACTGTCGTTTTGTCCAGATCATGCATTCGGACACTGGACCAGTATTAAGAAAACACGTTAAACACTTTGACAGAATCACTTGATCTCGAATAATTTCCCCCAACACGACGCCGAGTAGAGGAAGAATTAAGAAGGAATATATGTGAAACTACTCACTGGTCCACTGTATATCTCTTTATAGTCTACATCGTCACCTCGCCAGTAAACCTTAATTCAACAAGAGCTCTGGCTGGCCATGTACCCTATAGTTTTCTCACAACTGTCTCGGCAAATAGGGTCTCTAATCAGAGTTAGTCTAGAAATTGCAATACTGGTAACCATTGAGATGGCTACAGAGTAAAACTACTCGTAACCAGAACGTGTTGGTGAGAGACAGCAATCAAAATTGAACAACAATTCAACATGTGATCCCGGCTATCCGCGCAGTGAGATGGCGTCTACTAACAGACACTAGAAAACGATGCAACACGTACGATTATGCACTGCACAATTACTCATGGGTCTGCATATCTGGCGCGCAGCTCATTCCTATCCGGGAATAACCTCATAGTCTGGAACCCACCACAATGATACACTATCGTCGAGAACCCACTATAATAACGTTTAGCGAAGGAAACGTTGGAAACTAGACCTGCAACGGAACACTCGTCCGCGCACTTTGGGAGGATCCACGTCAGTCAATGGACACTCACACTTGACTATGCAGACTCATGAACCCCTCTTTATCCTCAAAGTTGTAAACTCAAGAACCAATCGGTTGGTGTGGACTTGCTAGGATACGTGTAGTTTGGGACGGTCATAAGTTGGCTGTTGCGCTGTTCTTTGGACCCTTGTTCTGGTTCTGTTGGTCTTTTGTTCTCTTTAGAAAAGTGTTGAAGTATTTAAGAGCGGCATTGGCGAGATTGCCAAAGCTAGCAAACATCGAGGTTGACCATTAATTTCCCCCGTTACTCGTTCTTCGGTTCCATTGATACCCTCTTCATTATCCATATACCCCAGCATGCGTGTCGCTATCATCGGAGGAGGTCCCTCAGGCCTTGTCCAACTTAAAACTCTCAAGACAGCCCACGAACACTTCTCTTCCGCCGAACCATTCGAGCTCAAGCTCTTCGAATCTTACGATAAACTAGGCGGTGTCTTTCTTCATCACGTCTACGAAGATGCCGAACTTGTTTCTTCAAAATTCCTGACCACGTTTTCCGACTTTCGCCCACGTCCTGAAGACAACGACTTTTTCTCCTCAGAACGATATAGAGAGTATCTAGAAGAGTATACTACACATTTCAATCTCTGGCCGCATATCCATTTGAGTACCCCTGTCACGGGCATCAGAAGGGGGGATACATCTGGACATGTTGTAAGATACAAAGGGCCTGATGGTGAGGAGACTGAGTGGGAGTGTGATGCCATCGCTGTATGCTCAGGTGTGCACTCAAAAGCCCACATACCAAAAATCCCCGGAATCGAAAATGTCCCCGAGGTGATACACTCATCAGACTTCAAGAAGCGTGAGCAATTCGGCGAAGGAAAGACAGTCATGGTCCTTGGCAGCGGCGAAACAGGGTGTGATATGTGCCATCTCGCCATCACATCTCCCACCAAGCGAGTGATCTTTTGTCATCGCGACGGCTGGATCGGAGCTCCCAAGAGAGCACCCGGACAGAGGTTCCTGCCATGGCTATTCGGTGATCAAGACTACGAGGAGCCGCAGCTGCCTATTGATGTCAGCCAAGTTACACTGTTCGACACCATGTATGTTCATCCCATGGTTCGTGATACGATGATTATCTGGAATTATTATCATTTCCTGGCTTTACCTGCTGGATGCTGGATCTGTGGTGGTTCCGAATATGGTGTGGATCAATGGGTGGGACAAATCTTTAGTGATCGTTTCCATGCTTCGAGATGTGAGTTACTTCGTTTGTGAATTTGAAGACATGACTAAGACTTTGGCAGTATTCTGGAACAAAGGCTGGCAGCGTATTCAAAACAACGTCTCAACGCCCTGGCGTCCCACAAAATGGCCTTTGGCGACTCGCATTCGACAGTTCTTCTTCAACACAGCTATCACCCCAGCCAAACGCACCATCGATGTGGCTCCCTTCCCATCACACTTCACATCTGATGGTGTAGCTCAGTTCCCAGATAATGGCCGTCCAGAAGCCAAGCTGATTCAACGATCAGTCGTCAAACCTGATATGGTTATTCTCGCAACTGGTTACGTTCCACACTTCCCTTTCCTGAATACTGATTTCAACGCCGGTCGTCGACCATACCCAGTATCTCACGATGCGGATGTCCGTCAAATCTGGTCATCCGAGGATCCTACTATTGGCTTCATTGGATTCATTCGTCCCGGATTTGGCGCCATTCCTCCTCTTGCTGAGATGCAGTCTATGCTATTCGCTACCCATCTCCTCAACCGTGTCCCACGACCTCTTTTGAAGGACGACGAGTGGCACTATCGTGTCATCCATGCACCGAGTGCTCGCGTCACATACGGTGTTGAACACGACAGTTATGCTTACCAACTAGCCAAAGATATGGACGCAGCTCCCTCTTTCACTGACATCCTTCGTATCGCCCTATATACTCCTCGGGGCTGGCGACTTCCTTATATCTGGGCTGGAGGGGCCAGTTTCACCACCAAGTTCCGACTGGTCGGGCCTTGGAAGTCGAAAGATGCGGCCGGGATTCTTACAGGAGAACTCTGGGAAACTATCTCTAGACGTAATGGCCTGTTTGGCAATGTTCCCATGGTTGTTATTCCCGTTCTCTACCTCGGCAGCATCAATCTGTACTACTACGTGCACTCTCTATTCTGGGGATCCTTGGCCAAACTGGGGCTCTGTAAGGCGCCTATGCCGAGGAACGATGTCAAGAGAAAGTTTGAAGAGCTGGCCCAAAGAGAACAGGTCAAGATGATACAGGATGCTAAGATGGCGGCAGATGTCAACGTGGTGGAGGTTTCGGAGGATGATAGCGATTTCTAAGCACGCATAGCATTATTATACTGATCTAATATCAGATATCAAGTCATTGCCTTTTTCATATAATGCCTGTAGAATTTGGTTCAGTAAATTTATAAGAAAGATACCTTTCATAAGTCCTTCCTATACACCGGCGCTAACGTCAACCAATATCTTGACGTGATTATCTTTGTCATTGATGAGCGTTTGGAAACCCTCCTCCACGACCTTGTCCATCTTGATGACTTTAGTAATCATTCCCTCAGGTGTAATCTTGCCATTTGATAGAGCATCGATGACCTCTTCGAAATCTCCAAGGGCATATGTCGCACTGCGAAATTGTCAGAGCATGTTGTCTTGAGGGCTGTAAATCACTTACCATCCAACATAGGATCTCTCCCGGAAAACGATTTGGTTCATGTTCAACTGTGCCCTCTTCTCCCAGACAGCAATGTTCACCAATACGGCTCTGGCCTTCAAGCAATCGAATGCTACATCAATGGCATGTTGCGATCCTGCAGCATCAAATCCAACATCTGCTCCCAATCCTCCAGTCAACTTCTTGACATTTGCCACCACATCTTCCTTCGTGGGATCGAATACGTGATGAGCACCAAATTTCTTGGCAAACTCACGTCGTTTGGAGCTGACTTCGCTCAACATGATGTTCTTGCATCCTCGTCCGATGAGGGCCTGCACAACAGCCAGACCAATGGGTCCACCACCGACAACGAAAGCTGAGTTGCCTTCTTGATAAGGTGAGATTTTGATTGCGTGCCATCCTACAGCAAGTGGCTCGACCAAAGCACCAACTTCGAGGGAGACATTGTCAGGTAGCTTCTTAACAGCGTCTTGGGGCACAACAGTCGATTCAGCCAACCCACCACCCCAACCACTCAATCCGATAAAACCATTTTTATCACAACAATTCTGAAGGCCACGCTTGCACGAGCGGCACTCGTTATCGTAGATAATAGGCTGCACGCAAACGCGGTCACCTTTTTGGAGACGTGTAACTTCACTACCGACTTCCTCAACAATTCCGCTGAATTCGTGACCCAACGTCAGTGGTGATGTCTCGCCCGTGATCCCGTGTGGGGTGCCGGGCTTAGGAATGAGATTATTGCCGCCAAGATACTCATGGACATCTGTACCGCAGATACCGCAGAACTTTGGGGCGATACGAACAGTGGTGGGATCCAAAGGTTTGAGAGGGACGGATTCAAGACGGATGTCTTCTTGACCGTGGTAGCGAACAGCCTTGACCGATTGTGTGGATGTCATCCTGTTAGTGAAAGCTGTAGTAAGACAGAGAACAAACCGAGACAGAATACAACAAAATGGAAGAGGAGAAGAAGGAGGGGTTTTTATGCAAGGACCTTCTGTCCTTTCAACGAAATTGCTTCACTCGGCCGCAGAAAGCACGAAGCTGTAAACGTGACGCAAACGCCAGGTTCCCCTCACTCGTAAGACATGCCATGTCCTGAGATAGTAATGCGAAGTCGCAAAGTATAATTAAAGTGTGGTGATGAGCCGATCGGATTACTGTCTTTGGTTAAGGCCAATCACAAGGGACGCAAGGATTGAAGACTCCACGAATGATGGGATGACTTTGAATGCGGGGAAGAAGACCCAAGCCCCGGGTTTGGGGACGGGTATAAGAGGGACTGTTGGTTAGTGGTAGAGTCGCTGATAGAAGTGAATGATGAGAACCCTTTACAGATGCGCTATTAGTGAAAGAAGTAGCTATGAAATACGCGTGGATAGCGGATAGTGTCAGAATAGCAGACAAAAGTGTGCAATAGTAGGATCAGACACGCAGGGCTGAACTCTCATGAATGGGAGGGATGTCTTTATGGGGAAGAATAGAGGATGGTTATTCCTATAGAGAAAACTACAACATCTAATCAATGTCCATCCAACTCATTCTTATCAAAGCAAACGCTTTCTCTGAGTGACCTGTGTCCCATTCCAACAGACCTCTCTTATACCAACCTCCGGGTACACGACCCCCACTCTTAGTGGCTGCGACAAGCCTCTTAAGTGGCATAAGGCTGGTAAACAGTACCGTTGCGCTGAGCCTCCTTCAACAATCGCTTGTTGGATCTTGTGAGCCAGATCTTGAGGACAATGGCGCAAGCACTGGATGACAGGCCAAATGCCATCATACCGATGAAAGCACTGATGTAACGAGGCTCCTCCTTGGCAACAAACATGAAAGGAGCTGTAAAGTTACCGATTTGCGACAAAAGGTTGCAAAGAGCGACGGAAACAGCTCGCTTCTCGGGAGTCTTGGCCAAAGCACCACTGACGTAACCCATAATGAGAGGGTTAGCGATGTACATACCACCAACATAGATGAAAGAGGCACCGTAACGGGCTCGCGCATCGGTGGTGGCGAGACAGATGATGAAACCACTGCAAGCAACAGCCACGGGGATGGCATAATGCAGACCTCTCTCCTTGACCTTATCGGAGTGCCACGCGTTGACGTATGAACCGATGGCAGCAAAGATGTAAGGTGGTGCGGTAAGAACGAGAGCGATGACGGGACCGTAACCCCAATCGGCAGCAAGACCACGAACGATGGAAGGATAGAAGTTGGAGAATCCGTAAGCGGCAGAGATGGTGATGTTCATGAGCGTAAGGATGTAAAGCTTAGGATCGCGAACGGAAAGCTTGAGTCCTTCCCAGGCACCAGTCTTGCCTTCAGCAGTCGAAGGTCGATCAGCAATGACACGGGCGGCGGCAACCTTTCGCATGTCCTCGGTCATAGTCCACATGGCGCTACCGGTGGTGGAGGTGGGATAATCGGGAATGAACCAGATGCAGATCATGGCTGAGCCAGCACCCGCAGTGGCGAGGATGATGAAGAGCCATTGCCAGCCAGCAAGGCCATGTGCTTGCTCAAGAGTAGCGTAGGTAGCCGCAGCGATGAGACCAGCAGAGCAGAACGCGATTGTCTGAGCAGAGTAGAGAATAGCCATTCGGAAGGCGATCTCCTTTCTTGTGTACCAACAACCGAGGAGGTAGATGGCACCGGGCAGAAGGGGCGCTTCGACAAGACCGAGAGCAAATCGCACACCCATAAGACCAGAGTAAGAAGAAACGCCAACAGTAGCGACACTGACACCAGACCAGACAATAGCCATGAGACAGAGGTAGATACTGGGTCGAATCTTGGTAATCAACATGTTACTGGGGAGCTGACCGAGGACTAAAGCCGGTTAGTAAGGTTTGACATCCAAGACTGATGGCTTTTCACTTACCATAACCGAGAGAGAGAATAGAGACTGCAGACGAAAAGTTGGATCCCACAAGACCCAAGTCAGCATCAAAGGAACTGAGACGCGCATGTCCAATGGATGCTCTGTCGAGATAGTTGAAGAAGTAGAGACACCAGACACAAGGCATAAGGGTCATGTCAAGACGTCTGACAATCTTCTTCTCAAGCTCGCGCCAGTTGGGAATGCCAAGAGCTTCGATCTGCTCCTCAGGGCTGGGAAGACGGCCCTCCTCTTTGAGGTAGCCTTCCTCCACGGAGGCTAGTTCCTTCTCGATGGCAGAGGCATCGTCGGCCTTGACGTCTCCAGGAACAGTAGCGTTGGTAGCAGGAGCCTGAGGGTCCTTCAGAGCATCACTGCCTACTTTCTCATTAGGGGTAGCCATTGGAGAAGGGTCTCCAAATGATGAGAATGCAAAGAGTTTTTGGAAGAATGTATGCCCTTGGGTTATGCTAGAGACGAGAAAGAAGCTTGCAGAAACGACTCAACTCAGAGCAAAAGGGCACAGAGAGGAATGAGAAAAGGGGACAGATCTGAGAGACAAGCAGAGAGACGGGGCGAAAAAAAGAGCAAAATGGGACCCAAGTTTTATATTTACAGATTTAGTACAAAACCCCGCATGACAGTTGACGGTCAACCCTCTCTCGTCTTGCCCCCCGAGCCAAGAGTCCGGGGGACCAAGAAAAACACAAGATTCTCTTGGGTCTGGGAGCGAAAACTGGGGTGTGGAGGGTCTCAAATCTGGGGCCCCGTAAAGCGAGGTTCGCCGATGTGTCTCACTCCAAGGGAGATCGTCTTTGGGATCGGCGACAAGTCCGCACGTTTGGATTCAGCGATTTTGTAAATCAATTGTTGATGTTGTCGATATTGGAGGCAGAATTGGAGTTTAACGAGGTGGTGAGGCTCTTTGTTAGTCTGCGGCTCAGCGTGAGGCTCTTGACGGGAAAAACGCCGCATTGTTGAGTCGCTTCGGGTCATGGTCTGATTTGGGTTAGTTGTTGAGACTACCCAGTTTATGCTTAGTTCTAAGCCTGCATCTCAATACCCATTAAACATGTCTTTCCAGAACTTCTACCACTATCGCAACCTCAAACAGCATCGTGAATCCATTCCCAAGTTCAATATCACCAGAAACAGCAGTTTCATTCTGCTCTGCTTTAGGATCCCGCTATCTGCCAAGTTATTCAAGCTTATCAGTTTTGCCAAGTCCTTGTATCTACGATTTTGCACGTCAGGCCATGGGTTTGCAGGAATATGACCGAGTCGCAGTGCCAAGTATTATTCCCCATATATCACCTAGGAATAGGCAATGAGATGTTCCCGAGTCATAGGTCTTCGTATTTTTCCACGCATATTCCGAACAAAGTCTTCCCGTGCCAAGCAATGGAGTAAATCTGTTCAGTAGCTGTGACATGTACATATCTCTATTCCCGTCTGGGCAGACAGGGATTATTCCCGCTTAAAAGACTGTTCATTCACTATCAGCCAGAGCAAATACCGACAAAAGGTTAACTTGAGCTCGCGAAAACTCTTGGCTGATGAGATTCTGGGGAGTCGCACGAGTTTTATGCGCCAAGTTTGTACATCTTGGACTGATTTGGAGTTTCTTTTTAGTAAAGAATTGGAGGGTTTCTCTTCTCTACCCGCGGGATCAAATGTCTCCCCCACCTATGCTCCAATTTGCCGAGGCCGCGGGTTGGAGAATCGTATGTTTGAACCCCGATTTGCCAAGAGTTCTTCCCACGGGAAATAAACGCTGTTATGTTCCTTGATTCTGTGGAGAATTTAGTCATTGTGTACTTGGAATCCTTGATATTCTATGTAAGCGGAAAGATCCAATTCTCCGTAATTATCAAGCATAAATCTATGGTTAGACAATGACCCCACTAACTTGTCCATCACAAGACCCTTTGAGGATAGCGGAATTCCCATATAGTGATTCATACTTCCGTAGCTAGGCATTGATCCTGTCGAGTCGAATACCAGAAACTCAGAGTCAACTAGACTTGCGGCAAACTATGAAAGAAGCACTAAATTGGCGCACAAGACACAATTTCAGCCAACTTGTCATGATCTCAATTGCCAAGTCGGTTTAGCGAAGCCGTTGTAAACAGAACCCACAATGTTGTGATAAGACCCTTGGCAAGGATTCGGTCTCCATTTTTGCCTCCGGGGTTGAGAGATGGGATGGATGGCGCAGTATTGACGGAAATCTTGTCCAGTTTCAGTGTTCCCCACGCCTGTCAAATTCCGTGCTTGCATATACAATAGGCGAGTCCTGATTCAAGGTGCCGAAAGCCGCCCATTATTCTGCATGCGCTTGGCAGTGGATTCCTTTAGAGATGTATGTCATTTCTCGAGTATATTGTCTGAACTGAGTGGTGATGATCACTGGGGTAAGTCGAGACTTTTCGCATATTACAGTTGTCCCGAAGATGAACGATTGGAGATAGTAACGGCATGTTCACACAGCAGGTTTCTGAACAATGTCTTGGGCTACCTATATAATGCTCTCAATGTTCACCCTCTCTCACCTGATTCTCCATCTTCAATTTTTCGACGACTTGAATTACTCAAAACGGTAAGCTACATCACATCTAGACATCACCTACTTTTCACCAGATTCGGAATTACAATGGACGAGACACTGAAGAAGCGTCTGAAGGCCCTGGAGGCTGAGATGGCTGGTCTACACATCGATGACCAAAGTCAAGTCTTGAGGTCCCTAGAATCTGAGATGGTTCGTCTGCGCATTGACGATCGAAGCCAGACCCTCACAACGTCCTCACTGGTCAAAGCTGTACTGGTAGCCTATGCTAGCAGCGGCTCAGTTACTGTCAACGTACTGACTCGCGAATCCCTCGTTCCAAAGGACACTTCATTGACATGGGCAGAAAGTCTGGCTCTTTCGGACTTTACGCCCTGGCTGTGGAATCTCGACGGAATCAAAGAAATCAAGAAGGGCGACCTTGAAGTAATATGCTGCACTGACGATGATCTCAACGACTTCAGCTTCGTGTCGCATCAGGCAAAGGACACTGAGCGTGCCCGCTCCGTTCTGGCAGCGGTCCTACAGCCAGATTTTGGTGAGTTCGAGAGAGCCGGTCTGAATGTTTTGGCCTGGAGAATGTATGGGCCAGGAATATCGCAGTACATGAATCGAGAAGGTTACGTATTCTCGATTCATAGCTTATGAGAGTACCGAATGGGGGGTATGAGCGAGTTTGCTCTTTCTGTTTGGCACGGTCGAGTGAGTATCTTCGAGCATGGGGAGCAGGGTAAGTAGTGGTGACCCAGCATTTCGATACTGTATTTTGTTTTCTTGTTTTCCAGAATTGCGATCATGTGTGGGTATCAAGCAGCAATGAAGATCATGCCAGAGTCGGTGAGAATTTAGCTTGGCCGAGAGATTAGTCAGCCGGACTTGGCATAATTGCCGCAGGTAAGAATTGAAGTCTCTTATCATTTTGCATCTATCTGCGCTACGTCCATGCTTTACATTAATCTTAACTACACGTAAGATGAGATATTGCCATCATTCCATCATAGGGCTATAGACGAGCATGTATCAGCTTGTTGACTTGTCCAGTGCGGACCACGCTCAAACCCGCCGACGACGAGCAAGATTCAGACAGGAACCTATGTCACATGGCAGGCCAAGGCGAAGGGCGGGAGAGGCGTGCGACTATGAGAAGAATATCGACTCTGACTCAGCCGATGTAAAGACTGATGTCAACGTTGTTGGCCCCAACACTTTATCTATGGTATATCCTACTTGGCATAGTAATCCATATTCTACTATCGCCTGTGCTCTTCTCGACCCATTCGATACTCTATGTGAAAGTCCTGAACGATTGCGACAGCTTCTAAAACACCGTACGAATTTTCTCGCCAACAAATCTATATACATCGTACTTATGGGCTAATGCGTATCATATAGCGTCAGCAAACTCTGCAGGGGAACCGCTATTTCGTATTGACCAACAAACTAATTCAGTGCTCTTCCAAAGCCTGCACATGAAGGATGCCTCATCATCTTTGCTGACAGACAGAACGTTGTTCCATGCTCTGTCTCTTCTGCTCACTTTGGAAGCGAATGACCACTTGCCCAATTACGAGACCCTGCACCATCGCGGTCAAGTGCTCGAATCTCTTAAATCAGACTTGTCGCGTCCTCTCGCCGGCATACCATCATTACAAATCATCACGGCCATTCTGCTGCTCATCGGTTACGAATATCGAGTGCAAGATACCCAGTCTGGACCTAATCCAGCCGCTACACATATTCGCGGGCTTGAACAGATCATTCAACAATCCAATTTCTTGGCTGGTCACAAACAAGTTCGACAGATCCAACGCGCTCTGTTTTGGCAAGATATAATATGTTCTTTAGCGAATGGCACACCTAGGCTCTTGCAGTTGGATAATCCTGATGCATTTGCCCAATTATGGGAGGATCAGAAGTCCTGTCAGTATTTTGTTCTACCGCAAGGATTCGAGATTCATAGCCAAAGTTGGCCTCCAGCTTCCATTGCAGTGTTAAAAGATCTTAATGCTCTGTGTCAGCACGTGGAGAGCATAAATGGACAAGAAAAGGCATCACGTGCAGTCTTTGACGAGGACATGGATGCTATGATCGCCCCAATAAAGCTAATGGAAGATTTGGACGACGAGGGTTACCCGTTAGGCAATAGCCAAGCCAACTTGGAGATTCGACTGGTGGATCTTCTCAGCCAGACAACAAGAACCAATTTAGACAACCACGAAAACCTGATCTACAGAGCGTGCCTCTTTGCAGCATATCTCTGTACGTACAGGCTCTCTACAGGCATATGGGCGGGCCACTTTGTGCCGGAAAAGTGCGTCACAGAGATACTGAAGTGTATGCAAAATTTCACAAAACAGATGTCACCATGGAAACTCGCTCCTGATATCTCATTCTGGTTACTTTATGTGGCAGGTGGCCTCACAAAGAGCCAGCTCCATCGGAATCAAGCAGCAGTTCTAATGAAGAGATACCGGTGCTTCTACTCGACTGGCTACAGTCAAGACTGGGAAGTAGTCGAGATGAGGTTGAGGAAATTTGTATGGTGTGAGCACACAATGAAGTCGAACCTTTATCGTTTTTGGCAAGATTGTCAGGATGTTTGACCCTGGGGTTTCTTGATTCGATGAGGTGGCTATGACATGCACCGTAAACAAACATGAAGGGCCCCGAAAGTTGTAGAATGATCTATCTTGTATTTATGTGGTAAAGCCTTGGATAGACCTGATATGAAATGAACATTGATTGTATGCTCATCGATCCCTGTTGTTGGATCTATTTGGACCAATTGAACTTCCCAGACACTGCATTATCCTCGGACATCGCTCAAAGTATGATCCGGGCTGAAAACAAAGTGTTCGAAATGTTTCTGGAGTCCTCAGCTCCATGCGCCACAAACGTCAGGTTCAAGGACCCCATGCCATTCTTGACCAGTAACGTATTGGAGCCTCTTCGCCTATGTAGGCCACGCGACGGTCAGTTGTTGGTTGTCCGGAGAAAATTCTCCTATTTCCACCATTGACATCCTTTAAACAAGAAGCGAGATACCGTCAGTTGAGGCACTCTCACTGCTTCTTGTTTTTTTAATGTAAGGTAATCCAATATCTCAATGTCAGCCTCATCTAATAAAACCACATCATCGTGTCTCGCCTACTTGCATCGGAATGTTGTCCTTCCGAGCACCCCTGGCCATCGCCACTGACCGGCACGTACCCAGCCAGCCACTAAGAATTCGGTCAGAAGTTGCGAGCAGGCCTCAATTCTGTACCATTATGTGTAACCCTACTTTGTGTCTTGATTCTGTTTGCTTGCCAACCTGCCTTTTTGTCTGCAATGTGGTGGCTTTGTTGGGCTAGAGTAACAAGGCTTTCCCCCAGTTCTTCGTTTGTCTTTTTCTTCATTTTAATGGCAAATCTCAGAATGCAACTCGATGCATCGAGTCTCGTGACGTGTACGTGTGCATGCATGTCTCGCTCGTCTGAAATGTGGTTCTTATCGTTTGTCTCACTCGCTAAAACGGCCGCTGAAAAGACAAGTAACGGCAGTAGCTTCAGGGAGGGCAAACCTCTATAGGTTGGATGTTGGCGATCAAAGCTTGGCCAATTTAACTCACTCATGGCTACGGATAGTAATAAGACTGTAGGATGAGTTCGCATATTCATGCAGAGAATCTCAATCTCGATCTTGTCATATTGATTATGACGAGATATGAATGATACATCTATTAATGATCTCGATTGTGCTCATCAAGTAGCCTAAAGACGACGAAATTGCGGTGGAAAGCTGCATTGTGGCTGCAGACACCAAGAAGACATCGCAACACCACATAGTCCGGGGAATTTCGCTCCAGGAAAAAAAAAGCTCTTATGTGTAACACACTGGCCTCAACGGCGGCTACTCGCAGTGCATTGATAAGTCACACGGTCAACGATCAGGCTCCGCAAGACAAACAGCATCTGCAGGTTCCCGGGGGATAGTCAGGTTTCGTGCATCTGACTCTGATGTCAGGTCAACCTCAAAAGCGTTTCTTTACGACCGTTTCAGTGTGGCAAGATAAGACTGTAGAATGCGACTCGCCAATCAATGCCAGTCTTTCCTTGTCGTTGATCTGTTTAGGTCCGGCCCGCTAGAGACCTACCGTTTGCACCTAACCCAGCTTGACATGGCTTGCCTTAGACCACCTTGATCGGCATCCCTACTTGCAATTCACCCCACGATCTTCACAACGAGGATGCAGCATCCCTACACGCGCTGTACTTTCAGCCCCGAATAGCGAAGCATTTTTCGGACATGCCTAGATATAAGTAGGGATTGCATGATCCGAGGAAACACAACCGACCAACTATGGCGACTATCACAACTACACTCTCCTGTCGAAAGAGGGCATCACCCTCGTGCGCTAGCGCAAGCTCAAGCAAGAAGCGAAAGTTGACGGAACTCTTCTCGGATGAGCAGCCGAACACGACTCCAACAACCCTTTTGAGTTCTACCTCAAGTGCCAACTCTAATTGCGACGAGCCTTGGCTCAACCGAGTATTGGCTACACTTGCACCGGATCTGCGGAGGCAAGTGACCTGTCTAATCTTGTCCTTGCTTGTAGTGTAAGCTCACAGAAATAAAGACAGTGGCTTGAACATGCGGCTGACTTTTCATAGAGCAAGGATGTCCAACAATACGCCAAGTCCTCCACGTTGCAAAGAAGATTCTCCACACTCTCAGCACGAACTAATGATCGCCAGAGCCCAAAAACGACCACAACTTGGCTACGCCAAGACAACAAAGGCTCTCGCAAGATTAGATGTACTCAACATCACAACGCGAGAATTACTCACAGATATTGATAGGCTGACCCAGACTGTGGCGGATTTAGACTGGTTGATGGAGATGGAAAATTCGCATCTCTCGAATGTTGTTGCACGGCTAAAAAAGGACCATCAAGATTTAATTGAGGGCTATCAAGAGAGGTTGATGATCATAGATGAACAACATGTATAACTTAATTGAGCAGAATTCTTTGTATGTTTCACGGGCAAGTCCAGTGTCTACAAAAAGTGATTTTTACGAGGTCTTCCACAAGGTTATCAGTGTTCGCACGCTGAGATACTTATATTATATCGTCAATTAGTACAGACAGCCACCTCGCAGCATTAAAAGAGCCACAACAATCTGATGAGTTAAACTGAAACAAAAAACTGCCAATTCAGCTAATAAGGGACGCAAAAAGTGAGGTTCTGCCCGGGCTCGAACCGGGGACCTTCTCGGTGTTAACGAGATGTCATAACCAACTAGACCACAGTACCAAGCTGTTTATTGTTAAGTTCAAGCTCACAGCAATGTTATGTGCATCATTCAGCGGCTCCCTTAGTGCTCTCCACAATCTGCTTAGCCACTTCCAGCAAGCCCAAACATTCTCTTGTGACACCAGCATCTTACTGAGCATTGTGCAAAGTATGTTTCTGTCGCTCTGAATGGACTCACCTCGTGGCTCGCCAGAATGGGGCCAAGTAACTTTCCCCCTTCATATTAAGACAGCGTAGTAAGTTATTGTCCAAAAGGCTGAAAGATTGTTACAATTGGAATCGATATTGGCGTTTCCATATTAAAGTCTTGGTGACTTACATAGTGTACAAAGATAAGCAACCTATTGATCTGCAATCCAAGAAACACACAAAACTGCTGCGCCAGCAGCCACGGCTCCCAGAACCAACATCTGCAACCCTTCGATAAGACATAAAGCAAGAGACTGTCTACCCGAACTTAAAATCCACCTTTTTCCGGCTCCAAAGGTGAATAACACCACTAGACACAAAACACTACTGAATCGTAGTGCGAGACCGACAGTGTTGGCGAAGAAGTAGGGTAGAAGAGGGAGTATACCGCCGACTGCGTAGCCTAGGGATATTGATAGACCAGATGTGATTGGTGACGGTTCAAGTGAACTAATTGGGATTGATGGGCTTTCGGTGAATGATTCGAGTTCCGTGATGATGCTTTTTAACTTTTCTGGTTCCCGCTCGATGGTATCAAGAATTGAAGATATCGTTGATGTAGGTAAATCCAGTGGCTCGAGATGGCGTCTAACGAGATGATCCATCTTTGTATGGATCTTTTCTGACGGCTCGACCATATAGTCTGTTTCACTCGCACTAGCACCGTCATCATGATCCCTCTGCCTCTCTTCATCTGGCAGAGTCGGCTGACAAGGAAGACACTCATCGCGAGCAGAGAGGTATCCTCCAATTCCCATGCTAATGCTACCAGCGCATAGTTCTGCCAAGCCGCCTGTTATAACTGTGTCTGCTTTGCCCAGAGAGCTCAGCCCTGCTGTGAGGGCGAAGGGGACAGTTAGTCCATCAGAGAAGCCAAGTGTGAAGTCGGAGAGGAAGCGTTTGAAAGATGGACTTTGAGATGGTTTCATGTTGATATCGTGTATTGACAAGAGATCCAAACTTGCGATAGTGATAGTAGTGAAGCCATGGGAGGTGACTTAACATGACTTGGTCTCAGATATGTCGACGTCTGGTTCGTCGCAATCGTGCACGTGGCTCAGACGGCATAGTTTATTTCTTCCTAAACGATGTTACAAAACTGTTTATCATTGGGTAGTAGCATGGAATACTTTTCGGCAATTTGTGCCGACTCAGTGCCGTTATTTCCGTGCGTGGTTTTATCGTCTTGAGGATGCAGACGCACATGCAATGATGCCGTATTTTTAGTGGTTCAATCGCTAACTTGCCACTACCGAGCTATGACAAAAGAACCACAGTTCATTCGCTATACTCTTCGGTTGATGCCGATCTCCAGATTTAGAAGGTCAGTAGAACCAAAAGGTCCATGGATTGGAAATGGAACAGCGATAGCCGTACTTTTTGTCTTTTGAAATGGATACCTTGTTTAAATCAGCAGAAAAACATAGTTGATGAGGAGGAATTATTAATCTTGGCCACATATCGCTCCTGTTGAATGGGTAAGCTCTGTTGTATAACCCAACCCGTAGACTAGACTGAGCTGCGTAAAATACGTGTTGGTCAAACTATTCTAGCAAATCACTACACACGTCTTTCAATTAAAAGATGTTTTGTTGCTTAACAGCACTTGAGATAATCGAGTTTTAGATAATCGAGTGTTTAACTATGCACTTAATCTCTATTTCATGCGCAGCACTGACACATGCCATCTACTATCTATTTGGACTTGACAGGCTCATATCCCTTAGGAGGGTTCATCCCATCGTTAACCTCAATAGTATCCTTGTAATAAGTGGGCGCCTTGCTTCCCTTCCACTCCTTCTTGATGGGTCCAAAGACCTTGCGTCCAGAGAAAGTATGCCCCAGATCCAGGTTGGGTGCCACATACTGCTTGTTTCCACCAGCAGTGTTGAATGGTCCTGCGTATGAAGCGTTCCAGAAATACTTGTCAATCGTGTTGGCCTTCCACTTCCTCAGCTTATCGCCTGTCTTGTGCGCTACCAGCTCAAAGACGTTGGCGCCCACGTCCCAGCGACCGAGTGTGTCGAGATCCCAGTTGGCTTGCACGGTTGAAATCTCGGAGTAGTGGTTGTAGAAATTGTTGTCCGTTGTGCCAACAAGGTGCTTGGGAACTGCATCGCCGAGAAGAATGCCGAGAATGTGGTTCTGGCGTGCGTAGGATTCGTTCTCGTCCCAAGTAATGAGAACAAGAGTGTTGTCCATAAAATGCTTGTTCTTCAGAAGAGGCTCGAGGAAGGTTCGGGCCCAGTCACCAGCGACAGTAACAGAAGTATCGTGACCGTCGGATGTCATGTTGGGTGTGATGAACATCCACTGAGGCAGCTTGTTCTCCTTGAGATCCCGATGGAACATGGAGCTCTCAGTATCAACGAGAGAGAGATTCTTGATCTGCGAAAGCCGTTGTTCAGAAGTAGCAACGCTATCGTGGAGAATAGCAGGGTTGTGCTTGCGGACGTAGTCATTCTTTCCATTCTGATGGTTCACCCAAGCAAAGCCTTCAAAGCCGGTGTAAGGTTGATCTTCTTGGTAAAGACCCCAAGAAATACCTCGATGCTCGAGAAGATCGATGACGGTTGACACATTTTCAGGGTTGCGGTTGAATGCGTCATTTTGCATGCCAAAGTAGTCACCAGCGATGGCAGCCATATAGTTTGGCTCTGACGGATGTGTGACGCCAAAGTAGTTGGAAAGAGTAATGCCCTTGGATCTGAACCAAGAAAAGTTGGCTGTATTTGTTAGTCATATTATCTGTAAAGGGACGGTAATTATGCTTACGATCTCCAAAAGCCTTCTCATAGTTCTCATTCTCAAAGTAGACGATGGCGATGCGATCAAACGCTTTGCCCTTCACTTTAGAGGTAGGACTGCTGGTTTTGGCCGTGGCAGCAGCAGCAGCGACTTCAGCGGTACCTGTAGCTGTGTACCTTGTCTCCCATCCCGTCTTGTCTTTCTGGTGAGGAGAATGAGCTAGACCAAGACCTGCAAGGGTCAAAGCCGCAGTAACTTGAAACAACATGACTGCTGAAGGGATGAGTGAGAAGGAAGGGTTGCTTCAGGTATGATTCCAGAGATGTTGCAGCTTATAGAGGTGTTATTCTTTTATGATACAATGGATGGATTCCTCCGGTATAACACGGGGACGTGAATCTCGGAACAAGTGCCGTGAAGCCTTTTGGTTCCTCCACCCTCGGTCAACAGAAAGGTCCCTTTCACAGTCTTTAATCAACTTTCGGACCTTTTGAGAATGCTTCTTTAGATCAACTTCCAATTGAAGCGTAATGCGAAGCACGTGTGGCGTTATTACACGTTTATGCGCTTGCTACTCATGTGCCGAATCATCCGGGTCACAAGCTAGCAACTGAATAAGACCCCTGTAACATCCACTGTGGCCACCGCTGGAGCTGTTTCTCCGCAAACTGGAAGCATTGATGATGTTGGGGTTCTTTTCACTTGGTCTGTTGTTGACTTTCTGTAGTCAAGACAGCTTCATTGCTTTGTCAATGAAAGTTTCGGGTAAAGATGAATAAATCGACATCGAAATGGGTCAAGAACGATGACGGCGAATCCTTGAATTCGTGGAACGAGGAATCTGAGAAGACTACCTTGACAAGGAATGAAACCTTGTTGACCAAGTGGATGAGACTCATCGTCGCATTTCTCAGTGTCTCATCAATCTTCTTGCTAGCTGTCTTCATTTTCTACCAGCAGACCTCATTCACAAAACATCGTGAATCACACGCAGAGCACGCGGAACACGCAAGACCACCAATACCAAGCAGCATCAAATACAACGAAGATGTCCCATCAATACCCCAGCTTCGCAATACAAACGAGTACATCCTCTCTCAGAAATGGGACTTGAACAAATCTCCAACCACCAGAGAATATTCTTGGACAATCAATGAGGCACTTCTAAATCCAGATGGCGTCTATAGACCCATGCTACTCATCAACAACCAATTCCCCGGTCCTTTGGTTGAATGCAATGAAGGCGATACGATCATTGTGCACGTCAAGAATAATGCCTCCAATGCCACAGCGATCCATTTTCACGGCATGTTCCAGAATGGCACGAATGCCATGGACGGTACTGTCGGCATAACGCAATGCCCAATTGCCCCAAATTCGACATTTACTTATAAATTCGATGTGAAAGGACAGCATGGGACATATTGGTATCATGCGCATCACAGCGCACAGGCATCTGACGGGCTACTTGGGCCAATGGTCGTACATTCGAAACAAGAGCATGAGCTTCAAATCATCAACTACGCGACGGATAGAATTGTCATGGTGCAGGATCACTATCATAACTTGACTTCTGAGCTCCTGATGGATTATCTTGCACCGGACCAAGAGAACAACGAGCCTGTTCCAGACAATGGTCTCATCAATGGGAGAAGTGTTCGTGATTGTTCAGATTTCCAAGGTTGGAATTGCAATAGTACTGATCGCGGGATACCTCACATCGATCTGGATGCAGGGCAAAGACATAGACTCCGCGTTATCAATGTTGGTGCTTTCGCAGAATTTCAGATACAGTTCGACGAGCATCCCTTCTACGTTACTGAAGTCGATGGCACAGATGTACACCCGGAGCCAGTCCATCGTCTCAACATTCTTCCAGCACAGCGATATAGTGTTGTTCTGGAAACAAATGTCACAACAAGCTCGTCGTTCTGGATGAGAGCTCGAATGTTGACGCACTGCTTCAAGAACGAGAACGAGAAACTAGAGGCCGAAACAAAAGCGATTGTGCGGTATCAAAGCCCAGCAAAGTCAAGACTAGAAGGAAGTCCTACTAGTAAGGACTGGCCCGACGCTATCGAAGTCATTTGCCGCGATCTGAATACCAGCGCTCTGAGACCTGTTGAAACCATCTCGCCCCCTCCAGCGGACGAAGTAATCACTCTGAGAGCAAACTTTGAGATCGGTGATTGGCGCTTAGCTAGAGGTTTCTTTAACGAATCCACATGGTATCCAAACGTTTCTACTCCATCTCTACATCGATTCCTCGATTCTGGTGTACAGAGCACATCTAAGAAGAGACCAATCACCATCAACGAGCGGGTATTCGACAAGAACAGAGAGCTTGTTCTCGAGACAAGCGGTATTCGAACAATAGATCTTTCCATCAACAATTTCGACGACGGCGCACATCCGTTCCATCTGCACGGTCACAAATTCTTTGTTCTTTTACAAGGCAGAGATGGTTACCCACCAACTCCTGCCGAGCTCCCAGATTATCTCAAAAAGCATCATCTTTTGAAGAATCCTTTGAGACGAGATACAGTAACAGTTGAGGGATATGCATGGGCTGTTATCCGTGTAGTCCTTGACAATCCAGGTCTTTGGGCTTTCCACTGTCATAATACATGGCACGCCGAATCTGGCATGGTAATGCAGATGCTAGTACAGCCCGAGGTGATGAAAGAGTGGAAGGTTAGTTCCGAGGAAAGAGAAATGTGTTCAAAAGAAGGGATTATGTCCGGGATGAGGCCTGACGATAGCACATGGTTTGGTCAGTTCAAGTGATATTTCTATAGACATTATTCAATATGGCTAAGTTTTTTTTTCGTGCGGATTTGCAGATAACTCATTAGTATGTGTATTTGACATAATGACTGCTCAAATAACAGCCAAGATCAGCAATAGCGTTCATTGAACAGGCCAAATGACGAGCATGATTTACGATTGTCTTAGTCGAGCTCTCTCAAATCGTCGCTGGCCCAAGCCTGAAGATTGATGGCTGTGCTCAACAATCGACAAAGAACTGTCAATTTTCGTTGACTATCACGTAGGTCTATGCACCTTGACCTTGACTTAGCTACTCGACGAGATTGAAAGGTCCAAATCGTCGTTCTTGAGGACAATGTCTCTATTTAATTCATGTTCCGTACCTCCATATTGGTCCAGATAGTGTGTAGACACGCTGCCATGCGACTTGAGGGTTTTGCGTTTCCTCATCACCAAGCATTCTTCTGACTGTCATCTCTTACCCATCAGTCTCTATAATCTTTCCACAGCAATTCCATTCCCATCGAATACCCTGAGACCATAAGCTCACCCGTCTTCCAGAGCTTCTGCTATCACGCAGCTTCCTTACCAGTATGCCTACTATTCGCAAACTATCGGCTTACGCCAACGAAGAGCTCACCACATCCCACAACGAAGGGCCTTATACGTCCTACAAACAGGTACACTTTCTGCTCGAGATCGCTGGTAAGTCCGTCGAGGATCTTGTTCAGGACCCAAAGGGCGCTTTTGAGGCTCTAACTTACCAAGTCCTCCTAGAGGTTTGTAAATCTGGCCACCCTCTGTTTGAGACCATTTGGAATGGGAAAGCTGGGCGTTGCAATTCCCTGTCTTGTAAAGCTGCTTACCGTCTGACTCGCAAATACCCAAACGACTACCAGTTTGAACACTTTACAGTGCCTCATGGTGATTCTAGCCATCGTTTCTCGCGCTGTGCCAAGACTGGAATTGTCATCGATTTGCTGTCTGACATGGGCGCTTTCGTTCTGAAGAAAGGTGAAACGAAGGTAATCACCACCATGAACACCCTCACTTGGAGCCTGAACGACGGACGTCTTTTTGTCACCGAGAACGAACAGCCACCCCGGCTGTGTAAGAAAGTGTCTCTCGAGAAAGCTCAGGCACGTTGTCTCCAAGACATTTGTCAGAGTGCTCAGCTTATGGTGTTGTTCCACGATCTGAATCCTAACCTCTTCAACCAACTCATCTCCGGGAATGAGTATAAGCCCGCCAGGTTTAGCCAGGGGGTCCTTGAGTGGAAGCTCAGCCCCGAAACTGTGCAGGACGGTGTCAAGGTCCTTGGCAAGAAAGAGCTAGATCTCAGACCAGACGTGATGTCTAACAATAAGTCAACAATTGCGTGGGACCGCAGTCATACCAAAGACGATGCAAATAAGGCTGCCGAGGAAGTCTCCAGGTTTCTTGATGCCTACGGCGGTCCTTATCAAAAGGAACAGTGGAAGGCGGACGGAGTGAGGCATTTCTTCCAGGAAATTTGGGATACTATAGATGCCTCCTATGGGTATCCCAAAGTTGTAGTGTCAGTGATGGCTGACTAGCCGTCATGAGACTGTTGCAGGTTGTGTGATGTATCTGCGGGTCAGATACCGGGGTTTTGGGTATTTCTTTTGTAGTATTGGCGTTATGGCTATAAATTGAAGCACACATGTTCTTTCTTAATCTAGTTTTTGGTGATTGCAGTCGACGTTCCTTTCGTAGTCTCACGTTGTAAAGTCATGTTCTACTACCATGTCTTGGATATAATTGAAGTTGATGCATTTTGGGATCTGGTGCATCATACTCGAGTCGGTTGGGTACCTTTTTATTCCGAAACGTGACTAGAAGATACTAATTCCATGGGCAATTTATAATGCACGCTTCTGGGAAACCTGGCCATCACATATTCCTCATTCAAAATTCTCAGTATCATCCAATCCCTCGCCGTCATTCTCCTCACCACCCTCAGTCGCTGGTCTTTCATCGACAGGAAACGTCGGGGTCGAGTTGTACCAAATGAACGCCCCCAAGCCCCCTGTACAGAACACGACAAGCACCTTCAAGACCCAGCTAACAACATTGCCGTACTGGATAAGCCAGCTTGCAATCCACTGCATACATGGTGTCACAAGGGCCTGCCGCTCCGGTTCCAGATCTGGATTCACGGAATAGATAAGCGCGAGTATCGCCAATAAAGTCAAAGTCAGCACGATAGCGACAAAAACTTGGATGACAGCGAGAAGGATGGCGATGTTCTTTGTGGTTTTGAGAACTTCGAAGCCGGCGGCGACAAGCGGGGTGACTTGATCAAATGCCGCGTGGACTTGTTTGGAGTATGGCATACCCATCTTGATTGTTGATCTCTTTATCTGTCAAGAAGTTGGGTATCTTGTATGGAGAGAAGATGTATTGTTGGTCTCGGCTATCTCATGTATACTATGTGGAGAGATATATCTTGATCTTGTATCTTGACGTCAGCCTTGCACATGAAACAAGTTATCTTGACCTGCCTGAATGAGTTAGATAGAACATGGTTTCTTAGATGCATCATCTCTTGTCTTCTGTTAGCGAATCAGCGTATGCATGGATGAAACCATCCCATGAAGAGCATCAGCATCACGTGTCACAGTGGCGACATCAATAGGTTCGGTATGAGCAAAGCGAGTTACAAGAGTTGCAGGATATTTTACTGGCATACGATCAAAAATCAATCTAACTCTCTATAGCAGATTGAGAATAAGAGAAGGTAAAAAGCGCAAAAATAACATACAACAGCGGGGATTCGCTGGTCGTCACCGACCCAACTACTAATCCGCCCCTTACCAGCTTGACTATGGGAGAGCGGACGGGATCCCGTATTTTCTGGTAGGTATGGTCGTATGTGATAGAAAGAATGCAAAACTAGTTCTTAATACCTTGACACTTGGGGCTTCCTCTTTATCAGCTCTTGTGCCAAACAAAGGATCTCTTACCTCTTTCACCCAGGCACTGCAACTTCTGGCCGAAACCATGAACTTTCTTACGAAAGGGAACACGATGTTGGTTGATTCATTTATTGTCAGGATGATTGATAACTATTTATGTATAAAATGGCCAGGTTCCCTCAAGGCTATGCGTAATTCCCCTTAATCTTGAGGTTGATCAAGTCCCAAACACATGAGTTCTTTCATCCGACCTTCTGATTTGAACATCTACCAGGATCTAGGGAACAGGAACGATCTTGACTATCTGGTTAAGCTGCCCTATATCGAACTTGTTAGTGAATGGAAAACCTCGGCTTCGAAATGAACGTACCTGGGAGGAGGGGGCTAACAAGTCGACCCTCATGGAACGCCATTCCACCACCTGTCATGTCAAATTGTCAGATTAATTACACATCAATCAAGATGTTACGTACCAGAGAGCTTGATCTCGGGACCATCTTCGCCCATCTGAACTTGGACCGGTTGCACCTGGTTAACATCATCTCGTTCACACCACACGACACGCTTGGGCATCAAGCTTCGGTCCTCCGCAAAGACACGGCCCATGACGAATGGGCCGGCAACGAGATGCTCGTTCCACACCTCAAATACGGCAGGCTGGAAACCACCAGGGCCGACAGGTTGTGCTTGGGTTCTATCAGGAACGGAAGTGGGCATGGCAATGGGCTGGCCATCGATGGAGATAGAGAAACGTCGAGGAAGGATATCATAAGACATGTTGAATGATGGTTTGCTGTTGGTTGAATTGTGATGTTAGAGTGTATTGCTATGAATAGGTTCAGCTCAGTCAATGGGCTGTATTGTCCTACTTATACTTTTCTCAGCCTACCATGTTCTTGTCATAGCTGTCATGATCTTCTATGCAGATGACAGCTCTGCTCATCTACCGATAGATTTCGGAAGATCTACACGACAACCTTGAATAAATTTTCTGAATCGTGTTTTAAGTTCGCGATCGACGTCCACAATGCCATGTCGATAAACCGAATGCTTGATGCGGGTCTGAAGAGGATGTACTGAGAACCTCCACGAATGTTAGACATGACCATCGTGTGACAGTAGGACACTACTCCATCAAACCCAGCCAAGTCGAAGAGTTTCCCTGATTGGGATTAATTGTACGAAAGGCCGACATATTCAGACTTTACGACAGTGAAAAGGTGAGTCGCAATCCGCCAGTTTCTTTTGGAAGATGCTGATATGTCGGCAGTTGGGATTTGAGCGGATTGCTCTGTGTAGATGTGATAAAGTGGATTGCTCGTTTGGGTAAGACATGTCGCTGTTGGGCTCCAGCTCTCGGGCTCTAATCTTGTCATGAATCTAAATCTGGCATTGGCAGATCTGTTTCCCGTCCGATCAATCTAGCTGATAATGAAACTCTATCACGAGAAAGCGGGGAGTTTGTTGCTGTGAAAAGACATGATCACCAGTGGACGTCTGTTGGAGCTGAGAATAAGAAGGTTGGAAGCTAGATGACTGGCTTTCTGACTGCCTTTCGGGACATCTGGCCACTCTAAATTTCATGGTTTGAAACCTAAAAGACCGATCCTCATACCGCTGAGCCAATCCTGCCATGATGTTTGCTGTAAAGTCTCCATCGATCTACCTGCGCGTATGACAGCCTGTTTGTTCAGCTATGAACTTAAAAAATATGTCTCCGACAAACACGATTCTATCAAGTAAAGGATCGTCGGCACGGCACGGCCCACTAGACTCAAGTCTATTCATGGCAACAGATCTTGGCCTTCTTTGAGGGTTTTTATAATATTGAACTAACTCATTGCAGATGAGTCGGGCAGGCTTTCAATTCGTCATGTTTACCCATACTAGCGTTGATATGTAGGGCTTACTGTCATCAATCCACATAGTAAATAGCTGCTCTCAAAGTTTCTCTCTTGTCGCCGTCGCACTCTTCGTCTTTCAAAGACTTTTGTTGTGCCACCCTGCCAGACAGATCTCTATTCCAATTTGTCTCGCAGACTTATTTTCTTCATGGTCAGTTTCCCTTTCGTCAAGCTTCATCGAGACCTTCAATTGGAGTTCATTGTACAAACACTATCATCAACATTGATTATCCCTCGTGCCGCAGATTCGAAGGTCCCGACCCAATGAGCACGGCTTGCTATCGTTTGGGTTATGCATCATACATCATGCTGGGGAAGTGCTACAACCGGTCCAGGCTTTGACCATAAGACAGGGTAATAGATTGACCTCTTAACGACAGCCTATGGGCGCAACACATGGCGGTATATCACTCTCAAATCATATTACCTTTTGATCTCTACGGCGAGTAGCTGCAGCACTCGGACTCAACAGCTGTAGTGGTGCCTCGCTTTGGCAGCTATCAGCATAGAGCGCAGAAGCATGGTAACACAGATTCTTGAAGTAACCCCACGGCAGTAGATTATTACACAACCCGGGACGTTTTAATAATATTCCAGGCGATTTAAAAATGCGGTGAGTTTGTATTAGGCTCATCATAATCAATTTGGAACGTGATGAATCAACGTATTGTCCAGGGCATGACGATAAAAAAAAACACAAATTGAGACAAGTACAGGGTATATAGCTTCATATTGCTTACCTAGTAAATATCCTTGCTACTTTCTATCTCTCATTTCCATCATCATTTTACAACATCCAACTTGTACGCGTGCTATACCATCAATTTATTGTTCATTGAAGCCGCCTTGTTAACCGAGTAACATACGCCAATTATCCAACGCGTTTTTGACGTCGCTTCCACTCAAACCCAAACGCGTCAGGCTCTCAGCACCCCTCACTTTTTTTTTGCCACGTAACATGAGCTTTTCTCATCACAAGCCTCACTTTTAGCGCTATTCGATACGCTCCTCCTAGCTACAAAACAGGAGTTAGGGCAGAAATGGTCAGCGTGATTAATCGTCGCCATGACTCTCGAAGCCCCGAAAAGGCACGCAAACTGACGCATTCGCGACCGAAAGGAGACAGGCTCATCGTCCGTCTAAAACTCCGTCCATCAATCCTCGCCCAGTTCCCAACAAAGCCAGCAAAGGCGTTGGACAAGAAGCCCGTGACCAAAGCGCTAATCAAAGAGCACAACACACATCAACTTCATTTCCTCGATCAGCTCATCAGCGAACAATATGCGGAACTAGACCGACTAAGTCAAGAGCGCGCCTTCACTCTACAAAACATTAACAACTATGAGAGGGTCTGCAGTATGCATCTCGACACGTTGCATCGGAACCTGGCGGATGCGTGCGATCTAGGGGTGACGAGTTGTGAGGTCAATGACGACGACGGGGATGCGACAAGACTGCTAAAAGATGATATTCAACAAATGAGGGAGGGCGTGCAGAATTGGAGCAGGATCTTGATGGAGGCTAAGCAGGAAGCCGCAAGCAAGAAGCAACAAATATCCATGATAGCGACGAATGTGAAGAATTTGGAGGAGGAGAGACGACAGTTGAGCCAGTGGACTTGATCAAGGTTATAATTAATGAGGCTTTAATACATGATACACTTTTGGGATTATCTTCTTTTGGGCGTTTGTGTTTTATCGGGGGTTTCGGAAGGTGTAGATCATCTTCTATCATAGAGTAAAAAGCTGACGGCACCACTGCAGCAGGTCTTGTCTTTTCCCAAGAATTCGTCATGTGCATTTCCAAGAACGTGTTTCAATTCCAGCCTGGTATAGCGAACCACATTCGAATGACCCTTGCCCTTACTCTCCTAATCTTCTCATCGGGTGGCTATGTCTCTGGCCAAGAGCTCGTTCCATTTGGTGTAACCACACAGATTCAGATGAACCTTGTCGTCGCTCATGATACCCTCCTGGTCATCCTCGAATGGTAAGAAAGCAGTATCTGTCTGGTCTGCAATATTGCGCAGAAGCTGGTTTGTCTCGTCGATGAGTTCGTCCGCCATGTCACGTTGCTTGAAAAGAGCCGTGATGACAATCTTGACATCAGGGAGTTCATCTTGGATATTATTGATGATAGACGCGTAAGCATCGACATCGCTGGTTCGAAGACCGTCTCTCTTGAGACTGTTGCTACCCATGTGGATGTACATGAGTTTCAGATTGGGTTGGTCATTCTTGAGGTGTCGCAAAAGACCTTGATCGAGGCGGTACTGCACGTTGAGTACCTTGTCGCCACCGACACCGAGGTTGAGGATGGATGGATCATGGTTGATAGAAAGGCCGGAGCCGGTGGTCTTGAAGCGCTCAAAGAGGCTGTCTCCGAGAAGAGCGATGATGTACTGCCCCGGGTTAGAGATGATCTGGGGCCGGTGTGTGTTGTGATGAGTTTCGTGGGATCGTTGCTTGAACATGTCGGCTGCGAGTCTTGGGTATCTGTGGGATGATATGCGACTGCGAGGAAAGGCACTGGGGATGATTGAGGGTTGAAAGAGGGAGACCGAAAGAAGAGAAGGTGAAGACAAATGATTCAAGATATAAATTATATGAATGATTGATGCATATTGCCAACGCGAATGGCCTGCCAAAGAGTCACTGCCAGTGCCAACAGTTGCCATTTCCCTACCAAGAAATTGGCCGAAGAGTCAGTTCCTCATTTCAGTATTCCAATAGTCTGATATTACCGGTGACTCATTTGCCGGTTAAACAGCGCAAAGGCTGTGCAGCGCAAAACATTGTTATACACAGCCACCGACCTTGACAAAAGGAAACATTGCGCATTTGCGCTTTCACATTGCCAAACATTCTGCACCACAAAAAATGAAATCAAAATATTATATTCATCAGCCGTGGTATCGTCATCATTAATTAATTATCTAAAACAGGCTTATTTCGTCTTATCTGCTGCGCCTTTGAGAATTCGAACCAGAAGAATATGTGAAGTCTTTGCACCTTGCGATGTCCTTCCAAGCTGCTGTAATGCTGTAGTCGCATGGCTGAGTGCAGCTTTAACCTTGTCCTTCTGCTGATGCATTTCATTTCTTGCCAAAGTCGTACCTAAAAATGCAGCCGTGTCGAATAGACAAAGTACGACGAGATGGAAGTGCATATCTCCATCTAGTGCGTGCGATGACCACTGGCTAGCTACATCCAGCGCTTTCAAACAATACCGTACTGCTTCTTCTCGCATTTTTTGTACGTGTGGTAGCATAAGGTCAATCGCTGAATTCGAAAGATATGTTTTATATGGTTGCAGGATCATGAAATACGTCATTGCTTGGATGTAGTAGCGATGTGATATCAGCCATGGCCAGGTGTAATCCTTGGATGTGTCGGTTTCGTTGATATTGTAGACTGTTGGTATAGATCGCATATATCCCTCAATCAATTCTGTATGGGCGTGTATCTCAGATGGCGAGTCTATGCGATGGGGTGTATGCCAGCGTTTGGCGAGTGAGGAAATCAGCTGGTATTGTAGCTTTGTAGAAAGGGTTGGCGATGGTGATGTCATCTTTGGATCAACTTCCATATCTGGTTCCGAGTCGATGTCGTTCATTATCATCGGTCGTCCCAGGGTTAATGACAATTGCCTGGATAGTGTCAGCATGGGTGCATTAGGAACACCGATTCTGGCTTACCAATTCCAACAATGCAGTACACGCCAGATCTGCCTTCCAATCTGTGCCTCTGTTCTTGAAATGGCTGTGCGAGTTTGGACCTCATGGTATCCTAGCAATACTGATCAGTTCCTGCGAGTGATCGAAAACAACACAGACTTACCCAACTCGTAAGCTTCTTGTATCGCCAACCCGATTGTGTGCCAAGCTTCAATAAATCTAGCCTCACCCTGGAACCAAGAAATTGAGAGCAGTTTCCACTGCAGATTTGTCAAACTGTGCGATCCAGCAGGTAACGTCATGGCAAGCCTTTGACCGGCGCTGTGATACTCTAGGGACGAACTGTTCCCCGCTTGGATTGCCCCACCTCGCGGAAGCTGCTGTGTGACGCAGGCGCAAATCATCAGAATGAGTATCGTCAGCTCAGCATCTTGATATTGCTCTTGCTCTGTGTTTGTTGACCAGCGGACATATTGCTGGATAAAGTGGGAAGTATTTATTATGCTATAGTGATGGCTGATATCGCTGAAGAATGATTCTATGAGAGCATCTGAAGGAGTCAGCCAGGAGCGATAGATTTGTGGGCACACTTCGTACCTAGAATTGGTTTGGATGGAAGAACGTCTAGTATTTGTTGATATTGAGAATTAGCGATGCAGTCATTCAATGCGACATCTCGAGTCGTGTCCAGATGATGCTATAACCAACATTAGTATCATAGACACATTATCGATGGAATATCTGAACGGACCAATGAGTATGGATCGGGGTACGTCTCCCGATTGAGATCCTGGTACATTTTGACTTTTCGGATGGCTTCAATAGTTGAGCCGCTAGTTTGGAGAGCTTGATGGAAAGATCCGAGCAAGCTACAAGATAAAAGAAACGAGAATCCCTTTCAGAAGAATTTAGGGCTGACCTTGGTTTCTTTATCAGATTGACAGCATCTGTTTTGCCATCGGAGCCCTTACAAAAAGTCGGTGTTGACCGAAATGCTTCGGCCGAAAAACGTCGCCGAAAGCTTTCGGGAATTCCACACTCCCCGATAAAACACAAACACGCTGCATGAGTAGTCAGTTCTAGTGGGTGAGCACCTGAACGATAAGGTGGTATCGCCTCTATTCGCCTTGGCTGTCCTGGTGCGACACTACTCCACAAACCCCAGTTCCCTTACAACATGAGCAATAAGGATTGCAAAAACAACAAAGCGCAGAGACAAATTGGAACTACTGGAAAGATTGTCATTTGTGCATGGCCAAGATTGTTTTTTCTATCTCGGCAGTAGCAGATGCCGTGTCCTTTGCAAAGCTTGAATGAGACAGAATTTGTCTGAGCACCCTTTTGACAGACGGCCTGGCACAGGGATATCCATGTCTAATGCAAGGGTAAGGATGATCTTACTTGATAGTTTGGTGCTTAAAGTGGGTTGACAGCAGGACACAGACAAAAAGTTGCTCAGCGTAGGGCTTGACTTTCCAGTCCTCCGTTGGCAAGAATTTTGTAATTGATTGGTTCGGTTATAACAAACTGGAATAAATTGCTTGTCTTGTCTCACTATCTGAATTAGCAGTCAGATCACAATCAACGAATCTTTCTGATCCTTGGGTCGATCACTGTCTCTACCCAACCCTAACTAATGCCGGATAACCACGGCAAAGTAACAAACAATCGCAAGACTCAAAAGAAAAGACCAAGATACGTGCTTGACCAACATCGAAAGACTCTCTAACCCATGACCCGACTTCATGTTGGCTGCATGAAGCTGCTTCTGCTGCAGATACGGAGGGTTGATCATCACATCAACCAACCGAGTTTGTCGAATTTCTTGAGCTTGTTTCCCAAAGTACCTCCCTGAATGGAAGCTATCACGTGTTAGTCAACAACTCGGTGCTGGTCATCATAGAAGGGGGAGTCAGTACCTCCATGTGACATTCGCTTGGACCACGTTTTGAATGCCTTCAATATATCGCGCAACCTGAGCGTCAATTTCTCGACCCCAGCTTGGCAGTTGACCGATGACCGTTTCCCATTCTCGATATCTCTCTTCCAGAAGTGCACCCACCGTATCAAATGCCTGTTGCGGGGATTGACCAACCATTCGGCACGATGCAACCATGCTGAAAGGGCAATCGTCATTCTGTAAAGTGTCAGCAGATGAGGTCATAAGGTAGCAGTATTATCTTCGTACCTCTTCTTTTCTATACGATAGAATGTCATTCGATCTTCCAAATTCAATCAGTATTTTGGAGTCATTGAACCATCATTTATCAGCCTTACAATAAAACAAAGTCCACACCAAGGCGTTCCAATGTTTGGATGACAGAGTCTTCAAATACCTCATCGGGTAATTGAATATCATGAGCAAATTCGACAAGATGGTATAAAGGCGTAACACCAGAAGATAGTCGTCTGGTTCTCAACATCTCCTCAATACTGGGAATGTTATTGGACGAGAAATGCTTAACATGATGAATCACTCCATCTGTATAATCTCTCATGGCGAGAGCGAATCTCCTCCGAGCATCTGAAGAGTATTAGCTTACTCGTATAAAAAAGATACGACACGTAAACGTACCAGCGGTTGAGCCCTTATGATTGCAAGTTAGTACAGATGTACTTCAGGATGAAGTTATGCTTACCTCGGATACCCGTCGAAAGATATCATCATGAGCTTGCACGACACGAAGCTTCTTCTTGGAAAACGTCTTGCCAAGCATGTCCGCCATGAGACTATCAACAACATGCTGGGCCTGTCTTTGAGCATTCTTCAACGACCCTTCATCAAACACTGCTGATGTTAGCTGATTGCTCCAATCTTCGACAATCTTACTCACAATCATCAAAGGGAAACACCTAGAAGTTTCGAGTTAGTTGCCGCAAAGGAATGGATCAAAGGAGAAAATACTCACCCAGTTACCCCAATCACACATAGTCTTGAGTTTCTCGGATGGTGCATCAGGTGCCGCGATGGATATAAAAAGGGCAAAATCGCAGAACTCAACTCTCTTCTTCATCCGAGGTGAGAACTGGCATTTCCTAGGACACATAAGCATAGCCACTACTTGTTTCCATGACCGACTTACTCAGATAGCCATTGTTCAGAGATCGGTTTGACTGTCTCGTAGCTTGTGTTGATGCGTGGATTTTCAACAACAAATCCCTTGAATAAGTCTGGCAGTACAACCGTTGTCTTGGACTGCTTTAGAGCCGCCACGTGCATGATGGATGGTATAGTAGGCCTCGGTGAAGAGTGGCGAGGTAAAACGAACAATTGAAGTATTATGTAAGGGTTGTCTGTCAGTCTGTCAAGAATGTGGCAGAATGTCTTGTCTTAGCATGTAGGATAGGTGAAGGCGATTAAGAGAAGAGTGTCTTGTTTTATCTCATGTCCATGCTGCGTCATTATATGCATCTTCAACTCAATACGGACCTGAAGGTGTGATCAACGTCACTCCGAGATAACCCAAGCTAGGGAGAACCCATCACTCCTGGTGATGCCCGACAAGGGCTCTTTGCAAGACTATTGGGAGAGATATCACAAACATCTCGGACGTAGTTCAAGTTTAGTCTGTTTAGTCTCTGATAATCGTGAGCCAAGAAATTAAGTTCCGTCTTTCAGCTCCCTTTGGTCTGTCTGTGGGTTCCCGATGACGATCAGCGAATCGTGGTTGCGGATGACCCCTGTAAGAGAAGGGAGAGGGGGGATGCTTCGGCGTATGTCTTGATGGTACATGTGAAGCAAGTAGGAGGCGTATGGGAAGTACGAGAACTGGAGGAGTGTTCAGCCTGAGTTTGTCTGCATGATGCTGCCAAGGTTGTGGATAAAAGGCACGTCGATGGCACAGTAAAGCTTGTATTCCGTATCCAGTTCCGTCTCATTATCTTGGCTTGTCCACACTCACACAAATCAGTTTTTACTTGCTTTTTATAATTTTACTATCATAATGGATTACTTCAAAGAACCTGTTCCAGGCGATCAAGTCTGCACCATCGGAAACCATACTTTCACTTGGACAGACCAGCACATTCCTAAGTCTCAAACAGATCCTTTACGCTTCGAATGCGATGAACTGGGTGCCTCGGCTGTCAAGAAGATTCAGGATATCCATGATCAACTCAGATTACAAGGCCGTCAAGTCAGCAGAACAGACTTGTTCGAAACGCTCAGTCAGTACCACGAACAAGATGCAGATCTCTCCCAACTCTGGCAAGAAACGCATCACGTTCCATCCTGGGTTGACTGGGATCAAATCGCTCGAGGTCAGCGATTCTTCTACCGCTACGCTCTCGCCAACTTGATTGGCTTTGCTTTCCAAGGCTTCGTAGGGGAGAATTCTGCTTCGACCAGTGTGGTTGAAGTACTCGCCCGTACAGGCGGGTTCAGCACCCGTGTACTCCGGAGACGCCTCCTAGAGACCTTTCAGTTGGTACTCCAAGTCACACACTCCCTTGAGTACATCAAACCGGGGGGCTCGGGCCACAGATCTATCATCAGAGTTCGTCTGCTGCACTCCATGGTTAGACAGCAGATCCTCAAGGTAGCCGCTTCCAAGTGCCGATTCTTTGACCAGGACACGCACGGGATACCAGTCAACACTCTCGATTCCATCCACGCTATAGCCACGTTCAGCTGCAACCACGCTTGGCTTCAGCTACCACATATGGGCATCACGCCTGACCCGCAGGAGGTGGAAGACTACATCGCGCTCTGGCGATATGTAGCACATGTGATTGGTGCGCCGCAGGAATACTACACTTCAGCCAAGCAGGCCAAAGCGGTGATGGAAAGCTTAGCTTACAACGAGCTCTTTGTTACGCCAACATCTGTCGTCATTGGACACAACTTTGTGGAGGCACTCAAGGACCTACCCCCGATCAACATCTCGGATGGGTTCATCCAAGCTGCCAGCCGCGTGTTGAACGGCCACGAGATCTGCGATCAGCTTGGCATGGGAAGACCTGGATGGTACGCGTATGCGTGCTTCAAGGGACATTGCTGGCTCGTTTCGGGCTTGGCGATGATGCAACAATGGGTCCCGTCCTTTGACGACAAAATGGTTCAGCTGTGCAGGGAGGGCTTGCATAGTGCTATCATCCATAGTAGTCAGGGACTTGGTGGTGGGTCTGTCCTTGATTTCAAGTATGTTCCTGACGGGAGGATACAGGGCAAGGAGAAGAGTGGGCGAGTGGAGGGAAAGCTTTGGTTCTTTGAACGTCCACTTGAGCTGATTTACTTTGTCGTCTTTACCATTGGTTGCCTTGCAGCACTAGGAGGGTTACTAGCTATGGCGCAGTTAGTGATTGGCATGTCAGAGCCGCAGAGGTTGTTTCTTTAAGATAGTATAGTGCTTCGGTAATCCACTTAGAGTTTCTTAGATCCATGCAGCCGGCAATAGCGTGATTCTTTGTCGTATCATACAAGTGCGGCGGTTGCCGTTATTGTTCTATCAACCTTGAATGCTACTGTGCACGGACAGCCAGTCAAGGCATGAGTTTCGAGGGCAAACGCGCCATCAGAAAGAATTCAAGGGATGTTCTGTCAATGAGGTGATGACTACGAAAACTCTGACCTTTCATCCACTTGACCATTGTCTCCATGGTACAACTGAGACATCATGACTAGCAACTCCCAAGATCTTACAGATGACCAATCAGTCTGCGATCTGTCAAGAAGCAAACATTTCCGATCGATCCGGCATGAACACCATATTTCTTTGTTTCTCGCGATCAAGGGAGGAGGCCTGCCTGCGGGTGCGATGACCACCAAACAAACTGACGCCACCCATCTGTTCTCCTTCCGCGATTGTTTATTGGTGGTTGATTCGTTAACATGCGAAGTGACAGGTGGGTCAGAGTGTAGGATCTGCAATCACTTACAAGGGTTGTGTCCAAGCCATGATGAGAAACCCCTGTTTAGCACTTCCAACTCAGCTGCTCCACCTGCTGGAGCAAGTTAGCAACTGTCTCACCAAATAAAATAGCCAACAAGATATCGTATTGTATCCCAGTAATTGGGAGTGTTGACCTAAAGTCTTAGGATCTACCATACTAACTCCCTTTCAATACAACCGAGTCATCCGCGTCTTTGGTTGAAAACCCCTCTATCAACTAGGTCTCAGCTGACATGCTCGAAATCTGTCTCTGATCTAGCAACGAACTAACCATAGTCTTGTCGATCTTGGACATGAGCGAATTTACCCTCTGGTTACCGTCAACTCGGTTCTGGTTCTTCAGAAGCTAGATATGCAGGGATGGCATCCTGTCACTCAGGGCACTAACAAGGGCCGTACCGCGAACTATCGTGACGTACTGACATTGCTGCTGGTCATGTTGACACTAAAAAGTCTGGTGTCTCAAGCAGGCTTGGTGATTTGTCATGATTACAGATAGGATCTCACAAATCTTAAGCTTGACACATGATGATCAGTTCCAGCGGATCGGATGAATTACGTGTTGCAGTCAGACAACTTTTAAGACCTCCTGACATGAAATTGAGTCACTGTACTAGCTTTTGACTGTGGTCATCCACTAGATCATACTTGGCGTTTGCCAAGAACTGACTCACCAGTAACAGTGATGGAAATGCAAGGTCTGCTAGATAATTTATTTTGTTGGGAAATCTTTGTAAGGATACGCGTAGTGAGGCTATCGAGTCTACCCTAACATCGTAGCGTCCTCTAGTTTAATGTAAAGTAAACAGACAGGTCATCGGCCGGCAAATACTTCTTTGTAAGAGAAAGCTTGATTTCGATACCATTTCGTTCGAGTTAGTGTGAGGTCTAGGGTCACGAGTCACACGGAGAACAGTCAGATCAGAACAGAGCTTGTTAGTCAAGGGCACCCAATTGTCACCAATATTCCTTATTATGCGGTGACCAATTATCGTGTCTGATTGTTTTCTTCAATCAGGTATCGCACCATCATATGAAAGAATCGGATGTTTAGATACTCTTCATGTCACTGAATTATAGTTTGAAACTCATGGCTTCACATCGATCTAGAGGAAGCACTGCTGTGTTCAACCAGTTAAGAGGGACATCTTCTTGATAACGAAGCCAGCTGCGGCTAAAGCGATAAGACTTACGTGACAAGATGCACAATTTGGCCTTTTTGTATTTGAATTTCAGTCTTATTGGAATGCGTTACTCGTATCATTTCACCATATCGTTATTCATCAAAGATTGTGAATCAACCAAGACCATTTCCAGGTCTTGATACTTCACAAATCATATTCCAATCTCACAGTTCCCATAACGGACTTGAAGCATATACCTGATTGTGAAAAAGATTTACTGTATAAAGGAGAGGCTGGCAGCCAGTGGACACACATTACAGGATTCTCTGTCAGCTGGTCTTCTCGCGCGAAATTGAATGTCTTGGCCGTTTCGAGTGAGCTTGGATATTTCAAGTAACTAATCTCCAGTCACTTGCCATCATTAAAGACATCGTTCGATCACGCACGACACAATCGCCAAGCCGCAGCCACCAGTGACATGCCAGTTGTTACGAGTACGAGTTACACACTCTTGGCTTTGTGGTGCCCTTCTTTTGTATCCTACGTGATACCTTTCACACTCCATACGTAAGTCAAAGATACGGTCGCTACTGAAGTTTCTGTTGAACGCTTCACTCCCTTGTTCTCTTTCATAATTTCGATCATTCACACCCGAAAGGGCGTAGCAGGCCCTTGCGATTTGAGTTATAACAGGGTCCCCTCGTAGCTTCTATACGATGTCAGCCGCAGTCTCGGTTGCTATAGATGATATTGTTACTCTCGCAGGCTATTTCCTTTCATCTACTCCCTCTTATGCAGGAATCGCCACCAGTGCATGATCAGATTTTCATTGACCCCATCCCGGCTGCTACCAATACAGTTGCAAGTGTTATTTCAAGCTTCCTTGCCTTTGAATTCTGAGAGCCAGCCTGGCATTCAGGGATGACAACCATACTTGCCACAACAGCCCCTGCATTCGGCATCTTTGTGCCCGAGACAAACGGTCAAGGACTCCCAAAGTCCGTACGCGCCACAAATGGAAGCAAAATAATATCTATTTCGAAACTTTACCTCCCAGTCAGACGAGCATGTACAGGAAAGACTTTCCCAAACGTGTCGTTTCTACGGAGCTTGGGCCTCTCATCATATCCAGGTCTCTGTGCGGGTATCATGTTACTATCGTACAGATGAGCTTTGCAGTTGCACTGATCTACAATAACAGAAAACTTCATCTCCAGACATCGGAATGAAAACAGAAACCAGGAGTGCTTGCTCCGGAATGACATAAACTGGCTTGTAAATCGCATCTTTTGTGCTTCCACGCTCGTTCAAGCTTTCCTCTCTGCTGCCTGAGGTTATGGGTACTGCACTCAGTATTAATCGCAGTCTTGAACAGCGAAAAGTGCGTTTTCTTCTTCTTCCTTGCTAGTTAAGTCCTTCCGGACCAATAGATATCAGGTACGTGGTGGAAACGGACGTTTTCTGTAGGAAGCACACACTATACTCTCGCTCATGTTGGATCGCTGGTGTCTCAATACCCCGACTCGAATGCTCGAATGCTCTTGGGGGGTGGTTTAGGAATTAAAGTCCTTACTATGACATCTTGAGCGTGTTGAGGTGCTCGCCGAAGCACAATCAAGCTCCCGATCATTTCATGTTTGCATGACTACAATCATATCTCCTCGATACACATCAAGTCCATACAAAGCACTTCGGCTATTACAATGTTCATCTTTTATATGAGACCCTCTGTGCAGAGCTGTTGCTGTACAGACGTCAGCTGTTTATCGCCCTCATGCTTGGACAAGTCAAAGGCATCACGTCTCATCACAGCATCAACAACAGACTTTGTTGGCCTCCTTATATCCTCAACGAACTCATACGAATACTAGGTACTCCTTTAATACGAATTTATGCTCGGTATACTTATGACTCCGAAAGTTAAAAGGTCGGTCATGCTATCAGCAGGGTTATATCCCACCTAGAATAAAGTTAGCGAGTAACCTCGCATAACGTCCACGCTTACGCGAACAGGACAATAATTCCACGCGCTAAACCGTATATAGAGTATAAACTCCGTCTATGCTTAATTCTCTTCCATGCACGTAGTTACGACTCCAATGAGGCTGGTACTTGTGGGACTTTTCTTTTACGGTCTGATCAATCGTTGTAAAAACACGACTCTCTTTGCTGATCACCTGCCGTATGGGGTAGCTGTTTTGCATGTTGACGGTTGAAGTTGATTCCATTTGTGATCGATGTATTCTAGGAGAGGAAACTAGATGCGGCAATCAAATCGACGCGGGGGCTGAGTCGGATCATGTAACGATCTTGACATTCTGGGGTTTTGCAGGTATATATAGGCTCAAGGCTTCTATTGTTCAAGAGTTTCATCAACCTGCAACTCTTAAAATCTTCACTCCAGCTTTACCAATCTCACCATGTTGCCCAAGATTCTGATAACTGCTCTCTTTTCGGGTGCTCTCGCAGCCACTCAGGAACCTCTCAGCTACGCTGATGAGCCCAATCGATGTGATCCAACCTGTCAACTCGGCTATCGCAAGATTCTAGCCGATGAATCTAGCCGTTGGGTCAACCAAAATCTATCGACCGACTCTTTCTACTCCAACCCCGCCAATATCTCAGAGTATTCCGTCGGCGATCTTGTCAAGTGGGAGGAGATCCCATCTGTTCAGGCTTCAAGACGATGGACTGTTCCCGCTGGCGTTACTCTCACTCGATTCTTCTACATCACAGAGGATATCGACGGAAAACCCATTCCAGCTACTGGTTTCGTCCTGACTCCTTACTCCAACCCTCTTGGCAAGGAAAAGCCATTCCGTACTGTCGTCTGGACCCATGGCACAGCTGGAGGAACGAGGCAGTGTGCCCCATCCAACCACCGGGCTCTTTACTATGAGTGGCAAGGTCCATTTGCTCTTGCCCTTCAAGGATACGTTGTTATCGCCCCTGACTATGCTGGACAGGGCAGCGATATTCCCCAGGGCTTCATGTACGAATCCGGTGCTCTCCACGCCGGAGATGTCAGCTTTGGTCTCCAGGCAGCTCGGACTGCTCTTGGTAACAAGATTACCAAGGAGTGGGTTGTTATCGGCCATAGCGAGGGCGGAATGACAGCATGGCGCACTGGCGAGCGAGAGGCCAGAGAAGGAAAAGCCACAGGCGGTTTCTTGGGTGCTGTAGCTGTTGCGCCAGCTCTCCAGCCTATCAAGCTCATCCCGGAGTCTTTTCGCCGTGCTGGTGATGGTCCAGCTGGAGACGTTGTGTCTATCTTTCTGCTCCAGTCCATTTCTCGCCTCTACCCTTCCATCAAGGTTGAGGACTACGCCACCGATATCGTTCTCAGCCGCATTCCCCTCGCCGATCAAGGTTGTCTCTACACTGGAGGCCAAATCTACGGAAACCTGACAGTCAAGGAACTCTACAAGAATTCCAGTTTTGTCGAGCACCCGGATTTTGTTGACTGGCAGAAACGCTACAACGGTGCAGGCCCTCATAAGCTCGCTGCTCCCATGCTGGTTATCCAGGGTGAAGCTGACATTCTCACCTATGCTGAGTACGCCGAGGAAGATTTCGATGAGACTTGCAAGGAGTTCCCTGAGTCTACTGCCGAGTACAGGTCTTATCCTGATCTTGACCACGGCGCTGTGATGCATGCTTCTCACTATGACTTCCTGGCTTGGATTGAGGATCGCTTCAACGGTGTCAAGCTCAACAGAGGATGCAAGAAAGTCAAGGTCAGCCCAGCAACTGACAGATTCGCTCTTGTTGCCCACGATTGGGTGGCTGATCTGAAGTAAGGTATTGGCAGAGCGATGGCGATGTATGTACTATTTTTCTACTTCTTGTAAATTACATTATTACTATGAGTTTCTCTCGAGTACACAGTCAGAAAATCCTAGCATTGAAGGAATTAGAGACTTGGCGTGTCTGGTTTGAGTGCATCTTTATTAATCCTGAGAATGTAATTGCTGATCTTAGCGCTATACTTGTCGTCATCCAATCTGGAGAATCGCATCATCTTTACAACAAGCCTCATATCCCTCCCATACGCTTTTAGACTACGTTTTTAAATGCCAGATTTCGCTATGATCGACATCATGGTCAATCGCATTCACAATCAAGACTATATACATAGCGACGAGGTTCTTTGTTAGTTTATTTTCGCCCCTACATTAGCGCCCTCATGCCTTTGGTAGACCAAGACAAGGTGCTTAAATTAGATTTCAGCTAAGCTTTCTGGGTAATGAAACGCTCGACCTAAATCCATAAATACAAACAGGCACAGACCGTAAGTAGCGCTGTGCTTCTTCAGCTGACCTGTTTCCTGTTCCATATTGACCACTTTCGCCCCTTTGACTCCCCGTTTCATATAAAGAACCTGGTCTTAAATAAGCAGTTGTCCCCGCGCGTCCATTTAGTTCTCATTCTACATTCGATCCCAAACAGTAGTAAAATGGCTGTCTGGAAACATCTAGTGATAGCCCTTGCTTTCAGCATTGCTGGGGCCGATGCTGGTCCTTGCAAGACGGCATCTTTATCTACCACAACAACTACAACATTGGACAATACCTTGCCTTCCTCTACATCCTTGAATGATGGATCCAACCCTATTTTATCGCCAATTGTTTCAACTGCGATACAAACAACATCAACAGCAGTGACCAACAAGGTACGGAGTGTCACTACTCAACGTGCACGTGCGACAAATACTGCATCTACTCGGAAACCAACAAAAACTTCCACCAAAATATCGAAGCCCAAACCCACTCCGTTCAACTTCATCAGCAATCCCGGTTTCGACGACCCCTCTGGCATCTCCTTCTCTCAGCCATGGGTATTCAGATCTTCCCAAAAAGAGTCAAAGGCCGAACCTAGAAATGGTTATCCCTTCAAATCCGGACCTACAGTTTTGTAAGTATCACCCACTGTCGGTTACCTTCACAACTCTGACCACCTGCAGATACATGCGCGCCAAGGGAGATGACGCTCCATCAGTCGAACAATGGGTGGCAGGACTAGAGAAAACAAAGCAGTACAGATTGTCAGCCTGGGTTGCTTATAAGTCTGGATCTGGAGCCTGTCATATTGACTTGAAGCTGGGCAAAACTCTGGTCAAGCGACATACCATTCCCAAACACTCGCCGGGTAAATATGAAAAGGTGGGAGGTGTGGTCTCTTCCAAGTTCCAGATGGATTTGGTTAGTATGTGGTTGTACTGTCCTTCAGAGGGAAGCATCGCTATTTTTGTCGACAACTTCAGCTTTGTAGAAATATCGGAATAGCGCGTGCTACATGGGTTCTGTTGGCTACACTGGACAAATGCTGGTTCATAATATCTAATAGTTTTAATTACAGTATTCATATATTATTGCTCGATTGATGGTTATATACTTGATGACTTCTCAAGTTTAAAGGCCCGTTTTACCGTCTCAACCCAGTGGAACAGAACCACAGAAGGATCTACAGCGAGACACTGGTCCTCTACAAATTAATGCCGTGTATCTCCGTGCCCACTCTTCCCCCTAATCTGGACCATTCGGGGCCCGGTGGAATAGAGCCTCCGTTCTCTAATATGCGGCTGCAACCGAAGCTAACAACTCAAACGGGTTCCAAACCCGTCGCGGAGGATTTTCCCAAAGCCGAGGAGGATTTTATCAAGCCTATCGCAGTGAGAGAAGCTAGGAAGCCAGGGTTTCAGGCGAATTTAGCTTGTGAGTGTTTAATTATCAGCGGGGCTTTCTCTAGATCGCCACCGTTGGATAAGTTGAAAACACATCCCTTGACCTTTTTTTTGTTCATTTGTTACCAATTGACTCTTTGTCGCGTAGTTCCTTTCTTGTACAGTACAGACAGATTGGAATGGTCGCCAAAATGACGGATTCTTCGTCCAAATCATCCACGGACCCTTCCACCGCCATTGACGCGCACACCAGCTCGAAACAAGCGAACAATGCTCTTCTTCCCTCCCAGATAAGCGACGACGAACAAGATGGCTTTCAAAATGATCATCAAGACCATTTGGACATGCAGCGCCTGGGGAAAAAACAACAATTCAAGCGCACTTTCTCGCTCTGGTCGTCTATAGGCTTCGTAGCTATTTACATGGCAACGTGGGAATTTGTCCTGATCTCGCTGGCTCCTGGCTTTACGAATGGAGGTTATGCGGGTGTGTTTTGGTGCTTTGTCACAACTACTATCGCCTACTCTGCTGTTGTGGCGAGTCTGGCCGAGATGGCTTCCATGGCCCCTACTTCTGGCGGTCAATACCGTGAGTTTCTCTCTCTCTCACTTGTCCCGGGTTCTTCAGCTAATGGACAAAAGACTGGGTCAGTGAATTTTCACCTCCAAAATATCAAAAGATCCTTTCGTATGCGTCCGGCTGGATGACGACTCTTGGCTGGCTCGCAAGTTTCGCAAGCAGCTGCTACACAATTGCCTTCCAAGTACAAGCGTGCATCAACGTGACCAGTCCCGATTTTGCATTTACAGCTTGGCAAATCGCTCTCATAATGTGGGCTGTCATTCTCATCACGATCGCCTTCAACACCTGGGGTACGGCCTTCTTCCCGCAGCTCGAGACTGCCAGTTTGATCGGCCACATCCTTGGTTTCTTCGTCGTCATGATTCCTCTCTGGGTTCTCTGCGACAAAAACTCTGCAGATGACGTCTTCCTCCAGTTTACCGATCAGAGTGGATGGGACAACATGGGCTTTGCATACATTTCCTCTCAGATTTATGTCCTGTGGTGCTGTTTTGGATCTGATAGTATCGTGCATCTGTCTGAGGAAGTCAAGAATGCATCCATCGTCGTTCCCCGGGCTATATGGTGGTCCTATGTCGGCAATGTCTTTTTCGGTTTCATCATGCTCATCACGATGCTTTTCTGCATTGGACCGTTGGATCCAGTGATCGAGTCGGATTGGCCTTTTATCACGCTATTTGATCGAACTGGGTCGCAGAGCTTGAACCTATTCTTCAATGTCATCTTGTGGCTGTTGGTATATCTTGGCAATGTCACGACGCTTGCGACTTGTGCCCGTGAGACATGGGCTTTTGCTAGAGATCAGGGACTCCCTGGTTCAAGGTGGATCGGACATATGTGAGTTGCTGTGCGTCAATCATCTGCGACAAGTACTAATGACTTTTTAGGGACAAGAAATGGCATATGCCTTTCAATGCAGTCTATCTCATGTCCATCGGCGCCGCTCTCCTGAGTCTAATCCAGATTGGATCCGACGTGGCCTTCACCGTTCTTGTTTCTCTCTCAACTCTTGGTATCATGACCACGTATCTTCTCAGCATCGGCTGTGTCCTTCTCAAGCGTATCAGAGGCGAGAAGCTGCCCTTTGCACGATGGAGTCTTGGACAATTCGGACTAGCTATCAACGCCTTCTCAGTGCTCTACAGCTTGTTCATTGTTGTTCTTTGCTGTTTCCCTCTTACTTTGCCTGTTGACACTTCGACGGCGAACTGGGCACCTTTGATCTGGTTTGGCGTCATTGTTATCGCTGCAATTGCTTATGTGACACATGGGAAGAACTCATACACTCCACCTGTGAACTTTGTCGAGGGCGTCAAGATGCAGGGAGTTGGACTTCAAGAGTCTACATAGAGATATCAGTCTCATATAAAAGTTATTGCAGGTCACATTTGTGTCGTTGTTTCTCATTCGTGCTATTCTACTCACTCCGATACATGGAATGTCTAATGAGCACTATAATTATTTACTATGAATAAAAAGCCATCATCTCGTCACTTGCGTTATATTCGTCTTGGTTCTTCCTCTCACGCAGGAATGCGATAAACCTGATACTCATCACCCGCACTGACAGGGAATATGTTGAAAGTCGCAAATCCATCCGGATGCTCCGGCTCAAGGCGGACAAAGGCTTGGGCAGCATGCTGCTGTCTCGTGCTAACCCAGTACGCACCAGCAGGGAACTTCATCTTCTTGGTATGCAACTCAGTATTAACTGTCGTAAGAGCAATACCCTCGTACTTTTGCGGTGCGAGTGTCGCTTCCGTAATGTTGTACGCTTCAACTTCGCCTTCGAAGTCCACTGCCAGCTCATTCACTGTCAGGCCGGCAGCTCGAAGTTTGGTGGCGGCGCCAGACCACGCCCGGCTGAAGATGTAGGCTTCGGGTCTTGATCGGGTGAGATTGTTGGCAGGCGGGGTGTTGTTGCCGAAAATGACGGGCACATCAGTAAGGTCGCCAGTCTCAACATCGATATAAGTCCAAGTGGCATTTGTCCACCGAGGCTGTTCGCGAACAATGATCTCTTGGTCGTTAGTGATAAAATCAGCGCGAGCTGCTTCGACAGTATCATAAATTAATTCCGCGTTATCAGCTGCTGTCTGTACAACAGTAATAGCAGCAGTCAAGCCTGCTGCTGTTCGGCGCTTGAAATACTGGTCCCCTAGACCGATACCTCGTGTCTCGGACAGAAAGGCGAGACCTTGACCCAAAAACACGGTAACCTCTCCACGTGTATCAGTGACAAAGTCTTGAAGACGAATGTCCTCGCCCTCATCTTGGAATGCAACAACGTAGCCGCTCGTCGTAAAGTTCTTGTCCTCGAGCACGGAGTGAACCTTTGGGACAAACAAAGACTCTGCAAGGGAGCGGATATCTTGGTGTACGTTGGGGTTCTTGAATGCTGAAAATTGGATATCCTGTGAGGGAATGTATGTCTTGTTGTCGTGAGTGAGCTGACGACGAGCGCCGTACTCGTGACAGTCGAGATGGACATGGGCATTGAACTTGAGGTTCAAGGCCTTGACATCCATGGTTTGTTGAGAAGCCATCTTGACATGGTCACGGTTAGGGTCAAAGCTTGTCGCTAGAGCTCTCTGGAAATAGGCCGATCCATCAGGGTTGTAACGTGGCAGAACCATGATGTCCAACTTTTCCAAAATTGAAGCTGTCCATTCCGGTTCCGCGTCCATCTTTCCGAGCAAGGCAAGAATTCCTTGCTCTCCAGCTGGTTCATTGCCATGAACTAGAGATTGAAGCCAGACTCGGACCTTGCTCGTGCCATTGCCGCTAGCAGTAGGTGTTGTCTGAAGCAATGACTTAGACGAGGACAAGACAACGTAAGGAATGGACCGGCCCTCCTCTGAGGAGAAGCTGGGGTTATGGTACGTCATCCAGTCATTCCTCGAAGCAAGTGTCCAAAGGAACTGCTCTAGCGACTGCTGAGAGTTTGGTGCAGCTGTTCCATTTGTGAAGCCCTTGTCAACATCATCAGGGTTCAGGAAAGCAGGTGAGTAAATCTCATCGTCGACGTCAGGAAAGTTTGCGGCGACTTGTTCGGATTCTTTGACGAAAGTGACTTGATTATTCGCGTATGAGATCTGGGCAGCTGCACCGCCGAGAATGGCAGCAACAGTGAGGAGATGCATGGTTGTTGGAGGAGCGCGATCGATCTACAAAAATAAAGATGAAGTATTAACGCGTTGCCTTTATATAGACAAGATCGTCGAGTCAAGCGTCAAGTCAGCAAAATCGGAATCCGAGTCAATCAACGACAATCAATTCCAAACTTCCTATCTTTCCGTGCTTCCTATCTTTCCGAGCTTCCTCTCTAGTCCTTAGTTTCCATCTTTATCATCATTAAGCTTAACTCATTAAACGTTCTCCGCGAAATATGGAGACAAAGTGAGGAATTGGCGAATAAAGGTTCGCGTTTTGGAGTCCAACCCCGCGAATTTATTCTCTGCCAAGACTGACGATGGAGGCGCAAGGATATATCGGTTGCTTGGCTGGTGACTTGGCATTCCGATTACGGATAGAGGATTGCCGCCGATAGCGGATGGGGGTTACAATGATAAGTAGTGTCGGATATGAACGTGAATCTGCAAAAAGTAACCAAGATTGATAATTGTGTTCCATGTCAAGGTGCCCGTCCTTGGTTCAGCATTTGATGATTGGCGGTTCATCGACATGGCTGGACCATCCAATACAGCCACAAAGTTTCATAGGATCTGGCACTGAGTCCGTCTCTTAGAACACAGTTGATAAAGTCTAATAATAATATATCCATTGCCCATATCTCTCCAAGTGGTAAAGGAATCATGCAAGAACGCCAATGTTTAGGGTAGCTTCATGACATCAGAGTTGATAGGGACGGAGAATGATTAGTCCGAGACCGTTGCAAACAGACCTTTTCCCAAGAATTCAGCGTTGTTCTGTATATCAATGCCAGTCAATGCCTGTATTCTGCTTCTAACCATCATTACAGTTACCTACCTTTCACTCCAGCAATGCGTCACGAAAGGTGTAAAACAACTCATGAGTCGAAGCATCACGTGGTGATAAGATCAAAAACCCCATGCTCACCGCTAGTCCCATAACAGTAATCCGTCCAAGGTTCTTTGACGCGATGTCTTTCCTTTCTCTATGACCGTGTTGTCCTATCACATCCAACCTAGCCCATCATGGCAACAACTGTAACACCCTCAATGCGCGTCCACGGCTGGAATGTCCATCTTGTCGCAGGTGTAGATGACTTTCACTTTGGAGGCCTGTATCAAGTTCCTGGGAGTAACCTGATAACATTTCGCGATATTATCGATGAGATGCGTCTCTGCTTTGACATACCCGGCGAGGAAGACCCATGGGAAAATATGGCATTTATGCTGGTAGATTCGCCAGACGATGTAAAGAGGAAGCTTCCTTCTCTAGTTGCAGACGAGGATTTGACACTTCCTGTTCCCGGACTTCAGAGTCCGTCACCGAAAGATCAGCGCATAGTGACTTATCATGTTATTCTGCATAAGCCTTGTGAGATCTCCTTCGACAAACCGCTTGAGGATCATTTAAAAGGTTCGTACAGTCATCCTAGACTTGATATCTTCTCCCGACACTGACACGCACGTCAGATAAATGCGCGCAACATATCTCACGACCAACGCGGCGACTGGACAGCCGTTATGTACCTCTGAACAAATCATCACTGGACCCGCGTTATGCAAAAAGGCCGTTTAGACGTACGACCAACATCCGCAGAGCTTCTCAATCCCCGAAGCGTCGCAGATCCTCGTCCTCATCAGTGACGGATGGTGAGCAAGAAGACATCAAGAACTTGCTTATTCCGCCAAAAATGGACCTATCACCAGACGACGCGCGACAGACCATAGAGACATTCCGCCACAATTGTCTCATACATGCTGATCGTTGTGCTATATCTGGAAAAGGCCAGTCGTGGTGCATTACTCCATCAGTTGGGCCAGGTCTCCAGGCTTGCCACGTTGTACCTCAACAGCATTTCCATCTATACCCTACTCATAATAGGAAGAATGTCGGTTCTGATAATGAAGTAGAGATCAGCAATGAGGGACTATCTCAGGCATGGACAGATACGTGGTCTAGCAAAAACGGCATTCTGCTCATGAACGACATCCGACAACTCTTCGAAGCACGTCTCATCTCAATCCACCCCGATACCTATAAAATCCGAGCTTTCGTGCCATACGATGTGATAACTGACTTTAACGGCAAAATAGCCAATGTTTCGCGAAAAGTCGATAAAATGGCTCTGAGGTATCACTACGACATGTCGTGTATCGAGAACATGGCTGCGCAGATGCCAACTATACTAATTGACTCTTTTAGCGAGGGTGCAAGGTATCTGGAGATCAGAGCCCCGCTAGGTAGAACAATCAGTCTACCTATAAATAATAACATGACTACGCAAAGTGGCGATCCAGCGAAGAGGGCAAAATTGGACGAAGAGGCATCCCAGATAAGTACACAGGAGGAAGAGATCCAGAGGGCTTTGTCTGTGGAGTATGAAATGATAGAGGGTTCTGAGTAAATCTCAGTTGGAGTGCCAAAGATCAAGGAAATCACATATCCATCAGTCATGGTCCCAGTATCTTTTGCCCTACGAAGAATGTTACGTTGATGTGGTTTTGCCGAAGGTGCCTCAAAAGAGTATGGGATGCACTCTGATCAGCTAATCGACCCTATCGTACCCGGAAGCAGAGGACTGGACATCAGAGTTGACCATGGTGCGAATGGCAGAGACATTTGTGCGGTGAGCAACTTCCAAGGGACGAGTGGTTGGCATCGCCACATGAACCGCTCGACACGACAAGTCTTCAAACGTGATGTTTGAGATACAGCACGCAACCATTCGTTTCTTGTCGGAACGACAGAAAATTCAACCTTTGATACGCTCGGACGTGTTCTCTGCAGCATGCAGCAAAATAAACCGAGGAACCTCCATTCCCACTACACATACAACAATATCAATCGTATATCTCAAACCTCTTGGCATGGGTTATGTTCACGGGAAGTGGATTGTCGAAAGGAAAAGCCGATTCATATTGCGTGGTCATGCCGCTCTGTAGTCCTGGAAGCTCGGTTATCGCGTTGCCTTTGGATATATACAGCAAGTCGGTTGGAGATACGACGCAATGTTGGTGGGGAATAACAAAGGTTTCGCCGAGAGACGTCGCATGGGAGTGATCGTTCAGTTTTGTATTGGTTGCATTTCGAGCCGGGCCGAGGTGAGGGAGTAGCCGTCCTGTCCGTTGTAAGGGTTCCACGGCATGAGATATATGGATGGATTCGGCAGGAGTTGTCAGATGTCAGATATCAGATTGTCCTCTCGCGTTTGAGATAGCAGAGCCTCAATTATTGTGCCGTTCAAGGAGACGATAGACTGTGTGTCAAGGTCATTCCAAAATTTACAAAAAATTCAAGTCGGAATTTCCGATGGTTACTAACGCGGCTATTAATAATAACAACGGCAATGCAAACCATCCGTCAGATATATCATTTGACATAAAATCTTGATATTTTCCACGATCCCGGTTCCACTGCCGGCTTCAAAGACATAAAGTCCGGAGGAACTGGAAACTTGGGGTAACGTTGGCCGTTCCCGTTCTCCAAAAATGACAGTGATTCCGGTCTCCGGGCTTCCGAATGAGCGAATTCTTGTGTTTGTGCTGTCCGCGGGATTCTTTCTTCATCAGTAATCAAGTGGTTGTTATCCGCGGGAAGGATGTGTCATGTCTTCCCGTCAGAAAGATCAGGCCAGTTTCTGGGTCTGGGACAGGGTCTTGTCAGCAGCGCAAAGCAAGAGGCGCGAGGCGAGCCGGGGGAACAAGTCAACTGAGTAATTGAGGACAAAAATCGAGGGAAGAGGAGGGTTCTTATGTGCCGTTTGTGCCGAGAAAAATGGGGTAAAATATCGATCTAGTGCCCGTCTTGGCGAAGCGTCGTGTTGTGCGTGCCCAGACTCGGCCAAGACTGGCCAAGACAGATGAGAACAAGTGGAGAAGTCTGGGGTTAAGAGACGAATCTGAGTTTAACAGGGAGTCACCGAGAAGTTAATTAGATCTAGAGATTGGGTTATGCGTGTTGCAGAGGGAAAGCTGGGGGATGGATGAGGCTCTGAGCTCTGAGATGACGCGGGAGATATTGCAGTCAATGAGTCTGGACTCGTTCTTCTTCAACTGTCTTGTCCCGTGGATTTGGTACACTTTGCCTTTTCAAGCCACGGGAGGTCAAAGCATTCTACAGTAGAATCAGACATGATCTAGCCAAAACGCCACCATAGTAAAGACGGGGAATTATGCATCACAACCCCATACAATACCGGGGAATTTCTCCCGCGGGAACAACAACTCCCGTCAAGGACCCCCCGGGAACATGTGGGAACAGCTTCGTTCTTCCTTTGCCGCCAACCATTGATTGCCATCACCAACAACTCCAACTCTCGCGTGATAGCTAATATTCTTTTTGTCATTGCATCACAAACCGTTTCCATCTTTCCCTTGCCCTCACTACTAGTAACATGGGGTAAACTAGTCACTTTCTTTACCCCATATTCCTTGGGGTAGACTAAAACCTTCCCTTCCCACCCTCCGCACGGTCATGGTCTTGTCTTTTTCTCTATAAGATACCCTGACCCCGAACTTCCCCAGATACAAGAAGAACCAGGTCCAGATTCAGATTCAGATCCAATACTTCAAAGAGGAATCCTTCCAGACTTTCTCTTAAAAGGTTCTTTGTGTCTCATCTCCATCTCGGTCTCTTCAACTCTTCAACCTCTACTTTCTTCTCCTATCCACCAACAAGAGACAGCATGGCCGGAGGCGTCAAGAAGCCAGTCAACATCTTCAAGCTCAAAGATGTCGACGAACCACAGGGCGTCTTCAATTGGCGACTATGGTTCGCCGTCTTCGCCTTTGGTCTGATGGGTGCCGCGCGAGGAATTGACGAGGGTCTCATCTCAGGCGCGTTCAAGTCAAAGGACTTTCAGAAATACATCCACTTCAAGGATTACTCCGAAGTCGAGCAGGCCAACATCAAGGCCAATGTTTCTGCCATGGTTCAAATCGGTTGTGTCGGAGGTGCCCTAATGTAAGTATCTGAGTCGCCACTAGAGTCATGACATGTCAGCGCTAACTTTATGTCTACAGTGCTTTCCTCATCTGCGATAGAATCGGTCGTATCTGGGCTACTCGTCAGCTCTGCACGGTATGGATCATCGGAATCATCATCTTCATGGCCAACGGAGGAAGTCTCGGTGCCATTTACGCAGGTCGCTTCATCGCTGGTCTAGGAGTTGGTCAAACCGCAGTCGTGGGACCCGTCTACCTCGCCGAGATCGCCCCTTCAGCTGTTCGTGGTCTCTGCACTTGTGTCTTTTCCGGCTTCGTTTATCTCGGTATTGTTCTGGCTTACTTTGCCAACTATGGCTGCTCTCGACACATGGGTGACGATACCCACGCCCGCTGGCTTGTTCCCACCAGCCTTCACATCATGTTTGCTGGTTTGATCTTTATTCTCAGCTTCTTCGTCGACGAATCTCCCCGTTTCCTTATCAAGAAGGGCCAAGTCGAGAAGGCCACCCGTGTTATGGCTCGCCTGCGACAACAATCTATCGACTCCGATTACATTGTCCGCGAAATGACTGCTATTCAGGCTGCCCACGAGCACGAGCTTGAGAGCGTCAACACCTCTTTCATCGGTACCTGCAAGGAGCTCTTCTTCAACAGCAGCAACCTGTACCGTCTGTACCTTGCCAGCATGGTCCAGGTCCTTGCTCAGTGGTCTGGTGCTGGTTCCATTACTCTGTACGCTCCCGATTTGTTCGAACTGCTCGGTATCCACGGCTCTGAGACTGGTCTTCTTGTCACTGCCCTCTTTGGTATTGTCAAGCTTCTCTCCGCTATTAGCTGTGCTCTCTTCTTGGTTGATGTCATTGGCCGCAAGCGAGCTCTTATGGCCGGTATCGCTCTCCAGGCTTTCGCTATGATCTACGTTGGCGCTTTCCTTACAGCTGTTCCCGAGCCTACCGGTACTTCAGCTGCCGCTCGTGGAGCGATGGCCATGATCTACATCTCGGGTATTGGTTGGGCTCTTGGTTGGAACACCATGTCCTACATTCTCACAGCCGAGCTTTTCCCTCTTCGAATCCGAGCCCTCGCTACCTCTTTCGCCATGACATTGCATTTCCTGTGCCAGTACGGTAGCAGCCGTGCCACACCCAACATGCTTCTGCCAACATCCGAGGGAGGCATCAACCCCAACGGTACCTTCTGGACATACGCTGCTATCCTTGTTGTTGGTGGTCTTTGGGTTATCGTCTCAGTTCCTGAGACTGCTGGCCGATCTCTTGAGAGCATGGACAGACTTTTCGATCTTCCCTGGTACAAGATCGGTCTGTTCGGCAACAAGGATGCCGAGGAGCAAGATGCTGTTTATAACGAGAAGGAGGAGATGGCCATGAACGCCCATGGTGATGTTTCTTACATTGAGAACAAGCCAAAGGAAATTGCTTGATTGGGATATATGAGCTAAGATAGTATGACTTTGACATGAATTAAGCGAATTGATTTGCATTTAATATTACTTTCTACCTGTCTTGACAGTGATGTGCTACAGTAGTGCCATTCTAGAAGCCAATCGTTATAGGCGAACCCCCCATCTAGTTTTTAAATATACTTTATAATGGCGTGACTCGCTTCGGCGAGCTTGGAGGGAGGCGAAATAGGTTGTAGTCTCGCATTGCGACTCTGATTGGTAGATCACTTGAGTTGGGTAGTGGTATAAAAGCGCAGTATTGAACTTGTCCAGAACGAGAAGGTATCTGAAGCCTGTCATTTGTTTGTCAAAGGTCCAGGAGAATATCGAAAAACAGAACGTTCTCATTAAACTAGATTACTTTTATTCTATAGATCGTTGGCGTGAAGCAGCATCCATAAGCCTCAAGCCTATGCCTTCCTATGATACCTCCAATTAAAAGACCATACCCTTGGTCTGCTTGCCCTTTTCCTCCTCAACCTTTCGTACGTTGACGTTCTTCCAAATGATGATGGAAAGTACGCAAAGAGGCATGGTGGCGACACCGGTAATAGCCATCAGTCTCATAACGTGAGCGTAGGCGCCGACAATAGCCTCACGCTCAGGTGAACCATCAGGGAAACCTTGCTGAATGGTAATGTCTCCGAAGATGAGGGTAGAATTGACCTTTACAGCCTCAGGAAGACGCTCATGTAACTGAACAGGCAGAATGTTGTTCCAGATAGCGCCAGCGATAGCATAACCGATACCAGCACCAACACCACCAAAGAGACCAGAGAGGGCACTAGTGACAGCGATGTATTGGTGAGTAACGGGGGCCATGACAGCCACTTGGTCAACGGTGGAGAAGACACCGGCGCCGAAACCGACGAGGATCTGGGTGAAGGCCAGAAGACCGACGTTGGTGTTCTCGGATCGGAAAGGGATAATCAGGGCAGTACCCAGAAGCATGATGGGAGCACCGGCCATGGCGGTCCACTTGAGGTTACCGGTACGGGCGACGAACCAACCAACTCCGGGGGCGACAACGGAAGATGTGAGAGAATAGGCGTTGAGAACGTAATTGGCGTTGGAGATGCTCAGTCTGTTGACAACTTGCAGGTAAGAGCCAAAATAAGCGTTCCAGGTGAAGGTTGAGAGGAACATGACAGCGTTGAGCAAGCATGAACCGATGATGGTCTTGTTCTTCAGGTACTTGAAGGGCAAGAACTGAACAGGCGCAACCTTTGCCTCCCAGACGTAGAAGATGGGGATCAGGACAACTCCGAGAACAACAAATGCAATAATGTAGGGCGTTGTCCAGCCGCTGGGAGCATATGCAACCAAACTGTAAGGCAAGAGCAAGAACGAGATACAAGCACAGAGAAGCAAAATTCCAATGATGTCAAACTCGATGCAGTAGAACTTGAGAGACTGGAGGAACGTGCGGTCCGATCGCTGTCTCGAAATTACACCCTGCTTGGTAGCTGTGCGGAACATGTAGATCATGGTAACCATAGCAGGGATGCTGCAAGCAGTGATGATGATGGCGAACGCGCCGAAAGCCCAGCGAAAGTTGAGGTTCTCGTAGAAGCCGGTAGCGATTTCGGGACTGGCAAAAGTGGCGACGATACGAGGCGTGGTGTTGATACCGTAGATGAAAGCACGGTTGGTCAAACTGGTCATATCAGCCAACATGACGCCAATGACATACATGACTCCAATATGGCCGACCCAGTAAAGAATATGAGCACCGATGTACATCTGGACAGTGGTGCAGGTGGCCTTCATGATCATACCAACGATACAGATGAACATCATAAAGGCAAAACCCTCAACTCGGCCCCAGACATCGATGGCCTTGGCAAGGGGAAGAGGGGCGCATGCTCCAATGATGGAAGCCAAGACACTTCCGATGTTGAGAAGACCGTGAGCACCGAAACTGGAAGTGATGTAAGGGTTGAGAGCTGAATCGACATAGTTCATGATCATGTCGACAAAGGAAATCAAGTACAACCTGACAAGATAAGATTAGATCTCTGCTTCGGAAGAGATGAGATAAGGGAGAAATAAGCTTACATCAAGAACATGCTGACAAGGGTCTTCTTGCTCCATACTGAAGTGATGGCACGGACGCGCTCGACACCTTCTTGATACTCGCCCTCAGACTCAAAGTCGGAGCCTTCAGGACGAGCAGCGGCCTCGGTTTGTGGGATGGCATTGTTCTTTTCTTCATCAGAAGATCTGCCGTCTTGCTGGGGTGATTGAACCATGATAGGGCTCATTTTGGCTGCCAAGCAGAAATCAATCGCTTGTGTTTGTATGTGCGTGCGTGAAGAGAAGGAGGGGATTCGAGTTTCTGGGAAAAGGAACTGTCGATCTTTTTATCAATCAGCGAAGGCGAAAAAAAAATTAGTTATCAAATTAGTATAGACAGGGTGGTCTTGGCAGGCTGGAGAATGCCGCCATCCTGGTCTCTGAATCCTTCCGACTAAGAGTTCCCGAGCGGGGATTAATTGCGTCGTCATCTCTATACTGTAACCCCCAGGAGAAGTGTCTGAATATTTTGTTCAATACGAAAACCCTGGTGGCAACTTAGGGTGGTTGGGCCGGAGATTGTTGCCAGAATCAGATTAGATCTTTTAGATATTATCCTCCTCTGCCCACATGGTGCATTGTTAGCGGTCATTCTATCTAATCAATCGGCGGTTTCGATCCATCAAGAGAGCATCAGACCACTTTGATCAACAGTTCTTGAACGGTTGTACGATCATCTGGTTTAGTCTGGTCTTTAAGCCGCTTATTCGGTATCCCCTGGTATTTCCTTTCAACCTAGATTGCAGGGGCTTTGAATGATGACTCTACCATGAGAATGCCACGGTTTTTATGGATAATCTGTCGGTGAATATTATCAACAAAGTGAAAAAGACTGCCGATCAAAACCTTCATCTCGCAAACTCTTCAATGCAAAAGCGGCAGAGACGCGAAACCCTAGTAAACTCTCAGTCTCAAGACGATCACTTGCCGTGTCCCATCCAATAACCTTGTTTATCTACCCGAACATCCCTGTCTCTGAACCGGACCTACGGTACAATGCCAGCTCCGTTTCTGGAGGATCCCTGTAACAAACTCGATAGCCATATGCGCGATAACGGGGTGCTCTCTTCTCCTGTCCTCAAAACTCTTGACAGTAACCAGATCTAGACTCTGGGCTCTCGAACCAAGTGGAGATGATTAAGCAAGATGATTTTTTTCACTCTGATCAAACTCCACTACTTTACCAGTAGAACGGGTGAAAAGAATGCTAGCTAGACTAGAATGAGTCTTGTGCGCAGGTGCCAAGGTGCTAAAAAGATAAGATCTCATGGTTTCTTCAAAAGTGTCTAACTATTCATTCTGCGTCTTTTTTCTCATTCGACTAACATTTCTTCCTGTTCAAGTCTGGTCTTTTGGTGGCGCATTGGAAACCCGATCATTCCCGAGGATCAGTGAATCCAGGAATGCCGCCTTGACGGTTTGGGCTTAACGGCTGCATCGTTTTCAATAAGACTGGATAAACTTGTGTCTAATTTCCAACTGTAAGAGCTGACTAAATATTTTAGAGTCGTATCGTTGTTATAAGAAAATCTGACTATAATTGATGAGTAGTGGCTCTTTTTTGTGCTTAGACCTCAAAGAATCTATTGAAACTATTTTAATTGGCCCTCATCTCTTTCAGTCCATGCCACATCTCGTAATAGCGTCTTCTAAGCACTGTCCTGACTCACAATCTCAGTAAATGCGCATGCGAAGGCATCTGTATGGATCTTTCATGAGAAGTACGGGCGCGGTCCATGGCGACCATTTCCGTCAAGTTGGAGCATGCGTTCAGCTTGTTGAAGACTGGGACCATCATTTATCCGATCCGTCACCTGTCTTTACAATGGACAAGGGTCTTTCCAAGTATCTAGTCCTCAAACCTTCAATAGACTCAAGTAACCTTATCACAACACAGCTTCACATGAGATTGAGGATAACTAGTCCAAACATTGACTTGAACTTATCCTCTATCGGTGTATCAAGACCGTGACGTCTTGACCAGAAGATTCTGGATAAAAATCTAGAGTCTCTTCAGAAATTATCAACTTCTTCTGGGTTTAGTTGTTACTATAGGGTAGTAGCTCCAACACTCAGCATCGATGAGTGACCAAATTGGATGTATCTATCACGTGTCTCTCCACGTGATTGGCTCTTGATATCATTCTTCTTTTTCTTCTCTCTAGTCATAAAATTAACTAATCTTTTCCATACTAGATGTACCTCGGATCTAAATATCTATGTCGTATGCGATGTCTAGACACTTGGATCATTCCATCAAGTGCTTTGAACAGACTCTGTTCCCATCGCGACCAGACTTCACTCACGGGATCAACCACTGCCATCGTGAGCTCAATACATTCTTCACCAGTGGATAGATCGACGTTACACTCGATTGTATTATGCATGCCGAAAAGAACTAAGCATTTGAAAGATTTCTAGCCTGAGCTTTCTCCCCTCACCGATTGTCTTCTTATTGTACGTCTCGTGTGTCATTCTCGTATTCGCTTTTGCTTCACCGTCTGATATAAACCCCCCATCCTTTCGGTTTGTCGTGGAAGATGCCTCATTTTCAATAGACAAGAATTTGAAGGGTTGTGTGGATAGCCAATGCCGCTCGCACGTCCAGCACGCTATGAATGTCTTACTCGGGTCTTACCGTGCCGTTACCAACTAGGCAAGTGATCACCACCAAAGGGACAAACTGAGAGCTGAACTGCACAAGAAACCTTTGGAAAAGGGAATTTCATTACATACAGGGCTTACGGCTGAGGTAGATCTGCAGATCTGTGGGTCTAACTATGTTCTTTGCCTCGATTCTTTGGATGAAATACCTGGTAGTGACGTGGTTCTAACTTCTCAGCGTATCTACACCAACTTCCAGTGACTGATAAAGAAATTAGGACTATTCCTTTGGTATCTTATATATATATCCACAGTCTGCAATGAAATATTTGTCTTTGATATCTATCAAACCACTGCTTGAACCAACAGATTAATACTCAGTCTAATATTCCAAACCGGCATCATGACAGCTCCAGAAAACAAGGAAACCAATGGCAAGAAAGACGGAGACGAACCAGCCGAAGAGGTCAAGAAAATGCTCTTCGAGATCTACTTTGTTGACACTTCTACCAAAGCTACACAACTTGAGAAGATTGCGCCGGTGGACAAGATTGAGACGAGCAAGAAATTGTCTGAAGTTCGCACTCACCTTCGTGCCAATCAAGCTTTGTCATGGAAAGAGTAAGTTGTCTCCAATTCGACTAATAATCGGTCGTGTGTTGAATATTTGCAGGGCATCTTGCACATTCTGCACTGTTTCGGGAGCAGAACTGAAAGATAGTCTTACCCTATCTGACTACATAGTTCTTGCGGCGAGCGGGGGCGAGAAACATGGGGCTGAGCCAGACCAGTCGCAACAGGTTGTAGCTTCAGGCTGGGAAATTAAGCAAGAGGAAAAGGAAATAGTCAAGGTTTATTTTCGATCCATCAAGCGTAACTTGGGGTTGGACGAGAAGACCAAAGAGTTCCTCAAGCAGAAGATGGAGTTCGAGTTCAAGGTATGTCAGTTCTCAGTCGTACAACAACCGGCTACTAATCTCGGCCCAGAAAGCAGAACTTCTACCCGAGGCTGAGCGCAAAATGCTCAATGGTTCTTATAACCATCAGGACTTCATGGCAACAGCCGGAACCGGAAGTATCATGTCAGTGACGGCCCTGCTTACATCAGATTCATCACGAATGCTAATATGGAGATAGTCACCCGGCTGACATGACGGAACAGCAATGGAATTCTGTAGTAGAGACCAATTCGCTGCTTCATGGGAATACCATCGTGCGAGAAGCGGAGAATCTCCCTATCACAGTGGAGAGAGCCATGTATCCTGGTAAGATGCAACTTATACGATCGGAATGCAAGCAAAACTAAATGCCATCAGCATTTCGACTCAAGCCTCGTATAATGTTCGACTTCACTGAAGATGCACCGAAAGAAGATGAGAGTGGGAAAAGTAAAGTCAATGCAAACGGTAAAAGGCCAAGCGATGCAATAGTAAGTTACTGATAGCGAAGGAGAAATTTTACTTACCACGAATATAGAGCGAAGAGTACCGAATTCCACGTTTCATTGTTACAGATGACGCCTATATCGAAGTGTCTGAACACAAGACATCAGTCATGACCGCCATTGCTGAGAGTTCTCTTTCTAAAAACTCTTCTGAGATCGCCATGTATGACATTTAACCTGCCTTCTCAGAGTATGCCATGTTTGCTGACTTGTGTAGAGGAGGTGGTGCTTTCGGATGGAGTGCAGCCATCACAGGAGGTCACGAATATGAGAGTGAGGAGCGCAAGCAGAAACGAAGGGACGAAGAGACCAGTCATATGATCATCACATACAACGTCATTTACCTTAACCTGATTCTGTTGGGTACTTACGGCTGACACAAACCCGTAGTTTCCACGCGTCACTCTAAGCCTTGACAACCACCACCTTGAGCTGACTGAAGAGTGCAAAGCCGACCTTGTCAATGTTCGGACTCGTGAAGACGCCGGGAATTTCAAGAGAAAATTCGGTAAGGTCACACCTGTTATTCCTATTTCATTTTTAACTTCTTAGGTTGCTTCTTCTCTACCAAGGTTCAGCTGGGTGGCCGCTTGCATTCCACCCAAGAGTCAGTGGCTGTCACAGGCGATACGACCGCCGAGAAGTCAAAGAGGCTCAAGGTCGCAGCGGCGATGTCTTTCTCTGGACCATTTCTTGAAGGCTCGGTCAAGGGCGGGTATGGAAGTGATGCCACTCGACAGGATAAAACTTCCGATTCGAAATAAGATAGTCATATGGCCTGGGAGGCAAAAGGAGGCGACATCCTTCTCTGCAACAAGTATGCCAAGAAAAATTCTACCCTTGACTCCAAATGATATTAACAAACCTACCAGTCCCTCCGCATGGTGTCAGACTGTTTCGTCGTACTACAATTGGCGGGTAGTCAAGGTTTGAACACAAGGTCTGGTAGTACACACATGCTGACACTTTGCAGCAAGAGGGTTTGATGTCAATGGAAGACATTATAGGCCAAGTCGCACAAGATCAAAAGGCCATCTTCGAAAATCTAAAGAAATACGAAGAACGCTCTCGGGATTCCTCTGTGGAAATATTACTTTATCACCAAAAAAGTGGAAGGTATCTTGGGTTCAACACTGAGGCCGACCCTCTCCGTAAGTGCTCACGCTCATTACACCGTACCGTCATGTTACACCTTAGACTGACTGACATGATTAGCTCCGATCATCTTCGCAGACAGGAAAAAGAGGCTCAAACTTCCTCCAATCACTGCAGGATTTCTTGACAACTGGAGCGACGATCCGGGAATCAAACCTCTCCTCATGTTGAACAAAACATTAGACAGAGGGCCCAGAAAAACACTTTCTTTAGGTGAAGTATCTATTTTGCTTGGAACATCTATTTCAGGTGCTGCAAAGCCTTTTCATGCGCAGATCTTAAAGCTATCAGGGAACATGGTGCAAGACGACAAAAAGTGTGTTCGTGTAAGTGTTCCTGCCCTATGTCTGTCGCAGATTAGTTGCTTCCACTGCACCGAACTGACAACAAGTTTAAGCTTATGAAGCATGGAGTGTTCACAGCATGGAATGCCGACATCAACTGTTCGGTTGGCTGCGTCCCTGTTAGCGATTCGTACAAGAGAACTCAGCTACAAGAGTGTTTCGAGCCTGAGAACGAAAAACCTGTCCGCTTCCACTTTACGCCCGTGGAGAGTCCGACTGCAGCTGGTCTTGGGCAAAAGGTAAAAGTCACGATTGAGGTCTACTCCGACACAGAGTTCCTCGGCCAAATTCGAGAGGCAGTAGGGCAGGATGGGGCCGTAGTGGTAGACCGTGGCTCGTTGGACAAGTTTCATGACAAAGGAGACATAGATTCTAGCGAACCATTGGAGTTCACTCTGCAGTATCTGCCCTCTTCGGAGAATGCGGAATAGGTTTTTGCGTCGAGAGGGAGGGGCCTAGGTAGATCAACGAGGGATTCGTGTCGTTTTCAATCTGTTGAATGCAAATATAAATCGCAATTGAGAAATGGAGATGCTCACGATCGTCCATCTGTTTACTGGATGTTCGAATCGAAGCAACTTCGCACGTGGCATGAAAAGGCTGTAGATGCGGTCGATCCGAATCTGACAGCCAATATCTGTTTGGAAATAGATCTACGTTATGTGTGAACCGCAAGGATAATAGAGGCTGATAAGAGTGACCAGTCACATTTGGTCAGCTCTGTGATTTCACTCAAAAGTGCCAAGTCGGCATTGTTCATAATTTCACCATTGCTGTGTTTCCGCCGTGGGCAAGTAAGGCGGAAAGTAGACGTTAATTACTCCTGTGGCCCCGCCTACTCTACCTCTATTTGTACGCTAGCTTGCTAGCCAGAGCATGACAGCCGTTGTTGTCAAAATGAAGTATAGCTTATATGACTAGAATTCTTGACACCTACGCAATGCCCGCAGTTTTGAGCACGCCTCGACTATCGTCAATGCGTTGAGTCTTGGATATCAAAGCGTAGAAGAACATGAAACGTGGGATAGCCCTCGAAGTAGAGGTTTGGCGCGGACTCTACTCTCGAATCAAGTGTCAGAGACAAAACTAAACAGCCTCAATTGAGTCATTTAGACACTAAATTAGCTCGACGCTGATCCGTGCCCAAATGAACTGCTGTGGAAAAGATCGTTGAAGACGGACAGGCTTCAATAATCTTTGTCCTGAAAACAAATCTCAAAGACATTCTGTTTCGGCCCTGGTGGATGATTAGCGATTGAAATATAGCCCTCAAAAGGGCATTAATCTATGTCGCTCTCCAGATGTCATTCGTCCATGAACAGAATTTCCTAGGATATGGAACCTCCGGAAAGAAATTGCAAGGGTACCCATGTCATTCTTGACATTACAGTGGATAGAAAGTAGCATCGCAGCATAAAGATTCAAAATGATGAGCATGATGTGACATCAACTGATTTGATAATCTCGTCTAGTAAGCTCTCGACAGTTAAATCTTTAGCCCAGTCTGGAAACCATATCCACATGCCACGAGGGAGGCTTATTGCGATCGACAACTGTCAAAGACTGCAAAAAACGCTGAGCACGGACTTTGACGCTGCCCGCAGAGGTATCACCAGACGAGGAGTAGGAACGATCTGACAGATGGAATCCATGTCTGATTGGGTTGGGTCGAAACAAACCAGTCTATATCTGGTAGCGATCTTCAGGTTCATGGCGCTTTTGCACCATCTGCGATCGGCTGCAACTGTAATTTGAGCGGAGGGAATTGGTCAGAGATTGGTGATAGGTTGCAAACTGTCTGCCAGAGTTGATAGACGCTCGGTCAATGGGGTAAAGCAATGGGGCCCAGCTTGATTGACTAGACCGAGGTTACAGTATAAGCAAGATGTGGTCGATCTCCGGCATGCAGGGCTCGGGCATCAGCCTGTTTTCAGTACAATATCCCTCGCTTCCCCAGGTCTTGTCAAACACTGTTTCAAGGGGTATCACACTCTTTGTTGAAGCACGGATCTAATCACAAACATGTATCTTCGATGGCCCGACGTCAGGCCCAGGGCTGAGGAAGACACAGCCACTGGATCGCGGTCTCTCGAGATCCGGGCTGTTCTCGCGACCTTTGCCGTGCTATCCGCCACAGCCGTCGCTTTACGAACTTGGATACGATTGAAGGTGCTCCGATCTTTTGGATGGGACGATGGTATGATGGTGGTGGCACAAGTGCTTGCTCTTGGGGCTGCAGTGGCTATTGGTCTTGAGAACAAATATGGATTGGGATACCACACATGGGAACAAGAATCAAGTGCATACGTGCCCTACATGAAGGTATGTGATTTGTTGTCATTGACATCTTGAATATAGAATGCTGACATCAATGCTAGTCCTTCTACGCATCCATCATCGTGTACAACGTCGCAATCTGTCTTGTCAAAATCGGCATTCTTCTTCAATATCGTCGGGTGTTTGCTATACAAGTCATACAACTCCTCACATTTTACGGAACGGCTCTGATGGTGGTTTGGACAATTGTCATTGCCTTTCTCAATATCCTTATCTGCGTTCCCGTCGCCAAGTTCTGGAACGCCGAGCTACCAGGGACATGCCTTGATCCTCTTCTGATATGGTACATCATGGCTGGATATAATCTAGCAACAGACATTGCCATATTCTGCTTACCGCTACCGGTTATCAAGAGCCTCAACCTCCCAAGGAAGCAAAAGGTGATGCTCTTTGCAATCTTTAGCCTCGGTTTCTTGTAAGTTATCTGCACTATCTATCAATGATCATATACTGACAACAACAGCACATGCGTCATCTCGATCTACCGCATCCAAACACTCAGGACAGCCGCCGCTACCAAAGATCCCAATTGGGACAATGTGGATGCTGCCATATGGTCGTTCCTCGAAGTCACAATCGCAATCATAGCAGCCTGTCTGCCCACCCTGCGACCGATATTCTCCAAACTCATGCCAAAGATGTTTGCTTCATCGTATAACAGAAGCAACCGCGCATCTCGATATACTCAACCACGCGTCAGTCTGTTTCTGGCCAATCAACCTCGAACAAGGACAGGACAGCTCAGTAAAGTGTTTACTGATGACGCAAGCACCTTGGGCGATGACACTTCCCCAATCAGCCCCAAAGATAGAGTTTTGACTTCTTCCCATAACGCTGCAGTCCATGTCAGTATAAGAGCGGGTAATGAGAAGCTTAATGACGATGATGTGGCCCCTGCATGCAAGGGAGGGGGAATCACAGCCAAGACTGTTATTACGCAGTCAGTCTTGGAGGAGGAGAGCTGGGACAGCAGCAGACCAAGCTGCAGCAACAAATCTTTCTAACGACATTTTATTTTCATTTGTTCACAGAGACACTTATACCCCTTTCAAACATGCCTGGAAACGGCCTAGATACTTTTAATACATTACGTGACGAGATCATAAAAAGACCACCCAGAAGCAATCTTTACTCATCGCGATGCACTTCATGAGGTATACGTAAAAGACCGAATTTAGAATGGCTTTTGACCGTAGACCAAATGCCTTTGGATACCAGATTAGTATCTCCCACCAGAAAGGACTCGGATAACTCACATATCGGCGTTGGGAAGATGTCTCGGATTGCGAATAATTGCCCGCATCTTGCCGACAAGAGCCTCGACCTCATCGCGACTCCAACCGAGGATTTGACCGATAGGATACAGCGCAAACCCATCCAAACTCAGCTCCATATACAAGGCAACAAACTGTCCTTCTTTCTTAAGTCTAGCATCCTTTGGCCAACCTCCTTGTGGGATGTTATATATCTTATGCACAATCTCTGTGAAACCCGCTTCTTGCGCACACTCCTGCATGAGTCCGTTTGTGATATTGAACGTGCGTCCAATCCTGTCGCCAGCATCGTAGAACAGCTGAGCCCATTGTTTGAAGGTCCTGGGACATTATCAGCTTCAAAGAGTGCATCATTGACAAAAGTTCTTACTTGTTTTCAGCCACTGAGTTCGGGTTTTCACACTTTAGATGAATGTCAGGCTCGATATGCTGGAACCAACCACCGGGTTTCAAAGCCTTGAACATCTGGCGGTACAACCTCTTCCAGTCGTCAAAGGCACCATGCATGTAACGCACATGGATAAAGTCGAACGAGTTGGGCTCAAAAGTCCAATCAAGTTGCGCATCGTCGATTTGAAACTTTAGATTAGGAGGAGTCCAAGATGGCTGAGAGGGCGAGATATCAACGCCGATGACCTCGGCCGAGGGGAACTTGTCAGCCATATCACTGTGGCCGGATCAGCCAACTCCCTTGAAGAAGACAAGTCACTAACATTGCCCAGATACCGGTACCTGTTCCGACATCGAGTATACGCTAAAGAAGATTAGTCGGCGATCTTGTCGAGTGGGAATCCTCTTACTTGAGGATTTTCTCCAATTGGAGCGACGTAGAGCTCATCATCCAGCATCATGGTGAGCCATTCGTGCCTAAATGAATTTCAGGTTATGTAAAATCGACCTTTAACTTATAGAACTCACGCCACGTCGAACGCCTCAACATGTTTCTCATCATTTGGTGCCCTTTGAGAATATGAGTGTGAATGAACTTTGATAACGTATGGCGCTTAGAATACCAATAATCAGTTGTATGAGAGTTCTGATATGTCCTTCCTTGAATTTTCCGGTACTCGTACAGACTTGATGCGACGGACGCTGTCGAGGAGTGAGTGCTGGATTCGATGTTAGTAGTTTTGCATAACGGCGGAGAGTCACATTCCTCACCTCTCTGAATCAGTTATCGAGTCATCTTCCATGCCTGCGACTTCTGGATCCTGGAGCTATCAGTATCAGCATCGTTCAAGCATTCGACTACTTACTATGGCGATACCCTGACGGGTCTGCTCCTCGTTCGACATGATGCTAGAATGCGCAGAATTGTATGATAATTCCAAGTATTACTACAAGAACCCCAGAACGCAGAAGCTACGAGCGATATTAAATTCATCGTCTTTTAAGACTGTCGGATAAGGTAAAAACCCCTCAGATGAGCCGTTGTTATGCTTGGCAGCTTATGCTACGTAATGCTGCTGGCCTGTCTGACAGGATATGCTTGTACGATTGATTCGGAGCCAATGAAGTCTGGCTTGTGTCTTTATAACCATGGATTACTATGCACGGCACTATCAATTCTTGACCAAGATCCTGGACATGTCAGCAGTACTCTAGGTTCATGCTCCAAGTGAAGGAAGCTGTCTTGGCAAACATCGTAGTGACCCTTGCTCCGATTAGTATTCGAAGTCCGGACGGTTATTGTTCTGGTCCTCATGAGCCGTCAGGAGTGTCAGTTGATAAATGGGTTATTGATATGCGGTCTTTGTGAATGCTTCCCATGAGCAAATGTTTGCACATCATTCAATTCATCGTTAACATAGCCAACCACGAGTAACAGGAAGTCGTGAAGAAATAAAAAACTGTAAACTGAATGAAACAGACAACAATGTACCATAGGTTACATCAGCATCCGTACAGTGCCAACTTGTAGCTAATCGTCATCCTTTTCCTTCCGACTGAGCTCGGCAATTACTTGCGAGTGATGATATTCCGCTCCGGATGTTAGGACTTGTTCGATCAGAACGCAGGGATTACGCATGAAACAGCTTGGTACTGTGGTCTAGTTGGTTATGACATCTCGTTAACACCGAGAAGGTCCCCGGTTCGAGCCCGGGCAGAACCTCACTTTTTGCTCTTTCAACCGATCATCGGAATAGTAGACTTGTTGAGAAGACTTTTTATTGGCACACGATCACTTTTGTCCTTTTGCTTGTCAGCATCGGAACACGTTGATGCCGACAGTAGCGTGTCTCAGAATAAGCTACAGGTCTTCTCGGGAGGCTTTTATCCGAGATTTGGATTCATTTGTGATTGGTTACTATTACGAATATTGCATTAGTAGCTGCACCGTCTGCAGGAATATCGGGACGATAATTGATATCGACAATTTTTGTCTATTCGCTACCGACAAAGGATCAGTAGCGCTAATTACTCTCTATTCTCCGAGGAAGTCTCTCATCTGCCCATCTTTCATGTAGAGACCCGGCTAGACCTTGAAGTATCCTGTCCAAAGACGTGCCAGCTTCCCCTCGGGATCCCACTTGGTCATAGTCTCATTCAGCCGCTGCTGGCTCTTCTCCCCGTAGCTCTTCTGAACCTGCTGTCCGATGCCCGCGTAGTTCATGTACACGAACCCGTTGTCCAACCCTTGCTCTTCTGCCATACTCTCCACGGCGCTGATGAACTCCTGCGAGCTATCCTCCACAAGTCTGTCTAACTCTGGATCAACCCAAGTCGTAGAGAGCTGCACAATCATCAATGGTCCTCCATCTGGGTCGAGACCAAGTGCGTTGCCGCCATTCTTCTGCATAGCCTTGAGAATGTTGACTGACAATGGCTGAAAGACTAGGAAGGGAGTGACGCTGCTTAATTTAGCGGCTTCGAAAAGCTTAGCGTTGCGCGCCTCAAAAAGAGGCACAATGTCGGTGAAGAATGAGGCGGATTTGGCAGATACCGTGATATCCCACCAGGTCTGTCGCGAGCTGTAGGGAATGTCGATGAGTTTGGAGTGTGTAGTGATGTTGGCTACAATTGTCGCATTAGAGATTGCGCCTGGAATAGCTGAGAGCGAGGAGAATACGGGAGGCATGCTCTCTTCTGGCGAGGGAATCGTAGAGTGGTAAAGACTAGTGAGAGCGATGTAGCCTCCAAAATCGGGCTGATAGGTCAAGACAAAGTAGCTGTGTGCGTCCGCGTCTTCGGGTAGACCATTTACAGTGAGGTTCTGGAACTGTGGTATGACTGTCGTGTTGAGTGCGCCTGGGTGAATGAGCGAAGTAGACCACAGATCGCCCTGCTCAAAAGACTCCAAGTCAAAGCGAGTGACGATGCCGAAGTTGGAGCCTCCGCCACCTCGCAGTGCCCAGTACAGATCCGAGTTGGTTTCAGCAGATGCGTTGACGATTTCTCCAGAAGCAATCACAACTTCGTAGTTGCGCACATTGTCACAAGCCCAGCCTTTGGAACCTGAAAAGTACGAGATGCCGCCACCGAGAATGAGGCCGCCCACACCAACACTGGCGGCACGACCGCCGACGACAGCGAGCTTCAGTGGATCGAGGACCTCTGAGACAGCACGCCACCGGTTTCCAGGACCCACGGATACAGTCTTTCGATCATCGGAAACAGTGATGTTGTTCAGATGCTGGAGATCGATAGTAACACCGTCCTGGATACTGGAACCACCGGCAAAAGCAGTATGGCCTCCGCTCTTGACCGTGAATGGCGCTTCGAGAGAAGTGAGAATATCGACCACCTTTGAAACATCCTGCGTGGTCCGAGGAGTGACGAAGCAGTTGGGGACGACTTCGGACTGACGGTTAGACCAGTAGACGCTGTCATAGTAGAAATCCGTTGTGCGTGGGTAGATCACATCGGAAGAGAACTCTTTGGCGAGAGCATCACACTACATGACGTTAGAGAGAGTCAGAATGGAGAGAAATGCATGGTTTACCGCATCAGTGGTGTTGAGGGCGTAGCTAGTGGCAGTCACCAGTCCAGCCGCATGAGCTGGGAGGCAGATGAGCTGCGACAGTTTCATCTTGAACTCGAGGAAAAGCGAGAATTTGAAAGAATAGTCTTGACGGTAGAGAGTGATGACAATGATGGGAGAGGAGAAATGGATACCACGGGGCGATCTTTTAAAGAGAGACGCTAGAACTTAGCACCGGCCGGCCGTTGCACTGGCAAAAGAAGCAAGGAAGAAACAAGCTAATACTATCGGCATTTATATGGGGATACTCTTAGGCCTTCCCTCTTGATTTCGGATCCTGCCGATCCTAACCAATCAAACATGATAATTAAACTTTACTCGCTACGGACAAACATGCTCAACGGTTACAATTCGCCGCCGTTATTCCTGTTGTGGTTGGTGAACAGATCCGTTTGCTATTTTGACATGCAAACTGTTGAGAGTACATTCCCCAAATCCGATGCTACATTGGATTGATTGTCCAATCCACTCACTATGTTGTAGCTACTGCAAACTTGCGGCACAGAAAAAAAGGAAGAAAACTCAAAGAGGAAAGGTCAAGATTAATTCTACTACGGTTTGGTTCCTTCAAGGGCTTGGCAATAAAAAGCAAAGAAGAGGTCGCTTATCTATCTCTTTATCGTGGAAAAAGGAATGGCCGAACCAATGCAGTTCTACTACGTAGTATTTACAAATGAGCTCTGGGTCTGGGGTTTGTTTGACCGTTTGTTTCACAAGTTGTTTCCCGCCAGATGAATCCTGGAACATATTCAGGCACAGAAATTCCAGTCTTTGAGCAAGGCAATGACAAACACTCCCAATCATAAATCTAAGCATCCGAGCTATCAGGCTTCCTGGCACAGATACAGCAACTGTTCAAGGTCAGTACATCTTCTCAACCCCAAGGAAGCATACTCACATCGGGTTATAGGCGTGGATCTGAGGACTATTCAAATCCTTCCTCACCTCGACGAGAAACATTTCCACCTCCTCCCTCGACCAACCATGCGCCCTCGAAAAAGGCGCCATTGTCAATGACTCGATAGCGTCCATCGAATTTGCATTGTTCCACGTCCCCAGCTCCTTGTACTTCTTATCCTTCGGCCAAGGGTTGAGCGGCCATTTGAACCGTGTGTCAACAATATCGACGAAGCCGACTTCCTCCATTATAGACTTGATCCTGTCGAATTCGATCGCAGCGCCGCCGAGTTTGACAAAGGCTTCGCTAAGAAGGGTGAACCATTTCGTGAGAGCATGGGTTTTGGTAAGAGTGCCGTCATCGGAGAGGATGCTGCCGCTGACTTCTTGGATTTCGATGAATCCACCTGGGGCGAGGGCCCTACTGATGTCAGAAATGTTTCGTAGAGAGATTTGGGGTAGAGAGGTACTTGAAGATCTTGCGGATGTACTCTTCCCAGTCTTTGATACTGAATGTCATCATTCTACTGTGAATATAATCGAATGACTCGGCATAGTTCCATTCTTCATCAATATCATCGATGATGAACCTGACGTTCGGTGGGACACTTGAATCCTGTCAGTAGGCCACTCCTGGATATCCACAGATCACTAACAAAGCTGGCTGAATTGGGGACAAATCGATGCCAACAACCTAAATATCATCAGTATATCATTCGACACAAACACCCCATCCAACTAACCTCTGCCTCAGGGTGCTCGTCCGCAAAGTCAATCGCCCAAATTCCTGTTCCGGTACCAAGGTCAAGGACACGCTTGACCTTTGAGTCGGTCTTTGCTGCAGGCGATAAACCAAGCTTGTCGCCAAATGTGAGTAGGAAGAGGTGATGCTGGAGGTCTGGAATATATCAGTTGACGGTCTGGCCAGGGTGAAGCTGTATTTGCCTTCGTACCGAGTCGTTCATTTTCCACAGCGTCGTTGGGAAGATGATATTCTATGGGCAATTAGGATCTCGCTCAGCGCTGAGGTAGTAGAATGCACGCACTTCCTTCCCTGAATCGATGATATGTTCTTCCGTTTTCTTCTCTATAGCTCAAGATGGAGCTAGAGATACTTTGCGTTGACGATGCGGCGTCCTATAGCCAATGTCAGTCATTTTGGTTATGGAATGTATCGAAAGTTTTATATCGCGCACGTTTCCTCGTGAGGAGTCACCATCATCCAAAACCTTTGAAACAATCAGTCGTAGTCATTATGTGGGATAGCAGTACAAACCTGCTCATCAGCATGCAGGACGGGATCCGCTTCGACGGTGGCCATGATTTTGTTTTGCGAGGATAGTGCAAGATAGAAAAGGTAGTGAGGAGCCAGTGTGACAACGGATGATGAACAGCAGATCGTTGTGTTTAATACAGCCACATCATGAAACGTGTTTTTCTTAGCGAACCAACGAAATACTTCCAGCATGTTGTACGTCTCTTGACAGGAACCAACATGCATATTGATACCCCGAAATAGGACAGTAACCCGATGAGGTGTGGGGTAAGACTACAACTGTTGCGGATGATATTAAGTACAGTTAGTGAGTGATTAGACTTTTACAGACCATGACAAACACAATCCAGTCTTTCAAGATGTTTATCGCTCAATTCTCAGTTGCTCAAAACAAAACTCTTGACTTGGAGATTCTAATCCATGATTCTCTGGTGAGCCAAATCACTATGACGCGGATCTCGGGTACCCTAATGTCAACGGGCCGTTTACCGAACAAGGATCACCACGGGGAAGAGTTCCGGATCGCTTCATGATTGCTACATTGGCATCTTGGCACATGCCCAAACACGCGTTACACCTGCACTATTCAGGTTTTTTCTCTGTCTTTTCAGTACACATCCATGGCCTATACTAGAGAAACATGGAAAACACAATCGCAAGCTACTTGTACAGTGTACACTGATAGCCAGGTAGGCAGGCCAAACAACAATTGCGTACAATATTACTACTCGCTAATTATGATCTCTTCTATCGTCTAGCTCCCAAATCAATGCTTCTCCTTCTAATCTTCTCCGCTGTTCCAAACACGCTGTTGATCAACTCCTTCTTATTTATTTTGCCCATTGCATTTCGCGGCAAAGTCTCGACAATCTGTAGATCCTGTGGGATCTTGTACGCCGTGATTCTCGGCTTTAATGCACTTCTCAACTGCTGCAACGTCATCCCGTCTTCGACCTTTTGTGAAAGAGTAACAACTGCTGCAACCTTTTGACCCCATGATTCCGAAGGAAGCCCAACAACTGCGCATTCGTCGATCTGATCCAAAGATAGGATCTCACGTTCAACTTCGAGAGCCGACACTTTTTCGCCGCCCGTCTTGATGATGTCGGCGCTTCGGCGGCCTTGGATGAAGTATGCTGGTCCACGGGCCCAGCTACCCGACTCACCCTTACCAGAGCCTGGCACACTGCGGCGAATGGCGATGTCGCCAGTCTTGAACCATCCATCTGTCGTGAATTCCTTGGCGGTCGCTTCAGGGTTACGCCAATATCCGGTAAAGATGGTAGGCCCTCGAAGTTGTATCTCTCCGATACGTTCCTTTCCAGTATCAACGTCGATCTCCTCACCTGGCTGGACAACAGTCTGGACTCCAGTCTCGTCATCGGTTTCCATAAGGCGCGCCTCAACGGAAGGCAAAGGCCAACCCACAGAACCATCGACGCGGTCAACATCGGCAAGACCACAGGACAAGGCCATTCCGACTTCTGTCATACCATAACGTTCAAGCAGGATGTTTCCGTCGGAAAGTTGAATCCATCCATCGCGGATTGGCTTGGGTAGAGCAGCTGATCCGGAAAAGTTGAGACGCAGATTTCGAGGCGAGATGGCTTCCTTGCCAGCCTTTTGCATCTCTGGTGACAAGGACGCGTGTGACTTGAGCAGACGCGCCCAGATAGTCGGAACCGCGGTAAAAAATGAGATAGGAAGCTGGGTCTTGTCGTTGCTTGTTTTCAGGAAAGGTGCTGACAATCTTTTCCAGACTGAGTCGACGGTGAAAGGGTACATGAACTCGACACTACTTCCAGCAAGCAGTGGCGTAAGGAGAGCATTGACGGTGCCGTGTATATGGTGAAGGGGCAAAACGTGCAAGAGCCGATCAGTAGGTGAATACCTCCAGGCTTCTAGAAGGCTAGAGGCTTGGGCCGTGAGGTTGGCCTGCGATAGCACAACTCCTTTGGGTCTGGCGGTTGTTCCAGAAGTGAATAACATCATTCCGCCTTGTTGGGAATCCGAGATCTCCCCAAGCTCAACCTGCTTTGTCTCTGCCACAGCGTGACCTGTTCCATCGAGTTGGTAGAACAATGGAGGGTTTGCCAAGTCCTTACTGATTACTTCCTTTGCCTTGGTGGCGTATTTGGAAGATGAGATGAGTACTAGCGCCTCACTGTTTTCGAGGATATATCGCAGCTCAGGTGCAGGGAACGCTGGTGCCAATGGTAGAGCGATGGCATTTGAGGCCAGGATCGCCAACAGTGTCACTGTAACCTGGTCAGTCCTGACATTGTGCGTCTTTCGCCCATCAAGGCAATCGAGGTGTCGGGCTATGACAATGCCTCTAATTGTGATTTTCGCTCTTCATGAAAATAAATTTCTGTACATACCGACATACTCGTATCCGGCTTCTACCATGAAAGCAATCCTTTCTCCAGAGATATCCGTCCTGCCCGCCTGGGCTAGCAATTCCTCCTTGGCATGAGCAATGCTGTTAATTAAAATGTTATAAGAGAAGCTGGCTCCTGAGGCATTTTCGACGACTGCTAACGAATAAGGCTCATGCTTTTGGATAGCTTCAAGAAAAGATGATCGCTGGAGAGTGGTTGGGTTGTTGCTAGAGGGAGATGATAGGAACGGCATCTTGTCATGTGCTTCAGATCATCAAACGTTCTTGAGTGTCTATACGAGTTCCTCTGTGGACTCTTGAAATATACGAAAAAGAAACGACGCTTGAACATGCGAAAGAAATTGCAGATGGGTATCTTATTGAGGCTGATGGAGATGACTCGGCATTAGATTTACATGCCGAGTATGGGGCCAGGGGCGAAATGCGGGGACATCGGGACGCCGGGGAAGACGGGGAGATGGGTAAGGGAAGATTACAGATGATCAGGGCCTTGATTTGAGAAATCTGTTGGGGAGATATACCCAACAAACACTTGTTTATCTAGGAATGTCTTGGTTACTATTTTTCTGTCTTGATTGTTATGCTGCTATGCTGCATCCTTATTCGGGGCTGTTTATATGATCCGACACTCGTATCTTATCATTCTTTTCCTGCTCCGCCCAGGATCCGATCCGATTGGTCCAATGCAGCCTTCATTATGTATGGATGTTAAACAGCTTGTCTGCTAAAGCAAAAGAAAGCAATTGTTAAGCTCTTTGTTGTCCAATTCTCAAAGTCAAAGGCCCATTTCGCTCACACCCCTCTGTCCATCATTCTCCTTGATCGTTGCGTCAATCATTGTTTGTGAAGGCCGCAAACATCGGGGCTCAATAGACTCTGCCGATCTTGAATACAGCTAGGGCATCCATTCGTGCTGTGCGAGCATTCAGAAGAGCGTAACAGGGATAAAATACTATCAAGGAATCATTTCAGGCTTTGACAATGATCCAGTGACGTAGTGACATAGCGACCATCATACAGATTTAAGCTGAACCCACCATCCACCGCTGCGCTTGTAGACTTGTCTATGAGGAATATGTAATCGCAGACGACTCGGTAGTAAGGGAGATTCGAGATGGGGAGGTAAGGAGCGTATCTCGAGCCGATATATGAGGCGTACATGCCGCGTTGAGAGTTCTCGGCCACGAGTGCAATCCAAGTATGAGGAAGGTTGGAGTTCCAACTGTCGTCAAATGTGAAGTTGGTAATGGAGAGCGATGGCGTCTCGGGATTCTTTGCACGCTCTCCAGAGTCCCTCATCTCGATAATGGAATTCTGAGCACTTGCCCCAGTCATTCTCAACCACGTCGAGATCAATGTAGGAGAAACCCGCCTTAGTTTTGGTGAAAGGAAGGCATGCGTGTCTCCAAATCTTGTATTGTAGCTCTGTGGGAAGATTCGTGAAAAGATGAAAGGTTCGCATGCTTGCCGTGCTCTCCATCGCCGTTGCGGCTTGGTCTTGTGATGCTTCAGTGGTCATCTTGCCTACCTATATGACGTTAGTTGTTCTGTTTGCCTGGAAGGAAGGTAAAGTCTCGGCTGGGGCACAGATGGAAAGAAAATAAAAACGCGTACATTTGGACAGTTGACGTGAAGCTTGTGGTTTATTGAGTGATAGAGTTGAAGAATCCGCCGAAGAAGAACCTTAGCTTGTTTGATCACTACATGAGTACCTCAGGTGCCAGTGCAGTGACACTAGCAGCTCTCTAGGGAAGCTTATCCTAGGGCACAATCACGCAGCATCCATTGTTAAGCTTTTGTTGGCAAGGGCCAAACTTCCACTTCCACTTCCACTTTCTTTGCACAGCTCGATAGATTATTACATACATCCATCTCTCGTTCATCAAAATGTCTATCAACAGGATCATCTCAAGGACAGCCGTCCATACTTCGGCCTTCCTAAGACCTACATCGCAGATGCCACAACTTGGGCTACACATACGCACTATCCATCATCCATCAAGAGATCCTATACCTCCAACAGTTCCACCACCCCCATTTTCAAACAAGGAATGGCAGGAATTAATTCAGGCTGCTGAAATTATATGCAGAAACGGCAAGTAAAATAATGTCCCTTCTATTTTTACGTATCTAATTATTCTAGAGGAAAAAATTATCCAAAGTATCCGTATACACGAACAACGCCTCGCGATAGCGGCAGGAAAGCCTTGGTATCAAAAATGGTGGACGTACATGAGATCCAAAATGACCTAGTTTTTCAAGCGTCTGGTTACCTGGCCCCGAGGCGACAGAAGAATTGACCGCTGGAAGCCTAAGAGACTTTGTGCTACTTAGACAAGCCTTTTAGGATATTTATTTCTATTGCCCTACGCTATAGAGGCCAGCGTTTCTGACACCTACCTGCCTGTGTAGCTGTGGAAAATAAAGTAGAACTAAGTTCTTATCACGACCTCTCTATTTAGTAAATAGGTACTAATAATTAAACTTAGGTCTTGCTTGCAATCGGAGACTAAATATGGGCAATAATCGGAGGATTTGCGCGTCGTTTGGTGATCACTCTCCATTCAGTCTACTTTAACGTATCCATCATCAGATAGTGTCTCAAGTTAATCGATATGGCCGACAACCAGTTCAATCGATGCCACACGACTGTATACAAATGTTGTCTGAGGGCCGATGAATGTTCTTCGAGAGCGCACAGTAATGGCTGACACAAGGGGATATTGTTCCAAAGGTTTCAAGCGTGATTAATTCATGTTTCTTGTACATCCAAAACATCTATCGCATTAGAAACTTGTCCTTCTGTGCCACCTGAACAAAGGCGACAGGACAAAGCTTGGCACACACAGATTTCACAATATAAGCCTCTATCCGACACATCCTCTCTTCTGCTTTATTCCTAAAGGCAAAGAAATTAACCTGTCAGATGAAACATCAATGAAAATGACCAGCAACACAGCATCACCTCATTCTTCGCCCGACGAGTGGACCGAAGCAGAAAAGACCGAGTTACTTGGATATCACGTCCACTGTCTTGCGCAACTCAACTCATGCATCGAGAATGTGGAGAAGCTGTATCAACGGGACATGATGCAGGAAGCTGGAGAAAAAGGTGATTGTCAGAGCGAAGATGGCCGCACTGACTGCGATGACCTTGCACGCGAAGCTTTTGAGCAGGTAAGTTTGATGGCAGGTTACCTAGACCTTTTGGAGTTCATCGAGAGTGAGATGGAGGCCTGTGGTCTTTCGATACTTTCGAGTCACTGGGACGTTTCGGTAGGCAATGGTGAGTGAAATGGACGGGATCATGTTTCTGTAGGTAGGTAACTCATGGATAAAACAACACTAAAAACAACTTGAAGCCTCGCGCAGACATGAATTCGCAACAAGACACTATACTGACTGACACTAATTTACATGGTTCATCTCGACCTGTGCTTGGTTTTCCACTCTTTACTAGCTTGGTCATGTTTCCACGAAGTAATTCTCGTTTCCGTTCCAAATGAGTGTACACTGTTCGGCATCGGTGGCCTACTTCCATACGGCGCGTCTTCAATCATCATGTTGAAGGTCTTATCCGAGTCGGCTTTTGACGGGTTCTGCAGTCTAGATGTACCACTCCTAGTTCCATGTGAAGGGGCAAATCTCTTCGCCTTGCTGACAAGAGGCTTGAAAGTCGGAAGACAAGAACAGGCGATTGCAGAGACAAGTTCGGCAAGGGACCAAGATGCTGCGGTGACGTTCCACCACGTAATGTCCCTCTGAGGTGTGAGCCATTGCAGTCGAAATATAGAAATCGCGATTGTACTACTAGTGTTAGCAAGGCTCTGTCGCAAGCAAATCGACTTACAAGAAACCCAGCCCAAAGATGCCAGAGAGGAAAAGCTTTTGAGAGAGGGGTAGTTGCAATTTCCAGACAATAGGTAGTGGCATAACGATAATGGCAAGATCGATAAAAATGTGCAAGATGCCGTTGATGTACCACATGAGTGTTTGATGTTGAAAACACTTCCCTTTGATTCTCGGATCCCAGAAAGCCTGGAGTGGAACGCAAAGCAGAAATAAGCCCACGATCTGCGCCAGACACCATAACGAAACGAATACAATGGAGCATATGTAAACCCAACGTATACGCGAAACGTTCATTATGCGGAGGTACTGCAATAGAAGAGTCATTTTGCAAAAGCATATGGATAATACGTAGAATAAAACGGATAGCCAGAAGCACTAGAAATAGTTAGAACTAGAAGTACTATCAAGGGATGTGACTCCTACTCTTCCGTATAGAATCAGTTGGTCAGGAGCCAACGTCCAATCGTGACGTCCGAGGCCATATCCAGTCACTAACACCGTTAGCTGCATCGCCGGTTCAGTGTTGCACAACGTACTGGAAGCTACTGAGGTTCCACAAGCTATCATGAAGGCCTGATAAAAAGACGTTAGGTTTACACTTGGTAGAAAAATGGTTCACCTGCCACTGACCCAAGCGAGTACGGCAGCAATATCGTCCCGACCAGTTGCGCGGATAAGACGTCTACACCAAAGGCGTAAACCAACTAGCACAGATCCCAGAACCATAAGCATTACCGAAACGCCAAGCATGAGATCCGATTTGCTCTCATGAGACCTCTCAGCCTGTTCGGCGGTGATATTCATGATGTGTTCTTTGCTCTAGAGTTGTCAAAGTGAAGGTCGGATTGACGATGGAAAGATGACGAGCATCGAAAGCGATACGGGCGGTTGTTATGTACGCCAAGACACGGGTGATCTACATTCAGTAGATCAAACTATGATGCCGAGCTGGGTCTCAACCAGGGAATAAGAAATCTTTGTAGGTTGGGGTTGTGGTCAACTGGAATGCTACACTAACCTTTTGCAGCAACCCACGGGGATAAGGAGTCCGAGAATTAACTTATCTGCAACGCCACTCTGTCATCTAGATTCTAGAGTTAGCGGATATAAAAGTTTACATTTGCGGAGTTGATGGCTTGTCACTAATATCAGACCGGAGAAGTCTAGGGGAGGAAATAAAACATGAAACCCAGGGTTAGAGTGTAATAAATAAGGAACCTAGAAGCACGCCTAAGACATAGTAAAATGACCAAGTTATTTTGTCTCTTTGATTAGTGTAGTCGAGGTTTCTGTGAGCTTGGGGGGAATATTGCTATGCTGCAAGCGGAGAATAGTATGGCACAAAACGAGCGTCCGTACATTGTTGGGTTTGAGAAGAAATCCTCCTTTTGAAGTCTGACCTTGTGCCTGACTAGAAATGAGATGCATGTAGCTATTGACCTGTAAAAATCACGCGTCCTCTGTGGTGCATCGGCATTGTTTTTTCCATTTTGCTTGGCATGAGCTAAATCCTACCCGTAGGACTGCCGCGATAATAGGCCTACCTAGCATAACACACGACTGACATTTGGATCCGGAATGGACTGATACATTGTTAGTATAGGGCTAGAGCATTTGATTCATGGTGGGTTGCATAGTTTGTCCAGCATCTTGGGACGACGGTTGAGAGTGTCATTATTTCCGGAGCAACACAAGTTTCAGCTATGGCCAGAACCTCCAAACTTGGTTCTTCATGGCGTGCCCATATCAATAAAAGCGACCTCAAAAACCTCCATTTGTCCAGGTATCAAACATTCAGACGATGGTTCATCCGGCCGGCAAGTCAACCTATACGATAATCACTACACAACATCAATTCTGTCCGAACGTCCTCCCTCGCATATGGGCTTAGGTCTTCCTCCCTTTGTTTCGAATCTACAATCCATCCATAATCTCTCTCGCTGCATCTTCCATCTTGAATTCCATAGCTTGCTCCTGTCGCCGGACTCACCCCAATTGCCCTGCCTAAGTTGGACTCTCTGAAGCTTATTTCCGGATTTGAAAAGGTTGAGAATGCTGACCATATCGCGTGCAGCCTCTTTTGTCAACCAGGACATCGATAGCGGGGTTTTGCCAGCGTTAGGATCAAAGTCTGATGCCACCTCGAATAAGTCAAGATATATGGTCAGGTTGGTCAGACTGGGCAGGCTCTCGGCGATGGCCTTCAGGTGCTTCCACGGCCACGCGCCATCAACTCGGTTCAAGTCGATAGTGAGATTTGTCAGCCCAGGTGCCCATCTTCCTAGGTTCTGTATCTGTTCGACAGACACAATCCACCTTGTGCCATATAACGCCGGATTCTGGCGCTCTAACTGCAGATTTTTGCCGAATGTCGTTTCTGAGTTCGTCCACTCCAGATGCTTGAGTGAAAGTCCATGATGTTTCAAAACAGCCTCAAGGACTTCTTCTCGCAGAGGACCACTTTCGGTCCAAGTAAGACTCTCCAGCTGTGGACGTAGTGCTGTCATAAAGTCCTGTGCTGTTGGCAATACTGGTTGTGACGAGTTGTTCCTCGAAAATAACTCATTTTCGTCTCTGTAACGATCATCTTCCCATATCCAGTGTTCAAGCCCGTAAAATATCCAGTCGCCACGGACCCTCAGTGTCTTCAGCCCAGTGAGGGCGCGCGGGAGATCTTGGAAGAAACCTTTGTGTCGTGGACTGCAGAAATACTCGGCGACTGACAAGGTGTGTACTTGAGAAAAGTCCATTGCTTCGAGCCAGCGCTGCGTGTTGTCCATCAATCGTCTTTCAGGTGGTGTATGTCTCTGTTCATACCATCTCGTAATGCTTTCTCGACGATACCACCCGTCAATAGGGGACGGGAAAGTAAAGTGTATCACGAATGTTAGCAGACGGTCCCAGTGCCATCTGACTCGGTAGAACATATCTACACTCCACATGACAAGGGGTTTGGTAGAAGATGACACTGGCCATGTCCCGTTTTCGCCTGACCAGTGATATTGACCAGGCTTTATGTAATTCCACTCGTCATGATCAAATTGGTAGTCTGTCAAAGCCAAGATTTGTGGTACTGAGAGGTATCGCTCGCTGCCGTCGAGTTTGAAGGGTAGCCGATCTCGATCTCCGCTGTAAGGATCCAAGCTCGTTATCCGCAACTCAGTGACATTGGGGCATATCTGCAATGCTTCATGTACACTTTCGAAGGACCCGAACTGAGAATCATTTTCCGAGCTTGGCACTATGGCGTCGATTGAAGTTGGACAGGGATCATCGGGAGTCCATTGCTTTAGTTTGTTGTCAGCGATTACTGGTAGCGAAATAAGATTGAGAGCAACAATCCACAACGTGATTTGTCCGTAAATAGTTGTTTGGCGCCTCATAATGAAAGATGCTGGTGAATGTCGGTCAGAGTATTCATTGTTTATCTGGTGAAACATAACAATGATATAAGAGCTGACGGGGGGAAAACAATAATGCAAGCGAGACCAATGATACGCTATCTCTTATCGTGCTGACTCACAGATCTTACTGCTGCCTGTTACAAGGTACAGGGATCGGGGATGCTAATTGTATTCTCTACACTCGAACTTTTGTCTAGTTTCTCACTTGCTGAATCTACAGATCACCGTTCGACAAAATGGTCTGCCTCAACTCCGACCGATACAAGCAACTTCAGCTTCACCTCTCCAATTTTTCAAACTTAATTAAACAGGTAGACTCCTACAAGATAGTTAGTACATGCCCAACCGATTAACTGAACCATATAGGGCATACCTTGACTTTGGAAAACCTCTCATCATAGAAAGTCTCAACTCTGGCTGTAATCGCAGGACTTGTATCTTCAAAGCCAGGCGCAATGGTGGTGCTATACTCTCGGTACAGGGCAGCACCCAATACTGTCATCTCGGCCATAGCAAGGCTGTCCGCACAGTCAACATAAATTCATCCACTCTTCAAACTGAACTTACTGCATGCCAATGCACATTCTTCCACCAGATGAAAATCCCCAAAACCACCGGTTCAAATCATTCGCTTTTTCGCTAATCCATCTCTCAGGATTAAAGACCAACGGATCCTCGAAAACGTCTTCGTTCCGGTGCATGATCCAAGGTGACATTCCGACAACCGTATCTTTGGGGATCACATATCCATTGATAGTGGTGTCGTCGCCCGTGGACCGAGGCTCTGTACTTGGTAGAGGTGCATATAAACGCAAAGTTTCCTTAATCACCGCTTGTAGGTACGTACATCGGTCGGCCACTTCGGCTTTGGGGATACCCTGTTTATTCAGAGACTCTGCAGGAATGGCTTGCACCTCTTCGCGGAGCTTTGTTTGAAACTTCTCATTTCCAGGCAAGGAGAGAGACCAGACCATGAACATCAATGTGTCGCTTGTTGTATCGATTCCCGCCAGGAAGTGATCTGCACATTCGGATGCCATTTGCATGTCGCGCATTCCATCTGGTCGTTGACTTTCGTGATACTGCCAGAGACGTTCGAGAATAGATACATGTTCATCTGTCCTTGTCAGTGAGTCAACTCTTTGAAAAATGGAATCACGCACCCTCAGTGAACTCAATCTCCTGAGCATCAGCTTCAGCACGGAACTGCTTGAACGCGGACAGGGCATATGCTCGAATGCCAGTGTACGTCGTAGGCTGCTGCATGGGTAGAATAGGCTTGACAAGTGCACCCATAAAGCTCGACTGTCGATATAACCACTGAGTGAATCCCTTCAAGTGCACGATACACCAGCTCAATCGTCGTCTGCTTGGGTGAAGAATATCCGAGATAAGATCACGGTGAATCTTGGATCCTCTCACAGCAGCTGTGGCACCGTACTTTCCATACACAAAAGCTGTAATGTTATCCAAACTGTAGTAGTGAAGAGTGCTAAAAATCTCGCTGACACCTCCTGGCTCTGCATCGATGAGGTTCAAGTACCGCCAGGCCTGCCTCTCAATCATTCTCGCAGTCGCTGGTTTAAGCACCGCAGTCTTGGAATAAGCATGACTCAGAAGTTTTTTCCTCTCGCCGTGATCTTTGGGTGAGTGGAATGTAAACAGGTTCTGCTCGCCATAGACGTCAAACATACGATAGAAGCTCGTCCTGCCAAACCGGCTTCCGGGTCCATAGATTGTCCGTAGAGCAGAGAGGCTGTTGAAAGAGACTTCGTTTGGGGCGACACGTACAACGGGGCCATATTTCTTGTGAAGGGCGTTGATTGTGCGTGTGCGAGTTCCTTTCCAGTCTTCATAGGCTAGGCGCCATTTTGTTGCGGCAAAGAGCTTAGGGCCTGGAACATGGCGAAGGGGAGATAAGAAGGGATCTAAAAGATATTTGATGAAGAGGGTGACTGCTACAACCGCAGCTGCCAGCGGAAGGATAGCCATGACGAGTGTTGAATGATACTAATTCTGGTTCAATCCTACAAATTGCTGTAGATATGTATGTCGATTGACAAGGTTATGATGCTATACAAATTTCCCCGCACAGAGCTGAAATGAAATGTTGAAACACGGCGGAATTGCTTCAAATCAAGGGCGCGCTTTCAAAGTTCGACAAGTATAGGGCATGATGCTTACCCCTCAGTGGAACCCCGGAATGCCGCTCTACGTCAGTTATCAGCAACTATCATGAAGACCCGGTGGAACGGTCAACCAAAACCGACGGTCTTCGGCTAACGTCTCCGAGGTCTTAGCTTGAAGCTGAAATGAAGCGGAGTAGGACCAGTTATACAGAGGAGATGTGTAAAACCCCTCACGAGCTCAGCTACCGATAGTGGATGATGACAAGACGTGCAATTAATAATTCATCCTGATATTGCGCCTTCAGGTAGATAAAAAGAGATACCTAGAACTTCATCTACATTCATCAGCCCCATACATATCTCCATCTCATTGATCAGAATTGAGGAGCATTAAGGGCCATGAGTGTCAATAGGCCTGAGAGAAGGCCAGCACAAGGAAGAGTGAGAATCCAACCACCGAAAATCCAAATCAGTTGCTTCCAGTTCACAGCGCCAACATCACCGTTCATCAGCGCAACACCGACAACAGCTCCAGTAAGACACTGCGTGGTGGAAACGGGCAATCCGAGTCGACTCGCTAGCAGAACTGTAATAGCAGCTCCCAACTCCATAGCATAACCCCTTGTGGGTGAAAGCTGAGTGATCTTGTTACCAAGAGCCTTGATGATATGGTGGCCCATGAACCAGAACCCGGCGCCCAGAAGAAAGCCAGCAATCACTAGGATCCAGACCGGTGTAGCGGCGTCTTCGGATACAACACCGGTGCGAAAGGTCTGGTAGACAGCCACCCAGGGTCCTACAGCGTTGGCTACATCATTCGAGCCGTGCGCGATGGACATCATCATTGCGGAAGCTACCTGTGCATAGGTCCAGAGATGTTCGATGCGATTGTCGTAGCGTTTAGCTTTCTTGTGTATATCTGCAAGAGCTTGAGACGCATGAGTGACACAGTCGCGGGAAACACCCTGTAAAAGGAAGTACTTGAGGAGGTTTACAACACGACGAGGATGGTAAATGGGGAGATGCTGCACCGGAACCAGCCAGCGCTCTTCAGGTTCCACGTGCCGAACTCTCTTGCGGCGACGAAGGGCCGGGTTCTCCCCGCGTTCCAGCTCTTCGAGACCAGTCAGGTTCTCGTGTCCCGACGTAGTTGATGCATCCTGCTGTGTCTCTCCGCTGCCACGTTGGGTCTCGGGAGAAGGCCGCTGGTCTCTTTGCAGCTTGCCAAGCTTCTCATCCTCGGGTGTATCGGAATCACCATGAGCAGACTCATAGTAATCCAGAACAATAGAGTCGCCCTTACCTGGGAAGTATAGAGGAGGGTTCTCGCGGTAAAGGAGAGGCCCAAGCGGGATGTGCCATGGTCTTACTCGCGGGTCGTTCTTGACGACTACCCGATGAAAGTACGGCACGAAAAAGACATATGCAATGAGCAGCATGCCGAAGAAAGCACCGAGTACAATACCAACAGCTGTGTCGGCTCCAAGCTCCTCCAGAGAAGGCGCAGTTGGAGCTTCAATAGTGATGAACAGCGCAAGAACAACTCCTGTAAAAGCTAGATATACCGGAATAGCTCTCAATGCCTTTTCAAAAGAGTTTTGTCTCTCAAGAACACAAAATTTGAGAGTTCCGAAGAGGATGGCAGAGAAAGCAGCAGAGATCAGAGGCGCAATGCCCCAAGACGCCGCAACCTGCGAAACACTGCCGTCTGTCCAAGCCCACGATACACTTGCCTGCGAAGCAATACCAGCGCCGACAAGAGCACCAACAACAGTCTGTGTCGTTGAAACAGGGAAGCCGAGCTTTGTCGCGACAAGCAGCCAAGATGCGGATGCCACTTCCGTGCAGCCCATGACGAGCATAAGTACACCTGGACTGGGGACGAAATGGTCCAGATCGATGATATTGTTCTTGATGGTACCTGTCACACGAGCCCCAAGAGCAACAGCGCCAATAAATTCGGTTATCATGCTCAGGAAACCGACCTGGGGCATCGTCAAGGATCGAGCAGCTACTGAAGTGGCATAGGCGTTAGCGACATCGTTGGCGCCATTGCCAAAGGATGAACCGCAGAAGGCAATGGTGGTTATGGCCAGGATCCAGTCATATTGTTGAAGGACTGCCATTTTGTAGACTTTGGCTCTGGGCAGGATAGTCGAAATTATGTTCAGAGTCTGGAAGCCGAAGGATGTCAAACTACAGTGACAGTCAGACTAGGCGAGGGCTTTTATTCCTAGCTTTATGACCACTTCAATCGAGTGATTTCATTCTTTTCTCTTTCAATTCAGTCTTGGTGCGTATTCGTCCGATCTCGACGTCATTTGTTCCACTCGCCAAGCCTTGAGGCCAAGAGCTCGCTTGTTGTTGTTGTATCCTCATCCAGCCTGCGAGGTTTCTCTACCGAAATACACCGGCCTCTCATTTGATATCCGCTGGTCACAGCCAAGATTTACAACCTGACGAATAGACTTCCCGTCTTAAAACGCGTGTAAGAATCGGTGGTTGGGAGTGGCTGGCCATATCGAGTGATCGACGAGTGGAGATGGTAATTTTTATGCTTATTTGGACTTGGCTGTGGAGATGGATGATGATATGGCTGCAGTTCTGGATCAGAAATCTTGTAAAGATTTGCAAGCTTAATATCATGATTTTACGAGGACTTCGTTTTCCGATCTGGTAGACCCTCACGTGGGCAGAGCTCAGCTTTACTGCATCCTCGGCTCTTTCTATCGCAAAAACGTCTATTCTCATATTATTAAAGTGACTATAAGTAAACCAATTTCCAATCCGATAACTATCAAGCATCTAGTTCAGAGGCGTATAGATGGTGTCGAACTTCTTATGACCCACTCCCTTGACAAAGGTCTGCAACCAATCACCCTGCTCCTTGTCTTGGCTCAGTTTCCAATACATTTCGCCATGTGCATCTCCATCAACACGATAGATTGGTCCACCTTCGGGCTTGCGCTCATCGGCGTAGTAAAATCTTGTAATCATGTTAGCTCATATCTAGCCCGCTGAGATCATGTATGGTAGCTTACTTGTATCCACGGTCTTTGTAGGCGGCTGATGCATTCCAGATCATATGAGCACCACCTGACTTGCCAATCCCAGCAGCCAAGAACTGCGGAATCATGGCGACATTGAGAATGTTTCCCGTGTAGATAAATGTTCGGGATGCGGAATCTGGAAGCTGGGCAAATCCTGCGACAGCTTGTTGGGCCGCGACAAAGGGGCTGCGGATGTTGATGGTTACGTTAGTGTCAAAGTCGTCCAGAGGCAGGTCGAAAGGATCATTGGCTGGACTGAAATTTCCTGCGCTTGCTATAAAGACATGAGTACACTGTAATGGCTTCGGATGTGATGTTCTCACCATTGTATACAACTACACTGGGAATGCCAAACTCCTTCTTGACTTTGTCAAAGGCATTGACAACGTCGTTGGTCTTGGTAAAGTCACTTGGAATGTTGAGCTGGGTGTCGGTGCTGTCAGCTTCTTTGACTGAGCGCGCTGCGACAGCGACTCTGTAGCCTTGTGAGCTGAATTTGCGGGCGACAGACTGGCCAATATTGGAACCGTAGCCAAGGATGAGAACAATAGGTGATTTTGCTGCCATTGTTGGTATGTAAGAGTGTAAGCTGAGATTGGGAATATAAAACTGTTGTATATTGAGATGGTGATGATGATAGTTGAGAAGGGACCTTTCGCTTTTTATATGTCTAGGTACTAATCCATCACCAAGATGGGTCAGAATAGATCAAGCCGGTCTTCGTAAGTTTGCTTGTCTTATCAATCAAATCACATCTTATCGATCAATCTTTCGACATTGATCCGACACGCGCGGATGATGTTGCTGTTGTACCGCTTAACACCGAGTGATTATCATTTATCTAGCGTCTGACGTACATGCACATAACAAAATCATGGAATGGTAAGATTATGGCTTGATGTCAGCAGTAATTTATCAGCACTGTTACTGTTTGTCAGCGCATCGCATTTCTAAGCCTCAGCGAAAATGGCGGAACCACGAAAAACATCGTCATTGACCTTTCCATATTGACTCGACAGAACTCATGATGTACTCTCGGAATATCGACTTTCGCCATTTGGTGGCGGCCTGTAGACCGCCAAAGCACAGCGCAATAATTCTACTGTCATCAAAAAAGACTATATGACCCATTCAGTGACACAATTAAAGTTAAGGTAACTCTTTCAGTGCCTAGAATGTTGCGATAATGGTTGCGACTGTGCAAAATCCCACACCTGAATGCGGCGCGTTAGATACAACGCTCTTGTCATGATGTTAACTTACAATCAAAGTACATCAACCATTTTTGGATCAGAAGACAACACATACGACCATACCTACCAGAAAATACGGGATCCCGTCCGCTCTCCCATAGTCAAGCTGGTAAGGGGCGGATTAGTAGTTGGGTCGGTGACGACCAGCGAATCCCCGCTGTTGTATGTTTTTTTTTGCCCCTATAAGACTCCTACTCCGGCTTCCTGGCAGACGTAAACGCAGGCTCAATTCAATTATAAGACAATCCACTTCTCATGAAACGAATAGATCGTGATTGAAAAGCCCATGAACATTCACGTCATGGGAGCCGGTCAAGTCAGGTAATGAACAATACTCTTCATTCGTGAAACTATTCCAACAACATAGTATCAAAATTCTCTCACTACCTGGGCAATCACATCCTCAATTTCACATCCGAATAGCCTCCATACACCGCACCAATCAATCCCACTGTGGTTACTTCTGCTCATCCAACTTCAGTTTCATCGCCGCCCATTTGCAGAAGCGCGGAAAACCAGGGCCTTTAACATGGCCAATCATCTGCTGATATACCTGTCTAATGCGGTCGATCTCAAATGCTTTCTTTACCGCTTGCTTCATGGCCATCACCTGAAGTGGGCCCAAAATATCCTCTTGACCGGAAAGCACGAAAGTCTTGTTCTCGATAGCACGAAGATAACCTTCAATGTCTTCTTGGGGCGAGTCTGCATCATGGATGGCTTGCTTCGCAGCTTGCCAGTGCTTTCCGTCGGGACCAAAAGATTCTTCAATTGGGGAAAATGGAGGTTCAGTGGGATCCAAACCAAGGACATCAAAGAGAGTCATGTCGTTAGAGTCTTTGAACGGGTGTCCGTTGATTGTGTTATACGAATCAAGCAAGTTATGCAGAGTGCAAAGAGCACCAATATCGCTAAAGATCTTGCGCGATTCGGCACTAAGCTCACCTCCTTCCATGCATGAGTCAAAGGTGGTGGCAGCAACTCGCGACGGATACTGAGCAGCATTGTTGAGGACCCAAGCTGTAGACAAAAGACTACCTACTTGTCGTAGAGCAGTCTTTGGCGGTGGGGAGGCTCTAGTGGCGTGCCATGCCATGATAGCGAATGAGAGAGAAAGCAAGATCTCCGTATAAGAGGAAAGAGTAGTGGATAGGGGACCGCTCATGATGACAACTGATGAAGTTGTTTTTGCTTGTGTGTATTGAAAGTAGCAAAGACTGTTTAGATGCGGAGTGTTGGATGCTGATGATGTAGAAAGGCTAGAGCGAGAATACTACTTTCTTATAGACACCGGGATATTCCACTACAGTTTAGTATCACTTCGAGAGTCGCTTGAAATTTCCTCTTCATCTACTTGTGTACCTACGTGAAGCTATTGTCATACTACCGGCAGTTACTCTGTGTGATGCAGATATATAGGACAGCAATATCTATACCCTATTCTTTAATAAATCGATGACTCGAATAGATGTTGTTTTCACAACACAACCAAAAATAGTGTAATCCGATATTTGCTTGTTATTAACTTGTTATGAAGTCACAAGCGCTTTCATATTCTCACTAACCAGATCAAGACTGGTTGAAGGAAGAACAAAAAGATGAGGTTCTGCCCGGGCTCGAACCGGGGACCTTCTCGGTGTTAACGAGATGTCATAACCAACTAGACCACAGTACCAAGCTGTTTCTTGTGCTACCATACTCTTCATGCTCATGATATTCGCAACGCGGTCTCTCCTCACATCTATCTCATCTCCTTGTGTATACTGAATGTCTCTTTACCACCATTTCACGCCAACTTCCCATCCCTCTGCAACCGACTTTTGCAAATCAGATTTCACTATCGGGCTTCCTGCATTCCAAATGCAATCCAAATGCCCGTGTTGAACGCGTGGGGTCCCTCCCCGGCCAAACTGCACAGCCATCTTGTGTAGCCTCCACCTATTGCGGATATTTGGGGTCGCCTTATGAACACATTTGAGCATGTAAGAACGCCAGTCGGTGTTTGAACCTCCAACGAGGGCCGCATCTTCCAGGACCTTATCTGGCCACTCACTATCAGCCCAGTCGGCTGGTGTGAAAGGAAGCATCCATCCGAAGTTTTTAATCGCTCTCAAGAAGGCGCCTTGTCGGTCGCCTATTATCGCTTGATAGAACGACCGATTGACTTCAGCCAGGGAAAGCAAGGTTTTAGCCGCAACGATTGCTGATGAAGCTTCAAATGTGTCTCGTCTCTCCTTCAGCTCGGATTGAAGAATCTCCATTGGGACCTCGATAATATAGTCCAATATATTGTCGAGAAGCTCCGGAATCCCAAACACCCTATGTTCTACTCGTAATGGCGCACATTCGGTTGGAGCAAGCTGTAACTCTTGCGGAGCAGGGAGAAGCGTCGGTCGTCCTAACAGCCACTGCAACTCATTAGCCGCTTCTATGGTCGTGATATCTGCTGGATTCGGCTCTTCAAAGTTATATTCAAAGCCCTGACCAGCCCAATCATCCATCTCGTAGTAATCGACACAATGAAGTAGCCCATTATTCATATCATCTCGGAAATAGTCATAGCTAGACTCAAAGAAAGACTCCCATAACTGTTTCGGGGTAATGCCGTTGTGCCGACAAACAAATGCCAAACAAACTGGGTGAATGACAAGCGTCCAGGCGCCAATATCAAGTTTTTCACCCCAGCCCTTTATATAGGCATGTCCATAATCGTCTATATAACTACGCCAGGTCAATTTGTGAGTCTTGGCACATTCCTCATTTTCTTTCGTGCAAGACTTACGCAGGCGGGGAAACAAAGGACTCAGTAGCTTCAGATGTGACACAGACACATTGGTCCCACACTGCACTATCACGTTCCGAAATGAACATGATCTCATCAAGGATCTCTTTAGGTATATCGTCGATGTCTTCGACTTCGTGCAGCTTGGACCCTGGGGGCCATTCCTCGTAACTGGTTTCCTGAAGATGGGTGATCCATGACTCGCGAAGGTTTTCAAACGGGCCTGAGCTGTCTAGTGTCAGAAATGTCTTAACATTATGGAATAAATAGTTTTACCAGAAACAACAATAAGATTTCCAGCAACCCATCTCAACTAAGCTCCAGTGTGAGGAATTATAACGAAGAAAACACTCATACGCAAGGAGGTGAAAGTGAAAGTGATATGTTTCTTGAGTGGCCAAGGCGGTGAGAACGAGATGTACTGACTGGTAAGCACTAGTCTAGGCAGTTGCCAGTGGCCCACAAATCGCTTACAGTAATTGCTTCATGGAACTGAGTCTGTGTCTGTATACTCCCCTGCCATCTTCTGCCGTCGTTTTGTCCTCTGAAGTTTTCCAATTTGAGTAAAGAAATGAGGTTGTTCTGCTAGGAGGACATTGAGGTTGAATTGACAATGATCCCGTGTTCCTTCAACAGTACCCACCGCAGTCTTGGCATCTAAAAGGTCTCGGAATTTGCATCTATGAGCACGTAAGACGTATAGCCAGGTGACGAGAACTAACGAATGGAGAATTTTGCCCTTGACGACCCTCATCCACTAAGGCGTGCTGAGAAATCCCAGCGGTAAGAGAGGCAGAAAAAAGTATACTCATGCTCTCATTGACATGTTTCCATAGGAATATTCAGTAGGCTCCAACTGACCTTTGTCGACTTTCAGTATTAGACAGCATTCAAGGATGAAACTCATTTCCTCGATCAAACTGAAATTAAGCATTTTGAGATTCAACATTTATACTGTAGAAAATTGTTCTCAATTACTTGTATTATGGATTTGAGCTATCAATAGGGTCTAATTTTATACTGAGTATACTATCCGTACATGGAGATGCCTCATGTAAAAATCATGACCTCTTGACTTTTGTTATATAGAGTCTTCCAGCTCGGTAAGACCAAAATATACATCTGCATTGACAGAACTCTTCCTCCTCTTTCTCACAAACAGAGAACATCTGGAAGTCTTCATTCTCTCAAGGAGATAATTGACCGGTTTTCTAGCCTTACCCGGTTGTTGCCTACGCCTCCAAAAGTTTCGTCGGCGAGTTCCCTCGCTTAGGCAACTAGGTGCTGATTGGGAGATCTCCTCTCAACAAATCCTGCCTCGATGGCTCAGTGGTAGAGCGTGTCACTAGTAATGACAAGGTCCACGGTTCGATCCCGTGTCGAGGCAACGAGGTCACACTCGATTGTTTTATCTTTTTGTTCGATGCCTCTGATAAACTTGACCTCTTGCCTCTTACTTTTGTTAATTGGATGGCTGCTCGTCGTTCATTTTTGTTAGTAATAATCTAAGTCTCCTGGTTCTAACAGCATGAACAGAACATGCAGTAAGTTCGTGTTCAATTGAGGGGATTGATATATTAGCGCATTGGTCGCGACTTATGACTGCCTAAAATGTTTGAGAAGAATTACATGATTGAGCTTGAACTCTAAAGGACAACGATGAGGTTAAGTATCTATGCTTGACATAGAGACGACGCGAAGCAGCAACAGACTTATGCGAAGAGTGTCTCTCATGCGTCTAGAGGTCCCACACCACACCCAGCTCCACCACCCCCATTTACTACTGAGGAGTGGCAAACAATGTACAAGGCTTGTGTTATTGGCTGCAGAAACGGTATGTGAAATAATATCTCTCCTATTTACATAGCTAATTATTCTAGAGGAAGTAAAGATCCGTCGACGCGAACGTGTCCTTGCAGCAGCAGCGAAGAGAGCACAAGAAGCCGCAAGGCCCTGGTACCAACGATGGTGCTCAGGCTATTGTTGAAAGCTTATCCTAGTGCTGTCAATATCAAACTTTTAGGCGAGCAATCGTACGTAAAGTTAAACTCGACTATGGTGCACTTTATTGTATTATCTTGGATAGATGTTTTCTGAGCGAAGAAAGCTCAGGTAGACACTGGAAAAAGTCAAGACAGGTGTCTTGGGATTATGGTCTGCTATATGGAGTGAACCAGATGAGGCTGGATTAAAGTGCATTCTAGAATACTTTCATTTGGCAAACATGAGAAACCTAGATAGATATAAGATTCAATTCTCCTCAATATCTAACTATCTATATAACATAAGGCTGTAAATGAGAAGATCAATGCTGTTGTCGAGTTATTATGCTCATTGCTTTTTATTGTTAAAATATCTGTCTCGGAATAGCACAAACCTCATGAAATATCAATCCAGGTCTTCGGAGTATGTAAACACGTCCACTTCCTTCAGTCTCAGCATCATCTGCATAACCACGAATCATTTCGTTTCGCCTTGTAGAACTGAGCTTACTATGCAGGACAAATTCTCGCCCAGTATGTCTCTTCACGAGCTAAGCGTCCAGAGTCCTTGGTTTCCTGTTCACCCACTATACTGGTCTTCAAAACACTACGAGCTACTTGGTTGCAAATTTCAGCAACGTCTCGCCTTTCCTGAGATCGACGTCAATGCGAACGAGCAGGAAGCCGACTTGAATAAGACGAGCAATGCGGAATGTGCAACAACATTGGCAAGCGATGCTATGCCATATATAAAGGATGAAGCTGCTCGTAAACTTTTCGAATGTGCAGGAGGTCCTTTGGAACCGTTCAGGTACGTCTCCCCATCGTTCTGCTCAAGACTGACGTTAGCTGACATTCGACATGCAGACAATCGCACGCCTTCGAGTTTGCCGGCGATGTAAGACATGAACTATACTGCCGGGCATATATCCCCTCGAAAACAATGATCTCAAAAGAAACGTTCGATTCGCCTGCTGGGCTCGTTATCGGCTTCTATGAATACCAAGTTGCCGTGGAACAACGCGCAAGGCGATTCAGGGTGAGATTAGACCCCAAATGGGGATTCAACTCTCCTCTTATCCGAAAACACCAGTGCAAGCTGAAAGGATTGCAGAAAGATATGCCCAAAGAATGGTGGGAAGACCCATATGTACTCTGTGTCCTACTATCTTTGGCACAGTCCATGTGGTATGAAGATCTCTTGTCAGAGATCCAATACTACCCGGTGCGTTATGCTGCTCTGAATCAATTCTTTCGTAGGCCCTAGCTGACCATGATCCAGGTTCGTCTACTCCTTACCAACAACGATGACACTGAAAATGCACACATCCTTTATGCCGAGTTCCCTGACGATATTCTCAAAGGAATTCGCCGTGCAACCCATCGCATAAAAGCGGATTGGCCAACGATCTACCACACCACGATTCCTTTTAAGCCCTACGAGACATTTTATGACCGTCTCATCAATGAAGCCCTAGGGGGTGTCAAAAACGAGAAGCAAGCCCCCGACGTGGGGGTCAACCCCGCCACGGAAGATTTACCGAGAGAAATGAATCAGATTGAATGGGGCCAAGTTGAATGGAATCGGATTCAATGGAATCTAACTGAACAGGAGCAGATCGAATGGGATCAAATTGTATGGTAGAACGTCTGGTGTAGCGCAGACCTTGTCTTTGTTAGGGTATCGCATTGGAGTCATGATGCTTTTTGTCGTGAACTTAAACCAAAATCAAAGAAGGAACGTTTAGGGTATTAGTAGATGAATATGAAAATACAATATGTAGAAATCCGTTCCGAGTCGCTCGTTGCGCGTTCCGAAAGTTAATATATCTCACCACTCAGCTATCTCCCAGCCAAGGCCTCTGGACCCTTCTTTACCTGAGTCTAAAGGCTCTAACCATGTATTGATCGCCCTAGAAGCAGCCTCGAAATTGAACGAATGTGGCCAGCCATGGTCACGATAGATCTGTCTCACATACTGGATATCAAGGTCTGTTCCCCATTCTTCCGTTTGACTGTTCACCTCATCCTCAGTGATTCGTTGTCTGCGCTCAGGAACGTTCTCCGCCTCAATTGTGATCCTGCCCTCTCCAGGAATGAGCTTCAAGTTTTCGTACTCTTTTCTGAGATTGGAAAAGAAGTCTTCGACTGTGACCGCTGACATCAGATCCACCTTGTTAAGATGCTCAATTATTTCGCCATCTTTGACGAGTAGCCATAACACGCGACCGGCGGTTCCATAGCCTTCGGCGATGCAGACAACATCGCTTGGATCCTGCTCATCCTCCGATGACCAAAACTCGTAGCCATCGTGGGTTTCGTGGTGACTTTTGAAATCCTCGGGTGTCCAAGCCCTAAGATCGAGGACCTTAGATCTATAATGGAATTGAGTAGTACCCTTGTTTTCGAAGTAAGGCAGATGTCGTATGACCTCGACAGCATAGTCGGACTTGACATGTCCACAAGACTCGAGTGTGATCTCTGGCCAGCCGGTAGGCGGAGGTATCTTGAGGTCGGACTTGTTAAAATTCAAGGTGGTCATGAAGGAATAGAAGTCGACAAACAAAGCCCCCAGTTCTTGGGGCGTTAATCTGGGCTCACCAGAACCCTCAGACGCGTCCGAGTCAGAAGATCCATCGTCTGACGGGGGTGGTGACGGCATGCCACCGTGAACGCACATTTTGGAAAGAAGGTTTAATAGGTAGAGTGAAGAGAAAATGGATGGATCTGAGGAGAATAACAGATGAGAGGAAATGGTATTTATAGGTGGTTGGATGTCCTGATACTCTTAGAACCAACAGAATGGAGCCTTCGCTTTCTGGTGGAGCCTTGGTAGGTGCCTAAATCACAGGGGCTAGAGAGGATACAGTAAACAATAGCGCAGTTAATGGTAATTTCCATGTTGGTTGTGTTACTGATCTCCCACCGTTTTGTGACGAGGGTCACTTTTGCAAAATGCTTCTTGGATGGGAGATGAAGTTGACACCATCATTACGATACAGGGTAGCTGATACTGTGCCGATGGGGCCTAGTTTATTCCTTGCAATAACTCCTAATTGCAATATGCTTCAGCAACTATCACTAGTCGAATTTACGTTGAGTCTATTTCGTAGTAATATTTCTTCGAGTGGTTTTCGGAAGCATTACACATGTCGGGTTTAACATTTTCGACCGTGTTTAGACATCCATCAATGAACCACAACAACAGACCCCACACAAACGACACCACCACGATTCCTAGACGATCTGGAAACTCCACGTTCTCATTCATTGGAAACAAGACAAAAAATTGATGGATTTATACTTCTGCAGCAGTCAAAATGATAGAACAGGATAGAACCAAAAAAAGAAAAGAGAAATCTATTTCTGCAAAAACATACAACAGCGGGGATTCGCTGGTCGTCACCGACCCAACTACTAATCCGCCGATTAGTGGCTTGACTATNNCACTACCTTTGGTCGTATGTGAAAGACTTGCTGTAACAACGCCTGATATCCATTTCATTTCTGCTTGTCCTTTAACTCCCCACGCTCCTGAACAGTCTTGGCAACCTCATCGCCCACTTCAGTACCCAAGCTCTCAAAACCCTTGACAACACCATCCCGATCTCCTTGTCCCATTTCCTGACTCATCTTGAACTTGCCCTCCAATTTGGTCACTTCAATCTCAATACCAATAATACTCCTCTTGAGCAGGTCGACATACTTCTCAGGCGCGTCTGTAACCTTCCATTGCGTAGGTCTATCTCCGCCCGTATATCCCATTATTTTTGTCTCATTGTGATCCGTAAGATCCGAAACAGCCTTTCCAAGGAAACTCGATGTTTCTTCGTTATTCTCGTAGTAGATTCGGGCTTTGCCGTAAACCTGCGCCGCAGCATAATTCCACGTCGGCACGACTTTACCTGTGGCAGGCTTCGTGTCCGTGTAGAACTTTGGTGTCACATAATGATGCGCTGGTTTGGTGAAGATTACAAGAACTTCATCCTCGAGAAAGCTGTTCAGTCTCGGGTTCGAGGTGCAGTGCTCTATCATCGCCTTGCTCTGAGGGTTATGTCGTGCCAGATGACCTCTCAAACGACCGAGTTCCGTTTCGCTGGATTCATCATGAACATCGAGAAGGAATGGAATATGGCTGCTCTGGAGGAAAGAATGTGTTGATGATTTGATGCCGGTTGTGAGCATGCCGAGGGGGTTTTCGTGAATGAGACGACGTAGGACACGAAGGTCTGTCTCTGCGTGAGTGGCGCGGATATACATGATTATGGTTTAAATTGGAGTATTTTCTCTTTGAAGCTTATTTCTTGGAATATTTGATGTTCATAAACGAAGCCGTTGAAGATGCGTGGGCTTCCATAATAAGGCTTTAGCGGAGTAAGCGGGCCGCCAGTTTAAATGGACTTCCCCAGGAACCCAAAAGCCTGGACCGGGCCGGTCGTGGGGGACGAATCAAAGTCGGGGTCATTTCTAAGCAATTTCTCAACTATTCAATTCATTGCCGGTTCATTTGGTAGCTGCGCTATCGGAGACCGCCGCTTCTCACATAGAGATCTGTCGTGTCACTGGCTCTTCACGATTTGGGTGTACAGTCTTGTCTCGGACGTTCTTCCGAAGTCAGTGTATGAATGGATTCGCCAGACAAGCACTCTTTTTATGTTTATTCCAGCACACACATATCAAATCTCAATCTTAAATCTATCATACTGGGTTCGAGATATCGCATCATATGGCCTTTACCATGATGTGATCCGTCTGTACCACAGACCCAATTGTGAAATCATGGTCTCCAACCAGCTTGTACCCCCATTTCTCATATGCTTTCATCGCCCTATGATTCTCTTCCCATACACCAAGCCAAAGATGCTTGAACCCTTGCTCCCTCGCCATATTCTCAATGGCCTTTTCCAAAGCCTTTCCAACACCGGCGCCGTGTGAGTTGGGATGAACATATATTCTCTGCAACTCGACAGTTTTGTCCAAATTCTCTACACAAGGCTCTGTACTTCCTCGGGTAAGATACGCAAAACCCAGAAACTCATCGTCGGAGTTGGTGGCGATGATGACGTCTTTGTTCGGGTCAACAATGTCGCTTGTTATTGTTTCCTTTGTGTATGATTCTTCCAGGAAGGCGGCCAGTTCGTGAGGCTGGACTGAATGGCCGAAAGTGACTGTGAAGACGTATGCACCAAGTTCTGCTATAGGTCCGGCATCGGAGAGGGTTGCCGGACGAATGGTGACGGGTTTTGACATTGTTCCTTGTTCTCAAAGTCGTTTTGAAGGGTGAATTATGACTGAAACTGGATGATTGATAGATATATTGACTGTACGAATCAGCGGTTAATCGATGACTGTACTAGATGGAAACAGATGAGAGAGACGTTGAACTACATGGCATAAGTGACATTAAATAATGTGATATATAATTGAAGTCATCGAGGCAAAAGAAAACTCTTGTCAGAGCTTGCGTCTTCTGGAAAGAACCTGCCGGATTCGGAACAATCTCGGCCCCACCACCGAGATTTACTGCGCGCCCTTCATGTCAATTGAATCTAGCGCCTACGCAAGCCTATTCTGACTATTGTCGGTGACGTTGAAAGAATTCAGTTTTTATTTGTAACTTATTTCTCGTCATCCGCCAGTATCTATGCATTTCGCTCTTAGGGCGCGCAGGATGACAACCATCTGCTCAATACTCGACCCTGGAAATGCCCATCTCTCGCAGATCCTAATTCCCTTGTCTTGCAATTGGTTCAGATCTGGGACTCTCAGCGCCTCCAGCCTTGAGAAAGCAGCGAATGAAAGAAGGAGCACTACAGCCATTGTCCTGATTGATTTCGTTAGTGACCATCATCTTGAGTTAGTACATGTTTCACATACCCATGTAAAAGATTTTCTAACGAGGCCGTGGGTGCGTGGACTGCATGTTCTACAGCATTGAGATATCTGCGACAGTGCAAAAGACATTGTCTCGCGTTCTCAAGAGTCGCTGGGTTAGGCGGTGTTCCCGGAGCAAGCGCACAAACCTGGTACAAAAACGGTCTGTATATAATATCTCCCGTAGTGTGGTAACGTATAGACACCATGGTATCGTCGATTCCGATCGGTGGAGTGTCCAGGTTGGGGCGTATGCTGTGAGGAAGTAGGTGATACCATGCACCCAGCTGGCGATTCAACTCATGAGCCAAATTCGGCAGACTGGACAGTGTTTCTTCAGAACTATCTGCTGGATCTCCAGTTCCTGGTTCGGCTTCGGCGTAGAGGACGTAGTGGATTCGGTTGAGGAGGCGACGGGATGAAAGGTCCGCCAACCAGCGGTGCATGTACGGTTCGGAAGGGCCATCAGACCATGGGTAGGGGAGTTTGTCGACGATCTTTTCGATGCCGCTGCGAGGAAGATGATGCTCTGCGAGGATATCGCTGTGATTGTTAGAAATATTTTTGAAACGTAGTTATGGAGTAGCTCACCATTCAAGGACAAGAATGGCCCAGAAGACTCTCAGGATCGACTGATCTTGAGAACCTGCCTTGCCATCTCGCAGTAGTTTCTCAGACCTGGACATTTGTTAGCACGGTTTTTCGTATCGCTCGAAAAAGTACCTTACCTTATCCAGTAATGCTGCACATCAGTAGAAGCCATATGCACCAAGCGCCATGCAAGCAAAGGCCTCGATAAGTAACTGTAATACAGCGCAGCCAGATACAGAGCCTGTGGTAGAAGAGGATCACCACCAAAAGAGCCAAGAGACTCTGTGAGAAGTAGACGAACAGCTGGCGTGAAGAATCGTATTCCAGGACTCCAACACGCGTCCATCCGATTAGGTGTCTCGGCCGCAACAGATCCAAGTGCCAACACAACGAGGACCAGAGCTGAAGGAAGGTCCGGTCGCGGACCGCGGTCAAGAACTCTATCATACAACTCATAGAAGGCTCTTTGGTCAAGAATGGGGTGGAATCGGTGCACCAGCTGGAAGTAATTGCGCACTAAGTGATCGGTTTCGTTTGTTGATAGTAGGGGAATATCGATTTGACTCGCTGGCGTCGCGTTCAGTCTCAATCCTTCAGGGACTGGGCGTCTCAACTCGATATGCAAGAACAGATCAGGAGGATAATGGCCTAACAGCGCCTTTGCAGGAGCTGATCTTAAAAGGTTTCCAGTTGTTGAAGAATGAGATAGTGGTATGTCCATTGTGGTGTTGAAGACATTATTATTGGCAAACTGCGATAAAGAGGTTTGTGTCCCTGGGCCTGTCGAGTGTACTGAGGATGCAGCAATAATGCCATCGTCTGGACTGATAGCTTCGCCATGCCTAGGTATGGAGTATGGTGTTGGTACTGGACTCTTTTCTCTTTGTCTTGCTATAGCTGATTGAAAGGTTGATTCGAGGGACTCAAGGCGGTCAAAGATTTCATCGACTCTGTCTACCGATATGGAGATACGTCTACCTCATTTAGCACAATTCCTCAATATCAATTAATCTTAACGCTGTCATACTTGCTCTCATTCCCTTCATCGCGATACTCGCATTCAGAGTTGTTCGCTTCCTCGCATAGTGTGCAGACAGGTTGTCTCCCGTCACATTTCCTCTTTCTGCATGGGTATGTATCAGTATAAGCGACATGATCCAATGATCAACAAATATTCGTACCTCTTTCTGCAGTAATTACAGGCTTTGGCGGCACGCTTCCGCTTCGCAGAGTCCATGCCTCGTTGGGGTGAGGGCGACACACTCATCTGAAAATCTCTTGCGGAGGGCGGGCGGAAGTTGGGGCGGAGACAGGCGGATCGTTCTCCGCCTGACAGCGGACGCAGCTACCCGTGGAGATTTATCGATAACGGAATAATTCGAGGGCCGATCCGGTCATCTCGAGGTTTCGGGGTGAGCTCCGGAAAGGATTGTCGGTCGAGGCCCGGATATCGCTATCGACGCGTCGCTCCGAAAGAAATTCTTTAGATTGATCAGATGGATAGATGAAATGCTTTGGGGTTATCTTATCTCAATGTCTAGACTAGTGTGTTTGAAGTTAGCTCAGTTTGTTATCACTTCCCGGTCCTTTTTGTTGCTTCTCATGAATCTTCAAATGTATTCTTCAATATATTAATTCAAGCATGTTTTATATGTGCAACTACTATCACTATCTATTTACTTCATTGGTCATGATTGAACTGTGTCTTTCTGTAGTGTGAATCCATACTTTCTCATCACACAATGCACACCACTAACAGTCTCGTGATCACCTCCCTCGAAACCTGAGCGATGCAGATATAAATGACAAGACAGAACAGAAACTATTGCAGCCTGAAAATAGGACTCTTGGGCATTAAATCTCCACACATTAGATAGGGTTTTGATGATTCACCCCGGATTTCGCTCAACAAGGATGAGGTCACAAAGTGGATAGCATCTAATCTTGGGGTATTCGCACGCCATCGCTTTATATCTAGCACAGCCAATGCCCAGCCTGTTCGACCGAGAACCCGACTATCCCGACGAAGAAATGCTGAACCAAGTGGAACTGGGCTACGTTGATGGCCTGATTAGTTGCAAAACACTAGAATCCGTAGTAAATGCCGGGCGACGCGCGGGTGGTCAAACGTTGTCGCACAAAAAAGTAAGAGTCATCAATGCTCCAGTCTCTCTATCCAATAATGGTGGGATATGATGGTGCCAGAATCTGTCACAACACGCAAGGAAGATAGCGCCATGTTGTTTGACCGTCATCGGATTTAGACGGGGCTAACGCGGTTAGATGTCGCAACAGCTATGACAGATTGTGTCATTATATCTCCACGGGGAATTGCACCCAGCAAGCACTATAAATGAGAGATATTCCACCAAAGTTCACTGGATATCACCATTCAAGTTCATTGTGTTCCGGTGACACTTCTTGTATTGCCAAAATGTCGACGACTGTAGTTACAGAAACAAAGGCTGAGCGCACTATCCCGCTCAACTTGCAATCAAGCAAATACCCAGAGCCTCTAGTTGTATCTGGTGCACTGGACAAGTTCAAGTTCGAAGAGTCTACACCTGTAATCGGCCGTGAATACCCCACCGTTAACCTCGTCGACGACATCATCAATGCCAAGAATGCAGATGAACTAATCCGTGATCTCGCTATCACCAGTGAGTGTATCGCATCCGCAGAGACCAGCAATTACTTACCAGAAAGCAGTCTCCGAAAGAGGGGTAGTCTTTTTCCGTGCCCAAGATAACCTTACCGATGAGCTTCACAAAGAGCTAGTCCACCGTCTTGGACAACTCACCAACAAACCATCAGAATCAACTCTTCACATCCACCCCCTTCTCAACGGCAGCAACGAGTTTGGTGTAGAAGACAATGAAATCAGCGTCATTAGCTCGCAGTCTCGTTTCTTCCAAGATAAGGAGAAGGACAGAGACGACCGCAAGGAGGGCGCTGCTAGCTGGCACAGCGACATCCAGTTTGAGGAGTATCCAGCTGACTACACAAGTCTCCGCTTGACCACACTTCCCTCTGGAGGCGGTGATACGCTCTGGGCTTCGGGATACGAGTTGTACGACCGATACAGCGATCCCTACCAGAAGTTCTTTGAGGGTTTGACAGCGACATACTCAGGTGACGGATTTCTCAAAGCCCGAGATGCGCGACCCGACCACTTCAAGATCTACGAGAAGCCCCGTGGACATCCTGAGAATACCGGAGACGCGCTCAAAACCTCTCATCCCGTCGTCCGAACGAATCCCGTCACAGGATGGAAATCCCTTTTTGCTGTTGGCAATTTCCCAAAGCGTATTAATGAGCTAAGTGCCCGCGAGAGCAAAGAACTTCTGGAGTCCTTCTACAGACGGATCGAAGAGAACCACGACTTGCAGGTGCGGTTCAGATGGAGAAGCCCTAATGATATCGGTAAGTCTCGCCACATTTGCAGCTCTTGGGGTCGAAGTTAACCGACTCTAGCGTTCTGGGACAACCGTAGCGTGTTCCATTCGGCTACTAACGACTATGATGGCCTTGGTCCACGAGAGGGGCACCGTGCTGTTGGAATTGGTGAGAAGCCTTACTTGGACCCAAACAGCCTTTCTCGAACAAAGGCATTGAGAAGCAAGCAGTAAAGCATGAAGGAGTAAACACGATAATGATTGATTCTGTAGCGCATTTTAGATTTTATATACAAGTTTCGCAAAATGCAAAGCATTTCTCCAAAACTCATAAAAGACTATGTAAAGCATTCCAAGCGCTTGCTAGTGACCCCAGCCTTGCGAGCGAGTCCCTCTATCATAGTTGGTATCCCAACAGGCGAAGTAAAAGGTACATCAGGCTCCCCATAATCAGATTCGTCATCAGACGAACAGCAAAGTTCCACTTCGCCCATATCCATTGCCGCTAGCGTATGCATCTCAAGCACATCGTTACTGTCGTAGATACCTTCTCTATGATCCAATTTCGAAAGCAAATTTAGTGCTCGACCTCTCACAGAAACATCCTCGTTTGCGAATGCTGCGAACGAAAGACCCGATACAAGACATCCATCCAAAGAATATGTTGGTTGTCCTAACGCTATTAAAGGTGCCGCTACCAGTTCGGCAGTTTCCAGGAAAGGCAAGAAGGGCTTAGTTGTTGGATTATTCCATTCCTCAGTTTCGTAAGAATAAAAGTGCATGTCCATAAACCGTTGACGAAGTTGAAGACTGTGAAATTGGGACATCTCTTCATTTGTCCATTGTAATATTTCGCGTTGTGCTAGAGCTTGGAATCGCGCTTCCCATTGTCGTAATATCTGCTGGAATGCCTTGTCATTCGCTTCGCCGTTTTCTCTGCAAGGGTAATGGGGGGCAAAATCGTGAAGAAATCGCAATTGGTGTAGAGCGTATGAGGCGTCGTGAAGGGACTCAAAAGGTTCGACGTCGTTGGCGCTATGTTTGACATCTTTGGCACACCACTTCTGAATACCAGAAAGGCTCGAGTCGTTCATAAAGCCAGTGGACTCAGGGATAAGCTGAGAGAACAAAGCAACGAGATTTCCCGTCATGGCGGCCTCCTCGGGTGTGGTGGGATCTTGAAGTGATTGCAGTATCGTGTCACCAGCCGCAAGGTGCTTCAACATTTCATCGTACCGACCCGTAAGTCCTTCGCATGTCATGAATAATACACAACAAACAAGAATGCAGTGCACATTCCATCCCTTGGGTGATGACATAAGAGGTAAAATTGATGATATGGCTCTATTGTAGTGTTGAATGACAGGGCGTTGAAGATAATCCGGACGTCCAAAGCCAAGAGAATGTGCCATGAATGCACGATGCGAAGCGCCTACGGCAATCATGCTATACCTGATAGCGTCAAATTGATATGAGAGTGGAAGTGCATAACGCAGCCAGAAGTTGGTGGAGGCGGATGAAGCTGAGAGTTGCTTGGTTGTCCAGTGTAAGAAATGTTGAAGGTACAGTCTCTCGGGGTCTGTCAACATCGGCGTGAGATCGAAAGGCTGTATTGTTGGAGAAACGATTGTGACTGGTTGAGGTCCAAGAGGCTTCTTCTTCTTCAACCCTTTTGAAGCTCTTGGCTTAGGAGGAAGATAACCGTCGCACTTCATCTTGTCGTCTTGGCACCTTTGACAAATAGGTTTTGCTTCGTCGCATTTCAAATGTCTGAATCTACAGGAACGATATGAGTTTTATAGACCGACACAATTTGAGGCTTTTTGAGACTTACTTGCTGCATGAGATCCAGGTCAGTAACCATTTTTACGAGAAACTCGACGAGAACCTATCAAACATACCAGGTGAGGCATCCATTTCTGCTTTTGGGAGCCGAAGCTCGCTTGAATTTGCCTCCGACACGAATCGGGAGAGTCTTGATGGCTGCCATACTCTCGACTTTCTAGCAAGTTCAGTTAGACACGAGACTACGAATTGGAAACGAAGGATCAGGTCAGGAGGGCAAGATATTGATATCATAGCATTGACACGGTCGGGTTGGAGAGGCTGAGCGGAAAGTGAACTATGGGGCTTGACTGTTGAATACGAGACTACCAATCAGATCTTTGCACTATCTAGGATCTGGTAAATAGTGGGCTGGTACAGTTCACTTGACTTAAAGTGGAATCTGTTAGCGACAATAGTCAAGTCAAAGCTTTTATCACCGACAACTATGGTCTCAACGATTGACAACGGAATATGGCACGGATGGCCAATGTGTTGTTTATTATCTCCGGATAGTTAGTTGATAGAAAATAACACTTGTTAATGGACAAAAGCTTCAGATACAGATCCACAGCCCCGTCGCATACTCTTGGAAAAACACGGTAACGCCGAAACTCAAGCAGTCTCCGGTAGCCAAGACCCCATTTTTCGGCATCTAGAAGCCGGCCAAGTAGACTACATTACCATATTGATACCAACCGGGCCCCATCGCCATAATACTAACGATTAAATTGACAGCTAAGCAACTTGGCGCCAAGATTGTAATCGTAAGCTAGAGCTTGATGATGACGACGCGTGTTTGAGGACACTTGCCCATGCGCTGTAGGGAAAATATAACTACAACGGATCTGCCATCTATTCCTGTTAAATCTTCATTCCTAAAATTTTGTAAACCCTCACCTTTGGTTCACAAGGATAATAAAGAAAATGAGTGGAAATTATTATCACCAACACCCAGACTACCAGCAGGGTGGTTACCAGCGTGATGTTCATCACCGAGGACCATCCGACTACCAGCAACATAGCTACCCACAAGATAGCTACCAACAGCCCGGACCTCCTCAACAGCAAGGTTCCTATGGCTCTTATCAACATCAGGACTCATATGGTTCTCATCAACAGCAAGATAGAGGATTCCAGCCGTCTTCCAGTTCACACGCAAGCTATACTCAACATGCTCCATCTCCCTATCAACAACCTCCTCAAGGATACGGCCAGCCGCCGCAAGGAGAGGCTTCATCTTACTACGCAATGTCACAATCGCGACAACAAGACCTGAACCAGCAAAACACCTGGCAACCCCAGAACCAGTCTGGAGGCCAATTTGACAACCAAGGTCCCGATGGCGAAACCGGCGAGCGAGGTTTGACAGGTGCTTTGGCCGGAGGTGCTGCTGGCGCATTCGGTGGCAACAAGTTCGGAGGAAGCAAGACTGCCGCTGTCGCCGGTGCTCTCCTTGGTGCGTTTGTTGGTCACAAGGGACAGGAATGGCGACGTGATCACAAGGAGGAAAAGGAAGAGAGAGAACGTCGTGAGGAAGAAGAGATGAAGAAGAAGCATGAGGCCGAGATTGCTAGCTGGAGTAACAATGACAGCCGCGATCGGTCTCGTTCTCGTTCGAGATCGTCTGGACACCGTCGTCGTCACAGCCGTTCACGCTCACGATCATCTGATCGCCATCGCCATCACCACCATCATCATCATTCGCGATCAAGGTCCTCTAGCCGCCGTCGATACTGCCATTAATTGGGAAGATCTTTTATTTAGACTCAGAGACGGGTTCCAGATATAATACGAGAAAAGACAAGACAAACAAACATCGTATATGACTTGTAAATAACTTATTTCCCTTTGTGTAGCTCTCAACAATCGCATTTGGTTGAAGTAATAATCGGACACCGGGGCTGCTCTTACTGGTAGAAATATCAAGTCGGCGTAGCTAACCACCGGGTATGAGACTTGAATAAAGCCTGCAAAGGCTGTGTCGCTTTGACAAGGGTTGTGCGTACTAGTGTTGCACTGTGTTGGTTGGTACCCCTGTAAGGCTGATTTACAGCGGATTTGCATGTCCAAAATGTAGACACCACGATTAAGTCTGGTTCATGAAAGTTAGTATCCTTTGATTATAGAAAGAAAATAATTTCTGATGTAGGACGTAGGGGCCAATTAGGTATATAGACGACGCAGCATGAATGTATGGAAGAATAACCTTTCAGCACATTCCGTCTCTAATGTTTTTTTCTGAAATTCTCACCTTACTAACAAGTATCGCTGTTAATTTTCAGCAAGGATAAAACTTGAAAGTTAATATTCTCCGACAACAATCAAAGCGTACCTAGCTAATGATGTACAGCGGTAATATACTCTGTATATACTTTATCAACTATATAGAGTTCCTGCGATATTCGGATTATTTCCTTACACATGACTCACCCCGGTCATCAAGGCATATTCGGTGACTTCCAAATGCATGTTGGTGCAGCAAACTCAACCTGTACAAGCTTTATGCGCTCAGCCTTATCTACACTGCCATTCGCCATGTGACTCACATGGTACCATTAACTCAAAAGCATTTTCTATATAACAAGTCCCATTCTCCAGTTGAATAGTTTTCCATCAGACACAAATTATCATGGAAAAGGTACGCAAGACTTATTTCGACCCTTTGGCTACGTCCAAGGGTCAGATACGCGATATCCTACAGAACCTTCCTGTTGGTTCAGCACATCCTTTCAGCCCGGAAGGCATATTGTTATGTCGCACCAACAACGGAATTGAAGAAATCCCTATCTCAGGTCACGATGAAGAATTCTTTTACAATGCCGTGGATTTAGGCACAATGGGCGAGATACTGCTACGGCGAATGGGCGGGTTTAAGAACCACCTCGGTAAGTAGTATTGCCAAAAGCCATGTTATGTATCAGTTCGACTGACCTTTACAGGTGTATTCGATGACTTCCAGATCTTGCAAGCTCCGTCCACTACATTCAAGGTCCCAATAGCGTCAGGAAAGATTTCCATACTGGTCGTCTCAGAACGAGTCCCTACATATTACGACTTCTGTTTTGGAGATGCACAAGGTAACACTTCTTGCTGGAATGCGAGGACGACAATAAAGGGTATGAGACACAGTGGTGACTGCACCATCATGCATGATCTTCTGCAGTACGCTACACTAGACAAGGATACTTTGACAAAGGAGCCCATCTGCGTCTTCATCTCTGGTTTCAACAGAACGCAGATCACGAGATTCTTGGGGACTCACCCCGCACTCATGGTAGCCGACTACGAAGAAAAGGTATAAATGATGAAGCACTTTGAGACTCTCTTGAACCTTGGCACTAACCTTGACAGACTTTGTACACGATACCAGTGCCATTGGATAAAGCCACTATTGGCGATGCAACCATCTGCTGTCCCCTGGTAGTGAAGCGCGATGGGGACTTTCTTGTATGCTCTATACTGCCCCAGGCTACAACAGATCGACAGAAGTCATGCGGCGGGGATCGTATGGATAGCACATGCCTCTCTGAAGCCATCCCTAGAGCTGACTTCACTATTACTGCTCCCGCGGAGGATTCCACTGAAAGTCAGCAATCCACCAAGTATGACGTACGGATAATTAGCTAACATCATGTAGATGTGAAGGAAGAAGAGGTCCGAGAACCTGCTGTCAAGGATACTAACACTAGCAGTCAGTCTGTGGAAAAGCGCAACGCTGTCATCACCACAAACCCCCACAGTCTTCCCAATTTCGTCAACTTCTCCGGGACACAGATCATTCGTTTTGGCACTGGCCTCGAGTTTATCTCTGATGAGAACACCGAGAATGACAATGACAAGTCCGCTGTCGTTCTTCCTTGCGTTTTCGGCTCCCAGCTAGAAGGTCCAGTGCTTCTTGCTACTGGCAAGACTCCAAAGAACGTTCCGTTCCAGGATGCAAAGGCCCTTTACGCCTACTATGAACAGCTTGACAATATTGCCGTGGTCGTTGACGAGCGAATGACTGACAATGCACGAAACCTCGCCTCCAGTATGAGAATGAATGCCCTTTTCATCGTACAGCTCAAGACCAAGGAGAAGTTCGAGACAGCCGAACAGGTATCCTCTGCTTTGAACGCCGCCAACATCAATGCTGTGACTGCACTTGCCGGACCACAGTCTCTCATTCTGGCCAACGCTGGCGACAAGTTCTATTTCTATCGTGGTCTCGCGAATCCAAAGATTCTGGACACGACCGACATAGAATTTGGAGCTGATGTTACTGATCTGATCAAGTCTGCTGACCTTTCTTCTCTTTTGATCCCCAATCTCCCAAGGCTTGTTGATCTTGGAGAGAACAATGATGTAGTTCTGCCTTACACTTCCCAGGTAGTTAAGGCCCAGGACCTGGTAACACTCTTCGACAAGTTGACAATCGACAAAGTCAAGGCTATGCGTAATGACATCGTCGCGGTGGTACCTCAGCTCCAGACCCTCCTCAATCAAAAGGACCTGCAACGTCTATCCAAGGACCTGGTCGACACACTTTCCACCAAGGTCGATGAAATAATGAGCCCCAAGAGAAACGAGTACATCGCGTATCTGACAACGGAGTTCGATATCAACAGCAAAGAATCTACAGTCAAGAAGAACAGGATGCTGGGAGAATTGAGAAAGGCCAGCAAGCAGACACAGAGTTCCCTCGAGGCGGTAATCTCAAGCTTGACGAACATGATGTCTTCTCAGACCACGTCTAAGAGAACGCATGATATGAAGAGGCTACTTCGACAGACGCAGATCAATAACAACGTCGAGGCAACCAAGTCAATGACTTTTGAGAGTCTCACAGGGTTACTGGAGAAGCATGCGGGAGAGATGGGTGTTATGCTGCTCAACATCGAGACGACGCCTTATGAGCAGCTCTTGGCCAACCTGAAGGGGTCCTTGATCGACGCCAAGTAAGACCATTGTTCTTTACATGAATATTTGAACATGACTAACTTGTTTTTAGGCCGGTTTGTGCGCTGGATGATCGTATCCTCTACCTTGACGGTTTTGATGCCGGTATCATCATGGAACAGTCTCAGAGTCAGCACGTGGGACCTCTACGAAGCCAGTCTGGACCAAATCACCCCGTACTGGCACTACCATACCTCAACAAGACCCGCGGAACAGGTTCCATGCTTGCATGGGTTTGTTGGGATGAGTTCGTCAACCTTGAGAGCCCTTATAGCGTGCGCTGGATGGAAAAGTGCAACGAGGCGCATATCGCTGCATTGCGAATCATGATGAGGGATACTCTTAGCCAGGCTGTGGCTTCGCGCCAATACAGCTTCCAAGCTCAGGCTCCCGAAATCGGACAACTGATGAGTTCTCTACTCATGGCAGCTATGGCGAAGCTGGCAAGTATGAGGACTACGGCCCCTGTAGTGCTGGACACTGCGGAAGATACTGTCACGAAGTTGATGAGAGGATTGTTCGGCAATCTCATGACTATCGCTGGATCTGGAGTACGACCCATGAGCATGGTATGGCAGCTCTTTGGCCTAACACCTCAATACGATATCCCCGTCTCCGATGCCGATTGGGTATGGTACGAGAATGTTGTCGCGCTATACCCTTACACCGGTTGGCCATTGAAGCAGTTTCACATCAACCTCGCCAAGCTTCTAGACAAGGTCATCCTACGGGTCATTACGAAGAATGAAAACACAATCCAGATAAAGGCAAGTCTAGCTCACGATATGCTACATTACTGTAAGCTTCGGAACATCCAGCTTGAGTACTGCCGCACCATTATCACTGCTTTCGAGCGAATGCTCACAAATAGCGATATGGATGTTGCGGCTATTGCTGGACGGTTACTCGAAAATATCCCTTCGAAGCTAGAGAAGCAGACAAGTGGATATACGAGAATGATGCGATATTTGGGACATTTGTCTAAGGGCGGTGAGAGACGCGAAGAGGAAGATCGTGTTTATGCGAACGTGTACACCAAGCGTTCTGCAGCGTTCAAGGACCTCAAGGTTGCAGTCTCTGAGGCATGTGAGGAAAAGGACTGGGACGCAGCAAAGGAAAGTTGTCAGGCCGTTCTGGACAAGCATAAGCAGATTGCCTCCTTCTGGAAGATTGAACCTGAAAAGCTCAAGGTCCAGAACTTACATCAATACCAGAATTTGATCAACGCAAACGTATCAGATGATGCAGACCAGACGACAAAGAACAAGACGAAAAAGATTGTGCAAAGAATTCTGGATGATGCTGAGAAGAAGAGGGTACCCTGGCAGGTTGGCAAGGATGCAGCAAAGAATGGCATTGAGCCCCTTGACGAAGACTTCCTAGAACTAGTCCTTACCGGGAAAAAGTCCAAGACAGTAGAGAACCAGGTACCATCCCAGGAACTCGTTGCCAAGGACGTCGTCGAAGAGGGAGACTTTGCTGAGTTCAAGAACTCGGTTCTTCCCAAGTTCATCTCTACCATGGAGAAGAATCTTTCTGCTGAGGACGCTTGCCAGATTCTTGGTGTTCCTATTTCTTCAATGCGCGTGTTCATCAAGGCACTGAACCCTGCTTTTGAATGGGACGACTTGGGAAGGCAGTTCAAGGTTGTCATTCTGGGCCTGTTACGGGAAAGGTCGAATAGATTGGAGAGTCGACCTGCTTCGAGAATGTTACGGATGGAATAAGGAAGGGTTCGAATTGAGGAGAATTGGTACGCATTTTATTTAATATTTCTTTTAATAAAAAGACACACTCGTTTTGTAAAATCTTTCCCACACACAGCGTTCTGTAGCTTCTATGATTGCATAAGTCGAATGTCCCTATCGACTATCTTCATAGCCTGTAGGCACTCCTCGTCTCTGAAACGTGGTGCAACAATTTGTAGCGCGCAAGGCGCACCGTGAGTGGCTTCTGGTATATCTGCGTACTGTTAGTAAGAGTCAACAACGTGTTAGAAGTGAAGATACTTACAGTCTGGCTCAAAAGGAGTCGTGGCCTTAACGATATCCCCGTCATCATACTTGGAAGACGAACCGAAAGGGATAATGCCAGCAGGATACTGCAATGTAGTTAGCATACACTGCACTTTATCTTGAACTCGGTCGACTCACGTCCAAAACGTTCCACATCAAGGTATACACAGGGTTACCATATGTGTCATGTGGAACAGCTGTTGATGATGCTCCCGGTGAGATAACAATGTCAAGGTTATTGTCGCGCCAAACCTCTTGCCAAGCCTTGCCATATTCTAGCTTGACCTCGTTCAATTTGAAAATCTTCTCAGCCAGTTCGAGATCAGGCTGAACAGGAAACTCTCCTTTGAAGAAAGGATGCACCGATCTAGCTACAGATGCAACAAGCGGCTCGCCACATTCTCGAGAAATTGTGTCAGGATCGGGACCAACCAAGGTAAAGTATTGGAAGCCAATCCTCGCGCCGTGTCCTGCACTGCGTTTGTGAGTTGATGAGATGTGAATGACCTGATGACCGGCACTTTTGAGGGCAGATGCGGCCTTTGCCAGAGCACGGCTTACAGGAGGACTCAGAGGATAATCAGGGTCTTCGGCCATGATTCCAATAGTTAGCTTCCTATCAGTGTCACCACTGAGATCTCTCCAGGGAATATCCGCCACTGATGGATCATAGTTCCAAGGTCGTTGTTCCATTGTAACTTTCATGAACAACTCCAAGTCTTGCACAGAGTTTGCCATGGGGCCAGCAACAGGTGTCACACCCGGCAAATGGATCCTGGGGAAAGGGTATTCGGATTGTCCGCTGAAAGGGACACGGTCGGCAGTCGGCTTGAAACCGTAGATACCGCAGCACAGAGACGGGATTCGAATGGAACCAGCAATGTCACTGCCAACTCCGAGTGGAGAGCCTCGGAAAGAGATAAGAGCACCTTCACCACCTGTTGAACCGCCTGCTGTGAGACCGGTGTTGTGAGGGTTGAGAGTACGGCCAAATATGTTGTTCTCTGAATCTGCAGTCTGCTATGGTGTCAGAAGGTATTATCGAGGTTTTGAGTATTTTATTTACCATCATAGTTTGGGGAAGATTGGTCTTGCAGTACAGAACTGCGCCTGCATCGAGGAGTAGGTCAACCAGTGCGGAATTGGTATCAGGAACAGGCTGTCGAAGAAATTCAACATATCCGACAGTGGCATAGTGTCCTTTGACAATATAGGAATCCTACAAGGTTAGTACCTGTGTCTGTACAGAGACATTGTTTTACTTACCTTGAGACTAATAGGGAGTCCATGGAGAGGTCCTGCCAGCTTGCCAGTCTCTTTCAGCTGCTTGTCTAGCCCTCTTGCTCTCTCAATACCCTCATTGAAGAATATTTCTGTCACACAAGACGTCTGTAGGATGTTAAACCTCTTCCAGGGTTGATCGGTAAATGGAACGAACCAATTGTTGAGCGAGACTAGCCCGCTTGGAGACAGCAACGATGACCTCCTCTGACGTGATTTCCTGGCGGTGTATCTTTTCAAGTAACTCAGAAGCAGTGAATCTCTCCGTAATATCAATCTCTTTCTGAGAAAGCAGGCCAGATTTGTGCACAACGTTGGACTGTATCAAATCATCGCCATCTCTCAGAGTCTCGAGCTGTTTGTCTGAAAGAAGCCATTCGCTGGGCACAGCTTCAACCTGTTTCTCACGATGGAGAGCGGCGATTTGTTTCCAGCTGGTAGTAGCAGGCATTGTGATGACAATACGCAGTCGGTGTGAAGGTGAGAGAAGATGGCAGTAACGGATCTAGGACGGTTTATCAAGAACAAAGTAAAGAGGCAGAAATATGCGCTTAAGACATAAGCTTGGCAAAACAAATACCCGAGTCTAGAGCGCTTGAATCTTCCCCGCAGGAAACATTCTCAAGTTAGAAACGGCATGCCGAAGAAGGGTGGCCGGGACGAGACAGCACGACACCACTTTTACGAAACCAATGTGGTCTGGCCCAAGCGCGTTTACTTGCCATATTGGGATAATAGATGCGCCCACTAGTCGGCATATCTCGACAGCATTGGGTCGACATCTACCAGGATCTAGATGTATGTCAGAAGGACCCTTGAAGTACGATGATAACGAATATGCTAGTTTGAACCATCAAGACTAGTCAATATAATTGCCAGTCTACCCCAGAATCCAAGCCAAGACCAAAACTAGCACTGGTGTGGCCTTTGCCGGGAATAACTTTCCTCATCCCAAGCCGTTACCCGAGATATGTAGGCCCCATGCCGAGCCCATCTACCGCATCAGTTCTGCATTAAATAGAGGTGGGAAGCGCCTATCGAGAGGGGGGTAGCGGGCACACGACTCGTCATCAGAAGAGGAAGAATGCATGGCCCTAAGGTGGAGTATATAATGCACAAAAGCGGCGTAGGCTGGGCTGAAGTAGGTAGAGTGGTATCGAACCTACTATCACCAAATAGACTCAAGTCAGTTGACGATTGTGATATTGCAAACTAACGCACTGGCCAGTGCTGAAATGGATTCTGAGATGAGAAACATGGCATTCGTTCTACTGGCATGTAGACTTCTTTCATACACTCTAATAAGCGCTGTAATAAGCAATAAAAGTTGTGGTTTTTTGAAATGTGCGTGACTAGATGGTAAATTAAACTGACTCGCTATCAAATGCTGAAGAAACAAGGAATGATATGAAACGCTCCAATGCATCATTAAACTCCCTAACGCCCATGCTAAACCAAACACCAAGGCGTCATTAAATATTAGATCGCTGTACAACCAATCTCCAGTATCTGGGTGCCAAAGCTATACGGATCTTCTTGCCCCAAATGATCATGGGAATGAAAAGACACCCGATAACAAATGCAATGCAGCCACTCAGAATATACATGTTAGACAAACCCATGGTGCTCATCCAGGGAACAATAGCAAAGTTGACACCGACCGACAAGGCATTACGCATAAAAGCGATTCCTATGAAGGCTTCAGCTGTTAATTCGCGGTAGGTATCAATGATAAGTGTAAAGGTAATGTCGCCGTTTGCACCGAGTCCAAAGGCAAAGAATGCTCCTCCAATAGATGGATATATCCAGTGCATGCCCTGTAGATGTCAGCCAATTGGTCGTTAATGCTGTGAATAGATACACTTACTCGGTCAGCAGTCACGCCAAACATGATGATGCCACCAGCCATGAAGATGGTAGGAATCACAAGAGGATACAGCCTCATCTCAGGTTCGAAGTTGCCTCCGTTTCGTCGCGCCAACCGCACAATAGCCCAATCCGCAAAAGGACCACCGTAGATACTCCCAAAGATGTTGCCAACAAATGGACCAAGAGCCATGTATCCAACGCCAGCAGTGGTGAAGGAATACGGAGGTGCGGAAAAGACGATGGAAGTGACTTGCATGAAAATCACGAGCCAGCAGACTCCAGAGGCGAACTGCAAAGCCGTAAACATGACATGGGGCAGAGTAATAACGTAAAGAGGCATCATGAACAGCTTAGGTAGAGACTCAGGTGTCGTGGTGACAAGACGAAGACGTTGACGCCATGTATTGACAGGGATGGCAGCGTCGGTCGGTGTAGCGACACTAGAAACATTTTCGACTTTGGTCTTTTCGTTAATAGTGTCCTTGGACTCATTCGATCTGGGACGTTCTGAAGGTGTATCGTCGATGATATCAGTCTGGCCAACGGTGATGGGAATGTATTTTGTCTCTTCGAAGGCAACAAGGAACATGACTGCGAGGATGCTCAGGCAGATAGCCAGGCTGTAGTAGGACCATCGCCAGCCTTGCTCAGCAGCCTGAGTACCTGCGGCCATGGGAGCTAGAAAAGCGCCTACCATAACAGCGGTGAAGTAAATTGCGTTTGCCGAGCCACGATGGTGGACAAAGAAAAGGTCTGCAATCTTGAAAATGTATTAGTGGGTGATATAGATACGTCGATGGAACAAGTATCTTCTTACCGTCATTTGAACAGCAGTCTCGTTGATAGCCCCAGCTAGACCTGTGATGATCTGCGTAACGATCAACTCTGCAAAGCTCTCCATTCTAGCACTCCACCATGTAACACCAGCTAAGACCGCACAAGAGACGACATAAGTTGGCCGTCGTCCATACTTGATAGTAAAGGGAATAAAGAACAAGCACCCCAGCGCCAGACCTGCAAGCTGCGCTGAAGAAGCATAGGTTAGTTGTTTTATGGTAACGCCCATGTCAACCGTCATTTGCTGCCAAAAGACGGTCTGGATGGAAAGGTTAGTGAACGCGGCGACGGTGACGGCAATGGTGAAGCCAAAGTTGAGACATTTGCGCCAGACGGGCCAGTTCTAAGAGTGGTACATGTTAATTGATATAGAACAACACTCAGATCTGAGCTGTACAATCTCACCAGTGGCTCATTGGGGTCTGAAGAGGGTGTCGGTTGGAGGACAAAGGATGAAGCGTCAGTTGATGCTTCTGCTGTGCTGGATCAGTATGGAATTGATGGTGAGGCGATGGTAGGCCGGGGGGGTTCGTAGTGTGAATACATACCCATGATCAACCGGACCTCGCCGGGAATGACCACAGGGTCGGGAGATGCCATATCGATGACGGTGGTGGATTAAAATGACAGAGAACAGAGTGAAGATGAAGAAGCGAACGTCTCGAATTGATCTGCGTTGACTGTGCGAGGCAGTCAAAGTTATATAATGTAACGTCTCGAGGTTTGGAATATTGGGACAGAGTGGGATGCGAGTCAATCAATTGCCGACAAGACACTGATGCCCTTGATTACAGCCACACTCACTCTCTCAGACGCACGTGTACAGGAGATAAGTGTGCCGTGCGTGCATGCATTAGACTCTCTGTGCGTCCATCGCAAGGCACGAGACAGACTTGATACATACGCAGCCTGATTTCAACTATCACATCCCACCAACTGACTGACAGGCACAAACAAGCTTAGGAGGTGAAGAGACGAAGAAGCAAAGAACGTGGTCTGTACGCAAAAATTAACTTTGACTAGTGCGGTAATCTTAGCTGACCCTTGTCGGTACTTGTCTTCAACATCCTTGTCCTCTATGATATAACTGGTTCACAGATACTCGAACTAGCTATGACCATGTCCTCTCTGCAAATCTTTTCACTCTTCAGGCTTGTCTGTTTTGACTGTTCGCTACTGTCCACGTTTCGTCAAGACCCTGCCAACCCAAGCCACCAGCAGAAAAGGTACATAAATGGTGGCTGTGAAAATAAAATGATATGACCGAAAGATTGGCATGAACTAAACTTGTTTCGGCTGTTAGTTGCGCGGCGCCTCTTTCACCCCTTTTCGTCTATAAACTTCTTGATTCGCGCCCCCGCAAACCTCTGTCCTTCCCACTCTCTCCCCCCTCTTTTTGGGTAATACTGGATATCCCTGGATTGCCGAGACGCGCTCTTACGCAAATCAATCGACCGATATAGAGCCTATCACGAGCCTATTACTATTATTGACACCTGACTTGTCTCAATCGAGCCTATTCTCTTTCGTTTCCCCACGCAGATCTTGTATCCGCCGCTAGCTGTCCAACTAACCCGTCCCAGGGCTGGGCAAAGGCTGGTACCTGTCTTAGCTATCCGTCATCTGTAGAGCACACGAGGTATGGCCCGCTCCCGGGGAGGATGCCTTAATTGTAAAGCTCGGAAGCGAAAATGCGACCAAGGGCGTCCAGAGTGCCAGGCTTGCTCTCAAAGAGGCATGAGATGCCAGGGCTACTCCACGCCTCTCAGATGGGTGAATGGTGTTGCTTCTAGGGGACGCCTTGCTGGAGCTTCTATACCCGACGCTTCATTCGTTCAGCCTCCCACGCTACCTGAACCTCAGCAACAGCAACAGCATCCCCAGTATGCTCACAGTGTTGCCGGTAGCAATCCTGACATGTCAATCGACTCCGAGAATTCCCTGTCTGGTCCGACGCCAAACAAAGACCCTTCTAGCACAGAGTCCTCGTCGGCTTTTTCGCCTGGAAGCGTAATAGTCCCAGGCTCTGATTCTGCAGAGCGTATCTTTAAGAGATGTCATTACTCCTTCTCCTCTTTTATATTACCGATATCGGTAATGGGCGTATAGTTACTAAACTCTTTCTAGTCATGCGCAATGGGCTGAATCGGTTGTATACGACAGAAGCGAGTTCCTGGATCAAGCCCTTCTTTGAGGAAATGGCGCTTCAGAGTCCGGCCCTCGTCATGATCGCTGGCGCCATACAGGGTTACATGGATGATGGCATGTCGGTCAAGTCGATGGAGTACGTCGACTTGGCTCTGCAGACCTTTCGTCAAGAGCTTGATACTCGATATGAGAAGTTCCATGTTGCTACCGTGTGTGCAGGGTTACTCGTCTGCTCGTTATGTGTAAGTCCAGCTTTTCGCTCTTCCTTTCATCTTGCCATATTTGAGGCTACGGCTGTTTATGTCTAGTTGCTGACTCTGGTGCAGTTGCTCCAAGCAAAACAATGGACCATGTACCTTGACCTTATGGTCAATGTCTACGACCTACGGAACAAGCTAAAAACACCAGGTCACATTCCCATCGAAAACCTCTACCACCAACATGTTCTCGAAGTTTTGGGTGTCATGGATCTCCCCTCCATGGTCGTTGGTAGAGCAAATCCACCCATAGGTGTCTGGAAACTTCTCCGCAGTCTTCAGGATGCCACCCAAGACGGTCGAGTAGACGGCATTGAAGTCGTATCCGGTGTTCCGCGATCACTATTAGACATATTCGCAGGAGTTGTCGACAACGATCCAGAGTACACCGAGGGCCGCTTCTGGGACTGGCCTGGCGATGTAGGTGAGTCTCTACAAGTGCACTATTGGGAATCCTGGAGATTAGCGGGCATCATCGAAGTCCGTCGTCGTCGTAGAATGGAGCGAAAAGCGAGAGGTCTTCCGTACCGAGACGACGATACACCCAAGAAATTTCCCAGCACAGAAGTTGTAATGTGTCGGCTCATAGCGTCAATGGATGCTCTCCTGAAAGCATATCAAGAACCTCGCAACCAGCACTTGTTGGTGCACAATGGCTTAGGTTATCCCGCTATCAACGCCGGCCTAGAGGTTCCGCTGCTAAAATTACATCCTAATTGGAAAAGGACGGTAGACGACGTCAAAAGATCCTTCTTAACAACTGAAAGCGTTGACCTGATTAGGGTCACGTTTGAGTTGCTCGATGCGGCATGGGAAGATGGGACGTCCACATTCGACATTGAGAAATTGGCGCAAGAGAGGAATATGGAAATCGGGATTTTTTAGACTACCCATGGAAGAGGCGCATTATATCATGTGATAGTATATACCTATGATTATCTGTAATATTATACGGCATTGTTAATCCATCAACCTTTCGCTTTTCCCCTTCATATTTATTTGCCAATGAATGAAGCAACCCGATCGATGAGTGACTCGGTATACTCAGTCTCCGGGGCACTGTAATCAACAGTGTAGAACGACACAGACGCCTTTCCATTCTCCACAACATATGTTTCACCGGGAAGCGAACAGTTGCCGTTGATGCAAGCATTCACGCCCGCAGCATAAGGCTTGATGTTGGCCCAGGTAAATGTTCCCTTCTCAGCATCAAGTACCGCCTCGTTGACGTGTGCATTACCAGTGAATCTGGTCTGCACGAATTCAGGATCATGGTCCTTTTCAGTAAGAACAGGAAGGTTCACATTGACGCCATAGCCGATGGGCAAGAGAGGACCGTTCTTAGCGGCTGTCGAGATGAAGTTCTCGACAAATTTGACAGAGGCTTGAGCAGCCCATGTAGCCGGGTTGGTGCGGTTTGTCAATTCAAAGTAGGGGACCTCTTGATTGCTTGCCGAGATTGCGATGGCAGGAATTCCACGGTTCGTAGCGGCGTATCTATGAGCTTATTAGTGATGTACCATTGTGATAGAGTTGAAGAAAGACTTACGCAGCGCCAGCAGTACCAGACAGAGTCCACACGAAACCGCCCAGATTGGTACCATAGTTGGGCCCAGTCACCTAAGCAAGTAAGCATCAACTTATCGTTCATGTTTCAAAAGTATGAGAGATCAACGTACCACAAGGTCGGGAACACTAAAGTTGGCATATCGTGGCAACACATAGTCGAGAGCGACGAATGTGCAAGCAGCAGGAGTTCCGTTGTAGTACCAAATTTGACTATCCTTAGGATCACTTCCGACCTAACAGACGCGTCAGTTTCGTCCAATCGCAGAGTCAGTATCCAGTAACCATACCGAAGGTGCACCCTTGGGGATGAGGTCATATTGTGAAGGTCCAGTCAAGTTGCCCTCGGCGGTGAAGTCAGAAGTACCACCCTTGCCGCTTTGCTTTGTGGCTGGTGCAACTAGCCAAACTGGTCGAGATGTGTTAATTTCTTGGCCAATTGATACTAGGGAATGTCAATTTACCATTGTGGCCCTTTTCCTTGAACAGGCGGTACATCTCTCGCAAATTCGCAGAACCGAATCCATCATCATTGTTGAGAAGGATGTTGAGAGCCTGTGAGGTTGAGAACAGAGCTGCTCCGGCAAAGATGGTTGACAGACGCATTTTGGCTTAATGCTGTGATGGTCTGATTAAGTTGATCTTGTCGTAGCACCAACACAAACAATGTCAAAGGGAAGAAGGCGTAAGGAACAAAGTCAATTGAAGACCGACGATCTTTTATCTATAAACAAAACATAGTCGGAGCACGCCAATGTCCGTTATCGCAATTGCCAAGACTTCAAAAGTCCCCAGCTCCATGGCTCTGTATCCAATGCTCGCGTGCTCTCCTTCCAAACGTGGATAAGGTCATGTTGGGATAGTACTTCTCGAGGATGTGGTTGGTGGATGATAATGTTAGGAGGACGATATGGTCTTATCAGCCTTCGGGTCAGTTCTGCTATATAGAGGTTAGCTTCGTAATTCATCGCTAACGCTTTCTCTTTATCGCTCTATAAAGCGGGGTTTCTCTGATGATCGTCAGAGCTTAGCCGGCTATGCGGCTTCAAAAGGTCCGGCTATCTTGGAACGGAATATGGATGATCCGTATCAACAAAACAGAATATCTCTACATAAATGCTAGAGATATCTCACTATAATAGATGATGAAGATGAAGTGTAATATCAAAGTTTTCGTCTATTTGTTTCTGTGACTTCCTGTATTTCCGATGCTCGCTAGTTTTGGTCGTCTGGTCATGGTTATGGAATTGCTCGATTGTGAAGGGATTGGTTTGTTGACCAACTCTGTTGTCTTTTTGTGACAGCGATTCAGCAAAACTTCGCAACATTAGCTCCTCGAATTAAATGATTCCATTCAATATTAACAGCTTTCAAAGCCATATTACATGAGAGATGGCTAGAGACCGCATTGTTGGTAACTACTGAATGAGAGCCTGTTAGAACGCTTACCCTAGATAAGATGACTCATCATGGAAAGATCCTGTTGGCGGATATTGGTCTTCAAACTTTTCAAGCATCACAAAGTCACAGCAACAATAAAAAAATTATTGCCAAAAAATGGACGCAACTACAGCATCTGGACTCCCACCTAATGTGGTAATATTCTCTCCTCAAAATTCTTCATCTGTCAATTCCCTTCTCCAAGCAGGAATTTTCACCCGCCTCGTCACCAGCGCCAGCACCACCCCCGAGAAACTTGCTGCTCTCAAAAACCACAACCGGGTGAAAGACGATTTCTGCCTCTTCCATCGAAATGCTATCCTTATCTTTGACGCAGCTGATAACGAAGATGTACACCATGAGCATTTTCGAACTATCTGTCTTGCACTGAAGGACTTGGACATCGGACTAGACGTGGCTGGATGCATAAATGACGCTACGGATTCTCTGGCAGCAGGATTTCAGCTCGACAAGGTCAATGACAAATCTGCTCTGGTTATTGATCTTGTTGAACAGAGTGAAGATAGTGATGAGGAAGAAGAGATGTTTGTTGAATGAGGTTATGGAACGACAAGATAACAAAACGCGCCGGGGAGAATTGAGGCATAGAACAGTTGAAATTCATCTTTCAACTCAATACAATGCTAAATCCTTGTATTTATTCCCACATAATGTTTCAATGTTTCAAAAATATGAAGCGCAGTTGATGGAGGATTCTGATATCTCAGTCTGCCAAGACTCAGCAAGATCTAAGCCCTGTGAGCCTTGCAGACAGGCCTGCTGGGTCCGCTATTGGTACTTGATAAGTGTCAACACGAGAAGTAAGCAGCATCAAACCCCTCATCAACTGCAACAAAACAAAGTCTCGGCTCGATGGAGGCAGCAGGTCTTGCGATAGGAATCGTAGGCATCGCTGGATTGTTCAACACATGCTTAGATTCATTAGCCAGGTTCCAATCATACAAGTCTTCCAACACCGACTCTCGTATCCTCGATACCCGGTTCCGCGCCGCTAGAACAAGATTCGAGCAATGGGGCACCAACGTGGGAATATCGCACGGACGACTTTTAGAAAATCACCATTCTTTGTTAGATGACGAAAACACACGGGGTGTAATTCATGATATTCTTCATATCATTGTTAAGACCATTTGTGAGAATGGGAACGCACAGCAGAACTTGCTTCAGGATGAGCGCTTTGCTGGAGCCCTGCAATCGCGACGTCAAAGGCTGAGGTGGGCTCTTGGAGGCAAGGAAGATCGCACTGAGCAGGTGGAGATTTTTGAGAAATTGGTGCAACAGCTGCACAACTTGGTACCAGTCAGTCTCAAGGGCCATCAACATTCTGGAGAGAAAGGCATTAGCGACTGGTCAGATGTACGGCAGATATTGCTAAACATGGAGCAAGGAATGAAGAGTGAGTCGCCTTACATGTATCCGTACTGTGCTCTGACATATCCTAGATGAAATGCGCCGTGATATGTACTCGTGGTTAGGAATACCCTCTTCCAACGACAAGTACCAAGACTCTTTGGATCAACGAGTCGAAAACACTTGCGACTGGATCTTTGAGCGGCAACAGTTTCAGAACTGGCTGTCACCAAAAGACTCATCTTCTGCTGGTCTGCTTTGGATTAACGGTCCCGCGGGATTTGGCAAGACAATTCTCTGTGCACGCATCGTACAGCATCTAATCACAACGCTTGAAACACCTGTTGCTTACTTCTTCTTCACATCTGACCTTGAAAGTCGGGACACTGCTTACTTGGCCTTACGGTCCTGGATTTATCAAGTGGCCGATGCACATGAAGATGCCTTCGAATGCGTCCGTCGGGCCTGGGAAACTGTTCCTACCAATACAGCTTCTCGGAGGAACTTGATCGACCTCTTCGCTGGGATCGTCGACGCTGTTACTGGATTGATATTCGTTGCCGATGGTTTGGACGAGTGTTCACAGTTTGGAAGTGACGATTCTTCGGTGGCTCAGTTTTTGTCTGATGTTGTCCGGGCAGCCTCGAAGAACAATACCAAGCTTCTATTCATCAGCCGAGATGAACCAGAAATCAGGAATTCTCTCGAGGAGAACGCCCCGAAGCTGTTCACAGAATACAGGATCGCTCCAGACGACGTACAGTCTGACACAGCAACTTTCTCACAATCTATCGTCGACAAGAAACTTTCCAACAAGAGTGATGACATCAAGACGGCCATTTCAGAAGAAATGACGAAAAGGTGTGAAGGCCAATTCCTTTGGATCAGAATGCAAGAGGAAACACTCAGGAAAGGGATGAGTAAGAAACGGCTGCATGAGGCTGTGGAGAACACACCCCCAGGGCTCGATCGTCTATATGACCATAATTGGAACAGGATTCTAGCAATGTCGCAATGGGAAAAAGACCGGGCCTTTGCCCTGCTACGGTGGGCAGCATTTACATATCGGGCTCTTTCAGTTCACGAAATTACAGAGGCTGCCTTGATAACCCAGTTCGAAGAACTAGACCCAGAGGAGTATCCCGATGAGTTCGATGATGAGTATATCAGGACAGAGATAATCGGACTGTGCGGACCTTTGCTAGAGGTCAAGGAAATGTATATCCATATTCCTCACTTTTCGGTACGCCAATATCTTGGACAGCACCTCCCACTGTCAAGTTGGATCCAGCACAACGGCCAACTTCAAGGTTCCTACGAAAGATACCATCACACAGTCATATCTAAGGCCTTGCTGCAATATCTGAATCAGCCTCAAATTTGGGAAACGGGATACGACAATCATTCGACGACTAAAAGTCTTCGTTGGTACGCTACTGGAGCGTGGATGAAGCATGTGAATGCGTCTCAAGATCCTCATGTTTGGGAACTCGCAACTGAAATGATGCGAGATGAGAATCCAATCTGGAAGCTATTTTCCAAATTCGAAGCCGAAGTCATGAAAGCTAGTGAGGGTAAAGACGCGACTTCGATTAACGGCCAACCCCTGCAAACTCTTGAGTATGCGATATACTGGCAGTGGAAAGAAATGGCCAATTACCTCATAACTGAAGATAATGTCAATACAATAGGCTCAAATGGAATGACACCTCTTGCGCAAGCCTGTTCGTGCGACATGCCTGAGACGGTAGAGAGACTCCTCAAGGCTGGGGGCGACTTGACTGTCACTTGCCACAATAAACAGACACCCTTGCATAGGGCAGCATGGTCTGGGATTGATGAGACCGTCAAGATGTTGTTGAATTGCGGAGCAGACTCGTCTGTTCAAAATGAATCCGGCTGGACACCTCTGCATTTAGCTGCAAGGGCGGGAAACCTCAAGTGTTGCGAACTTCTGGTCAATAGCGGTGCAGACCCATCTGTTCAAGACGAAGATGGCTGGACACCTCTGCATGACGCTGCAGTGAATGGAAACCTGGAGTGTTGCGAGTTTCTAATCAAGAGCGGTGCGAATGTGACTGCGAAGGACTCAGATGGATTGACTGCTTTACATAAAACGTGTAATTATTCTGGTAAGAGTGAGGTGGCCAGGCTGATATTGCAAAGCGGGCCTGATGACATGGCAGTGGAATGGTGTTCTGGGTTATCTCCACTACAATTCGCCTGCATCAATGGCGACCTAGAAACAGCAAAGATTCTGCTTGATCACGGCGCTGCCGCATCGTTCATTGGTAATGAGAATGGTAGCACGCCGCTTATGATGGCTGCGTCTCAAGGCCATGCAGAGCTAGTCAGTCTACTCCTGGACAATGGGGCAGGCACTACGTTTTCCGTGGCGACAAAGAACGAAAAGTGGACGTTTTTACATAACTTGTGCACTCGGGAACATTCAGACGAGATGAATACGACCTCTCTTCGCCAAGGTATTGAGGATTCGATGCTTATGGGAGACAAGCAGGAACGTATACCGCTTCACCTTGCATCGCAATGTGGTAGGACAAACTTGGTCAAGCTGATTCTCGATTACGAACATGCCAACACACAAGCCATGATTGAGGCTAAAGATATTTTATTTCTCACTCCATTGAGGACGGCTGCATACTACGGCCATCTGGACATCGTCAAGGCGTTACTGGAGCATGGTGCCGAAACAACTATCACTGTCGGGGACATAAGTGGTGACACGCCTTTATATGTTGCGTCTCGCGAAGGGCACCTGGAAATCGTCAGGTTGCTTCTTGACCATGGAGCTGTATCAAGCATTGACGCTCTCAATACCTCTGGAGAGACAGCGCTTTATGCGGCGTTACCCGACGGCCGAATCGAGATTGCCAGGGAACTACTTGCTCGTGGAGCAAAGTCGACACTCACAACCATGTCTGAATCTGGCAGAAGTCCGCTATTTGGTGCGTGTAGGAGCGGCAAGCTGGACATTATCAATCTTTTGCTTGAACATGGGGCTGGGGATGATATCACAACTGTGACACTCGAAGGGGATTCGCCACTCCTTGCTGCAATTCAGACTGGTAGCTTGGAGATTGCCCAAAGACTGCTTGGGTTACCAGGCGCTGAAAAGGCTCTACTCTTTCTGGATAATTTCAACCGGAGCCTTCTTTTCGTCGCTGTATCTGTGAATCACGTCGAGATTGTACCAGAACTTCTCGTCCGTGGAGTAGGGAAGCACATAGCTCTTGGTACCAAGTGTGGACAAACGCCTCTACACATGGCCGCCTTGTTAGGCTCTGTCCATATTGTACGGCTCCTTCTGTCCACCCCTGGGGTTCCCGTCAACCATATGAGCAACTATGGCGAATCGCCGCTATTCTACGCTGCTCGAAACGGCCATCTCGAAACGGTAAAGGTTCTGCTTTCCAACGATGATATCAACCTGGAAGGCGAGAATTGGAAGGGCATTACGCCGGTACACGCAGCAGTAGCTAACGGCCATACGGAGGTTGCAGAAGCTCTCATCTACAGTGGCGCTACCTTCTACAACTGGCCTACAATAGGACAGAGTCTGCTATGGTGGGCAGAACGTACGGGTAAAGCAGAAATGGTACAGCTAATAAAGTCAATTGGAGTGACGCCAGAAAATCTTGGTCCATTTAGGTACTCCCCAACGGCGCTCCGCCAGACAATGCTGCCACCGTCGCGTTTGATTTCACGAAAGGATATTGTGAAGTTTGCACCCTGACTGTTGGAGACGATGAGGGACATGGATGTAACAAGTGCTGGAGCGAGTTTCAAGAAAGAATGGCGATTTGTTCCGAGTGTTTTGATATAGGGTACGATGTGTGCATAAATGACCATCCGCTTGTGCCGCGGAAGGACTTGGAATATCAGATAGAGTTTATCAGATTCTAAGGGGAAACAAACAGCCCCTCGATTTTGGATGAAGAATAACTCGGCCTATGGTAACGTCGATATAAAACAAGTGTAGATGCACAGCGCTGGACAAGTCTAGATTAAACTCATTTCTCCTCGGGCTTACGGCCATACACATAACGCACTTTCATGTACGTATGAATCTTGGGGTTTCTGATGGCCTTTCGAATGCTCAGTAGGAACAATTGGTATTCCTCCTTTGGCCACTGGAGTACATCTTGCCACATCATAAGAGTGTAACCTTGATCCAGATGTTAGAGAATCCACGTCGATGAAATCCGAGAGACGTTGAACCTACCTTCAATATCGTTTTCGAGACAAGCACGGACAAATTTTCCAACTTCTCTGAGCTTGGGATCTTTCGGCCAATCGCCAACGGGGATCTGGTGATTGGTAGTTAGTTTGAGTGTAGAGATAAGACGGGTATTCAACACGAACCTTGTAGTCAACGGTCTGAATCTCCTCAAAGCCGGCGTCTTTGAAACCCTGAACCTGCTGATCGTAAACAAAAAAAGAAGTATTGAGAACCTTTCCTCCCTCTTCGAAAAGCTTCTTATACATCTTGAGATTTGGCTCCAGGTCGATGGTACCGTCGTCGGAGCGGAACTCAACATCAGCCTCGGCTGACTGTACCCAACCTCCAGGCACGACGCAGCGATAAGCTTCTTTGAAGAGGGCGGACCAGTCCTTGATAGCGCCGAAGAGGTAACGGATGTGTACAAAGTCGAACTCGTTAGGCTCCCAAGTCCAGTTAAGAACTGCATCGTCGATCTCGAAGCGCACGTTTGGGGGAACCCACTCGGGTTGGCAGGGTGAGAGGTCAGTGCCAACAATTTCGACGTTGGGATAACGGTCGGCGAATTCGCTGTTTCTGATCAGTGGAATTGCTGAAGCAAGCTATGATTAGACTTACATCGCCCAGATGCCTGGATGACATGTCAGCAGTAGCTCATTATAAGACTCGAGAAGACTTACCAGTTCCTGTACCAACATCAAGTACTTTCTATGCAGAGTACTAATGTCAACCATATTTCCAATACACCATCTCCCGAGTAAATCATACCTGCATCTTGTCTTCCTTGAGAGGAGGAAGAAATAATTGATCATCCAACAGAATCATCAAGTAATGATGTCTATGCAAAGTTTAGGAGCCATGAACCCAATTGAGACACAACAAACTCACGTCAAATCAACAGACTCCAGTTGCTGGTCATCGTTGGGTAGGAAGTAGTTGGTGGTGAACTTGTCACTGTGGTATGTGCGACCTTGACTACGACGGTACTCAAGGATACTTGCTGACACTGAAGCAGTTGAACTCTCGCTGAAGGTATCATGTATGTAAGTGAGCTGAACACAAAACGTGGCTTGAAGGTATTACTAACGCATCTGAACCAAGTGCCGAATCAGCATCATCATTATCTTCAGCCTCAATCTGATAGTATCTCAGTCAACCAATAGCTCAACTGCAGTGAGTCATTTTATTTCGTCCACTTACATTCTCATCATCTGCAGCAATAAGCTCATTACGAGTCACTTGTGGCGTTTCAGGTGAAACATCACGTCTCGGCGCTGCAGTCTCTGAAGAGGGGCTGACAGAGGCCGCAGGCGCTGCAGGTTGGTCCGACATGTTTGCTTGTTTGTATGTATGTATATATAGCAACAAAGTCTGTCGTGAACCAACAATCAGCCTCTCTTTTCGATGCAAAAGGGAAGATCTGTTCACAATTGAGGGGAAGAAAATGGGTCTTGTACACGTGATAGTAGATTAGATTGTCGGCTAAATCAAAATTACAACAGTTTTGTTCATCGACATTGGCCAAGATACTTGGTTAGCCCACTGATTAGCGATATATGGTTAATTTAGTGCTATTAGCGTAGTGCTAAAAAGTTGTGTCAACCCTGTTATTTCTTTCATTACACGATATTGATCACTTGGACCTCGGCCTGGTTATCCTTACGCTTCAAGTCAGACCAGGCCCAATCATCCAAATAGCCCTCCCCAACTAAGCGAAATTCTTTGCCTCCTTCTTTCCTGCCTATGTCTCGAAGCACAAACGGAACTGCTGCCCCAATACACAGGTACAAATCATCTCCAACCTCTGCCTGGTCAGGAGCCAACCCAAAATATCCTGTATCAGTAACGAAGCAACGACGCGAGTGACATGCTTCAAGATGAAGATTCATGGAGTTTCTCACGCTAGTTGGTAGACCGCGTGCGGCTAGATGGAAAGAAATTTCCCTAAACGGCAAAATGCTACCTTGACCGTTGGTCTTTTCAAGGGCCTTTTGCTGATAGTGTTTTCCCAGTTCGGACCAAAGTAGTAAGAAGTATCAGGTTGTGCGTCTCCATGAACGTTCCATGATGCTTGTTCAGGCGAGTAGAAGAGTTCTGCAATCTGAAGGAAATGAAGAAAAGTATCGCTGCACATGGGATCTCTTCTCCTTTCAATCGACGTGTCTTCGTCCCTGGAGCTTTCAAGATTCTGAATCATCTCCCGCCACTCATCAAAAGGAGCTTGAAGTTGTCCCGCGTAGTATACCGATCCCAGTCGTTTTATCTTTCCACGATGATATCCGTGACCACGGAGCACAAGAGCTAATGCACCATGCTCAGCCACCTTGCACGTAATGACTCGGGGCTTTCCATCTGCCGCAACGTGATCTTTTCTGCTCCAAAAACTATCTTCTTCTGCGCCCCAGCCCACGTCAATTCTCCAGTCTAGACCAAGGATATGCCTGATTGGAGGGGAACTCCAATCTGGAACCCAAGGAAGACGGCCCAAGTGACGTCCGTCTTGGACGGCACAAAGAACCTTCCAACCCTCATTCTCCAACAGTACCTTGACGCAATCTGTGCATACCTTTTCCACAGGATCCTCATATGTTGGTGAGAGACTGATTGGTTTATCTAGAGAATCTAGCAGTGGCAAAAGACTGTAAATCTTGTCACGCGGATCTGTCGCTTCGCAATATTGCGAGTCGAGAAGGGCTTCTTGGATAACCCAAACTCTAGAGAACCGGGGCCGGGAAACTAAATGCAGAAGCACTTGGTCCAAAGTCTCTTCGGAAGGAATATCAAAGCCATCAGGCGATGGCTCATGGTAGTCCTGAATATAGTCCACCGCTAGATTACTTTCATCGGTCCCTAGCCCGAGATAGACGACCACTGCAGCTGCTTGAGAGTAAATCCTGGCCATTAGACTCACTCGATGGTTTCTTTCCTGTATGTCAGATTGATCGGTAGCTAAAGCGTCAATTCAGAGGACTCGTGGCTTGTCTTGATATCGAAGACGTTGCAGAGCTAAGTAGCAATTTGTCGTGACAGAGAATTCCTGGGGGTTCTCAGAGCCTTCAGCCGTGACATGGATGGTTTTTAGACTGGATGAAAACCCCCAAGTGTAGGATAAAGCCTCATACGACGGGGTAGAGTCAAGGCCGGTGGTGACGAGCTTGCAGCTGGCGACATCATCAGTTCCAGGTTGTAGGTATATGAGTCGAATGTCATTTCGATTTTGAACAGGCTGTCCAGGATACACATGGCTGAGTAGAATATGCTGAACAGTAGCCATTTTTGATAGTAATCATGAAGGGGCGTGTTGGCTTCTGGTGTGTCTACAACCCTTAATAAGGTGCTGGTGGGCAGCGGCCTGAACAGAACTCTGCTGATCAGATGCACTGGTGCCCAACGAGGCTTGCTGTGTGATCGATTGGGCTGTGTCTAAACAGTTTGCAGTAGATTATCAGGCAAAGTCAGCACAGGAGAGTGAATTACTTGAGAATGCCATGAGAAGGGCACCTTCCGGCTTATTCTATGTAGCTAAGTGTATTCTAATCGTTGATCTTTATCTATTTTCGTCAAATCATATACATTCATTTTTAGTTCTAGTTCTGTTTTAACCCTTATTGTAATGAACTCAACCATTTGGACAAATCCTTCGTTCCATCTTCTGTCCTAAATCTCTTTCCGTCGTCCCAGGGTGCCACCTCAGCTGGCCTGACGATATGCGCGAGCTGCAGATGCGCAACTGCCATTGTCGAGTTGGAAGCGATTCTCACGCCCGAGCTCAATGAAACACTCGTCAGCAAGTCAATCTCGTGTTTTCGCACCGTGTCAGTGGAAGTGTCCTTTTCTTGGTCAAAGATGGCAAGCCAGTGACCTGTACGACGCAGCTGCGAGCGGATCTCCTGCTCTTCCTCATAAACAGCATCCTCGAGGGTGTTAGCGCTGAAAGCTGACGAGGATTCCTGGATGCCTCGAATCTTGCAGAACCATTCTACTTTGGAGCCTTGTACTTCCACACCAAAGACTAGTGTGGCGATGAAAACAGAGGCACGACGGTCGTTCTTCTTGATGCTTTGCATGCCTTGGATGGCGAGGACGCAACCGTAGTGACCTGATTGATCCCATTGTTGAAGACTGATGGTACTTGACTCAAGGCGTGGAGAAGAATTGATGCTGTCGTAAGGGATTGTGCCGCTGTCGAGGGTGACAAGAATCTCGTAGGTGCCGTGGCCGTAGAAATCAGGCTGGATAGAGGCTCGTTCTCGGCTGCCGGCGATGTACATCTGTTCCTCGCGCAGCTTTGTAGAGCCTGTCAATACAGGCACAGGGCAAGGTGGTGTGCGATTACGAGTGCAGCGATCCTTTCCAGGTAGTCTGTTGAGCAAAAGGGCGACTTGCTGATTCTCGTTGTCTCTTCGGGCATTGAGAAGAACGAGCCATTGCTCAACAGTCTCTGTGATTGTGTTCATAATGGGAAGCTTGATCGAAAGACCAGCATTGGTCATTGTGTATGTTTTCGCCTCGTGGACAGGCCATTCGGTGTATATGCTTGAGTCGATAAAGGTCTTGGGAGAGGGGGAGAGGATGCTGGCCCAGTCATGGGGCACGTAACGTTCGTCCCAGGCCCAGCAGAAGAGTGTCTGATCGTTGGAAACACGGATGATTTCTTCCTGCAGACGGATAAAGGCTCTCATTCCTTCGCCGTAAACAATTTGCATATTGATGTCGAAGATACCCAGCATGCAGTAGGCAATATCCTCAGTTCGTTCTGTCTCTCTCCTGGCCAGCCACGACATACGCTCTCCGATACTGGCCTTGTAAAAGGTGCAGTCGAGATACTGCTGATCAATCTTGGTGACGAATGAGATGGTGTTGGCAAGAGTCTTTCTTGTGCCGATGGGACTCCAATCTTGGGCGAAGAAGACGACATTCGTTGGTGCTAGAAGCTCGGGTAAAGTCCATCCTCTGGTGAACCATCTCGATTTTCTGAAATGTTCCATGGGATCAAAAGCACCGGTATCGAGAGGTGGAACGTCGGATAGGTAGGCGTAACAGACTTGGGCATTTTTATACCAAGTGAACATGGCGTTCAAGGCCTCAGAGACCTCTGAAGAACTGCTCTTGTCGATGCAGTTGGTGTCGCACCATAGGTACATGTGACCATCCTTTCGAGCCTGCTCGCAAACGCGACGAATCTTCTGGTGACCCTTTTTGAGCTTCATGAGCTCCAGATTGCCCTGCCAGTCTTGGAATGTGGCCTCGTCGGGACCCCATGTGTGTGATAAAATTGCATATTCTGGAGGCTGGCCGTAGAATTCCTCTAGCTGAAAGGTTTTGGTGTGAAGGAGACGCATGGTTATTGTGAGACATCTAATTGTTGACAGAAAAAGTGAGGGGATTATTCGAAAACGAGGAGAGGAGATATCCTGTAGCTGAAATATAGTCTAGAAGCTGGAGTTGGTGACCCATATTGGAGATGGGTTCTGGCGGTGAAGCCCCACCGAGAAGTGGCATCCCTCTGATGTGGCATGCATATTCTGGAGAGAACACGATAGTCTGTGCTTGCTGGCAGTTCTGAGTTTGGAGAGATTTGTTGTCATGAGTCATGGGGTTGGCTGTGAGTTTGACTTGGTGTAATTGATGCCCAAGGGGATGTTATTTGGATTGAGTGCAGTTCCCATTGTGACTCATGAGTTGTATATCTGAAGGGTTTTGATTAGGTCAGACGCTTCCTAGATGAACAAAGCATTGCAATTCAATAAAACTACTCCTTGTCTATTTCACAATCATCTAATTAAAGTGGTTGCGTGATCTACCACTAACGCTGTCTTGCATGTAGATGTGAGTGATTTCGGGTACCTGACCGTGACCAGGAAAGGGCCTGAATGGTTTGCTGCACGTGATGGGGATTTATCACATATACTTTCTTTTTGTACAGGGATGTTTTCGAAAAGAATGTATGTTGTTGATAGCTATGAAATGCAATGGTGATCTTTTTTAGTGGTACTAATGAAGTCTGCATCAAGCAAGCCAGCCACTGGACCTAAGCCTAGCCTTGGATGACAGCCGTTGGGCCTGCATATGCTCTCCCTGGGGCGCAGGAAGACTTAACTACCAAAGCATGAGGGACATAATTATTAGGCCAGCTTATGCTCCTTAGGGGGGACTCTTAGGCTCTTTATTTTTTGCATCCTAAGCCTGCGTCTGATGTTTTATTTTCCCCCCTTAGGCCCCGTAGCTTAGGTACTGACCTTCTAAAATATTGTTGTTTACCGTTTTAAACTTGACCAATCAGCCTTGGTTTCCATCGAAAATGGAGACATTTCTTTGTGTTGAATAATTTGTAACCTTACAACACTCAAAAAATTGCTCGATCTCGATGACGGTTTTTTATGACGCGATTTCTTGTTAGCTGAAAGATGCTCTCTCGGTTGACGAGTCACGCATTGATGAGGGACAGCTCAGGCCCCTCCTTCTCTTCCCGCCCTTTCCTGCCTGTCATTTTGTCTAGTTCGTCCATCATAACATTTTGGTTATTCAACGATGAAATGAAATGACAAATCATTCCCTAACATCACCATCATTATTACTTAGTACTTTCTCAATCACTAAATGCATTTCTTCCCAACAGCAGACTCGGCTATCCTCTCCTCTACAATCGCCCACCACACCATCCCTCCACGTCCCAAAGCTGTCGGCCCCATTTTCGATGCAGACAATTTCAAAACCCCCGTAGAGCCTTGGGCCTCCGACATCGAATCCGAGCTATATCCTCCCAAAGAGAACCCTTACGCGCCCTCCGCGATACCCGCTGAACCGTCATGTCCCACGTCCAGGTACCCGCGATCGCGACTGGCCAAGAATGAACGATTGAGATTGTCCATGCTGTGGTACTACACCAGAGGCATAGATGAGAACGAACCTGAACTCCTCGCTGGTCTGCAGGAGAAGGCGTGTCTTGCGCAAGAAAACTCTGGTTGGGAATACGCTGTCGTTGGTCTTCTCGACGCCAATGTCTACATCCGATTGGCAACGGTTGGCCTCCAGCTCGCTATTCTTCCCCGAGGAGAGACTCTGTGTGCACACACGGTGACCCAACCACCGGGCGTACGAACTCTCGTCATAACATGAATACATCCTCCGAACCCATGCTGAACTCTTTTTTTCTTGTTACCTAGAATGTATTCCTCCTCCCCAACATGCTCGAGGACTGGAGATTTCGAGAGTCGCCATATGTCGAACACGGCGGACTTGTAGCGTATGCGGGCGTACCTCTTCGAATCCAACACGAATCCGGCGAATCGGTAGGCCTCGGATCGCTTTGCGTCGCATCCGCGACAAGCCAGCCTCCATTGACGAAGCAGCAGCAGCTTGCACTCGCTCGTCTTGGCGATTGGATAGTCGCCGATATAGTACAATGCGCACGAGCACGCCGCCAACGAGAACGACATCGGCTCAGAGAACTCATCGCGACATTGCAGAACGAGGCCGATGGCGACGATATCCAAGAACCGATCCTTCAAATACTGCGACAAGCATATCCCGATGAGTTTGTTACTCTGCAATCTACCGACGCCGATGCCTATGACATGAATGTGCCGTACCCCGCGACGACGGATCTCAAACATGGGCTATGGGAGGACGACGAGTACATCGAAGACTTCATCGCGACATCGAATTGCAACGAGCCGCCCAAGGACAGAGTCGTCCGCTACATCTCTGCACGATGCGAATCCAAGCTCGGTCCATCTGTCCTTGTTGTTGCGACCAAAGACTTCCGACGAATATTTGACGATATCGACTCGGGATTCGTACAAGCGTGCGCCACCCTGCTCACGCAGCGATGGCAGAAGCGTCTTTTGTCCGAAGTCATGCGTGCAAAAGAAAAGTTCCTACGAGGTGTATCGCATCAACTTCGAACGCCCATCCACGGTATACTTGGCGCCGCTGAACTCCTTATCGAGGATTTTCGGGCGCTGACGCTACCTGGAAGTTCAACACTGCGACCTGGTATTGAAGAGTTGATGAAGCCGCTTGCCGAGCTGAGCAAGTCGTCCGTTTATCTTGACACCATCTCGACTGCAGGCCGCGAACTCATGTCAACAGTCAACAGCATGATTACACTCAACCGGTGGGCCGACATTGCTGCCGCCGAGCGTCAATACGCCATGCACACCATTCAAGAGCTCGAGACTATACTAGTGAAGGGTTCATCAGATGTCACCCTTCGAGACACGAGCACACGAGCACCCATCTTCTTCCACCACGATTCACCTGCGGACTGCCAAAACCTGCGCATTGACCTCGAACTCTTCCGCGACAGCGTCCTACCTCTCATCGCTAACGCCATACAAAACACATTCGAAGGCGTCATCACGGTCACATTGTCCTACAAACAGGATACCAAGATGCTAGTGGTTGATGTCCAAGACACGGGCTGTGGCATACATACAGATGATCAAGGGCGCATCTTCCGACTGTACGAGAAGGTGGGCGAGCACTCGACAGGCGCTGGCTTGGGCTTGACACTTGCTTCAAAGTTCTCTGCTTTGCTCCACGGTTCGGTCGAGCTGGTGGAATCAGAAGTTGATGTCGGGTCTCATTTCCGAGCTACGTTTGGCAACATTCGTTCCACGATATCCACTACGCCGTCTTCTACGATAGCCTCTCAGCTCAAATATCTACCATTGAGCTTCCGCCACTTGGCTTCAGATTCCCACAAGACTCACCTAATGTCCCACCTGGCCAAGTACCTTGTCCGTAATGGATATTTTCAGTCGCATGATGCCACAAATTGTTTCAATGTTACCGACTACGTTCGTGATCCGGAAAAGCGACGAAATTACCACGCATTACTGCCAAAACGGCAAGTCGCGATCTGCCTCATCCCGGATATGGAAGACCTCGACGATTCTCAATCAACATCCGAAATTGTCTTTGTCAAAGGGCCTTTTTACACCTCATCACTTGATGCTGCCCTCCAAGAAGCCGATAGACTATGCGCAACTATGCGCCAGTCAGCAACAAACATGCCTCCATTGGCGTCGCCCTCTCTTACAAAAGATGGTCGAGGCATCTTACCGATCCTACCCATTCGGCCATCACCAAGCGACCGAAACTCGGCCACAGACGAAGGGTACAGCTCCAACGCCACCTCTTCCAACAACGGTTCGCCAGCTCCACAACCTGGAATACAAGGGTTACCTCCCAACCCCGACGCGTCGTCCCCGAAAATTCTTGAGGGTGATAAGACAAACCCTATGGATCTCGATATGCACACCGTTCCAGATAATCACAAGCCCATGACCCTGATTGTCGACGACAACGCCGTCAACCTGCGCATTCTAGAAATGTATTGCAAGAAGCGCGGCCTACCTTATCGCAGTGCCACTGACGGTCGCGAGGCCGTTGACCTCTTTGCTCTACACCAACAATCTGGTCCATCAGATTCCCCCTTTGACCTTATCCTGATGGACCTCCAGATGCCTGTCTGCGATGGTATCACTGCTACTCAAGAAATCCGCTCGCTAGAAAAGACAAGCGGGAAAAAGTCGGTGCTCTTCATCGTGACTGGGCAGGATAGCCAGATGGATCGCGAAGCAGCGAGTACAGCCGGGGCAGACAACTATCTTGTCAAGCCGGTGGGTATTAAAATGTTGGATGGGAGTCTTAAGAGATACTTTCCTGGATTGGTAGCTTAGATTAAATTGGTTTGGCGTTGGAATTGGGAGTTGTGAGCGTATGAACCTAGTATATGCTTTCCTTGGGAGCGTTCTGACGGCGGCGATTATATGGCGATTCAATGCCATGCTTGCCTGACAATCCATTAAAATACGGGATTTTAGGCTTTGAACTCTTTGCTATTCTCTCCTGCTGTGTTGTGATACTTGACTACTGTAGTACAACACCACAGCTTGTGTCTAGTGGTGTGCTCGCCCCTGTCTGCGCGAGAGCCGCGGCACGGGAATGGCTTACGAGTGCAGCATCTGACGTTAGAGCTTACCGCGTAGTTGAAAGCCCGTAGCTTCTCACTAAGCATGGGATTGACTTGCAGTGGCCTCGCACATTTGAGAAGCGTGTCCCTCGCGTCGCTATCGCGCCTCGTCTAAGCGAGCAGCGAGATAGGTACGTAATGACAGCCCGGAGATTCAGGTCCATTACAACGCCGTCATCACCGTAGGGTTGTGTTGATCATCGGAGTTTAGCTGGGGTCTGGAGTCTTGGCTTCGTTAAGCATGCGCAGTTCTATCACCAAAGTTACATCGTGGGGACTCAGCGGTCATATAACAAAACAGAACCAGAATGACGATTGTTATTTCTGCGACATGCAATGCGTGATCCTTTTAATCTTTTGGTCGGATGAAGTGACATACCCTTTGTCCTGAATAATACCCGAAGCACCATCAGAATACCAAGACCACTTAATCCTGTTTAAACCCGCTTGGCATACGCTTATCCCGCATCGCCGCCAAGCAAAGATAGCATCATCACCCCCAAACTGCTTGCTGCTTGTTGACATAATGCATACCTTTCTTGCCACTGACGTACGCCATCACTTTATACTCTGCTGGTGATTAGACGAGTGCTAGCTGGAATAAAACCGTGCCAGCGCCATGTGTTTTAAGTAATTGGCTTTCTTTTTTTCTCCCTTCTTCTGGTGTACTAAATAAGCTTATTTTTAAGCTTATGCAGCTTCTTTCCTCGTTTTCATCATGGCTTCAACTACTACAGATATAAATAATACTACCTCCTCCACAGTAGAGAATGTCACGCTTTCTTCTGTTCCAACGTCACCCTCAATGCCTCCGAAGCACGAGACTGAACCACCAGACGATGATATCGCCGCCGTTCGAGGTCCTCCGCCGCTGCCTTATAACCTGCGAGAACACAAGTTGATGATCTTCCTGTTCTGGATGCTCATTCTCACAGAGTGCACGCTCATCCCCATCATTTTCTACTTTTGCATCGCCAACCTGACCGACATGCGACCGGGCGCCATGTTCGCTATTATCACGGCCATGTTCGGTTTCATTTCTGGCGGCGAGTATGGACTTAGAGGATTGCGGCTGGCGATGAAGAAGGATACCTATCGACCACTGTTTGGAGCAGGACGTTGGAATTTCGATACGGTGCATCTCGTACTCGGACAGCCTTACTTTGTCATGACAGCGCTCATGATCGGGTTCAGTATTCCTGATCCGCCACTGATGAGGGGATTGAGTATCATCATGCCAGTCGGTATCCTCATGGTGACAATATACATGATGTGGACCGGCATCGCGCACCACTTTGGCTGGCATCTTCGCCATCACCGTCTGAGCTCTCACGTCGTGGGCCAAGTCTATCCACCCTTGACATTCTGTATCATGGAAGATATCACAGCATGCGACGGCGGCGGTGGCAAGGAGTACCGTGAAGCGGCGTTGAAACGATACAACGCGTCACCTCGGTTCCGGCGGATGTTGGTTGAGATGCTCTGGGGTTGGGCCATTACGGGGTCGATCTTGAGCTTAGCGCTTATTGTGCTGGCATGGACTTTGCCGGTTGAGATCGCGTATACGCTAGGTTGGGCTGTTCCCAGCGTTTGGGGAGGGATTGGAGCGTGGGTTACTATTAAATGGGGCCAGAGGAGTATCAGGATAGAGAATGAGAATTGGGAGAGGGATCAAAAGGTTGGTGCATGAGGTGTTATAGAGCAGATGTATAATAGTGTATTTATGGATATAAAATAGAATGTCTTGTGACAGAGTATTGTTGGTATTGTTCTCTTTGATGCATTGTTAGGTGATTGATGATTGTAGTGCCGAAGGAGGAACGAATACTGCCCAATGGCATAGAAGCCAACATCGTCCAAGCTAAAGATCACAATTGACAACGTATATCGGACCACGATGAGGCCCCTAAATTAAGTTGATACTATTTAGAGACTGGAAAGAGATTCCCAAGTACCCCAATAAGCAATTGCCGTCAATACTATACTCTATAGCTGTAAGAGACTTGTATAGGGTGAGTTGGGTATTCTTAGCCGAGTTATCCATCACAATCTTATCAGCTTATCGATAGATATCTGTTATCTTATCTCTCATCATTCCCGCGGGACGTAATTAATTACTCTTGTTTCAAGGGTGAAGTCGATGAAGATTTGTCAGGCTACAATCTACCCACCTCTCCCATGGTCGTTCTAGACAAAACATGCCATGCCGAGTTCCGTCAACTTGAGCAAGTTGAAGCAAGTTGAACGCATAATAGTACCCATTCTTTGTCTTTTCTTTTCTTCTTTTTTTCCAACAATAGGAGACATTTCCCGGATATTAACTTTTCCATCACGGACCTTTTTAGTCTATCAGACCGCAATCTTGAGTACACCGCCATAGAAACTGCTGTAAAGACAGACTCAATTTCATGACTTCACCCATGACACCCCTCTCCTTGGCATGGCAAAACTCTTGGCAATTAAAACACATTTTCATCTGAACTTCTTTCCCTTCTAGAACTGGTATCACCGATCTGTTTTAATTTCTTTAATTCGCCCGCTTGTATCGATCTGGATAAAGGCCCTGGCATCGAACCGGCTTCGCCTCTGATAGGTGGAATAATACAACTATTTGAAACAATCGACATTCGATAAATGCTATAACAAATGACAAAGCATGGCCTGCGCAGTTCAACCAATCGCTCTGCTCGACCTTTAGCCTAATGAGGCCTCACTTTCCGGGGCATTGAATCTGGGGTGCTTTGAGAGTATGCAGCCCCAATTGCAGTACCGACAGCGGCAATTATGCTGGGTTTGTTACTTGTATGTAGGTTGTTTCCGTGTGAACTATGACAGGCTGCATGTTGCTGCTACAGGCGCGCCAATCTAATTAATCTACTCCGAGACTTGTATGTATATGATTCAGTTGAGCTGCGTGCAACAGAGACGGCTATTGGGCTGATCAAATAGCCTGAGACGATAGTCATGGTGGTCAGTTCGTGAGCTGGTCATGGCTTTCGTTTAACTCTCGTGTCTTGTTCCGTCGTGCTTAGCTTTGACTATGGGTACCAGACCGGAAAGGATGGGATATGAGTGGGAATGGGAGATAGTGGAGGCTGAAACGGGACACCGCCAAGATGAAACCCACTATGATTCAGGCTTGGCATTGTTTGTTCCTGTCGAGCCGAGAAACATGCCGTTTGGAGTGACGTCTTTACACGATCTGAGGTTCCAGTTGAAGACAAAGACCAACATCTTTGAACGGTTAAAACATATTTTTTTTCAACGATACAACGTCTTTCAAACAAAAGTATTCCTGTCTGTGCTAATCAAAGTTACTCCTCACCAGGGATACTTATCTTTTGCGCCGAGATTAGCGTAACATTGAGGTACTTGATCATCTGAGTGACCCGATGGCGCTAACCTCATACCGCAAGCTCGGGTCCGCCTCCGTGGTACTGCAAATGGAAGAGGGCAAGAGCTCGAGCAACGACATCCTTGTTTGGGCATTGTCCTAGGATGATCTGGACCAAGGCACACCCGTCTCTACTACGACGACACTAGAGCACGGGAAAAGGAACAGAAAACATGGGGTTGTATCCAGTGGAGACCGAGTTTCTCCTCCAATGCGCGGCGAGGTCATCGATGGAAGGGGCAATGAGGGCAGGCAAATCAAGAGCAAGGACTGTGTTACTACACGATGGGTCTGAGGATCAACATATATATAATCTAGTGATCGTCCGCCAAAAGTCTTGGTTTTCCTTCTCTCATCAGCCAACTCACCTTGACGATGAAGCTCCTCAACAACGATATCCTCGCCAGCACTCTGCTGCTCCTCGCCGCTGTTGGCGATGTGACAGCCCAGTGTGCTCTCCCCACCAGCTACAAGTGGACATCCAGCGGTGCTCTGGCCCAACCCAAGTCCCCCTTCAAGAACTTGAAGGATTTCACTGTTGCTCCCTACAATGGCCAGCAGCTTGTCTACGCCACCGCTTTCAGCACCGCCTGGAAGTCGGTTGGTTTCAGCCCCGTGTCTGACCTCAACCAGCTCGGCTCTGCCACCCAGACTGAGATGACTGGCGGTAGCGCTGTCGCTCCTACCCTCTTCTACTTCAAGCCCAAGGGTATCTGGATCTTGGCTCACCAGTGGGGTCCTCACAAGTTCTCCTACAGAACCTCCAACAACCCCACCAACGCCAACGGCTGGTCCCAGCCCCAGGCTCTCTTCACTGGTAGCATTGCCGACTCCGGTACTGGTCCCATCGACCAGACCGTCATTGGTGACGCCAACAACATGTACCTGTTCTTCGCTGGAGACAACGGCAAGATCTACCGATCCAGCATGCCCAAGAGCAACTTCCCCGGTAGCTTCGGCTCCAGCTCTCAGGTCGTCATGAGCGATACCGTTGAGAACCTCTTCGAGGCTGTCCAGGTCTACTCCCTCAAGGGCCTGAACAAGTACCTCATGATCGTCGAGGCCCAGGGCAAGAACGGCCGCTACTTCCGTTCTTTCACCGCCACCTCTCTCAGCGGCTCGTGGACTCCCAACGCTGCCACCGAGTCCAACCCCTTCGCCGGCAAGGCCAACTCCGGAGCCACCTGGACCAACGACATCAGCCACGGTGAGCTTGTCCGAACCGACAACGACGAGACCTTCCCCGTCGATCCTTGCAACCTGAAGCTGCTGTACCAGGGCCGCAACCCCAGTGCCACAGCTCCCGACTACGACAGCTGGCCTTACCGCCCTGGTCTGTTGACCCTCCGCAAGTAAGCGCTGGGCTCTCATGAGCAGTGCTTTGTGAGCACGGGTTGACTTGCCTTTCTTCTGGAGGCTTACATTCGTGTCGATCATGAATGTGGTCACTAGTCTTTTGTACATGGGTGGGATATGGTGCTTCGCCTATAACATTCATTCACCTGTAAATAGTTGATTTTGACCGTATATTGTTACATAAATGAAATGAAATCATTCGCTTTGAATGGAAATTGGACATAACAAACACTTTCCCTAGAAGCGCCTGTGACCTTGATCAGTGTGACGACTATACTCTTAAACGATATGTGATATCTGCCTTTGACCAGCCCAAACATACTGAGGAATATCCACGAGCCGGGGCAGGAAACTCAAGATGCTGTCAAGATCATCAAAGTTTAGCAAGGAATGCTCGGAGCAGACCGCTTCTTGCGGACATTCGATTCACACTGTCTTGAGGCGGGAGGGTACTACAATCCTCTCCAAGTACCATGGAAGTCAACGTCAATACTGGCTGCACAAGAAGATATTCCACGCCACAGCCACAATATTCTTACAAGAGGATCTAATCTTTACACCTATCTCTAGCTATGTGTCAAAGTCAGCCTCATTGTACGCCGCGTTGGAGTCTAATTTGCCCAGTAGAGCCCAACTTATTCAGACAAGCATAGCTGTCATTGATATAGCCTGAATATACAATTAGATAGCACGCTACCTCAATCTCCGTCTCGATACGGATCGATTGAAACTGTGTGAGTGATACTAACTTTAGCAACCCATGTGGCTCACATTCCTAGCCTTGCATGCTAAGTGAAATCCGTTCCTTGACGGGTAGTTAAATCAAGCCATAGCCTCAGCTCCGTCTCTGACCGGATCGTCAACCCAAACGCCTCGGGTCGCTGATTGGTCCATAAACTGTCAGCATGTCACCGGCCTATGGACTATGGAGAATAGGACGTTATCAGGATTGCCTAGAAGGCGTCGGGCTTGCTGTCAGGGCTATGCTGAGTAGTTTAACACAATCATGTTAGAATTTATAGCGCGAGATGCTATTCCGAGGGTCTATAGGACTCGATACATCGAATGGGCTGAGCATTCGACGAAGAGTGAGCAGTGCCTCAATTGCAAAACCAAGTTTTTGTAGGACTTAAGCAGAGGGCATGAAGTATAAAATGCTGGTTCTGTCGACCTCCGATGTTCATTTCTCATCGCCTTCAATCACATCATCACAATTAGACACCAGCCTCAAACTACCAACCAGTCATCAATATGCTTCTTCAAACAGTCTTCACAGCTCTTGTAGCCGCCACTGCCGGTCTAGCAGCTCCTTTGGAACCTCGAGCAGATGAATACTTCACCCCTTCTGCACTTTGGACATATAACGTCGCCAACGGCGCCATATCATCTACCTCTGAAGGCCGTGTAACCAAACATCCCAACAACGGCGGTAACGACAACACAGCCTTGTTCACATTCACATACCCCGAGTTTGCGAGGAACAAGAAATGCCGTTTCGCATTCTACTTGGCCAACGGCGAGAACGTCATTGGTAGCGGCAAATTGGACTTGTTCTCTAGTCTCAGTCCAGCCCCAGGTCCGCGAGCAGGTTGGGGTCCCGGAAATCAGCGGGACGTGCACCTCGGACGTTTGGATGTTAAGAAGGGAGGGTTTGCGACTTGGGAGGCTACCTACGGGACCTACATGACGAGCAAGACTGATTGCAAGAAGCCTGGCACAAGGGTTGGACTTGAGCTTGTCGGGGTTTATGATACTGATGCTGTGTACTGGAATCCTTCCAAGTCTGGGCCACGGATCATTGTTACTGATAACTAGTATGATTGCGGCAAGGAAATCTTTGTGTTTGGATTGGAATCAACTCAATGGTGGCAGTCTTTGGTCGTTCGCTACTGACGCTATATAAAATTCGAACTTTTAACGCTTGATCGCTGTTCTTAACTCCCCGTGCCAGCTTACAGAAGTGACTTAAGTTATGCCCAAAAGTACGACCAGACAGCTATTCTAGATTGCAGAGCTTCTGTTGTAACCCCCCTTCAAGCAGTAGGTATCAAATACGACCCCTTCGACCCCTTTCGACCAACTAAATGCAGGTGTTCAGAGTTATCATTAAAATCTTAAATACGGGAGGCTACAGAGACCCCTCGGCTAGGTCTTACCACCCTCTTCTTCACCGTGAATCATACAAAGCATGAATCGCAACGGACGCCTTCGTGTTTGATGACGTTGATAAAATCTTTTTGTCGAGAGACCACCCTAAACTTTCCATCTGCTAGAGTCTCTCAGCCAAGTCTCAAAGTTCTGTAGGCTAGGCTCTTGTCGTCGCAAGTCATCGATATCCGCCTTCCACCCAGCTGTCCTGAACCACTCAAAGCTTTGTGATGCATCCTTGACTAAGAACAAGATAGGCCAGGACACTGCCCTATACGTTTGCGGAAGTTTGTGTCCGACAACTCCTTCGAAGATTCTTTCTAATTCTGAAAAGCTGAGATCATCCCCTGCCAAAGCAACTGTCCTTCGGGCCCACGCGTCAGGGTCCAAGAGTGCTTTCGCTGCAAACATGCCAATATCATGGGTACTGATCAATTGCATCTTTCGATCTTTGGGCATGCCCTCTGCCCATAGCGATGCCATCATCTTGCCAAAGAAGCCCGGGTTATAACTATCCATGAACCCCGTTGGCCTGAGGATAGTCCATCTTCTTGCGCTCTGTTCGCACCGTTCTCGTAGTTTATGCTCAATGCGATGTTTCGCAGCAAAATGTGGTATTTCTGTTGGTGTCGACCAGCTGACTTCGTTACCTCCTCTATCAACACTTGAAAAGACGATGTGATCTACTTTTGAAGTTTCGGAAGTAGCTTCTTCGATAAGCGGAATTGCTTGAGCCTCATCATCTGGCGGTACCGTGACGATAAAAATCGATGCAATAGATGGAAAATTCTGGAAGATAGGTTTGGGCGTTTGTGTATTACCTTCGACAAGGACGATATGGGGGTATTGTGAGCGAAGAGCCAAGGACTTGGGAGATGTGCTGGACCTCGTCAAGGCTAAAATACGGGTATTGCTTTGAGAGGATTGCTTGAGGGTGGTGAAAATGGCATCAATGGTAGCTTTGCCTTGCTGACCAGTAGCGCCAACGATGAGAATGTCTCGCATCATTCTAAATGTATTTTTGCAGTGGCCAATGTGTGTAACAGAACGTTGTTATGCTTTGGTGTGTTGGATGAGCGTTGTTATATCTCATATCGGAAACTTCTCGGAGTCTTATGACTAGGGAGGTAGGCACAAATTACCCAGAGTTAGTTATGAGATTAGTCATGTTAAACAATGCTAATAATCACTGCATTCCAATACTCAAGCACAATCCCCAGCATTAGATTTGCTGTTTAAAAAGAAAACGTGGAAAATAGGAAAATCTCAAGAAACGATTACTGTGGTATTCAGAGGTCAGATCTAACTATTCCCCAAGATACGTAGCCTTGTGTTGATAAGTAACCAAGGATATAGGTATTTGTAAATATTCATATAGATCTTGAATCTTACTTACATTGGGATAGAGGCTATATTATCATTTATAGAAAAACAGCAAACAAATCAGGGTTTATCTTTTTTCATCGTCCGACTTATCAAAGTCATGATGAGACTGGAGAGATTATGGGGCTGGGTTGTCACTGCCAAGGTTGACTGTGTGGCTGTGTAATCAAGGTCTGACTGACTCAGAGAGGAAGTCCGTCAGCAACAAGAGAGGCTATGTTCAATTCTCACCTTGAACGAGAGTCGATGCCTCCTCGTCAAAGTCATTCCAAACTCTTTCTAGATAACATATTGCAACTATTCGACCGCAGCGAAAGACGTTTGAACTCGTATCAATGTCTACCATGTCTGCTGAAGAGACAAATGCCAGTCAAGATAAGAACAATGGCGATAGGGCCATGGCTACAAGCACACCTTCTGTTGTTGACTGCGACATGTGCTCAAAAGTCATCGAATTCGTCCATCGTCCATTAGACCTTCAACCAGAAGCTGGATTAGAAGGTATTACGCTAGGGAAAGTCGGCCAATTGCTCGCTAGCAATTGCCCGCACGCAAAATGGCTACGTGATATAGAATTTCTGTACGGTCCTGTTCCTGAATATGAAAAGCGCAGTCTCAGTCTCGGTAGATGGGCTCAGTCCCAACCATGCTCATTCGATGTTCACTACCAGACCCGCAGATCGAGCGTGTTTAGTGGGACTCCTCCTTTTGAAATGGTTTTCCGACCTGAGATACCTCGCCATCTTGGATCTATCCTCATTATAGATAAGAGCTGGATTGACATGGATCGCGTTAAAGAATGGCCTTCTCGATGCGAACAGCTACACGGAGAAAAGTGCAACGAAACGATTGGAAACGTGCCACCTTTCACGCCTCGACTGCTGATCGACGTGATCCAAGGTTGTGTTGTAGTTTGCCGGGAAGTAAGACCCAGATTCCTAACACTTTCTTATACCTGGGGAGATACCAAGAACTTTCGAACTACGAGATCGAACTTTGATGAAATGCAAAAGCCGGGAGTGTTGACATCGGACAATGTCGCTATGCAACTACCCGCGACTATCTTGAACGCAATCGAATTGACAAAAGCTCTGGGCGAAAAATGGCTTTGGGTTGATAGCTTGTGCATCATTCAGGATGACGAAGAAAGTTTGAAGATTGAGCTTGCAGCCATGCATCGTATATATGCTACGTCTTTCCTAACCATCATCGCTGCGGATGGTAAAGATGCTGAATATGGTCTACGAGGCTTACGAGGCATCTCCAAGCCGAGAGCTATTAATCAGATTGTACAGTCGCTTGCTGGAGGGGAAAGGATTGCCTACTGGGAGCGGCCTCAGCGCAAAACTAGAGATACCACGGGGCTACTGTACAACGATCGAATGTGGACTTCTCAAGAATACGACTTTTCCAAAAGACGCCTCATCTTCAAGGAAGGTCAAGTCAAGTGGGAATGCAATTGTACGGAATGGTCTGAGGATCACATCTACCACACAGAACAGGAACGACGCCGCAAGATATTTACCTACAGCTACATTGGACATGGGGCCGAATTGAAAGTGCCAAGTCTAGCACGCCTGCGACGTCTTGTTCAGGATTTCAACGCCAAGACTCTACGCTTTGATGAGGATGTTTACGGTGCATTCTCCGGATATAATACATATCTCAATAGCATATTTCCCTCCGGTCTCATGTACGGGCTTCCTCAGCTCTTTTTCGATATCTCACTATGCTGGACTACGACGCATGGCATTCAAAGAAGAACACCATCTCAACGATACACCGGTGACCCACTCCGCAATGGATTGCCTAGTTGGTCGTGGATGGGCTGGAAAGGTATCACACTTCTCCCAACCGATTTGGAAGGTGAGATGGGGCCTCTCGAGTACGGATTCACTGAACCTATCACTGAGTGGTACGCGAAAGAGCATCCCGAGTCTCATCAGAAAGAAAGAATCAACTCTCAATGGAGCGCATGCAGAAAAGCACCTTCTGAATACATGGCTGAAGCATGGGGACGCGAAGAATTCAAGCCTGACAATGGAAGGTACTCTACAGAACCTCGGTCTATGCCTAAAGAAATGCCGAGTCATGGATACTATTGTTCTTTCGAGGACAATCCCAAGCACGTTACACGATGGTATCCTATACCTTTGAACTTGAACGGTTCCAATGGATCACAAGTTGAACTACACAGCGGGTTCCAGTACTTGTGGTGCCAAACATCTCACGCATTCCTGACCGCCACCCAGAACATAATTGGAGAACGGGAGTGGCTTAAGTTTTATCTGCTCGAAGATTCGAGCGGTGTCACTATAGGTGCACTGCAACTCCATGACGACGAAGATAGTAAGTTGTTTCGTGAAAACTTCCAGGTAGAGCTTATAGCTATTGCCAAAGGCTGGACAAGCGTTTTGAAAACCTACAGCGCTTGCAGCTCTCCCGGAGCCGAAACTGATTCAGAATCTGAGGACGAACCCATTGCGATGGACTCGTCAGATGATGAGCTAGACTATACGGGAGTCGAAGAAAGTGAGCCATGGATAGAGCGGTGGGAGGAAGCAAAGAAAAATAAACAAGACTGCTACCATGTGCTGTGGATCGAATGGAAGAACGGAGTAGCCTACAGAAAGTCTTCTGGTTTTGTTCTAGAGGAAAAGTGGGATAGATTAGCAGAACCCGGCAAAGCCGACATTACTCTGGGCTAGATACCATGGAAGTAGGATGCTTAGAGGATGAGGGAAGAAAGAGGGAAGAAAGGTTGAAGCTTCTGTGAACTTGTTTATGCTATCCAAGGATCAAAGAGATAGCCTCCAAATCTAATTCGTCCCATTTGCCTAACTGCACTTGTCCACACGCAAGACGATACGCAATTACATCTTTCCACTCCACCCATAAAACCAGATAGGTATCCTTAATAGTCAATGTCTCGTTCCAGATCTGAGTGGACTCATCTTTTGTCTTGCTGTAAGTCTTGATTTTACACACAGCGACCAAGTCTACCGGAAGTCCTGCCTCGCCTTCAGACAGTGTCTTGGGGAAGCGAGCCAGAAAGTCGTCATTGACCAAGTTGAGAAACCCAATTTCTTCCTTTTGGCTGTTGTAAAGGAGAACATCCTTGCGTTCTCCTTCCTTTTGGATTCCCCAAAGTTGAGCTTTGTATGTCTTACAAAAGAGATACTCAGTCTGCTCGGGCATGTCGGGTAATGTCGATTCGTCTACTTCAGCGATAGGGAAAGGGTAATACCATGACTGTCCTTCGTCCAGTTCCATCTCATCGGCCGGCATAGACTCATGCCTAAAAACATACTCGTCACATCCATCTGGGAACAAATAAGGCCCATCGTCCCATAGTGCCTTGCGCGGCGCTTCATGACGAGTCCATCCTGGCGGTAATGGTCTGGTCCAATCTTTGTAGTTGTCCCGGTTCTCATACCAGGTTGATCTTATTCTTCGCCACTTTTCAGGAGGATCTGATGGATGATGGCTTGTATACCATTCCGTGATCGATGTGGTCTCTTCGATTTCTTCGTAGCCTCTGGTCATTAATGTCGCTTCGTCATATCCTGGGTTTATATCGCCTTTCCATCCGATCCATGACCAAGAAGGAAGGCCAGAAGGTTTGAGTTGAATCTCTTGTGGCCTTAACGAACGAATCCGTCTCTCGAGGCTGGTGGTTTTAAGCCATGGCGTCCAACCAAGTCCGCGTTCAAACATCATTTCAGGAATCCCATACAAGAAGCCACCTTTGAAACGTCGGCTGAGGATGGACAGGAAACCGGAGATAGCAGGTAGAGCATCCTCGTCGTATCGAAAGGTCAAGTCGTTGTACCGCGACACAAGGAGGGAGAATATAGACCAGTCGAAAAATCCAGCCAGAAGTATTCCCATTTGTGAGTCTATCGTCACTACAGTGTGAGGGCCTCTCTCGACTTGTCGTCTCAGTGCTGTTTCCTCGTGCCGGACACCACATTGACACATCCAGTGTAGCTGCCCCCTATTAAAGACTATCTTTCGTGGCGATAGCCGCATTTCTTGGTATATCCATCCTCTCTCGTAGTAAGGCAGCCATGCCTCTGCTTCCAGAGAGACGTATTCCTGCTTAAGAAGCTTTTGATCACCAAAGGGGAAGATGTACTGTTGAAGTTCCCTAGGGGCAGAGATTCCTTTGACGCCTGCCAGACTGGTAAGGGAGTCCCCGTCAGCCGCTATTATGGTGACGATCGCATTAGCGTAGATGGCTCCCATAAGATTTAATTGCAGAGTAGTTGATTCACGGTTTTCGTGAGTGATACATAACGCATCTGCCCAGAGGTACCTCTCCCCAATAGCTGCGGTCAAGTACATGGCGTTTTGTATAATTGGAGGAACGTACGCTGAAAGGATGGGATTTTGCAGAGCATCCGGTACCTGAAGCTTGCTGAGGACATTAGCATCAATCATACAGCCGATATGGTCTCCGTAGGTGTAACTCAGGGCTACATAATTTCCTTCAACGTTCCCTGGAACGAGACATTTCTGCTTAACGTCGATCAGCCAAGCAGGTCGCGCAGGCCATATCTTTAGGGGATTATGACACGAATTGGTATGCGACGATAAGCAAGCATCCTTCCATGTTGTCAAAACGGATAAATCCGCCCATTCGGCGTCCAGAATACGACCAGTGCCGGGATGGTGGGATACCGAGTCTTTTTCAACAAGAACCAGTTCACAGCTGTACCCGCAAAAGTCGACCGTCTCATCGAGCTGGATAGTGTTCTTTTTAGTGCTGAACTCGACACGGATCTCTCTAGACTTGTCATTGTTACTGCCGTCATCATTCCCAGTGTATTTGTAGAATGCTTCAACGAGCGGTTTGTGATGGGGGCATTCCGTGGTTAGCGCTTCTTCGAAAGATCCGAGACTGATTGTGTGCTTGTATTCATCGTCGCTTACGAGTCGTTGCCATATTGCCTGGCAAACTTCGCAACTATTCACCCATTCTGGTGTTTCATAAGCGATTGGTGGTGTGCCTACCATTGCAACAGACAAGTCTTTGTTGGTCTCATGATGTAGGCCGCAATGAGAGATTTTGTAACCACTTTAGCCACTAGGTCACAAGGTGAAAAACAACGACCCCTGTCAGCCGACAGTGGCTAAGGCCCGGAGTCAGAGCCTGCTTCATGGGTTTGGTGGATTGTGAAGCCCACGGCGGACAGGGATCATTGTTGAGATGCTCAGTACCACCAATAAAGTTACAAAGAGCCAATCTGACTGTGGAGAATAATGCTACATCATAGCTTTTGAACCAAGGAGCTCGAGCATACTGTATCAAAGGCTAGGCTGATAGAGGTCATAAGATGGAAATTAGGAAACATGTCACATTGTAGATAGAGTAGAAGTTTAGGTTTCGATGTCAACAATTGTCATTCAGCTGCATCCTCATGATGCTAAATACTAGGGTATGTAACGCTTTCGTCAAAACATGATCTAGTTGCCCTTGACACGGCCATCAGGCTTTCCATCCTTGCGAAGGCCATCGTGCTCAGTGGGCTTGTAGTCGCCTCCGTCGCTGCTGGTGCTCTCGAGACCTCCGCTGCTGCCGCTGCCAGAAGTCTTGCCGCCCTGGACTCCAGCCTCATGGGGGTCGACCTTGCCGTGGGCGAACTCGCCGGTGCCAACGCGGCCGTCGGGCTGGCCATCCTTGCGGAGACCGTCGTGCTCTGTTTGGAGTGTTAGTGAGAGTGAATGATGGAGGTGTTATCATGGAGATGTACCAGTGGGCTTGTAGTCAGACATGATGAAGTTTGGAAGTTGGTGGAGGGAAGTTGTAGTTGTTGTTGGTTGTGATGGTTGATTGATGAGGATGTGAGTTTGATGATGATTCAAAAGCAGAACTTGAGGAGGAAGCGGCCCTCTTTTTATACACAATTATTCGCATCAATTCTTCAAAGTCCATGTCAAGACTTGAGTTCATTGACGTCACGGAACAAGTCGCGCCTCGCGTAAGAATTCACGAAGCACAGACTGTAACGAATTAAACAAACAGACCTGTCATTGTCTCACGCGGAAGGCAACATCACGACGTCACAAGTATCATCGATCGATGTGTTGGTCCTTATTGTCGATGAATAAGATGTGGTTGTGCTGGTCATTGACTTTTGCTTTTGTTAATTCTCCAGCCCTAAACCGCCCTGGAAGTTAACGCTCAGGTACCATCGATCGCCTGCAGATCTAATGTCATTCCCCGCAAGCGAGTGATAGTTTTAGACTACAATTGGTTAGACCTAGATCTCACGACATTCAGAGGTCAGATTGACGGAGACCATGCTCCGGTTTCTCAGATCTCGGCTGTGGATTGTTCGATTGTTCCTCTAAGCCACGCTATCATCAACGTCATGATCGAATGTCGGTGAGAGAAGAGAGCTTGTCATAGAAGTTTGATTGTCTCACAATAAAGCCATCACGACATTCGGTACCGAATTGCGAGCCACGGACTGTCATTTTGACAAGACTTTGGAGGAGAAACCAGGAAGCTAATGTCAAACCCACGTGTCCATTCCGGTCAACTATTGTGTTCGGAGAAATACCGATCGTTGTGAATGGTCGAGTTCTGGTCGCGTGCAGATATCCGATGCTTATCTGGTCTCCATAGAAGTTTATCGGGAAACAAGAAAGATGCCTGCCACTAACGGCACGACACGTATCATGTAGATGAGGCAATCTCGGGTATAGCTATGAGATAATAGTGTGATGACTGGTTCAGAAAGTGCAGCTCAGTAAATGAGCACCTGGGGAGGATGTGGCTCTGGGTCAGAATAGAGCTCGTCCAAGCACCGCCAACATACTCTATCACCGTCCACAACAACGGCGACGTGACTTCTTCCCTGCTGTATCAAAATAGAAACAGCTGCAAGACGAGCGGCCCAATTGTCCTTGGCTCTGAAGATTCCAACACAAGGAGGAGAATCGAGGAGCTCCTCCCAAGTATCTAGCGAAACAGCATCCCCGTCGGCCGGAAAATGCGGATCCAAACAGTCACATGTAAATTTGACAATATCCATGCTCTCCCTTTCCCTCCCGAGAACATCAATATCGGCTATCCATGTTCCATTATCTTGCACCGAGACAACTGACTCGAGGAGAAAGGCCTCCTGGTCTATCTCTCCCGTGGTATCCCAGTCAAGTGGCATCTTCCATGTCGTGAAGGAAAGGTGGAGTGAAGTTCCTCGCAATTTGTCTATAACACCATTATCATAGTTCTTGTGGTCAATCAGTGACGGGTCATGCTGCGCTGGGCGAACGCGAGGCTCGACGGGTGAAACCATAAAGACCAAACCGGCATGTCCTACATTGCCGACCAGGTGAGCGAGACCGAGTGTCGTTGTATCTGTGCTGGGGTCACATAGCAATATCTCGGCCACAAATATGGAGTTTTCATAGCACAAAGCAATAACTTCAGTAAGTCGAGAGGGGTCAATGTTCAAGTGGCCTGATTCAAACATGGCTACGCATGCGAATGAGTCCTGGCGGGTCATGGCCTTGACATGATCCTCGATCGGGGTGGATGTTATCATCTTTTGGCCATCCATTGGACTACTCGAGTTTAGCTCCATTATCTTCCTGATGGAAGATGGCAGCCAGCAAGCCTTGAGTAGATTTTGTTCGATGATACGTAGAGAGACTGTTGCTCCTGGCAGCGTTTCGTACAATTTGTGGACCACTTCCAAGACCCTCATCCCTACCAATATCTCGAACGATTTTGGAAGGAGACAGGTCATCACGTCGAAGGAGCTCTGAGCAGCACTTCTCTGCGGCGAGGGCATTGACATAACCGATGATTGACGTTTCCGCTTCAAGTTGTGTCGAGGTGTGGAAACAGATTGGAATTGCTTCAACTGCTAGTTAGCATGCATGGCATATCTCAATCGCTTCAAGGACTTACACAGAGGTACGAGAGTAAGTATTGGGTCGCTTTATCCGTCTTTGTTGGGTTTGTAATCCATAATAAACCCTTCTTTATATCACAGCGGGTTCCAATAGCTTCTCGAAGAATATTGAACCATTGTCGTTCACCCTTTCTCTTAGATCTGATTCGAAGTTCGTAGTTGTGGCGGCATCCTACATAATGTCCACCGAGACAATCCAGGAAGTCTTCATCCTCTTCTTCACGATACGTCTGGGAAACATTGAAAATTGCTGGCGGGTTATGCCAAGTCCGGGCATAGCGTTCTTCGTAGGGGTCACTGCGGAGAAACCCTTGACGGTGGGTAACAATCTTGCAGGCTTCACCACGACTCCGAATAGATGCAGCCCTCTCTTCAAGCAGCACACATGTCGTATTATCGTCTTCATCGAGAGGGCAATGAATCCATCTCATGTGATTGACTTCTTGATCGTTTGTTAGGTCCGGATCATCTGCGCTCTGCGCAAGTTTGAGGGGTATGGGCTGTGTTGTGATCCATTCGGTATAGTCATAATGCCCGATCTTTTTTGAGTGCGAGATGACTGCATCTTGAGCTTCCAGGCCCACCTGAAGAGACAGAGTCCGGAGCCATTTTATGCCAACTTCGGCCTCATCATCCTCATCAATCGAATTGAAGAATGCAGGGCTGCACAGACCAAAGAATGCTATTTGAGTGGGTGCAGCCTCTTGGACTCCGAATAGTTTGCTTCCTCGTCGGCAACCATATTTAACGAGTCTCTCGGCAGTATCGCGCTCCTCAGGGGAGAGACCCGTGACTGCATCACACACTCGAAGCACCCAGGACAATTCTATCCGGTCACGCTGACTACTGCTGCGTAGCCTATGACCAAGCTGTTCAAACCATGACATGCCCATACTCAAGCTCGTATACGGGACGTTCCAGTTACCAAGCAATGATCCAAGGGCGATAAGCCAGATGTCCGGCATGGAGATTCTAGTGATTGCTTCGTTGCTCTTGACTTGTACAGGATCGCCATAATACTTCAAGTGGGACAGAGACAAGGACCAACGGATGAAGCTATCGGAGGGCGTTCCTCTGTATTCCAGTCCCAGACTAAGAACTCCAGAACTGGGAATTTGACTGTCGTTGAAAGGAACCTTCTTAGCTTCAGTTTGGAAGACAACAAGGTCGGGATAAAGATGCCAGGCATAAATTCCGGAAATTATTGCACGATCGCAAGCTTGCTGAGGATTGTTGGCGAGCAACTTCTCAAAGACCTCCATAGCTCTTACCCAGGTCATTGTAACCTTTTCAAACATTGAGCTACCCCCAGGATAAGGGATCGCTATGTTGTCTGCGATCAAAGCGAACCTAGTCTTTTGCGATGTCATGGCCAAGTCAGCTCTTCGTAGCCAGGATCGGGCGCTGGCATCCCATGTTCTGAGCTCTGATCTGGTAATGTCTTGGTTGGATGCAACGACAGTGTTGGGGTTCACCATTTTCCCATTCTCAAGCAGAAGTCGGATGTTGGCTTTACGCTGGTCTATAAGCTCAGACCAGATCGAAACAGCCTTCTTTGCGTCAAAAGCGTTGGCGAGCATACAAGTGAGAAGCAGAACCCCAATAGCGGCGTCTCCTGACGTGGCAGCGGCCCAGATATTTGTACAGTCAGCGCCTACAAATGGTTGGAAGGGGCCGTCATTGTTGGTTCCGAGCGGGTTGATATCAGGCCTGGCTAAGATCTCGCTTACGCGATTCCCGTAAGCTTTCCGCAGCAATGGCGTATCAGGGATAAGATCGTTCAGTAGAAATCCCAGCTTACAGGCTGTTTTGTGGGTTTGTCCAGTCTCGGCCTCTTTCTTCCTTCTTGTGGTCAAAGCAGATCCTATAGGCCTGTACTCTGCTAAAGGCTCGCATCGGAAAAGTGTAAGGTCGACGTTGAAGTTGACAAGCGCAGCGGTATTCTCAACATTAAACGAACTTAAGGAACCGGTGATCTTCCCAATAGACATGATGATAAATTGAGACTATGAGGAATCCTTAAGGCTCGACCAGAACTGTCAAGACTACGATGAGAGGGACTATTTTAAAGATGAATGTTACCAATATGGATACTTGGTGAATAAAAGCGGTGAAGACGCCACACTGAAGAGCTGCAGAAATGCGACTTGATAGCAATTCATGATTTGTTATAAATTCAATGGATGCATGTCCAAACATTGGCTTCTGCTTCTTTGAGGAGGGGTAATTACGCGCCGGTGAAGGGGCGTCGAAAATAGAACCAGAACCAACACACCAATCAAACCTTGCTATATGCATATGCCAACCATTCTGTGCAAGGCAGAATGAAGAGTTGACGAGACTAGCAGAGTGGATTATCCTTAGATAAGTGTTCTGTCTTTGCGATGTATGTGACCATGATTGTGCTGACGTAGGGCTCAAGTTAGGCAGACTGAGAAGAAACTGTGGCTGTGAGTGGGCTGAGGGGACTGATTTGTACTTCTTCATCGCCGCATATCATGATCTGATTTTCGGATTTAGGTCGAGCCGTAACCGCGATTAGCCCTCTTAGTAGTTTGGGGCTCTACCTTATCTCAATTATGGACCAGACTAGTGGTTAGTGCTTAGCAGTACAGGCAGAGTAGCAAAAACGTTACGGGTGATGCGTATTCTATGTCGATGTACCTGCATATCTCGTCTTTGTGTTTCGTAATATGCTGCCAGAACTTGGTCGGTGATGCTGACCTTGAAGGCGTTGAGGTCCGGACCAGCTGATCGTGGAATTAGACAGATCATGGTTTGCCCTCTGCTGCCACTTTACAGCATCAAGGAACGGACAAGTGTTCGATGGACTCATAGATTGTGAGCTGGTGAAGTAAAATTTTTCTTCAAATCTTGGAGTGTGTTCAATTCAGATTGAAACGCAGGTTGAGAAATTGGTTTGATGATGGCTGATGATTCGAGTATGACACGAGTAAAGGTAAAGTGGCAAAAGGAGGGAAAAAGAAAAAGGAGCTCAAGGCATCGGAAGAGTCGGAAGAAAACTGCCAGATGGAAAGCGAGACAGGGACTAATAGGCTCATGGCGAAGGAAGAAGCAACATGAACAGGTAGGATAGCCTAAAAGAAATATTTTTGGATGTTGTTTTGAGGCTGATGATACCCGGCGGGTAATGCATCGCAGGACACCCAACTGTTGGAAATCGCCGAACTCATATATCCGAGCTGGAGGGAAGATCCGGATCTACGGATCGTTATTTGATTCGCTAGTGTCCATCGTCTGGTCACCACCTCGCGTTTGTCAGAACGTTCTGGGCATCGGTGTCGCGCAATGGACCATTTACGGCATTTACATTATGACTTGTTGTGATGGATGCAGTCTCGGGGCTGAGTATTCGCCACGTGTCGGTTGCAGTAGACCGATCAGTGTGTTCTGTATTGCTTCTCAGTCAACCATTGTCTCGTACTTCATTCCTTTCACGGCGCTTTCGGGTAGAGGCTCATCTCACTTGCAGCTTGAATTTCTTATTGACTCTGACATACCCTAAACTCAGAAACGCGATACGCCCTGTAGCCAGCTTCTATAGGCTGCGGCTCTAGCCCCGGTTGTTTCTGGCCGATCTTCCGCCAAGTCTCTGCTAGCCGAATAGAGAGGCAGATGACCAGAATGAGGGTCAGATTCAGTCAAGTACCATCTAGATTCCTCGTGGCTTGCAGCTCGCAGTTTGACAGCCCATCAGACGATACAAATCTCACGAGTTTGTTTGGTAAATGGTGTGCCCAGACGGAAGCTACTTGCCGAGAGTTCGGCAACCTTGTGGCGTTGTCTCGGTGATCAACTTCAGCTGCATGGTCTGTGTACGGTACTGTAAGATATCACCCTATTAATTACGGATGCCGTGCCGCACTTGCCTCTGGGTTAGGGGAGTTGCACAAGCGTCGAACAATCAGGCAAATTGAAATGGCAATGAGAAATATATTCCATTCACTGTGGATGAGATCTAGCTTGTTGAGGCAATAATATTCATGGTTATAGCATTAAGCTTCTCTTAGCACCAATCTAGACATAATCAATGTAATGAGAGTACACGTTATGCCCTCATTGGTATGTCTAGCTGGATGTATGAGAGTTGTTTATATAATAGGTGGTCAAACAGTAAGGTGACACAAGAAAAGGTCCGAATCCTAGGCGACTACCATGGGATTCATCCATCTACCATACGAGGAACTGGACAGTGGCCTTAGGCTAAGTGTACCACGAGACGAGTACCTTCGGCTGCGCGGGCCGTCAAATCTGACACTCTTACATTTCCCTCTAATGGAATCCTCAGCAACAGTGGAGATCCACCACCCCCATGGGGAAAATTACCCGGAGTGGCGACCATAATAGGCTACGGTGTTTAGGCTATTTAGAACAACATACTGGGGTAAAGACAAGACCCTCGGTTAATAGGTTAATATGGACCCTGAAGAGTTGATACTTAAATGTTCTGCTTGGCACTCCCTCTTGGCGGTCTCTGTTGATCTCTTGCATTGCATCGCGACTTGACCCATATTGGACTTCCCTGTCCCTGTAGAGTCGAATTGACCCATTGATTCCCCATACTTTGTTTCGGACAAGGTCCTCTTTCACGATGCCTTTCGCCGTCGGTGCTTCGGTTACCAAACAAGACCTGGCAGTCGCCCAGGCTGAGGCTCCTCAGCTTGCCAAGGTCAAATGGTGGGCTGATCCTGGAATGCGCGTGCTGTACTTTTACGCCGCAATTCTCTGTGTCTGCTCTGCCACAACCGGTTATGATGGGTAAGATATTGTAGAATTTGGGAGAATAAAAATGGTGAGGGCTAATTTGACTTGTCCAGTTCCATGTTGAACACTTCCCAGGCCATGGACGATTGGCAAGACTACTTTGGTCATCCCAAGGGCTCCAAGCTCGGAATTCTCAACTCCATTTACCAGATTGGCAGCATCGCCAGTTTCCCGTTCGCGTACGTCTCTCTCTTCCTGGCAGGGGTTCCAACTTGGCAACGAAACTAACTTTGCTTGGCGCAGTCCCTTCTTGGCTGATCATTTTGGCCGCAAGCTTCCTATTGCCATCGGATGTCTTATTATGATCCTTGGCGCTTTTCTCTCCGCTTTTACCAGTGGATACGGCAGTACGTTCACCCTTCAATTCCAATTCTCCGTGCTTTAGACTGACCAACCCTTGACAGTGTACCTTGGCGGTCGATTCCTTGTCGGTTTCGGAAACTCCCTGGCTCAGCTGTCTTGCCCTGTCCTCCTCACCGAGATCTGCCATCCTCAGCACCGAGCCATTGTCTCGGCTATCTACAACTGCTTGTGGAACCTGGGTGCAACGCGTGAGTGACCGTGTCAAAATGTGGGTATAACGTCTGCTAACGAATCTCTCATAGTTTGCGCTTTCATCGGTCTCGGTACGATCAACATCAACAGCAACTGGTCATGGCGATCCATCACCCTCATCCAGGCTGTGCCATCCCTGATCCAGATCACCTTCATCTGGTGGATCCCTGAGTCTCCCCGTTGGTTGATGGCGCACGAACGTCACGAGGAAGCACTCAACATCCTTTCCAAGTACCACGCCAACGGCGATGTCAACAACGCGACCGTACAGTTCGAATACAATGAGATCAAGGAGACTATTGCACTCGAGTATCAGGCCCAGAAGACCGGTAGCTACCTTGACTTCCTTCGAACCAGGGGCAACCGTTACCGACTCATGCTCCTGGTCTCCCTTGGTATTATCTCGCAATACTCTGGTAATGCGTTGATCAGCAACTACTCCAACATTATCTATGAGGGTGCTGGAATTAAGGACCAAGCTCAGAAGACTGGATTGAACGCTGGAGAAAACATGCTGAAGCTTTTCGTTGCCATCGGTTGCTCTTTGGGAATTGATCGCTTCGGTCGTCGTCCGCTCTTCCTTACTGCCACTGTTGGTGAGTAGCTATCCCCACGTATTGATCATCCCTTGGAAATATTGTGACTAACCTTGCTTCTCAGGTATGCTGTTGTTCTTCTTGGCCTGGACCATTGTTGCCGCCCGCTTCGAAGCTACCGGCGAGACAGAGATTAAGCGTCTTGGATACCCCCAGATTGCCCTCATCTGGCTCTTTGACGTCTGCTACTCCATCGCCTGGTCTGGTCTGATTGTCGCCTACGCTCTGGAGATCTGCCCCTTCAGACTCCGTGCTCGAGGTCTCATGATCATGAACTTCTTCATCCAGGTTGCTCTTACCATTGGTAACCAGACCAACCCCATTGCGCTCGAGAATCTTCCCAACAACTGGAACTTCTGGTGCTTCTATACTGTGAGTTTTTCTTACCTGCTCGGATCAGTGGTCAAAATACTAATAGATAATAGGTTTGGATCGCTGTCGAGCTTGTCTTTGTCTTCTTCTTCTATGTTGAAACCAAGGGTCCCACTCTCGAGGAGATTGCGAGAATCTTTGATGGTGATGATGCCAATGTCGCACAGGTCAACTATCACGACCAAGAGAAGCAGGCTGCTATTGAGACAACCGAGCAGGTGCATCACAACGAGCGCAAGGAGCTTTAATTTTACCGATGACAAATTTTCAACTCCGTTATTCTTTATAGTGTTAGGGTTTTAATACACCTAATAGTTTACTGTTTCATCAAATAAGAAATTATCATTCAGATTGCGCGAAAATGGAGGCTGTGCGTTCATGCTCTCTGTCGCCATTGTGATTGACAAAAGTTTCTCTTCAGCTATTAGCATTTTTTATTCATACAGCACACTTCCTTGGCTATACAGAGAAATATCAAATCTGACATAAGACGGGTCGTTTAACCTTAAAACCTGTATTTTGTCAAATGTTTATCTCTCCAGGGTCCTGTATGATTTCTAGCCATTCTCTTACCAGGTGTTTAAATGCGAAAATGCTTGGCAAAACATAAATATTTTGACACAACCAATTAAATATCATGTCTATGGCGCCCTTGCGAGAACGATGACGTCGAATCTGACATGACACGATAAGCTTAAATTCCGAAATATTTATAATTTCGTATTCAGGTCCATTCTTGAGTCACCCGTAGTTAATTCTTTATCCAAAGCACAATGAATAGCAGTTTCGATATCGCAAGCACCGCGTCCATCCACGGCGGAATTATTCCCCTGGAGCCACTGAACCAAGCCAAGTTGAGAATAGCCAGTCTCAACCAGACCACCCCCAAAATCGAGACGGAGCTTGAAATCCCTGTCGAGGAACAAGACAATGATAACTCGTCCAGTCAACTTCAAGCAAACGACCTGGGAATATCCAAGACGAGAGGCGTGATTGTCATCATAACTCTTGCTGGCATTAGTTTTCTCAACACCATGGGCTCAGGTATCCTCATCGCTGCTCTTCCAAGAATCTCACAAGATGTTGGTCTGTCCGAGAACCTCATTCTGTGGCCTGCAGCAGTTTACGCCCTGGCAGCTGGATGCCTTCTCCTCATCTTTGGCGCAATAGCTGATGTCGTTGGTGCCAAATTGATGTGGGTTACTGGGAGCTTCCTTTTTGTCATCTTCACATTGGCGGTTGGACTGGCTCAGACCGGTATCCAAATCATTCTCTTTCGGACGTTACTCGGAGCTTCAATATCGATGTGCCTTCCTACAGCTGTTAGCTTGATAGCTAACACCTTTCCCAAAGGACCCTGGAGAAACGTCGCCTTTGCTATTAATGGCATGGGCAGTCCTCTGGGCTACGCACTGGGTCTCGTCCTCGGTGGAATTTTCACCGATACAATTGGTTGGAGGTGGGCGTATTACATGTCGGCCATTATCAATTTTTGTTTATCCACCGGTGCGATATGGTCTCTTCCTTCTGTTTACACGATTTCTGAAAGGAAATGGACGACAAGACTCCGACATGAAATTGACTGGGTTGGAGCAGCGACGATGAGTGTGGCACTTGGAATGCTTCTTTACGTTCTAGCCATGATATCATCTTCTTATAAAAGACTGGATGATCCGGTCAATATCGTGCTTTTGACAATCGCCGTCATTTTGTTAGCTGCTTTTCCCTTCTGGATGGACTATCAAGTCAAGCATGGACGACCAGCTCTTATTCCAAACAGTCTCTGGAGGAACAGATCTTTTACTTCTGTTTGTATTGCAGTCTTCTTATGTTGGGCCTCGCTCAATGGCATTGAATACTTTACTACCCTCTAGTGAGTCCGCAGAATCATGCGACATTGACTTGGCTAACCATCATAGCTTTCAAAAGGTTGAGGGCCTATCAGCCCTACAAAGCTCTCTGCGATTTCTTCCTCACGTCGTCATGGGTGTAGCAGCAAATATCATAACCGGCATTCTCATCGCCAAAGTCAAAGTGAGAACATTGGCTGTTGTGTCAGCACTCGTGACAATGATTGCTGCACCACTCATGGCGACTGTCGATGTAGGCGAGAATTATTGGCTTGCGCCATTCTGGGCCATGTTCCTTTCACCCGTCAATCCTGATGGTGAGCCACAAGATCCGACTTATTAGAATGATAACACTAATTGGACTAGTGCTCTTCACCGTTTCGAACCTAGTCATATCGGATGCTTATCCCCCTGAAATGCAGTCTCTTGCTGGTGGTGTTTTCAATGAGGTAGCGCAATTCGGGAATTCCGTTGGTCTGGCCATCACTGCTGCTATTGCCGCGTCTGTCACGGAGCACTCGGGAATTACAACGCGTGAAGAGGCTTTGATGAAGGGTTATAGAGCCGCATTCTGGACCATATTTACTAGCTGCACCACTGTTACTGTTGTGGTTTGGCTTGGTTTGAAGAAGGGGGGCATTGTTGGTAAGAAACAAGATTAAACCAGTCGGGTACTCGCCGCACCCATTGGGTTGATGAACTACCTATTTCGAAGGGAGTTCCTGTCAAGTTATAACGTAACCATCTTCAACAGGACTGTCTCGTTAAACCATCATTTTGTTTCGCATAAGGGGGTAAATTTTGTATTTGTTTACCCATAACTACAACTCCAATACTGCAGAGCTAAACAACGTTTCTCACAAGGTAGAATCGTATTTTCTCAGTAATTCAAACAAGAATTGATGACATCTAACCTAGACCCAATGTAAATGAGCGTTGAGCTAACACGTGACCAGCAGTTTCGGATCCACGCAACCTGTGCAATTAATCTCGGACAGAAATAGGATCTGGAACGTCATCTCCGCCTTGTCGATCAACTAGGCATATCAAACTTGGTCCCAGGGAATTTAGAAACCGTAGATTTATTTTTCAAAATCTCAGGTTCGCCGATGAATAAATTACCCGGCAACTTATCCAACCTATCAGTGCTCTCGGGTATGAAAATAAACTTCAATAGATCGTCTTGTCAGGGCTGAAGGAGGATCCACCGCGGAGCCGAAGTCAACCTTGCTTCGATTTGGGCCGTGCATAGAAGGAGATTGAAGCTTGACACTTGCACTAGAGACATGTCAGCCATTGCCATGTGTCCGGGAACTATAATATATATGTTCTTCTGCGAGTATAATGCCACGTTGTTTCGTAATGCTACTAGCATGATCAAGACCCCTTTGTTTAGTCAGCGCCACAATAAAGCCATCTGGTTCTGTGAGAGGACCTTTCATGCGGTTCAGGCTGGCTGGTTTAAACATGATACTGCGCTAACAACGTGCGGAACCGCAGATGCAGATTCGAGTCTGGGGTTGTGACAGATCTTGGGTAACAATATCGTATTCAGACCATGCTAAATGACTCGCATTCGGGCAAATCTAACAAATGTTATCAGTAATCAGGAGGAACATCTCCATCAAGCATCAAGAGGCATGGTAGAAGTGACCCTGGAAGATGAGCAGGAGGATGAATGTTACCTGGGCAAGTCATGACAGAGTCAAAGCCACATCCTCCATTCCCCCGGACTGGCATCACACTGCAGTCAGCCTGCATACCCCTTGAAGATATCGCGGGGTACCTTGTTTCGCGGAAGTGATATTCCAAAAGAGACGAACTTATATCTGAGGATGGGTACCGGATCACTGGAAGCCACTCTGCAACTAGGGAAAGATCTTCATCTGTCGGAAGTCCGCTGCACGAGCCTTTTCCAACACTAATCGCTCTACTGCAGGAGGAAGACATCCTTGTGGCCCCTTGTTCATTCCCTAGCGTGTTACTCTGCTTCAAATATACACCGTACTGGTCCCTTTCAAACTCTCGTAGTCCCTGCATTCCTATCGTTCTTTTCATCCTTCACTAACTTTGTCTATCCTTGCACACAGTCGCCAGGATGGGCGGACTTCTGTTGGCAGACGACTATGAGTTTCACAAGCCTGGAACCAATGATATGAACATTGCCAGCATTGCCTGGGGTTTTTCCCTGGGCGTGTCAATCTTCAGTGGGACCAAAGCCATGCGACAGACCATCAAGTCTTGGAAACGAGGCACGAGGACAAATGTTTATTTGATCTTGCTTTGGACAGAGTGGATGAGTAGTGTCATCATGAGCGCTATTACATGGTGTTACCTTCGGCAATACATACCACCTGGTTTCCCTGTCTTCTTTATCATCGGTAGGTACATGTCTTCCAGTCATGTAAGGGGTAATGCTAACATGACCATATAGTTCTCCTTTGGGCTATCCAGATCCAAACGCTCCTCCAGATTATCATCAACCGAATATCGATCTTGATGGTCAACAGACACAATGCGTGGAAACTGAAACTTATAACTTTCCTTGTCCTCCTCGTCATAAACATCAGTGTTTTCTGTATCTGGATCCCTGCCCGCCTCCAAATCAGTAAGAAGCTCATCAGCGTCAATGCCGTCTGGGACAGAGTGGAGAAGGGAATCTTCCTCATTGTCGATGCAGGATTGAATTTTTACTTCATCCATCTTGTCCGGTCTCGACTTATCGCCAATGGTTTAACAAAGTACACTCGTCTGTACCGTGTGAACCTAGCCATGATATGTATCTCGATGACAATGGATGTAAGTACTATCCTGTTGAACACTGGTGGTCGTGTCTAATGTAGAACAGGTCCTCCTCATCGCAATGATGTCCCTACCTAACGACATCGTCTACCTCCAATTCCACCCCCTCGCATACCTTGTCAAACTCCACATCGAGATGAATATGGCTGAACTCATCACCAAGGTGGTCAAGGCGAGTAATCCCAGCGGCTACGACTATTCCGGTTCTCGATCAGGTGGCAAGAGTGGTGCAAAGACCGCCACAAATAAGAGGGCAACTGCTGTCTTCCCCGGCGGCAATCAGACGTATATTGAGGCTGGCGAGAATATTGAGCTGCCGGAACGGAAAGAAGATGGCATCAAAGTGTCTCGGACGTTCCAGACCACGCAGATCGAGGTTGTCAAGCCCAATCGTGACCGCACCGATTACGATGATCTTCACAGCGAATCGAGCTCAACACGAAACTTGAAAGAGGAGCATTTTACTGTTTGACTTGATCAGAAGATGGACAGTGCTTCAGCCATGGTGACTGGTTGACCTCTACAAATCATCTATGGACAAACGCAGATGAAAAAAAAGCCAATACACTACCCGTCAACATTTTATTAATTTCTTCAAATAATTCTTAAACCGTAAACGATATCAATGCTACATTTCTTTAACATAATTTGACTCGATATTGCTGGTGACATGATCCCTGTAGAAATCCTGAACGCTAACCTGCGGCTCCGCTCAACCGGTGAGAATGTGGCGGTTTAACATGCACAAATCAGGTTTAAGTTGCATCTAGGATCATATCAGGGGATGTAATATACAAAATTGACTTGTGATTGCGTATCGTGGAGCTGATCTTGCGGGTATCGAAGACGGAAAGCTACAAGGCTTGGCAACCATCATGTCTCACCACACCATGATCTGCATAACGTTTGAAGACGGAGATTTACCCCGGATTCCCTGCAGAGTCATGATATTTGAGTTTTGTAGGACACTATTCGATTTATCACTAGCGAAATGTTGTCAGCCTGACTGTTCCAAGGAATAGTCAAGCACTTCATTCCCTCGGTCGTATTCTGTCCACCGTGAGAAAAACTTTACCCTTTCATGTTCTCTAAATACAATCTGACCTAGATCGATTCACTCTTTCTGTTCTGCACAGAAAGTTCCTTGACAGAGAGCTCGTCATCAGACCAGTATTCCATCTTCTTGTGAGTTGGCAACTGAGGTGCTTCGGAACCTATCTGACGGCTGAAGCGATTGTACGCAATGTAGGTGTCTTTTTCGATGGCGACCGCATTGTTAGGTGTGGCGATACGCACCGAGGCACGATGCATCGCGACAGCATCTTCTTTGACCATTGCTTTCCCGAGGAAGTGGTAGAAGATATTGAGAATAGGGATGGAAAGACCGTGAATGACGACAGAGAAGAGCACGAGCCAGTAAACAGTAGGTGCCAAAGCACGGATCAGGTTGGTCTCTTCCTCGTCACCCTCGCCCTCTTGAGGGAATAACTGCCGAGCATGTTCGACATAAAAGACAGCCCCGGCACCAATGGGACCGAAGTATCCCATAAATAATGCCTCCCTCCAGTTTTTGCAGACATCGGGCATGGCTTTGTAATAGGTAAGAATAGCTGGCAATCGGCGAAAGACAAGAACGAGGAAGCCGAGACCGAACAGGCGAGGAAGAGTGATGCCACTACCGGTAGGGTCGTGAAAGCTGCCCCAGGGTATAATAGCACCGATGTACATGAAGCCGGTGAAGTTGAGGAGGACCGATATGCACGAATTGACTTGGTCATGTCGTGTTTCAGTTTCGCGCAAGTAGTTACCGTCCCAGTTGAGGGCGCAACCAGCGACAAAACAAGCCAGAAGGTCGTCAGTTCCAATGGCTCCGCAGCTGCCGACGAGGAAGAGGCCAAGGGTTGTGGGGAAGAGAACGTATGACTCGTCGTCAACTAGCTTACTGTGGGAGAATCAGTCTGAGTATGGAATAAATGAGGTTTTCGGTGCACGTACTGCTTGAGAGCGAATTTGATAGCCTTACAGGATCCATATCCAACGATGAATCCGTAGGTGATAGACAACGCAAAGACATACAGCCAAGTTTCGACAAACCAGGTCTCAAGAGCCTGCGTAACACCGCCCCCAAGACGACCAACTTCATCAGCACGCGCCATGAGGGCATGAGTTGCAGCATAACCTGTCTCAGCTGTAGATCTACTTGCAACGCCATTTGTGTTAGTGCCAGGGACGTCGGCATATCGAATCAGATATGTAGCCAGCATGAGAAAGAGGAAGCCAAAACCTTCGTTGGCACCGGCCTCGGCAGAAATGATCTCCCTCAGTGGCCGAGCCAGATATTTGTCGGCAAAAGACCCCTTTACGATATCTTGTGAAAGGATCGGATCGATGCAGGTGACGCAAGAAGCGATAACCAGAGCAGCCAAAAATGTGATTTCTGGAATAGTGACCATGATGCAAGTTGCTGTACATAGCCACATGATCGTCATGACGGGTATAAGACACAAGGCCACCTCTTTCCATCTTGTGATGCAGTACTTGGCCGGGAGTTGATAGCCTGCAATGACAAGCTGGACACCAATCATGACACGGGTAAGACCCTGTAAAGCATTGAGTTAGTGTACAACTCAAGGGAAGACGCGATCAAGAACATACCAGAGTGATGGCACTAGTCTGGCCTGGTGTTGCATGGCCCCATTTCTCACTGTCTATGAATTTGGCAGCTATAGGACCTAGAGCGACACCAAAGGCGAGAGCAGGTACTGAGCAATATTAGATTGTGTGATGACAACAAGGGGAGGGTTATCACTGACAGGCTTCACCAAGATACCAAGCCTGCTTGATTTTGACAGAGATTGTACCGTAGAGGACGATGAAACTGCCTAAACGAATACACACACAGGTTAGCAAGAAGGTATGCCAAAGTATGAATACGTACCCAGGACGCCGAGTACGATATTCAACTCGCTCAGACTCAAGACGGGCATTTTAGCAACAGATTGAGCTGTTAACAAAGAAAAGAGGAAAGAAGGTGTGGATGGCAACGGAGGAGAAGAAATTAGAAAGAAAAGAGAAAGAAAAATAACAGAGGTCCAGCCTACGAAGAAGAGAATAGAAGAGAAGAAGATTGGACCAAGCCAACTTCTTACGGTAGCCTTGACGACCTTTTAAAATGATGCAGAGCAAACAGACTTGGATATCAAAGCAAGATCTACATTGCAGAAACATAAAAGAAACGTAAAGAATAGCTGCAGTTTTGAAACGAGCAAAGCCCCAAACTCTTAGCAAGTCCAAATATAAATCAAGAAATACAAGAGTAGTGTGTATGTCATTGTTAAGAAAAAAGGAACTTAAGAGGTGAGACAGGCAGAGAAAAGCCAAGAAGAACGAGCTAAAACGTTGAGCACTCCGCCAGCGATTCAACCCGCGTCTCAAAGCTGTCTTTAGCAATTCGAGTTATATATGCAAATGTTGTGTGAAACTCTTGGCAGGATACAATATTCGAGTTATCACGGTTTGCTACTGGCTTGGCGTAAGAGATGTCCTTGGCGATCACTATTTGCAGAGTGTTGCGCGGATTCTCGTCCGCCCGGGATACAGAGCCAGCCACTGCATGGATGGTTGACTCAAAAGTAAACTATTGAAGGATGATGTTAGACATTATAGAACCTGATGTTGGCTCCAGATGAAAATATGATTGAGATTATAGTTGTTGATTTAAGCTTAACATAGAAAATGCCAAGCATATATCCCGCACTTGACACAGTCCCCACCATCGGCACCTCAAGAAATGCACCGTGCTATATGTTAATTCTATTTTGACCTAACTGCGTTAGATCTTGTCCTGTTCGCCTGCCGTACTGGGCATACTCGTATCCACTCGAGCCAAACTGAGAGGCATTGAAGCCACTGTTAGCTTATATGCTACGATGCATTCTTGATTGCCGATGCTGGGGATGAAACGTGCTCCGCCGCCGACGACTACGCCCATGTAAATGTCAAACAGTGTGTTGTGTGATCGGCGCTCCTAGCCTTGAAATCTTGATCACAAACCTTCGTTTTGAGACTTCGACCGCGTATCTCTGTCTATCTGCAGACTTGGAGCATCGCAAGCTGCTCAGTTTTGAGATGCAATCTTCTTTATACCAATCTAATTCTATTTATATTTGTTTGACGTTAACCTTGGCAGTACAGCTACTCCATATCTAGACTTTCAAGTTGAAAAGGACAAGCCAGGACAATATCGTCTAGCATGACTATAAGATACGGGTTCACAGAACGACAAGATCGTGCATTCAAAATCTTGAATATAAAAGTTCATTTATTGGTATTATACAAACACAAAGAGGCAACAAGCCATAGAAAAAAGCAAGTAATGCAACATTAATCAGAGACAGTGCCATCCATCGCTTACGATCAAAACCTAGTCCTTCTTGTTATGTCCAACCTGTTGCACCTCTACTCCCTGGATCTTGCCCCACCTCTCCTCCTTCTCCATCCACTCCTCAACCAAGCCTCTGAAGTCCGCTGGGAGATAAGGAGATGTAAGCTCAGCAAAGCGACCTCCCTTGCGGTGAGTCTCGAGTCCCATATCCTTCATCAGCATGTTGCAGTATGGCAACCCTTCAAAGACAAGGTCCGGCAGATCCGCGCCATAACCGCAAGGGTAGCGCCACTTTCCCCATTGTGTGTGCAGCATGATCTCATCCGTGATCGCCTTGTCGGAAGAGGGGATGGAGTGGATCTCCCCTGCGAAGAAAGCGGCGATCCAGTGACCTTGGATGGTGGCACATGTTGCAGTGCTGACTGTCGATATCATACCAGCAAAGGCAAGATCGCGGGTCTTGACCATCTGAGAGGGGACAATGAAGCGGTAGTATCGAAGGGGGTCTCCTTCTTTGGGCTTAACGTTCAATTCGGGTTGTGACTTGAGACCAGGGTATAAAGAAAGAACTTCAGCATCGGCTGCTTGATTGAGTTCACGTTTCTTGTCGAGAGAATAAGGCAGACCAAGCTTGTCTTCGGCGAACTTGATGGTTGATTCCTTCTTCCAGCCTGTGGAACAAATGATGGCATCGGTGTCGAGGACTTTGCCAGATGCTAGGATGGCCCGCTTAGACTCGAGTGACTCGATATCATCAATGTGTACTCTAATCTTGCCCTGCTTGACAAGTTCAAACAGCGGAGTATCGTAGTTCAAGATACTCAAACCGCTGCCAATCCAAAAGGCCGAATGCCAAGGCTCGAGCTTCTTAAGCTCAGGGTGTGAATCGTATCCATTGGCAGAAATGACATCGCCACTAAGAGCTTTCCAGAACCCATTGACGACGAATCTTCCAAAGGCAGTCCCATGAAGAAAGTTCCTTACACCAGGATATCCATCGGCTTCGCCCCATGGACAAGGACTGAACCATGTCATCCAGCGAATGTTCAGAAGTTGGTCTAGACGTTTCTTCAAGGGTGTGACAAATGGTGGTGCGATCCAGACGGGGCCGTTGCCGGTTGGGCGAACGATCAAGTCGACTTCTGCACCATCGTGGACCAGGGCGTATGCTACATCGAAAGCGGACTTTGCACCACCTACAACGATTGCCTTCTTGACCTTCAAGTTGGGAGCTTCTTTACAGAAGTCCTTTGCATGGAAGAGTGGAGCGTTGAAAGCCTCCGCATTCTTGTATGATGGCATGTTTGGTTGCGATGTTAGACCAGTCGCGAGGACAAGTCTTGTAGTGTTGATGAACTTGTTTCCAGCGGGCGTAGTAGCAGTCAACCGCCAGCCTGCGTTCTCGTTTCGCTCAACGAGGCTAACTCCCGTATGGAACTGCACTTTGTCATAGATGTCGAAATTCTTGGCAAAGTCTGTAAGGTATCGATGGAGTGTGGCGCCAGGAATGTGGGAGTTGGGACCAACTCCGTATGTCTTTTCATCCATTGGAAAGTCGGGATATTCGTATGTGCCCTTCATGTTGTTTGACTTGAGGCCTGGGTAGAGTCTGTTCTTGGACCATGTTCCACCACAAGACTCGGCTGATTCGAGGATGGCGAGAGACGCAGAAGGCTGTATCTGGTGAATGGCTTTTGCGGCGGCCAAACCAAACCAGCCTGGAAGAAATTAGCCCATGATTAACGAATAACACGTTTTCAAGGACGAGGACGTACCGGCACCTACGACAACTATGTCATATGTTTCAGTCATTGTGAGAGAGGGAAATATATGACCAAGAGTATGCAAGATGGTACAAGTTCAGTTATGATGAACAAATGTCTTATGATGGCGTATTGAAAGGCGAATCGGGGGTTCTATATCTACCCTACCACCAACCGTGCGGGTATCCCCAAACACCCCTGCGACGCCCACTGCCGAATGGCATTGAAGATTATCCCTTTTCTGGAGTCTGAGTTCAGCCCATGAGCCCATTTCGGAAGTATCAAATGCCTCGAGATAACCAACAACCACGCGGCTGTAATTTTGGAGAATTAGACAGATAAGACTAGTTGTTACCCCAGATTCACACGTTCCGTAGCGTTGTTGATCTCCATTCCGACCCCGCGTTTTGAGCTTCGTGATGTGCTTATCTGAAGCTACGGAATGCCCAAGGTCAAAGGCTCAAAGGATACGGAAGCGACCAACATACTCGGATTCTGGGGTAAGAATTAGGCGACTGTCTATCCTCATTGTGCTATGTCCTGCTTGCATGACTGGCATATCAGCCTGGCGTACGACTAACACGGCTGAGCAGGGTACGGCCTTTCCGATCGGAAATTCCGAAGGTACAGAACCAACAGCATCCTCCTTTAATCTGTTCCAGATTTGGAGAAGCAGTACCCTTCCGAACAAGGTTGCCAATGGCGGATAAGGCAAACAGTCACAGTGGCCAGTTTGGGGTAGTCAATGTTGAGGTGGTTGCACAAAGATGCTTTGTCTATATATCCCTTCACCAGATACTGGCCACACATTGATTCCCCAAATCTGGCCAGACAAACAATAAACCAATCACAAACATGTACGCCGACATCTCCAAGCCTCCTGCTCCTCTCCCTCAAGCCAAGCCTCAAGAGGTGGCTAATGGCATCACCCTCTTACCTCCCCTGTCCAGACTAGGACAAGGTCCAGGCCTTATAATACTACATCCTGACTCAGACCAACACTTGGAAATCATTGACGGCGTTCCCTCGGCGCTCATTAAATGGGCCGAAGAGGGATATGCTGTTGTTGAGATACAGGCCAAGGCTTCGAAGGGTGATGCTGGCAAGGTTTGGGGGACAGCGTTGCAAGCTTTGAGGGACTGCGAAGGGTTCGTGAAAGATAGCAAGATTGGAGTTATCTGTAAGTTTCCCTACGTTATATCATCATGTAATATCTTCTAAGAAAAGCACTAGCATATGATCCTCAACTGTGGAACCAACTCGCCCCGGCCCTTACCGACAAGAACATTAGGGGTGCCATAATCTACGCCAACTCGACTGACTTTGCGACACTTCAAGATGTCTCAATTCCTACTCTTAAGCATATAGCATCACGCACCGCAAAGATTGAGCGCAAAGATGGATCAACTACGTATTCTTACCCTTCAGCCAAGTCTCATCTTGTGTCTGTGCCATTTACCAAGGTCTGGGACTACTGGACTGAATCCGTCTCCCACACCAGAAACTTGACGTTTCTTAAACCGCTCACCAATGGCCCATATTTTGATCTTGAGGCTATTTGGGATGAGCACACATATTATGAGTTTGCGGATAGATCTGTTGAACATACCATGAGTACCATGGTCGACCAGCCTTATGTTAACCACGTTCCTACTGTGAGTACTATGTATGATATACGAGACTGGTGATAGAATCCGCGCTGACGAGGAAATAGCTTACGGGTGGAATCGGTCGCGCATCGTTGACAAACTTTTATCGGGAAAACTTCATCTTTCAGAATTCTGCCGATACAGAGCTTGAGCTTATTAGTCGAACGATCGGCATTGACAGGGTCGTTGACGAATTTATTTATAAATTTACACACGACAAGACCATTGACTGGCTGTAAGTGTCTTTCCCCCACCGAAGCGCCCACAACCCGTGTCTATCATGTCGCTAACATGCTACGCACGGAAAGTCTACCAGGAGTTCCACCGACTTTTAAGACAATGGAAGTGCCCTTTACAGCCGTGGTGAACATTCGCGGCGATCGACTGTACCACGAACACATCGGATGGGATCAGGGAACTGTCCTCGCACAACTGGGCTTGATACCACAGTACTTGCCATTCCCATATCCTATTGAGGGACAGAAAGAGGGTGTGAAACATGAATACCGGGTGCCTGTCACGGGAATTGAAACAGCGTTGAAGATGCGAGATCGAAACTCGGTGGCTTCAAATGAGATGTTTGAGTATAAGGTCAGAGAGTCAGGCAAAGAATAGCTTTAGGTAGTATCCGGTATATCATGTTCCCGAACCGGGACTGTTCCCGCAGGTGGAGATGCCCTGTCCTTTCAAGCACAGTGGGACAGTAGCTCGGACCCTTGTTTTGTCAGGAGAATCGGGCTTAGATCAAGCACGAATGCAAAGACATAATCTCGCTAGTTTAGCTATAGGGCTGCTGTCGACTCACGTTGAAATATTTACAGAAAACAAACCCAAAAACCACACTTATTTCATGCTTAATCCAGACCGTTTTGCAGTTGGGGAAACTTGTCTGTGGCATGGTCCTTTACGTAGAGTTAACAGTTCATCAAGACAATATAGCTGACCACCCTCTCTTTCAATATTGGAAGAGTATGTTCCAACTGGCAAAAAGCAATACAAACAAAGCATGGAAGAAAACTTTTTCTGTAGCGTCTTTGTCTCATTACCAAGCACGGTCCTAATTCGGAACCGGGCCTTTATCAAGACCCTTTGATACTTTCGTTATCTCATTGGGCACGGAATGAAGCTGGTCTTTACCGGATCCCCACTAGAGCGATTATGAATCTCAAACTCTAACTCCAAGGAGATAACAGGTTTCCCCGGCCGTGACCTTTGAGTAGTGCCACTGGTCTTGGTCTAGGTTACCCCGCATGGGTCCCAAGGGCAAAGTCTGAGGCTGAATGGAGAAAGGAGGGACGATACATAATTGTAATACCGCGTATCAATTTTGGGCCCCTACTTTTCTGACTTCTCTTTGTCAGTAACCCTCAATTAACTCATGTAACCCCACCAAACCACCGAGATCTAGAATCGAGTGCGACAAAATGTCACAGGCGAGAGGCGTGAAGAAGTCTACTAATACAGAACCTGGCAAACGTCGAACTCCCTACGCTCTCCGCGCGTGCGAAGCCTGTCGTCGGCGCAAAGGGAAATGCGATGGACGTCAACCATGCCGTCATTGCGCAAGTCGCAATCAGAATTGCAGCTACAGCAGCAGTTTAGAAACAAACGATGACTGGCAACCACCAGCAGCAACTGAATCAGTGCCAGTGCCGGTTTCAATACCGGCACCTGCTGCGCCGAGTATCACGGTATCCGATCCAATTCCTTCATCAAACGCACCAAGGCCGCATCAGACAGATCAAACTGCAATCGTGGATATGCTGTCCAGTTTGCAGGCGCAACTGAATAGTCTCGCTGCTCAAGTAAACTCAAACAATCACGACGTTACAAATCTGCCTTCGCCTGTCACAGTTATTGAGAACGCGAGAGCTGTCATCAATCGATTCGACGTCGAAAGCGCCAACTCCAACGACGATACTGCCTCCACGCCGAGATCAGCAAAAACGGTCACCTCTCAAAACTTCTACGGGCCAACATGTCCAGACTATGCTCTCAATGTCGGCCAACTCAAGCTACGCCACAGTCTTCATCAGCGTCAAGTCCAGCTGGCGAGCATTCACGAAGACGACGATTCAGACGAAGAAGATGCCGAATCTCAAAACAGGCAATTCTCCATGTCACCGCGCGCAATCGACAAAGGCGATCCAGCCATGCTTCTCACCTTCCGCTCCGTCATCGGGCTACAAGAAGCCATCCAGCTTTTATATATATACCAAGAAGTTGTTGGAGAGCTTCATCCTGTCGTGGATATTGACGCGCTGGTCGTGCAGACTAGATCGTGGTACTCCGATGCGGGGGCCGGGGTTTGGGATGTCATGGCGGCAAGTACAGGAGCGGAAGCGTACGAGCTGCTCCTAATTATGAACCTCTGTCTTGCCATCGCGTTGCGCGCAGATGCCAAGGTCGGAAGCATCAACACAGAGACTCTTCTGAGGGACAGCTTTCAGGATGCCGTCAACGCACAGCTTGCGGCTCCTGCTAATAGCATAAAACATGCAACCATTATTTTTCTCAAGGTATGGCTTCCCCTCCATTTTTCACTTTCGTGGCTTACAGGGGTTTTAGGGCTGGTATGACTTCTTCCAGGATATGCCACGGTCGGCTTGGCGTATGTGCGGCATCGCCGGGCGGATGCTGATGGAGCTTGGACTTCACAATGCCGAGGTTTTCAAGCATACAGTAAAGTCGGAGGCTCAGCGGACCGAAGCTTGTACTCTGGTTAGCAGTATTGTCATTCTCGATCGCCAATGGAGTTATGCGACTGGCTTGCCTATACACTTTCACGAAACGAGCTTCAGCTCCATCTCTACCTCGTCGGTAAGTTTACTGGATGCATCTCGATCCGCCATCGCTCACAGCCCCAGGTCAAAAACCCTTATCTCAAAGCCATGCTTTCCTTTATTCTCATTAGCGACCGCTTTAGCGAACCGATCTCGAGAGCCGCGAAAGGCGAAGGCTATAATGACGAGAGCTCGTTCGAATTGATGACATTTCAGATCGAGCAGTGGCGGAAGAAAGCAGTTGGAGAATATTCTATAGCACAATGCCACACATGGCAAACAGATCCGTCTACTAGACCGCCGACGTGGGCGATACTCTTGAATCTCCGCGCCGAATCAGTCCGAAGCCAACTCCTCAAACCATTCTTCTTCTCGGAACTGGATATTGAGATAACGAAAAAGCATGTCAGGTCAGCGACTGAGCGGGTTTACGATATTATCAACGTTTTACACACACTCGACGCGACAACGGATATTTACAGGAAGCAACACCCTTGTTATCAGCATATACTCGCCTGTACATCCGGACTCGCATTTCTGCTCATGGCATTCATCAAGCAAAACAGAAGCACCATGATTCCAAGTCTAACGCCAGATCTAGTAGAATCTTTGGGCGGAAGCTTCAGCATGGCGGTCAGTCTCACGACAAAGTACACCAATCGGTCGCGCTCAGCCCGTAGACTCGCCAAACGGCTGATTGAAATGCGGCGCAACCTTCTCAGCCTTGGTATTCTGAACGCGGCGAGTCCAGGGAACCACGAAGGACTGGATGGTGTTACAGAGTCTGTGAGACGAGCAAGTCTTGCGCAGACTGTGTATGCGAGCGGATATAATGAGTATTCGCCGCCCTTTAATACGAATGCCGTCTTCGGAAACGGAATCGGAATGACTGGAGTGGATACGGATATGCAGATGGGGTGGGACGATTCTATGAGATTGCAGTGGCCGCTTGGGGACGTGAATCATATGTTTTCGGAAAGCATGTTCTAGAGGGCCTGTGCATTATTATATTGTGTTGTATTGTATTCCGAAGTTGGAGTGCCGGGCGAGTTGGTCTGTGTTGGGGTGGGTTACAGAGGATAGTAATATATGGGTGCGTATCCGCTCGCGGGTAGACCCTTGATGCACTGGGCTATTGACGGATATGACCTTGCACTACGGAACATTTAGTGTTGCTTATCTTTGTCGGAATATTCACAACAGTGCTATCTAAGCCTTCACAAATACTCCATGATCAATCTCCTGAGCCTGACCCTCATACTTCCATTGCTGCACGTGCACCTCACCTCCCTTGGGGCAATCCAGTCCTTGCCCTTTGCCGTTACACGTGGCATAAGCTCCCAACAAGCTTCCTACAAACTGACCAGCGCCGAAACTAACAAGTCTAGCCTCGGCAGTTGCAACATGAACCTTTTTTCCCTGTCGCTCTGCTCCAAGGTTGTAGTGGGTTGCATTGGCTGTTTCTAGGAACAGACGTATAGGGCCAGTCTCCCAACCCTTCGGAACAGGAACTGTCTTGGGAGCGGGTGCGTCTGGGCCCGTGGCTCGGAAACGGAACGAGAGCTGGGATTTCTTGTTGCGGATTATGCCAAGATCAATATGATCGACTTGTGTACGGAAGATGGTAATACCAGCCTCTTGATCCTCCTGCTTAGGCTTGAAGTCAACGTCAATGCTAAACTTGAATAGCGTGTGTGTTTGACGGCGGCCGATAAAAGCCATTCCACGCTGACCCGACAGCTCGATCTCATCGCCTCCTATCACACCAGTCACGTTGTTTCTGCTTGGTACAATTTTAAGACCCTTTGAAGAGAGGCTGAAAGTACCTTCTCTCGGAACCCGGTGGTGTACAAAGTGTGGAGGAATCTTCTTAGTCTTCTTTAGGTCGTAGTTATCTGGGTCGTCGTTGAACGGTCCATCGCCGGGGACGTTTCTCGTAGGCTTGGGAAGAAGATTTCCTGGCATACGGCCTCGCACGGGTTGAAGGACGGGCCACTCGCCTTTATTCCAGGTCGCGTTGAAAAGAACAGCTTCACGTCCCATGGGAGAAACACCTTGCTGTGTGATCCTGGTAGCTAAGCAGAGACCCCACCAATTTCCCTTGTTATCCTGCAACAGGTCTCCATGGCCAACGGTCTGGAAATACTCGTCTGTTCCACGGTTCGTTAAAATGGGGTTGTTCTTGTAGGCTTCATAGGGTCCTGTAATCTTCTTGGCTCTCGCGATGGTAATAGCGTGGTCCTCTGCTGTTCCTCCTTCGGCAATCATGAGGTAATAGTACCCATCGCGCTTGTAAATATGTGGTCCTTCAGGCCACACGCCGCCCGTACCGTTCCAGATGTTCAGCTCTGGGGTAAGCTCTCCCGTTTCAAGGTCAAGCTCTTGGAGGGTAATGCCATGCGTGGCTGTATAAACCTTTCCATCATCGTCCCAGAAGAGATCGGGGTCGATGTGACCGGGCTTGAAGGTGACCGGATCGCTCCAACTCGCCTCGTTCCAAGGGTCCTTTGTTTTAAAAATGACACCAATGATATCTCCCACTCCAAGATACTCGCAGATGACATAGTATTCGCCCTTGTGGTATCGGATCGTTGGTGCGTACATACCCTGCTGCTGTCCTTCTGTCTTCCAGCTCACACCAGGAAGTTGCTTCTCCCGATTCCAGACATGGCTGATGAGACGCCAATTGATCAAATCCTTGGACGCGTAGACGGGAAGTCCGGGAAATGAGATAAATGTCGACGTAACGCAGAGGAAGATGCCATCTTTTTGGATACAAGAAGGGTCAGAATGCCATCCTGGAAGTACTGGGTTGGTGAATGTGGAAACACCCTTGTCGGGTTTATCTGGAAGGGCACTTCCCAGCGCTAGGAGCGGGAAGAGCAGGGATTTCAGAAGCATCTTGGTATATTAGCAACAAGCCCTGGCTGATAGAATGGGCCATTTCAGACACTGAAGGTCAATTGAGTTTATATGTAAACACAGAATTTAGCCACATTGCGGGGAAGAACATCTGAATTGAGAACGGAGGGCGGTTGTTGCAATTGATGATGCCGATTTGACCGCTAATATTGGCATCCTTGCTGCATCGTCATAGTTGGATGATGATCATGTCGAAATTCTTGTTGGTTTGAGGGGTCCTTGCATATTCGATCAGGTCGATGTTACTCTTTCTAAATAGGCTGATTGAATACTCTGGATTAGATGTCAGCCCTGGTGATCAACCAATGGTGGAATTAAAGATGTATGTATTTTAGCCTAATCATGGATGCAGATCTACCCCAGACAGACTCGAGATCCACTCTCCCACAGAGTTAACAACAAGATTATAGCTAAGAAATTTTGCATCTAGTTATTCTCATAACTGATCAAGCCATCAATGGTTCCCGCATGCAAGCCCCCAGTAATCTGAATATCCGCTGCAGTAGTATGTCTCGCCGCATCACTCAATAAATAGACAACAGCCCCCGTAAGATCGTTCTGCGTACTGAGCCTCTGATTAGGCGGCGCCAACCACATCTGTTCGCCCTCTCGCTTACTCTTATGCTCGCGAACATTCCTCGTCATATCTGAGTCTACAAAGCCAGGAGATATCGTGTTCACCCTGATGTTTTTGGGTGCAAGCTCCACTGCGAGTGCCTTTGAGAGCATCAGAATACCTCCCTTTGAAGCGTTGTATGCGGCCATGCGATAGCCTGGAAGGCCGATATGAGCAGACTGTGAGGCGAGCAGGACAAAGCTGCCAGACGTTCCTTGCTTGATTATCTGGCGTGCAGCCTTTTGAACGACAAAAAATGTTCCTCGGACCTGAGAGTGTTAACAAATTATAATGAATGAGCATTTCCTTGGTCAACTAACATTGATGTCCTGAATACGTGTAAACTCATCCCATGTCTGGTCCAGGAACGGCTTATCGATCGCGATACCCGCTGCAGGAACAACACCATCAATGGTTCCAAACTCGCTAAGGACCTTGTCAAAAGCAGCATTGATGCTTTCCTCCGAAGTAACGTCTGTTTGGACATAAATGGTTTTTGTTTTAAACTTGTCACTGAGTGTATCAAACTCCGGCACAGGCTGGGCTTGGATGTCTAAGACGGCCACGTTTCCACCCATCTCACAGATAGCTCGTGTGCAGGCGAAGCCGATACCCTGAGCTCCGCCTGTAACGATGTAGTTACGGCCACGGAGCTCAAACATGGGACGGACATCCTGGAGAGGTTCGGGAGACATCTTGGACGATTTTGTGGAGGTGGTACGAGGTATCTGGAAGGTGGTGGAGCTGCAGTAAACTTCAGTATACGAAAAATGATTGCTGAAAGTAATGCAATCTCCTACATCCCCTTATGTTTAGGTATCTACTTATCACTGTGTTCTCTGGTCCGTTACCGAGCTGGGTAGCGGAGCTGGACCCACCTTCCGCCATTCCGAACCCAGCCCGGTAGTTCCGCCTCGAGAGTTCGGGCCGCTTCAAGTCAATGCCGAACAAGGGGACGAAAGCCGATCATGAAGATTGCTGAGATACGATATCATTTCGTGTAAGGCATATCGGTATTTATGCGAGACTTTGTTATCATATCGTGCTATCAAAGCATTCTGACTTGAACAAATTGACTTGACCGATAACAGCCATGACATCTCATCCCCCTGCTGCGTGCTGCACAATTGCTAGCCTCCATGAGTAAGTCATACCCTACAGTAGAACACATTCATATCTCAGAATAACTAATCGACTTCTTCAGAGGCACTCCGAAAGGCGAAATAATCCAGATTGAAAACAAGATCAATGGGTACCTAGCCAAGTCTTCTTCTGGTCAATCCAAGAAGACCATTTTATATCTTCCAGATATTTTTGGAATATGGCAAAATAGCAAGCTTATGGCTGATGCTTTCGCTTCCAAGGGTTACACATGCCTTGTACTGGATACCTACAATGGTGACCCTGTCCCACTGCAGATGCCCGATGGTTTTGACATTATGAAATGGTTCAACCAAGGATCGAGTGGGAACAACCCTCATACAGTGGATGCAGTAGACCCAATCATTGTTGCCGGTATAAAATACCTCAAGAGTATCGGTGCTACAAAGATTGCGGCCGTGGGATACTGCATAGGCGCCAAGGTTCGTATTTCGACAGTTACACTTTATCCAGCTAAGCTAAAGAAAATTTAGCATCTCATTCGTCACTACAAGAGTGGTATCGATGTAGGATTTATTGCACACCCGTCTTTCGTCGAGTCAGACGAACTGGCTTCTATCACTGGACCTCTCTCTATCGCCGCTGCCGAGCTAGATGACCTGTTTACCGTGGAGAAGCGCCACGAAAGTGAGGGTATTCTTTCAAAGTCCAAGCAAGATTTTCAGATCAATCTTTTCTCTGGCGTTCATCACGGTTTCGCTGTGAAGGGGGATATGAGTGATAAGAGACAGTTGTTCGCAAAGGAACAGGCTTTTGGTCAAGCCGTATCTTGGTTCGAAAGATATCTAGAATAATCGGAATTATATATCCTGTATGGTTTCCCAAGGGTACATATATAACAAATGAGGTTTATACATAAGAGTAAATCCGTTGCCTTCAAATCACAAATGAATATATCCTGGCGAGGTCACAGGTTGTTGTAATGTTTCCAGTGAGGGCGAGGAGAGTCTGTCATAATCGAGGAGCCCTAAAGCTAAGTTTTCTTCTCCCACCTGACAGAAGTAAGTATTTTGGATCGTAATGGAATAAGTCACTCACAAATCAAGGAAAAGCTTCCAGAGAATCGAGAACAGAATGCCTTGCAGGCCATTGGCCAAGATGCGTGTCTTGAGTCCGCGTCCCAACAGACCAACAATGCCATCCTGAACTACCACAGCACGCGCAGCTTCCGCTAGCAATCTATTAGTTGGCGATCGAATTAATAGATTAAACGTCTTACAGTATGAGATTTTGGTATCGTTCACTTGACGGTATGTCTTGACTACTCTCAGGGAATTAGAGATAGAGTCAGAGACAATTGAAGCACAAAAGCCGATGAATGCGAGTCTAAGTAACCACCATACGAGAGGGTGTCTAGGAGGTTCGGTTATAGTCTCAGACAAGTAGTTGTACTAAGGATGATTAGTATTGTGTCAGTCGATACAACAGCGAGAACATACCGTGGCGAACCATGGGTAATGCCCGACAAAAGTAGCAGCGGCAGTAGCAAAGGCTCCCCACCACAGACTGCCTATACCGTTGGACTTGATGCGTCTTCGTAGAAGGGCTGTTCCTCTTGCTCCTTGGGCTTGAAGAGTGGTTTTGAGAGTGTCGATGGGGGTGAGAATCATGCGAAAAGCTGCGGCACTGCATAGCGTCAATAAAAGATTATCATTATACTATCACTGAGTCCCATTTACCAGAGAGATGCGAATATGGTCTTGATGGGCGAGGGAAGGTCTTTGAGATAAGGGTTTGACTGCAGAAGGGCGAGAATCCCTGCGTTGGCTGCCGTGTCTCCGAATCTTGAGATGGGGCCTGAGACAGTCAGATTAGCGGCTTCAGAACCAAGTGGCTTAGAAAATTACCTTGAAATAGGGCAGGTGCAATGCCTTGGTAGTAACGTCGAATGCCTCCTTCAGTATAAAGAGTCTTTGTGGCAACAGTGAATGATGTTCCGTGTCGATACTGATAGTTCATGATTGTCCGTAGAGGCTACCCATAGTTGTCAGTTTCCTTTATACTGTTCGATATTGGCAGACTGTCTTACCATTAATAGTAGTACTTGCAATATCATGGCTGCAGCACCACTAAGCCCCCCACCGAGAGCCCGTTTGAGGGCCTTTTTCAGATCAAACTGTACCCATTAGTGGTCATCTTGCTATTGCTTCTTGAAATTTACCTCAGTTTCATCTGAATCGATCCATCCTTTTATGAAAACAGCTAAAACAATTATCGCCAGAACGGCCCAAAAGATCCTCCAAGCATACCAACTCTTGGGTCTCTTCTCGGGCGTCGGCTCTATCTCTGGCTCGGCGGCGCCTTGTTCAGTCTCGGCATGTCGGTCCGCAAGCAGAGGCGTTTGCTCATGACTGCTGATACGAGCTTCTGGATCACTGGAGGAAGACATTCTGTCTATAACTATGTCTATAACAAGTCTTTGATAGTGATGAGAAGAGAAAGATATAGCGTAAATGGGGTTATGGATGATGTGATCACACGGTCTCACTAACGTAATTGATTAGTTAGCGGTTTGACCACTAGAATTGGAGGGTTTTAGCGGGGAAAGATAAGACGGGCATTATTAATCCACCAAGTCCAGCTTATCTCACTCTGTAAGACTGAAGTTGAGAGCAAATAGGTAATCCATTGCCTTCTCGGATGATGGAAAGCAGTTAAGACAAGTCAAATTCATTTAGTAACTACTTGGTTGCACAAATAAAGACTTTCCCCTTTGCTGCTAATCAAAGTCACTGACCGACGCGCTATAGGTACTCACGTTACCTGCTGAGCCACTAAAAAGTTTCCATACAACCTCGAATAATCTTGTCATCCGCACATCAGCCAACTATTTTTTTAATGAAACCATAAAATTTAAATAGCCATGGGAAATAAGATAGTTCCGTATTTAGAAAACTGGGCATAAACGCAGCAACAGTAGCTCGTTGGATTCGGGCAAAAAGGCTTTTAGGCAAGTCCAGCGGATTGTTCCTTCTTTTACTCGCGCGAGACTTATCACTCAAGGCGGCATTAGGGAAGCACTAGGTATGGCCGATTTTATTACCATAGTGCTATTCAAAGGGCTTAATGGCACGCTGTCATCACGTTTGTTTGCATGGATGGAACCTAGTATTACGGCTGAGCCTCGGCGAATATTCACTACATCTTGGCAGTTCACAGAATCTCTAGATGTGAATTCGTTTGCCAGTGTCAGGCAACCGTAAACAGATATACCAACATACAAACCGCATTTCTTTTTGTATCCTTTTTAACAAACCAGACGCATCAACAAACGTCCTCTAGTATGATTTCTCACCTTCTCTCTCAGAATCCATTTCCTTGATTTTGCAGTCCACATCATCGACTTCTGGTGATACAAAACCTTCAAACACGGAAGTCATGGATGAAGATCGACCAGACATAATAATACGGGCCTCGCGTCTGAGAACTAGACGCGCGAGACCAAAATACAGTGAGTAGTCTTCTCTACATGTTTGCCTTCCTAGACTGTCGGCGCCTACTGATATCTCTACAGCTAACGATTTGCCACCCGAGACCGTGGAGGCCCTCATGAACTATGATGACATTGACAACGAATCTCTTACCCATAAGACCTGCGAAGCATCGCCGGATGCTGCATTCGAGAATAACAATCTGCCATCATCCACCCCATGTGATACAAAACCTCGATCTACTAGCATAACTGGTACGTATATCGCCATCAGAAAGACTCCCAACTAATCCAGTACATAGCCAATATCAAAACAAACATCTCTACGCAACATCGATACATGGAAATGCTCACCGAGGAGCGGCGAAAGCTGTGGGGCCAGATGGAAGAACACGAGGCTCGGATTCGAGAGCATCAAACCCATATTGTCAATGGCGACGAGGGAGACGACTTGATCAATAAGAGGTTCCAGGTTTGCGAGATGCTGGAGGAGAAGATTAGCCAGATTTGCAACCGCCTCTGGAATATTGGTGGCGATTTGGATGAGAGCGCTGTCAAGGTTAGACAGCTCCTGGGTGACCTGGTAGAAAATGGCCCTACGAACTGAACACTCCCATTGTTCTCGTATTGTGGAGTAAACTACAATGTAACTAATGTACTTGGTATTGGTATCATGGATCGAAATTCTTTCCTCGACTCTTGCGTTCAACGTCTCGCTTGGGTAAGCTCCCAAGACATTTTGGCAGCGGCTTAGGCTTGGTTGTTCCAAATAAAACACCTGCTTTCCACTACACATTCTCTTCAGATAATGGGGCAACGGGGCTTGTTCGGGATTTTTCACAAGACAAAGTGCGATATGAAAAATCACAGTAGCTTCCTTTGTGTCGTCCACAATGCCTTTTGACCCTGTTCACAGAGCGTTGCAAAGAACTTTGAACAAAGACACCTGAGGCGCGTACAGTCAGACTAATAGGCTGCGAGCAACTCAAAGTTCATCCAGTATAAAGTTGTTGGATATTTCGTCACCGAGATCAATTCCACCTCATTCTACCTAAGCTCGCATACAAAGCATATCAAGGTAAGATTAACCATCCTAACACAGCAGAACCCAAACACAAAGTTTACATACACAACATCAACATGGCTTCTTCTCACAATTTCGGCGACCCTGCAAAAGTAGAGTTCAAAAATGGTGTCGAAAGAGAAGTTGCGGCTTTTCTGCAGCGCCTTGAGAGTTTCTGTTTCGATGACGAGATCGAAGATGTTGAAGCACAGGTCCCAACCATTGACAACGAATTGTACAAACCGTATCGGCCCGGGGCTCTCGATGAGAAGAAAGGAAACACACGATGCAACCCTGGCATATCTGGCCCTTCAGCTCCGTTCAAGCTACCTGGCGCTACTACGAACGGATCCACTCGCCAAACGGACAACGGCGATTGCGTAAGCCATCAAATCCAGAACTACCTCGAAATCAAGGAAGTGAGCAAGAGACAGCGCGAGCTGGGACTCCAGGTATCCCAACTTGAAGAGAGCTTGGCGGAGCTTGACTCAGAGAGAAAGAGTCTTCTTGACGAGGCTGAGATTAAGCGTCTTAGTTACAGCAACATCGATGGTTCTGTTGACGTCGAAATGGGCAAGGTACTAGAACAGTACAGACTCAATGGGATGGAACGCAATGCTCTGGAAGCTAAGTGTCACGAGATCACAGAAGAGATTCGGCGACTGGGAAAGGCTAAGCGCCATATGTGAGAGAATACCAAAGCAATGCTTTGGCGCGTTCTTGTGTGGGTTTTCGTTATTTCGTACGGAGGGTACTGGTGACTCTCCTGGGGAGAGGTAGGCTTGAGTTGAGATAGAGGCGAACGGAGTTAAGGAGTTATGGAGTCATTCGAGTGGCAGTAATGTCGCTTTTTGTCATCGCTAGGTAAGTAAGTCTCGGATTCTGTACATATACTTCTTTTTTCTCTTGGCCCTAATGTTGCTCTAACCGTGACGCCAAATGCAGTGCACGCGCTACATACACAGATACCAAACAACAAGCCTGTACCATTGTTCTAGCTATAACAGACCTTTATAGTGACTGCCATTACTAACTCAATTGATAACTCACAGACAATGAACCAAGTGGATGTTTCCAGGCCAAACGTCAGTATCTAGATATCTACCACTGGATTCTCTATGGATGGATACTTGTGGGGGTAACGAGGTTAATTTAGCTCTGCAGCTAATGTTCAACGTTGGTGATTGGACGCGTGGGTGCAGAACCGTTGTTGCTAGACGCTATAAAACAATAGTCGCAAGCCACGATCTGTCAAGCTTCAGCTGAAGGAAATTGCATACGGATCCATACTGAGATAGGGTAAACAGCTCTTAAAATATCGCCCATCCCTTTCCTGATCCATGAGGTACTGTTCATCTTCTCACTCTTTACTTGTACCTGTTGGGTTCTCCTAACGTCCACTCTTTGTGTTTCTGTTCTCCAAACAAAGCCCATCATGGTTGCCATGCGTTCTTGTTTGCTGCTCTCTGCAGTTGCTACCGTTACAATTGCAAGTAAATGCAAGCCCGAAAGTTCTGCAAGCCAGTCCGTTTCCTTGTCTCAGACTGTCTCTGCTGGTTCCACTACTGAGACAACACCGGTTGACTCGACTACTCTTGCACCCTCCACTACTCTGACTGATTCTACTACAACCTTTACCGACATCATCATCGATACGAGCATTTTCGAGACAAGCGCAGAGACTAACACAGAAGCTGCCATTACCCATTCAGTCCCAACTACCTTTGCCACGTCGTTCACCGTTTCCAGTGAGGAGACTACAACTGCTGAATCGGCCACGACTACTACTGCAGCTGCGCCTGCCACCCTGACCTGTCCCTCGGACGTTCAACAATGCTATAACGGCATGCAAATTCAGTGCGGTATCGTTCTTGTTGGCTTGACAGAGACTATTAGTGTTGACGACCTCGAGGGTTGCGCTAGGGCTTGCGATCTTGATAGCAGTTGCGTTGGCTTCACATGGAATGAGAACTTCAAGGCGTGCTACCCAGCTAGTAGTCAATTCCCTTCTACTGCATATCGAGACTGGGTCAGTGGTCTCAAGGGAACCTGTTAAGTCAACCCCCAAGGCGGACACACAGTCTGATGGAAGTACCCTAAGATTGATCCTTAGTCACAAGCTTTTGCTTCATGGTAATCTCTGTTTGGGTAGTTGAACACCTCTATTTTAGTATAGCTGAGCAGTCATCTACATTTCATGTTTTCCCCCTTTTGACATTAATTGATCTTTAAACCAAGGTGACAAGTGACAGGGGTGCCACACTCGGTGCATATCGCCGCGAAACAACAGTCGCGTTACATTTTCGAAAAGTACTAGCTATATATACTCAGCTTTGAAGAGTGTATGTCACATACGACCAAAGGTAGTGNNCCCGCTGTTGTATGTTTTTTGCATTTTTGCAAACCGAATGCAGGTCATAACAAGGTCCAGAAAGTGACGACCGAATCACCTACGGGAGTTTAATTGAATATTCCACTTGTGTAAAATCTTTTATTCTTGAGACAATGCCTCTTTTGATCGGAAAGTGAAGTTGCCAAAGTGCTACCAATGACCCAATACAGCTTCAATCCTTTCAGACATATCGACAAGTCGCGCACCTCAATGAGAAACTATCCGATAGGTCAGTCTGGCTGTTCTATACCCACTGACCTGAACAATGAAAGCGTCACAGTGTCAAACTTCATCGGCGCTTCATCGATCAATTGAAAATCTTTTCCATCAAATGACAATTGTGACGCGTCCAGGGCAGGTATCCGAGGATGCACGGAAGGCTCGGTAAATATACCAGAGGTACCTAATATCTTCAACAAACACACGGCAATAATAGCGGATTTACTTGGAGTCAGATCCCGCACACCTTGCGATTATAAGCGCAAAGCTAGAGTTTGAATTCCCCGAGTTCTGACAGAATACCTACCTGACACGTGGTGCAACAGTGGTGGACTGCCATTCTGACTCACATTGGAGCTCAAAACAACAGTTATGTTTATAAAAGCCGTTGCGGACAAAGGACTGATTGAGCACGTGAGAAACATGCCTTCTTTGCATCAACCCTTGTTGTGCTACGAAAACTGGTTTCTGATGTGTGCTGAAATGAAGAGGGTGGTAAGTCAGCCCAGCACCAAAGAGCTTAAACGCCGATGACGCCGTGGCGCTGGGAATACCGGGCCTTGGGGAAGCAGCTGAGAGAAATTGGATGTCATCTACATCCCTTCAATCTGGCAATACGGGACCGCAAAAGAAAATGGAGAAGTCTGGGGATAACCGAGTTATGGGGGAGATGGAGAAAAAAATGGGACAGAAGATGCATTTCGACCGAGGCAGGGCCGTTCGGATCTTATTAGCTTCAGCGTGACATGAAGAAGAAAAAAAAAAAGAGACATGGAAGTTTCCAAAAGATTGTTCCTGGTCCCATGGAATGAGAATTGCGGGATCAGCGAGAATTGAAGACTTGGCGTCATTGTTTCTCATGCCAAGATTTGTAACGGGGTGATCGGCAAACGGGACTTGGCATCGATCCGAGACTACAGTACCAAGAGATTTGATCTTCTGGGCGATGAAAAGTCTGGGGTAATGTAATTGTTCTAGTTAAAGAAAGTAAGCACTTGGGTTACGGGATGTCATAGAGTATTGCTAGAATGCTGTGTAATAATTTAGAACCATTATTAACAATATAGATAGACGCCTTTATCATTAACTCTGGAATAGTCGTGTCTAGAAGAGCATCTCTTTGGCCGGATCTCTCGGGTGTCGTCATCAAAAGTTTGTTCCTTTTTGAGAAAGGGTGTAGCAGGGGTTGCCAGGTCCTGTACGAGTTACAACCCGTCTGTAACTAACCACTACTGTACAGTAACAACGCTGCTGCATCCCCCCCAGCCTGTCATTCCCAAGCCAAAAGGCACCAGAACGACTAACCGGGGACTTGTCAACCTATCAGCTTGTCTCTAGAAAACGCCATGAATTTCATCCACAGTCTAATTGCATCACATTCCTCGTCATACTGCAACAGTCACTATCTATGCTATGCCATGCCAAACCCAACCCAGAGCTAGGGATACTTCCCCAGCTTTTACGACCCCGTGGGTGACATGGATCCATCCCAAAAATGGGCCGGACCGATTTGATGGTCTCGAGACCATTCACTTTGTCGTTATTCGTCATTGGACAGTTTGTCCAGGATCTGACATCACCGTCATCCCTACACACATAGATGCACAACGTCATGAACACGACTCTATTGTGCGTATGTATTTATTTATTCCTCATCTCCTCGCTACTACACGCCCACCATCACAACACTTTGAGCCTCAAGCAGCTCTTCAACGTTGCTAATTTAGGTCATTGGCTTCAAGAGCCTTATTTCTGCCCATCATGGCGCCGTCTTTCATGACTGTTCATTTCGATGAACAGAACCCAAACTCAGAAAAAGGCAAGGAGGCTGGCGCGCGCCGGTCCCTGGCTGGACTTGACTATTCGCCTTTGCCTCGCATCACGGGAAGGTCTTTTCTGCTTGCGACCTTTGTCTCTATGGGCGGTCTTCTGTAAGTTCTGTCATTTATTGTACAATTTCTTGTCACTGGAGACAGCGGCTAATATAATACAGCTTCGGATATGACACCGGCCAAATCTCTGGCTTTCTGGAGATGCCAGACTTTCTCGATCGCTTTGCCCAAACCAACAGCGATGGACAAAAAGAATTTAGCACCGTACGTTCAGGTCTGATTGTTGGTTTGCTCTCCATCGGTACGCTCATCGGCGCTCTCGTCGCTGCGCCTATATCGGATCGCATTGGTCGCAAATACAGCATCTCTGGCTGGACCTGGATCATTGCTATTGGCTTTGTCATTCAGATTTCTTCCAACAGGGATTGGGTGCAGATTATGATGGGTAGATGGGTCGCTGGATTGGGAGTTGGTGCTTTGTCCCTTTTGGTACCCATGTTCCAGGTAAGAAAAGATGATGACGATCATGTAAGAGTATTTGACTGACCCTTCTTTCTTCCAGGCTGAGACTGCCCCTCCATGGATCCGAGGTGCCATGGTTTGTTGTTACCAGCTATTCATCGTAAGTTATATTTGTCCTTTGTATAAACCGCACTGACTAACAACGATAGACAATGGGTATCTTCTTAGCCGCATGCTTCAACTACGGTACAGTCACCCATCACCCTAACAGCTCGGCCAGCTGGCGTATCGTCATCGGTGTTGGCTGGGTCTTCACTCTCATCTTGGGTATTGGAATTCTCTTCCTCCCCGACACGCCTCGATTTGATTACCGCAAGGGAAAGATTGATCGCGCCCGCGACACTCTCTGCAAAGTCTACGGCGCCACACCCAACCATTGGGCCATCCACACACAGATGGAAGAGATTGATTCCAAGCTTCGCGCTGAGAACCAGATCAAGGGTAACCCCGTAAAGGAGTTTGTCCAGATGTTCAAGGCTCCACGCATGGCGTACCGTATCTTCCTGGGCATGGCACTGCAGATGTTCCAACAACTCACTGGTGCTAATTACTTCTTTTACTACGGAACTACCATTTTTAGCTCCGTATCGATCGACAGCTACAAGACGCAGATCATCCTCAACACCATCAACTTTTTGGTTACATTCATCGGTCTGTACATTGTCGAGCACTTTGGTCGCCGCAAGTCTCTTGTTGCCGGAAGTACCTGGATGTTTATCTGTTTCCTCATTTTTGCCTCGGTCGGCCATTTCGCCCTTGACCGCGAGACTCCTTCCAACACTCCGGATGCGGGTATTGCTATGATCGTCTTTGCTTGTCTTTTCATTCTTGGTTTCGCGACAACTTGGGGACCAATGATCTGGACCATCATGGCCGAGATCTTTCCTTCACGCTACCGAGCCAAGGGTATGGCTCTGGCCACTGCCAGCAATTGGCTCTGGAATTTCCTGCTCGCATTCTTCACGCCCTTCATTACCAAAGATATTGACTTTCGCTACGGTTATGTCTTTGCCGGGTGTAATCTTCTCGGTGGACTTATTGTTTACTTCTTCGTCATTGAGGGACAAGGCCGCACGCTCGAGGAGATTGATACCATGTATCTCGAAAAGGTCAACCCCATCAAGAGTTCCAAGTGGGTGCCACCTCCTCCTGAGGAGATGTCGAGAATCCGCAAGGAGGCTGGTATGGATCTTGAGACAGCTGCTGCAGCACCAGGTGGTTCAAGCGATGATGAAACACTTGCTCGACGCTCGGGTGTGACGGACAATGGTCATGTACACAAGAAGGAGGAGCATGCTGGAGCCATGCACCACGAGTAAAGAGAGTATATGAAGTGTGATGATGATGGTTATACAGGCACCTATACGGGTCTGAAGATGACGTTAAAATTGTACAATACTTGTCTATATATAATACGAGATTCAATATTTACTGTACACATGATAAAACTCTCCAACATGCAAAATTGTTAGTTTGACCAGTGCAAAATTTTGATCATTATACAAGTCAAGTAGAGCCGATGTTGACCTATGATAGTTGATGGTGGTAATTTTCAGCCCAATACCTCATCGTAAATTCTTTTGCCCTTTTTTACTCAGGTTTGTCGCCTTGGGTAACGTTTTCGTCACTGTCAAGAAAGATAAGAGAAGAAAAATGGATCATTAGTATAAAATTCCTCATTCAGAGTCCCATGTTCACTATTGTCAGGCTTGTCGGCCAGTTGGCAGTGACAGAGTTGTTGCTGTCAGCCAGCTATTGAATGCGATCTCTGTCAATGCAAAACCCCTATTCACTAACTACAAGAATTTCGGCTATTCATATAATGGACCTGAGAGCATTCAATGGTCAAAGGTGGGTCTTTATATCGGCGCTCTCGCAGACAGACAATCATTTTTGAAGCTATATATTGCAACAACAATGGCACAGAATGGAGCCTTTACAATACGAGAGATGCGAAATTCACCTCTCTAGCAGCAGCTATGAAGATATCATCCGAAATGTGAAAACCATTTCATTTCTTCATTTGACTTCTTCAACCTCGTTTTGATCCTCTTCCCAAGCATCACCATCCAACACTTCACATCTCAACGACCAACACATCAATCAGCAAATCAACCACCATGTGCTGGACCTCGGCCTACTACGTTCGCTGCGAAACCTGCAAGGAGGATCTCGACAGCCGCCTCGAAGTCGACGAAATGTGTCGCAACAAACGCAAGGGCATGACTCCATGCACCTACATCTATCCCGTCAAGGTCAACGTCGAGTGGGTTGACCTGACCCACTGCCTCATGTGCACCGCCAGGAAGGACATCTTGGAGACGATGCAGAAGGAAGTCAAGGAGCGGGAGGGCAAGGAGAAGCAGCTTGAGGAGGAGGGCAAGCACCAAGAGGCGAAGCCGGCTTCGTCTTCGGAGCTGGAGGAGGAGAAGCAGCCTTCGGGCGAGGAGAGTGATGATGCGTTGATTCGGAAGCAGCTCATCAACGATGAGAACCATCAGATGGAGGTCGAGAAGCGCGGTCGCATGGACGTGTGGCTCCAGGGACTTGCTGAGAGCCGTCGTGGCGGCGAAGGCTCTCGCCCAAAGGCTTAGGCGTGGGGTTTTACGAGGATGAGACGTGTGTGAGTCTGTTCCCAATCTAATGTCACGTTGGACCTTTTCTAATATCTGTCAGACACTCGCATTCATTCACCACGAGCTCATGCCTCACGTTCTTTGTATCGACAGAACGAGTCACCGAGATGCAAGTTTGTTACGCTTGATAGGGGCTACAAAAAGAGATTCAGTGGTCGTAGCTACAGAGATGGGCAGGCGGAGCCAAGTATATTCACGTTTACGCCAAAAGACCTATTCACATACCTTAGCTCAAAAGGAACGATTGATGATTTGTGACTGAATCAAGATTCATCTATGTAACAGTGAATACATATTACGACCTGCGTTGGTGCTACATCATTGAGACTATAAACTTATTGCCTTGACTCTCGTGTTCTCAATTAATCTGGAAACAACCTAAGAATATCTGACCAGCATAAAGTTATTATTCACTAATATCCACAAAAATTCCATCATGTATCAGAAGATGCAGCGCATGGCATATTATAAGAAGTGCTGTACCTACATTAACACAACATTATTAATTATCTGCGGGTGTCGATAGAGAAGAGAGACATATTCATGTATTCAATATAACATGTATTCAATATAACATGTATTCAATAGCTGGGATGAGGTAACCGCATTAAGGTCACCTGGTGGCTATAGTGCTTCAGTAGATCTTAGGTTTACGTCCCCCCACAAGCAAGGAGGACAGTGACTTCACACCCAGCATCGAGGCACTGCACGATCTTGACAGCGAGGATAAGATAACTGCATTGATCAAGATGTTTGGCGAAAGTATCCTCATTTTAAATAGGCAACCGCGAAGTCTGATTATGGAGGCAATAAATTCAAGGTTTGACACTTAGACACTAGACTACTAAAACTTGTAAGGAATTCTATGCAAAGAAGGTTTTTGAGATTTGAATACCATTATTTACATCTTTGCTTTTGGCTTTCTTAGTCTTTGTGTTCAGTGACTGAACACAAACACCTTGATTAGTATAGAAAGCCCCCTCCCATGTCAGATTAGACCTCGAACAAAGTCAAATCATTCAGCGTAAGGTCTAACCAACAAAGACAAAAACGGTTTGGAACAACTAGGCATATGCAGACAAAGAATAGAAAAGTGGGTTCGCAAGTATTGCTAGAAGCCACTCACAAACAATACGTACGTGATTAAGAAACGAGATACCCAGATGAAGACAGCTGTCTATAGGGAACCGAGAACTACATATACATACTATGAGACTATCTAGATGTATGATCCTGAATGTACATTCTGTGATCAACCGCGAAACCTGGTGCCAACTGATTTGGTCAAGAAGGTTAGAGCTTGGATGTCACAATTAAAACAACGTGCCTTTGATATTAAAACTCAGTTGTTCAAACTCTTGTTCGTGACTGAACAATAAACTCTATCAACGCGTATATAAATAAATATCTCTACGACCACTCTAGTCTAAATGTTCCAGCATTCGAAATCACAACACAACTCACTGAACGACAAAAATTCTTCTTCCCTACAAGATCTTCTCTCATTCTCAGTATTTAAATATGCATCATGTGTCAAACCGTCGAAACAAACTGGGTGTGCGCCACTTGCTCAAAGTCAATTCTGAGTAGAAGTTCCATGAAACAGGCTTGCGCGACCTACAAGAAGAAGGGCATCTGCACCCAAGCAATGACAACACTGGAGAAGTATGTCTACGTGGACGATCCGGACTGCGAGATCTGCAAGCAAATGCAAAAGGGCGACGATAAGAATGAAAGGGCGAAACTATAGAAGATGGGCTTTCATTGGAAACATGGAATATGTCACGATGCTGATAGACGGCCGGGTATCTTTGCTAGATCCATCACGGCGTCACTTGTATCAGTTGCAATATATACATACATTGTATTTTGTGTTGTCACTGGGTAGTCTGAAGAATCGATATCGGCATCGAACCCGATCAAGTGACACGGCATTACCTCCCTGTAATCTTATCTCTCTTATCTCTCTATCAAACGAATCATGATCGTTTCCAGAGCTGTCAGGTGGACCTTCTCATCTCCAGTCTAACCTGATTTTACTATCGCGAGCCGAGCCTTCATCTTTGGCTCATTCCCGGAATTTACGCCCTTCACGCTTCACTCTTAATGTCCCGGAATTCCGAACCCGCACTTGCTATCCTCGCCTAACTGTAAACACCCATGCCGCGAACTGGGACGCGTGAGCCACGTGTAAGACGCTCCTGCGAGCGCTGCCGGTACGTCGTTAAGAAATATGGTTTGTTTATGTGGTGAATTAACATGATGGTGCCCAAGTCAGAAAAAGATCAAATGTCCTGCTGAGAAGCCGGACTGCTCGCATTGTCGTATTGCCAACGAGATTTGTACCTATCTTCCACGCAACCATACGAACAGCAGTAACCGGAGAGCATTCTTGTAAGTCTTATTGTGGGAGTGTTTCTTCTCTTACTAGACCTGACCGTCGCATTTAGTAGACCTCTCAAGGCGCAGCAGAGTGGTGTCTCGCCAAGTACATCGGTTGACTCTCATAATCACGGACCAGAGTACGTTTCTCCATCTATGTTTCATAAGAAGCACAGTGAATGCTGAACGTCATAGTAGACAAACAGCGAACAGAGGCGAGGGTCAAGATGCCAATAGCTGGTATAGCCAAACCGGCTCATCACACAACATACACCAGCAGTTACCTCCGATAACTGCCATGCTCTCCGAGTCTTCGTCATGGTGAGAGATGCATTCTGACACTTGATCATTTGCCTTACAGGAGATAGGTCACCGGCGAATCCAGAACCACCAGCCGATCTCCTCAGCGACTTTGTCGGCGCCTACCGTGAGAAGCTCTACTTTCAACCACTTCCGCTTTTCGACCCGCGACGTCTTCAACTAAAGATTGGCACACTGCCACATTATCTTCGATGGAGTTTCCTTGCTCTAACTCTTCATTTCACGAATCATAATTTCTACTATGGTCTTGAAGCAAAGGCTATTGAGTACTATACTACATCAGCGCGGAGTATAGTTGTAGATATGGCAGCTGAAGGACTTGCCCAACTTGAAGTTATGCAAGCTTTGTGTCTCCTTGCTCTTTGCGATCACATCGGTGAGTCTCCTCTACAATCTCTATGCATCTTGTGGCTCATTTGAATCTAGCTGGAAAGCCATCTCGGGCGTGGATGATGGTTGGGATGGTGGCAAAATTGGAAGCTTTTCGTCTATCGGACTCAAAGGCTGATCTCAACTCCAGACACTCTGATGATGCCATCTCAAGGTGTCATTGGAGCATTGTCATCTTGGAGAGCACATTCACACCCAACTGCAACACACTCTCTGAAATAACAGGCGCCCCGGCGTATCCGAAAAGTGTGTCACGCCCGACGCCGTTGCATTCTTCTCAAGGTATGAAGAGCTACTGCGCAGACTTGACAGATGCGTACGAGGGCAACGTTCAAGACGTTGGTATCAATGGTACATGTCTTGGTTATGTATCCGTCTGGGGAAGCATCATCTCTTATTTGAACGATATCCGTAACGGAGCCAATGAGTATCCCTGGCTAGCGACTTCGAGACACAGTCAACTCACTGTCAAATTGTACGAGCTCGAGAACATTACGTCGCACAGACACCTCATTCGCAACGCTCCTTTCCCTGATCAACCATTAGAAAACTTGAGCGAACATCGAGAATACTGGGCACCATGGGTGTCATTCCAGATAATGATGCACGCAACCCAGGCCGTACTCAACAATCCCTTCGTTCAACTGGTTGCTCTTCGAAGAGCAGGTCGAAACTTTCAACCACGCTCATTTTTACAAAATACAGTCGACCAAGCGCTATTCCATGCAGAATGGGTTTCCCGGCTAGTTCAGATGTGTGCAGATCGCCAGTTTGAAGTCAACGACCCTTTGATCGGACAGGCTGTTGCTGGATGCGTTTCCATATTGTGGATCTTTCAATTTGCAAGGGACCGCAAAGTGGCAGAGAAGGCAAAGGAGAATTTGTTAACTTGTGAGACATTCTTGGGTCATTTGGCACGGAAATGGCCTCATATTGCGGAAAAGGTAGTTCTTGACCCTTCTCTACACTGCGTCTCCCTCCCACTAATGGAACTATAGCTCGAAATCCTAAGAACTCTCAACGTCAAGGTAGCGAAGCAGCAACAAACACCCCAAGAGGACGAATCAGCCAGCGCGACAATCAAATTTGAACCTGACATGATGTGGGAATTGCTTGATCCTGCCATGTCCGGGATCGATTGGGCCAGCTTGTGCAGCTCGGCCAAGGGTAAGGGACCGCATGCGACAACAAGCGCGACAATACGTGTTGCCACCAAGTTTGTGCACCCAATAAATAATGAAGTTGAGAATGCACAAGTTCAGAGTGCACCGATTACGGAACCTGCTCATAATCTGTTTGATCTAGAGGATGTTTATGGGGAGCCGTTTTTGGATCAGTTCTTTTCAGACTCGTTATTAGTTAATATTTCTTAGCACTATCACCAACTCTATGGGCGCTGGCTGTTTGGTAACTAGAAGAAATATTTTTATGATGTAAAAAGTACAAATTCACAGCGATCGAAGTAAAAGTTCATATGAAAGAGTCGTATTTGCAAGCTAGACTACTTGGAGTCATGTGGTATCTAAGAAATCATGGCTACGGAACCCGTAGCTTGTAAAGATCCGTTACATCATAATGTGGTATTCAATGCAAAAGTCTATAATGCAAAAAGCCCAGAAATTCTGGACACAGGCGAGAAAGGTCGAAATCCAGTTTTGACCTGTTTAGACGACGACGCCGTTCTCGCGCTCAGAGGCCTCAGCCTTCTCATCGTCACTGCCAAAGCCATACTCGCGGGCCTTGTCAGCAACCTCGTGGTCAGCCATGCGAGGCAGCTGCTTGGCAGCGGTAACATAGCTGATCTTCTCAGTGTAACCCTTGGCGAAGATGAGGTCAATCTCCTCAAGAGAGCGACCAGAGGTCTCGGGGTAGAAGAAGTAGATGATGGGGAAGAAGATGGCGTTCATTCCAGCGAAGAAGGCGTATGTGCCCCAGCCGAAGGTACCAGTTCCGTGAATCATGACGGGGGTGATCATGACGATGAAGAAGTTCCAGAGCCAGTTGGAGACAGTGGAGGTAGCGTTGGCCTTCGCTCTGGTCTTGAGAGGGTTGATCTCGGCGGGGTACAACCAGGGGAGAGGCAGCCAGGTAGCACCAAAGAAGGCGATGTAGGTGAAGAGACCGACAGCAGCGCCCTTGGCAGCAGCGGCAGTACCAGGAATCAAAGCACCAAAGGTGAGGACCATGGAGAGACACTGGCCAACGGTACCGATGAGGAAGAGCTTGCGGCGACCGACACGCTCAACGGCGAACCAAGAGGTAGTGGCGAAGATGGAGTAGATGATCATGTTGACACCACCGAGGAGGAGAGCCATGTTGTGGTCGGTACCGATGGACTTCTGGAAGAGAATGGGGAAGTAGTAGATGACAGCGTTGCAACCAGAGAGCTGCTGCATCATCTGAGAAGAGGCACCGAGAAGGAGACGTCGGAAGTGCTGAGTCTTTCCACCAGTGAAGAGAGCGGAGAAGGGAGTCTTACCGCCCTTGTTACCAGTAGCAGCGATGGCCTTCTCGATAGTAGCAATCTGGCCGATGACCTCGGGGGAGTCACGGGGAGTACCGTTGAGACCAGCAAGAATAGTCTCAGCCTCTTCGCGACGTCCATGTGTGAGAAGCCATCGAGGAGACTCGGGCAGCTTCGTCATCATAACGAGAACGATACCGGCAAAGACACACTGGAAAGCGATAGGGAATCGCCAGACGAAGGGAGCGGGACCATAGGTACAGCCATAGTCGATCCAGTAAGCGATCAAAGTTCCGATGGCGACGTTACCACCCTCGATGCAGATGAGCTTTCCACGGTTGTGAGACTCACTGCACTCGGCTTGGTAGGTAGGGATAGTGGAAGTGTTGATACCGTTTCCGATACCCGTGATTGCTCTGCCGATGATGAATTGGGCTGTGGCACCACCACTGGGAGGAACAGCAGCGATCTGAACGACGACACCGATGATCATGATGATGGCACCGAGGAAGATGGAGTTGCGTCGACCGAGACGGTCACCAAAGTTGAGAATGAAGAGAGCACCGAGGAAGCAACCGACAGCGTAGATGGAAACAACGAAACCTTCGTATGTCTCGTCAAGAACCTGGGGGAAGTCGTCTGTGAAAGCGGGAGCGGAGATGATACCGGACATGACACCTTGATCTGCAGGAGTGAGACATCCAACGGTCAGCAAATAGACTCATAGATTAGGTTTTTCCCCAAGATCTGGGTGACTTACCATAACCGAAAAGAAGAAAGTCAGTGGTAGCAACGATGGTAATGAGTCTTTGCAGACCCTTACCAGTCTTGCCCCAGTAATGAGGGATTCCCTCGTCGTTGTCGACGTGAACCATATTGAACAGACTTTTTGTTTTTATATGGTGTTTGGGTTGTCTACCGAATGGTCTGGACTGGACTGGAGCAAGAAAAAAGAAACGGGTTCAAGAGCGGGAGATTTACATTTCTTATAAGCTCGAGGAGTCTGGTCTGGAGAATGACGCCAAGCAAAACTTCTGGAGTCGTGCGTGGATACGGGGGGCGTTCCCACAGAACTCGACAAGAAGACCCGGTGTTTTCTCTAAGCATGTCACAGCACAGTGGAACCGATAAGCCAACAAGAATCACAAGTATTTCCAGGGTCAATGACTCGGAAACTTGGCAGCGGAGGTACATAGGGTAGTCCCTGTGGGCAAAGGAGGAAAGGGAATTACAGATAACCTTAGATAAAGTTGATAGACGCACGTTCATTCGTTGTATGATCGCCACAGTTGAAAAAATTGAAGACTTTTTCAACAACGGTTGAACTTTGAACCAATGATGATAACGTCACTTAACAAGAACGAAAGACCAAAGACAACGCTAATTCAGGGGACCCGCATGACGTACTGTAGGACACTGTATAATGACCTACGGTAGAAACGATGGGAAGGGGGGCAAAAAGCAAGACTAGAGTTTTTTGCAGAAACTGATTAGGTTGATTCTCGGGAGCGCCTAACCCAACTCTGCACTGTCTAGACTGTATGTATCACGATAATTCGATCCAACAAAAAAGACTAGCAGCTTAAAATTTTTAAACTGGGTAAGGATGACGTCTCGTTTAGAGTTGGGTATAAAGAGATACCCGGGGTTGGCGACTCGTAGTACGTCATAGTCTCCGCGATCTTCAGAAATCTCCTAAAAGGGAACAAGACCCTTGAACCAATATGCCCCATATCTCGGTTCTTTATCCTTGCCCGTTCACGTTATTGCATGACTAGATTTGCTAGAGAGTTGGAGAATGACGCCTTGGCCTTTTTCACCGTCTGATCGTTCTGAATATTATGTATTTATCAATGCAGGCAGTTGGGGGTTTATCAGTGCATGCTGACAGTGATCGTCAGGATCTGCGGTAACCACACAGATGTATACAAGGATGATACGTCTAGTACTGTGTAGATAGACTGAGATTCTCATGTCTTCTATGAACATTCAGCTGTTGGCTATCGCAATTACCAAAATTACAAAAAAAAGTGACGACTTTGAGTTGTCGGTTAAAACCCGAGAATACCCATTAAACCCTCGTTCCCTTATTACTCCAAGTTTTCCGTTTTTTTCCCCTCATTGATCCCTCGCCGAGAAATAATTGGGGAATAATGCCGAGGTGCGAACGAGAAATTATGGAGAGGCCACAGGGTTTAGTTAAGATTTTTGCGACAAACGTCATTTCATCATTCGCCGCAATCTCGGAACTTTAGGGTCGTCCGCTTGGGGAATGCCGTGGGTCTTTTATGGGTCTATCTTTTGTCTGTCTGTTTAATCCGGAGGTAAGCGTGGCAATTGGAAAAATAAGAAAAAAGGTATCGGGTAGGTTGAAGAGTTTTGGGCAGTATGAATCAAGGCAAAGTCCAGATAGTGATTTGCCATGCTAACTATTGTGTTTCTTCAGTACTTATTCTGTAAATTCTGCTTGATATTTGTTTCATAGAATAATTGCTATCATAAACAACATATTCTATACTGTGTCTATCATGATGTGATTCAACTGTTCAACATGCATTTCACAACCCTTGCCTGGTGGAACACAATCAAACCTCAAGACCCTCCAAATAACACTTCACATGTCCCACGGGGTCAAGGTTATCTCCATTTCAAACTCCTCCATCTCAACCTGAAACGGTTTAAAATCCACGAGGATTGAAATTAAAGTGAAATTAACCTCTACAATAAGCAACGCTGATCTTGTTGCCATCATCGAGGTTTCCAGTGACAGGTTGTTGGTGGAATTCGGAAACACGAATTGGGTAACCCGGTGGATTCCTTGGCTCTTTCGATCTTCATTATTCCCCAATTCTTTACCTCGGACGAAAAAGAAAAAGTGGTCATTGTATGGAGGTATTACCGTTTATCGTTTTGGGTTCCAGTGGGTGAGCTTGGCGAGGGAGGAGAAAAAACAGGGCCTTTACGGGACCTGCGACTCGCTGTGAGCATGAGCCTTTTAGTGGGTTATCTTTTTATTCCAGCGGATCTGGAGTCTGTCCCGCATTCGCCTTATCACCTTATTGTGACGACAATGTCAGATGTGATGTAAATGCAGGGTACTTTTTCCCCAGTCGAGCTTATCGCAAGATAGCCTCAATGGATCTGGGGTATTACAGAGATAGACTTATCATTGATACAGGGTCTTGGGGTACTGTGGACGCTGTTGATGCTTCATTCTCCAAAAACACCATCCGAAACCAGGACTATGTGCTCCGACGCAGTTAGTCAGGGGTGTAAAGGCAGCCGTCTTGGCCTTTATTCCCATGATTCTCCATTCCATCTTGGCAAAAAGGAATGCCGAAACTTAGATACACACACATGACTTCTTCTTCCCATGGTTGATTCATGCGCGTCAATCGCTTTGTACCTAGATGACCAGTCTAATCTGAAAATATCTCTCATGTTACAAAGATCGATACTTGTCCTTCCTCATCAGGAAGGTTCTCCAAGTTGCCGCATCCCAAGGTTCTTTTTAAGCTTAACGTGTACAGGTCTGATCTTGCCTCAATTGGACCGCTTCATTGAACCGTCTCCCTGCAATAACTGACGCTAGTATCCATGAATCTCGGGGAAGCTACCTCCGCAGCCTTTCTCTTCTTATAGCGACGTGCGTGTGTATATAAAACATGATAGACCAGTGACAGATACGGTGTGGGATCAAATTCCTAACAAAAGTCGTCCTCTCCATAAGATAACAAGATAATAACAAATGCATTTCCCTTCTATCCTCACCACGTGCATCTTGGCGTTGACTCCAACCTCCCTAGCCAAGCCAACCTCGCCCCACAGTAACTCTACAGCTGGTTATGTTTTTGCTTACTTTGTCGGAGATGATAACAACGGGGAGAGCATATTCCTAGCCGCGAGTAATGGCAACGACGCTCTGTCTTGGCGTGAGTTGAATGGGGGCAAACCGATCCTCACGTCCAACAAGGGCACCGGGGGCCTTCGGGATCCTTTTTTGATGCGTTCCCGTCAAGGCGACAAGTTCTTCCTCATCGCCACGGACCTCAAAATCAACGACATTGGCTGGGAACAAGCGCTGCGTTTCGGAAGTCTTTATTTGGAAATCTGGGAGAGCACTGACTTGGTCCACTGGTCCGAGCAGCGCCACACCCTTGTCTCCCCTCCAACGGCCGGCATGACATGGGCTCCAGAGGCTTACTACGATGAATCCATCAGCGAGTACGTCGTGTACTGGGCGTCTCGCTTGTACGCACAAGATGATCCCAATCACCAAGTCGAGACCTACGCCAAGATCATGTACGCCACGACAAAGGATTTTATATCCTTCAGCGAACCCGTCGTATGGCAAGGTTCCAATGACCGCATTGACACTACTGTTTTGAAAGACGGAGATACTTATCACCGCTTCACCAAGGACTTTGGCGGCGTATCAGGTAAAGAATGCGTCGACATTGTCCAGGAAAGCTCTACACGATTGCGCGACGGTCAGGATGGTTGGAAGCGCGTAACGAGCTGCATCGGTACAAAGGCAGGTCTTGATGTCGTCGAGGGACCTTCTATCTTCAAGTCCAACCCCGGCGATGTACATGGAGATAAGTTTTATCTGTTTGTCGACGAGTTTGCTGGACGAGGGTACATTCCTCTTGAGACAACTGACATTGCGAATCCGGACTGGAAGGTTTCGGAGAATTATAGTCTGCCTACGAGTCCTCGTCACGGAAGCGTTGTTTCGGTGACCGAGAAGGAGCTGCAAGTCGTCTTGGACGCATATTCCAATTGAGCAAGAACATGTTATTTTTTTCTTCCTACGTTTTCAACATTCGCATTGTTTGAAGATAAAAATCTTCAAAGCTGGATTTCTACTCTAGTCTCGGACTTCAATCAACAAAAGCTTAATTTGGCCAAGCGCTTGGTCAGAATTGGGGTAATTGATGCTTGCTTGCTCTGCTTTGCTTGGCCACAAGAGCTACAGTAGTTCCCGCGTCGCCCAGGAAAACAAGTGCCGTTGAACGGTAGAGTTCTGCCAAGTCCATCTCCAAGCCGGCTTCTGCTTACTGGTCTTGCTTGGCAACCCAGAGAATGCTCCGACGCAGCGTTTCCGTATACCACGAATTTCGATATGCTTCATGAAAGTGACCTAACGCTGTATAATAAACCCTTCCTTTACCAACAGTTTGAGTCCAAGACAGCGGAAAACCTTGCCTATCGTCGTTTTTGGTGGCTGTTTGGTGCACGGAAAGAAGGATCTTGCGATCTTTAGGGATGCGAGGGTGAGACTTGAAAGTGTATACTTCGTCAAACCATGGGAATTGTCTTTCTGAAAGGCAACTCAAGTTGAATGGACAAGTGTGAGCTGAGTCTGGGGCGGCGTCTGTCCCAGGTAAGACATCGCATTTATTGATGAAATGATCAGTGTTCTCAACCTGGAGTGTTATCCATTCCGGCGGAGGATGTCCATCAAACACTTCACCAAGAATATTGGTGTACCTGTTATCCGAGAGCATACCACATGTAGCAGAGTGAACACCAACTACACCACCACCATTTTCAACAAATCGAGCCAAACAGTTGACTTCTTCTTCACTTAGAAAATCACCCGACGTATGACCAAGAGCAATAACATCATAGCTTGACAGGGAGAGCAGCTCGGCTGTATCTTCTGTGGCCGTGACTTCGAATGGAAGTGAGTCGAAGGCGGAGACAGTGCTGGAGATACAGTCGTGTCTGTAGCCCCGGGTTTTGGTGACTAGCAAAACTTTAATTGAAGATGAACATGTCATTTTGGTTGTATTTCTGAAGATCTTTTTTTCTGGTGTAATTGAACGTGAAGGGTTCGAGTTTAAAGTCAATCGAAGATCTACTTCATTCTGACTCGTTGATGTATGAATCAAGAAATGACGCAGTAAAATTCCGTCATTTCTCTCCCCAAGGAAAACATCCATTCGTCCGGACAAACTGCTCCTCCGGTTGCCACTCAAAATCTGGTGAGCATCACCACACTACGTATCGTAGAAGGTCTATGATCATTATTTGGCTAAATGAACTCATGCGCAAAAAATATCCATGACTTGCAAAAGTTCTTTCCACCGCTCGTCACTCTCGATTCCAATTGTGCCTTGTGGTTGCATCACTTTGTACTCTGTAGCTTCCGCGGTGCCGTACTCATGGCCCTCCTCGTCATTGACAAAGGCTCGCAGATCAATGATCCACTCATCCATAAGCTGTTTTTCCTGGGGCGTAGGGCCATGAGTGATGGAGTAGCTGTTGAGTTAGTCACTAATTTCCACCTGGGCGGTGCATGGGGAAGACTTACTTCCAAATGGGCCGGTCCATAGCATGGCTAACACCAAATGAAGCCGGCACGACATGCTCGCCTATAAACGACAATCGGTAGGCGATGAGGTATCTCCAGACATTTTTGATATCCACACCGTTCCGCAACAGATTATCCACCAGATATCGTGACGGCGCTCTGACCTGGCCATCTGCAACGATACGCCCAAAGACCTTCTGCCAAGCTTTCTTGTCTTTGGTTTGAGGTAACGTATAATGTTTTAGAAGACGTTCCGTAACGTGTGGGGGGTAGTAGTTTGATATTTGCATTCGCAGCGACGAAACATTTGGATCGGGAGGATTTGTCACAGCGTAGAGTGTGTCCTCGTCGAGAACCTCGCCGATAAGTAGTTTTAGACCGCGTTTCTTGAACTCGCATGCAAAAGAACCGTTGCGGTAATAATCAAAGATACCGGAGTGAATAAAGATGTTGTCTGTCACAGGACGGAATGTATGGTTCTGCAACTCCATGATGGCCAACGAGAGGTCCTCGGAGCTTATGCCTCGCAAACGCTGCATCTTCTCAGCTCCTTTTAGGTCATGCGGTATCTCAAAATAATCACAGAGCTCAGAAAACTGTTCCTCACAGTCTTGGACACTCTTGGGCTGCGTTGGGATGGCATTCGAGTACATGATTATGCGCGTAAAGTGGCTCCGAGAATCTCTCCCTCGGAAGTCGTACAGAGTCTGCGCAAGGACCGAATATGCTCCCGCACTTCGACCGGCCAAAATGATATTTTCAGGATCGCCCCCAAAAGAAGATATGTTGTCGTACACCCAATCCATAGCAAGACGCTGATCCCAGAGGCCATAGTTTCCTACCGCTTCACCTTCTGACTCTTCCAGAAGAGCTTCACCGGCGAGGAAGCCAAAGACGTTTAGTCTGTATCCCACAGCTACAAAAATGGCTTGTAGCTTGCCAGACGAAATGAGCTCAGTAGGATCCATGCTTTCTTCCTGACTAGGATCGCCAACCTGAAACCAACCACCATGGAACCAGACCATGACGGGCCATTTGGTGTTTGGAGCGTCAGGGTCAGGCACAGGTGTCCAGATGTTGAGTCTCAGACAATCCTCGCTGTAAGTGTGTTTGGGGATATGCTCGCTAACATTTTTGGAGTAATTTGCCTGGGGACAGACTGGTCCAAATTTCGTTGCATCGAAGGGTGAACCGTAGCTATGATCTCTGGGAAAAGGTTGTGGTTTTCGCCATCGTAAGTTTCCTGTTGGTGGTTGTGCATATGGAACGCCGGCGAATCTGCGAGACTTGGAATCGAACTGAAGACCTTTGAGAGAGCCATGTTTATCTGGAAGCTTGACCTCACATTCAGAAGCGGTGTAAGAGATAGAATTGCCCATAGTGATAACCAAGGAAGACAGAGATTTGATACAGAAAGGAACAAGAGACTGAGAAGGAGGGATTTCAATAGAATCTAAGTAAGTGGGATATCAAGAGATTGTTGTCTCTGCCCCCATATCTTGTCGCGCCTTTGGCTACGATAAATTGTTACGATTGATTGGTCAGTTTAATCGACGAGCCTTAGTGCGAGATCGGCATCAAGTCTTGCCCCCGAGAGTCTGGAAGCCAAAGCATCGATTAAACCAAGCCTCTACCATCCAAGGCTACTGACAGACAGTCAAAATCGCAAAATATGGAACCTGACACAAACGATCAATTAAAGAAACGTCGTCGAATAGAGCGGGGAAGGTCAAAAAATGGTGAGTCCAGCTAGTCTAGAGAACCCTGGCCAAAATCGCAATTGACGCGTCTAGGTTGTTTAACATGCTTGACGAAAAAGGTCAAATGTGATGAAGAACGTCCTCGATGCGCAAGATGTGTACGACTGGGTCTTGGTTGCGAATGGGCGGCACAGCAGATACCTCTGGCCTCGAGAAGACGAGGGTTTGGGCCTATCAAGAAACGATCAAGTTGGATGCCTCAAGCCATTACTCCCAAGGTGTCCAATGACGAGGGCGATATCTTGCCATGCATTCATACACCAGCAGGTCAAGAGCCATCAGCCGAACTGATCATGTCAGCCAGTATGGATGCAGACATGTCATTGTTTGGGCATGATGAAGGCATACAAGGCGCATCATCCACTCAAGAATACTCCGACTTACCATCAGAAGATGCCAATTTAATAACATTGTCTGCGTTTGACCACGATACCTCGTTAGACACTGCTCAGCTCATCCTTTTCCCAACGCCATCCTTCAATCTCCTCTCCATCTTCCCACCATTCTCTTTCACGAATCCAACCGAGCCAGCACCATCCATCGGAACTAATGACGTGCAAGCAATGACATTTCATTCAACCATCCTCGCACCCATGAAGTCCACACGCAAAGCAGCACTATCGTCACATTCCATCTTTCTCAACTTTGCCGTTCAAAATCCCATGGCGCTGCATTTTCTACTTGCATTTTCTCACAGCGAATTGGCGATCCACCACGGCTTCAGCCACAGGCCACCTCTCGAGTCGCATCTTCATTTTCAGCACGGATCACAGCTGTTCCACCAAGCGCTTGCGGACTTGACGCCGACGGATCATATCGCCATGATGCTTTCATTCTTATATCTTTACATGTTCTGGATGCGAAGAGATCCATTCGACGTTTCAAGACTCCGTGAGCTGAGCAAGTCAATCCTTGCCTATGTCACGACCTTCTCTCTTGACGAGATATGCGCCAACTCTACTGAAAATGGAGGAGCGTCAGAGCCCGTGATTTTATCGCGAATACTGACGTACATATACGACAGAGATGTGTTTTGTGGCTTCTTTGCATGCGGAGAGAAATTTGCGGGCTATGTTAGCGAAAAGCATGATACAAGACAACGAATATGGAAATTATCGCGAATGCCCATTTTGTCAGAGGACCAGACCGAGGCATGGTTTAGACCCGAGCAGCTACCAGGGATGAGCCTGAAAAAAGCCGTTGATGTTTACTTTAATCTCATAACTATTCAGTATGAGATCAATCAGTATAGTCAAAGTAGAGACGCAGGGTCCTCGGGCAAGGGGTTAGAGATAAAGAGAAGATTGGACAGTATAGGACAAGTAAACAGACTATAGATCTGATACAGATTGCAATGCTAACATTCTATAGGAACACAGCTTTCTTCTCACTATAGCCACGAATGCTACTGCGCAGTCCGCAAAGCCACCTCTCATGGCTCTCGTAACATCCACAATCTTCTACGCACTCCAGATTTATCTCCATCGCAGCCGCGACTCAGCATTTGGGCAAATGCCCCTACCCCAAGACATCGATACAGCCTTGAAGGAGTTGGTGATTGCAGCATACCACGCTATTGCCACTGGACCAGTGCAGCTACTCGAAAGGTTCCAATGGGCACTCATGGTCGCGGGAATAGAGACACACGATCCTGTGCATAGAGACTGGATTTCGGCGAATATTTCAGATCCCGCTATCAAGAGTGTGTTTAGCCTTGTACTGGCGGCTAAGGGACGGTCGGATAAGGGCGTCTCAATGGAAGAGATTCGAGGCCTGGTTAGTAGAAGGTCGCAGGGTATTGCGCACGATATAGCATAATCGATGACTGTTTATTGATATCCTTTGCAAGATTCATACAAGACTAGGTTCAGCCACTTTGTACCATGGGAGGCGAAATGAGTCGGATGTTGCACCAATAGTCATGTGCTCTTATCTCGTCGATTAATCTGACCAATCAAAGCCTTGATTCATCTAGGACCAAGAATCCGGGGTAGCGCCCCCAGATCCAGAGCCGGTGATAAACACCCCAACCTCGAGACTAGAGTGGGTAAACGATGATAAGAAACGAATATAACTGGGCCCTGGGACCCGTTGATAATTCGGAATCTTGCTCATCACAACCACATTTACTTTTGGATACATCAAGTCATGACAGAAAAGGTGCATCAAGACACGAAGGAGCCTTCGCCTTCCTGCGAAGTGGACGATAGGAACGACGGCATGGTTGATACCTTGTCTGAAGAGGAAGAGAAGAAGCTTGTTCGCAAGATTGATCTTCGGTACGTGACACTGACAGCTGAGGGGTTTTTGTACTAATAAGAGGGTAGTCTCATGCCATTGCTCATCATTAGCTATGGTTTGCAGTATCTTGACAGTGGGTACATAAATTCGCTCATAGGGCTGTCACTAACATGCAACAGAAACCAGTCTGGCATATAGTGCTATCCTCGGACTTAGAGAAGACTTGGTACGTTGAACCATTATTGTTTTGGAGAAGAGGAAACCGCTGACACCAAGAACCAGGAACTTGTTGGCCAGCAATTCAGCTGGGCCTCCAGTGTCTTCTACATTGGCTACCTCGTGGCATCATACCCCATATCGCTCGGCTTCGTCAAGTTCCCTCTTGGCAAATACCTCAGCGTTCTAATGTAGGCTACATTCAATCGTTGCATACATGTGGCAACGCTGACTCACTTGTATAGGTTCATATGGGGTATAGTCCTCACTCTTCACTCGGTCGCACACAATTTCGCCAGTCTCATGGTCTTACGGTTCTTCCTCGGTGTTTTTGAGAGCGCCATCAGTCCTGGCTTCTCGCTCATCACAGGAATGTGGTACACTCCCAATGAACATGTCTCTCGCCACTCCTTCTGGTTCGCAGGCAATGCCTCGGCTAGTATGGTAGGCGCCATGATTGCGTATGGTATTCTGGGTTATACAGGACCTCTAGCTCAGTGGAAGGTGAGAAAAGGTTCCCTTATGTCAGGGTATTACCTTACTGACGATTGTAGATGCTCTTCCTCATCTTTGGTCTCATCACCATCGCCTGGTCCATTCTCACGTTCTTCATGCTACCGGACTCACCCTCCACTGCCAAATTCCTAACAACATCCGAGAGGGAATTTGCTTCCCTCCGACCAAAGAAGTTCCAGCGCACTACGCAGACTAGGAAATGGGATCGCAGCCAATTCATTGAGACGATGAAAGACGTCAAATCTTGGTGGTTCTTCATCTTTTCTTTTGTTATCTGTGTTCCCAACGGAGGAACTACCAGCGTATGTGTATCTTTGACGCGTTTCTTGCACAATGACTAACAATTTTCATAACAGTTCAGCACAATCGTGATCAAGAGCTTCGGCTACGACGAGCACCAAACTATTCTAATGGGTCTTCCTGCATCCGCCTTTCAACTCACCACTGTTATACTGGTAGCCGTCTTCACCACATACGTCCGCAAGTCGCGTCACATCGCTCTTGTCTTGACATACATCATGGCCATCGCAGGTATCCTCATGATCAAGCTACTTCCCAACGCGGAAAAACTCGCCCGTCTAGCAGGTTTCTGGCTCATCATGGCCGTTGCCCCAGCATTTCCACTCATGCTCTCGCTCTCGGCTAGCAACATTGCCGGCTTCACCAAGAAGTCGACTGTCATGGCTATGATCTTTCTTGGCTACTGTGCAGGAAACTTGAGTGGTCCTCAATTCTTTATCAGCACTGAGGCACCTAACTATCATGTAAGTCTTTTACCTTGAGCAGAACCATGTGGGCATAACTGACCTTTGCAGACGGCGTACACAACCATCTTGGCATGCTTCGCAATCACCATTGCCCTAGTTGTAGGGATGTACGTGTATCTCAACTGGGAAAATCGTCGCCGGGATCGAGAGCAAGGAGAGAAGAAGGATCCCGAAGAGTCTCGGCGTGTGGATCTTGGTGCGGATGCCATGCTTCTGCAGGTGGATGAGACGGATATGCAGAACAAGAATTTTAGGTATATCTTGTGAGTCAGCTTAGTCGCATAAGCAAGTAAGCATTACGATTCGTGAATATGTTATTCAGTTAGTTTAGGCTTTGGAACTTGTTTATTTATCAGTAACATTCTAACATAAAAGATATTTTCCCCAAGGTGTTGTTCTCACATGGGCTGACGGTGGGAAGGCTACTGAGCGATCTCCAGTCAGAACTGTGTTATGCATCCGCAGTTCAGGTTGATTGAAAAATAATCTCAATCGATGCAAGTCAAAACAGTATCCTGACCCCTTCCCGGCCTTGTTAATGTTAAAGATACCATCTAACTGGTTATTGCAACCCAATTATTACATTAGCAATAACTAGTCTACCCTGTAACTGAATGATGGTGTAGCTTTCCTCATCGACACTAGACATATTGCATAGCAAAGACAGTAATAGTATGTTGTATCATTGAGCACAAGAATGACAGACTAAACCGCGTCGGTTATTCTCTTGGCATATTGAAACGGGTATTTCGTATCGCATCCAGACATTTTGCAAGAGAGACATTATAACCTGCCTCTTTTGGAACATAATTGAACTTTATCCAGGCTTTCACGAAGACAATAGACAATAAATCTTGGCTTGAGTTGTTTGTGGAGAATGTGATTGCGTCCAAGTCTGGAACTGCTTCTCGAGAAAAGCTGTCAAAGTCTAAAGTATAACCTAAAGAAGACATGATCATCGGAAAATCCGAAATGCCGTTTTCATTCAACACACTACAATGTCGCCGCCGTCAACATTGAAGTATTCTGTTTTACGTCATTCTCTATTGAGATTTTTGGAAGGTTTACAACCGGGTCGATCATCATAAGCTGGTTCGTCTGTCACTGCTATAATGTAGTGCTGCCAAGGCGGCATCCAACAGTCGATTGCTAATCCTTTCTCCTTGTGACTTTTTAAAATAAGAGAGGAATAAAATTTCCAGTAGCGAGCGAGGCTGACTGGATTTTACTAAGACGCCATTGTTTTGTTCCTGGTTCCTGTACCCGACTCTGAAAATAGAAAAATAGTCATGTGGGAGTGATCATCCTGACTCAACATCGGACACGATTCCGTACTACCCAGGCATTTGGACTTATTTTGATAGCCCATCTTCTAGATCTCGAAGTTGAACGCCTCCGATGTAGGCTTCACCTTTTATTCCCTGTGTATTATCGATAGAGCCATCGTTTGCCTTTACTAAAATCAGGCGCTGGGAGGGAGAGATGGTATGGTGGCTTACTGTTGGCGAGCGAGAATGCAAATAAGGCATAGACTCGCGGCGAATTCATGGCTAACCGCTAACCGTGAAACGTTAGAAGCGAGGAATACTGTAATACGTAGGTCAAAGCTTGACGCTGTCAACGAAAAAACTGTTTACCAGTCTCTTAATCTGTGGAAATCCAAGCGCCATAGAAAGGACATTTTTGTCCGCTTACGAGATACAGTTCCGTTTCAGCGTTTTCCTTACGTTATAAATTCACGATTTGTATTTAGAATTCATTCTTCATTTAGTGATCGGCTCTGGTGTGTTGGCAGCCGAGAATCCTGGATGATATCTCGGATTGGGTTATGAAAGTTGAAAACGGCGAAAAGAACATGATCTGATAACTTTTGCATTTCATATGGTCTTCAAAATCATGCCATAAGTCATTCAACGGTTCAACAACCAACAGACAAGAGTCTAGGCACACGTAGATTGTCAAGATTGTGAACGCAGGATTGGTACTATCAGCGCAGTCAAAGAACGAGGTCTCAGCCACGTACATTAGCAGATCAAGTACCTGCATCTCGACCATGATCAAGGCCAGGTTCTGGGTTTGGCTCGTGCATCATAGCCTGTTATGTCGGAAAGTCTAATCCAGGTGTCGGCTCTCCGCTGTACTGGAACGGCCAATTTCCTGCTGGCCACGACAAGTACCTGACAGTTGACTAACAGTATGCAAGGTACAGAAGTGAGCCTTGAATGAGTGGGTCAAGTCAAGTCCGGCAGGCATTGAGGTAAGCGGAGGATGGTCGTCAACTGGAATGCGCCACGACCCAAGCCGGAAGGATCAGACAGCGAACTGCCAGATACGCTAACAACGGAATGAGTGGGAAAACTTTGATGGTTTGGGACACTCGAATGAAGGAGAGTGACAAGCTGGGTTATTAAAAGAATGTTGCCAACCCATCCGACAAACCCTCCTTACGCATTCGCTTTCCTTCGCATCCATGTTCGACAACCATTTGCCAATATCGATATTTCATCGACTGTGACCAACCAAAAATAAACCGTCTTTCGATTCTAATAACGGCTCACCTAACACCAACCTGTTCGAGATACTGTCAGTAACATGGCTCCAGGCGCTTCAGCACTTCTTGTCGGTACCCCACGACGACGACTTACCGAAACCACCTGCTGACAGGTTTCTTGACAGATAACAGAATGGACCCTCATTTCTTTGTCGACGCTAGTCATCGCCGCTCGAATTTATCTTCGACTAGGTCTTCAGAAGCAGCGTCTGCTCGGAAGTGATGTTTGGATGACTTCGGCTTGGGCGATGGGCATCATCACTGCTTCATTTTGCATCACTTATGTTCATATGGGTGTGATGGAAGACGGCATAGATCCGGGCTTGAAAAGGTTTGAGGCTTCAGATGAGAGGAAGGAGTTGATTCTCAAGGTAATGGCTATCGGTATTAGTTACCATCGATCAACGGCAGCTGACATATTCATAGCTCCTCTGGATAAGCGCTCTTCCCTTTGTCACTTCCTTTTACCTTTGCAAAGCTGCTCTGCTTTGCGTGTATCATCAGGTCATTCCGAGATTCATGAAAAAGCGAAGGGCCTTTCTCTGGACGACTGTTGCATATGTCACGGCCTCATTTATTATCACTATCGTTCTCCTATTCACCATTTGCACTCCAGTCAACCGTTGGTGGTCAGTGCATTCAACTCTGTCTTTGAGAAGCCGACGCACTAATGCAATAATAGGGCGCTTCATTCAAAGAATCGGTGCGAAATAGATCCAGTCATATCATTCTTCAGAACCGCTTGGGCTCTCAACTTCACCAGCGACATCTTAAGTAAGCATTTATTTTCCACAGTCTTACGATATATATGTGCACGTGCTAATAAGTACCTCAGTCTTTGTGCTTCCCTGGTTGATTGTGCCCGATTTGATGATCAAGGGATGGCTTCGTGTCGGTGTCTATTTCACGTTCCTTCTTGGCCTAATCAATATGTCAATAAGTATCGTTCGTTACACCAAGGTCTACGTTGCCCACGATGTATCATTGGTCACAATGCGTAAGTCCCAAATATTTTGTCTCATGACTTTTCTAACCCAGATGCCTAGATTTCTGGAACTCCCTTGATCTGTACATTGGCCTTGTCATTGCTTGTTTGCCTGCACTCCGGCCGTACTTTAAGTATGCAGCTGAGTCACGAGCCTTTAACTACATGAAGAGCAAGACGGGAACTCAAACAGGTACTCAGTACACTGGAACTGCGACTAACGCTTCATCGCGTGGCGTCAAGTTGTCGCAGAGGCAACCCAAAGGGTCTTTTGATACATCGACAGATCGTCTGTCGCAATTATCCTTGGTCCATGTGAGACCTGAGGATGAAGAGAGTTACATAAGGTGAACATAGCCTGTTTTTCATTTGTAAGCGGGAGTCATTGAGAAGCAGTTGAGTCTGCAGAAATATTACTTAGGACGATAGAGTGTCATTTACAAGTTTGCTTGGACATAGATGATAGATTCGAAAAAGTCCATTAAGGATAATTCTATACATATCGAAGCACATCTAATTTATCTTCTCATAGCATTTGCGTGAATCAATAAACAGCTTGGTACTGTGGTCTAGTTGGTTATGACATCTCGTTAACACCGAGAAGGTCCCCGGTTCGAGCCCGGGCAGAACCTCACTTTTTGCATGTTCAACCACTTGGTACTAAGATTATCGCTGTGTAGTGACACACTCCATACCCTACTGCGAGTTACAGCCGTACTTGTCAGATTTGAACGATCAAAGTTCTGGTAAAATAGTAATTGATGCTTTAACAAGAGGTCTATCCTGATCTATAAAGTACAACAAAGAAAATCTTGAACTCCTTCCAAAAGCCAATACGAAACAGTAACTATTACACAACCAATTTAACCAAACACCTCCAGAATCATACGCTCCTTTGGCACGTTCTGTCTCCAGACATCAACATCACTTGCTGTCGTTGTACCCAATCTTGTCTCCTCAGCAAACAGAATAGGACTTAGAACGTCCATCACACCATCGGATACCTTCTTTCCACTACAGACCATGACAACAGCACCTTGAGCCCACTGCTTGGCTAAGCTATCGCTGTGTTTTGTCACTAAGCCTTGCACATACCTGGCCTCTGCATCTAGATCTCGACTGTAGGCGCGATGAACTGAGACAACACCTGCACGGGAGTACTCATCCAATTGATCGCGGCAGATATCATCCATCTTTGCACCTCGACAACCGAATAGGAGAGTGCAAGGTGGAAGATCAGTGATGTTAAGCTTCTGTGTCTCCAAATGGCGCTTCTGCAGGTAGCCAAGGAACGGAGCCAGTCCAGCTCCTACGGCGATCATGATGATTGGAACCTTGGGCTCGGAAACCATCATCGTTGTGCGAAGCTCCGGTCTACAAGGTCGCGGTTCTACCAGCACAGAATCACCAGGTCTCAGTTGAGCCATGTAGTTTGTCGCAAGACCACCTGGTCGAGCAAACGTTCCCTCTTCAGCCTCGACAACAGAGAAGAGGAGCATGCCATGGCCTTCTTTCCAGTCAGGTGCCGACGCGAAAGAATATGTTCGAGGACGCATCTGAGGGAGCATAGACAAGAAGGTGGACAAAGGCATGTTCACGGATGGATACTTGCGGAGGACGTCAAGAATAGACATCCGCTTCTCCTCAACCTCAGCGGTATAATCAGTGTCAGCAAGGCGCTGAATGGACTGCCGCGTCTCGTCATCCCCAGCGAAATCAGCTAGCCGCTTAAGATTCGTCCGGCTAACAGTCTGGTATAACTCAACAAGCGAACTGAGCAAGTTCGAGGCAAGGATGGGAGTGTCAGTTGGTAAGAACGTCGGCCTCTTGGAAGATATCGTCAACGCAGTATCGTTGTCTATGCCAAAGCAAGACAAGACTTGCTCCACCAGCTGGGGTGGATTCTTAGGAAGGACCAGCACATGATCGCCAGGCGTGTAGGTCATATCCTTGGGCAACTTCAGAAGAAGATTGTGCTTTCTGGGCACGCCGGGGTGAGTCAGAAGTGTGTTCTCAATGACTTCGGCGCGCTTGAAGTTGCCACCCATGTCGGTGTGTTGAGACTGTATCACAGTAACATTGAGTTCGAGATGAGAGTCGTCAACGGGAGTGACACCCTGACGTTTTGATAGCTCGGCAAAAAGCTTCTGGTTCTCCCAGTCATCAAAGTCGGAATATAAGCGTCCAGTGCTTGCGTCTGTGAGACCAATGTCGACAAGTCGTTCTGCACCTGCGTCTGCCAAGCACTTGTCCAGGATCTTGGGGACTCGGAAGTACGTCGAGACCCAGTCTTTATGACCTGCAATCAAGATCAGTCAACAAATGTCCGGAGCCGAAATTGAACCATGTACTTACCACACCCAAAGACTGCAAACTGGATGCCCTCTAGCTCTCCTGGTTCCAGTAACTCGGCCCACTTCATAAACTCCGCAGCGTTATCGGAAGGCCTTCCATCATAGGAAGCAGCGAGTAAGACATTTGGGCCATCTTTGGAAAGATTTTTGGTTGCCATGTCAAGAGGCAGGGGCTTAGAAGGCATGAACCCAGAAGCGACACAATCAGCGGAGAGTTTCTGGGCCAGCGCTTCGCATGTTCCCGTGTTTGACCCGTAGAAGATGGAGATGGGCTTCAGGTCCTTGGCGTTGATCGGGTTGATGCTTTGACGACTGGACAAGCTAGGCTGTTGGCTTGAGAGGCTGGGGGTTTTAAAAAGGCCGGAAAGCTTTCGGTCTTTGCGAAGTTTAACGTGCATATTGAAACCATCAGGTTTGATAGTGAGCGATTGTTTGATCTTGAGCTTATAGTTGGGATCAGCTTTGAAGAGGTCAAAGTTTTGCAGAATCATGACAGTGATCTGTAGCACTGGTTAGCATGTATGTCAAAGAGTCCTCTGGGGTACACGTACCAGCTTGGCTTCTTGCCAGGCAAATTCACGACCAATGCAACCACGCATTCCATTTCCAAAAGGCTTCCAAGCGTTCTTAGGCAAAGCTTCAAAGGCCTCATCCGCCATCCGCTCAGGCTTAAATTCCTCAGCATCAGACCCCCAGACTTTGGGATCCCGGTGAACAAGATGAAGAAAGCAGAGAAGAGGCTCATCGGCAGAGACGGCGTACTGTCCACCGATGATCTCATCCTTCTTAGGGGTGACGTAGAAACCTGGCGCGGTGGGCATAAGGCGAAGAGTTTCGCGAAAGATCATGTTGATGTATGGCATCTTAGCCAAATGATCGACGTTCAACGTCTCCTCGCCAATGACCTCATCGACTTCGGCTCTCGCCTTCTCGAGAGCACGAGGATTCTCTAAGAGATAGTAGAAGGCGAATGACAAAAGTCCCGAGGTCGTCTCATGTCCTGCAATAAGAAAAGTGATCAAGTTCTCTACGATCAAATTGTCACTCATTCTCTCTCCGGTTTTGGGATCGGTCCCTTCCATCATGGCGGTGAGTAAGTCCGTTCCTTGAATAGGGTTTTTGCGTCGTTCTTTGATAAGATCATCACATGTACCCTTCATGATAGCAGCGTGCTTGCGGAATGCGGATAGTGCTTTTACTCTGCACGCGCCAATGAAGTCGGGAAACATGGCTTGCTTATCTGCGTCGATGAGAGCGGCGACCATGCTGTCAACAAACGGGTGCATCTTGTCACTGCTGTAGAAGCTGTTGAATCGATAACCCATTGTGCACAAGGCTATGGTGTCTAGTGTGAGGCGGGTGAAGTCGTTGGCTGCGTCGATCGTTGCTGAGGGTCCTAGACGAGCCCTAAGAGAGTTAGCTAGCCATATGTCAACCAAGTTGTAGCGTGCATACCATTTCAGACAAAGTTGCTCAGAGATGTCTTGCATATCGTCAAACATTTCCCTGATCTTGAGAGGTCCAAATAGCGGCATTAGGATCCGATGTGCAATGCCCCATTCATGGTTGTCATGCTGTGCTGTGAAGAGACCGTTGCCACCTAGAGGGCGCAGTTTATCGACACCACCTGTTACGAGCTTGTGGAATCTTGTTTCATCGCATACTTCATCGAGAAGATCGCGGCTACATATCATCACCTCTCTGTGACCAGCGATTTCGAGAGAGAAGATGGGTGCTGGTGAAAGTTAGCTGGATTGACAGGTGATATTAGGTGGGGGAGTGTCTTACCGTATTTTTGGCCAATGTTTATTAATGATGTGAGGGAGTCATCAAGGTCGAGATCGAGGAGGTTACCAAGCACGGGAAGGCCTTAATTTGTTAGTGCTGTTGCAGATAGAGACCGTCAAATTGTTGGATTACCTTTTGGGCCTGGGATCTTCCCTTCCTTGTTGCTCTTGTCCTTGACTGCCATTTTGATAGTTTTTATCGCTAAATGTCGGAATGAAAAATGATGGGAGCTTGATTGTTGGTTTAGTAGTTGTCTTGGTATTCTATGTGTTGATGTTGATGATATTGATGGTGATGATGGTGATGGTGGTGATTAAGCCACGGATATGGTCGTGATATAAAACAACAGTTCTACGATATTGTTTTAAGTTTCAAGAATTGCATCAGTTAATTCATTGTTCGGCTGTCAATGCCACGCACCCCGAGAGTGGTCAAGAGATCTCGGGTTTACGGACGCCCGCATAAACAACTCAACTCCCGCCGACTCGCACACGTAAGGATCATTGCTAAGCTTGAATGCCCGCGGGGTCCGCCGTAGACCATTCAAGGGTATCCTTTCTCAGCCCAGAACGTGCTACCTATCGTCTGGGACTAAGCTAGGATCAAGCACTAAGCCTTGAGCAGATCCTTGATCCGCGGAGCCCATATCGGTCCCCGCGGGCATCCGATGCTGCAATCAGCGATTGGTGGTTGTTTGACTGGAAACAAGCTACTGTAGAGGATATCAATCGTTTCGGGGCATCTTTAGATCTTTAGGTGCTTGGCTCTAGATTTTCGTGGGTCAAGACTACGTTAGTACCGTACGATACGGCTTTCATACTGCTCCGAATTGAATAGCGCTACTGATTCACGGCTTAATTTATGATATCGTATCATTTTTCAATATCTCATTATAGGAAATCTACAAAACGCCAAGCCATAAATACAGCACCATCTATCTCACTAAAACCTCAATCCATTCTTGGCTCGCATGTCCCAGATAACGAACTCATCTCCTGCTCTTCCCTTGCATCTCGTCTTTTCCACAACCTAACCAACCTCCACATCTTGTTTCCACCCGCAGTCCCAGAAGAAACAGTCTCTGGTCTTGCCCTTCGTACGAGAAACCATTGAGCTGTCATCAGAACCATAGCGCTATTCCACACGAATGCTGCAATCATGCCGAGCGATACAGCCCAGGCTGTCGAGATTTGTATGTAGCACAGCCCCATGATTGAGAGATCGTCGAAACCATCGGTGAGCGCAAAACCAGATAGCATGAGGATCACTTGGCAGACAAACATGTCAAAGTAGTGGACGTTCTGAAGACATCGCATACCCCGTACCGTGCGACGCAAGCGTCTATCAAAGAAAAAGCTGAAGAAGTAGAGTAACGAGGCAAAACCAGCGAAGACAACCGTGATAAGGCCAAGAATCTGCTTCCTTGTTAATCCGTTGTTCTTTACGCGCGTTGACCATCTTACCCCATGCTCTGTTCTGAAGTGATCTGATGAACCCATTGCTATTATTCCTGTCACCAACCCAGCGATGACGAGAGGTGTAAAAACAGCGGCCCGTAAGGCTGATTCCCATTTCTGAACTGTATGCTTTGCTATGGGACGATTGATAAGATCACAAAGCACCGTAGATGACTCCATCAGTAGAATGATGGGGTATACTAGAAAGAAAGCAATAATCATGCACAGCCCTATAGAATCGTTAGCCATAACTAAAGGTGTCGAGTTCCAAGCTTACCATGAACATATGACAACGTGATGTATGTATCTTGATCCACGCCATTGACGATGAACTCTTTCTTCGCAAAGTCCACCGAGTAGGCATTTCCAGTGCTGTTGAAGAGGTATGGTCCTTGTTGGATATAACTGTTATTCCATGATTGCGTCTCGGATAAGTTGGCGCGCAGTAAGTACAATAGGCCAGAGACACCAGATTGAGGCCAACATGTTTCTCTTGAAGACAGTTTCGAGACTTCGTGTTTGAGAAAATCGGCGACATAATAGTCTCTCGAAACGTTGGCAAATATCTCGGCGATGTCGGTCAGCGTGATCGCGGCCATGGTTGAGGTATTTTGACAAGCTGATGATGAGACCGTAGTATAGGCTAGCCGACTTCACAATAAATCAAATGAGAAAGAATAGTCAATTACAGAAGGAGGAAATTAAAATATCGAAATCCAGGTCACAACAAGAATAATTAAGAATTAAACATCATCCGCCTCATTGATATATCGCATACTACTAGTAAACTCTTTTTTCGCGATGTAACACACTAGAGTCCCGTACAATCCGCGTCTCTATTGCGGAAGTTCGGGGAGATAAGAAGCATAAGCTTTATGATCCTTGTTTCACCATCTTTCATTTTAAAATAGAAGCATTTCTACGCGTCAATTGGTCCCAGCTTCACAGAGTAGTGAGGGAATAGGGCCAAACTTGAACTGCCGAACTAGGCCCACTTTCCGTGGCATATGCCCTTGCACCGCCTCGAATGGACGTGATTCCATCATGCCGCGTATCCGAATAGAATCTAGCCTGGGAACATGGGTTGAATAGAGTTTGTTCGGGTGGCCGACCGAGTCCGATAACGTGTCCGCGGGTCGGAAGAGGATATCTAGGGAAAGGCTGGCCAAAAGATGAAACACCATCGAGTCGCTAAGATTTTAGGAATCAAGATGGTGCAAATAATAACATAAAGTACTAGAATTACCTCGAAATCATTAATTGTTCTTAACTATTAGCAGTACATCAAGACGAGAATTGATTTACTCGAGCATACGAACAACCATGTCGCCCAAACCAAGTTCCTATATTCGCCGACTTGGATGCATGTAAGTCTCATGCTTGAATTCTTTGCTCATCGTTGCGGTTCTTAACACAGAGTTTAGTGAGTTGTACCAGTCCGGCATGCACTACCTCGACCACTATTGCAGCACAATCGTCACATACCGATACACCATACCGCCATCGTTAGCAAACATCGACAATCAAAAACAACTCGCTGCACGCTTCGATAAAGCCGTGGCACAGACAGTTGCCCAATTTCCTCTTCTCCAGGTCGGTCTTGTCGGTGAAGGGTCGAAAAAGCCAGTCTGGGTTACTCTCGATAGTATCGACTTGGCCGATCATATTATCTGGTATATAAGAGCGGACTCAGCCGGCTACGAGCAGGAGTTTGAGGCCAACTTGAGCTATCAGCTTGATGCCAAGTTCGAACACCTCGAAACTAGACCAGGATGGAGGCTGCTCTTGATGCGTACAGAAACCGATAACTTTGTCGATGTCATGTTTGTTTGGAACCATACCAATATCGACGGCATGGGTGCAAAGACCTTTCATCGCACACTATTGAATAACCTTGCCCAGCCGTCTCTCACTTCACCTCTCATCACGGACTCTAGGGTCATGGCAACTTCTGTCTCACGAGATCTCTTTCCCCAACCACAGGAGAAGCTTGCCAAGCACAAGGTAACCATGGGCTTTGCCGCTTCCGAAATCTGGCACAGCTTTGGCCCATCTGCTTTTGCCTCCTCGACTGCGAAAGCGCGATGGGCACCTATACAGCCAGCGCCTTACATCACGCGCAACAAATGCATCGATATCGACGCCGCGACACTAAAACACCTTCTGGGTCTTTGCCGCCAGCACGAGACAACCCTCACTGGCCTCCTACATGGAATTATGCTAGCTTGCCTATCAGTCCATCTCTCAGAAGGCAAGGCCAACGCCTTCAACGTCGCTACATCGATGGACCAGCGCCGCTTCATGACGAAAGATGTTCGTCGGGCAAAGTACGCTCATTTAGAACCAGCGACTAGTGTCCAAAACTGCGTTTCTTCTGTGTATCACACATTCGGCCGCGAGATTGTCAGCGACATTCGTGCTCAAGCGCGTATCGACAACTGGCCTGCTCAGCCAATTCCCGATCTTGAGCCGCACATCTGGCGCGCAGCCAAGATGATTCGCGACGATATCCAGGAACGCGTCGATCTCGGGTTGAGGAATACCGTCATCGGATTGATGAAGCTCGTGACAGATTGGCAAGACTACCACAAGTCTGCAATCAAGAAGCCGCGTGAACTGTCATGGGAGGTGACCAATATTGGTGTAGTGGACAACAAACCTGATAACGGTGCCGAGCAGGGTTGGGGGATCGCAAAGGCGAGATTCAGTCTTTGTGCTGATGTTGCAGGACCAGCGATGCAGATCAACGTGGCGTCTGTAAAGGGGGGCAATTTGACGGTTGAGATCTCATGGCAGGACTTGGAGGAGTTGAATAGCGTTGGCGAAAGACTGGGAGATGAAGTGAAGGCTTGGTTGATGCATTTGGGTGCTTGATACAGGCAACATGACATACGCTCAACCAGGGTTCATTATAGTCATTGCTGTATTTCTTTTTCTCATTATAGATTACTAGAAATGATATAGACTGTCAAGCGTCAAAAGAAATTCAATTCGTTATCAAGAGTCATTCTCTACGCTTACATATATCCCCTATCCACCGGACTTCCAGGACAGTACACCGGAATCAGACTGGACACTCTTGAGATCTACGACTTCTTTCCCTTTGGGTGAGACTCTTACCCACCCTCGCCCTGTCCTCCTCGCGCTCTCCTGTGTGTGTTCCATCAGTTGTAGTGGGCATCGTGTCTTTTTGTTCCATCATGATGGATATAGGTGGGAGAGTCGGTGGCAGCTTCGTTACGCAAACTATCAGAAATATTGTGACTGCCAAAGCGCCAAGAGATGTAAGAACCATGTTTCTTAGTGTTTCGCCTGTGGGTGCTTCGCTCATACTGAACACGCCTGTAGCAAAACCAAGAGGCAGAAACACGACAGTAACGTATGTGAAGCGCTGGATGTCAGCTGCTCGGGCTCGATCGACTTCATTGCGCATCACTTCGCGCGCCCTATCTAGTTTTTCGACCTGTCTATCAATCTTTTCGAGGGACCGGTCATATTTTTCAAGCAACCTATTGAATTTCTCGTTGAGATTGCGGAGAGCTGTCTGTTTCCGGCGGATATCCTGGATGGTGTGGTAATTTTGAATGCGGAGTTTAGAGATGATGTTGCGATGTTTCATTTCGTCACTAAAGGTCCATCGGGGACGCTCCGTGTGACGTTCTTGTTCTCTGTTCAACCACAAGTCGATGGGGACAAAACTCTCAGTTATCCCTTGGTCCACAGTCTGAAGCCTCTGTTGGTGTTTCTTTATGCATATTTGTCGTTTATTGACTTTTATCCGAGAGTTATCGAGATCCTCAATACTGTAGCTTGCGCGCTCAGTGTCCTGTGAAGGAGGCATGAAGCCCTCATCTGTGTCATGGCTTTCGAGAATGCGATCTGAGTCTTCAGTAATGACTTTTATAAATTTATGCATTTGGTCCACTATGCGTTGGAATATCAGAAGCTCAAGGACTCTTCGCTGTCGCCAAGGCTCCTTATTGCCATCAAGTTCAGGTAGGCTAAAATGGTCCTGATTTCCTGACCTGATGTTGCGGAGCATGCTTTCGACGCTGTACTCGACGTCGGTGTAGCCAGTGGGAGCTTTTTCCAGAGGGGTGCTGTCTAGGAGGAGGCACGTCCAGTACCTGTCGAAAAAGTCACCATCGAATCGGAAGCTAATGACCATTTTTTTCAGTTCTCGAAAATCAACCTCCTTGTCAAGGGATGATCCCGTATCTGCATTCTCTGGTACTCCAGTTGGCATTTCCAGATCCAAAGAATTGAGGGTCAAATGAAACTCTGCTGTCCATCGGTTCATCTCAGGTTCTGTATGTTCAAAGAAGTAATTGTAGTCAGAACAGTGTCTATCCCAAAACAAGTACACTGCGTTGAGTTCTGGTTCGGTATGGAGATACGGGATATTCTTAGCTGGGTCTGGGGCGCGCGAGACATAAAGTCTTTTCTTGGCCTTTTCCAGTACCCTCTCCTGCTTCATCAATTTCTCCAGCTGGAGCCAACTGGAAACTTCTTTCCATGTGCTATTGGAGGGCTTTCCTTTACCCAGCTTAGATCTAGGGACGTCGATCCGAACTCCTTTGAGAGCAGGATCCTTGTTATCTTCGCCGACCAGTTCAAAGAAAGTCTCATACAACGTCTTCCCCCAAGAGGAACGCCATTGCCAGTTGAAGAATTTCGGTTCATTATACAGCCACTCGTCAGTGAGCTGTACAATGTTTGTTTGGTCCACAGAATTGTTCCACGGAAAGATTGTCTTCATCGAACTAGACCATTGTACACTTGGGCTCCTTGGGTTCTTCTGATCTTCCAATTCTCTCAATAATTTCAACAAGTCATATTCGACCGTTGTTTGGGAAAAAGCTTCTTTATTCTTGGAATATTTCGCGTGCTTCAAAAGAATGTACGGAATCTCGAAAGTGTCGCTCCAGTACTTGTCCCGCTTCCATCCGATATCAGAGATATCTGGTTCATGATCAATACCAAACTGTCCTGGGAACAGTCCATTTGGCCAGAAGCCATTGATCAAGATTGAAAGTCCACGGGTGTGCATGTCTCGAGCGGAATACGAATTCATCGGTTTTCCTTTGCATCCCATAATCACTGAAAGGGCGAATCGCAGTGGCTCGTCCCAATTTGTGTCGTCGTTATCCTCATGAACGTGCTGACATTCCACGAGATTCTTCCAGATGTCAATCTTATCCTCCCACTCATTCTGGTCATTTTGTGATGATACAGACTTATCGAACAGTTTTGAATCCATGGCATAGAATAGTGCAGTATCCCTGGTGCGAAAAAGAAAGCGAATATGATTGGGGCTCCTTGATACCGCAAGCATTCGTTTTTTTGATACTGGGTTCTCGGCAGTGAATCGTTTCAAAATGTGGCTCTGGATCTTACTAGACGAATAGTCTCTCTGGCTTTGTGTCTTCTTGGTCCTGCCGCTGTCCAAAATGTTGATGGTTAACGCAGATTTGAGCCCCAGAGCCTCGACAGACTTGGTCGCTCGCCAGATAAAAATGTGATCGCTAAGATAAAAGTTATGCATGGGGTCCGTCATGTTTCGAGGAAATGCGTAGGAACCGAGCTTATTCTTCTGATCAAGTTCCGCGATCCAGGATCTGACAGCGAGATTTGCTTTTTCGGGAAAGTTCCATGTCTCACCCTTGTCGTACTCGTAAAAGTCGCCGGCTTTGATAAAATGGAAGGGGGCATCAACGAGGCAGGCAGGAGCCATTTCCAAGTTCTCTTGCCAATCTTTGATCTCTTTGCCATTGATCCATGTATGAGGGCATGTGGGATTACTGGCCAGGTCCCTATACTCTTGATCAAAAACCCATTTCAGGTGACCTATGAGAACCTTTCGAATGCGTTGGGACATTTCGATGTCATAAGCACTCGATATTTCAATATCACTCTTCTCATTCTTGTCGGGGAATTCGAAATGGCTCAATGCTGCGAGTAGGAATTGAAATGAGTGACTGTAAACTATCAGGTTTCCTGAGAGCAAATACAATACAAGATTGAAGACTCACAAGCTTGCTGCAGTAGCAACTCGATGATCATCAACATCTCCACACGTCAGAGCAATGGCTGGATCGTTACCACAACTCACAGGAATGCTGCAAACAGATAGTATGTGCTCCAAGTTACGCTTCAACAGATTGTTGAGTTCAGTATTGTCGGTAAACTGTCGTTCCCTCTGCATGTCCCTTTCGGGGAGTCTCGGGGCCTCAAGAGACCTGAACTCGGGATGAGTGAATGCGGTAGAAAATGAATTGGGAGAATTTGTCGCGATTAGTTGCAAAACATAGACGAATGTTACGTTAATGGGATCAGTGGCTGATGCTGAATCATCGGTCACAGAGGTGAGGCGATCTGGCCATACAAGGCGGTATGTCTGACTATTCACCCCTTCATTTGTGTTATTAGTCTTCTGAAACGACAAAGCCACCTTATTGGCGTAGGCGTACATGAATAGAGCCAAATGACTATGGCTCCCTTGACTCGTCTCTTTGTTGTTGTGGCTCGTTTTGGCCTGATCGTCATTCATCTTATGCCAGCGCTTAATACATTTTCCTCCAGCCCCCAATACCGTCCCGTATTGTGGGTTATCGCTGTAGGCCTCGTTGAACAAATTTCTGCTTTCGCAGAATTCCAGCTCACGGATAAGAAGATCCGCGGTGAATTCCATTGGAGGCTGACCTTTGACTAAATCAAACGTCTGATAAACGGCGCCATCGGAAGAATAATAGTGAATCTTCTCAGTTCCATCTTTTCCGCCCATGTTGAAGGTTGGCCATCGATCATCGACCCAGCTTACTTGCGTGTTCTCTCCAAACGATTCCAGCCAACCTGAACGTGGATAAAATCCAATATTGCGGTCTGGATCACTAGCTGAGGCGAGGAATATGTTGATCCGCTCCACAACTGCGTACGGCTCAGGAATAGAGCGATGATCCACACAGAAGCCAGTTTTCTGGCCGGGAAAATACTTGCTCAATCGCATGAGTCGCCCAGAAGGGCTCACTATGGCAGTGGTGCCATTGTCCCCAAACGAATACGTGCAGGTGGCACTCGAGGATTCCATTGTTGATGAGAGGATTGCAATGTTACTAGAATTGATGAAGGAAAACAAATTGGGACTGGAACATGACCCTATTTCGAAGGAACCGTTGATTTTTAGATGGAACGTCGGTCAGAAAATCGCAGCTGCATACCTACCTAAAGGTTCAATACCAAGAGAGATGATGATCAATTGGGACCTCGAAGCCGTGTTGAAAGGGTCGGCGGTAGATTATTCGTGCCCAAGTTGAAAATATTGATGCCCAGCCATGCAATTTTCAGCTTTGAATGCATGGCTGGTCAGACTTGTCACATCATGTCAGCTGAATGAGTCCACCAGGGCTGGGGAGAAATCAATAATTTCCAACGATACCGACACTGAGAAAAGTTAACATCTTGCTCTGCGTATCAACATCATTCTTTTCAGAGCCCAAACTTCGCAGTTCTGGTGTTCCGTGTTGTTTTGAGACGACTCCTGGCCATGGTTCTTGGCAACTTACATGGGCTACCTGTTTGAGTCGGTTGATACATTAATGTTGTGCTACCAACAACATGGCGGACCCGAAAACACCTTGAATGACTATTGGGCAAGATACGCCGAGAAACGAGCTTCCCTGCTTGGTGGCTAAGATCATATCATAAGGAAATTTCCATCTGACAAATAATAGATTTTTTTACGCCAGTCAGAGATAAGCAAGGCGGACACAGTCGCGACATGAGATGAGTTTAACAATTCGGCGCCTATCAACCAAGGCCTTATCTCCATATGCGGAATAATACCAAAGTGGCATATAAAAATATGTTGCATGGGCCTAGGAGATCAGGCTGTCCACTGTTCAAACTCGCCTCATCTCACTAACCCCAATGACAAATAATACTTAGAAGCTACACACACAATCAGGCCATTTCTCTTAATTCACGCGTACAACCATTGAGTCCTGCTATCTTGTTTAACTGCATCAATTAGCATCGCAGTAATACTTCTTGGAGTCTGGTAAGCGGGAACGCATTTGCTTCCTATTTATCGGCGACTTTCTTCTTGAATGTATTTGATTGGAAAGCGTTTGCCAAGACTGAACCCTTGTCCTCACCATTTCCTTGTCTGTATAGTTTCTATTCTGAATGCTATAAAGTCTTGGCATCGATCAATTAGTTCCACTACTACTCAGACGACCCATTGCATTTGATAGCTAATACATGCTCAGCCAATGAACATGTGAGTCAGCGAACTAAAGTCTTACCTCGTCTGGTTTTTATTTCTCCATCAGTTTCTTTGTATCTTTGATTCATTAGATGCGCCAATTATGAGCCAAACTGAGGATATAGCATCTCCTCCTTGGGGTTCATTGCCCGTAGAACAATACTTACTAGTAAGTTGTTTTTGCAGTATGCTCCTGAATTGCCGCATTCTGACTGATCATTCTACAGAGAAAATGGGACCCTTCATCACGCTTATCGGTCGAAGAGCAGCGAGAAGCGCTTGTAAATGCCTTTGTACAAGAGGACGACATCTCGGCTTTCGCGTCTCCCGCAAATGAGTCGCCTTCAATAGAAGTGCAAGCGTTGATTCAAAATGTGCTGATGCCATGGCGACCTCAGAAGCTTCGTCGAATAGCTGAGAAATACGATCCTCGAGATCCTCTGTTCGGCAAAATTATTGTCCTGCGCACTTACTATGGTGGTGATAGTGACCAGAAATTCACTCGTTGGATACAAGACGCGACAGAAGCTTTTGAAGAGATGGATCCAGATGGCGATTTGTTTGGTCAGCCCGAGGAACGCTTTTGGTGTGTCCTTGATGATCCTTCGATCTTTGGCAGGGGCTCTGAGAAATGGCAAAGCGTGTACTCCATCCTTCCGGAACTAGCAACACCAGCACTGAAGCGAGGTTTCAACGATCGAGATGTGCGAGAAGTTCAGAACCTGATATCATCCGTGCGCGACTCCAGAGAGCCAGAAGAAGACGACTATGAGGACGCAGTCTGCGTGATAGCCATGGTTGGATTCTGGTTAATTGTCTTTGACGAAGAGGCATTCAAGGATGATGAACTACTTCTTGTCTTTATGGATAAAAAGGGCAACGTCGTCAGACAGGCGGGTATTGACCCAGCGGACTTGCCGAATCTACCGCATTATAACCTACGCGGGTCAATCACTGAATCTGGATTCTGGTGTAATGCAGAGGTAGGGAAGAAGTACAAAACAAGAGGGCAGATTATGCGGGCGGTGCTACCACTTGTCATGGATGAGTCTGAGTAATACTTATCGATTAGACGATACCTAAGCTTGCTACAGGGTCATTCTATACTGAACAAATTGACTCTCGGCCAATGTATCATATAGCTTCCGTGCAGTAACGTTGTCCTGCTTCGTAACCCACTGAACCCTCAAGCATCCCATCTCTCTTCCAACGTCCGCCACGGCTTCTGTCAATTTTCTACCGAGTCCTTCCCCGCGCACCGAAGGGTCAATGAATAGATCTATATATTGTAAGAAGATACTCAAAAACGACACGGTACCTTAAACATACCATTGAGTAGAAGAATCTCCTTCTCGCTCCATGGCGTCTGCTCGGGAAAGAAATGCGCTATTCCAACTAAACATTTCTCTTCTCCGCAGACTTTTCGAACAACTAATGCTTGCAAGCCATTCTTTTGTTCGATAATACGGTCAAATGTTCTCTCATATTGGCCTTCTTCGATCTTGGAGTTGTAGAAGTTGATATAGGCGCGAAATAGGCGCGACCACTCCTCGTAGTCGCTACGTAGTGGCTTTTCGATCTTGTATGTTGCTGAAGACATTTTTGTTTTATGAAACTTAGGTGATCAACGGTAGTAGTCGTGCTGAGGAATTGATGTTGATATAAAAATTCCTTGTGAGTCAGCTTGAATAGGTAAGGCCATGTCATCAAGAACTCGGCGTCGGCTCCGACTCATGAACCGGTTCCGAAAGAAGCGGGGCTACATTTGGCCGGCTGCGACAGCCGTCCGGAAGCATCGCCGAGAACAAAACCGAAGTTTTATAGATTGTCGATGCAAGTCAATACAACTTCCAATAGAGATTGAATTTTGGTTGCCTCGTAAGAAAGTATCGATATTATTTTTAGTTACGGATCGTAAAGCCAGTTTGTTACCCTACAGACTAATTTCACGCTCGCTTACAGACAATGCACAATTACACAAAGGACAATTGTACATATGTGTATCATAAAACTGCATAACTCAGATAGTAACCAAGAACTCGACCAATGATACAAAATCTTTCAGTACCTATGCACAGAATATCCATGCTGGGATTATATCTCGTATAGCGGTGGACGGCTATCGGCTACTCACCCGAAAGGAGTTTATCCCCAGGCGGCCCCATAAGAACTTACGGATCCTATCGGACCAGCCTAGCCGAACATGTTGCTAAACTTGAATGATCTTGGTCAATATGGAAACAAAGGAACGGCCCGGCAGGGGTTTGATGCGCCGACATCCTTCCTCAGGCGACCCTAGTCTAAAACTGGCAGGTCAAGACTCTGGCATAACTTGGGATTTCGAATCCATCAAGTCGAGATGCGAATTATGGTACTTTGGCAGTCGTATGAGTACGAGAAAGGTAGGAATAGGAATGTGAAATAGTAAAAGGATTCGATCCTGGGAATTGCCAAGTCATATATACCTTCGGACTCTGTATAAAAAGACGCCGATGGTCCGGATTCTGGGAATGGTAGCAACGCGAATTGAAAAATTTATTCAACCATAAAAATGCAGTTCTCTATCGTCTCCATCCTGGCCATTGCCACCGTCGCCTTTGCGGCTCCTCAGCCGTAAGTTTTGCTCGTTAAAGTCGCGGGAGTTGTCCAACACTAACACGATATAGCGCTTGCAACAACGGCGGTCTTTTCTACTCCGACCCCAAGACTCTCGAGCCTTGCAAGTCCGAGTGTGGTGGCGGTACTTGTGCTCTTGTCGGAACTTGTAACCAAGACCCCAACATTCCTCTGCTCTGCCTGGCCAAGTGCACATGCTAAATGGGTGGTCGAACGCCTTCAAATGGTCAAGCCAAATCAACGATAAACGGAGAGGATATCGATGCATTCCATGTTTAGCTATAAGACATTCAATTTAAACGGTTCGGTTATGGTTGACAGCTGGAAAAACCTTTTGACTATTAGGATATACATGTGCAACTAGGTAGTTAAAGTCGCCAAGCGATGAGAGTTCAGTAGTCGTACAGTCTCTTCTAGTTTGCCACGATCTACGAAGTGGTGATAGCTCTAATCCATGAATTGTCCCTCCGTCATCAACTAGGCTATCATATTCGCCAACCGTTTTTTTTTATAAGATAAAACATGCTCAAATGCAGCTTTATACGCAACAATACCACCATGGTGTATAGGTTTAGTAAGATAAGCTGAAAGTATGTTGCTTAGACGGCCGCCATGTATGTTTGTCCTTTGGGTGTGTGATAGAAAACAAATGCTCGTGTGTCGTTGGAGTTGGAGTTGGAGCTGGCACCAGTCGTTGAATTATAACAGTTTGGAACCAAATCTTAAAACGTTGGAGTTGCGAAAAGACTGACACATCGCTGTCATGTTCATGTAGGAGTCGCTGTATTGAGATAGCCTGTACATCATGTTTGCAATTTCAAATACACCAAAGGCCGTGAGAAGATATAAGCTACAAGACTATCCATATGAGACGTTCTCTACTAAAGTGCTTGTAAAGTGCTTATAGGATACATGCACCCCTCCACTAGAGAGAGACCAAACTTTTCGGTCATGAGATAATCCATTTCTGGTCAGCACTGAGAGATAGCTAACTGAGACCATCGCACCGTTATCTGACGGTTGATACCGTTACCAACGTCTTGATACTTGGCCTTTTTATCTCGTCCACTTATTTGCGGTGTGTTGGTTACTATGGAAATCTGATATGTTCCAAGTCGACCGAAAAGGTTGTGATCAAGGTCTCTGACCGACAACTCACAGCCATGCTATATCTATGTCTTCACCTGTAACACCGTCTACATCAGCGTCTCTGTAAGATACATGACCCTCGACCATTGAAGAATATTGTTCGCACCGAGACAAAAGTTGCAGTAAATGTTGGTGAGATAAAGTTATCTATTGTTTACTAGACGCAGTGGTCTATGACCCAAACTGAAGCGCAGAACACAACCTGGGAAATATCTAGGCCACAGATGAAAATGGTTACTTTCAAGCTGCGATCAACCAAGTCATAGCTTTGCTTTTTCCCCGATGATCGACATTCAAAGCGTTTGCAGCATACTGACATGGATTCAATACGCGGCACCCTCGACCAATTCAATAATATCTTTGATGCCTGTGCAAGCGCGTTGTACCCCGGGATGTGAGCCCACTTTCCTGTACATGAGTAGGCTAGCAGGATACGCCAGAGCGGCTGATAATGCCATTTCGCGTACATGCATGAGAGCGGCTCGGCCCATGTTCCGCGCTGACTGCAGCTTCACTTTTCAAGTATAGAGCCTCTCTTCTGGACTGACCGTGGCGCTGATCTGAGAATGTTTTATTCGTTGATAATGATCCTTGTCTGACGAAGTACCGGCTGACTGGTGTCTCGGTTCCACCTTGTTGGTTGCAAAGTTTGGAGCTGTCACTTGTTGGTTCGTCTTGATCGATCTGTTTCAGATATAGAGCTTGGCATGCTCGTATTCAACTCCAGTAAAGTCTCTTTGAACCCAGCTGTCATAATTGATCGCAAGGCACGCCATGGACCAACAGCAACAAGACTAGAGCTGAACCCTTGAGACGGGTTCAATACCGGCACTTGCTTCCTAGCTGGCGCTAAAATTCAATAGTGGCGTGATGCTGAGAGCGAGGTTTTGCGCCTGATCGTCGCTGGACCAGCATCTTAGATTGGGCATTAATTAAGCGTCTTTGTTAGCTCGACGAACTCCTGTCCTGTTCTGTTCACTTTTGAGCTTGTCAGGTCTCTTGACGTTCAAATTACAAAGCTAACAGTCAGAGCTGAGACATTCTCTGAGGGGAAAATGCTACTGTAACGTTCAAGCTAGAACAGTGCTGGACTAAATGATGCTACGTCCTGCGTCTCAAGCGCGACGCTACTATTCTGCAACGGCAGAGGCAATAGCGTAGAAAAAGCCCCAATTGCTTTACGACGTTACCCCGCTGATTGACTTTCATCCCCTGAATTTTGAAGACCTATTCTAGAGATTAGAGAAACAGCGTCATTATCTGTGAATCAAACACGTAAAGCAATACTGGACACTCTATCCAATCCAGGTGATTGGTTCTATCTGTCTACACATTAAATCGTTCTAATTCTAATTTTACAAAATTGCTCATCGCTGTAATTTGCTTGTCTGCTCCAAGTGCGCTTTTCGTCTTTGATATTGATCACTGCTTAGAAACGTGCACCGTCGTCTCATTCTTGACCAAGATGCCGCCAAAGTTAGACCCATAATCTCCACCCCCAGAGTTGGTGCGGTGACCCGTGATAGTGGAAGAGTATTGGTTTCCACCTGGTGTAAAGCGATCCATCGCATGTGCCTCGAAGTCGTCAGTTGAACCGCCTCTACCGCCATTGCCGTGACCGTCGTCTGATTCGGCGAGTTGGTGCGTGGAGTCTGATTCGTCGTTGGCCTTGGTCTTGTTGATAGTGTCGAGGCGGATCGATTGCTTAGTCTGGCTTCGGCCGTATGTGTTGGGGTAACTGCCTGAGCTGGCGCCTGTTCGGGTTCGTGGGTTTTGACACATGAAGAGGAATGTGCAGGCTGGTCGGATAGTAGGTAGAGAAGCTATAATGAGTGTCAGTAGTAGAACTGAAGCAGATGAATGAGATACTTACCAGAAACGTTGATGAGATTGACTTCCACTGTCGCCCAAATGACAATATCGCAGATGTTCCATGTGATATCGGCTGACTTGTCGTTGAAAACTCTGGCGGCGACGATCAATCTGATAGCAGCAGCACAGATGAAGAAGCCAAAGGTAAACATGACCATGATACCAGCCTTTTGTATCATAGGGAGCTGCAACTTTCCAATCTGCCACATTGGTAGTACTAGAATTGCGATATCGATCATGGCATGAACCAAGGTAGTTCCAAAAAAGAACTTTTTGTCCTCAATTGCGCAGTATCCCTCGACACTATCATCCCAGAACTTGTTGACGGGCACACAATGCCATATTCCCATAAAGATCTACCCAGAGGTTAGACGCGGATCCTGACATGTCGACAAAGTACATACTCGAAAAGTAATCCAGACAAGAGCGCATCCGAAGAGGATCTGGATCGGTAGTCGGATGTTTGAGACTCGAAACATGCGCCAGTAAAGACTTAGGATAGAAACCTTGGCGAAGAACAGACCAAATGCGTAGAAAAGCTCGGCGATAAAGAGGAGTAGCTTGGCTTGGTATAACTCTTCCTCCAACGTTGACTTTCTCATATCGACGACATCAAGTATGTGTAGTCCAAGACCACGGTTGAGCCCTGGAAAGTTGAGTCAGCATATCTGTCGAGTCGAGTCGAATCGTTCGTGGGCTTCAAAAATATGGGAACATACAGTAAGGCACGATGATGACCCAACCGACTGAGACGGCCTGGAATAGAGTTAGCAAGGATCGGATAACGGGAATAACAAACTCAATCGATCGCAGACTTACGAATCCACAAAGCGCAAAGTAATCATCCCAAGAGAGCTGAATGTGCTTAAGGCGACGACTCAGCAATCGCATCGCCGTGATGATGGTGGCTGCAGCGAATGTGACAAAGCACACAACCCAGATGTCGGTTTGTCGAGACTCCATGGCGACGTGTGCTGCCCCGAGCCAAGGCAATTACAAGAACAAAAAGGACAGGAAACAAAAGCCAAGAACCAGGTGACAGGTGCCGACTAGTCCACTTACATATGCCGCTCACTCTCTCAGGAACCAGAGGGGGTGGGCAGCGATTGATTGGAGAGCAAGAAAAGAAAAGAACAAAGAAGGGAACCAACAAAAGGGATCTCAACCCGAGAGGATGGAACGGGAATACTACATATGTACAAATTCACAGGGGGTAGCATCCTTCTTGGCGAGAAAGAAGTTTCTCTTGACAGTTTACGGAATAACCCTCAAGGTTAACTTGAAGGACTTTGACCTTTGAAACGAATCCTCCATTGCAACTTGGCCTAGGTTCCGTGTGGAACCGGAGGGAAGGCTGCAAGACACAACAGGGAAGCATTAATTAGTCGGGTTCTGGCGACGATCTGCTATAGTAGACTTCGTAACAGTAAAATTCTTAAACCATTCCGGTATAACGTCTAAATGTGAAAGAGATGAGCCGCTGGAGCTTGGCGTCGTCACTCAAAACCAAGCCGTTCAGGCCGTTGCGTTGCTACTAATATCGCCAACTGAGATCCACCAAGGTCTGGGTCTCCCCTGGATAGAAAAAGTAAGCTAACACTAATCAGTGCTACTGTATGTGAAAGTAGCCTCGGCCATTCTGGATTAGAGGAGAGAGGGGAGGGGATGTCGTTGCAGAAATGTCAGGCTTAATTAAAACTCAGTTTTGTGGCGCTTTATGGGGGTCTCTTTTCTTTTTCTGTACGAGAATTCCCATGATAAGGATTGTAAGGATGGGATAAATGGATGCCTCTGAGATCCGAAATCTTGGGAAAAGGAAATCGACGCTTGAGATATGACTTGTGATATGACTTCGGGATATTTACATAACGCTGTATCTTGGCGATCCAAAGCAGTAAGTTCTGTCTCAACCTGCCAACTTTCCTACCAGCGTCAGAACGGTACACTAGGTAACTTAAAATTTTGGCCAAGGCGCCAGCCAATATCGTCAGGTCGCAGCGCTAGACAGACAATGAGACACGCCAGCGACTTGCTAATAATGTCAAGTTTTACGAGGCTGTCACTAAACGCTAGAAGCATCAAACTAAACAACACACTAAACTCGTTGGATAGATACTTGGCATAATTACTTTTTTTCTCTCTCATGCAGGGAACTTTGCCGCAGAGGACATAGCCGCAAAGGACATAGCCGCAATTTATGATACCTTGTTCCCATTGACCCGGGAAATTCGATACTGCTCCCAGACCTACGGTATTCCCGACGTCCTTCTTGATCCCAGTGGCGATAGAGGTAGGTCCCCATTGCTCTGGCTAACCGAGCCCCTGTAGATTATTTCCTCGGGGAACAACATGTTACGCGGTAAGTGGGTTCATTCTAACCGAATGGACACCTGTCTGCCGTGGTCGGACTAGTAGAAGATCCCGTCCTTCCGTATCAACTCAAACTTTTCTCCGTCAGGATCTGCCCTACTGCCCTAGGTGCGGATAGCGAAAGAATTCATAAAAAACAAGGCAAAGAGAGGCCAACAGTTTCTAGTTAGCCCAAGGGTCTTGTCTCCTTAACGCTAAGCTCAAGTCAATGGCTTCTAAATTACGCACCAACCATCAACTCACTCTGACAGCAGCCTTGCTATCTAATCTTTTTACCCAAATTAAGTAATGTCTGTCACCAACCTTTAATGCCCAATCATGTCCTGATGTAAACATCACGGGGTCTGGTCTTGACATAATGTCTTCCGGCAAAGCGGTTGTCACAACCTTGGCGCATTATATCATCCTAACGTGTACAGTATCGCAACGTCGCAGTGAATTTGGGGTTCCCTCCTTATGTCGGCATAAGTTAAGCGGTGGATCCGGACCTTCAACTCCACCTTGTGCTGTCCGGTTCCCCGTCTTCCGTCTTCCAGAGGAGGCACGTGTGTTCATAGTCTATAGTAGCATAATTAGTCTACAGGTGGGGTTTTGGGGGAATTAAAGAAATCCTTCACCTCTTCCTTTAATGGGACCTTTATGTCGTAGTAGGGGTAAGAGACTGTGCATATCGAAACAGATAATGTTATGCAGTTATGGAAGCCAATATAATAGGATCTTCATCAATAGTTGACGGTCTGGAACTTATTGGTATTGTCGATCCCATCTCTGTCAGATCTTACACATCTTACACACCACCCATCTTCAACAAAGCGCAGAATAGAACCCCAAACCGTTGGGCTTGTCAGAACAATGTGGGCACAGTGGGCTATCAGGCGGTATTTGTGGTCAAATGCCGGGGTATCTCGAACCGACCAACCGACTAACACTCGAAATGGCGGTATGACCGAGGCTATAATATTATCGTAGCGGCGATCGCGCCTCACTCCGTCTTGAAACGGACCAATCGTCTCATGATGAATTCTAATTCCCCCTCCTCTTCTCCGCTATCTTTCGCCTCCAGGGTCTTTTAACCTTCAGCTAATAACGTTATGCTGTAGTACAAGAGGCATCTAGCTTGGCGACCCTTCTTTCTTTACTCTCCTCTATCATTTTGTCCCATTCACAACAAAGCTACTGCACAATCATAACACATCTTTCATAATGGCTCCTTCAACTACCGAAGATCTTGTCCCCGAGCCCGTCTCTGCCAAGGAGACCAACCTCCCTGAGCGTCCCAAGGACGGCTCTGCCCTCAACGCCGCCGAGCGTGAGGAGCTCGCCTTTACCGACAAGTACAGCGCCCCCGATGTCTACATCAACGAGAAGACCGACACTTGCTGGTTTCCCTGGATTGGACCCATTGAGTTGAAGCCCTTGCGCATGGAGAACAGAACTGGCATGTTTGTGGTTGGTCTGCGATCCAAGGTTGCTGCCAGTCTGGGCAAGCACCGACACCGTGGTACCGTTACCGCCATCACCATGTCTGGAGAATGGGGTTACAAAGAGTAGGTTTTTTCGTTTTGACTTTATCCCTTGCTACTGTACAACGTGCTGACGCTACATTTGTAGATACGACTGGGTTGCCCGTCCTGGCGATTGGGTTTGCGAGAACCCTGGCGTCATCCACACCCTGTCCGTCCAGGATAACACTGATATCGTCTTCACTATTTCCGGCACCATTGAGTTCCTCAACGACGATGATACCCTGAAATTTACCCTGGACATCTTTAGCTTTGCCAAGATGTACTATGATTACTGCAAGGAGAAGGGCATCAAGCCCAACGATGCCTTGTGGCACTAAATTAATTATATAAGTTATGACCTGACAAAAGAAGGTTGAGGGCAGAGACTGTTGTTAGCACGAGCCCCAAGCATAAATTACAAAATACCCAGATGAAATATATGAACATCGCGTTATCTTTTATATTCAAGTCTCTAAATACGAAGTTTGCCTTTGTGATGCTTTCACGCATATAGTGTGCAAGAAGTCGTATTAGTAACTTATCAGAAAGATTCCGTAACCACCCAACACATGCTGAGCCTCTTGCCACACCCTGCATTTATTGCGCAGTCTTCAATACACGTGAGATCATCTCATCAAAGCTCTCCCCATCACCAAGCCCAAGTACCTTATTCCAGTGTTCTGCCTTTTCAGGGAAGTAGGTGACTTCAGCATCGCTATAAACCGTTGAAGTAGCCAGCTCATAGTATCCAGTGCTCCAATTTCCTTCTTCGATGTGCTTCGTTGCTCGCGCGTACAAGTCCGCATTGCTCAATTCTGTGAGCGCAAACTTGACCCCAGAGTTTCTTTCGAGGGCTTCGATGACTTGTTTCTGAGTGATATTGTACGAAGACACATGCACATACTGATTCTTTGTTCTGTCTGCCTGTAGAAGTGCTGCTGCGGTAGCTTCGCCGACTTGAGATACAGTCGTCGTGGTAAACTTAGGTTTCCCTGCGTCGATAAGCTCGCCAGTCTTGGTCTTGATATCAAGACAGAGAAGTCCACCGCCCTCGATTAGCATCTAGAAGTATCCACAATTAGTATGCCGAAGCAGTGAATGTAGACCTGTTCAAGTAACTCACCCAATCGATCCAGGGTCCGGAGAAAAGCGCTGTCCAGGTCAATCCTTCGGTTTCCTTGGTCTTGACATATTCCATGACATCCTGTTTGCCTTTGAGAAATGGGGCCATCTTCTCGAGACCTTCAACAGAAGTGTCACTGCCGAATTCACTCGGTATAAAACGCTTTACCTTTGCGAGCGCAACTGCATCGATGACCGTTTTTTGCTCGGCAATGTTGGCTGTCGAAAGGGTCGAAATGATGGCATCCTGGCCAGTGAAGATTTCGACAAGTGAGGTCAAGGTATAGTCTGACTTGACAATAGCGGCGCCATGGAAGGTTTTGCCTGTATTGGTTGAGGTTGCACGACTCAGAACGAAGACATTGAAGCCGGCTTTGATGAGTGAGGCAATCAGGTGTGGTCCAAGATTTCCGCGACCCTAAAAGCCATGGTTACTTATGGTATATCGTCGAGCATTATTTAATTGTACTAACTCCAAGGATCATGACATTCTTGATTTCTGTAGTCATGCTGAAGAATGAGATTAACAGATAGTAGTTGATATGGATGAATAGGGTAGGTGATGATGTGAGGGTGCTTTGATAGACAAGATGGTTGTCTTGGGACAGAGAGTGACTTGAGGCTCCCTACTTATAGGAACTACGTCTTGTGGCTGCCTCGTCATTTTCAACCTCTTTAATGGATTTATCAGCATCATTGTTGTTGTGTTGTTCTCAAAACATGAATTCGAAATGATGACTTTAGAACTGGTGGAGTCTTAGCCTCTTTCAGCTGGCCAGTGGAGACTAGTCCTACTTGGGAATCAGCATGAACTCAGTGCGGATGTGGTCTGATAAGATAACAGATAGAACAGTTACTACAATATCTTGGTACAGCGGATATCGCCCCAAGCCTTGATAGTGTATCATCAGCTCCTGAACCGCTCTTTGTCGCTAATCCACCTCGATCTTGCCAAGCATCACCTGAATAGGAGCTCAAGATTCACAAGATATCGTCTTCAAACAACGCCAACACTCCTACCGTACTTCATCAGTAACCCTCAAACTAGACATGACTCCCTTGCAACGATCCTGTCAAGCTTGCGTCAAAGCAAGGCGTCGCTGCAATCTCGCCACCCCATGCTGCGAAAGATGCTCCGCTAAACGTATCAAATGCTGCTATGTCAACCAACCAGCCCCTGCAACAGCTGACATGCACCATACAAGTATGGTTGAACCCGCCAAAGAGCCGAAAAGACTCAATAGTCTCTTAAGTATTCGAAGCATATTACTCCTTATGTCTAGTGGAGAGCTGGACACCAGCTTACAAATGTACATTCGACAAGTCCTGCGTGATGGGTATTACCAAGGATCTCGACCTCCACTCACAACACTAGATGTCAAAGAGTCAAGTCTTGTTAGCAGATCAATTGGCAGTGGTATTCGGATTTTTAACCCTCTCCATCTCGAAGTCGTACGCGTCATTGACCAAAGGGCGCTTCACCGTCTATCAGATATTCTGCAAAGTTTCCCAGCTGAGTTTGCACAGCACAACAAAACAGCTTTTATCCACTCTGGCACATACTTCCCATGTATGCCGTCTCCTCTTGAAGAAATGCGGGATATGTGTTTCAGCTACCAAGTTGGCGGCGAGTATCTTGCAAGCCACCGTCTTGATGCCCTACGGTCCACTATCCGTCGTTTGCTCCGTTCAGCAACACACGCTTCCTCATTCTCAGACATACTGGCCTATTCCCAAGCAATAAACCTTGGACAAACTATCCGCCTTTTGATCTGCCGAGACGCCTGCGGAGACCAAGTAGAACGCGACAATGAGGACATGTGGGCGCTTACACACCAACTGTGGCAACGAGCACCTATCCAACTACCGAGGACGTTGAGCCCCTGGCAAGCATGGCTGTTCTCCGAAAGTGTTCGTCGAACTATTATGGTGTGCAACATACTTCTCGCCGTGTATAGCTCCTTGAAAAGGGGATATGCAATGCATTCGCTTTGTGTGGAGGCTTTGCCGTTTGATGTACGGACGAAGCTATGGGATGCCGAAACCGAGATGGACTGGGAAATCGGAGCGTCAAAGATCACGAGCCCATCGTTGGTAACCCTGAGTCAATTCACGACATCGCGGCGGGCTTCTACGAATGGCTCGAAATTCGAGGATCTTTTGGTACTATCTTTTGGAAAGTGAAAAACAACGATAAAAGACATTACCGAAGCCTTGCATTAAGTTTCCTCAACATACAATGCCTGTGAGAGAGGTTCAAGCGAATGCTGATAACAAGGGAAACAACGAACTTGACATCAAGCCAAGCATCTAGGGGACCTAGAAGGATAGGCCAAGAGAGACCTAATCCCAACTCAAGACAGACCTAGAGCCTTCTCCTCAGCCCGCATAGATTTATAGGCATCAAACCACCATTTATGAGTTTCCTGTTCGCTAGTCCATGAGCCATTGGCCCTCAGTTCATCCCACGGCTTCGGACTCATGATGTAGTGAACGTTCTTCACCTTATCATCACGCCAGATTTTTCCATGTACGCTGGGGTCGCGCATTGTCTTCAGGGCGTTGTAGATATATGGCAGGACCACCCAGCGACCCTTGAAAACATCTGCGAGAAGGTCTTGGTCTGGGAACTTGTACTCTGTACAGCTTGGGTCATCCATTTTGGCGAGAATTTGAGCAAAGAGTATCTCGGAAGGATTGATAACGAGGAGTCCGCTGTTCAATTTGCCCAAGCCTGTGGACAAGCCAGCTCCCTGCGTCTGAGCAGCCTCAGGCTTGTCGTGCTGCGTTGTGAATGAACAGTTTGCTGGTATCCAATCTGGCGGATAGTGTGCTTTGCGTAGTGGATTGCAAGTACACGCATGACAAGCAGCAAACAGCCTCTTGCCTTGGTCAGTACCTCGGGCACCAGCTAAGGAGGGAAAATCCAGTTCGACGTCCATAAGCTCATCCATGTTATGCAATGGCAGCATATCCGAGTCTAGAAGAACAATCCGTGAGAATTCTGTAAGCGAGAAGGCGACCAGTTTGGTCCAACATTCCTGAAACCGCGGATCGTCAATGTACTCTTGTGAGGTGGCTGGTGATATGCGCTGCACCTCTAGTGTTTTGATGCCACGTTCTTTAAGGATTTCGAGACCGTCATCGGAGAATGTATTGGTATAGAGCACTATCAATGGATATTTTGACTTGACGCAACGGAGACGATAATTGAGTGTCAGGACGCCCTTCAAATATTCGGCGTTTGTGACAAGAGTTGCCCATACTACCGACAGTAGTTAGTGGACAGTCTTCTCATCCTCGTAATAGGCTTGCAAACCTTTGAGATGGCTAGGGGGTTCAGTCTCGGAAACCATTTTGTTTGAGCTGCGGCAGATTCTTCAAGTGGGAATATTGGCTGTCTTGGTCAGATATAAGTAAACATGGGGTTGACTCTGATCTTCCGAACATGCCGTAGGTGGCTACGGACGGCAGATGCTTCAAGGTTTATCTAGTGGACGGAAACGTGTCGATCAACCATGAGAGATTTAGCCACCGTATCTAAACCTATTGAACTATATGGCAAGCGCTATCTGTTCACCTTTGCATGCAGTTTATCCTTTGTTCAGTACTTGTGGCTATCAATTGCATTGAGACGCAGGAAAATACAGCGCAAGTGGAGCGTCTATTGGCTTTGCGGCAGGCAACCTGTCTGTTACCAGAACTTCATACTGCATCCAAACCCGTCTCTGACCGGATGAAGGTGGAGATACACTGCAGTTTCTTGAATTGTTCTGAGACAAGTACGTCTTTTCGGTCTCGTACATAGCTAGCCTCTTGGCAAGTGTTCTCAGCCGCAAATCATAGTTTTAATGATGACATGCTGCATGGCAGCTTTTTGAAAGCATTAAAGTTGACAGGCTATTTGATGAATGACATCTGCCAATAAATTTTGCTTGTAACATTCACATTCACTACAAGTCACTTCAACTTATACTACCCAAAACCGACAGTGATTTAGCGTTACTGTGATCACCAATCCTGGTAATACCGACAAGTAAAAAGATACGATGGTTACACAAGAACAAACAGCTTGGTACTGTGGTCTAGTTGGTTATGACATCTCGTTAACACCGAGAAGGTCCCCGGTTCGAGCCCGGGCAGAACCTCACTTTTTGCCAAGTTAGCTTACTTAAGAACATATATACTTGACAACATTTTTCTCTTGGTCAGGAAAATAGAGTAAAAGGTAGGCTTTGTGGCCGTGCGACGTTGCGAGGCCTGAGTAAACTGACTCGAGATATTGGCGTTTCGTGCATATTGGAGAAACATGGCACATCGTCCTACTCCATCCATTGACTTCTTTTTGAAACGGCAATTTACACTGATTGACCAGAGCTGAACAGATTACATCGATATCTGCAGTTCTGCAGTTGGAATTGTAGAATATTTCCCCGCACTATTACAACCTGCGAGGGATTTGTCCAGATCAGCAGCACGTGTAACTGTAGTACGAATCCCAATCCCGGTCCAAAATAACAAGTCAAGCATGATAAAGAAAGGAAGTCAAGTTAGACTATATAGTAGACAAAGGTCTTACATAGTGCAGATAAGAGTAGTCTCTTCAGCTCGTCGGATTCTAACACCCTCATTATTAGCCAGAATTAACTTCAGCTCGACCAGTGGCGTTGAGGTTAGCGCTGACGGCTATATTGGTATAAAAGCCCTCGTCTCCTCTCAGAGATGTGAAAACTGATCTCACCTGGCTAGCAAGCAATCCACCATGCGTGCTGAACAGACCATCCTCGCTTTCAACTCACTGTTTGGCGCAGCCACAGCACCTTTCGGGTGTGGTGAAGTCAATGTTTTCTACACGTAAGTCGTAATATACCTTTATTAACCCAACAACTCTCATTGATTTTTGTTGGTCAGTGGTTTGCCAGGTCGTCATCAATATGTTACACAGCAAGGCTATGATGCGAAGCTCGTAGAAGAACAGATTTTTAACCATACACGTGAGCTACGTGAGGCTGGATATAACGTTCGAGGCAAGGAAGGCAAGTTATAAGACAGGCGACGTGCTGACCAGACGATCCAGCTGTTTGGAGAGGACCCGAAATGCCACCAAATGAGTTCGTTGACCAGATGAAAGACGTCCATTGGCACGCAGCTGGTATAGGCTTTGGAGTGAGAGGATCACAGATCCCAGATGTTATCGGGCTTTTCGAAGGCAAGAGGACTCCCGCAACGTACAAGAGCGATGTGTTAATATTGAGCAGAGACTATTGATATCTTCCGCAAGGAAGCCCCCGATGCCAAGTATGTATTCAACTACAACCCTCTGACGTTTCTGTGGTCAGTCAAACGGTACTTTCCTCTGTCAAGCGACTGTAAAGATCAGCCGGGAAAGGACCTGGTAAGTCTCAGTCTTCCAGAGCTGTTGATTCAGTACTGATAGTAGATTTAGGGATATGTAACACTTTGTGAAGGGGCCTGTAGTTGAAGTTTAGACCGATCGTGTTTACTCCGAATGACAGTGTTAACTATAAAACGTCTCTAATTCTTAAGCCGTCAAGAATATTGCTAGAGTCAGTTGTGCTGTGATGTCTGTGCTTTGTTGACCTTGTACCGTCGAGTTGAGATCGCTCCTATAATAAGTCCAATCATTTCAAGAAGTGACTGTCAACTATCGTTTGGAGTGACAGGACAAGCTTCTTTGTATTCGTGTGATTAAGGCATGACCTGACTATGTTCGTGACCCCTGTATTCTTTTGGTTATTGGATTCGGAAGGCTCTGCGTATTACGATCAGGTCATATTCCAAAATAAGACAGTGAAATAAGTCTCAACGTAGTTAATTGTTGTTGTTGTTTAGTTGTTAGGCGTCATGTAGCTCATGGGCAGCTTGGGCGCGGGCGATCTAGCAGTCTCCCTCATCAGCATTTTTGAAAGGAATAATGGGCTATCTCAAACTTGACAGACAGGACTAAGAAGAGTGCTTCAATTGTGATTACAAAACAGTGTGAGTTACAGAATTGTGGTTTGGCAAATGAACTAGCTAGCGTTTGAAGTCAAGATAGTCACTGATAAGACAGATATAGGCCTATTATGTGGAAAAAACTGCTCCGAAAGTAGTCATGAAATGGAAATAACACAAGGAGTCATGATGCAGCGCGTCATTCAGATGAGTATGAACGGAAAACATGGCAGAATGCTCAGAACGATAACCAGACTGCCATCGACACACCACCAAGCACAGATTCAGTACGACACGAGATGATCACACAGTGTCGACAATTCTGCATCATCATACAGCAAGCATGGATCTCGCATGACGCGGGAATAAGAAAATAACACACCTCGCCACGTGTTACAATGTCCCGTCCCTCCCTTACAGCCCTGAGGGACGCTAGGAACTGCCGTGTCGTTTCTGCCACCAGGGACAATGCAGCCCCAAGCAAGCCTCTTGACCGGGTTGCTGGGAAAATGTGTCAAACGCGGGGGGCGGGCAAAGAAGGTGTAGTGCTGCTGTATGTATGGGGTGCAGGTGACAAGTGACGGATCTGAGTACAGTTTACCCCTGGCTTAGCATGATATCTGGCAAGGGTGGGCACTACTTTGGAGGAAAGGGGACACATGACATGGATCAAAAGAGGCTGGGTGTGAATGGTTGCAGAGGACTGGGCGTTTTGGGACAACAGCCTAAATCGGGGGCGGCGTCAATGTGGTCTGTGAGCAATCTCACGATAGGGATACCACTCTGGCGTGTATATACACCTTTGGGCTTATCAGATATGGTGGGGTGGGATATCCCTGCCTGTCTGGCTTGGTTGGTAGCAGCTGATACAAAAAGATGTTGACGAGGTTCAATGGGTTTAACAGGAATCAATTGGCGATTATTAAAAGGTATTCAGGTTGTCGATGGGTTCAAAGAGTGGAACTTGTGAATAGTGTCGTTGTTTATGGTTTGGAGTTCTTACGTGAGGGTGGTGCAGTGACGTACAGTATCACGGGATAGACCACGAGATTTGAAGAAATGATCGACACGAGTGTACCTCACAAATATGATGGTTAAGGAATTCCCCTTGTCAGTTGATGACTTGTTGGTATCTATCTAACATTTGCAACGCCCAGACATGAGACATACACTGTACAAGAACTATATCTGCTGCTGACGAAACCAACACCTACTACTCATCCCTTGAAAGCTTTTCCAGTACTGACATTAAGTTTTGTCCACACAGATCCAGTTGACATGTACCAAGCAAACTGCACAGGCCAATAGACATGCATCATCCACAACCAAGGCAAAGGATCCCAAGACTCAAATGTGCCATCCTTCCAGTATATCAAATGCTGTGCAAAATCATGAATTGATTTCGAAACATTAGAAAACCCCATTGTTCCCTTGAATAGAGTGAGATAGAATGGGTACAGAACAAGCTCCACAAGATCCTGACTAACCCAGTAATAGTTCTGGAGATCTTTGGGGTACAGGGGAGGTTTGGATAGTGGTCGAGGCTGTGATGAAGGTGAGAGTACAGAAAGGTATTCGTCGACGATTTCGGGTGTGTTATTAAACAAAACAGTTGCTGTATGAACTCTGGGGTTGCACTCGATAGGATATATCGTCACGTCCTTCTCAGCGCCTGACTGGGTGGCATCCTCATCTTCCTTGTTGATCAAGAAGTCAAAGCTCATATGTCCAGTAAAATTCTCGCCACCTTCCTCAGCCTGTTTGAGCGTGAACTCCAGCATGGCCTTGCTTAGCGGAGAATCTGCAGGGAGGGCAGAGTAATGCATGAGAACATCGGCAGAGCGACAGGCGACGAAAGTGCACACACGACCTCGAATGACGAGTGCATGGGTGCAAAACTCAGGACCGGTGATGTATTCTTGAACAATGAAGGAGCACTTGGCAGTGTCGAATGGGATGGTATCGATGCGCGCAAGAGTAGCGTCTTCGGAGGACAGAGGAAGCAGAGGCATAGTGAAGCGAGCAACGTCGTCTACACCAACTGGCTTTACAAGAAATTGTCTCGCGCCAGGCTTGAGCTCAAGACCTCCGTTGCGTCTCAAAAAGTTGATGACATCCTCTTTATCTTGGGCAGCCTCGGTGTGCGGCACGGTCAAGCCCAAAGACTTTGTATGCTCGATGAAGGCGTCCTTTTCATGTAATCTGCGAATGTCCTCTACACCGAATTGAATTGCCTTTGCGCTCGTGCGGGCCTCAATTATCTCTCTGACAGTAGCGTCTTCAATCGCGGCATTGACGTCAGACACTGACACCCAGAGATCAACGTCCTCGTATTTGATAATTTCTGTAATTCGATTCAGGTACGGGTCATTCATGCTGGTCTTTGAAGGATCCGATGGAGGAGGAAGACGGTAGTAGACGTCGATTGCGCGAGAGACGCGACCGGGAGAGAGGGAATAACAGTCTGCGCCGATGACGCGATGGCCACGACGATGGAACATGCGCGCGAGGGAGAGGCCCTTTGCCATATTGACGCCCGTGACGAGGATGGTAGTTTTGTCCAAATTGTCTTGATCATTTTGGCTACTGAAAGTCGAAGCACGAGGTGTCGAAGTGAAGCGGTTCCAGAGGAAAGCTACCAGAGCGAACAAAAGGTTTGTCGGCAAGAATATGAAGCTCAGCAGGAGGAGGGATAAATTTTTGGTGAATTGCCTCACCCGAGAAGTTTCCTGGTAAGCCATAGCTTCTACGATAGTCAAGAAACTCCAGCGATGCAAATGTAAACGGTATATGGACGATCAGTTGTGAGCTTCACTTTGGAGGTATCACAGGGAAGCTCGACAAGCTTGGAGCTCTAGCTATGGCGGGGGGGAACTGACAAGCTCGACCCGGAACATGACAGCAAAAAGTCAATTGGAAGACGTCATGATTCTGCGGTTCAGGTTTCACCAGACGCCGACTTGGAGCAAGCTACGGAGCAACGCATTCCGGGGTCTTTCGGTCGATGTACGTACCAGAGATGCGAACAGATACAGTATAGTTTAGACAGTAGAGCTAAGCAAAGACAGAAAGAGGGGATTTATTTTAGTCTGGTTTCGTTAGGAATATTAGCTCCGCCCTTGATCTCAAAAAGGATAACAGTTGAGACATTGATGAGATTGCCATTTTTCTCTCCAAAAGCCCATTCTCATTCTGACCTTTTCTGCATATGTTGTTGTATGCGGGTTTCCACACCGGTAAAGAATAACGAGCTGCTACTTCAAGTCTCACGTGCAGTGGAGAGACGTACATGCGCCAATTGCAACAATTTTACTCTAATATTGTGGTTGCACAAGTTGTTCCCGGGTAGTACTGTGTATTACCACCATGTGTGAGAGTGTTCATCATAACTGTGTGCGCGGACAATGCCACTACTGAATACCGATAGAATGGGTCGAGACTTGATTTTTTGCACACCCAAAACTATGAACAGCCCATAATACTTTGTTTAGTTACACCGGTTGACGAGGGTCATTTTCTTCTCCTCTTTCTGTTGCGTGCTTACTTCTATGACGTATCGATCCTTCGAGGTCTCAAAGGGGAACTGGGGTTGCTTGTGGACAACATTTCGAGACGCATGAGACCGAAAAGAATAACATTTGAGAGTAATAATATACACATCAAGAAAGAAAATGGTGTTCTCAATAACGAGTAAGTTGTGTTGAGTTGTGTTGCACAAGTCTTTGTACTACAATGGTCCCTGAAAAGTAAAGATACTATGTAAGATCTTCCCACTTCCCCTCCATCTTGCAAAATAAAATTCCCATCTTCATTTCAGGGTCTAGAATATGGTCAATTCTCATCTTTTGACTTTTCTCATCTCTCACATGTCTCTAGTCATCGACTAAAACGTTAGGCCAAGACAACGTGGGGTTAGTTCAACCGATGGATGACGCGCACATGCAAGTTGTTTACCTTGTCTAAGTGTAATTGACGCGGCTCCTCTTTACGAGAATACAGTACACATAACAAATGCACGTATACCTCAATCCAGGCACGCACACTATATCACATCGCCCCACGCGCGCGGATCTTTACCCCCCAGTCTAAAAGAAGAGATACACGGAGCTAAGATCTCGTGAGATTTTCGATACCCGAGTCCATACCAAAGAGGAAAGGAAAGGAAACCCCCATCACCCTGGAGATTTTAAATTACACGCCTAGACCATACTCTCTCAACGTGTCCAGTCCAACGAATTCTATTCACTGGACTTGGTCTAGGTCACACTGCAGTAGCCATGTTAACGGTACTCTCCCTCGGCGTAATACTGCCCCTCTGTTTCTCAGTATATGACACCTCGAGACGTGGGATGCGCAACTCTCTCGACGAATCAGGCTAGGATGCAAAGATGCCATGCTAAGAAAAGACTCAAAGGGTCCAGCCTCTATAATCCACTGCATTGCGGGTACCTAACCAGCCACTGTCTACCCGTAGCCATCCGAAGCTCTCCCATCCAGCACCGCCCGGAACTAAAAACCTTTCAGCCCCATCATAACAGCAGCATCATGACACTAACATCTCTCTGTACAACAGACACCCCGGCTCGGTCTATTTGTTTGTGTGTTTCATTTTTGTCTCCTTCTGTCGCTGTTGGTTGTGGTGTGTAAAGATGAACAAGATGCAGCTCTGCAAACCCCCAACCCCAAGTACCTGCTACAGTCAGTCTATCAATCACCTCATTCTGGCCTCAAAAATGATCCCTTGGATATTATCCATGACCAATGAGACATTTCCGAATGTCCGGAATGTAGTTGTACATCCACTTCAACCAATTCTCTGCATCAATTCCGAGTACCCGTGACCTGTTTTGGTGAAGACCCTGGCTTGAAGCTTCTTTCCGCTGTCGGCAGTTAGATATTCACTTTCTGCAACCGATCGAACACTGTTCCCAAAACCCCTCGTTTGGACCCTCTTTCGATGACCTTAGTACCCAAGACGTCTCTTAATTGAGGGGTCTCGAGATGCTATAAGAAGCTGCTTGTCCCGAGCTCTCATCACAACTGGTCTCTTCTACACTCACAGTTCAACCTGCACACTCTCCTCCTCCTATCTCATCTCGCCTCTTTCTACACCCTACCACCTTTTTACCTATTCCTCTCACTTTGTGTTACCGTACTTCCCTCTCTCTGCCCACCATGTCTGATATGACTGCTACCGTCGAGCCCACCTCCAAGGGTTTCGCTGTCTGTGGCTATGAGAAGATCGAGTATGACTTCGAGTTTCTCGATGGCGTCTTCAACACCGCCAACCCCCAGTTGTACCAGCTGTACTCTCCATGGGGCCGTTGCCTGGCTGTCATGGACCTCAACATCTTCAACCTCTACGGTCAAGAGATGCAGCGCTACTTTGACCACTATGGCATCCCCCTCACTATCCACAAGACCATGATCGGTGAAAAGGCCAAGTCCATGGATACTCTTCTGTCCATTGTCGACTCCATGACCGACTTCGGTATCTACCGCAAGGAGCCCGTCCTTGTCGTCGGTGGTGGTCTCGTCACTGATGTTGCTGGCTTTGCTTGTGCTGCTTACCGTCGCAACACCAACTACATCCGCATTCCCACCACTGTCATTGGTCTCATTGACGCTTCCGTCTCCATCAAGGTTGCCGTCAACTACGGCAACTACAAGAACCGTCTCGGTGCCTACCACGCTCCCTCTCACACATTCCTTGACTTCACATTCCTCCGCAGTCTCCCAGTGGCTCAGATCCGAAACGGATTCGCAGAGCTGATCAAGATCTCCACCTGTGCTCACAAGGAGACCTATGATCTTCTCGAGAAGTACTGCGAGCAGCTCATCGGCACTGGATTTGGCCGATCTGACGATGCTTCCCCTGAGATTAAGGAGGTCGCTGACAAGATCTGCCGTGCTGGCATCCACGAGATGCTCAAGCTTGAGACACCCAACCTTCACGAGATCATGCTCGACCGTGTTATTGCTTACGGTCACACCTGGTCTCCCCTTCACGAGCTCGTTCCCGAGACTCCCCTCCGCCACGGCCATGCCATCTCTATCGACATGGCCTACTCTGCCACTCTCGCCAACATCCGCGGCCTTCTCTCTTCCGAGGAGCACAAGCGTCTCCTGAACCTCTTCTCCCGAGCTGGTCTCTCCATGGACCACCCTCAGTTCGACGCCTCTCTTCTGGAGAAGGCCACCGCTGCTATTCTCAAGACCCGTGATGGTAAGCTCCGCGCTGCTGTCCCTGTCAACCCCATGGGTGACTGTGTTTTCCTCAACGACGTCAGCCACGAGGATATGGTCGCTGCTCTCAATGAGCACAAGAAGATCATGAAGTCCTACCCCCGTGAGGGTGCAGGTATTGAGGCCTTTGTCGACTCTAGCGACACTGGCTACACCCTGAACGGTGCTCCCGTCGAGAACGAGAAGGCCAACGCTCACCAGATCTCCATGAGGGAGATTGAGAGCCCCCAGCAGGACTCCAGCAGTGACGATGACTACGTCCTCGGTGGCTCCAAGACCAACGGAACCCAGGACAAAGGTATCCTCAACGACCTCAAGGAGAAGGCAAACGGTCTTCAGAACCAGGTCGCCAAGGCCGTCACCGTTCAGAGCCAATAATTGCATTACCAAACAGCATGAGAGCAAAGTTTTGATATTATGAGAGCATACGAACATTTTGGGATAACTTAACCATGGACATTAACCCACAAACTATTTGGGCACATTGTTTGACCGGGGTTCTTTAACACCTCGGTCTCATTTTACGTAACCTGATACCGGGTCTGAGAACGAGATGATAAATCACTCAGCATCCACGGTTTTACTTTCGATTCAATTATACAAACAAGGATATTGATCCACCTCATGGTTCCTTTGCAACGTGATACTATAGTACTGTGCCTCGATGTTGCCTTCCAAATGAATTAACTATCCTATAAACTTGACCAACAATCTGATACTCGAACGTACTCAACTATCCTTCATTCCCTCTCGTTCACCTCCCATTCTGCCGTTGATCATGTCGATAAAATCCTCAGCTGAAGTCTCAGAAAAGAATTCGTGTTCGCGATCCATGCACCTCGATGTATGATCCCGGCCACGTTTGAACATTTCCTCTTCATACTTCTCAAGAGCACTCTCCAGCCGCATTTCCTCAGTTGCCCCAAACTCAACATGCTTTTGGCATTCTGTAATAGACTTTGATAGCATCAATGCGTCAAACATAGCTATGTTGACACCTTCTCCGACAAGTGGGGTAGAAAGATGAGCCGCGTCTCCCAAAAGCGTAACTCCAGGAACACGTTCCCAGGACAAAGAAGAAACTGGCAACCGGTACAAAGGCCAGGCGTGGAATGGCCCTTCAGCGTTGGCAATGTAGCTTTTGAGCTTTGGGGCCCAGCTGTGAAACAATTTTGACGACGACAAAAATTTGCTGCGTATCCTTTCGGTTTCAGCAGTGGTCAGATGTTTCTGATACTCATCTTCAGGTGCATCCATTCCGATGAAGAAGCGATAAGAACGGTCAGCCAGTTGCTGAACTGCCAGCATTTTATGCTGTCCCATTGCCATCATATTGCCAGGTCCGGCTTCTTCTACAGCGGCTGAGTAACTTGGGTTGTCATGCGATATGCTGCCCTCGATGAAGACTTTGCCCGAGTATTGAGGCTTTGCCGAAGAGACCTAACCAGGGCTTAGTCTCGGCGCTCACAAGATGGGATGCCGAACTTACTAGAGGTCTAATCTTGCTCCATGCCCCATCAGAGCCAACAATCAGACGAAAACCGGACACGGAGCTACCATTGTCAAAACGGACAACGTGCTCTGGAGCTGAACTCCCCTTCAAGACATCCTTCACACCGTGTCCCCAATGGATCTTATGAGCTGGAATTGAATTGAGCAGCATCTTGCGAAGCTGCAGACGATCAATTTCGGGCTCATCACGGTCCTCTCCAAACACGGACTTGACCGTGCAAGTTGGATTCTGTATGCAGACTCTGGAACCTTCCCAACGAGCAACAGTCTTAAACTTGTTGAAGAGGCCCGCTTCTTTGAGTGCAAGTTGTCCTGATGATACATGGATGTCCAGAGTTCCTCCTTGGTTGATGAACCTCGGTTTGGAGTCTATATCCCGTTCGTATACAACGTAGTTTATGTTATGAACTTCCAGTAAACGTGCAAGGGTCAAACCTCCTGGTCCAGCTCCGATGATGGCGATGGGTGCTTGTTTAGCCAAGGTAGACATGATGAAAGGTGATTTAAAGACGTTTGTATCCAGGATTTGATGGATAGACGTATGTTCTGAGCAAACTTAGATTGGAATGATTAGTTGAGGGGGATGGAGTAGCTTTTTATAATGACTGCCCTGAAGTCGCTGATTTGGGCAGTTACAGGTGTATCAGAGGCTGAAGAATATTGCATCTCTTGAACCTTCCCGGAGCAACTATCCCAATAAGAAACTATCATTCGGATAAATGTATCGAGAGCCTCATTCATATCTCCGACATGGAAATCTCTGATTGGTTGATCTCGGAGGGTAAGCACTTGCATTCCCGAGTCTGACCAATAAATATTCTCCTCTTCGGCTTTGATGACCGACACGACTTTTTCTTTCCCGTCTTCCTTTACATCTCTTACCTTCTCTCCAACTATATTCACCGGGCAAGCGGTCAAACCCTTACTAAATTCTCAATGGCCACCACAAATTTAGCTCGTTACGCGGTAAGTCTCAATTCTACAGATGCCAGCATGATATTGATATGGAGGCTTCAGTGCGATTACTGCAGGCAAAAGAAGTTCAGGTAAAATCTCTCTCTTGGCTCAGGGCACAGAAACTGAATCTGCTAGATGTACCAGGGAAATTCCCAAGTGCGGAGCTTGTAAGCCATGGCCTGGTTCATGCAACTATTCGCGGGATATTCCAAATCTCAGCGCTAGTTCCACAACTACCTCAGTTGTGAGAAATACTGAGAAACCAGACGATATTCAACTCAGATTGCAGAATATTGAAAAAGCAGTTCAAAATCTTACTGATGTCGTTACTAAGGCGATGGCGACTATGGAAGAGTTCTCTTCAATTTGCTGGAACAAAAATATCAACCTTCACTCTCCTCAAACTAACATTGATGATCACTCTTCGGTCTTACATGTTGGCAAGCATAATTCGTTTTCGGTATTGGAGGACGCAAGAAGCTCTGTTCATCAGGCGACTGAAACTTTGTCTTCTCCCCTTCATCAGAGTGCTGCCAACGAATTGGACTACTTATCGAGTTCATTGACAACAGCAGTAGCTGACAGTCAGCTTCGAATGCACTCCTTCTATATACCCTCGAAGGCTCTGGGTTACCAGTTGATAGGACGTAAGAAAATCCTCTACGGGCTCAGGTAACACATGATGATAATGTGTTTTCAGGATTTCTAGAACACATCCATTTAGGAGATGCATTTTTCACAAGACCTTCTGAAGACATCATCATTCAGACGGTGTTTAAGCCAGAAACAGTCCAACGTAAAGCCTGGATCATTTTCATTGACTATATGATCCTGGCAATGTTATCTAAGGATCAAATCACTGAAGCTCAAGGTTTCCGACACAACGTTAAGCTGGCACTCAACGACAGCAAGATCTTCCTCGAACCCCACCTTACACATCTACAAAGTCTGATACTACTTGCCATACATGGTGAAGACTATGCTTCTCCAAGTCTCTCGTGGATGCTTGTCGGCCATGCATGTCGCCAGGCCGAGGCCTTAGGGCTTCACTTATCTGATACCTCCGACTTTGAGACGAATCAGAGACGTCTGAGTCTATTCTGGATGCTCTTCGCTGTCGACAAATCTTGTTCATTGGCTTTTGGTCGTCCATCCTTTTTCTCGCCTGCCACATATGCCAAAGTTGCGCTTCCCGATCTCAGACACTTGACGCGTTTCCAGCCTCCATCCGACTCATCCAGCAACAGCGAAGGAGGTGAGTCTACGTTTGGGGCTCACATGTTCCTTGAGCGCATAAATCTTGCTAAGCTGATGGGAGATGTTCTTGACCTGCTCAACTGTGACGCTGTGGTCTCCAAGAAAGACCAATTAAAGGCCAACTTGACCGAGTGGCATACTACAACAAACCATGTGCGAAGTCATCCTTAACTGGGAGAACAACACTTCCAACACAGGCAGAGATGCTAATAATTAATAGCTACTAAACGATATCGTACACACCGAAAAGGCTTCCTCTAGTCCAAGTCACTTGAGAGAAATGTCACTAGGCATAAGCACCATGAATTTCGAGTATTTGCATGTCTGGATGGTTCTCACCAGGGATGATATGTCTTGTATTGATTCAAGACTCGAAGCTGCACGAGAGGCCATTTCTCTTCTTCCTTCTATGGTGTCTAACTGGACGTCCATATACAACCCCATGACCTGGTGAGTCTTAGTTTGGGAGTACTTTGGAATGGAAAACTGAAGGTTGGAGCCCAGGCACCAACTTTACTTTCCGTTTATACCATTCTTTATCATCTTTGAGAATCTGGTGCAGGGTCGTGCCTCTCTGTCTGAAACTACAATTCAGCGCGATTTCGAACTTTTGTCAACAACAATTTCGTACTACTCCGATATGCGCGAGCAGTTCCAACTACTGGCTCCTCTCTGCAAGCGACTCAAGAACATTGCGACTGTGTTCCATCGTTTAGTCCCAGCACAAGTTGGGTATCCTGGCAATTCGGAACAGGATGAGGTTAGGGTTCAACCTTTCCCTCCAACCGAAGGGCAGAATATCGGATCCATGGATATTAATACCACCTTATCTTTACAAGAGATGGAATTACAGCTGGGCGACGAGATCGGGGTTGACTTGAAACAATACATGCAATGGCTGTCGTCAGATGTTTTATCTGTTGAGCCTGAAGCACAAGGACATATACCAACTGAAAATCTGGCAGACGAGACAGGGACCAGTTTTCAGGCCGGTGGGCAAGATAACGTTCCACGTGGTATTAAGCGCCCTTTCGACGTCATGTTCGACTGGTTTGCTTGGGATTCTTACTAGCAAACAGTAAAGACGAACAACATCATAATTAACAGTGACTATTGCCTAACAACTAAACTTCAGGTCTTGGTTCTGAGTGGTCTGTCTTGTTGTAAGGATGGCTGACCAACTCCATAACATGCGATCCTTGCTGTTCGCCGTTAGGCTGTTTAACATCCTTTCTTGTCCCAACTGTACAAGTCAGCAACACGTCGGGTAAATCAATGGGTTTCATAAACTTACCAATGTTCAAGAAAAGAAACTTGATCATGACAGGGAACCAAATAGCCACAGCCACGAGTTGACCAAAGCCCCATGTAGAGATCCCTCCTTCAGCTGTATGCATATCAAGCAGCTGAACCATTTCCAGTAGGCTGATAATAATCATAGCTGTGTTCAGGATTTCCACCATGATCCAGAAGATCCCTAGGCACCGTCTAGCTCCTTTCGTCTCTGTAAAGGACAGGAACGACGGGGTAGCTGCACCTAGTTGAGTATATTGGATCTTATCTCCAGAGAATCGTGTGCTGAGAATGTACATGATGTAGTCGATGATGAGACAAGACACAATAACATGGACAACATATCGACAAGCCAAGGTGACAGCAAAGAACTCGTAGCTCTCCTTCTCCTTGATACCCTGGCAAAAGCTCATCGGCCCAGGCATGTTTCCACAAGCTTCTACTGTGGAGACCTGCTTGAGATGTTGCTCAAATGCATCGGCGTTGAAGTCTTGAAAATCTGTGATCACAGTCATGAATATCCATGAGAGTACAACGAAGAAAAGGGTGTAGAATCGACGCTCTCCAGCGCGATGCATGACTAGCTGCGCCATTAATACGGGATACATACCCGCTGTGATTAGGCCTTGCAGAATACGATGGTTAAACATCCAGGAGAAAATGGTAAGCACATTTGCCAAGCCAGCCTTGTTATCGCCGTCGAAAGTGATGATGGCCGTGATGGACACTGTAGCTGCGAAAAGAGCTTGGGACTCTTGGAAGTCGCGCATGGCGGAAGACGCAGCGTTGGCGAATCGGGTTTGTGCCATCCTTGCTTGTATTTGTTGACATGTATTGCGAAGAGTCGGGCCTTTCTGAACCGAGCTGGCTGCTCGGCCAAAGGTACGGATCCAAGACTTTGCGGTTTTAAAGCAGATAACGAGAAAGAGAACAAGGACTAGTTGAATGATGTACGCTGTGACAATCTGTGGACAGTTGTTAGAAAGTTGTCTTTATTAGCAAATAGAAATCTACTTACTCCCTGACCAGCAATATCCAAGTCTATACCAGCACTGGCAGCTTGACAATAAGGCTTAGCCATAACTCTTCCAAACCTCTCGATATTATCAGGCGCTATACGAACGCACTTGAAGTCGCGCAAACTCGACGTGCAATGTCCATACGTGGAATCAGAACAAGACGCCCAAGCACAATTCCTCACAGTTTTGAAGACATCAAGAGTGTTGAACTTTTCAACACTACCAAAGTGGAAGATGTCGTTCATCTTGCTCTCGCTTTCTCGATCAATCGTGTCGTTTCCTGGGCCAACCAACATACCCAGTGTCGCGAGGGTCATACAGTTCCACAAGTTTTCTGGTGAACTGTACATGAGCGTTGCGTTGGCGCAAGTCGTGGTACAGTTCAAAGCATTCGGATCGCCATTGTTACAGCCGTAAGAGATAAGTCGTGCGGGTATTTGAGGCTGTTCAGTGATGGATTTTATGCGGAGCAAATGTGCTGTTTCCCAGGCCTGCCATTGCTTGGGGATGTTAATACCGTGATATTTCCGTGAGATGTTGTAATCGTCAATCAACTGGAAGCTTCTTTCAGGCATTTTGAATAAAGATGATAAAGAGAAAACTAGATCGAGGCTGAGAAGGGGGACTTGCGATAAGTGTTGTAATCATTTGATCTTCAAGACCCCTGGAGACTTCAGCCCCCAAGATTCGCTCTAGGTACGAGCCGCAGCGATTAGTCTAGAGACCGGCCCCCAAAGATGACCCATAGTAAGCACTGCCAGCTCTTTTTTGCTTTTTCAATTGGTGATTGGGAAATTAGTGACTGAAAAGAATGCAACCCATTCAGCCCAAGGCAGACAAATATTGATTAATTATCCTTGTACTTGACTATCGCTTATCTGGCTTCAGCCTTGGTCACAACTCTAAAGACATTCCCATCTGAATAAACACAACATGAAACTGAGTCCTGGGACTGAATTGTCTAGGATCTTCCACTCATCACGAAGAGCCTGCAGAAATCTTCTTGTCGACACCTGAGAAAGAACAAAAGTTAGCCACCAATCAGACATACCAGAGTCGACAAAACCTTACTGTTCAAAAGAGTCTTAAAGGCACTTTCAACCTGGCTTGTATAGCGAGCAGATATTTCGGCAAAGGGTATCTTGTTTTTGCCTGCAACAAATGAGCTTCTATCAAACACCACTGGAGCGCGTAACAACATACGAGCAAACAAAGCACCCTCCTCCGTCCTCACGGCTCGATGAGTCTCTACCACTCTCAAATTACCTAGATCGCTTTTGTTGCCCACAAGCATAACGACAGTGCCTGGGTCGCCGTGGTCGCGAACCTCTTTCAGCCACCGCGACACATTCTCAAAGCTCTCGCGGTTGGTAATGTCGTAGACAAGCAACACGGCTACAGCACTATCGTAATAGTTCACGTAGGGATGCAGAGCGGCACGGTATCGGTCTAGACCGGGAATATCCCATATGTTGACCTTTACGGTGCTGGATCCCACTTGTGTGACTTTGTTGGTGGGCCTGACAGCCATGGTTGGCTTGGACTCAGCATCGAATTGGCTGGTGTTGAATTGGCTGACAATGTTTGTCTTGCCCACCTTTGTGTCGCCGAGGACAATGACTGGATAACTTGTTTAGCAGCAATACAATACAATGGACTTGGCAGAGACAAGAACCGAACCTTTCCAACGATGCTGTCATTAAATCATGGATGTCAGCATAATCACGGGCAGACAGACAATTCATACATGGAGGTCACATACGTCATAGGCTGTTTCAGTCATGATTCCGATTCAACTGGGAGGCTGAAGGTAACGATTTCCAAGATAGAGACAGAAAGGGGGCTGATGGAAATTTGCAGAGACGAAAGGCTGGAGGCCTTACCGCTTGTTTGTTTCGTTTGCTGACTAACTTTGGCTCGTGTCAGAGCGAAGCGAGCATAGACGAGATCATGCGAACAGGGGTGTTGATTTACGACTATAGAACGAACTTGAGTCTTTTAGCGTATTGAGCTAACTACGGCTGTGAAGAGTTATGGAAACTCGATTGGTATATTAAATAAATAAAAGTATACAATCTCAGATTCAAGATACCTTCTCTTCTACTCACTGTACTCCTTTCATCTCGTTTACCTGATCCTGATAAAGACCGTATAGTATATGCTTGTACCAGTCTTTCCTTTCATGAGACCCTGGAACTCAGCGAGCATCTTTACCACCGCCTTCGCGTTGGGAGGATCTTCGACGTCTTTCGTTTGTGCAGAGATAGGTTCGTCCCTCTAAGCTCTCACGCTTGAACCATTTCCGAGCCACACCACAAAACACCACCACAAAAGAACCCATACACCAATCCACACACTAACCACAAGATGGATGAGGAGTAAACACGACATCGATTCCCAGAAAGCAACACGGTCCGAGTACGGATTGACTATTTCCCAGACATCTGTCTGAGAATCGCCATGGAGGGATGGTTCCGTAAACTCATCTTCATTAGGGGCATTTCCATTTCGTTTGATAGGATCTCCTTCGCAAATAAGAGTTGGCTCAAGCATGGCCATTTCGCTATCCAACAGGTCGTCGTCCTGTGTGCGCGATATGCTCTCCATTTCCTCGGTGATAGCCTGAGAGTTGCAATCAAGTATCGCATCAACAATGGCATGTAGTTCGCTGAGTATCAACCTTTGTCTGTCTAGTACAAAGTTGGCGTAGTCGTTCTCGATGTGTTGGCAATTACGCTGTTTAACCTTTACCACATCGCAATCACCGAGATCTCCATCGACACCTTCCCAGAACTGTTCCTCCAAAGACTTGGTGGCCCGATGCGTGAACACGTCAAGAAATCGGTCCGGTGAACTTGAGTAGTTCAAGAAAGTTGAGTCGCTGAGGGCTAACCCTTCGTACCTAGTGGATTCCAAATATTGTTCCCGCTCCAACTGGCTGGATGTTTACCAGATATTCTGCACCTGGGGGAAGTGTCTTTCGAACTTGAGTGCGAGGTCGCGATGCAGCACGATGACTGTAGATACGTATGACATGGTTATTATCGGTTGTCTTGTTGAGTGAATGATAGATTGAGGTAAAATTATCAGATTGTTGAATGTTGTGAAGATGAATTCCTGTTCTGTCGAGGAGGCTCAACCTGCCATTTATATATGTTTGGCGGTAATGGTTATCTACGCAATGCGGTGATTTATTTTGAAATTCCAACTCTGTAACACCTATGTTAAATTTAACTTAATCAAGTCCAATGTTATTACTATGACTGAATCAGAATAATGTCCACCTTCGGTATTTAATTATAATTTAACTTCATATTCACAACTTTACATCAGCCATAATTCTCAATAAGTTCAAGATTTTACTGATAAGCTCTCGCGCAATAAATCATGTATTTATCCAGAACACGATGCTCTTTCTTGTAACTTTTAACTGAAAGGTAGCTTCTGTAGGCTTGAGGAGCGGATACTTAAAGTTTCCCTGGACATATAAAAATCTGCCTGGTCCAGTACCGACTGTGCACTTGAAAACTGACTTGTATACGAAAACTCAATAATTGTGATTTCCACCATCTCCAAAGTTCCATTTCAAACATAAGTTCGGACACCAAACCAATACGTCAAAGCTGGAATAATCAACTCAAAGCCAGTAGCTCGCCGAAGCCATGGAATAGGCCAGCCAAAAACCGCACCTGACACTCCTCGCGCAATGCCACCCATCACCATGGCTGCCATAAGAATGTTCAACGTAGCGTGTCTTTCAGCAATTTCTGACGCTGTCCAAGCAACAGCTACACCGTAGCCCATGAAAATTCCCCCTAGGAAGCGGTACTGTGAGTCCATGAGGGCGATGACATCTGATGGAAGCTTGGCTCGTTGGTCTGGTGAAAGATATTTCTTGACACCTCGGACGACATGTTCGGCGCCCAGGTAGATGAAGAAGGCAGAGTAGCCTCTCAGTATGATTGGTGTGAGCTGGATAGCTGAAGAGTCGAACATTATGATTGTTTTGTTCAACAGGTAGAAGAGTTGTGACGGAAATTAGAGAGTATGATGATGCCAGTGAAGAGATTCAAGTGAGTATATATAGTAACAATATCTCTACTAAGCCCTAATGAATAAGCTACCTGATATGTCTCGGCACAACTCATCACCGTGTCACACGCGGTTGACGAGGTCAGGAGTAAAAAAGTCTCCGATGTCAGACTAGGGGACAAGGCGGGCGTCAGCAACGCTTACCAAGATTCATCCGCACCGGGGTATCTATCTCGATTCCGCGAGAAATATAGAGATAACAGTAAGAATTTGGTGTCATTTCCAGCTGTCGCTGATACAAAGATGACATCTGTTGTTGGTCTTACATCATCTTCATTTGACAAGGTCGACACATCAAAATATTACGCGATCCGAGAAAATGATCCTCCTATCCAATATAAGGGCTCTTGTTTCATTGTGAACATAATATTCCATCTCATACGCTCTTCTATCTATAGCACTATAGATGGATGTCTACCACCACACAGTAGGCAGCTATGTTTATTAGTTAAAGTTTGAGCTACCCAACTGCAGCACAACCAAGATCACATCGATCCCTTAGTATATCAATTCTTAATCGATTTCTTCTCCCAAAAATCAATTCGAGATCCTTCTGTTATGAGGTCATCGTTACAATGACCCTGGCACAATGCTTGTGATGTTTTATGGAGCTCTGACGATGCCATGCTATGATATCATAAGCAAGTCCACTATGATAAAAAGACATCAACCTTTTACTATGCCACCAACAACAATTCTACCATCTTCAATTGATTGATAAAGCCTTCGGATTATCATTCCGTTATACTTCAAAAATAATCTTATAACCTACAAAATGTCAAACCTCCCCACCAAAGACGATATCAAGGCTCAAGCCGTTGATGGCCGTCCCATCACCCAATCCGAGGCCGCGGCCATCGCCTCCGAAGAGTCCAGCTTGACAGGCGGTGGTCCCATCAAGGGTGGTGCTGCTGCTACTGCTCAAAGCATGCACGACAGACAAAAGAACTTTTTGGAAAAGGCTGGTGAGGTTGCCAGGAAGGCGCCTACCGAGGTGACCAAGGAAGATGCCGCCGAGGTGCAGAGGGCTGAGGTACGTTGAAACTACACTGTTCATGATAACGATGGGCTACTGTTCTGATATTTCTTTTAGGCTCGAGCCAAGGGTGGACCTCCTGGAAAGGGATCGACTGCTGCTGATGTGCAGTCTGTTGCCGACACAAACGCACAAGCTTAAAGAATGATGAATCACGACTATATAATATTAATGAAACAAAATTATTTTATGATTATAACTCTTAAAAGAGTACCACATTGTTTCCTATCTTGGTGCTACGATATCTAAGAGCTGTCCCAATCAACCAGAGCATCATCGCCAAGCTTCTCTTTGATGAGACTCGTGCTGAGATCCCAAAGATTGCTGGCCAGCTCAGGGTTCGATGCTTGACTAGTTTCATCACCCTCCTTGTCGGGATCAACAAAGTAATAGCCGTTCAAATCTTCTTCCTCGATTCTAGGGGAAGTCAACGCCCAGAGTGCACTGTAAGAACCCTGCTCGACATCACGGCCAATAGCTAGCATGGCCCATGAAAGAAGCTTGCCTGTCAAACCGGGGTAGGCTTCCTTCCACTGTTGCTGCATTGAAGTGTTGACCTATTCAACGTCAGTGTTGGGTTTGTAGTTAATATTTTCCAGGTGTGACCTACAGCTCCGGGATGAACAGAGAGAGCATAAATCTTGTCCTTGTTCTCGGCAATAACCTTTCCTGCCAAGCCGTATTTTGCAAACAATATCATGGCCAGTTTGGTTCGATTGTATCGAGCAGTCGGGTCCAGATCTGGATCGTTTATCTCCTCTTTGGTCTTGAACTGCACATTTGATAGCTGTGCGAGACGATGCATCTCGCTGGCCTCAAACACAACTCTTGGAGGTGGCGTGTTCTCCATTTTGCTTGTCTTTCTCAACAGAGGCCACAACTGGTTGCAGACATAAAAATGTCCGAGGAAGTTCACACCAAAGTGTCTCTCGATGCCGTCAGAGTCCAGACCAAACTGGTTTGTGTTGATGCCAGCCGACAGCACCAAATAGTCAAGGCGATCGAGGGAGTCACGGAAGCCGCCAAAGACTTGTTTAATCTGAGACAGGTTACCCATGTCACATTCTTTCCAGTCGATGTCGGCATCATGCTTTTCGTTCTTGACAGCTTCGATGGCGCTTGTGCCTTGCTCTTCCTTGCGGTTCACCATTATGACTTTGCAGCCAGCGTGAGCAAGGGCTCGGCTGACCTCATATCCGATACCAAGCGCACCTCCTGTTACAATAGCGACGCGCCCTTGAAGGTTCTCTGGTTTGACTACCTGAGGACCAATGCCTGTCGCTTTTTGGAGGATGGACTGCATAGTGTAAATGTATTATAAAGTGGTTCGGTGATATTTGATGGTGTGGTTGCTATAGGTTTCTTTATGGTACATAAGATGAATTAAGAGTTCACATTTCATTCTTGGGGCTGTATCTCAATTTAAATGCTGTTTATTTCACATGCGATTGAGTTGAGGTGTGGCAATTCTGTAATGGTGACGTTGACGAAGATTATCAGACATGGGAGGGCTGTTGTAGATGACATCATGATTTTTATTAATAAAGTATACTGAAGACGATGCAAACAGCCTAATTAATGATTTGTTGAATGGAAAGAACCTGGTGTTTATCCTTTGTTGTTGCAACAACAGCTTTGTGTCATAGTGTAACAAAACAGCACATGACTCGTGTTGGGTAAACATTATCAGTTCTATCCAAGTTGCGGAATCGTCTGCTATTTTTCGCAAAGCCCTACTTACCCCATTGAAACCTTGGATCAATCATATAAAACTCTCTAATTATGACAATACAGCCCAGACATCAAGCCATCGTTTCAGGCCGTTCTCCCACTGCCTTCTTCTCTATCAAAAGTATTTTAGTAATGTATAGGGTAAGCTCGGTTCCGTTGAACTGCGGAGCCGCCAAGCTAACCACGGAAATTGCCTAAAACACGAGCGTGAATAGCTTCAAACCGCACTAGACCAGATACATGACTAAGTCTGTCTTCGCGGGGCCTCACAAGGCAGACGCTCCACTGAGAATCCACCCTCAAAACGTACTAAAACGGACTCTAAGTAAAACAAAATAACGATCAGCTCTTTTTCTTTTTAACTATGGATCATCCTCTGGGATTGATGAGGATCAATAAAGGTTCTTTATGTTGACTTGACTCCTTCACATCTGATTTTTTGTCGTTCATCTCAGAATGTCAGAACGTGATGCTCAACTTTGACTCGCCTATTCATCGAAGCGAGCGATGTTACATCAATTGATCGAACCAACAGAATTAATTGACAAGCCTCGGGCCGGTGAGATAAACGCCAAGTCTTTGCAAAAGGCTGAGTTACCAGAAATGGTCTAGGCAGTTGAATTGTCGAAAGATGAGTCAAGAAAACGAAACCAACAGATTGAGAAAAACGGGCCGTCGGTCCAAGTGTTCAGTCCTCTCTCCCTCTCTCTCCTCTCCCTGCAGACAGTCAACCTCAACAAGGGAAAAGGAACCACTTAGCGAAGGATTCAGAAATTGGTAATGTCATTGCTTATGGTTCTCGTCGCTTAGAGCTTTGATGTCAGTGGCTGAAAACGGTCAACTAGACCAAGAGGAGCGTTAATTATTCCCCCAGAGGATGTCAAAGAGAAAGCGTCATTTAAAATTACCCATTTCAACTGATGATGCGAGAAGGAGGAAAACACGTGCAAACTAGGATGGGATGTCCTGGCCTTCGGCTGTCGGCAGCTTCTTGATTCAATCTAGGTCAGGTCGGTTGTCGACAAAAGGGCCGCTTTCCCTGCAGCTAGTGACGGGACTGACATATTCAGCTGTTAGGTTTACCCATTAAAAAAAGGTACAGACACTAACAGTGCATTCTGATGGGTCACGATACGAACAGCCTGATTAACTCATAAAGATCTAGACTCAAAATGCGAAAAAAGGCTTGCGCTAAAAAGGAAATCACCGGAGTTAAGCAAGCGATGCAGGGGCAACAAGTTTCTCTGTCGGCCGAATGCAAATGTCACCAACGGAATGAGATTGGAAATGGTATCAACTTGTAGTAGTCTACTCAATTCTGTGTTGTTATGGAAGAGAGAGTTGGTACTAGTTGGTAACCCGACATGTCTCAATACGCGGCTCTTGACAACCCATTATCACCATCCCAGACAATACCAATCCTTTCCGTCGGAACCATCATCCCTCCAAACCCAAGGGTCTCGGACTAGGGGTCAGCAGCAGCCTTACAGCGCGACCTGCACTAGCCAGGGGTATGATCGGGCAACCAAACCAACATGTCTTGGCTTTTCACTACAGACACAGACAGAGACGCATGCCAGAGACTACGCCTCTTTTGACAATGGCTGAGATTGTCTGCCTGTCTGTCACTCAAGCGGTTAAAACCACGATGCATACCTACTATTTAGCCTCCCCCCCAAGAAGGTGTCTCAACCGCCATCTCACTCCCTCTTCTTCCTCCCCCATCACCATCACGCTCTTTACAAGCAATCGAATTCTTCGTGAATTCCTTGCTCGCCAAACATGGCTCGTAACCAGTCACTCTTTTCTTTCCTTCTTCTTACATTCCTTTCTTCTGTCGTTTCTGCTCAAGATGGTAACTCTACAAACCCTGGCGATGTAAACCCCGTTCCTCCCGTCGGCGAAATCAAGACCGAAGATCCCATCTCCAGTCCCCTTACCGAAGGATGTCCCCGACCATGCAGCGAGGCAGGCAGTGATCCTGTCAACTGGACACAGATTCACAGTCTGGAAGAACTCTCGGGCTGTGACCTGCCCATGCTTTTCGCCTTCAACGTTGAGAACGACTACAGCGATTCTGCCACTCTTTACACATGCATTACATCTTCTCCCTCTTCTTCTTCTTCTTCTACAAAGACCCGTCGCGAGCTGGGAAGCCGTGTCGAGGCGCGTGCTGCCGAGTCTTCTGTTACGCTCGCCAGCAACTGTGGTGCTGAGAAGGCTACTGTCAAGACCTCTTCTTCTTTTGGTCGAACCGGTGCTCTTCGATCTGGAAATGATGTTGCCGCTGCCGCTGGTCTTCTTGCTGATTACCTCGACAACGGCGCTGCTTGTGGAACTACTATTATCTTTGCCAAGTCTGGGTCTTCTATTGCTGGCCTTTATGCTGGCGCCGATGTCCAGAAGGGTAGCGCTTCCAGCATCATCCGTCAGTCAAAGGCCCGTCTGCAGCAGGGTGTTCAGGCATTCCAGGTCTGCGATGCCAGTGACAAGACTGCTCAGACTCTAGGTTTCTTTGCTGCCGATGCTGTCACTGACCTTGAATCTGTCCAAGCCGCTGCCAAGGCTTGGTCCAACGGTAAGTGTATCAACATTGCTGGAGCTTCCAAGTCATCCATCAACCTAGGTATCCTTACCACGAACTTTGTCAAGGCCCGAAGCGTCGAACCCAAGTCTCGTTTCTCTGGTGTCGAGAACCTCTTGGCCCCTCGTGCAGACTGCCGAGCCATCCAGGTTGTTTCAGGCGACAGCTGCGCTTCTCTGGCTAAGAAGTGCAAGGTCTCTACCACCAACTTCAACAAGTACAACAACAAGAAGAACTTTTGCTCTACCCTCGCTCCTAAGCAGTGGGTCTGCTGCAGTTCTGGTACTCTCCCTGACAAGACCCCCAAGCCTACCAAGGACGGAACATGCTACATTTACAAGATCAAGTCGGGCGATGGATGCTACTCTCTGAGCCAGAACTTTGGCATCACACAAAAGTTCATCGAGGATGTTAACAAGAACACTTGGGGTTTCAACGGCTGCAACCGTCTTCAGCTTGGCCAACCTATCTGCCTCAGTAAGGGAAAGAACCCTATGCCCATGGCCATCGCTGGTGCCGTCTGTGGTCCTCAGAAGCCTGGCTCCAAGAAACCTGCCAGTGCCAAGACTGGATGGGACCTTGCTGGCATGAACCCCTGCCCTCTTAATGCTTGCTGCTCTGGTTACGGCTTCTGTGGCGTCACCTCTGACTTCTGCACAAACACTACCGTCAAGGGCGCCGCCCCTGGTACAAGCCAGGTCAACACTCCCGGCTGCATCGGTAACTGCGGAACCAACATTGTCGGCAACACCAAGAAGCCTGCCAAGTTCCTCAACGTGGGCTACTTCCAGGGATACAACCTTGGTCGACCCTGCTTGAACATGGACGTTACTAAGCTTCCTGAGATCAAGACTGCTTACACACACATTCACTTCGCCTTTGCTGGTCTGACAACTGACTTTTCAGTCCTTATCGAGCCCGCTACCCGTGAACAGTTCATCAAGTTCAAGGAAGTCAAGGGCAGCTGGAAGAAGATCATCTCCTTTGGTGGCTGGGCCGGTTCCACCGATGCCTCTTCTTACCAGATTTACCGTGATGCCATCAAGCCCGCCAATCGTAACAAGTTCGCGTACAATGTCATGACTGTTCTCAAGAACCACAACCTCGATGGTGTCGACTTTGACTGGGAGTATCCCGGTTCCGCAGGATCTGCTGGATCTTCAACTGACACTGCCAACTACGTCGAGTTCCTCAAGGTCATGAGGTCCAAGATCGGCAACAGTGGAAAGACCATGTCTGTTGCTCTTCCTGCTGCCTACTGGTACCTCAAGCCTTTCCCTGTTAAGCAGATTGCTCCTCTTGTTGATTACATCGTCTACATGACCTATGATCTTCACGGTCAATGGGGTATGTGTTTTTCTTTCCAACATCCTATGACTTATACTAACTGCATACAGACTATGGTAACACCATGATCAACTCTGGCTGCCCCAACGGCAACTGTCTCCGGTCTCACGTCAACAAGACCGAGACTCTCGACTCCCTTGCGATGATCACAAAGGCTGGTGTCGACCCTGCAAAGGTTGTCGTCGGAATCTCCAGCTACGGCCGCAGCTTCCGAATGAAGGATCCCAAGTGTACTGGTGTGACATGCCAGTTCACTGGTAGCTTCAGCGTCTCTGAAGCCGAGCCCGGTGTCTGCACTGGTGAAGCCGGTTACCTTTCTGACGCCGAGATCCGTCTTATCGCATATGATGCCAAGCAGGGCAAGGCGGGTGTTACTGCAAAGACATGGTACGACAAGGCTTCCGACTCGGACATCATGACGTACGGAACCCAGGGCAAGGGCATGACCGATTGGGTCGCGTACATGGGTCCCACGACCAAGCAGAAGCGCACCCAGTGGGCTCAGGGTCTCAACTTCGGAGGTGTCGTTGACTGGGCTGTTGATCTGGAGACTTGGTTTTCCGCCAAGCCTTGATGAGAGGTGGTGACGCTGGACCTTCTTTTCTTAATCTTGCCGGTAGATCTTACGATGCTACGGCCTTTATAATGTATATTTATTGCTATACTAGCTCATGAATGTATGATGAACTACACGGCCTTTGGTGTTTCAGCTTTCTTTGCGTCTTCTTCGTACTGCTTCCATCGATATTCCCTCTCGACTCCGTTTCGTCGTTGTGCAGTATCGCAAAGCTTTTCGTTGCCACACTCGCATTCGGCCCCTGGTCTGAGCCAACGATATGTGAGACTCCATCGAAGTTGCCGTAGTCTAACAGTGCCATCGGGTAGGGTGTCTGTCTTGCGAGATTTGACCCCATGAGTCCAGTGTAATCGCGAGTCGCCACTCATCTGCATCATGCTCCGCGGTAACAAGTCGACCTCAATTTTCTCGCCCGTCTCTTTGTTTGCAAATTGCATCATGAGTGGTGATCCGAGAGATAAAGAGTACAGTTGATCAAAGGGCCCATGGGTGTCGACGTGAGGTGGTATTCCTGTCCCTGGTGCGTATTGCTGCAGACAGACTTGGTCTGGTGGACGACCCTCGGTAGTAGGTAGTAGAGGTATTAACCATTCTGGAAAAGGCTTGAATGGTGTTTCATCGTCGATTCCAAACGTCTTGTAGCTAAAGGTGTATCCATAGTGAAGCGATAGTCGTCCTGTACGAGTTGGCCAATCCAACTCATTCTCAAAGATACGAATGAGGTTTTGTTCGTGTTCCGGTGTGATGAAGTCTTGTTGCATAAGAATGCCTGAAGGCTTTATTGGAAGTTCCTCCATATTTGAATGTTATAACCGGCAGAATTTCATTGATATTGTGGAATGACTGTGATAAGTGAGAATTATCCCAGGCTTAAAATTGTCATACGAATAAGTGCACGAGATAGTTTGAGTTTTCTGGTCACGTGATGTTTCCTCGTAGTGTGATGAGCCTTGTAAACTTCCATTACTTACTATCTTATATCTAATTTCGATCGAAGAATTTCTTATTTAGGAATAGAGTTGTTTAAACCCGAAATTTCCGGTTCATTGTGTGAGCGTCATATTCGAAGATATTTTCAAGATTCTTCTTCCGACAGTCATCACTCATCAGACCGTTGAGACACTACCTACCATTTTTATTCCTGATGAGTACGGCGATGCTGATGTTTCCGTGATGAATACAAAAGAAACATGCTTGGGTAGCTGAACACGAAACGTGGGCCAGGTTGACCCAAAGTTCCCTCGATCGACAGGCTCTGTCCTTGCGTCCACGATAGACACGCAGCTATGTGTTGAGAGTTCTGTATACGTTCCAGTGCATATTCCAGACGCACAAAACAGATCGATCAAGGTGGAGTTCACGGGATGAGTGCACCAAACCATGGTAGGTAGATGAAGCTACCTACGCTACAGTATTACACAGGCTTAGTCTGTATCGAGTAAAACAAAGAAAGGTAATCATCACACATTACTACTGCCTGGACTAAGCTACACCTGATAAAACACAATATGGAGAATGAATCTGGCTAAACAGAATGTGATTTACGGAGACGCTGTGATATAAGAATTGAGTAGGTACAGCTGAACTAAATCTGTCTACTCATGCATCGTAGAGTCAGCAAATAAACACACTTGTTGTGGCTCACAACAACACCAGTACAATCTGAAAATACAACCATTCCGACACACTTCCAGCTCCACGACATCACTTTGCTCCTTCTGACCGAATAGAAAAACACAATAATCCACGGGAACGACCAGATGCGATACTCAAATAAACAAACACTTTTCAACGCCTCTTCCAAAAGAATGCAAGAATCAAGACATTGTATGACAGCTTCAAAGCTCCCGCAACAATAAAAGCAAGCCAGAACTTATCCAGCCCCGCAAACAACCCAGTAACATATAAACCAAGACAACTTCCTATCGTCTTGACAATGTTGACAACACCCATGGCCGAGGTGCGCTCATGATCCAGCACTCCCGCAGAGATGAACGCCTGGCGAGGAGCATTATCGATTTCTCGTGTGACGATACGAAAGATAAAAATGATGAGCGCGACATACTTGTTCCCAGGAACGCTGACCATGAGTAGGGAAGCAGAGTTTATCGTGTGGCATACCACCATCGTCTGCACTCGGCCAATGGCGCGTGAAAGAGGGGAGGATGCAAGATTGAGAACGGATGAGATTATACCCGCTGTGAAAGTTGCAGAACCCAAGGCGCCTTCGGGTATGTCATACTCGCGCTTGAAGAAGTATATCATCCATGAGACCTGCGCAAGCCCAGAGCCGACAAAGTCGAGACCCATAGCGATAGAAAGCTTCCACATGAAACTGAAAGATTCGGGGGTAAAAAGACGTTTGTCCTGAGCAGAAGAAAGGACTTCAGCTTGAGACTGGGGATTCTGCACATCATGGGTGATGCCACCATAACTCGGGTTGATTTCAGTCAATAGAGGGGCATCCTCCTCATCGCCATCCACAGACTGAAAGCCAGACTGGGGAGTAGCACAATGTTCCTTTTGTTGAGGAACTTGTTCCACGTCTGCGCTCAGAAACAAAGAACACATCAACTTGATCAGGCCAATGGCAGCATAAGCGAGAAACACGGCGCGGTGGCACGAGACCTTTTTCAGACCCGCGTCTTCGAGGACGTTGATGGCCCAACCGGTAAGAAGATTGCTCGCGGCGGTGCCAAACATGCCTAGCATGGTCCACCAGGCAAACATGTCGTTACAAGTATGGGAAGTGCTGAGGCGAGCAATGGCGGATTCCTCAACGGCTTTAAAGGGATCAATTTCGTTGGCACTTTGGAAAGTTAGATATCACACAACAGCAAAAGGAGTAATGAGAGCAAAGACCCAAGTGTAAATAGGGGATGAATGATGAACAACTTAAAATTGGAAACGTACCTGGGATTGATAACAGCAACAATACTCGCAATCAGCAACAGCCAGAAATTCTCAAGATACGCAAATGCCACTCCACCAAGAAACATCAACAGTGCGCCTGCAGCAGCAGTCCATCGAACACCAACATGATCACCAACCCAAGTGAGTACAAAGCTAATAGCAAGGTCTCCAACAAGTGTAAGAGTCATGAACAGTCCGATTTGCGAGTCGTGGAAGCTCAGCGCGTTGAGATACAACGCCAGGACGAGTGTGGTTCCGCCATAGCCCAAGAGACGGATGAATCGTAAGAGTATCAGAATCTTTAGGTCTCGACTGGATTGCCACAGAGTATCAGCACCGATGATAGACAGGAAGCCTGTTGCGGGTCTCCATCCAGCCATCGTGGAGGAGATAAAAGGGGGGGGAAGGGGAACTACTCTAGGCGTGATCAGTAAGTCGAATTGGAAAGATGGCTTTGAGAAGCCAGGGATATGTACAAACAGATGGACAAACACGTCAGTAACCTCATCAAGGCTTCTCTGACAAGCAAATACAAACAACACCCAGAATAAATACCCAATTCCAAGATTCAAACGGAGTTTTCTTTCATGTCCATGGGTCGAGCCAAGCGGCCAAACCGTCGATCAGACTAACTGCATCTCCGCCACAGACGGCACGCGCGGTAAAGTACAGTAGAGTACATGTGTGTGCGAGATCATGCGGTCTGGAAAGGTCGTGTTTACTAAACTTGAGCAAGGTACTAAGCGTTACAAATTATCAAGGGGCAGTGTCGTCAGCTCAAAAGAGGACTCCAAAGTCACTGTCTCAAACGAGCAAAACCGACAGCTGACACAGACGAATGATGTTCCAAACAGGGTCTGCCTGTGATTGCAAGACCCTCTCTTTGGCCAAGACTGAAGAGCTAGAGGCGCTACGGCAGAGCAAGTCATACATGGTACAACGCATGTCGTGTAAGACGTATCGAGTCAAGATGATATGACAGCCAAAGAGCCTCTCTCCAAATGTGGTTGAGACAACAAAAGGACCTATCTGTCTCGCTTTCATGCTGTCGAAATATCTTTACGGAAGCGCCCAATTCTTTTCCCGCAAAGGCATCTCCTCATCAGACTGGACATTGCCGTCCTGCACCTTACGCCATGCCTCGTATTCATCAAAGCGCATTTGAGCATACCCCGCATAGTCAAAGTCGATAGTTCCAGTCGCTGTCTCAGCCTGAATGAGAGCGCATAGACCCCTGCCGCGGAGACGGGTCAGATATGCAAAGGTCTTGACTGTCTGTGTAACAAAGCACAGCATGGCATAGCACAACTTGGTGGAACAAGACTTACCAGTAAAACCCAGGGAATCCTCTATAATCATCAACCTGACGCATAAGCTTCTCCACCTGGGCGTCATTGGCAATCGGCAGATCTGTGTCTGCCTTTTTCGCCAAGTTGCAGTCGGTGACATGGTGTTCTTGTCGGTGCTGGTGCTGCCGACGGAGTTCGGCGTGGGTCTTGAGATACTCACGAATAAATGCTCGTCGGACTGACGTGCTTGGCAGCTTGTCGTAGTCACACTGAAAGCCAGTCCATTCGGCGAAATGATTCGCAAGCTCAAACGCCCGAGGGCAGTAAGTGGCATGTCTGTTGCACAAGCAGGAAGGGTTACTCCGTGTTCGGGTGAGCTTTGCAGAGTGATGATGGGTGTGACTTACTCGTAATCTATGAACCGTACTGTTGCGACATCTGTTGCCCCGTTCATGGCCTTCATACCATCAGCCGGCTCTTGTACGATGATGTTGCCACACAAAAGGTCACCGTGGCCAAGCACCTGAACTCACATATTAGTAACTATTCAGAGACAATATTAGAAAAGTAAAAGAAAATGCAACGACGTACCAAGGGCTCCGGCATAACATCAGTGGGCAGCAGCTTGTCGGTTAGGTAATGGAACCCTTCCTGCAGCCGCTCAATCTCGGCCTTTGACCGCTTCGGACTGTTGGATATAGCATTGAGCCATCTTTTCGCAGTTGACCAAACACTTGCCTCATAATCCAACTCCTTTCTGGCTCCTTGAAGTTCGACAGGCTGGAGCAGCGCGTGCCACCTCGCCAGCTCCCTTGCAACCCCACGGAAAATTTCTGTCTTAGACATATCGCCTTCAGAGCAGACTCTGCCAGGAATAAACTGGTAGGCATGGCCATTGGTGAAGCGAACAAGTGGCACAGATGAAAGGCCGCGTTCGGCCAAGAGTTTGTGTACCCAAAGCTCCTCTTTTTTTGCGGCAGGTTTGGTTAGACATGAGTCAAAGAAGGGAAGCTCCAAACGAGATAGTGGGACGTAAAACGTACTGTTGCGATCGATTGTGATGTTGGTTCCATCTCCGTAGACTTTGACTAGCACGGCGTCTTCTTTCACCGAGTAGTTGGTGACCTTGAACAACTATCAAATTTCAGCATGTGTAATGGCGCTGAGACAAGCGTCTAAGAAAAGCAACGCAGAAGGGTTCTCACACTGTTTGTTGTTCCTTGGGAGAGAGGCTGGATACGGAAATTGATGTCAGCATCAGCAACAGCGGGGAAAAGATACGGAATGAATTCTAGGATAGATGCATGATAGGGATCGGAATAATCAAAGACACGGTCTAGGAACGGGATCTCCATCTCCACTTGATCTGGACAAGAGCGAGTAAGAGTATTCACCAACGAGAATAGTGAGAAAGAAAATGGAACGAAAGGAGAAAACAAGGCGGCTTAAAGTAGCCACAAGGTGTCAAGGGTAAGACGAGAGGGGCTCACCTACCTTGAAGCCCAGGCTGAGCGGCCAAGTCCAATAGGAAAGATCTTCTTGTTTAGGAGGAGGCTTGAAGACTGCATTAGAGTGAGTTATCGGGGCTGAAATCTGCTCCTTCCACTGCACAATCCGTCTGTGTAACACTCAGGTACAAGTTGAGACAACTTTTCAACTGCTGTAGAATCGATATCAAGAGTTGATTGGGGGGGAAATAAGACACCGCTATTTACCTGGGTACTTTCAAGTAACACAAACACGGGCCGCAATCTAACAAGGTCCGATATCAGAAGCAATAATCGATTAATCGTAATAATATCTACGTAGTAGATTACCGAAGACGATTGATCGCCGCTGAATGAACTCAAGTTCGAGTTTACTGAACTCTATCGAATACCGAATGTTAACCTCCGCCGACTTCTTCAACGCGTTTGGACGCCACGTCGATTAGCAACGACATCAATATGCATCTTTTACCAACTTGGTGTAACTGTATCTTGATTGCACAGCATACTTGGCAATATTTGTATTGCCTCAAGCCACAGTTCATCAACATGACAGAGAACGACTCTACATCTCACCTGTTGTTAAACTTCAAATTATGTTTGTAGAAATGAAAAATGCAAGTTGTTAACAATGCCAGCTATATAAGACCGAAAAGGCACGCGAACACCTTCTTTATTCCAAGTCACCCATCATCCTGCATCCTATTCTTTGTGTGGTAGTACAACAGCAGCAAAGATGGCATCCTCTTCATTCAAGCCGACAAACAGTCTTCTTTACAAGAACTTTCAGAAACACCCTGCAGCTGTTATCGAATCTACTTCGGGCATTTATCTCAACACGAGTGATGGTCGCCGGATCCTTGACGCGACCAGCGGTGCCGCCGTGGCCTGTCTGGGCTATGACAACAAGCAGGTTCAGCAGGCTATTGTTGAGCAGTTGGTCAGCGTTCCTTATTGTCATCCTGGGTTTTACAAGACCAAGGCAGCAGAAGACCTTGCCGACTTTCTGGTTGAGTCTACGAATGGATTGATGTCCAAGGCTGTCTTGTGTGGATCAGGTACGTGGCCGATAGCTACCAGTCTTCATCCATTGGTAGTCTCTGACTTGTAGTGCACAGGCTCTGAGGCAGTCGAAGTCGCCCTCAAACTCGCCAAAACTCACTTCTCGCACCTCGCCATACCACAGTCCGAGAGAAGCCACTTCATCTCTCGTGTAGGAGCCTGGCATGGCGCAACTTTGGGTGCATTGACACTGGGAGACTTTAAAGTCCGAAAGGACCCGTTTGTCCAACTTATTTCGCAGAATTCATCCCAGGTATCAGCCTGCAGCGCGTACCGGGGCCAGAGGGACGGCGAGGATGAAGATGCGTATGTACAACGACTGGCACAAGAGCTTGACGATGAGTTTCAGAGAATTGGGCCTGAGAAGGTCTGCGCTTTTGTGGCGGAGACGGTTGGAGGGAGTGTAAGTTCATTTGCCTTGTCAAATTGGCTTGACTAACCTGTGATAGGCGAGCGGATGCGCCATGCCGGTCAGGGGATACTTCCCTGCTATGAAAGCCGTTTGCGAAAAGTACAACGCCCTTCTCATCCTTGATGAAGTCATGTGCGGTATGGGTCGCACAGGTACCCTCCACGCATGGGAGCAAGAGGATGTTGTCCCGGATATTCTCGTTGTCGGCAAGGGTCTTGGTGCTGGATACGCGCCCGTCTCGGCAGTCCTCGTCAACGCCAAACTCGTCGAGTCTTTCCAAAAGTCTGGCAAGGGATTCGCTCACGGCCAGACGTACATGGCCCATCCCCAAGCGGCGGCAGCAGGTCTCAAAGTGCAGCAGATCATCCGCGATGAGAAGCTGTTACCCCATGTCAGCACCATGGGAGAGTATCTCGGTTCACGACTCAAAGAACGTCTTTTGCCGATGCCATACGTCGGCGACATTCGAGGAAGGGGACTCTTTTGGGCGGTGGAGTTTGTCACCAACAAGAAAACCAAAGCGCCGTTTCCCTACAGCCTTGGTTTGAACAGCATGCTTCACACTCGGGGGATGAGCGCTGGCTATGAGATTGCACTGTTCAACGCCAACGGTGGCTACGATGGATACAGTGGAGATCATTTCTTGATCTGCCCGCCATTTATCGTGACCAAGGATGATGTTGATGATATCGTTGAGCGAACCGCGAGAGTCATTGAGGATACTTTTGCCGAGTTGGTCAATTCTGCTGTTTGGGAAAAGATTACGTTGCAGATGGAGATTGATAACAAGTGCAAGGTGGATGCGGCGACAGCTGCTGTAGGCGTGGCTGCTCACTGAGTTCCAGCGGATGAGTCCAGGGTTCAAAATGATACTACCAACAGTTACTCTCTGAATATAGTGCTGTCCATTCAGTCTCGTGTTGATGATCCAGTGCAGCTTTCTTTGTAAGATTAAAAAGGATTAATGCATTACAACCGCAAAAAGAGGATATTTGGTGGGATTTAACCACCTTTGTTGGACGAACAGGGAATCGAACCCTGGACCACTCCCAGATTATTCGGTCGAATTATGCTAAGGGAGTATTATACCACTAAACCATTCGCCCGGAACTTGTTGAAGACTTCTTCTCAATTGACGCTCAACAATGGCGGGTGTCAACTCCGCAAGGTCGATGCAGGTACAGAGGACTCAGAGTCATGTCATCCCATCACTAGAATCACCATTACAAATTGTATCGACAGAATTCAATCAGGAATTAAGCAGTTGTTGTTTTAATAACATGTTGGTATAAATGTTCCATTCAACTCCTTCCAAAATAGGGTATCATCAAACTATTCCAGCCTCTGCATCTTCCACAACATACAATCCTCACCAAAATCACCCTTAGTGCCTGTGGATGTTCGCAGCGCTCGCGCGACGGCTAGCAGACGGCGTACCTCGAGGGGTTCCGCGAGGTGTTACACGACTCTCTCCGAAGAAACGGTTCGAGTTGCTGTACTGTCGTGCGCCATAGCTGGGTCGAGCAGCAACAGGAGGACGTTCAGGATCCACAATGTCACCAGCAGAGCCTGATATACTGTTAGTCTCTCAAATCTTGATTGTACATCTCATGGGTACTTACTTCTTCGTCGAGCATCGTATGCGATACTGCCACGACGCCCTTGCTCAGCATTGTCCTTTCGTTCACCAGCCAGACGCTGAGCGAAGGGTGAGCGCTTCCGCAGAGTGGGTCCCTTCCAGTAAATAACATATACAGCCACGACAAGGACGAAAGAGATACAGAAGAGGATTGTCGAGGCGTACTCCAAGTTCTTGCCAGAAGATGCGCCAATGTTGGAGAAGAATGGGATCGCAGGCAGAGTCAGAACACCAGCAAGGAAGTCTCGAGACCAACCATTACCACCGGTAGCTGAAGCGGCGTAGGGGCCGTCTGAGAAATGTTAGCGAATATCCTCCATCTCGATTTCTGTCGATAGATACTTACAAGCACAGATCATGTAGTCAATGGTAGCCATGTAAATAGCATAATTAGCAATACCGACAATTGCAGCAAAGATCATAGACCCAATCCAGTGGATAGGAGGGCCCTGAATCGTCCAAGCAAAACCAATGAGACCAATAGGCAAGCAAGGTGCAGTATACAACAAGAACCACAATCGTGACTCGTACTGAGCACGCTCATCATTGGGCTTCTCTCGTCGCTCCTTGATGTTCCTTTTGATAGATGGGATGAACAGCAGCCAAGCGATGACATAACCAACACCGATAGCGCAGAAAGTCAAGCCAACTTGCACGGCGTCAAAGCCCCATTGCTCATACACAAGGGCAAAGGACTGAATAAACATGAAGATCAGAGCATCGGAGAAACCGGAGAGAAGAGATAGAACCAGCACAATAGGCTCGGTGAGGAACATCTTGAAAGGGCGGATCCAGGTGATGAGGACTTCCTTGGCCGAGAAGCGCTCGCGGAAAGGAACGAGTTCATCGGGACCCCAAAAGTTGGCACCAGTCTCCTTTCTGCGCTTCTTGGCAATTCGGTTCATAAGGATGGTGCTTCGAGTCTCGGGAACAGTGAGGAAGTGGACGATTTGAACGAAACCGCCAAGGATAAGCTGGATCCAGATGGACCAGCGCCACTCGAGGTACTGCTCGCAGAATCCACCGACGATTGGACCAAGCACAGAGCCACCGACGGATGAGAAGACAACGTATGCAACAGCGTACTGCTGGTTATCCGACTCCCACATGTCGGCAATCATACCGAGAGTGACAGAGCCACCGGCCGATGACAGACCTCCAAGTGCACGACCAACCATGATGGAAGCAAAGTTTGGTGCCAGCGCAACAGGAAGCTGCCAGATATTGACGAGGAACAACGAGGCCTGCATAATAGGCCATCGTCCAAACTCCTCTGACCAAGGAGCCCAAAGCTCACAGCCAAAGGCATACATGACAAGAAAGATCATGGCTCCGCATCTAGCAGCCTGAGCACTGACGTTGAACTCCTCCGAGATGCCAGGAATTGCATTTGAGTAGAGAGAAGTATTAAAGTTCATTGAGACCTGAACCCAAAAGACGACGGTGAGGATGTACCACTTCTTCCATTTGGGAAAGCAGTAGCCGAGCTCATCATAACAGTCATCTTCTGTTATCTCGTACTTGTCGTAGGTACCGAGTTTCTCGAGACGGGCGCCATTGGTGTTGTTCTGTGGGCTGCGTTCGTCACCGCTGTGGTCTGTTGAGCCGTCGAGGTTACCGTTGTGTTGCTCGAGACGCGAGTTGGCGAGGTGAAGGTCGTTCTGGTTGATGACCTGAGGTGGGTCATCAGAGAAGTGAGTAGGCATTTTGGGCAAGACGAGTGGTCCGACCAGACCAGAGATGATGTGATACCGTTGGTAACTTGATATTAAGATTAAGTTATCTGGGGACTGGGAGACATGTTATTTAAAAGCTGGGGGATCATCGAGACATAACGTTATGTCTTTTTTAGAAAATGTACTACAGTCAGGGTCGAACAAAGAGTTGGGTGAGATATCCACTCTTGACATCATGTCCAAAGGAAGAAAGTATCATACCCCGGAAATGGCGTCGTCGACGTGGGGTTCTCTACATAAACAATTGTGGAGTTGATCATTACTCGTGCCGCTCTATCCGGGATACGCAGACAAACATGAGAGATCAACGGTCAAGGGTGAGATTGACAACCTGTTGAGACTACGGGAGTGATGGGTTACCCAGAGTGGACAGGCCTGACAGGGTTAGTGATTGTTGGTTATTTCATCACGCAGCCAACGCCGCTGATCGAAAGCCTGGGGTACATCTGTCTTTGTCTGTTTTTAACGGTGACGGTGGAAACTGTAAAGTGAGAGATGGGATGGGAGAGCTAAACTCGGCCGAGTCATGGACTTGGATATCTCTAAAATGACGTATGAGATGACCTGTAGAGAATCCTTCAGAGTAAAACATGTGACCGACAAACACGAGCAACTGTCAATTTCTATTACTACCTACTCAAAACAAAATAAATTTTTTCTTCCAATCGGTCAAGACCGATGTCCACATGTTTCTAGGCAGCACAATTCTTTTCTGTCTCAAACTCCACAATGACATGACTTGATCAGAGAAGTCGAAGATTTCAGACACTAATTAGTTAGGGCCTGCTTATTCCCTTTCCCTTGAGTTCATTGCGTCATATCTGCAACCCTTTAATCCCGTCCCGCGATTATTAACCCCTGATAGTAAGGGTACATATCTTCAACTTGGAAAAGCCAAGATGCCAAGGTGAGGATATCCCGCCCTCGGCGATCGCTGGGCAGGCTGGGCGACAGAGCTGAACTCTGGGCTTCATTCCTTGGCTCCCTACCTTGAAAATTTGAAAAAATGAAGCGCTGTACCAGAGTAGAATTAAGCATACCTCTGATTTACCCACTGACCCATCCCCTCCATAAACTGGGTCTGGTCTCTTTGCTACCCACGCGACACAAGCTGGGGCTCCATGTTGGAGGCTTTCTTTTCCCTGTTCGCGGTTTTTCACCCAAGACCAAGGTTTTATTGTGGATTCTCATCTATTCCATTGCCGCAGAGCCTCTTACGAATCACGATATTAATTCCCGTTACTATGGTTTTTTTTTTTTTATTACCGGCTCAACTGCATTTCCCAGTTGATTAATTACATAATACCGATACAACGTTTCATTGATCATCAACTACAGCATCAATGAATTGCACGGTCTCTTCAGTGTTATTAAAGTATAGTACAGACTACACAAATCTGGCGGTGAATAGCTTACGAGACTTTAATAACGCTTGGTGACAGTTTCAGACGATCAACATATGCCTCAGCTGTAGAGATTAATCCGCAACCCTTGTTAGAACTTGAAGCATTGTTAACAGACCAAACAAGACCCGAATTATTATCTGGTCCAGTTCCAGTCGGTCAAATTCTCGGTCTTGCACTCCATGGGGATTTTCTCCAAGCGGAGCCTCAATGAAACGGGGTATAAGATCTTTATGTCGCTGCCTATTTTAGTGGAGATATCATCCAACGTGGATCTTGTGAGGGAGAAAAATCTTCTGATTCTATCATGAGAAGTTGAAGCTTGGTGTTGAGGTTTTCCACTTCTTCCGACTGGACAAAACTGGTATTTAGCCCTGCTTATTCGTTCATTTTACTGAGGATCATGTGTGACGTCATATACAAGCCACTGACATTAGTAAACATGTTGCAGATGCAATTACCCTAGACTTCTAGATCAAATGCTGTTATTATGGTTCTTACACCCAGGCTACCAAAGGGGCGATATTTAACCATCCATAGTTTCAATCAACTTGAAAAATTCCATAATGGGAACATCCTTATCGCAGATAATTCATAAGTGGGTTGAGGTAACGATAAGCTTTTTGCATGGAGGCTTTAGAAAGGACAAATTGTAGAGGCACAGCTTCCCTGAGCTGATGGTATCACGTGCACTTCCTTATTCAGCCAAGCAGGCCACCTCGAAAGCACATTATTGGGTACAGATAAAAGTGAATGTCTTGGTGAAAAAAGCAATGACATGGAACCAACAGATGGTAGCAGTGGTAAATGTCAATCTTCCGGTACACGAGCAGTAGCTATTGGATATACTGTGTAAGTATATCCCAAGTCTAGCAACAGATTCCTATGTCTTGCCTTCCCAGAACCAGAGTGTCAGATTACTGGACTATTAGGAAGGAACGCAAAGTCTTATCGATAAGAATCATACCAACCTCTCGTCACCTGATACGCCAATTCATCTCCTCTCGTCATCAACACAACGAGACAGCTATTGCAGACAACCATGGCTAGTCTACTGCGATCGTTGAGGCCTCTCAACCATTATGCAATCTTGCGTGCTACAGTAGGACAGCCTCGTTTCGCATCGTCCCTTTCAGCGCGCGTCAAGTCACCAAGATCCGACACCCATCCACTTAATGTGCAGACGAGAAGGGCGAGTGGGGTGGCCACGTCGGAACCGATCGAAGCACACTCAGTCGACAACAAGACAGAAAACGTCGGAGAGCCTTTGTCGGTGAAGCAATCCAGATATTCCGAATGCTATCCCGACTGGTTTAAGGAAGCGCATGATCGAATTAGCGTATTCGAGAACAGAATACTCACTGCGCGAAAAAAAGGCGACGAGAACGTGAAAAGGCTCTTGGAATTGTGTAATATAATGAAGCCGATCTTTGCCAAGTTGGCAGATGTTGTATTCTACGGGACAAATGGCTTCATCCGCGTCGACAATTTGGACGATAAATATACTCTTCGTTTTGGAGATTTGGTTCGTTTCCCCTTCCTTTTGCTAGCTAGACCATGACGTGTGTAGTCGTTGTTCAACTAACTCGGTAGGTTTCCAGGATTATACAGTAAGTCATTAACAAAGAGAGATGCTAAAACAAGCGTGTTCATAGCTGACCATTTTCTCAGGGTATCATCTCTTCTCGCTTTATAACAAGATAGAATAGCCAAGCTGAAACTTTCTCAGGACGTACCAGCCCACAAGCTGTGCAAAACATTGCCGAAACATCCCGCCTACACTGGCTGAGAAGGATGGCTGTGAGATCAAAGGACAAGAATTGGCTTCAGATGATGTCCAGATCCAACGATACGCCCCTTTTGACCGTTCATCAATCCACCGTTACTCACAAGGTATGTGCCGCGCCTGAAGCCACGGATTCCTCGAGCTGACAATTTGAAACCAAAAGACTGATTTGCCGGATCCAACCAAATCTACGGTCCAATACTACGCCAGGCACAAAATAGCCGACCCGCCATCTCAAGACAAGCCTTCCGTTCGCTTGATCTGTTCTGTTATGAGGCTTTCGACGAATCAAGAGGTTGCGCGCATAGAAGAGACTTGCCAATTCATGGATCCGAAATCTGGATACACTGAGCCTATCAGTGCGGCAGACTTTGAACCTCTTTACCAAGGTTTGAAAAGACAGTGGGACGTCCAGGTACAAACCTCAGGGGAGACTGCAGTTGCAGTGCAAAGACTCATTTTCAGAGCGTTTGACCAAATTGAAACCTTCACAGCAGCGATCGAGGCCAATTCTGATGCCAAACATGAAACTAAGGATGAGCCCACATCCATGACGAGCGACGAGCTGCAGAAGACTGTCGACAAGCAGAAGACTGCCGACCTTCAGCCCATGCTCAACAATCTCGATGACCGGTTCAACATTGATTTTCAACGAGGAATTCTACGAGAAATTAGCAGGTGGAAGTGGAAGGGGGCTCATAGTGAAGCTCGAAAGAGCGGTGGTGGATTAATAACACCCTTTACTGGGTTACTTGTTAATTCGGAGGAATGATTCGGATGAATCGGTTGATGATGCGACGAAGCACGTACCCCTGAATGGAGAATACCCTTCAACACAGGGTGTGTCCAGCTCTGGACATGGAAAGACGGCCTCATCTGATGGACAAAATGCGAGGAACACTGAAGAATATGCTTTTGAACTGTATTATTATTACTGCTGATTAAAACGAATGCTATGCTATGCTATGTCCACCCCTCTAGACGACAACCGGCTTATTGTCCCACTTTAACTCTCCTTCCTTATAGTTGGGCTCAGGCAACCAATTCAGCGTGAAAGCTTTCTTGACCGTCGGACAACACATGTGCTTGGCCAAGATGGTGTCGCCATTGATGTAGGGCAAAAGATACTGATCCAGCAATTTCCAAAGGATGTTGTCCCACATGACAGCCCGCGTCGATGTGCCGGCCAACTTGACATCGTTGGTGACGTGCGCCAGACGAATGTTCTGATACTCGGCAAAGACCTTGGTGAGGTCCTTGATATCCGGGTTTTGATTTTCGAGCAGGAGCGTACGGAGGAGATTGACCAGAACAACGGTGGACTGCCACCCCGTGTTGAGACCGAACCCGATGTTGGGAGTCATCTTGTGCACCGCGTCACCGAGAAGAACGACGCGATCACGAGACCATGTCTTTGCGACGCCTTCTTCGAACGGGGCTGTGTAGAACCACTTCTTTGCCTCCCAGACCTGCTTGAATTTGACACCGGGAGCCAGGTAAATATCTTGATACTTCTTTGCTAACTGGTCAGCCTGCTCCGAGGTGATCCAGTGTCTTCCCTTAGTCGGCTTGTCGAGCTTGAGATAAATTGTAAAGAAATACTTTTGGTGCGAAGGCATGATGAGCTGGGAGCTGAAACCTGTCGAGTGTGTCTCGTAGTCGGTTCCCTCAACAAGATCTGTTGAGAGAGTTTCGCCATGGCCGTAGAAGCCGTAGAATGTGGTCGTAAAGTCTTCGTTCTTGGTCTCGCTTTCCTTAGACTCTTCGTTAACAAAGTCGCGGGTCACACTGTTAATGCCGTCGGCACCGATGAGGATATCAGCGTCGTAGGTGCTGCCGTCTGAACATGTGACCTCAACGCCCATAGGCTTCGAGGATATAGTCGTGACTTGTTTGTCGACAAGAAGCTGATTCGCTATGTCGGAAAGATTGTCCTTTAGCAAATTAACCAGATCACCACGCTGGAATAGCATCCATTCATGACCGTGACTAACGAAGTCAGCACCATCACCGCAATCAAGAGAAGGGCTTACTTACTAATGACCAATGTTCTCAATCATATCACTCCAACTCATTATAGATCCATCGCGTCTGAGATTGCACTTCTTGGCCATGGGCAGATGACGGTCGTAGGCTTCCTTGAGAAGACCGAGCTGGTCTAGGATGCGAGCGCTGTGAGGCCAAACACAAACGGATGCGCCCCAATTGAGATCAGCCTCTTTGCGGCGCTCAAGGATCTTGTACTCGATGCCTGCTTTTTGAAAAGCAAGCGCAGCGAGAAGGCCTGTCGGGCCCGCGCCGACAATGAGAACTTTGAAGCCCATTTTTGATTCTGCTAGTCAGAAAGACGAGGAGAAAGAGAAGCAAAGGAAGCGTCGGTGATTATGTATTTATCCTCGGACCTCCTTTCCTCGAGAACCAACAGCGAATACAACACCTGCAATGCAACTGTTTGTTCAGTGATGTTACTGTGAATGTGGTTCGAGACAAGGTTAACATCCTTGCAGTATCCAGAACCGTTGGACGCAAACGTTGGGATCGGCACTCGCTTAGAATTTAGTTTATTCCTTTGTAGGCATTCTATTCGGCAAACATGAAACCCCTGGGAAAAAGGAGGAAAAGTTTCACGTTGAGGAGCGAATTGTCTAACTGCCGAAGGTGACGCTATAAATTGTGATGCACAAAGGGAGTCCGGATCAAAGTCCGCGGCATTAGGGCATACGAATTCGTGATGTGGGCGAAGGAGAGTCTGATAAGCGTTGGTTTCCAGAGTAAGTCTCTGCTGTAGATACGATAAGAAGCCATTGTTTCATTATTATCAGTGTCCTCAAAGGGATCAGTTCAAAGCCTTCAATTCCTCGATCAAACAATATTCGATCTATCTGCCCCAGACTTTTAGGCATCGATGACTTGTTCTCTGGTTTTAATCGTATCTCTAGATGAACCTTCTGTGTTATCGACTCATTCAGTAAGTGTAGGAACCAATCTCTTCAAAGCCATACTTTCACGTCTCGATGCTAACATGACAAAGGGCTGTTAACGGCCTGGATCAAGTCCTGATAATAGGTTGAACTGATATCCTCCAGTCACCAATCCCAGTCTGAATCTGTGATTGGAGGCAAGTCGTCCCATTTAAGCCCACCCGTTACTATATGAGCCATTGAACTATCTAGCTCCTCGTCACTGAGATCTGTTTCATCCCCGTCGCCGAAAACATTGCGATCTCTGTCATCTAAGATCTGCCAGATTCGCCGGCGGTTCGTGAAACCAAGAGGCGCATCCAATCCTACTTGGCTATAGTCCCAAATAGTAAAATCCTTGTCCAATCGTGGCCTGGGTTCTAAAGCAGGATGTGTCAAAACTTGCCGAGCCAAGTACTCCCAGTCCCATTCCTTGTCACTTTCGGTGAGAGGATCAGAGAATTGGTGGATTTTCTGCATGTCTAGATCCCATAGAAACGGTGTCTTGATGAAAATCTGCTTCCAGAATGACTGAGACAACAAATATGTTGGCTGTAACCCTATAGGCTCATATCGGAGGTACTCTATGATTGTGTCTAGGAGTTCTCGTGGTAGACTTGCGAAGTTATTCTGAAACCGAGACCTTTCGGTGGATTTTGCCGTAGAGCGGCACCGCAAGTTCTTCAACAGTCGTGCCGTCAGATCGGGAATATGAAGAGGATCATGTTTCCACTGCCATTTGTTAGCAAAGTCAAAACGCAGAGGTGAATATGTACCCATTCATAGGCATTAAAATTCCGATTACCAGCAAGGTAATAAATTGCCCGTTTTGTATAAATTCCTGCGAAGGTGTCTTGGGATACGGGGCTCAGACTGTTCCACAAGTCGGAGAAAGATTTCATATGTGAACCTGGTGATTGGATGAAGTGACGAGCTATCGATGTACAAGCTCTATGAAAGCCACGATAGACATAACCGCTCTTGTCCACCAAATGTGGACTAACAATCTCCTCGCTGGGGAGTACTGTCAGGTCGCCCCAGTGACCCTCATAAGGATGCCAACCAGTAGCGGTATGTTGTATGAATAGCTCGTCAGGATGACTCGATGCTTCGAGGTTTTTGTTCAGGGATTGAGGTCCTTTGATTGCGACGGCGTCTGGTAGCCACGTTGTAGGCGTAAAGTCCGTGAATATAGCAAAACCACAGATGACACAAATTGGATCTTCTTTTGAGATGTCCGCCATAATTGGAAATGAGTTATGGCAGAGTGAAATAAGAGTAGAGACTATTTCTTCGGGTGATGAGAAACGAGACTTATCCTTTTCACTGACCGGTTGATACTTATCGACATTGGCTGAACCTGGTCTTTTTCGCCTCATCTCCAGTCAGCCGCTGAAGTATGAAACGCACTAATATAACCATCAATATAAGGACCTACAGCAGGTCTAGGCTTGCAGCTACAGGCGCTAGGTATGGAACCTATGGACCCATTTGACAGACAGCTTAATGTTGACCATAGCACAACCAACACCGTATGAGTCATGAAACTAAGTGAAAAGTAAAATTTTAGTAAAAAGACAAAGCAATGACCATCTTAGGTTGATGTGAAGGACAGGACACTGCAAAATCAGAAGCTGACCAACAACATTCTGCTAATACAAAATCCATAACAAGCTCGAGGTCCACATCACGCAAATACTCTCAGTAACAATAAAATAATTGGAATTTTTGTTTCTCAGAATCTAGGTACTTATAATTCTACTTATAAAGATTTCTTCTCTCATATATATTCAATATCTTTAAAATAATCCAATCTGGAACAACGTTTCATATTCGTCTTGCTTCTGTGAGATTATGCCATCTTCGACGCCTCGGACTCTACCTTGAAACCCAATACTCGCGTGCCTTGTAGAAAGCGAGGCCCAGGACCCAGATAGCAATGATAATCATCGCCTGGATAGGTGCAAAAATAGCTCCTCTAACGACAACGAACCCACTAACAATGACGAACACGATGGGGTTGATAGAAAAGGTCTTGTACGGACGCTCTAAATCAGGCTCTCGGTATCGTAGAATGATTGCTCCGAGAACGGTGAGGAAGAAGAAGGAGTATTCACCAAGACCGTTGAGAGTCAAAAGTGCTCTGAAACTGCCAAAAAGGATATAAAAGCTGGCGAGAATGACCGAAAGGATGACGGCGTTGATCGGCGCATCTCCACCATCCTTGGTCGCCTCATCTGACTCAGCAGTTTCTTCTTCAGCGGGCTTCAAGCCAACCCGTCCAACAATGGTGAAAAGACTCGGGATCCAATCTTTTCTCGCCGCGGCAACACACATTCGGCTTGCAACAAACGAGTTGCCGAGCAAAGAACCTGCGACGACTAGACATATAAGCACAGCAGTAACAATACCAAAGCCTTGTCCTAGAAGACGGGTAATGGCGGTCACTGCGACACTGTCTGTAGTGCTGACGACATTCCATGGTAGAAGAATGTAGTATCCAGCATTGGCAGCGAGGAAGCAAATAATGGCTGTTGGAATAGATGTGTTGATGGCGAGAGGAAGCTGTCTAGCAGGTTGCGAAAGCTCAGCAGAGACATAGATAGCCTAATCATGTTAGCTGATAGACGTAGGAATATGGCATGAAAACTCACCTTATCCCAGCCTGAATAAGCCCACAAAGCAGCATATAGAGCCGCAGAGTAATGACCAAAAATCTCCCACTGGCTTAACTTACTCCAATCTGTATCAGGTCCATTCGGGTTATAAGTATCACGATATTTGAACCACGATTTCCTGTACCAATCACCTCCACCAGCTTCCTTGCTAGGATGAGCCACGTGAACGCCCACCACGGCAAGAGCAGCGACCACAACAACCAGGATACTTAGGAATTTTAAAGCAACAAAAAAGCCGTTGAGACGCGTGCTGGCTTTCGTGCTGATCGAGTTTGCAACACTCATGACAACAAGCACAAGAATTGAGAGAAGCTTATGCTCTAGCCGGCCGTCTTCGTTGATGACACCAGCAGCGGAGTAAGCGCTTTCGACAAAGACAATACTAAGGATTGCCAGAGTTGCTGGCATGACGGCGACGATCCATGTCCATGCCGCGAGAAAGCCCCATATGTCTCCGTAAATATGCTGAAGATATGGCTGGACTCCGCCTATCTCGGGTTAGACATAGTCACCAATATGGAAGAGAGTGAGAGGAGACTACCTTCACCTGGAATAGCCGTGCCCAGCTCAGCAAAGGTCGTTGCTCCGGTCCAGGCCAGGATACCTCCAATAAGCCAAATGGCTAGAGCGATGCCAGGCGACGGGACATTCGTGTCGATGGAGCCGGGAGAAGTGAATACACCACTTCCGATGACGATGCTCACCACAATACCAAAGGCTTCAGCGGCGCCGAGGTTGCGAGTAAATGTTCCTCGGGTCCGGGTCTCAGGAAACGCGTCTGATGACACATTCCCGTCACGCTCGGAGAGGAGAGGCTGATGCACAGCGACGTCCTCGGGGTGATCAGACGGCATTTCAAAGTTGATTTCTCTTATGAGAATTATGTGCAAGGTTTTGGAGGTATTGGAACAAAATAGGCAGGTTGGAATGGTATGTGAGATGGAGTCATCATTGGTTGCGTGACAACACGGTTAATTATCGGTAGGTATGACGTGACGATATCTTATCTCCAGATGGTGTAACAAATCGAGTCTAGATAATCTATTCTTTCATCTTCATCTTGTTATTCTATCTCTAAATTGATCAAACAAATTGGATTATCTTGTTTTTAAGAAATTGCTATCTTGTCGATCGTTGTCGTGTACGGAAATGAAACAATAACACCTGCCCTTTGCAATTAAACCAGCTTCTAAGATTCTCCAGCGACTGTTACATTACATGGTTGTCTCATTAAATTACACTCACATCGCTTCATCACAAACCATTTTTCTGAAACTTGTCAACCTTGCATTGAAACAATCCGATGAGAGACATGGATAATCCACCAATCAACATAGACTTCGTAGCATGTTTATAGAGCTCGAATTAAGGACAAGAAGCATAAATATAATCTTAACAGGACTGCCGACTTTTAGTTCCACAATATATACTCATTCATTTCTGTTCTCTTCCTTTTTGATCATTCGTCTTTCGTTCTTCAACTTACATTCGTTACCATGGGTTTCATCAATATCAACACAGCCATCGGCCTTCTCGCCGTTGGGGCTAATGCTCTTCCACAGAGTATCCCATCTTCTTCTGCCCCGGTGGCAGAGGCCGAACCGTCTTACACCGCAAACCCAAATGTCGGACCAGGAGGCAACAACTTCAAAGACTCGGCTCACTTCCGCGTATACGCAGGATCACCCGAAGCGACCGACAAAGCCCTCGAAATGCTCGAAGGCGCTTTTGACTGTTTCGTTGGAACACTCAAGTGGCGTTCCTCCGGGCTATCATTCAACGACCAGACCGATAGCGGTCCTTTACACAAGACCAATATTTATACCGTCGGAACTTTGAACGGGGCCGCTGGCGTTATGCACTCTGACGCCGAGAGCGGATCGGCTTGGTTGGAGGTTGTCTCAGATTATCTCGCTGTTCCGGGCGTGACTGTCCACGAATACGGTCACGGATTGCATTACCATCAGCAGGCCTGGGTTGATCAGGGGAATACTGGTGCTTGGTGGGAGACCCTCGCCAATTGGGCTGCTGATACCTACAAAACATCGGATATCTGCGCCAGCGCTCGGGAAGCCCATAACCAGGATACTTATCCCACCGAAATAGAGCTCAAGAAACTCCTCGGTGACTCTCACCAGGTCATCGTGGACGGAACTCCAGAGTCTGGCAACTACTACCAAGCTTGGCCTTTTCTCGCTTACTTGACCAACAACCCCGACAACTTCGCTGGCCTCGGTCAGGATACAGTTCGTCAGCTACAAGTTCAGTATGAAAGAGGCAGCAACGAAACTCCTCTCCACACGCTCAGCCGCGTATCCACCAACGCCACTGTTGGAGATATCGTCGGTCGATACTGGGCACGCATGGCCTACGTCGACATCGGCCATGCTTCGGCGCAAGAAGTCTTCTTCCAGCAGCGCGCAGAGATCAACTTTGCCAACGTCGAATCTTCCGGCAATGGCTACAAGCCTGTAGCAGATCGAGCCCCTCGATACATGGGTGCCAATATCGTTCCTCTAGAAGTCACTGGTAATCAGGTTGAAGTCAACGTCACTTCGGATGATGAGTTTGTAGCTACTCTTGTTATCTACAGAGAAGGCGGAGAGAATTCATACATCACTCTTGTCAATGGTGCTGCAAGTGTCACTGTTCAGCCGGGGGATGACTTGAGTGTTGTTGTTGCAAATGCTCCAGCCGCTCCCATTATGTATAACGGATTTGAGTTGACTCCGGAGGTGTCCAAGGGTCTTGATTACACTCTTACTATGGCTGGTGCAACTCCTCGAGTTTGAACCAGGGGATAGCACTTTTATGTACATATGATATAGTTTTTGGTTGAATAATCGAAGGTAGATTGATACTACCGATTGAAGAAAGTTAACTTATATCTTCCACATGCCCGAATTGAAACAGTCTCGAAGCAGCACCGCAAGCACCGAGTCTGGGAGCTTAGTCATCACATTTCCTTCGGCCCGACTTCAGGTCAACACCGGCCTGGTGCATCTACCAATCTCTCTCGCTACGCTCTCCATCCCCATCAATACCCTGCTGTTCGAGTCATACAAAAAGTCTGTTCTCTTCCGTGACCTCTTGACCTTCTTATCAACGCATAAGATCCATCCTGTCATCGACTTGTAGCCTCTGCTGCCCCGCTGCGAAATCAGAGACTCAATACTGATAGACCCTCCTAGTATAGTACAATTGTGGGTATTTTTCCCATTAAGAAGTAGTAGAGGCATGGAAGCTGTTCCTGCGGGAATATCGTCGAGGCTGATGGGTTGGTAGACCATATCATCTTGTTCATTTTGCTCAACTGCATGTGTGTTTGTTGGGACATTGAAATGGGCATTTCGGCCTGGAAACGCGTCGTACTTGTTGCTTGTACGCCGTATCTGTCCTTCTGAGTCGAAATAGCAGAAGGCGGTGATCCAACCAGTCACCAACTTATCGTCATTGTCGTTTGGGGATGTCTTTCTAACCATAGTCGCGAAGAACTCAATGGCCTTTTTGCTACGCGGTACACGAGCAGCATAATGAAAAAGCTTGATGATAGGCTTTATGTTGTTAACAAAGAGCCGTACATTTTCACCGTTAAAACGGTCCAGCTTTTCCAAGATAGTCACCCAGTCCTTAGCTTCTCCTAGGAGGCTGATACTGGGAATACCATCGTTTCTTCCGAATCGTAAGTTGTGGTCAAGTTTCTCCGTGTCCGCCTTTCCGAGTAGCAAGATAGCTGCCACTGTCTTATCTTCTAGTCGAGTTGTTGTAAAGTCTGGCAAGAAATTGTCTTTCTCCTGCACGGTTAAGCAGTTTCGGGCGACGAGATAGTCCATCTCCTGATTCAATGCACTAGGACTCCCAATGTCTTTGGGGCGTATCATCGCAACGTCAAAGTCTTTCTCTGTCATGGCCCTGTTTGTCTGGTGTGGACAACAGCAAATGCTTAATTGCTGAACAATAGCCAGCCACACATCATCAGGACGAATCACCAGGTGAACGCCTTCGTTGAATGCGTGACAGGCGGACCAGATAAACCCGTTCGGTGACCCTGCAATAATAGCCTTCTTTTGTGAGTTATTTGATATAGAGTAGGTCATTAACTGGCTCGTTCGACGAAAGTGGTATTGCGAAGTGCCTTCTAGGATATCGTCCTGGTTTCTGGCGTGCTTCAGACCCCAGGCTGAGGGAGAAGTGTTGGAAGAGGATGGCATCGTTGCTGGTATTTCCGATTTCTTTGAGGTTTTCGTGGCTGGAGTGAAGTTATTTGAAGGAACGATTTTTGTTGCAATCTACAATGTGAGTAGTAATGATGAGAGTTCCAAACATTATCAGAGGGTCGTGAGAGAACGTCTTTTTTTATGACAGGGGAACCTTTGTGCCTAGAGAGGAACCTAAAATACATTTAGTGTTACTCCCGCTTCGTCAAAACATTTGACTTTTGTCTTCAGTGTATAAGTTTCAGAGTTTCCAGCATAGTCCAATTTTTATTTAGATACATATATGATAGGTACTTACCTAAAGCTTAATTCTTTTTTGAGTTCGTAATTTTTGCTATTTGACTTTCTTCAGAAGATGCTTTCCTTTTCATGATAACCCAAGACAATGCATCACACTCTGATTTCCACACATAAAACCGAGTTAAACTTTAAGTACGATGGCTCGCACAAAAGCTTGATAGTGCTACTTGCCCGTTGATTGAGGAACGACTGGGCAAAGTCATGCAGCTCAAGGATTTAGTCTTATCGAGATCGTGTACGATTGATTTCTCAGAGATCTGGCTGAGAAATGTATCGGTTGAGAGTCTCTGGATTTATCGAGGCTTTCATTCCTACAAAGACTTGTAATACAGGTAACCCGAGTATATGCGATCTCACCATATGCAATACGTAGGGCATGGGAAAGTATTGATGTAACAAGCCGTAAACTTTCTCATATACTGAATAGCTGCATAGCTTATACCATCATCATACAAAGATCAGGAATTCAATCGGACCAAGAGTAAAAGATACAAATAACTATCAGTAAATAATGAAGCACTTCTACACATCTGTTATTGATACTAAAAATATGACCAATACAGCATTGCAAGGTCAGCAATCAAAATTTCATTCGTTCATCTTTAGTTAAGGTTCTTATAAGTCACCGAACTAGGTCTTCATAATAGCCAAGACAATTGTTGCGTTGCACCCAAAATCTGACCAAATTCCGACTTACAAATCACTTATTAGAAATCACAATTGCATCATCACAGGATCTGATTACCACTCTTGAGTCGTATAATAACCCAACAATATCTTCAAATTCCAAAGGGTAGAGACTTGCCCATGCTTTAAAATCAAGTCAATTTCATCATAACCAAACTTCATCATGGCTCCTATTCGCACCGCCATCGTCGGCCTTTCATCCTCAGCAAAGACAAGTTGGGCCTCCAGAGCACATCTTCCTTACCTTTTATCCCCTCTCGGTCGTTCAAAGTATCAAATCGTCGCTCTTCAAAACAGCAGCGTCGAAGCGGCTCGAAACGCAATTGCGCACTATAACCTCTCCTCGGACACTAAAGCCTACGGTACATCCGAAGAACTCGCTGCCGATAAAGATGTCGATCTCGTCGTTGTAGCTACACGGGTCGATGTCCACCATTCAAACGCTCTTCCCAACGTCAAAGCTGGAAAGACGGTCTTTGTCGAGTGGCCTTTGGCACAAGATGTGAAACATGCGAAGGAACTTGTAGATGCGGCCAAGGACAATAATGCAAAGACTCTAGTTGGACTCCAGGGGCGTCTTTCGCCACCTGTTGTCAAGATTCGTGAGCTACTTAACGAGGGACGTATTGGAAAAGTCCTTAGTAGCGAGCTTCATGGTACTGGTGGAACCAACGATAGAGAGATTCTACCGTCAACGTTGCAGTATTTTACTCAGCGTGAGGTAGGCGGCAACGTCTTCACCATTGGTCTAGCACACAGTAAGTAATAATGAAAGAGCTACGATACAAACCAAAACTAATCGATTCAGTCTTCGATTCGTTTCAATCAATTGTCGGAGATGTCACAAATATCAAAAGCCGTCTTCATTCACAGAGGCCCAACATCAGAATACGCGATACAACATCAAATGAGATCGTCAGAACAGTCAAAACCAATGTTCCTGATATCACCTTTGCAACAGGAACCCTCAAAGAGTCACAAACTGTCCAAAAGGACGCTGCTGTATCAATCCGCTTCCGTCGTGGCCAGCCATTCCCCGGCGAACCCCCTCTCATCATCACTATTAACGGTGAGAAGGGAGAGATCAGACTTCGAGGTTTCGGAGGCACTGCTCTGAACGCAGCAGGATACTCGGAGCCTGTAATCATTGAAGTTCATGACTTTGAGACAGACACTGTCGAGAAGGTTGAGTGGAAGTGGAATGAGTGGCAAGAGGAGAATGATATTCCCATCATTGGGAGGAGTATCGCAGCAATTTATGAACAATTTGCCAACGGTAAAGAGGAACAGTTGGTTTCGTTTGAGGAAGCGTTGAAGAGACATGAGCAGCTCGAGGAGATGCTCAAACAGTGGGACGCTGAGAAGTCTCAGTGATATCTTGGAAATAGTCCTCAAAGCAAAGTATTATCATTGAACATAAGTCCGTAACTCATAAATGCTTTATGTACCACAATTAAATGTCCAGTAACCCAATATTAATATCATCAGCATAAGCTTCTCTTTTTATCGACTGTTGGTCCAGATTATTGGTCGAATTCACCAGCGTAAAGCAGCTCACCACGCTTGCCGTTCATCGTCTCCCACAGATCCCTCTCCTGAAGCTCAGCCTCTCGCTTGGGCAGTCCAGCGAGCTCAACAGCCTGTGTCTCCCTTTCCAGTGCAACTGACACCGTTGTTAGCAAGACATCATCGAGTATCATTGAGGAGAAGTAAACTTACCGTGCAAAAAGACAGCAGCCCTCTTACCGGTGAACAAAGCATGAGGCACATTGGTAGTGTTGTCAGTGTTGGCATCACCAATGGCGTAAATACCAGGAACGTTGGTGATCAAACCAGCGCTACCGTTAGCTTGGAGTCTTCCGCCGTACAGTGTAACACCAGCCTTCTCTCCAACGTCAGAGCGCTGCTCGTCAGGGAAGCTAGTCAGGAACGCAGCGCGCTCAACTGGCTTACCCTCTGTGAACTCGACGCTGAAGAGATCAAACTCGGGCACAGAAGGAAGGCTTGGATCAGCGTTGTGAGTATCACCACTCTTGAGACGCTTCACTTCTGTAATGGTTCTGTTGTCCACGGTGACGTTGTGCAACTTGAGGTATTCCCTCCACTGAGGAAGATCCTTATCCGCAAGGGCTTGTGTGGTGCTGTTATCAGTTCCATTGACAAAGGCGTACACGTTTGAGTTGAGGGTAGCCATCTCTCTAACAAGACCGGCGACCTTGTCCAGAGGTGCCAGCAGACCAAGGGGCTGGTCTGCGTGCTCGTGGCCGTCACACCAGGGGCACCAGAAGATGCCCTTGCCCCAGTTCTCAGCAATACCGGGAGTATCAGGAAGAATATCCTTGAGACCAGTTGCAAGAACGACCTTGCGGGCTGTGATCTTCTTGGTGGGTTGACCAGGATAGTCAACTGAGAGGGAAAAGGAAGTGTAGTCACCCTTTTGACTCTTGATATCTGTGACAGTGGCATTCTCCATCTTGACAGTATCGTAGTAGGACAGCAGTTTGCGTGCCTCATAACGGTAGTAGGCAGGTTGGACACCTACATTGTCAGTCCAAGTCTCGGCACCAGCGTATCATTTACTTACCATCAAAGCCAATAACGTCGTGCATGTGTCGAGTAGGGCCATTTCGGTACAGCCCATTATCGAGAAGAAGGACATTTCTGCGCACACGCGCAAGTCCGCTCAAAGCAGAAAGACCAGCTGGGCCACCTCCAATGACGACGGCATCGTAGTCTGTCTTGGGAAGCTCAGGCACCTTTGAGTCTTTGGCAATGGCAGCAGCATTGCCGAGAGTAAGAAGCGCTGAAAGCGAAAGAGTCTGGAAGAAGCGCATTGTGAAGAGATGCAGAGGATGATGCGATGTTCTGAATAGTCAGATCAAGTGAGAGAATATGGATATTATAGAGAGTATATATAGTCAACAGAGGCTCGTATGTCTAATTAACCTGATTCAGGCATCACATCTCGATCAATCTCCCATCCTAGCTATTACGGCAGTTATAGTTATGATCGTCAATGCAACCGAGCGGGGAGACATGGCCCCAGCTGAACAGGCCATGTATGCCGTGTCTCACTCTCAGCTTGCTCGCACAGCAGCAGTCTAACCACTGTGAGTTGAATCAAGTACGATGGGTAGCTCCGTTCTCAGCGCCATCTTTTCCCTGCATGATGCCATCTCTGGGGATAGTTTTGCACTGTTACATCGATCCTACCTAGGTACTTAAAGTGGGAGGGGGGGACGGGAAACCCGGGATGTCCGCTTTGCGCTAATACAAAAACTAAACTAGAGAGGTCTGTGACAGACGAAGAAGTCAATCTTGATGAAAGGGAGCCTCATCTTCGTCTGGTGTTGACTAGAGTTGGACACTGCATCGATAGCGCTTACAGGGCTTGTATGCAGGATACGGAAATGCCCACCGCCGGACCTTTTGAGCTATTTGAGGTGGGGGGAGACAGTGAGCGAGTGCGAAGTAGAGTAGGTAGTGAGTTCTTAGCGCTACAAAACTACAAAAAGTCAAGATATGATCGACGCTCTTGTCTGAGTCTTTGATCCATGCAACGTTGATCTTTGACTTGAATTCTGCGGATAGCGACGGAGCACAACATAACCAGAGAAAGTTGAATAATAAATGGCTCATGTCTTTCCGAGTGGGATATTATACTTTAAAGTTTAAGATGTAAATGAAACGGCTCAGGGATTATGAGATTGAAAGGAAACGGAGATAAACAGGTATAGATCTGTGTAGCGTTGTTGGAGTGCGAATGCGACAGCCTCAACAGCACAAGCCATGATTAAAACAAAAGCCCACTTGGGGAATAAAATGTCTCACCAATCTCGACTAAGCATCTCTACAGAAACTGTTTCCTGGTTGTCTCCCAGCCAAGAGAATAGACTCACTGAAGTGTCTCAATTCCACCGTCGGTGAGCTCTGCCGCTGCAACACGGCTCTCATGACCATCCATAGTTGCGAGACATGGGCAGACGTAACCTGGCCTACCATTTACACATTCAGTTCAAACAAATGGGCTTTGACTGAGGTGAAATACTAATAATTGGTATAACTGATGACAGCTGCGATATGCAACCATACCATACCCATGCATCCAAACACCATCGGAAATTGACACGCTTCATCAACCATGCTACCCTAGAAACATCCATGTCTTCGTGAGTGATCCTGTTGTATCTTCCACCTTCTCTTAATGTCTACACTTGTCTCTTCGCCCCTCTATCAAATTCCTAGTCCCACAGTATCCAGCCCGCTCTCGCTGCGGGTCCAGTGTGAGGCTCATCTACAGTTAATGCTTTGTTTGGGATGTCCGCCAATTGATAGACTTTGTATGCTTCAACATCGCTCCCATCTGTATACTCTTGGTGGTCGCTTGAGGGAAGGGTCTCGCTCATTTCTGTTTCGTCCTTTGCAGACATAACGTTGCTTTGTGGCGAATGTTCTATGAGTTCTGGCGTCGCCCGCTCTGGCCCGTTAGAGACGGTCTGGGGCTCGCTCTCCTTAGGGCTTCTTACTGGCGGTGTAATAGGTTTGGAAAAGTTAAACGTCGGGTTCACATCTTCTGCATCGGCGACAGCTGATAGCATAGCTCGAGTGTGAAGATGTACTTGAGAGCGCGATGCTCGTTTGAGGCGCGAAGGTTTACGTTGTGCAACAGGCGACCCGGCCCGACGACGAGATTCCATTTCAATGCGCTCCTCTTGTTCCGTCTCGTCATCTGTGATAGTGCTCGGGTCGAGTAGCAGCCATTGCTTGGGTGCGACATGCAGACTGCTTCCAGACTTGCGACGATGTCGCTTCTGGTCTTTCACCTCAATGGGAGGCTCAATAATTGTCTGCCCCTCCTTGATTCTAACAGGTAGTTTAAGCGGGATATTTCCAGCAGTAACGTTCAAACGTCGAAGGTCACGTTGACTTTCTGAGAATACTACTCGAGCGCGAAGCCTATGTACAGCTCGATCTAACGCCAACTCAATCGCGCAACGGTCACGCACTCGACTTAATTTGGGCCAGGTAGCTCGCTCACCCATAAGACAAGCTCGCATCATGAACTCGGGACTGGGATTGCGCAGTAACCGAGGCAGGTCATTTATACCCATATCGGGAAGAATATTGATGTCACCAGAGTACTTCTGACTGAGGACGCTCTGGAACTTGGTGGCAAGGTTGGGCATGATACCAAGCTCCGCCAGGAAGTGAAGACGATGCAGTGCTTCATCACGCGCAAGCGATGTCATTTTGTAAAGCCAATCGTACTCGTCGCCTGTGGCCTGTTGCGTGCGGTCGGGCTTTCTAAAAGGTGACAAGTGGTCATCCTTGGAAAGAAAGGGAACGACATGAGGATTGACCTGAGAAACGATGAAATGGTTGACGTTGAACATTTCGGACAATCGAGTCATTGGCAAGTCATTATCCACGGACCCATCAATCCACCGCTGAGGCGTGGGGTTCCAGGGCTGATGCTCACCCGTGATCGGATCCTTGACAAGTAAAGGCGCAGCATTAAAGACGAGAGGGACAGAGCATGAAGCCGCGACTGCAGACCAAATCATGACATTTGGTGCAGTGACATAGTTGAGCAGACGCGGTAATTCGTACATGGAAGCAGTCGAGACGCAAATGTTGAGAATGCGACGTGTTCGGTTATAGGCTTCTTGAAACGTCATATCGCCCATCAACCCCCTCATTACCCGCGTGAGATGCTTGATGTCGGACCAACTTCCCTCTGTCAACAATCTGCGCAAATTACTCAAAACACCATCTTGGCCGTTGGGATCCTCGAATACCGCAAGATCTCCGTATGGAAACTCCTCAATAAGGAGCGGAATTTCTTCGTCGGTCCGTGTGCACATGGCGGCGCAGACAATGCTCCCAGCGCTTGCGCCTGAAATGATCCTTGGCAGCAATTTCGCTTCAAAGAGGGCCTTGAGAACACCAATATGCGACATGCCAAAGGTTCCGCCCCCGGATAGGAGTAACGCACTTCGGCCGTAGCTTTGTCGGGCGAACAGAATGCCTTCGAGCAAGTCCCGGTTCTCAATGCTCTTGTCGAGTCGACTTTGGGTCACGACGGCATCAATTGTCTTTATTGTCGATTCGACGTATCTTTCGATAAGATGTTTCGTTCCCGAGTAGGAGTGTCGGTACAGATCAACATTGTCCATACCGCCGAGATCACGGGATAAAGCGGTACGGATCAAATGCATCATTGTGTGAACGTCGCATTTCGTACGGGCATCGTCTAGAGCGTTGAGTCGCTCCTGGATCAGTTTGGGGTTATAATCGCCAGTCGAGGCATCGCGCTTCCATTCATCGTTGCCCTCAAGGCTATCGAGTTCTTTCGCTGCAGCTTCCCATTGAGCATAGGACTCAGCCTGGATGGTCAGTTAAGAATTTCAGCAGACAAGAAGGGTATGGCCTACATTTTGCATAGACAAGCATAAGTTATGCTTCCTCTCTTCCAGCTGCTTGATCTTCAAGCGCTGATCTTCTGTCAAGCCATCTTTGCACCACTGCCACGTATCGTTTGCCTGTCTAATGGCTTTTTGTAGGGTGTTGACCACGGGAACCGAAGACACTGGCGGTCGCTTCGCTTTCGTATTTGACTTTGTTGGTGGCTTTGTAGGTTTATTATATAGTGAGGGAACCGCACGGGTTTGTAGTAGTAGGTCGGACATTGCGACAGCCTACGCGCGAGAAGCGCAGGTTCGGCGGTCGTTTGCGGAAGCGGTAGAGAGGAATGAAGTTATAGCATGGTAGGCTCGTCAGGCAGTTTCGTATGTGCCTTGTATGAGTGAAGACTACAGTCGGAGCACAGGTCGTGATAAGTCGTCAAGCAGGTTATGAGCGTTATTCGAACAGTCGTCGGGTATCAAGAATCGGGGTCACAAGCCAAGAAACAATTCTAGGTGCGTAGCGGTCTCGGAAGTGGTGGGGGTGAAGAGAAGAGGCAGGGGGGCACTGAGACACAGACAGATAAACAAAAGGCGGATAATGTACAGGTAATGCAAAGGGATGATCTTTGGGGCTTTGATAGTAGGTAGCGTAGATAACGATGGAATTATTGTATCGTTGGTATTTAGAAAAGCTGAGAATTGGCCAAGACTGTCAAGTAAACGGAAAACCATCCAATCTCACAACAAGAGTAGAGTCCACTCGGACCATCCCCACCGATGGACACTCAACGTGGGGAAACAGGGTTGAGCAGCGACAGTTGTCCACTAAACACCCTGTAATTGATGTTCATTTAGCAGGGTTCTTGACAGCTGAGATTGCTTTTCTCAACAAAAATCTATTACATACTATCTATTCTTACTTATCACTAGATCCTCTGATCCTCTGCAAAAACATCTGACCTCTTCTTACCGAGAAAGAAAGAAAATTTGACATGCCATCCATTTCAGGATATGCTCACCGCTAAAATGGAGGGTGGGAAACCCCAATCACAGCGCTACTCACAGCAGCCCTTACAGGGGCACGTGGTACACTGATGCAGTGTGGCTGCCAAATGCGTCATGAAATCTGGGTTTTGCCTTATAATTTCACATGTCAAGAGTCTTATTGGACTCTCCAGGTTTTAAAGGCGAGCCGATGGTCGGCAGGTGATGTTAAGAAAAGTCTGGGGAATGTGCGGGGGAGAGACGAAGTCTTTTTACCTTACAGTAAGAATGATATGATTGCGATATTAGGCTGACGATATGGATTTATTGCCATCCATGGAATGAAGACTCGGCAATGGCGGCTGGCATCCATGGCTGAGAATGGCTTCAATATGACCAGCCCCATTTCATGCACTTTCCCGTACATCACCTTTCGCATTCCGAGATTCAACACTTTATTTGCTTTGTCCATCTTGCCCGCAGCTGAATAAAATCTGAGACATGCTCTTGGAGTGGTCAACACTGGGTCATGTGTCTCTGTTTCCCGTCCGAGGTTCCCTGTAACATTCAAGGCGATCTTTAAACGATCGAGATTTGGGTCAGTTCAGATCTGCACTTTAAAGTCCTAGGCAGGGAAGCTGAAGCACTGAAGAAAAACAAGAAAAGCCAAGGTATAATAATGTTCCGTGCCGTGGCTGAGCAAAGCCTCCGGAATGCATGAACCATTTGTCGGATCAAAGTGAAAGGTGACGAGAATGAATCGAGCCAGTAAACAGACAGGCTGTGGCTGTGGCGGTTATGTGTGGCTGCAACCGGCCTAAGAGGTTCTAGCCTGACATGGAAGCTCCAAAGTCTAGACTGGATAATCTTCAATCTAACCTCAGACGCCTTAGTAGTATGACGTTGTGTATTGCTGCAAAGTAAGACTGTACCTATTCGAATCCAACATTGGTTGGCTTGGTCGTATTGTTACGCGTTATGCATATCGGCGTTTCTGTATCAGTTCAGTGTTACTGTAACATGCTGAACCAGGTACGCTTCGAGTCAAAGCTCAAGCTTTTAGCTATTAGCTATGGATAGCTTAGCCTAGCTCTGGCTGTTGACTACTAATGGATGGGTAGGTCTCTATTCCGATTACCAATGATGGATATACCAAAAATACTCCAAACAGAGCAACATATCACGGTATTACTGTGTCATAAAGTCCCATGATCCCTTGAAACAAAACAAAGCGCGTCTCTGCCCGGCCCCTCTTGGTGTTACAGTACACAAAATTACGTATTAGTGACGCCTCTTACACACGATAATAGCAGCCTGCAATGCCTCCCTCACCCGTTCGTTCCCCCGCACAGAATACCTGCTTTTCTGTGTCAAACACCCGCAATCTACATGTCATTGATGACGTTGTGTAGCCTGTTTCTTATTCCTTTGTTTTCTTTTTTGACCCTAGTCGACTTGGACCGGAAACGAAAGGAAACGCCTCAGGCGACGAATGCGGCGTAAGCTTCCGCCTCAGTCTTGCTGCCTCTCCTCTTTTTAAACCTCTTGGTCCCAGCTCCTCCCCGCGTCTTTCGAAAGTTCTTAATCTTCTTAGCTTCATACTGGAATTGAAGATTGAAGGAGCATATACAGTCACAAAACAAATTCGTCAACCATGGAGGCTTTCAAGACTCACGGAGGCGTTGCCCCCATTCCCACCGTTGTCCGTACGTTATCCTACCCATCATGAGCTTCGCTATGGACTTATACTGACACTCTCATGACAGCTGAACCAACCCACTACCAAACCATTGGCCACAATGGCGTTCGCGCTCTATGGGTTCTCTTTGTCGCCATGACCGTCGTCTCCGCCCTCTTCGCTCTCTTGTCCTGGAACGTCGCCGTTCAGCGCCGCGTCTTCTACTTCCTATCCACCTTGACTACCATTATCTCGGCTCTGGCCTACTTCGCTATGGCTTCTGGTCAGACTTCCTACTTCAACTGCGCCAGCGTGCGAGACCACCACAAACATGTTCCCGACACCCACCACGATGTCTGTCGCCAGGTCTTCTGGGCCCGCTACGTTGACTGGGCTCTCTCTACGCCTATCCTGGTTGTAGAGCTTTGCTTGTTGGCTGGTGTTGACGGTGCTCACACCATCTTTGCCGTCATCGCCAATGTTATCTTTGTTCTTGCCGGCGCTTTCTCTGCTGTCGGACATGCCAACACTGCTCAGAAGTGGGGATGGTACGCGATCAGCCTCATTGGCTTCATCTTTACTGTCTGGCACGTCGGAGTTCATGGCACGCGAACCGCTCGAGCTCGTGGTAATAACGTCTCTAAACTCTTTGGCTCTGTCTCCCTCGCTGCCCTAATCCTTTGGATCGCCTACCTTGTGTAAGTTTCCTTTGTTATGTGTCAATTAACGTCATACTAATAGCGCGATAGTGTCTGGGGTGCTGCTGGTGGCGCCTGGAAGGTCAAGGTTGGCACCGAGGTCGTCATCTACGCCGTCCTCGATGTCCTTACCAAGGCTGTTCTCGGTCTTTGGATCATTACCGCTACCCGCCGAAACCGCGAAACCACCCCCGAGATTGGTGGCTACTGGGCCAACGGTGCTGGCGCTGAGGGCACCATCCGCGTTGGTGACGATGACGATGGTGCTTAAACGCGCGACAACTCCGATTACATCTGTGGGGCATCGCCTCACTGGACATGGATAATTGAGCTTTTCGCCTACAGTATTTTAGTTCCACCTTGATGGTGGTCCGAAACCGAGCCAGTCGGTATGCAATGGATGATGGATCAAGATTGTATGTTTTAGAGGGAGGACTTCAAGTCTGCAAGACCATTATTACCCCTCGAGGAGGCAAAAGTCACGAGTTGATCAATGTGGTGGGTGGAATAACAGGACCGTTAATGGAGTCATGAGTTAAGACTTTTAGTGAAAAACAAATAATGAAAGTTAACCAATTATTTAGTTCCTTGTCATACTTCGCGTATGTTAAATCATGTCTTCCCGAATTATTCCACAATTCAGTAGTACTAACAACCAACACTTTTTTAAGTCTGGAGACTCCCAGCCTTTGCACAACCAATTCCCAGGACTTCCAATCATCCTGCTACCGAAAACACAGTCGGGTCAATCTCGTATCCCCTTCGATTACTGTCCCAAACTAGTCCTGCCAGTTGACACGCTTATCTCTAAACAAAGTCACCATAGCAATAGGCAACAACTGAGTGTTCACAATGTTCAACCTTCCGAAGCGATCCACAATCTCACGCCCGTAGAATATAGTGACCCAAGTCCAATACGCGTCCATGTTGTCCCACCACCCTGTAATACCCCGAAGGTTCGATTCTGTACGCAGTTGCTCCAGTGCACCTGACTGAGCTTCATCCGGTTCAACCTTGCACTCTCTTGGTCTCTTCAGAAGCTTACGGAAAACACGATCCAGTCTATGGCGCGTCTTGAAGTGGTCGAAGCGGTAAGCTTCTCTGTATCGAGCGAACTCTTGTAGAGACATGAAGTTCACCCTGTCATACTCCGATTCAGGGAACCAGTCGGGTTCATCAAGCGCGTATCTGTCGCGTCTGGTCTGTTGGGTCAGGAAAAGCTCTTTGTACTTTTCGTATGCATTACGCTCAGATTCTTCAAAGTCGACAATGAATTTGGAAGGATCTTCGGCGACTTGGTCATGAATCTGCATCAGAGAAATGAATGGCGACTGCAGATCCAGACCACCCAATTCCATAGGGAAGTAGAGATAACCGTCAGGGATGTCCTTGACACCGAAACGTTCGTCTAGCGCTCTCTTTAGGTACTCGGCCACACTCGTGACGTTACCTTCCGAGAGCTTCGTGAATACTTCACGTTCGATCCTCTTGTGTGTTGAGAGCATGCTATCAACATGCTCACGCCCAAAGCAATTCGCCGCTTTGCCAAAGTTGGAAGTGAAAAAGGCCGCGGCATAACTGTTCCATGCCTGGATGAACCCAAGGACACTCTTGCGCTTGTTAAACAGTTGTTTGTACAACTCATTGATGTGAGAGTCTACCATAGCCTGATCAATCTCGAAACGGCCCGTCTTTGGTGACAAGCGCAGGAAGCCCCAGCGGATATCACCTTCAGGTAGTGACTCGTCGATGGTCAATGTCTTGTTGCTGTCCTTCGAAATCCGGACAGATCCACTCTTGGTGAGATTGATCTCAACTCCAGTCACATTGATAAACTCATCAACAGTTTCCCAAGCTTTGACCGCAATATCGTGGTCATGAGACCAGAACCAAAAATTGTCATGCATCCTCCACAAGTTGCTTGAAGTAGACTGGTTGACAGAGAAATCCAGACAAAACAAGGTCGTCTCACCAAAAACATCACTTAGCACGTGGGAAGCGGGTGTCCCTCTGCGGCGCTTTCGTGCAGTTGAGTCATCCTCATCGACAAATTTTAGAGGAGCTTCGAGAAACTTCCTGAAGAAACTGAGCCAACTATCCGAGACACCAAAATACTTCAAAATTGTCAAGACAGTGTCATGTGGTAATTTTGGGTTCCAATCTTCAAAGACGGAGTGGAAAGCCGTCATTTCCCCATAAAGGTGAGTGTTGATCGTGATCTCGGAGGATAGTAGATGAAGCAATGTCTGTTTCAGAGCCATCGGGCTACGGAAGTTGGCTTCATCTTCGTCATCCTCACTTTCCGGATCCGAGTCAGATTCATTTTCCTCGAGTTCCTGGGACGCACCATAGCTACAGCGCATCGAAGGTCCGCCACTTTTTCGCGCTGCCTTGCTGGCCAGTTGTTTACGAGGTGCTCTTCCTCCTGTAGATTTTCGAGCTGTTTGCTTCGTTCGCGATTTTCGCTTCAATGTCGCGGTGACAGCTTCTTCGTATTCTGCTTCTTCCTCGCCATCCGCCGTATCAATGACCTCATGTTCAAAATTCATGAGCTGGGCCATGAAGTATCGCGTCATATTAATCTCCTCTCGTTCGTGTTCTAGACAGGGTTCGGTCTGCAATGGGCCCAAGTAGTAACCCAGACGCCTTTTCTCATCTCTAGTGACGTCCTGGCGCATTGATTTCCAAGTTCCAGAGTTACGAAAGGTTGTGAACGCTTGTTTGAAGAATACGCTCCATTTGACACCAATGTACTGCAGGAATATTGCTTGAAGTAGGTCTTCGTGCATGTGGATATTGTAGATACCGCTTATCTTGCGTCTCATTTCCAGGGGAACTGGAGATTCAGAATTCCAGGTCCAAGACTCTAAGGCATTGATTCGCATGTTGAGGACGTCGGCAATCTCTTTGAGGATCATGTTGTTCGATTCAAAGTCCTTGAGAACCTCTCGCTTCTCATTTGAGAGGAGATCTGAAGAATGAAGGCCTGCAATAACCCATCTCAGCGAATCCACAGTGAACTGGTTTGGGGTTGAGAGGAGTCCTTCGTGGCTAGAAACAAACTTCCGAAGTCGCTGGAGGCATCTGGTGATTGTGCTGTTGTCTTTGACGTTAACGCCAAATAAATGGTCCAAGTAACTAGTAATGGCTTTGGTGTCAACATTGGCTGGTTCGAATACAGTGTTCTCCCAGTCGATCCTTGACTGCAACTTAGCTTCTTCGCCGACATCCTCGAATGCCTCGCCCATCTCGACATCTACCTCTTGATCTTTCCCTTTATCTTCAGACAGCCACTCATTAACGATTTCACCGTAAAGCCAAGCGTACTGGTATTGGAGAGCCTGCATGTCTAACTGTCGCACAAGCAATTTCTCCCAGTCGGCCAACATCTTTGGGGAAACAGAGGGGTCGGTTTTTGCCTGACCGATAAAACGATCGAGGTTCTTCAAATCGATCTCAAGGTGCTTGAACTTGGTACGGCCAGTGATGACCTTATTATCGTTGTCAAGCTTGATGGCGAAAGATTTCTTGACGCCATCGCTCAAGGCGACAAGACGCTTAACGGCATCCTGTTCTGCTTCGATAGAAGACAAGATGGATGTTCTCGCTTCTTCAAACCGAGACCGACGTTTGGAGAGCTCCTGGAGTTTGGTGTTGGTAATCTCTTGAAGTGTCTCAGAGAAGACGCTGCCAGAGGATGACATGTTGTAAGGACGGTGACTGGGTGTAAGTGAATTTGCTTGTTTTAATTTGAATCTATCCACTGATGATAAGATACAAAGCTTTGATTCTCGATCAAATATGGCAGAACAATGATGGATGTGAAAGAGGGGAAGCGGGTGAGAGGGAGGGTGGCATATATATAGTAGGTAGGCAGGCAGTGAAACGATTTTGTGTCCTCAGGCCATAAGTTGGGAGTGAGCTGCGTGTAAGCCAAGAGCCGCTACTGGACATTGAATCTTGGTTGAAATCTATATCGCCTGGGATCAGGTCTTATCATTAGACCATTGGAACCCTTGTCTAAATCGGCGAATGCCGTTTTTGGTCTGAGTTCGGTCTTCAATGGAGTAGGTCAAGAGGTTGATATTGTTGAGAAGTTCATGCCAAGTCAAGTCAAGAACAGGCTGAATTTGAAGTGAGATTAGCGGATGCTGACTGATGTCGATCAGCTGTTTGATTCGTCGGGTGTTTTTGCCAAGTGGGTAGGATTAGGCTACATCGTCAGGGTAGCAGGAATCTCATCAACTCTGATATCATACGAGACTGAAGAGCTATAACGCTTTATGGCCCTCAATGGCGATTTCGATTTAACATCAGCTATTCCAAGTACTAGATACGGCCCGGATTTCTCAAAGCTTATCCGTTAAACTTTCTAACCTTGAAAGGGCTGGCAGAAGCCTCAGGAGCCTGGCACTTGTTGGCCAAAGCAGCCTTTCCCTCGGCGCTTGTAGCACTAACACAATCAACACCGATATCCTTGACACCATCACACAGAATGACAGGCTTATCACCGCAAGGAGTCTTGATATCAAAATTCTTGAACTTGATGTTCTCGCAAACAGCGTCCTTGCTAGATGAGCAGGTCAAGCGGGCGACAGCGTTGCCGTACTTGCCAGAGCTGTAACCAGTGAAGTTTTCTACAGAATGGTTAGCCATTGTAATGGTTCAAAGAGAATTGACGAAGCTTACCAAAAAGAATGTTAGAAATGTTCATCTTTGAGGGATATTGGTTGCAGGTTGTGGCGTTGATGTTGAAATAGCATGAGTCAATGAAAGCATTGTACTCGTTGTTTCCACCATAGAAGTTACGGAAGGTCACGTTGTCGATGAAACCGTAGCCTACATCAGGTCCAGCCCAAGTCTTGAGACGAGAGGCATGTTGACCGTTGAGCATCCAGAGGTTCTCAATAACAACATCCTTGACGAAGGACATCTCGCCCTTGTACTGGCCAAGAGAACCGATGGATTGACCGTGAGTACCGTTGCAGTACATGGTGTCGACGTGAATATCAGTAGCGTTGCTCTTGGGGGAGAAGCAATCATCACCAATATCAACCCAGGCGCGCTCAACGTTGACGTGCTCGACGTTCAGAGAGTCGAAAAAGTCGGTGTTCTTGGGAAGAGCAGTGGCGTTGGTGGAGCGAGCAGTGCAGATAACATCCTTGAAGGAGATATCCTTAGCTACACAACATTAGTTTCTGGATCATACCAATTGCTTTGAGTTTTGCTTACAGGTAACAACAAAGTTGGTCCAGCATGGAGAATCCTTGAAGTGGATGCCCTGAATATCAAGGCCAGTCGCGTTCTGGGCATAGAAGAGGATAGGTCGGAGATAGGCGTTGTCCTTGTCGAGAATCTCCTTGCCGGCGAACTCGTTCCACCATTTCTGACCGTTACCGTTCAGAACACCCTTTCCGTAGATCTTGATGCTATTTCCACCCCACTTCCAGAACATGATAGAGTTCTACAAGTGTTAGCTCATCTCCACTATCACATGAATCAAAACATACCTGGAATGGATGAGTAAAAGCATTCTTCTGCCAGTAAGCAGTATCGTTGGTAAACTTGATCTCTCCATCAAGATGAACATGCACATCATTCAAGAAAGTGAGATCAAGGGGTTTTCCGATGACAAAGGTCTTGCCCTTGGGCAGATGAAGGGTGCCTCCATTGTTGGCCTTCTTCAATCCCTTGTAGAATTCCGCTGAAATGTCATCTCCGTCGTTCTTGCTGTGACGGATAGTGACGACCTTGCGGTGGCTCCTCTTGACAGGGTTCTCGTAAGGGTGCTTTACGCGGAACTCCTCGATGCTGCGGGGCACGCCGGCTGGGAGATCAATTGCCTCGGCGATGGCGCCAGCGAAGAGCGACAGAGTCGTGAAGAAGCTTGAGACCTTCATTGTGATCAACTTGTAAGGAATGGAGGACGAAAGAGGAGCTTGACAGGACTGCAGTCGAGATAGAGTGGATTATGGCATGTTTTATATAGTGAGTGGATTTGCTTGGATCATCTCGGAGCACGGTCTCAATACATCGTGATATCCACCCCCATTCTATCAAAGTCGCCGCATGCATGTCTAGATTGGTAGTCTGGTTACATTGCATGGTTTTGCCCCGGATGAACTGTCCTGAGAAATGTCCTCCCAAGAGAAACTGTTATACAATAAAGTATAAGCTTGTAGTGTATTACAGGTTTGATTGGTGGAAACTAGATTTTCCGCGGCTCATCGTTCCCGTGGATTCGATTTCCCCATCCTTAGCTGTAGATCATCTCGTTCAAAGCTTTGTTCAAGTAATTGCCCGCCCCCATTGCTATTAAAACTCTAGACTAGACCTTTCCCCCGCAAAAAGAAACCCCAACTTGTGAGGGGGCATTTTTGACGGAATGCTGCCGGATCGCCAGATGAAGGAAAGTATAGAATCACAGTTAAGGGCGGGGGTCTTTTGGCGGTATGGATGCCGAAAGGACCCTTGCTAAATGGACGAGCTCAACTCGGTGAACGTGAACTTGAATCGTAATTAAAATGAGGGACCCTAGTCTAAAGCCTATTTTCTGTCATCCTGAAACTTGACTGACAAGTCTAGATTGTCTCGAGACCATATCATGATCCGTGGGGTTAGTTCGTCACTAAACCAACAGTCTATCAACCCTGGACACTAGTCTTGCCTTGCTCTCTCTGTGCTTTCTCATCTGCTGTAAGATCAGCTTTTGCTGATTCCATTTTCACAGTAAGGAAAATGAGCAATGACGCAGAAGCTAGCCCAGCTCCCGTCCAAAATCCAATCTGATATTGGCTTCTCGCATCAACGTTCTCGGCTCCTTTGACATCCTTTCTTACAGAGACGGCCATCTCACCAACGCCCAACCAAAAGGCCATTCCTAAATACAACAAGCTAGTGATCAGGGCGCCTGCAACAGCTTGTAGATGACCCGGCAGAGACGTCGTTATAAAGACGTTGGTGACGTTGAAAGCAATGTCGACTCCGACCGTGGCGAGAATCATGGCTGGGAAGACAAAGGCCCAGTAAAGGAAACTGTTGGACTTTCCGCTTTCGGGAATCATCGCAAAAAGTATATTTGATCCGAGGAATCCGAGCCCTGATATTATCAAGAGCAGTCGTCCACTGAGGATGTGAAGCACAAAACCACCAACAACAGCAAGGATGAAGCCACCCGCTGCAAGTGGAATGAACCAAGCGGCAGTGAGTAAGGGCCCTATATGCAGCACAGATTCAATACTATGTCATGAGTCAGCGCGTGCACAAAGAATTCTGCAAAACAAACTCACTAGAAGGATGCGTAAAAAAGCCACAGTCCGAAGCAACCATAACACATAAACAAGGCAAGAACCAATCGACCCATATACTTTGTCTTGAAGACTTCTGCAGGCATAAGAGGCTGACTTGCTCTCCACCCTTCAATGTATACAAATAGCGTGAGGCACAGAAGACCTATGATCAGAGTAACATAGACGTAAGGCGTTCTCCAGCCCTGAGGAGCGTTTCCACCGTCGGTCAACGCAAAAACAGTAAGTGAAAGGCCCGGCACAACAGTAGCGGTGCCCAGCCAGTCCATCTTCAACCCGGGCGTAGGATCTCCATGACTCTTGGGGATCGTCAATATGCCAGTAATGAATATACTGGCACAGAAGAGCGCACCGATAAAGAAATACCACTTCCACCCGAGGACTTGCGCAGAGAGAGCACCGAAGAAAATTCCAGAGTAGAAGCCGATACAGGAGAAAGCACCGAACATGCTAAAGACGAGATTCTTGCGTGGGCCAGGGCGGTAGATTCGGGACATGATAGCTACACTGGAAGGTAGAAATGCTGAAGGTCCCAAGCCCTGCATTGCTCGAACAGCGATCAACATGGTGGGATTCTGGCTGAAGCCACCGATGATTGACCAGACGATCAACCATCCATGTCCACCAAGAAAGATGAAGCGTCCACCATGGATTTCAGCTAATCTCGCAAATGGAAGTAATAAGACTGCCGTGGTGAGATTTATCACAGCGGCAGGCCACGTCCTGACGGAATCTGGTATCTCAAGCGTGGTCGCAAGTGACGGTAGAATAATGTTGAAGCCAGAAACGAAATATTCGCTGACCATCATCGATCCCACGACAGCAAAGATGAAGCCCAGCTCAGACCAGAGGGAAGAGAAACATGCTGGGCGTTCTCGACCTAGACGATCGAGTTCTTTCTGGTCAAAGAGAGAAGGTTCACGAGAATGGGAGAAGTCTTGTTGATCGTCAAGAACACCAGATGGTGTTCCGTCTTTCTCAGTCATAGTTTGGTGAAGAGAATATTTTGGAGGATATGATGAAATGTCTTGATACGTCGAGTTATAGCGAACGTGGTGTGGGTCTTGTAGGATACGGGTCCGCTATCAGATGAAGCTGGACAGTTCGAAGTCGATATACAGTCAAAGATTGGAATCTAGAAGTTTGACACTCTATACGAGAGATTGGAGCCTATAGTATATATACTCAAAGGATTAGAGATCCCCATTCTATCTCCCTTATCTACCAGATATCTATGCCTATGACTCTAGGATCTTCAGGCAAGCGGATCTTCGGACTTTCGGACTCAGCTAGTCTCGGAATGGCAGTTTACCACGAACCAGCGAATAAGCTTAAACTAATTGAGGTCGCTTTAGTCTGACATTTCGACTACGGGATTAGAGCGGCCAAAAGTGGAGATTCAAGAGTCCGAGTTGGAGACGCGGTCGCATCTGCAAATGGCAGATGGGGAAAACTGTGACTCTTGCTAGCTCAAATTGAAGCATTATTTCTACCGAGATATCCATATTCTAACCCTCCCGAAAAGGATTTGGAAGCCTGTGGCAAAAGACGGAATCCCTGGCTATACATCATTTGTTACTTGGGTACACGGTACAACCACTATGATTCGCAACTGAATGGAAGTCAAGACTGATGGGTCATAAAGGAGCTATATTATCAAGTCTACATTGCCATAAAAAAAAGAAAAAGACTACCTACCACGAGATAATAGAATGTTTTAAATCGAGTAATAGAGTTTGTTATTGATACACAAGTCTTTGAATGGATGCTTTACTGCAGGGTAAGAGACTCGAGTTCTTATCAGATAAAGATAAGATGACTGCTAATGACGATCTTCTGGAAAGTGGAGCTCCTAACCGTTGTACCTGACGTTCCTGCCCAGTGCGAGCGTTGGTTGCTGGGCTGTCACTTTCCAATCTACGCGTGAGGACGCGTGCCCCTGCCATGTCCCTTAATTCTGCCGCGACAGGACGCGACTACCAAATGTCAATTTAGCGAAGCGACAATGGGTCTTTCATCTTCGACTTTCCTCACTTCACTTTACCTTACCTTTTCTACTATCACATTTTGACTCTTGTTCTCTTGTCAATTGTTTCTATTAGTTTGCTCGTCAAATCACTAACGTCATAGAATCCTGCTCTTCATCATTTTTGGGCGATTCACAATTGTCGAGTCTGTTGCCTCAGCGTCCACTACTCTCAATTGAAGCATTCTGCTGGGCTCGATCACCACCACCAGGTCCATCATGATGAGCCAGCGATCGAATGCGGCTCGAACGCCCGCCAAGTCGACAAAGGCCGCTGCCCCTACTTCTTCAGCAAAGCAACGCTCAATCGTTTCCTTCTTCTCAAAAGCTCCGCCGTCGTCCCCCGCTGCCGCATCTTCGCCTCTGGTAAAGCCTTCGCCAACACCAAAGCAGTCCTCATGCTTGAAAGAAACTACAAAAGCCAACTCTCTTCCCACAACTACACCTTCATCCAAGCCCAAGTCTGTCCCTGATAGCGACGCTGTCGACCCGCCAAGCTCACAAGAGAATCTTGATGCAACCGTCAAGGTAAATCATCTGCCTATCGCTTCTGTGGAGTGACGAACTAAATGGTTTCTAGAAGTCAGCCACTAAAATGGACTACGACGCCCTACCAAGCAGTCCTACTCGCAAAGTGAGATACCCTCAACCTCGCCTTTAGGTTATTCACTAATGCTCTATAGGTGAAAAAAGTTGTCAGTTATGCCGAGTCATCCGACGAAGATGAGCCTTTCCAGTTTGGTGGCGCTTCAAGCTCGCGACGACGAGCCAGGGCCCGACAGGCCGTCGTCAAAGACGAGGATGATTATGAGGAAGAAGAGGAGGAAGCCGTGCAGGAGGAAGATAGTGGTAAAACCATTCTCGTGGCTCGTTGTGCACTCGATTCTAACTGTTGTAGACACTATGGACGACTTTATCGTATCTGAATCAGACGAAGACACCTCCCGATCCAAGAAAAGAAAGCGACCTTCGAAATCATCCGCTCCACGCAAACGATCCAACAAGTCGTCCCCTATCCCTACCCCCGAAGTTGACATGAAGGACAGTATTCCTGAAGAGGATGAGTCGATGGAAGATATTGAAGCCTCGACTGCTTCTCAATGGAATTACAACCCCGACTCAGGTGATAAACAACCAGTTGTAAAGCCTGCGGAGAGGATTGCAAACAGGGACCCCAAGTACAAAGAAAAGGCACACACAAAAGACCCCGATCAAAGGTATCCTTGGCTCGCCAACATTATGGACAAGGAGAGGAGGAAGCCCGACGACCCAGAGTATGACAAGCGAACCATCTACATTCCCCCTGCTGCTTGGAACAAGTTCTCTCCATTTGAAACCCAGTACTGGAAGATCAAGCAGAACCTTTGGGACACCATTGTCTTTTTCAAGAAGGGCAAGTTCTACGAACTTTACGAGAATGATGCTACTGTCGGACACCAAGAGTTTGACTTTAAGATGACCGATCGAGTCAACATGCGTATGGTCGGAGTGCCTGAGAGCTCGCTTGACTACTGGGTGAATCAGTTCATCGCGAAGCAGTACAAGGTGGCCCGTGTTGATCAAATGGAGACCAACTTGGGCAAGGAGATGCGTGAGCGACAAGACAAGAGTAAGAAGGCGGACAAGGTCATCACACGTGAGCTTGCATGTATCCTTACAGCCGGTACTCTCGTCGATGGTGGCATGTTGCAAGACGACATGGCTTCTTACTGTGTTGCTATCAAAGAGTCTGTCGTGGACGATCTCCCTGCCTTCGGTATCGCATTTGCAGATACTGCCACTGGTCGTTTTTATCTTTCCAGTTTCGTGGATGATGTCGACTTGACCAAGTTCGAAACGCTGATCGCTCAAACTGGCCCTAGAGAACTCCTCCTTGAGAAGTCGCACCTGTCCACCAAGGCATTGCGCATTCTGAAGAACAACACTAGCCCTACAACAATTTGGACACATCTAAAGCCCGGTACTGAGTTTTGGGACGCGGATACAACTCGGCGCGAGCTTGATTGTGCCAACTATTTTAAGGCCGCGGATGCTGACGAGGAGGTCTGGCCTCAGGTACTCCAATCATTCCGCGACGACGATATAGTCATGTCAGCGACAGGAGCATTAATCTCATATCTTCGTTTTCTTAAACTTGAGGGCCCCCTGTTGTCGCAGGGCAACTTTGAGCTTTATAACCCAATTCAGAAGAACGGAACTCTTATCCTGGATGGGCAGACTCTGATCAATCTCGAGGTTTTCTCCAACACCGTTAATGGCGGTTCCGAAGGTACGCTGTTCAGTCTTCTTAACAAGTGTGTGACGCCCTTTGGAAAGCGTCTTTTCCGATCATGGGTGGCGCATCCGCTTTGCAACATTGATCGCATCAACGAACGTCTTGACGCTGTCGAGATGCTCAATGCCGACCAGACAGTCCGTGAACAATTCGCTTCACAGCTCGTCAAGATGCCTGATCTGGAGCGACTCATCTCACGCATTCATGCTGGTGCTTGCAAACCGGAGGACTTTGTTAAAGTTCTAGAAGGATTTGAGCAGATTGAGTACACCATGGGCCTTTTGGGGGCTTACAAGGGTGGTAATGGTCTTGTGGATCGTCTCATCTCCTCAATGCCAGACCTCGATGAGCCTCTGAATTATTGGAGAACAGCTTTCGACCGAAGCAAAGCTCGCGATGAGAAAATTCTCATTCCTGAACGTGGTATAGAAGAGGACTTCGACCAGAGTTCGGACCGAATCGAAGAGATCAAGCAACAGCTCGAGGACCTATTAGCAGAGAAGAAGAAAGAGTTCAAGTGCAAGCTTTTGAAGTTTACAGATGTGGGCAAAGAGATCTACCAGCTGGAGGCACCCAAGAGTGTGAAGGTCCCTTCCAGCTTCCGTCAGATGTCCGCGACAAAAGATGTCAAGCGATGGTACTTCCCCGAGCTGTCTCAGCTTGTGCGTGAACTCCAGGAAGCGGAGGAGACCCACTCTCAACTCGTAAGAGAGGTTGCTTCTCGTTTCTTCCAAAAGTTCGATGTTGACTACGAGACCTGGTTATCTGCCATTAAGATCATTTCTCAGCTGGATTGTTTGGTAAGCTTGGCCAAGGCATCGGCCTCCTTGGGCCAGCCCAGCTGCCGCCCCCAGTTTGTGGACGAAGAGCGCAGCACTGTCGATTTCCAAGAACTTCGACACCCTTGCATGATGAACACTGTCGACGACTTCATTCCCAATGATATCAAGCTTGGTGGTGAGCAGGCCAAGATCAACCTGTTGACAGGAGCCAACGCTGCTGGCAAGTCTACAGTCCTTCGCATGGTATGTACCTCTCCAATTGGTTATTATCCTAAGCTAACAATTACCCATAGTCTTGTGTCGCTGTCATCATGGCTCAGATAGGCTGCTATGTCCCTGCTACCTTCGCTCGCCTCACCCCTGTTGATCGAATCATGTCTCGTCTTGGAGCCAATGACAACATCTTTGCTGCTCAGTCGACCTTCTTTGTTGAGTTGTCTGAGACAAAGAAGATCTTGTCCGAAGCTACACCCAGGTCGCTGGTCATTTTGGATGAGCTTGGTCGTGGAACCAGCTCTTATGATGGTGTCGCCGTCGCCCAAGCTGTTCTTCATCACGTTGCTACTCACATCGGGTGTGTCGGCTACTTTGCCACCCATTACCATTCCCTTGCAACCGAGTTTGAGAATCACCCTGAGATCCGAGCTCGTCGGATGCAAATTCACGTTGACGAGGACGAACGACGCGTTACCTTTTTGTATAAGCTCGAGGATGGTGTTGCCGAGGGCAGTTTTGGTATGCATTGCGCTGCCATGTGTGGTATCTCCTCGCGCGTGATTGACCGCGCAGAGGTGGCTGCTAAGGAATGGGAACATACAAGTCGACTCAAAGATAGTTTGGAAAAGGCCAAGACGGGATGTTACATCCCGTTGGGCATCCTTAGCGACGTAGGCGCACTACTTGGCGACAAGGGAGGAATGACTGACGACGGAGTCGACGTTCTTCTCAATGCCATCGAAGCATTGTAAGAAGATATAAACTTGCGATCGGGAAGAGGGACAAATTAGCTGGACCGGATAAGTTTTAGAGGGGATATGGGATATTCTACAAGGCGTGTCGGCGTTGTTTTCACATGTATACAGAACGAGACAACCTCTGCTAGAGTTGTCAAAGGGATAAATAGGCGTTGCAATGGAGTGTGTCGGAAATTCAAAGGCGAAGAATCCCGATGTTAGCGCGATAAAGTGCAATTCAGACAAATGAGATCTATTCTAGGGTACATCAAAACTCCAATTAACTATCTCTTCCATTGACTCCATCCAAAATCATTGGTCTGCGACTTAAAATCCACAACACAAGTACATATTAGCAGATACATAGCAGGACGAAACGTAGCAGCAGTTTAATTCCATCTCATAGCAAACGATTCCAGAATCAGCCAGTCTCAATCATTCTCCGCCTCGGAAGCAGCCGCAGAAGGAGCTGCAGAAGCGGACGCTGAGGCCGTCCTAGACCTTGTTGTTCGTCTACTCGTCGTCTTGGACGACTGCGCCGATTTTGTATTGCGGGACTTCTTAGTTCCCTTTGCCTTCAGAGTCTTGCTAGCTGCTACACAAGTCAGTCAGTCATCGTGGCATTCTATGGGAGTAGCACATGTGACCTACCAGTCTTACTGCTCTTGGCTTTCTTCTGAGGCGGCTCATCGGTTTCATCCACGTCATCTGCATCGGAAGCAGGCCTTTTCTTTGCCGCGCTCATATCGCTTTGGAAATCAGCAATATCATCCACGTCCGGCTGAAGGGCTTGGTCGTCAGGGTCAGAATCAGTCTGGTAAACGTAATTAGGATCAACGACACGGTTTCCGATGTACATGGCCCGTCGTCGGCGACCAGCTGGAGTGTCATCCCAGGGAATTTCAGGTGCTTCCCATGTACCCGGGAAAGGCGGCAGGCCCTCGTACGGGGGCCAGGGAATATCCCACCATTCTTCGTTGCTTTTATTGTTGGGGTCGGAACGCCAGACAGAAGCATGGTGGTCCTGGCTTTGAGTGGGATATATAGTGCGCGTGTAAGTTGGAAAACGGTCAAGGAATTGATCCTTGATGTTCTTAAGCGTCGTGGGGAGTTTCGAAGCCGGAATCCAGCCACTGCGGTTAGGGAGACGATCTGCTGAGCCTACGGCGTTACGAATGCGGCAGCATCGGTTCTTATCCGTGTGAGACTGTAAAATGTAAGTGTGTGTTCATAGTGGGAAGGTATAAGATATTGACCTGGACTTCACTCGCGCGACCGATAGGTGACCGGTTTGGACTCTTTGTCCGCCTCTTAGGCGCCTTTCGGAGACACTTTGAACAGTACATCTTATCGTCAGGGTCAAAGTTAGGGTCCTCGGGACCAAGCTTTTTCACCCAGTCGGGGGATTTCGCTCGACGACGGACAACTCGCTCCTCGTTCTCATTCTCCTCGTCCATGTCGTTGGTCTCGTAGCCGTCATCCTCGTATTCACCATCGTTGTCTTTTGTAGGACGGCTTTTCTTGACCTTCTTGCCAGATCGGCCGCGGCCTACGGTGTTGGAGCTCTTAGATCCACTTCCACCAGCATCGTCATCGTTGCCCTCATCATCTTCCATGTCATCATCGACATCAGCAGTAATGATTACTTCTGTACGCTTAGATTTAGACTTTTTCTTGGACGATTTGCCACGAGAAACGGTAGAAGATCTTTCACTCTGCTCATCAGCACCTGACTCATTGGCAGTCGATGGAGTCTTAGGAGTCGACGTTCTGGTCGTCCGGGGCTTTTTGGATACTATCACCGCAGAGCTCTTGGATCCGCTGGATTTAGCATTGACCGACTGAGTATCAGATGACAAGTCCATCTCGTCTGGATCCGAGGATGCCTTGGCAATGACCTTTTGAACAGACCCTTGAAGAGTTACTTGGGTTTGTTTGGGGGGAGGCTTGGGGGTAGGCTTGGGTGCAGGCTTCAGAGGACGAGCTTTGACAGAGGCTTTCTTGTCACCACCGTCTCGCCCATGATCGCCATCATGTCTCAAATCCCCATCGCTGTCATCACTACCGCCATTACCTTCCTCCTTATCAGTCTCCTCTTCTTCATCAGAAGAAGGTAGGAATATCTTCTCTTTGGGATGCATCTGGCGTATGTGACGTCGGTACTGCTGGCGAGTCATGGATCCAACGTAGGAGCCACATTTTTCAAAGTAGGCGCACTTCTTGAGCAGTCGCTCGGCAGCGAGTAATTGCTGTCTCACCTGAGTCGCCTGGGAAAGTGTCGATGTAGAGGTGCCAGTGTTTGCTTGGGGAAGTGAAACCTGAGGTGGTGTCGTCTGAGGTACTGCCACCTGAGGGACTGTCGCTTGACGCGATGTAGTTGTAGAAGCGGCACTCTTAGCAGCTTTAGGTGCCACAAGAGCAGTCAATTGTGCTTTGAAAGGATTGTGCACGTTTCCTTTAACAAATGAATCATTTGCTGGGGCTGCAACGGAGCCGGAAGGTTTGGAAGACGAAGACCGAGACGCAGCAGGTCCAGGAGCGGCACCAGAACTCTTCTGCTGAGGAGGTCTGGTAGTAATTTGAGCCGGGGCATTGACTCTCGTTTCTGTTGAGGAGTTTCCTCCCTGAACGCCATGGCTAAACATCTTCTTCACCTCATCGGGGTGATTGTCCCCTATGTGCTTCATCTTCTGGTCTTTGCTCCACCAGACAAACAACGCCTCATCGCAGAAAGGACATTTCTGCTTTGCGTGGACGGTCCAAACATGTATGTTCAGTTCGTCATCTTGATCAAGTCGCCATGTAAAGCTGCAACCCTTGAAGGGGCATATGTTTGTACGCTTCAAGAGCATGTTGCGCAAATTCCAAAAACCATTCTGCAGTTCAGCTTGCTCAGTTGGTGTAAGAATGGCCTTGGAATACATGGGGACGTTGGCGGAAAGGCGATAGATCTTCTCAACAGATGGCGCAGTGGACGGCATACCAATTTCGACGTCTGCTGGCCAAGCTCGTTGGTCTTCGGTGGTGAAGATGCTTGGCTGCGTAGCCCATGTGTGTGCTCTATCATGCGGCCCACGAGACTTGGAAGCAGGACTGAATAGCGAGTTATCAAGTTCATCCTCAGGCTTGTTTTGTGGGAAGAGCCTTGGGGAATCGACCCCTCCCATCCTCTCGTCGCCATCGCTGTCTCCATCCCCATCCTTGTCGCTATCATCGTCGTCATCGTCGTCATCGTCATCTTTGTCACTTTGACTCCCAGCGAAAGTCGCACGACCAGTCATGAAGGATTTAAGAAGTTTGCGCTGCTCCCGGCTGAAAGGCTCGAAAAATGTACCATCCAAACGTGCCTGACCGCTTTGTTGTTTTGCTGGGTCCCTCGTGAGGTCATACTTTCCAGCCAGACCCCTTTTGGGGTCCTCATCTCTTAAAAGGTCATCAGTTGAGTTCTCATTTTCGGCTAGACCACTCTCGAGGTTGCTCTCGCCGAACAGATCATCGGTCGTGTTCTCCTCTACGACCCGACCAGTGGCGAGGTCGTCTTTTCCCGTCGGGTCAGTCGCGAGGACATTGCTGTCTTCATTTTCGACAACTATTGCCAGAAACCCGAGAAATTGAGGCTGACTAGTTGCCAGGATCCCGATATCATGCTCCGGTTCACCATCCGGAGTGCTTGCACCTTGGATCACATGAGTTGAAGGAAATTGAAGACTGCCTTTATCGTTCATGTCCTTCTGACTGATTTCGAGCAGCTTAGGGGGCATGAAAGCATCCAAGCGATGCCTTGACATTGGAGACCACACAACTCCTTCTTTGCACACACTAGAAATGTCGTCATTCGGGTCGATGGGCTTTATTGGAACGGGATCTGAAGGATATCCGTCAAGGGTATCGATGGCTTGGCCATCGTCGTCTTGCAAATAAAGAGCGTCCAGCCTACTTCCACCTTCGGCCGAAGTTTCTTCCCTCAAAGTTTCCTGATCGAGTCTCAAACCCCAGAGATTAGACCTGCTTATGGAGGTAGCCCAGTCAGTCTTCTTCAGATCCACAATAGTGACTGTCACGGAGTGCGATGTGATTGACTTTCTGATATCGTGCCACTCATCGTCCGTTGCGTCACCCGAAATAAAATAGGAAGGCGAATCCATGTCTTGAACCTGAATGGTGTCGTACACGGGTATCTCTTTCAGCAAGAAGTAGATGTCTGAAGTGCCGAGATTAGGAGGTGCTACCAAACCGCACAGTGTTTTGATCGCCTCAAAAAACTGGTCTGCTGTCGACGTCAGACGAGGCATCTCAACGGAGATGTCTCCCCCAGTGTACCAGCTTGGAAACAGGCGACAATGTCCTGGACGCCAGTGCGTCAGGACAGTTCGGTAAAAGTTTGGAGACTGTTCTAATTTCTTGCCAAGAATTGTTGAATCGATTTCGTCCTCAGAACTCACGTCACGTTGAGGCTTCACTTGGAAGCCATCAATACGAGACTCGCCCTTCGAGAAGCCATCAACTAAAAAGACCGAGTCGATCTTTCGGGAGTCGGATGCGTCGAAGGCCTCCGCAGTTATCTCACAAATCTGTCGATATGCCTGATGAAATGGCGCTGCAATATCGCTGATCGGTTGTGTGACGAGATACGGGTTGGGATCCGGGTAATAGTTGGGCATAAGGATGGCTTCCATACCAAAATCGAGCCAGCAACATTCAACCATCCAGCAAGCATCTGGACTGTTCAGTGGGTACAGCAGTTCCCACACCCATTGTGGAAGGCCGATGGCACCGTAGACGATAGGAACAGTCCAGTGAGAGTCGGGCCTGTTCTTGTCGTGTAGACGAAACAAGGCATGGTGATATTTTGAATCCTTCGGAGCTCCGAAAAGGACGTTCAAGGTCTTGGAGAAGTGAGCGTTGTACTGATTGCACCCATATTTGCCAATGTCAAAGGTGCTTGTCTTGGTCTTGGGGAAAGCCATATAAGCATAGCTGATAACCTCAGTCTCGGGTCCATTTGGAGCGTGACCAAGAGAGCGACCGATCCTGACTGTATCTGTTTGAAGCTGACCAGGTATAGGTTCCCAGTGCTGCGGCCCTTTGTTGGGCTCGGTGTGTATGTCATCGGCGAAGAGGACACAGCAGTCCTTGTGAGACTTCGTACTATCAGCGAAGTGTTGGTGAATGAACTTCATCGCAGGACTATCCACGGTCAAAGGTAGTTGATCATGAATGTAATTCGGCTTTCCGACTTCAAGATCGTACCACAAAATACTAAAGACCTTCTCTTCATGATCATCGGCTTGCAGTAGCTGGCGCAGAACTTTCGAGAACGACCGCCACTTTCGGGGAACAAAAGGCAGACGTCCGTAGAGGCCATAGAGATAAGTCCAACCATCATTGAATGATGCAGGTGTCTCATCTTCGGGGACGTAATCATTGCTCGGAGTATCTATGGGATAATCGGAATCGCCTCCTCGAAGACCTAAGGTTGGTTCCATTCCCCTGGGGAGTGGCAGGGGGTGGTTTGTGGCCGTGTTAGCTGCAAGTTGTCAGTCGTGTGATGAATTGATGGATAGATGAATTTAAACTTACGTCTCTGAGTGTCATTTCCCCAGTTGCGACGGTCATGCGCCGTAAGGAAATGCAACGGTGGCTTAAAGTTGTACCTGGGGACCTCATTCTCGTCGAGCCCCATCATCATGGCAATTTCTTCGAGAACGTTGTCGATGGGGGCTACAGGTAGACCAAAGTACATCATTGTGAGCTTTGTCGCTAGTGAATCCTCGACGCCCTTGTAGCGACCAGCAAGCAATGCATTGTATCTCCTCGTATTAGCGGCCTGCATCTCCTTAACGTCGGCACGTTCAGCAGGCGCCAGCATGCGATACTGGTGATGGGTGAAGGATTGCCTGATGACGTCTTTGATGGGGTTTTCTGACTCTAACGCCATGGTAAAGAATTTGTGCACACCAGCCCATTGCTTGCTTTTCGGGTCAATCAAGAGGTCGATACGCTTCGAAGGCGGATCAGCTTTCTGTAACCAGTGGTCTGATTCCTCCTGCGCCAAAGACGTTGAGACACCAGTAATTTTGTCCATCGCATAGGCGAACGAAGTAGATTTTGATAAAAGGAGGTGCTCGCAAAAGCCGCAAAAGCCAATGCTCGGCAGAAGACTTGCGTGTCTTTGGGTATAATGAAAGATAAAAGAGACAACACAAGGCCTAGCGCTACGTTAGAGAGGGTGTAATGAGTGCGCTGGGATAGGTTAAATAAGGAAAGAAAAACAGAGGAATGATAAAAATAACGAGATTATAAACAGGAACTAGAAAAAAGTGAATGATGGGATGGGTGGTATGTTAAAGTCGTGCGCTATGAATGGATGTCTTTGAGGAAAGAAGTGGTTAAGTGGCCACACTGATCCGAGTGAGAACCATTGTTCTCAATACTGGCATCTCAGGCATGCCAAATGTAGCCATTGGTGGTGTTAAGGACAAAGAGAAATCCTTGTTTCTTTGATAAAGTTGTTGGTGTGTGTGGTCTGTGTCTCTGGTCGTTATTAGCCGGCATCGCCGGTCATTCTTGGAGGGGATTTGCTTTCGTAGTTCAGATACTGAATGTCCGAAGACCTGAGTATCGCATTATATTTAGACGCAATTGTAGGTAACAGGATGTCTTCTTGCTGTCGATAATCCATAAGGCCCTTGCGACCTGTAGACGTTGAATCGCATTATTGCGACGGGTGTCAATTGAGATGGGCGCAACAATCTGACATCAACAAGTCTGGCAACCAGGCTCAACCCAGAACGGGATGACAATAACGTCTCTGACACCAAATTAGCAACAAGCAAGGCCAAAGCTTCTCGTACCTTTTGATCGAGCCACTACCCAGCCTCGTGCCTCTTTTTAATTGAAGGGTGGTAGGTTTCTTTGTCTTCCGTCTAGGCGTGGCCACCCGAAAGGAGGGGGAGCTTAGCAAATGCAAACAAAGAAACTAAACTCATCGAAGCGTCAATAGCCCGTAGGAATCTGGCGACTTGAAATCTTTGTTGGAAAAAGTCTCTGGGAAATTGAGAAATCACGAAAAGGCAACGATCAAGGCCGTGAAAGAAATCTTTCATTATGATATTGTAAACGTTCCTTTGTTTGAAACCAGAAATTGAGTCCGAATACTTGTAATGTTGAGTTGATTGACTGGAAAGCCAGCAAATCATTCGGCATGCTGTCGCACCAGGTCCTCCAACTTCTCCTGGAAATCGGCAAAGTAATTGATGGCCTGGATTATCTTGCCTTCGCTTGTGCCAAAGCCGCTTCGGGTGAAAGCCATTCTCCACGCGCTTTCATCTTTGACTAGAGCATTGTAATCTCTTGTCTCCCAGCTCTTGTTGGCAGGACCTTGCGCAAAGTAGTCGCCGAGTTTACCCTCCCATTCCGACACATTGGTGGAAGCAAGTCCATTGAGCAAGTTGGGAGAAATAGTAATGTGTTGGATACCCGCAAGCTGCATAACTTCATCGACCGACGTGAGTGACGCAGCTAGAACTCGCGTACGGAATTCGTGATTGATATAATAAGCCTGTGCTTCACGACAAAAGTCAAAGGCTTTGTGTTGATCAACATATCTGATACTGTTAGTATAGCAACAGCGAACGGTCGTACATGACTTACCCTTCTTCAAAATGAACCTTCAGCTCATTCACGTAGGGCGCCATGTAAGTGCATTGTGCTTCAGCAGCCAAAGCCGCTTGTTCCATGCAAAACATTGTAGTCGCAAGCGTCGCGATGCCTTTCATTTCCAGTGTGCGGCACGCTTGGAGGCCTTCCCAAGTGGAGGGGATCTTGATGCATACCCGTTTCGTGTCAAAGTCGGGTGCTAGTGCCTTAAAGATATTGACGATTCCTCAAGCGTAATGAGTATACACCACAGCAAAGGTCATGATCCAACTTACTATGAGCATCGTTCATTGTACCTTCAGTCGAGTAAGACAGCTTTGGGTTGGTCTGAATGTGTACGTAGCCTGTCACATTTGGGACGATCAACAGTTGCAATTCAACCATCTTCTCTAGTCAGTAATGTCCGTTGTCTTGGGCATCTGACTCCATACCAAGATCTGAACAACAAACTCCTCAAACGTCGCGGATCCTTGGAGCTCTTTCAAAGTTCCTCGAGCTTTTTCGATCGCAGATTTGATCAAAGCACCATGGTGCAAAAGAGGCTCTCCCGCAAGCGGCCTGGAGATTTCGAAAAACGCAATTGCCTGAACAAATGTTAAGGTTGTGTCGGGGAAGCACGTCGAGGACCTACTTGGTTGGAAGTGCAGCCCACGAAGGGACCCAGTTCTTGAGCGACTATATCAACTTCAATTAATGAGTGCGAGATTGACAAGTGTTTAGGTCAATACCATTAGCATCAAGGGTATCGCAGTCGACCTTGGTGGTCTGACGAAGGGCGTCCAACAATGTTGTCATTTTGCGGTTATGGAAAGATCAGTAATAGCAGTAGGAATTTTGTAAGACAAAGATGTTGTATTGAATGCTATGAACGCGATTCAAGCCGGCAGTCGAACTATTTGAATGTATCATGAGCTTGCTGCTGGAGTCGTCTCGCTCAAGTCGCCGACTGACCCCCCACCTTAGACGCCAGCATCTGACGGAACCTTTAGCAGCCATTCGCTCGGCTTGGCTTCCCAAAACGCCCATCAGTGTAGTCTGCGTAGGTAGTCTTTCGCCTCCATTTCCACTATTACCGGGTCGCTGTCGCATTAAACATCGCACTGATGGGAGGGCTAGAGGGGCTCTAGGGGCTTCTTCCCCATAGGCAGTCGTATACCAGCTAGGTCAGTTAGTTACAATTGGAGTAGCAGCAACTTCCTAGGCCAATCTCGACACATCGATATGGTCATGCGGGGAACGCGTGGGTCAAGGGTGGTTCTTGAGATTAGACGACGCCATCGCTTTGATGTCCGAATGTGACATTTTTCTGAAAAGGAAGTGTCGCAGTGTTGAATAAGCAATTATTATTAATTACTTTCGCTGCCAGACATAGCCATGGTCTCTTGAGTTTGAAATCATCCCATTTAGCGATCAGTAACGTTAGTAATTCACGGATTAGGAATGGATGGGTTGGTGGGGGAGAGCATTTAGCAGCTACTTGACACGTGACGAGTCACGTTTCGCTTCCCCAGGAATTCCCCAATTGGGTCACCCATCCAAGAAATCTGCCGGCCATCCATCGCAAGTCGAAGTCGAACCACTTCGTCTGTAAGCTCAAGCTCAGCTCACGCCCATTTTCTACGAGGTGTGTTGCTCATGGACTGAGTTCGAGCCTCCTCTTCGCCTAGGACGATCATGAACCCATCCGCCAGGCCATAATGCGACCACCAAGATGCCTCTTCCCCGCCGCGGAGATCCTGCTCAAGGCACCCGCACATAGACGGTGCATGTCCTCTGCCGCAGCCTTCCAACCGCCCAGAATAGTCGCTACCACACCATGGAAGAGCTCTTCGTTTTTCCTTTCGAATAGACTGTTCGATAGATCAACATGTCTCGATTCTGTTGTACTGCGCCGCGCCAATGGCATCCGTTCGGCGTCCGCTTCTGCTTCCACTACTTCTGACTCGACGATACCTTCCTCCTCTACGCCAAATTCTTCTACCTCCACGCAAATTGATACGGAGATTGCTCCTCACCGTAAACGACAGGCTGAACGCCGCGAAAAAGCAGCGGCAGAAGCCGCTGCTCGAGGCGAAAAGCCACTTCCTCCCGATGCATCCTCTCTACTTGCAGCACACGCTGCTTCCCAGTCGAGCTCTATACGCCGCCACCTCTCCGCATTCCTCTCGCTCTCCAAACCTCGATTGACAATGCTTGTCGTTCTTACTGCCATGGCGACATATGCTTTATACCCTGTACCCGAGATGCTTTCACCGAGCACTACTGAGACGCCTAGTTTGAGCCCTCTAACATTATTATTCCTTACGATTGGCACCACGCTTTGCTCAGCTAGTGCCAATGCTTTAAACATGCTCTACGAACCCTCTACTGATGCCAAAATGACACGAACTCGAAATCGACCCCTGGTGCGAAATCTCATCTCCAAGCGAAGCGCAGTCTTCTTCGCCATTCTATCTGGATTCATCGGAACAGGCGCTTTATACTTCGGCGTTAACCCCACAGTTTCCGGTCTCGGTTTCGCCAATATTGTTATCTACGCCGGGATGTATACACCTCTCAAGGCTGTTACGGCTTTCAACACATGGATTGGCGCTGTGGTCGGTGGTATTACTCCTCTGATGGGCTGGGCTGCGGCTGCTGGTGAAACTGCAACCAAGGATGGCTCATGGCGGGAGCTGCTATTTGCTAGCGACGGGTCTTCTATTGGCGGTTGGCTGATGGCTAGTCTCCTATTCGCATGGCAGTTCCCTCACTTCATGGCCCTCAGCTGGCCAATCCGTGAGGAATACAAGAAAGCTGGTCTTCGCATGCTAGCGTGGACAAACCCCGCGCGTAACGGTCGTGTCGCTTTGCGATATAGCATCGCTTTCATCCCAATTTGTCTGTCTCTTTGCGCTGCTGGAGTCACAGAATGGTCCTTCGCCGTTACTAGTTTACCTATCAATGTCTGGCTCGTTCGAGAATCTGTACGCTTCTGGCGCTATGGAGGTAACCAAGGCAGCGCAAGGGGTCTCTTCTGGGCAAGTGTGTGGCACCTCCCCGGTGTCATGATCCTTGCTTTGTTACACAAGAAGGGCATGTGGAGCAGGGTCTGGAGGAGCGTGTTCGGCGAGGAAGAGGGAGAGTGGGAGGAGGAAGAACTCGATGAGATGGTGAGCATGGCCGTGGCAAACACGAATAGCCACATGCAGAACCAAAAATCTGTGCGATGATGTGTAGGATATATGAACGAATATTGTAACAACAATTGTATGTATGTGACAGGGGGGTAAATCTAGCATTCTGGCTGTTGTCTTACAATTTGCGCAGCGCACATATTATCAATGTAGATTATTTTTCACAAATACCAAGGTACCAGGATATTCAGATAATACCGCTTGCTAGTCGACTGTGTCAATTGATTTGCAGAAAGACGATGCCCTATCCAACCCACATGCATCCTTATGTCGTGGTATCTCTATCTCTAGTATACAAAGGAGACGTACATTGACTGTTTCTCATCGCCACCATTTTGAAAGCATCAAACACAAAAAAACAGTAAAAAAGATTACACTCAGAGCAAAAAAGACCATGCGTTATTGTCGTCATAATCGCTTGAAACGCCATAAACACCATTGCGACCCATGCTGCTCGCCATGCAGTAAGGAGGTTTTCTATGCTGAATTATAAGGATTGACTGAAGGAGAGGACGGCGAGAATGGGTGGAGAAAGCCTTGATGAGGCTGAATTTGCTGTAAAAAGGAATCGTTCAGGAATGAAGCCGGAGGATAAAGAAGGGGGGCGGAGTGAGTGTTGTCGGGTGTTAAACACCTCGTCCTGGTCTGTTAATAAGGTTTCCAATACCCATATCCGAACTCTGCGGTCGTTGCGTCATGTACTGAGGACTGTTCCCCTGGCTATGACCACCGTGATGATGCCCATAAGCATGTCCCACGCTGGCGTTGGAGCTTACGCTCGACGAGTATCCGTGGCCGCCATAACCGGTACCATAAGCAGCGGTGAGGTTGTAGTGAACTGCGGGTGTGATGTGGTGATGTTGCATTTGCTGATGCTGGAACGAAGTGCTGGCCGGTGCCACGATGGAGGAGGTACTCGTCTCGGGGCTGCTATACGATGCGTCTAGTTCGTCAACCGGTGTTAGGCCCATGCCTGAGATGCCGCTGTCGTCCTCATACCCTGAGAGAGCGCCGGACTCGAGTCGGTCACGGCGGGCTGCAGCGCGGGCGGCGCTTTGCAGATTCTTGAGGCCATTCGACATGCACTATAAACTTCATTAGCAATTACCCATGTATCATCACGAATAGTCGACTTACCTTGGCTTCGACCACGTTCCACTTCTCGCCTGTTCGAGCGGCGAGACCACTCCAGATCTCTTTCCTCATGGCCATGTACTCCTTGGCCAAGCGCTGCAGCTTGAGGTTATCCCAGTCATCGGCACCCTTGCGTTCCAGAAGTCGTTCGTGACGCTTGCGGCAGGCATTAGGTGTTTTGGAAGGGAAGTAGTTGGCCTGGATCTGGCCCCAGTTGAGACCTTGCATGCGTGCGGTGAGCAACTGCTGGTCGTCCTGAGGTGTCCAGGCTCCCGAACTGGCTCTGTGTTGAACCGGTTCATGTATGGGCTCGGGGATGGAGACGGGAGGAGCTGAAGATGTAGCGTATGGCTCGTATGTAGCCTGCTGAGTTTGTGTTTGAAGAGCGAGGGAAGAAGCAGCTGTGGTACCCATGCCGTAGTAGTTCGGCATAGTCATACGCTGCTGACTGTACATAGGAGAGGGGGCCAGAGAGACTGGAATCGCATTGTAGCGATTCTGGGAGGAGCTAGGGGCTCGAGTATGTTTCGGCATCATGGAGACTGATGTGTAGTAGCGAGTAGTGAAGGGATTCAGAGTGAATCCGGTAACGAGATTACGAATTAAGCGTAAGATGGGGAAAGGCCAAAACGTCCGGGTCAACCGGTCTGGTCTGGTCTGGTCTGGTCTGGTTCGGTCTTGAACATAGGCGGCCCAAAAAGAAATGGAGACTCGTCCAAGCGAGAGGTTTCTTAGTCGTGTAAGTGGTAGAGCGAATGGTTTCTGAGATGAGATAGAGTCAAGGAAACAGGCACAATAGGTCTAGAAAGCGACAGATGGAAAAGCGCCAAGAGAAATCCACAAAGTGACAGGAGTAGGAAAAAAGGAAATAAGGAAAAAAAGAGAATATTGCCCGAGCGACAGAAGATTTGTTGCTGTGATGAGAATGGAGAAGGAAAGAAGAGGCCAAGGGAAGGCCGGATATGAAGCAGCTTTAATGCCCCGAGACGAGGATCACGGCATCTCGAGAAAGGACAAAGACCAATACCGACTCTGGCGGCTCTAGCACTGAAACTCGAACAGAAGCTGAAAGGGGCAATGAAACAGTACACTCGCGTCTGAAAGAAGTGATTTGCCTCGATCGGGTCAAGGATATTGGTCTGAAAGGCGTTTGTTTGAACAAGTGTGGGCGGTTAAGAGATGGACAGACAGTGGGCGGTTACAAAAAAAGAATTATGGATAATGTTCTCCACGGTTGAACACAATAAGATATGATGTTCGTCCGGTACTACGAGGTTTGAGCAAGCGCCAGCAGTCGAGGCAATGGATGAGCTGTCTTGGTTCAAGGGCAAGGGTTCAAAAAGTTGGATAACCAAAACAAAGCTAAAGAGCGAAAAGCCAGGATCTTGACAGCCAGCCGATCTGCATATGTCCACCGGGCCCATAACAGTTGAGCGCCTGGGGAAATTGAACGGGGTCGCTGCATTGCATGTGGTGTGAACACAAGACAAGAAGAAGCGCGAAAGTGACAGGGAAGCAAGAGCGGGAAGACTAATGTAGTGTGGGAAGAACAAGGATGCGCATCATAATTGTACCGGCAGATGAAACAAGAATTCGAGAGTGAACAAGAATGTCATTCCGTCAAGGGCAGCTGAGCAGGGTCGTCTTAGAAAGAGTCCATACAAAGGCTTCTTGGTGTTGAGAGGACGAGTGTGGATCTCTGCGGCCACTAATTGGCCTGTTTGTTCTGGAGGCGCGCGTTTAAGTCAAATTAGGCGACTCCCGAAATAGTTAGTTCGTCTATTTTGAGATCTATGGCGGGTCTTTATTGGGTCTCATGCTGAGTAGAAGTACCGTCGCTAACAGAATTGGTGAACAAGGTACTCGGTAGAAGAGCCTGGAATGGATGAAAGACGAGCGCTTGCAATGGGCCTTTAGAAAGGTCGCTGGGCGTATAATGAAGCAGAAGATGGGACGTTTCAGGTCTGGCGATAGCTTCTGATGGGCTTTATTCTCGATTCATCAGATGATTAAACTTTAGGATAAGATTAAAGATGTGGTTAGGTACTTTTCGAGTATGAATTCCGGTGAAATGTTTGTCCGCTGTAGATCTCATCTTTGGAGAGACAGGGGCAGGCACGGGGGGTTGCTCTTCCCTAGCGTCGACTCTATGTCAACTGTGGCTCTCCCACTGTGGCGTACATTTCAGGGGATCGCGAAAGGCAGGTCAGGTTAAGAGAATCATTTCATCGTTAATAACATCTCAAGTGACAGACGACAAATACCATAATTAAGCTCGAAACTTCATTCAATTTTTTCTTATTTCCAGTCTCCCAATACCCTAGCAATAAAATACTCTTCGCTCATGAAGCCCCCATTATAGTTTCCCTCCTGTGCATCAAGCCTGCTGGTGCTCATTAACGCGTCAACGCGATGTCTTCTCCAGGTCGCCGCTCCGTTCGTCTGCACGCAGGCCACCATGACGAACTAGAAAACCCCAAGGATAGAGTCGTTCCAGTTATCGACGTCCCACAGGATAGTCAACAACGGCTACCAAAGTCAGAATCTATTGAGGCCCCTGTCAATTTGCCCATTGCAAAGCCCCCTGTCAGAGTACCAATCACCAACTCCAACTTTGGCGATGTTAGTGAGCTCAAAAACCGCCATCGCCACCTCTCCGATACACAGATTTCAAGGAAACTAGACTGGCATATGCGCCGGTCTGCCATGGACAAACGTGTAGGCGATGCATCACGGACTATCCTGTACCTTTCAGGAATGTGGCCATGGGAGTTTGCCGCTGGCTTTATGCCCAAGAAATGGAGCATCACTTTGCTGGAGGACATCAGAAGGCTGTTGAGAAGCGTTTGTAAAAGCGCTAGATGTAACGGCCCTGGACCTCATACCAAGATTGTGCAAAACTTTCTACTGGGATGTGCAAGGAGGCGTGACACACACTGCCCACAACTTGAACACAGCGACGTGCTGGACGCTCTTGACCACTTCAGCGCAGACTTTTACACAAAACGGGAGCCGGCAACACCCGTTCATACCACGCCTGCCAGTAGTCAGACGCGGCAAATTATTGTGCTGGTGTCTGAAGCGCAGAGCGAAAGTGACGAGAGCGAAGACGACCAAGACGAAGCTATCGAGATACCAGACTCAGAAGGCGAGTGTGAGGATTGGACTGGCCATACGCTTGATGATGACATTGAACCAGCGGTGCACAACGAAATGGCCAGTCCAGTCGTGAAACGCTCCAGGTCTTCTTCGTTGTCTGTCTTGCCAGAGAAGCGTTCACGGACGACAGGTCCAAGCAATCCATACATCGGATGCAATGATACGATAGGCCAAGATACAGTACCACCTGGCGTTACATGCGACAGCACCAATGCCATAGTGGTCCAAGACGCAGCTGTAAGTTAACTTCTACCTACTCAACGAGCGCCCGGTACTAACGTCTTCAGTCACAAACTGACACAATACCAGTACAACGTACAAAGAACTTTGAAGATATAATTGGCGAGTTTGAGGTGATCGAGATCGAAAAGCGGAAACAGCTGGATGCGGTTGCTCTTTCTCTTCACGAAATCACCATGTTAATTGAAGACAGCGAAGCCCATGAAGACAAACTAGGGAGCGACAAAGTCGAAAAGTTATTCACAGACGTCAAATCATACGAAACAGAAAGGGATAAAATAATAAAAGGCAAGCGCTTCGTCGAGGAGCACCGTGAAGATATGGCCATGAGCGCCGACGACTTTGAAAAAGCAATGCACAATTACACAGTAAAACTGGAAGAGTACGATCGTTTGATCGCCCAAGCAAACTCGGACGTTCTGGAAGAATTAGGAGCCATCGCGCAAAAAGACTTTGATCTACGAGCTAAACAAAAGCGGCTGAAGACTCACGGACAAGAGCTCCTTCAAGAGGTGCAGTATTCCAATGCGATAAAGACGTTGATGAGGCTGGGGCCGTCGGGGATGGTGACATTACTAGCCAAGCTCGAAGCAAGGGATATTTCTCTGGTCACCATGGCTGAGGACGTTATGATCGAGCATGCTGTTGAGTCGCTGGACGATTTGTTTGACAACGACGAGACACAATAGCAGAGAGGTATTGGGATGGTGGATGAGTCGTCGAATAACCCATTTTCTCAAGAAAATAACATCATTGGAGACTACACAAAGAAGAACAGTCAATAATGGTGCTGTGGCAGACTATTGCTTCGCCATGCTTTATGTCGTTGATCTGGCCGTCGTGTTCGCAGGCTCGGACCCTGCCCAACCAAAACGATTGAGACATCAGCAATGCCTACCTTCCACCACTCAATGCACAAACACCTGTGTCTCTTTTCCTCAGTTGACCTCGGTTACAGCGTTCAAGTCACAGTAGACAGCAGCTTCAATTTGTTTATGCGTACGAGTCACGACCAAGGCAGACGCGTTAATGTGATCATCCCCCTGTTCAGTCTGAGATATGGAAAGAATACGGAGTAGCGTGCTCTCAATCGCAATTCCACTGCCAAAAGTTCGGGACAATGGAAGACCAATCTAGCCTAGTTAACATGAGTACTAGGCTTACCCCTACTCTACTAGATGGCAGATCATGAGCCTATGGGCTCATCCATTCATTGCAATGCATTATCGTCAAGCCTCCATACCGATAGTCGAAGTTAATATGGATATACTGCCGGCAGACTTTAACCGTCATCTTGGGTCTCTTATCTGAGCTACTCCAGCATTTCGAGATCCCAGCATTCTGAAATGAGGAGTAATTGAGAAGACAGTATGAAGTTCCAGTCCCCGTGGTGCTGTTGAATTGATCTACATGGATGATTGGCAATATTTACAGTTAGCGGGGGCCACCTACTATTCATGGAGCTCCTGCTATGGAAGCTCAAACTTGAAAACGTCTCGATACTGGAGATGGTGGAGGAAGTCAAGAAGGTATGTTTTGGCGATTCAAGGACTTTTGCGTCGTAAACTAACTTGGTTACTAAAGACTTTTGAAACTCGTTCGATGTCTCAGGAAAATCAAGTCATCTGATGACAGCAGGCAAAGACAACACCAATATGCTATTCCGTAACTGTGACTCGGGGATGTTTGAACATGCGGAGGTTGGATTTTGATAGTATACTATAAGATACAGCTTGTGCTTCCATTTGGATTTTAAAAGAACACAGTTTTCATACACATGAAGGCTGTGTTCTTTTAAAGTATGAATGGAAGCATCAGCTGTCACTCTTTTAATATCGGCATTAATACCCAGTTCATATTGTCACAAGTGAGAAACTCTCTCAATATCAAAACAAAAAAGCTTATATGTCTTGGAAGAGCTGTTCCCTTACCATGACAGAGTGTTTGACGCCTATCTGCTTCAATAATTGGTTATTCACCTATATCGTCTTTGTCATTAAAAATTAATGTCTTGAGGTGTTTTCTTTCTCTAGGTAGTAAAACAATTAAACGTTATGACTTTTGCTTGTATCTTGTGAGGTGTAGGGTAACCACGATTTCAAGGACTGTTCCTGTCACTATCGCATTACCACATCTCCTATACAGAAAGGTTCTCCATCGGTGAATCCTTATCTTTTTAGTGTCTATACTCGTGATAGAAAAGCTCGGAATGGACCAGACTGACCAATTTGCGACAGAGATATCCTGCACTCTAAAGAATAAAGCTGAAATACCCCACTCTAGTCCTTGTCTAACTGCAAAATGTTGTGGTCAAAGACATTCATGATCATTAATAACTTTCCCGATAGGCTACCGCATCTGATACGGGATTCTTTCACGGTGGATACAAAGCAGGGATTATATCCAAATAGAAGAATGGAGTTGCAACTATGCATGCAGCTTCACTGGGTAGTGGTGAGTACAGCATCAACAATAGCTGTTACTTTGGAGTATGACGGAGCACAATAATTGGACCATGTCATTTAGAGCGACATTAATTGTTTGCCTTTTCAGCCGCCTTATACCGTAGACCTGCAATACGTAGACAAACATCGCCTCCTACACTTGAGGATAACTAAAATAAACAACCCAAGAGGCTTATCTAGACTTCCTAAACTGTCGGAATGACTTCGTCTCTCGTGTTACTAGGTAGTAATCATGAAGTTGGGCATCTATCCTAGGAAGAGTCAATTGCTTCCATAATAACAGGCAGCCGAAGGACACTCCTCTAGGCGCCAGAACGCTCACCAAGAGCACACTTACCTCCACTATGTTGGAAGGCACCTGCCTTCCATAGTGGTTTATGTTATTTTATAGTGACCTCTCGATAGCCAGGCAGGTAGGTGTCAGAAAACTTGGCCTCTAAAGCTTAGAGTAATAGAAATAAATAACCTAAGATGCTTGTCTAAGAACCATAAAGCTACCAACTAATTTCGTCTCTCAGGCTTCCAGCGGCAAATTCTTCTGTCGCCCTGGGGCTTGCCTAGGTCGGGTGATTTCCACTTCCATCATATCTGCCCTGCAGTGCCAACCCAAGGTACTGCAGTGCCAACAGCTGTCACGGCATTAACTTGCAACTGTGAATCATTAGACCGTGGATCATTAGACTGTGAATCATCAGTTATAAAGAGTCCCCCTCTTCATCCTTACATTAGCCAAATCTTTTCGCATCTCCAAGTCAGTCTTTTCGTCTTGACCTTGTCTTTGGTCCTGTGAGTTCTGTCAGGAAGCCTGTTTATCCCGTGCATAGGTTACCTTACTCATTCATTCTAGATGCTGATGGATATCAAGATGGCACGATCGGCTAGAGGGAGGAGTAGCCGTAAAGCCTCAGGACGACTTGTAAATCGTATCATAGACGTCCTCCTGCCTGGCCGCAGCAACATTGCTTCCGTCGAGTTCTTCGCTTCTATCGCACCCTATCTCTTCCATGTTGCTTCAGGCGCTTTGAAAAGACAATGTGTTTCGACCGTCGAGATCCAAAGCGACGACGAGATCTTCACCCATGTCATGAGCTGGGTAGCTCAGAACAACAGGCTTTCGCGCGATAACCATCGCCTTTTTGTATCCAGCAGCCCCAGCAATGAAAACGCTTTCTATGCTATGCGTGGTATGCCTAGACTCGTGAAGGAGAGCGTCGAGGAGGATGATTCACTTGACGACGACGGTGACGATGCTTCGCAAAGTCTCGACCTTCTCAGATCCAAGATCTCGCTACACAACGCGCGTCCTTTACACTGGACTCCGTCTGTTGGGACACACTGGTTCTGGTACGAGAAACAAATCATCTCATTCACCAGATCTTCTTCGGACAAATTTTATGGTGAGGCCGTCACTCTCTCTTGTCTTGGAAGGAACCCCGACGTCCTCAAACGCATCATCTACAACGCTCGTGCCAAGTATTTGGAGAAACAACGTGGCCGTACAAGCATCTATCGCCCTGTGCAATATCATGGGGATATACACTGGACAAGAGCTATGTCCAAGCCCACCCGGCCCATGTCGACTATCGCCCTCGAAGAAAACATCAAGCAAGGACTTGTTAAGGATCTCGCCCGGTATTTGAAGCCTCGTACTAAAAAGTGGTATGCCACCCGAGGGATTCCGTATCGACGTGGCTATCTCTTTTCTGGTCCGCCCGGCACAGGAAAAACTAGCTTGGCTCTCGCAGCGGCCGGTCTGATGGGTCTAAACATCTACATCATCAATATCTCGTCCCCCAACCTATCTGATGATAGTCTCGCAAGCCTGTTCCAGAATCTTCCTCGATCGTGCCTCGTTCTCCTCGAGGACATTGACGCAGCTGGTGTTTCGGCCAAAAGAGTTAAGAAGAAGAAATCTGACGCTGAAGAAAGTAAGAAACCTCGGTTCGCGAACCCTTTCACCTCACGAGAAGCAATCACACTTTCCGGCCTCCTGAACGTCCTCGATGGCGTGAGCGCGCAAGAGGGTCGGGTGCTAGTCATGACGTCCAACCACACGGAGAACATTGACCCTGCCCTGTTGCGTCCTGGAAGGGTTGACTATACTATTGAGTTTGGGCTTGCATCTTTCGAGACCACCACGCAGCTGTTCAAACTTATGTACGGTACCTCATATGCCGCAGGTAGCGAGGTCGATTCCGAGAAAATCGATGCGCTGTCAATTGAGTTTGCGGAGGCTATACCGACACACACATTCGCCCCCGCAGCGATCCAAGGGTATCTCCTCATGCACCAGGATCCAGTTGAAGCTGTATCTGCCGTTGGGGCGTGGGTCGAGGAGCAGGAGCGGGAGCGTCTCAAGAAAATGGCAAAGATTGAGAAGGCACAGAACAAAGAAGGGGATGAGTCAGAGACCGAGAACAATCAGAAGGTCGAAAACAAGAACCAGCAGCCGGAAACAAAGGCTAATGTGAACGGGTCTATGCCTGATATTGAAGGGCTGGTGAACGGGTTACTCGGATTGTGAATGCACAGCGATAGGTAGCCTAAGAGGCTTGACTTAGTATCATAAACTGAATGAGTAATTTAGACTAGTCTTTTAGGCTATTGGCGGCCAATATAGTGGCACCGCTGCGGTGGTCAATTGCAAAACCTCTGATTCCTACCATCGCTCTTTGATACCAGACCATGCTTCAAACACGCTAGTCATGGTGTTCAAGCTCTTGCTTTTGCTCTGCCTTCTCAACACGACGCTCGAGATCCTGGCCGGCGGCGAACTTGGAAGTGTCCATGAGGGGAACAAACAAGGGCGCTTCAGTGAATAGATATCGCATCTCTTCCAGGGGACGGTTGGCAGTCTCGGGGAGGATAGCCCAAAAGTAAACAGCGTTGGTAAAGTTACAGACCTGAAAATTGTTAGACAGAAATCGGATTGGCCTCAATAGATGAACTTACGATGAAAAGAATGTACCACTTCCAGCCAATACCAGTTTTGTCGTCAAGAGCAACAGATGTTGTTTGACCAATCATGGTGTTGAAAGCAAAGGACATCATAGTAGCCACCGACACTCCCTTGGCACGAGTCTTCATGTCAAAGATCTCAGCAGGGATGATCCAGGACAAGGGACCGCATGTGGCACTGAAGGAGAAGTTGTATATCCATGTGACAATGATAAAACCCCAGCCAGCAGCACCGCCACCATTGTTGGAGCCGGGAGGGAAACTGGCGAGAAGAACAGTCGCAATGATAAAAGTGATACAGTTGAGAATGTTGCCACCGATAAGAGGCCAGCGACGTCCTGTTCTGTCGATAAAAAGCATACATATGAATTGAGCTACGAGAGCGATGACGGACGAGATCATCTGGTATCGGAGGGTTTCGTCACCTTGGATACCAATCTTGGCGTAGATTGCAACAGAGTAGTACTGGATCGCACTCACGCCAGTCATTTGCGCAGCGACCTGGACAGAGATGGCAAGCCAAAGTCGTCGGAAGCACGATCTGTCAGTGAAAAGCTCACTATAGCTCTTGGCAGAAGCCTCGTGTTCGAGAGCAAGACGCTCTTGAATCTGGTCAAACTCAGCTCTCACCCACGCATCGTTAACATCGCCGTGAGCGTGAAGTTTGGCCAGAGTCTTGAGACCCTCCTCTTCACGGCCGTGGTCGATCAACCAACGTGGGGATTCAGGGAAGAAGAGGATAAGGGCAGCCAGAAACACAGCAGGAAGGTTCTGAATACCAAGGGGAATACGCCATTGGCCCGAGTTGTCGTCGCCGATGCCCGTGTATGTTCCGTAACCGATCGCTGTTGCTACAAGGGCACCTATGCCAAGCATGAATTGTTGAAGGGCTGTAACACGGCCGCGGATGTCGGGATGGCAAAGCTCGCCTTGATAGACTGGGACGATCATGACAAGAAAGCCGACGCTGCTGGGGTTAGTTTGATGGAGTAGAGTATATGGAGGTTAGACGTACCCGAGGCCAGCGAGACAGCGGCCTGAGTAAAGATAGTTGATATGATCAGCGGCAGTTTGAAGGCTTCCTCCGAGGATGAAGATGAGGGCACCGATCATGATGGTCCATTTTCTGCCCAAACGATCACCGGCATAGCCAGCAAACATGGCACCGAAGAATGCTCCGCCAGTAAAGACCGAAACTACGGCACCACTACAATTTGTTAAATAGGTGCTTGTTAGAGGGACATGAGACATACGTTGCATTAGGATCATCGCCGAACTTGCTCTTAAAGTTCCCAGATGCAATAACCTCAGCGATTACACCGAGATCATAACCATATAGTAATGAACCCAGTGATGCAAAAACAGAGACAAGGAACTGGTACCACTTGGGTGGGAGAGCCATGTTGAATGTGGTGCTGCTTAGTTGAAGCAGGCTATGAAAAGATAATGGAGGAAGGACAGAAACGCAATGAGGTGATCAAGACATCTTATTTAAATATTACTCTTACACGACATATTCCGTAGAGAACGAGGATATGACAATGACTAGACAGGGGCACGTTCCGAGTAACCGACTTTCCGCGGTCATGATGTGTATGCGAGTATCAGAAGTGAGCGAGACTAAGGCAGGGAACTTTTCAGCAAAGATCACCAAAGGATCCTCCAAGCGGAGTTACAAAGCAAGACGTCTCTGCCCACGGGGAGACAAAAACTGGAGTTCGCCTAACAACTTCCCCACGGAGGTGGAGAATTCGGGAAAATATGCTTCATTGGTAGTTCAAGGTTTGGGGGTTGGGATCTTTTGCCCATGGGGAATTGATGATGCTATACAATGACTGGACTGGACTGGCGGAGTGTCCTGTCAATCGGAAATTAAGATACCAACAAGTGCCGTATATTCCGATTGGAGCGCACAGTTGCGGCTCTGAAAAGTAAAGGAAGAGCTGAACTGAAAGACTAAAGAGATGGCTTCATCGAAAGCAGGTTTGGTTGGTGCGCAAAGGAGAATGAGAGCGGAATGAGGAGAAGGACCTTGACTTGACTTACATGGTTTAACTTAGTGGAGAGGCCGTTGAATTTGATCCTTGTAGTTCTCCATTATTGGAGCCTTTTTAGTTAATGTGCACATGCAAAAGATAAGCATTTTTAGTCTTTGCACTATCATCATCCGCGTTATTGTTGAAGATAACCATAAGTTGTCTCTTTGCCTATAGTGAAAGCAAATGAATATGCAATTCCTCAACTATAACTCGAGTCCTTTCCACCAAAACTACAAGGATCAATCTCCATAACCTCGGATTTGGTGGTCGAAAGCCTCACGCGCCGTTTAGTTAGTCTCGTGTTTCTTTTTGGAGACGAATCAAGCGCACCAATCACTAGAAAAAGAAGCGCGCGAACCAGGGTCTTCCAAGCAGGGATCGAAGCTTGATGGAGTATCCGTAGGTATCGTTACACACTACGCTACACCTGACAACCTGACCTGGCTTGACAGGTTTTAGTGCCATGGATCTTGGGAAGATGAGGGGAAGTTGTAAGTTGAGTGAGTGATAGACACGCATGCCAATTGATACTGAAGATGAGGGGCTAAGAAAAGACAGACATAAATTGTGCACGTCGTGTCAGTATTTTTCTCTTTTGCCTTTTTTTCTTTTAACCATTCGTTCTTGTAATTATTGTTACAAGTAAATAAATCGTCAAAATGGCTACATTCACTCGCATCCCCGACGATGAGCGTCCTACCATCTCGGTTGACCCCAATGCTGTCATCTCCACCATCAACGATAACATCTATGGTGGTTTCACAGAGTATGTCTCATAATGTGTTAGATTCTCCAAAGCCCTAACATGAGTCCCCCAGGCACATGGGCCGCTGTATCTATGGCGGTATCTACGACCCCGGCAACCCTCTCTCCGACGAGAATGGTTTCCGCAAAGACGTCATTGAGGCCATCAAGGAGCTCAACTGCCCAGTTGTAAGATATCCTGGTGGTAACTTTGTCGCTACGTATCATTGGCAAGATGGCATCGGACCTAGAGAGAAGAGACCTGCCAGGTGAGCTTTCATCCAAGTGGCATGGAACAGAACGAGTGTTGACGCGATGATAGACCCGAACTTGCTTGGATTGGTACCGAGAGCAACGAGTTTGGAACAGATGAGTTTTTGAAGTGGTGTGAGATTGTCGGCACTGAGCCTTATTTCTGCCTCAACTTTGGAACTGGTGAGTGTTATATACTCTGATCAATTATCTGATGCAAGCTAATACGGTCCAGGTACTCTTGATGAAGGTTTGTCTCACTTAAAACTGAACCTTTGAGCACGTATACTAATCCTTCTAGCTCTTGCATGGGTTGAGTACTGCAACTCTGACCGACCCAGCTACTACGCCAACCTCCGTCGCCAAAACGGACGCGAGAAGCCCTACAACGTACCTCCCCCTCTTCCCGTCTATCCTGTCTCATCAAACCAACTCACAATTCACAGGTCAAATACTGGGCTCTCGGAAACGAAATGTGGGGAGCATGGCAAGTTGGCCAGATGACAAAGGAGGACTACGCGAAGAAGGCCTACCAATGGGCCAAGGCCATCAAGCTCCTCGACCCCAGTGTCACCCTCATCCTTTGCGGCGAGACAGGACATAGCACTTGGGACTCTTACGTTATCAAGGAGTGCATCAAGTTTGACATCCACGGCTTGGGTGGCAGCACAACTGCCAGTTTGATCGACCAGCATAGCATTCACATTTACACTGCCAGCTCAGATCATTACAAGAATGCCACAGGTGAGTTTTGACGCTGGAAAGTGTGTTTGGTATCAGAACACTGACAATCGTAGCCCCCCGTTCTGCTGAGCGTGCTATTGAAATCGCTTCTGGCCTCATCGATCTCGCTCGCATCGAGAACGGTGTCCCTTCCACAGTCCCTAAGCAAAAGATCTGCTTCGACGAGTGGAACGTGTGGGATCCTGAGCGCGCACCTGGTGAAGAAGGTGCCGAAGAAAAGTACAACCTTTCCGACGCCCTCGCCGTCGCCATCTGGCTCAACGTCTTCGTCCGTCAGAGCAAGCACGTCGCCATGGCCAACATCGCCCAGAGCGTCAACGTCATCTCTCCTCTCATGACAACCAAGGACGGTCTCCTGAAGCAGCCCACCTGGTGGCCTCTCCTACTGTACAGCAAGTACATGCGCGGCTCGACCATCGCCGCCAACGTTCGAGCAGGAGAGTACCTGGGTGAGACACATCCCAAGTGGATCCGCGGTACTATCGAGACACCTTGGTTGGATGTCAGTGCAGCTCTGGACAAGGATGGTACCGTTAATCTCGCCGTGGTGAATATCCACCAAGAGAAGGACTTCGAGACCGAGTTGAAGGGATTGAGTGGAAAGGAGGTCGAGGTTCACAGTGTTAGCGGAACTGATGTCAAGGTTGTCAACACAGCAGAGAAGGAAGAGGTTGGTATTAAGGAGTCCAAGTGGAATGGTGAGGGCTTGTTTACGTTCCCCAAGCACTCTTTCACTTTGTTGCGGTGGAAGCAGTAGATATATTGCGACTGCTTACAAGAATAGATAGAGATAGATGTCTAGATGCAAGTCATGAACCTTTGCTGAAAATAAATCGAACTGTCCCTTATACTGCCAGTTCTCAAGTCCTTTATTAGATATGCATGTCTCATTCTGATTGGAATAAGTCCTTTATTTGTTATTTCATTCTATTCATAAATCATATCAATGACCTTGTCCCTGCGAAAATGACATTCCCAAACATGACCTGGATGCAAAAAACCTTATCTAACTCCTATCCTGCAAGTAATTCAATAGCAAACCTACCAATCGCGTCTCTCAATTGATTCAAAACACCCTCTTCAATCCAGAAATGTCCCGCCGTTTCAATTTCGACCCCTCTGAACCCCGAGTCCATCTTCTCGCGTAACTTGGCCGTCCAAGATCTGAACTTGGATACGGCTGTAAACCCATCTTCGTCCCCGAATATCACCAATGACGGATTCCTGATAAGTTTCTCCTCCGCTGCCACGTCATGCGGATCTTTGTTCTTTGCCAGTGCTGACGGAATGACTGACAGTGTTAATGCATGCATAACAATGCCTTGGGGTGGTGAGATCATTAGATAAGCCGGCCTCGGCATGGTGAGATCTGTGATCTTAGGTAGACATTCTCCTGGTTGAGGCTGTTCGGGAATTTTGGGTGGGGACGTCTGCGACACATTGCGAGAATGCCTTCCCACTCGCGCCTTTGCGATAAAATCGTGGACACCCCTTCGGAATCTCTCATCGTCCAGGGAGAAGCTCCTTCTTGCGCTGGAATGGCTTCGCCGAGGACTTCCACTCTCATCACCACCAATCCTGACGCCGCGCTTACTCCTCCCTCTCGCCGATCCTTCCATCATCGCAGTACGAGTACTCGATAGGATGACATTCTGCTGTTCGGCTAAATGCTCACCTCGGAGGCGCACTTCTGCAGCATCAGAGCCAACAATTGGTGATATGAACGGTTGAAGGATCGCATCGAGCGGGGGTATCCGAGTTGTCACGAAAGCACCGTAGGAGTAGCCACCCATCAGCAAGACCGGCCGTGTTCGAGGAGCTGAAGTGATGACAGCATCTAAACTGATTGGATCGTTTGGACTTGTCGGTGTTGAGGGTTCGCTTTGTAGAACGCTTTCTAGATGTGGTTTGAAGGGATCGAGGTAGTGAACGTAGTGTAGAACAAAAGCCACAATCGTCGCATAATCATCTCGCTCGGGTTTCGAAGTCCATGAAGTCCGTCCCGCAGACCCATGCGCACCTCTATACATCTCAGCACCCAAACCAATATCGATACAGCGGGCTAACGTACCGGAAATTGAAAGTCGCTACCAAGAAACCTTTCCTGAGCAATTGCGAAGCCGCAGCTCCTACCACAGGGTCATCGTAACATCCTCCCATGGGCGCATACGGATGAGCCACCACGGCGGCATGTTTCAGCCATTTCGGCGCTTCTGGGTTCGCGGATAGCGAGAGAGGGTGATAAATGCGACAGTCGAGGGGAGTTCCGTCGTTTATGCTAGGGAGAGTGAGTGTGATTGTTGGTTCTGGAAGCATCTTGGCCGTGTCATGACATGTTGGTCGAGTCAATTGAAGTGAGTTGGGAAAGAAGTAAGTTGGATAAGCAGGGAATAAGAAATGGGAAACATGACATGGATGGGATTGTGGAGGGAATAACTACGTCAAATCCTGGGGAAAGCTTGTGCACGGACGCGAATACAGCCGAGATGCGGAAGAATCACAAGCAAGAAAATACAGAATCCCGAGTTTGAGCATCAAGACTATGATGCCATTGAAGAAATTGTGATCAGCTTTCAAATCAACATACAGAGTTGATTGAGGCTACCCAAGTCATCTGGATGATACGTATAAGAGATGCCAATCTCTATTGCTGTGTCGGTTGCAGGTTTACAAAATCACGCTTTATGTTGAAAGTCAAATATGGCAATTCAAAACAGAGAAACATAATATTAAACTCATATCTGTACATCTATATCAATGTATATCATTCTTTATTGTGCCTTTTTCTCTCCGGCATCCTTCGCCCTCTGTCTTCTCCTCTTAATCCATCCTCTAAGCTCATTAATCAGCCCCATCACCAGCGGTACGCCTACCGGTCCAAGAAGAGGCAAGTAAACAGCAATCTTATGCTCATCAGGGAAATATAATTGACCGACCATGCTCTTCTCAAAGAACGCCCGTTCTGCTTCTTCCTCGGCGATTCTAGCATGAAGGAGTCCAGAGGGCGCGCCCAAGCTGGCGCATGCTTGCTGAAGGTGTTCCATGCTGGAAGAGACACCATCAGCGACGCTATGAGGAATGGAGATGGAGGGAAGTGCAAGAGATAGTCGTGCCAGTGAACCCAAAGTTGACGAGGCACGTAGCAGCAGATCTGCTGAGCGGATACGAGACAGAGTGGATAGTCTGAGGGGGAGTGATCCCGATTGAGGGGTACCCAAGAGCGATAGCAAATGACCAGTAAAGGTCAACATCGGCTGCTTCAACGTCTCACTCGACACATGAGCCGTTGTCTCGGGAAGACTGAGAAGATACACACTGCCCCACTGAGGAAACATCCATGACTGAGCCGTCTCAGCCTCTGAATCAAGCCCAATCTTCTGATCGCCAATATAAATAACGAAGTTGACAGTCGGAGCACCAGCAATGGAAGGCGACAAGGGCCACTCGGCGGCATTGATGAAAGACGCAAGGTCTTCCTTACTCAATACTTGCGACTGAGCACCCGGCGTAGCGTAAAGCTGCACCTGGGTATCGATTGTAAAGTTGTGGATAGGACCTAGCACATCAAGCATGGGCTTCATGTATTCCTCAATTGCCTTTTCGATATCCCATGTACTAGGGGTAGCACCGGCCGTGAAGAGTGAGAAGGTGAGATGGTAGGTAGGCGAGTATCGTAACGACCGAGTGGTTCGCTTGGAGAGCATATCGACGACTTCGGGGGTCAGACCTTGGGGTTTCGCATCGGGAGCTGAAGACGTCGAAAGGAGGTAGGAGATGATGGACTGTTCTTCCCGGAAGGTAGATTGGAGCTCGTTGGCGATGTAGGTCGCGAGGGCCGAGGAGGACGACGAAGCCAACGGCACTGCATTGGAGGGAAAGGCGATATTGAGAACGGCCGAGTCGGGGTCAAGAGAAGCAGAGTTGCTCTCGCCAGGCGCAAGCTGAATCGTTAAAGCGACATGCGATTCATCGTCGGCCGCAGGCGAAGGTGAAGCTCCGGCCTTGGAAGCGAGTTGAAGACGGAGATGGTGACCGGAGAAATCGTTCTGATCATCGAGAGCGTGCTGTGTCAATCGTACAAGATTCTGTGCTTCATTGTCCTGTAGCGCATCGGCCTTGACAGAAATCTGAAGGGGAAATACTGGACGACAAGCCTATTATCATTAGCGACCAAATAGTTCGTTCCTCCCAAAAGCCACAACTTACCTTTCCCTCGGCCCATTGCATCATGGCATCGAGCGGGAGATTCGCGCGATAGATGGTCGTGGTCTTCCACCATATCGGCACTCCAAGACATAGGACAAGCAACCAAAAGGAGATGACTATGCGGGTTCTCCTCGAAGCGTCAGAGGGCTTCTCTGGGGGCGGTTCTTGGGCCTGAGGCGCCACGGAAGTGTCTTTGACGTCGCCGGGCGCCATTGTACAGTCCGGGAGAGGTAGATGTTGAGGTTTAGGCGGGGGAGTCTGAACGATTGCTCTTATCAAAGCTCCCTGTCGATTCGATATACTTGGTGGAGGGATGGAGCTTAGCTTAGACACGACATCACGATGTCACGTGAGATCGGGAAGCATAAACGCCGATACCGATTGTGACATGCATTTGTCAAACTTGTATCATCAGTATTGTTGTTTGATACTACAATGTCTGTCGTGGAATGGATTGTAGAATATATCAATGGCATGAATTCGAAGCCTGCTGTTTGGAACACGGTTGAGTATAAACACATCAGCTAAACTCTGCGTGGAGTGAATGCTTCATCCACCAGTCTATCCACTCATCAACCATTTCATTACACTAAAAACAAGGTTAATTGAGTTGTATCAAGGAAACAGCTTCAGAGGCAAATTGTTTCATCTGACCCAAGGCGAGTCAAGAATTCCTCTGCTTTAAGAATGAGATCAGATTACCAGCAATTCGCCAGACAAACAAGTCTTCTTCATCTCACCTACCTATCAGCAGTTGCCAGTCTCGCACCGACTCGCACGATGGTACTCTACAGACTAATTTTTGGAGAATCCCGTCCCCATCTGATCTAGTTCAGCCCTGTAAATGACCGTGCTGGGTCGCATTCAAGGTTAACTCTACTCAGTGAATGATCGTCAGGAACCGTCAGCACTTTCTTCACCTTCTTCAAAGAGATACCTGGATCAAACTACCTGGAGACATTTCTTGGCATTCTGTGCCCCTCCCCGTGTTTATTCCCGATACTACGGCACTTGACATAATACCTGTAAGCTTCTAAGACAAAGCAAGCAAGATTTAAGCTTAGGTTATCTATACACCACCACAAAACTGGGCAAGCTCTGCTAATCAATCTTTATTACTATTACCCTCAAAATCATCCCACGATCATACCCTTTCTCGTCTACACCTACTATAGAACTCCTTATAACCTAAATTACTCGCATAGAACCCTTACACTGCCTCTCGGCACTTTGGTGGAGACCTCTGTCGTCACCTTTGCCTGTTATCGCTATCAGCCCATCCATAGACCCACGTCACTGATCTTCTCTGTACATCCTCTCCCTTCCTCACCTCCCTCATCAACCACCAACAATGCCTCGTAAGTCCAACCACAGACTCTTGATTCTCGCAAACTCCCTCTAACTCTTTCCAGTCCCGCTTGTTGTAACCGTCCCCGCGGTTGCGGCTCTCCTAGCTTACCTCAGCGTCCGCGCCTCGGTATGGTACGACCTCCTACTCCTACGCTGCGTCACCTTTGGCGCATCACGCATGTACTACCGCGAATGGGTGGACCGTCTGAATCTTTACTACCTTCTCGAAAACATTGCCACGAATGAATCGACTTCTGATCGTGCGCTGCTTATATTTGAAGGCAAGCGCCATTCCTACAAAGACGTCTACGAGCAGGTCCTGAAATATGGACAGTGGCTCAAGAAAGAGGGAGTTAAGAAAGGCGATATCGTGGCATTGGACTTTCAAAATTCAGATACCTATATCTTTCTCTGGCTGGGTCTTTGGAGTATTGGTGCGAAGCCGGCGTTTCTGAACTATAACCTCTCTGGAGCGTCACTAGTACACTGTATAAAGGCTGCAACGACAAAGCTGTGCATCGTGGATCCCAATGTCGAGGAGAACATTGGAAAGGATGTACGCGATGAGTTGAAGGATATTCGTTTCATCGTCCATACCCCCGAGGTTGAGGCGCAAATCGATTCCATGGAAGCTATCCGTGTGCCAGACTCCGAGCGATCCGAAAAGAGTCTTTCAGCTATGGCGATTCTCATTTACACATCTGGAACTACCGGTATGCCCAAGGCAGCTATCGTGTCATGGGGAAAATTGATCGTTGCTGGTTCAATGGCTGAACAACTCCTCGATCGCTCCAAAGGCGACATCATGTATTCCGTAAGTGCCAACTTCCCCACCGGCCATACCCTGCTAATTATATAGTCAATGCCTCTCTATCACTCCTCTGCAACAATCTTTTCTTTCAGCGCAACACTTCTTTCAGGAAGCACCCAAGCCCTCGGTCGCAAGTTTTCCGCGAGAAACTTCTGGAACGAGGTACGCGCCTCAGGAGCCACATCTATTCTCTACGTCGGCGAGACCCTGCGTTATCTACTCTCTACACCACCGCAATATGACCCTGAGACGGGCGAGTGTCTAGACAAGAAGCACAACGTCAAAGTCGCTTTCGGAAATGGCCTTCGACCGGACATCTGGAACGAATTCAAGGAACGGTTTGGTATTGAAGGAATCTGCGAATTCTACGCTGCTACCGAGGGTACCTTTGCGACTTTCAACTTGAGCAAGGACAACTTCGCCGCCGGTGCTATTGGCCGAAACGGTTGGATTTATAATCTTATCTTGAGTCAATCCGTCAGTCTCGTGGAAGTAGACTGGGATACCGATCTTCCAAAGCGCAACCCGAAAACAGGAAGATGCTATAAGGCCAAAGCCGGCGAACCAGGCGAGATGCTCTTTCGCTTGCCCTCCAATAGTCCTTTCAAGAGATTCCAGGGCTACTACGGTAATCGCGAAGCCACTGAAGCAAAGGTTCTTCGTGACGTGTTCAGCAAGGGCGATGTGTGGTTCCGAACAGGCGACGTCTTGCGATGGGACAACGAAGGCCGTGTCTTCTTCCATGATCGCATTGGGGACACGTTCCGCTGGAAGGGCGAAAACGTCTCCACAGCTGAAGTGAGCGAAGCCATGTGCAAGCACGCCAGCATCAAAGAAGCGAATGTCTACGGGGTAAGCCTTCCTCATCACGACGGTCGAGCGGGTTGTGCAGCTGTCCATCTGGCGTCTGATCCAACATCCAAGACTATGCAGGATATAGCGTCGCATGTACGTACCGAGTTACCAAAGTATGCTAGACCTTTGTTCCTGCGAATCGCGAGTGAGTTGGGTGGGGGTCAGATTACAGGTACAATGAAGCAGCAGAAGCATGCTTTGCGAGAGGCGGGCGTCGACCCTGCTCAGAAAAGTCTTGGTGAAGTATACTGGCTCAAGGGTGAGAGTTATGTGCCATTCACGGATAAGGACTGGAGCGAGATGAACAACGGCAAGGTAAAATTATAGAACACCTATAGTAATTAGTATATATATCGGCAGGATACCCATGAACATAATATAATCGCATAGTTTAAGCTTGTTTCAACGGACACTACATAATCAATGCCGAATGATGGTCATGGCCTTTTTAACCGAATCTTGGTTTAAATAACGACTATTGACAAGTGTATTTATCTATAGGCGCAATGATAAGATATGCTATGTAATATGATGTGATATGTCCATTGATGCTCCATATACGCTCCAACTAAATCCTCCTCTTTACACAGTCCGTGAGTGGGTTCATTACACGTCACAATATTTTGGTAAAAGTCCTTCCACAAATGCTCTCCGCCAATGAATGACCTTAAAGTGGTCGTGTCTTGTCAACTCATGATCCTGCTATGCCCAGGCCAACACGTTGCTGACCTTGTCCGCCCGCGTAGCTCTGGCTTATGCCGTTTCCACCAGGGGCTGTGCCTGTTCGTTCCCTCATCCTTCTACCCTCCATCAGTCCTCGGAGTCCTCGCTTCTGCAGTCCAATCACGCTGCTGAGCTCACCACTCCATACGAAGTTGTCGCGCTCACTTCCTCCAACCTCTGATGAGCTCCATTCTGAGCCACTCTGACTTGTCGTAGCGGACAGTTCGTCGCTGGAAGGTCGGTTGAATTGCTGTACATTCGTGTTCAGGGACAAGCCCTCGGTTCTAGTCTGTAGATCCATCGAGAAGCTGTCGCCGCCGGTTTGTCCTAGAGAAAAGTCCGACGTAGCTGTAGGCGAGCCAACGGGGTCCAGAGTTCCGACGAAGAAGTTGGGATTGAGAGATCCGTCGATACCACGGCCACCGCCAGCCGCCATGGCCGTTGCATTGAATACAGCTGCGGCGTTTCGGCTGTCAAGTAAGGAGTGCAGTCGTTCAACAACAGCTTCCAGTAGTCCATCTATACGGTAGGGTCGAGCGATCTGCAAAAGCGAACAAAGAATTTGAGGCGTGCAAAGGGGCGAAGTCGGTGGGGGCAAAGAGCTCGTGTAGAGGAAATGGAGCAAGGCTTGGATGGTAAGATAAGTATGGGGGAGATAGAGACATCGCGGTCGTGAGTTTGGCGGTAATGAATGAGGCGTAGGCGCTGCGTTGATGTTTGTAGGATTGGCTTCGTGGCCCATAGCACCTGTTGAGATACTCGAAGCTGCTGTGCTTGGTGGAACACCAGAAGTGCCCAATGAGCCTATAGTGCTGATCATCGATGCTGAACTATCAGCTCCTCTCGAGTTGGGTGTAATTGTAATGGCCGACGCGCGCAAGGGATTGCTGGACAGACCGGATCGAAGAGTCATCGCATCGCTTCCGTCTTGTGTCGCTGTTCCTTCGCGAAGAAGTTGCACAAAGTAAGGCCCCCATCGTCGTCCAACAATTCGCGAGTTAACAGGGATTCGTTCCCCACCGATACAAAGAATATCCATATCTGCGAGTTCCCGCATAGCGAATGCTTTTTCTCCAAGCTCCTCGCTCGCCCTCGAATGATATCGTCCACCCGCAGTGTACCCAGCCTTGCGCGCCAGACTCAAGCCCGGCCCAGCATAGGGGCTGCTGGCTGAGATGAAACCTGAGAGGGGGCTAGTCTTACGGGGGTTGTCGTAGAAGCCGAATGCTTCTAGTTCAACCATGCACACGTTGGAAAAGTTGATACGTCGATGATTATAGTCATCGACAAGACTTCGTTTCCGGTTGCCCAAGATCACAAAGGTGTTTCGGCGGTTCCACAAGACACCACGGTTCCAACTGCCCTGACTGAATACACTTCCACCCGCATCGATACGACTCCATGTCAATGTTCGCAAGTCCAAAGCCCAAAGTGCGTATTCTTGCCGGGAAGAAGTGAGGTAAGTTCCGCTGACAACAAAGTGTGTATCAATAATTCCGCCGTTGGGAAATCGCAGTCCTGGCGGTGAGTAGTTGCCAGACATTGGTCTCTCAGTGAGAGTGCCATCTGGTGACCGGATTTGTAGCTCCAGCTTGACATCCAAGAAATTGTAGTTACAGTAAATCAGCATTGATGCGCCTGGTTCGCGAGCTTCTTGACTGATGCCTCCATCGGGGCGCTGCATCCCGTTTGACTGTCGTCGGCCGAGCTTGGAGGCCACTGAAGGCGGGAGAGGGACTGTAACACTCCTATATGCGCCCCAGCTCTTGTTCAGAGGCTGTGTTGACGTCCATTTGAGGCTTCGCAAGTTGAAGACGCTAATTTGCTCGATGTAGTTGTTTCTACCGTCTTGTCCGCCAACAATCACCATTTCAGCACCTCCTGAGCCGTCAATGTTAATGCCGATTCGTCCTTCGTTCGGGTTGCCGGTAGAGGGATTGTGTTGAAGAGCGGAAAGAGGTGCGCGATGCGAAGAGAAAGAGGCGGCAGAAGGTAGAATACAAGCGCAGTGAGCGTATCGGCCCTGTGGGGGATCCTGCGTCGGGATAAACGTCCACGCTTTGGTATTGACGTCGTAAATGTAGATGTCGGACATGACGGTGATTTCAGGCTGTTGCTGGTCGGCACCGGGAGGTTGATTTGGGGCAGGTGACATGCCTCCATAGCAGACCATCTTGGTGTCGCCGAGAGCGCACATGGAATGGAAATATCGAGGTGGGGGGACGTCGCCTGTCGTTTCCAATTTTGTCCAATGTCGCCGGATAAGGTCCAGTTCATACATGTCGGATGTCAGAGGCGCAGGACGACTCCTGGACAGAATCCTTCCTCCAAACACGTAAAGCTTGTCTCCCAGGATGGTAGTCGTAGCTCCAACAAGAGCATGAGGTTCGCGTCCGGTCGTTCGGTGAACATTGCACATCAGGCCAGAAAGATGTGTAGAATGGCCGTTGGACGGCCCGCCCACTGGGTTAGACCGACCCTGCGCGACATTTGGTGATGGCCCTCCAGAACCTGACCCAGTACCTCGAGGCTTTAAGTTATCGTTGGGATCTTGTGAGTCGTATCTGGCGCTTGATACGCTATTCATGCTATTGTTGGCTTCATGACCACTGTACGGATACTGCGACTGTGGACCAGACATGGATTCCATAGTGCTTGGCCGGCTATCGAGGTAGCTGTACCCTTCTGGTTTCGGAGGTGGTGTTGGTAAGGGTGATGTTGAAGGTGACGGGTCGGGGAATCTCAAATCTGTGATGTCCCCCTCTGGTACACTAGGTAAATTTGGGGAGGTCGAGTCGTGCGGGGATATCGAATCTCGGCAAGGAGGTGATTTCGGTAGAGGTTTCGCAAGACTATGTTGAAGCGTCAAGTTTCGAACATGCTGAGGATTTTGTATCTCGCTTGCTGTCGGAACACTTGAGGTGGATGAATGCGCTGAGTGAAGACTATTGGATGAGTTCTTTAAATTCAGCAGCGAGGGACTTCGCGAGAGTTTGACAGATGGTAGCTTTCGAATGCCTCGATAAACGCCAGCGAGGAGATCGGGAGTGTATCGACCGGAGGGTTTCTCGTCGTTGTTGAGCTCGGAAAATCGAAGGGGCTCGATATTGCCTACTGAACCCTTACGGGAGGTTAGTTCTGGAGTGTCACCCATGATGCTCGGCTTGAAGGTGCGAATAGAAGATCATGAGGCGATGAGTGTCTGTCCAAAGAAAGAGAGAAAGGACATGTAGCGGCTAAGAAGAGTAAAGAAGCTTGAACAAAGGGCTAACCAAACAGGAAGCAGACAGAAGCAACAAGATGACCAGCGAGACAGCAGCCAAGGCAAAGGATATGGCCGAGAGGTTACGCTGGAGATCGTGAAGACAGGGGCGTCACCGCCAAAGATGGGTCAGAACAGGGCAGAAGGGCAGGGTCAGGTAGGGTTAATTAAAGAGGGGAGACGAACAAAGGCTCCAAGGCTGATGAAAAACGTGGAAGGGCTGAAGCTGGAGTCGTCAAGTCAGCGTGACGAGGCGGAAGAACGGAAGAGTCGACGGTCGCGGGGGAAGAGGCTCCGTCTGGAGACAGGACCGAGATGGACGACCCGAAGGAGGATAAGAACGACAGGGACGGGGCGGGACGGAGAGAGACAAGGGCCAAGGGCCACGCGGTGGAGAGAACAAAACAGGACAGGGCCTGGAGGTGCGACAGTGACGAGATGAAATGTCGTATGCAGCACGTACGTTATCACTGCAAGGGAAAAAAGCAGCCAAGATTGATCGTCGCAGAGTAGAATAATATGGCGATGCAAGGTCTAAGGAGGTTTGAGGGGGAACACAATCAGTTGTCCAATGGATGTTAGCGCTGTGTCCCTTTTTTTTGTTTCCCCTTAGGTTAGTTGACTAGACCGACATATGCCAGGGACACACGGGACAGCACATCACAGCACGCACAGCACAGCACAGCGGCAACGAAGCGAAGGCGTACGACTGGACTGACGACGGGTCCTGAAGTTGTGACGAAGGGATTGAACTAATGCAATTGGATGTTCAGGTCAGGGTCAAGGTGAGGTAAAGAGAGAATCGACAGGGTTGGTTTGGGTTTGGCAGCTGAGCGCACGGGCCAGAACGGGACACCAAAAGTTAAAGAATGAGAACCTCAATGATAAACATGTGATCAAGCACAATGAAGAATGTGTAGCTTTTTTGGCGTCAGATGTTTAACATTATCGCATGTACTGCGATACATACAATATCTGCTCAATAACTGAAATTTCTCAACCTACATCTCAAGTCCCTTACCAAACGGTAGAGCGGATCCCCACCAGACCTTTTTAGTTTACCCTGAAAGACGGCTCGGTTTCGGATACAGTAGACCTATGCAGGGGCACACAAACCTCACTCCAATCCAACACATTACCACGCTACAAAGCTTCTGGAACGAACCCTGAAGCCAGGCAAGATCGACTAAGAGTGCCTCGGTACCACAATTGATGACGACAAAGGGGCTTCAATGCTTGCGTTTCAGGAACCATGAGCGAGAAAAAACTTCGGTAGTTAAAGGAGATACTGACCCCATCTCAAGAGTAACCAAAAGACGACACATAAACTAACTCAACTTGACAGGACACACATTCGAGTCAACTGCGGCACAATTGATCCAAGGCTGACTACTAAGCGCTAACAAAGCCACAGGGGAAACAGTCCAGGATAGAACAGCTTGGGTGCATCAAGGAACAGATCAAAACAATCACCGAAACAAAAAAGAACAGATTATTCATAAGCCAAGACATTAAATCTTGGTATTAATATCACTATCCTTGCTATATGTAATGCAAAGTCAGGACGATGGAGAACTCTTAGAATCCGCTTGCTATAGCTTCTTGGACAAGGCCCCCCTTCCTGACAGCTATATTAGCCCGTCGATGGGGCCGCCCCCCTAATCCTAAGAAAAAAACCGGTAGCTCTTGAGCCCCTAGAACATCCGGTGGAAGCTCCAGCTATTGGGGCACCAACTTTTTCTTCATTGCCGACAAGGGTTACCCAGAAAGCTGGGTCTGTTGGTCCCGGGGGTGTACGACGGCCAATCTAGTGTCAGTAACTACAACGCTTTATTTTGTATGCGAACCATGACCTGGCCATACAGGGTGATAGTATCCATACAATTGACATAGGCACGACGCCAAGGAAGTCAATTACGGAGTAGAGTTATACTTCAGCGTCCATGGGTAGTTAAGCATGAACTCATATCTCACTCTGTACCGCAAATATGGTTGGTTGGTTAACGTTGAGAAGTTTCGTCTTTGATAACGGATAGCTCGCATCCGGCTTGTCAACACTTTAACCATATCATTTCAAGTCGACTCGCATTTCATTCCATGATCCAATAATTCCACATCTTATGAAAAGCACAATAATGCTTGTTTACATCATAAGAGCAGATAATATGCGGATCTATATCTGCTCACGGCCTCACCGTGGTTCGTGGCACCAGTCAGAAGACAAAAGCTCAATGTTTTGCCCAGCCAACAGGATTGGTGAGCTCATACACAGGCTTAGCTGAGCACATACGAAACATGATATATGATGCATCTCAAGACTCGCAAGCCGAGACTTGGCTCACAGAATTCCGAGTCACAAGTAACCAGATGCGGTCTGGGTTGTGACTTAGTTATGTTATGAGCCAGGTATATTTTCTTGCAGGGGCCATGTTCGCCGCTGAAACATAAAAGGTGTTTTGACTCAGGATATAGACATGGTATTTGATACTATGTTGATCCTGTCGCTCTATGCCCAAGATAGTATCCTGCAATATCAAAGCAAACCATTGGTAGGTAGTTGACAGAACTTATAGTCTATGCTAACTGTCCTACGCAAACCTCGGCATGAAAAGATGACATAGACATAATCTTAGGCAGATTTGGAAGAGAAAGAAGCCTAATTCAGTCGGCAGGACTTTTTGAGTACTTTAAACATTTGCAAAGAGAAACGACATTGAAACAAAACATACACAGCCTCTTATAGACGACGAGAAAACCATAATGGCTCGAGCAGATCTTTTAATATGAACATCCCCTCTGCTATACCAGACTACCCACTCCTAACAAAGGGCATCGCAGCTTTCAACTTGGTTGATCAGAATACCTTAATCCTATAGTTCCCCTTGAACGTTTCGCCGGATTCTACTTTGAGATCCAAATAAGTCCACAATTGATTGTCATCCTGGATGTACCACTTCTGGACGCCAGTGATCTGATACAAATTGATGTTTAAGTATATTCCCTCGCAGAGAGAGCCTTCGATGGTGCCAACCTTCAAACCATTATAAGAGGGAGTCACCTTGAGCGTGATGTCGTACTGATCTAAAATGCCTTGGTTCTAGACGGGGCCAAACTTCCAATCTATCTTGACTGATTCGAGTTCGCGTCGTTGTCTTAGTCGCTCCTGGAAGTCTCGTTCTGCTTGTTCGAAGTCGGTTAATTCTTCTTCCTCGTCTTCTTCATCAAAGTCATCTTCGGGTTCGATCTCTTCAGCTTCATATTCTCCCACTCATTCTTTTGCAGCTTGACAATTGAAGCTGGAGACACTCTGTTAGTGCCATTCGCAAACCATGTCGAAATTTGATTTGTAACCTACAAGTCTGTGTGGTTTCTTCTGACATTTTGGGCAGAAATCATGTGTGTTATAACTGATATAGAAGATGGTACGCTTCTTGTAGGTTGGGTTGCAAGATGTGTGACTTCAAGCCCGACTTTAGCAGTCCGAGTCTCAATATTTGTACCCAGAAGAGATGAGCGGCTCTGGAGGGCGTGCGTCATCTGAAGCTCGATTCTTGGTTGAGATCTGTAGTACTGCAGGAGCTGAATTCGAATATCCAGTTTCCTTCATGCATTGGTGCTCATGGTGAAGATGCCGTCGAGTGGAGTGATATCCTGGATATGATCCCTACATTGGCCTATACATATCCGGGAAACGCAAATACCTCTGGATTTTGAACGGGATCTACATCGCTATGGCCTTCAGAAGATGTCTCAGTTATGGTTTAAACCATGGTACAAACCAATTGATCGAGATATTACCAGCCATTTCAATAGCGGTAGGCAAGCTGTGAAGTCCTGTGCGCTCTCTCGCTCTCTCTTTGGATAGGTACTCGAAAGATACCGTGCGTCATCAGATAATGTTTACTGGTCAGAATTACGAGAGTTTGGCAAAACCACTGGGAGAGCGAGGGAAGGCCTCATGCCTTTGACAGTGGCGCATTGACATTGAAATACTGTTGAAGGCGGGAGCTATTGCTCTGGCCCCAGGGTGTCACAAGAATTGGCCGGTCGAAGTCGAAGTGACGAAATTCAGTAGCTACTTTATGATGCTTAGACAAGCCTCTTAGGCTATTTGTTTCTGTCACCCTAAGCCTTAGGAGTCAATTTTTCTGACACCCACCTGTCTGGGTTTACTCGTAGCGCGAATGTGGAAGAGCTAGTCGCAAGGCATCAAGAACCCTGGCAACAGCAAATATTCGGCCTGAGAAGATTGACTTCCAATCGCATTAGCAAAGCATGGTCGCCTGACATTAGATTCACATATGCTTAATGTACTATGTAAGCCCTCAAAGTGCATATCCAGGGTACCGAATGTATCCCCCACCCGCCGATTTAGTTAGTACGTAGTAGATACTGGGATATCAACTCAACCCCGCACTAGCATCACCCTTATCCAGCCAAACAGACGATTCACCAAGTATAAGAAGAGAAGAAATGCCTGTATCAAAGCAAATAGTAGACGATGTCCTAAAGACAATCCCCTCCCGCGTCCGCGGGCCAGGTGGTGCCATCGCCGTCCTCTCAGACGGTGCCCTCGTGGGTGAAAGCGTCTGGGGATATGCCGATTTCAACAAGAGGATCCCCATGACACCCGAGACACAAATACCCATTTGCTCCATATCAAAGCAAATGCTCTGCGCGCTGGTCGTTGATTTGGAGCGCAATCCGACCCCGGCTCTCAAGGCTAAGGGTGATGTGAGAGAGCAGTTCGAGGCCAAGCTAAAGGAGCTTCTCCCCGAGCTAGCCAAGACAGGGAAGTTGAGGTTGGATGATCTGTGCAACAATCGATCTGGCATTCGCGACTACTGGGCTATCACTTTGCTCTGGGGAGCGAAGCCAGAGGATCCTTACTCGTTGGCCGACCACAATGGTCCGATGCTTGATACTCTCAAGTCGTTTCACTTCGAGCCGGGCACTGAATACTCTTACTCCAATACCAACTTCAACATTGTAGCGCGGGTAGTCGAAGCGACGACTGGAGAGTCACTTGCATCATTGCTCAATGAGCGAATCTTTGCGCCTGCGGGTATGAAGACTGCGGAGCTATGCGCAGACTCGGCAAAGCTGCCTCCACCATGTGTTGGATACGAAGGAGATGAGCTTCGCGGCTACATACCCGCCGAAAACCGCATCGAATGGGCCGGTGACGCTGGTATCATCGCATCTCTGACGGATATGGTTGCCTACGAGTCTTTCCTTGACCGTAGCCTGTTCGATCCTGAGAGCTGGTACCGCAAGATCTTCCAACCTTCCACGTTCAGCGACGGTGTTCCTTCGACGTATGCACAGGGTCTGGCTCATACTGAAATTGGAAGCGTGGGAGCCATTGGTCACGGAGGTGCTCTACGTGGCTACCGACTCTATCGAGCTCACGTACCAGAGGAACGATTGTCAGTTGTGGTCATGTTTAATCACGAAGCCGATGCCGCAACACTATCGGAGTACATCATTCAGAACATTTTGAGTCTCCAAAAGCCACCTGCGCCTGCACTGGTTGACGCATCACCCACTTGGCCAGGTGTTTATCTGGACGATGGTACTCAGTTGGCCATCACTGTGGCTCTTGGTCAGAAAGGCCATGTCACGGTCACGTATGCCAACTATGTTGAGCCTGTGAAGCTAACGGATCCCGAACGCGGTCAATCCAAAGCCATGGCAGCTGTGGTTGACGGTGACACCCTTCGCATCCAACGTCTCAAGGAAAACAGAACCATTACCGCCAAACGTCTGCATATCAGTACTGTTGCCATTGATAGCTCTGCCTTTGAGGGTGAGTTTTACTCTCCCGAGATTGGCTCGACCTTCCACTGCATCAACCAGGGTGGTCTTGTGTTTGGTACATTCGATGGGTTCTTGGGTCAGAGCCCAGCTCAGTTCATGCGATATCTTGGCGATGATGTGTGGGCGCTTGCGAACCCGAGAGGTATGGACGCGAAGCCGCCCGGTGACTGGACACTTGTATTTCGCCGTGATGACAAAGGTGCTGTTGTTGGTGTTACGATTGGATGTTGGCTTGCAAGGAAGATCGAGTATGTCAGGAAGTGAGAATTGGAAGGATAATTATGACTGGATAGCTATGCCGATATCGACCGCCTGCTTTATATTTAGTGACGATGAGCGTTCTGAACTGTTGTCGTTGACCGCCAAGAACTTAGATTTCAACGGCCAATGTTGGTTTCCACGGTTAATGAACTCGCATTGAGTTCAGACATTTAAAATTGCAATTAGTCTATTCTGTTCATGAGATATATATATTCCAACTATCGCCCACCCCAGCTGACTAACTCGGAATGGCACTTGTCCCATCCATCAAAGTAAGGCTTCCTCTTCTCGTCTCCCGCACCACCCACGCGCGCGAGATATTCAAGAACCATGTTTCCCCAAAGCCAACTCGCTGGCCCCCGTCCGGGGTGTGTCTTGTCCTTGTACAGCATCGAAAGGGAGGCAATCATGCGTCCCCATTCAAAAACTTCGTGTCCAGCCTTGGCCGCGATCGCACGCGATAAACGTTCGAGGTCGTAGATGGATGCATCAGTAGCGTCGCTGACACGGTGAATTGTCATGCTGCGGAACATGGTCGGCGCGTCACCAAATTCTGTTTGAATGCGCTCGACGAAGGCACGGATTCGCGCGGCGGCGAAGCGCACTTCCTGCCAGACTAATTGGCGCACGCGCGTGCCCATAGGGTACACATCCATCTCGTGGTTGGCCTCACCAGCCTCCCAGAAAGCGCGCTGGTCCCAGAGGCCGTTCTGCCAGAGAATCAGGTCTGGCCTGTTGTTGGGTCCGCGAACCTGGTCATACATGGGGGTCCAGTATTTGTCCCAGCGCTCCTCAAAGGCAATTTCCTCCATGTCGTCCATCCACCACCAGTCGGGACGGTAGGTCATGGATCCGGCAAAGTGCCAGTGGACAAATGTCAGGTTGAACTCGGGGATGCTGCAACTGGCGATGGTGTGAGGTTTGGGCTGCTTCATGTTGCGCTTGAACTCGCTGCAGAAGAATTGCATCATGAATCGATCGACAGAGTCGCTAAACAAGACAATGCGACGACCCCAGAGCCAGCCAAAATCGCCGTCATTCTTCATGGGAGCAAAAGCGTCAACCTTGGTCTCTGCGTTGGCGTTGATGGCCTTCTTTCGACGGGTGCTCTCGGCGATGGCCTCGGGCAACCATTGTCGCGGAGTAGAAGAGTGGCTGACAAAGTCAGGTTCAGGTTCCGTCGCATTGAAGATGACTTCGCCGGCGGCAGGATAGACAGCATAGTCGGGTGCTTCAGCTTCGAGCAGATCGTCTGAGAAGGGGATCCATTGCGTCTTCTTGTACTGGTCGGTACCATTTATATCAGCCGGGATGTAAAGATAACCAGGTTGACGATAAGGATCTTTGCAGTTTGCTACGGGAGTGTTGCTGTTGCTTTGTTGTGTTGGTCTGTCGGTAAAGTTAAAGTTAGCGTGAGCCAAGAGATGATGCCAAGTTTGTCGTCAGCGGGGTGACGAAATAGTGTCTCACGCCACCAAAACAAGTGAAAACAAGGTGTAATGGAAATAAGATGGACGTACGATGGATATATTGTTGTAACTGTTGTGGTTGTGGCTGTTGTGTTTGTGTTCATGTACTCTTCTGCTTTGTTGTGTACATAAGTCCAGGGAACTTCCAGTGACTCTTGGAAGAATGTAAAGACGACCAGGAAAAGAGAGACGCTGGCTGCGATGACAACGCACGTCAAAACTGAGGGTCGCGACATGTTGAACGTCGTCATCAAGACGGATGTTCTAACGGACGCAAAGGAATGAAAGGAATGGATGTGTCAATTTGCAGTCAGTTGCAGTGACACCCAAGGAAACACAAACTACCTAAACAAAAGGAAAGGAAGGAACAAGTTGAAATGGAATCAGCAATTGGCAACGTCTGGGGTGTCCAACTCTATTAACTCCCTAACCCGGAAAAAATCCCACTCTGAATTTGGGAGATCCATGCCTGTAGTTGATGTATTCCCCACTACCCCTTAATACAGGACGACACATGATTTGATGTTGATGAATCGAGAGCGTCGATTGGAAACAAGGAAGGCTTACGCCAACGCGTGTCAGTTTTGCAGTGCTTGCACTCACTGTACTGTACTGTATTGTACTGCGCGCTGTAGCTGCGCAAGTAGCGGTAGGATGATTTAGCTTCTAACGCTAAGTTAACGTCTAATAGCCCGGGCCAAGTTTCATATTTTTGTTAACAGCCCCTGGTTTGCGCCGAGATGGCCAAGACGATCACAATTGAAGACTGGAGAATGTCACTGAGTTTGATGAAACAAAACGCCAAGATTGTCTCTCAACTCTGTTCCATACTTCACATACTGTGCCTCTAATGGAAGCGAGTGGCTGCAGAGACCAAGGAATCAATTAATCATTGTTGAGTGTTAATTTAAGCTTAGTGATAGCGTGCCTCAGTTGTGCATAAGACGAAACCAGAAAAGAAAGGGCGCCAAAAACAGCCTCAAATGTCTTGAACTAAATAATTCTCCGTTTATGCGTGCAAGACAACCTCAATACCCTGCTGAACTTTATTGCAATGACGTACGGCTCAGCAAAAAAGAAGCTAACGAATAAGCTAGTAGAAGGTCTAATCGTAGAGCCAAAAAAAAATCGACCACGCCAGGAGTCGAACCTGGAATCTCTAGAGATTTCTCGAATTGCTCGAAAGCCGAAATCTAGCGCCTTAGCCATTAGGCCACGCGGCCCGATCTTGTTTGTTGAAGACTAGGGTTGTGCTTCTGACTAAGTTCAGACACCATTCACATGATCTTGCGCGATGATTGTGCGATATTGAAGCAGTTCAGTAATATTCCTATAGGTTTTGATGGACTTGGGGTCACCAACACTATCTGCTTGTTTGTTTGCCCCTCGAAAGACAATGTTCAAACCATGGCTGTACTCCGTTGACAAACGGATAGGATGGAAATCTGTCTTGCATCTCTGTTGGCCAAGACGTGGCGTGCCGTGTGAGTTCGGAACGAGTTACATGACAACAACCAGCAGTAGAAAAGTGTCTATAGCTACCTATACAGATACCACTGTTCATATGGAGGGTACAATAGATCGCTGCCCCTCCTTAACTTTCGTAGGCAGATCTTGGAAGTAGAATCAGATATCCTACCCTAGACTTGGTGACAACTGGCATGATAGGCTACCCGTCTTTGAAAGTAAAAAAAGCTCTCTATCAAAGGACTATCCGCGAATTGAATGATTTCGATGTGGTGCAATCTAATGGCTATTGTGTGATGGCTTAGCTGCCATGGCGTCTTCAACATGGGGCTTATCTTACATCCCCGACTTCCGAAAACTGACAAATCTTTTAAATTTCCCCGGGTCATCGCCTGTGGAATTGCGTCAGGAACAAGTCGATGGCAGCATTGCCGCGCCAGATGGCACAATGCGTCAGAACCAACCAATTATCGCGTGTCTGCAGCACGCAATACTGAGCCTTGCCCCTCTGGGGTTCAAGTGAGGGGCGGGCAATGATACGGATGGTGGGGGAGATTTTGTCTTGTCTTAATGAGGGGTGAACTTCTCCCTTATTCTGGTGGGGTTGTCATGATGGACCTGGGGAAGATTTGTGTAATTGTTGTCTATACCTGTATCGTAAACAAGATTATAGTGAAGAATGAATACTCGATAAACTCAAAGTGTATAGTAGATGACAAGATATAAGATATACAGAATGTCATAAAGACCGCAATTGAATAATCTCGACATCACGTTATGGAGGGGCACGGCTGCAACCCAAGCTTGGCTCTCCCAATCACCAATATCACAGGCCTCGTGGCGTCTTTCATCAGCACGGCCATAGAGCCCAGATCGTCATTCACTAGCTCCAGTCCGATGCCTGTCTGCTCCAACAAGGTGGCATCTGTAAGCTAGACTGGGTCCGAGGTAGGCTCTCCGAAATCGTCTACCAAAAGACAAGCTGGCAGCAGTCTATATAATCCCTCTCCCCACCCCCGCTCCCTCTCGCACCATTCCTCATCTTCTCAGTATCTTTCTCTTCACCAGAAACTTCGTCACACTCTCACGCAAAAATGTCTGCTCCTGCTCCTCTTCGTCTGGGCTCTACCGCCCCCAACTTCCAGGCCGAGACCACCAAGGGAAAGATTGACTTCCACGACTTCATTGGCGACAACTGGGTCATCCTCTTCTCTCACCCCGAGGATTACACCCCCGTCTGCACCACTGAGCTCGGTGCCTTTGCCAAGCTCCAGCCCGAGTTCACCAAGCGTGGCGTCAAGCTGATCGGTCTCTCTGCCAACACTATCGAGTCCCACGAGGGATGGATCAAGGACATTGGTGAGGTTACTGGCGGTAACGTCGAGTTCCCCATCATTGGAGACAAGGAGCGCAAGGTTTCTCTGCTCTACGACATGTAGGATTCTACCCCAAATCCAATCATTTATCACGCAAAAAGGCTAACAGTCTCTACAGGATTGACCAGCAGGATGCTACCAACGTCGATGAGAAGGGCATTGCCTTCACCATCCGATCCGTCTTCATCATCGACCCCAAGAAGACCATCCGCACCATCTTCTCCTACCCTGCCTCCACCGGCCGCAACGCCGCCGAGGTCCTCCGCGTCATCGACTCCCTCCAGACCGGTGACAAGTACCGCATCACCACTCCTATCAACTGGGTCCCCGGTGAGGATGTCATCGTCCACCCCTCTGTCAAGAACGAGGAGGCCAAGACTCTCTTCCCTGAGTTCCGCATCGTCAAGCCTTACCTCCGATTCACCCCTCTTGCCAAGGAGAAGGTTCTCCCCCAGTAAATTAATACCACTCAAAAGGATACAGCAAAAGCATGAGAATTTTATGATACCTTGCAGATGAGCGCAAAAGAAAGGGAGGGTCCAGTTGGGGATTTTGGGATCAGTACGACGTATAAGACACGACGCTGAGAAGCCGTGTTTTTGCAACATGATGGAAAGACCAGTTTTCCCATAGATCATTCTTAGATTTGAGCCATCTGCGATTGCTTTGAGATGAAGAAATAAATGAAGAAATGAACAACCTTGGGTCTTCAAAGTAGATGAACTAGTCACCACAATAATGAGCGACTCGATTGCGCCATGAGGTAAATTCCGAACGCGGGGTTCGTTCCGGGCCATCGGCCGCCGATGCCGGCATCGAAGCTCAAGCTTCAAGTTCCACTCTCAGGGTCCACAGGAGCTCTGTCAACTCATCATGACCTAAAATTGGAGCCTGAGCTGAGAAGTAGCGTTACTGGTAGCTTGGTTGATAGATGTGCAGGCTAGGGGAGGAAATAAAACATAAAACCCCAAAGTTAGAGTGTAAATAATAAAGAACCTAAAAGTACTTCTCAAATGTCATAAAACAACTAAGTTATTTTGTCTCTTAGGTTAGTGTAGTCGAGTGTTCTGGCGCTTCTGGGGGAACCGGTGGAGGAGTTTGAGGGCATTCCCAATCCGAATCGGAATAGCGTCAACGATGCTCGTAGGATCAACAGAGAAGGCCGATATGATAGCGGAAGGAGGGTTACGAGCTTCTTCCTCACAGACCCAAGATACAGACCCATTGCGACCCCCTTCCCTTACACCACTCCACGGTCAACAGCCCCAGATCTGACTTAACTGACAGAATCATTAGGTTAGCTTGTACTATCTTAGGGGAGACCCTTAGTTTCTTTATTTTCTGTACCCTAAACTTGTGTCTTAGGTAGTAGTTAATCCACCGAAAGAATATCCGTAGACGACGATCCTATTGCCGTCAAAGATGTCAGGAAAGGTCTTGTGGCGAGTCAACTCCAATATCAATCGTGTGATAATTCATCACAGCCACGGAAGTATCATTACCTGATCAATTGCGACTGTCATAAACGTGATTCAATTAATCGCTAAATTGACACTAGATCGGCTACATCCAATCTTGGCCGTCCAAAAGAAAACACTCATGTCACATCTCATCCCATTCATCTCTTACAAGCGGTGACGAACCTCTAATTCTCCTGGTGCGTTGTAGGTCGGAACTTTCATCTCAAGAGCCTCACCCGAGTATCCGAGATCCTCAGCAACAAGCATAGCACACTTCTCGCCAATGAGCAGAGCAGTAGAGTAGGTGTTGCAGCCCACATTGTCGGGGCAGATGGAGAGATCGGCAACCTTGAGTCCCTTGACACCGTGGACATTGAGTCTCTCGTCGAGCACACCATGCTTGACAATGCTGTTACCCTCCTTGGGAGCCATGGAACATGTTCCGAGGCAGTGCCAGGTGGTCTCAGTGTGGCGCTTAACCCATTCTGTGAGTAGTTAGTCGCTGCACTTGAGTGAAGAGTGCGATAGATGGCTTACCCTCAACAGCCTTGATGTCCTTCTCACTATACTTGAGCTCCTCGCGGATGTGGGCCTTGTTTGAGTTGAGGATGTTGGCACCTGGCTTGCGGTCTGCCTCTGGGAGAGGAGAAGACCAGCTTCCGTGGCCGATTCCTGCGGTGATGTTCCCAGGGAGTGCATATTTCTTTGTAGTCTCGAGATCGAGATCATGAGCACGAGCGGGACTGTCATAGTCAAAGAAAGGATGCTAGAGAAAGTCAGTGAACAAGTCCGAGCGGTCAGGAAATAGTCTTACCATATTCTCGACTTCACCGGCGTAAGCGTCCATGCGGCGGGCCGTCTCACGCGATTTAATGTATCCCCAGACCATGGGGACCATGTCTCGCTCATCGTTCATCTAGTCTCGTCAGGAAACGTTCATTGAGTTGGGAGTGCGAGTGACTTACGAAGCCGGCATCGAAATCAGGAGTATCATAGGGATCAGCACTCTTGATGTGAGTGAAACCACGGGAGAAGGGGTACTCGAGGAAGTGGAACATGGAGAAGAACTTTCCAGGAGGCCTGCAGATCGTTAGTCTCAATGACCTATTCCTCAGTTGAGAGAACTTACATGAGCATGTGGTCACCAAAGAAACCAGCAATCACAGAATAGTGCATGACAGGCTTGTCGGGCTTATTCTTGAAGTAAGACTTCCACCCATCAGTGAAGTGAGGAGTGGGCCACCTCTCAAACTCCTTGAGTTCCTCCTCGGTAGGTCGAATCTTGACACCTGCTTCAATACCGTTAGTGGCTAACGGTCCCGTGCCCTTCAGAGCCCATTCGTCAAAGACTTTCTGTACTCATGGTTAGTTACTGTAGTTGTCTATCCGAGTATGACCCTACCTTCTGAACCTCGGGGTCACCACGAACAAAGTCGTCGAAGCTTTCAGTTTCAGGCTTCGCCCGGTAAACGGAGAAGGTCATATAATGATCCTGGAAGTTCAAACCAACACCAGGAAGGTCGACCTTGGGTTCGACACCGGCAGCACGAAGCTTCTGGGGGTCACCAATACCAGATCGCTGGAGGATCAAAGGCGAAGAAAGAGTACCACCGCTAACCACGATCTGCTTCCTGGCACGGAAGGTTCGTGTTTGCAGCTGGTTCGGGTGAAGAGGCTTGGTGGGAACAGTCTGAACACCAACTGCACGCCCGTTTTCCATGATGATCTTGTCAACCTTTGTGTTACAGGCCAGGTACAGGTTGCTGTGTTTAGCACGGGTAGCATGGATATAGGCGTGAGCTGAATCACTTCGACGACCGGTGTCTCTGTTGATCCACTTGAGCCAGTGCTCTGCGCCATGACCGGTGCTGAGATCCTGAAGGTCATCGACAAAGGGAATGCCCTGGGACTCGGCAGCTCGGAGGAAGTCATCCTTGATAGGATAAGTGTAGTTTCCAAACGAGACCTTGATTGGACCTTCAAATCCGTGAACTTCTGGGTTGGTAGAGTGGCGCTGATAAGTTTCGTGCTTGCGCATCAGAGGAAGAAGATTTTCTGTCTCCTAATTGATTGATTAGCATGCTAGGACTACATTATTATATGCATACGGCAGGACTTTGACTTACCCATCCTTTGGCCTGGAAGTCATCATCTGTGCCCACGTTAGTCTTTTCACTCAAAACAGAGTAGGTCTACTTACAATCGGAAGCACTAGCACGAGTGTACATCATAAAGTTGATAGAAGAACCGCCGCCGAGGATATGGGCGCAGGGAACAGTCGCCGAGCGTCCTGCCAAAGCTTTCGAGGGTCGTGATTTGTAGAACGAAGCTGTCTTAGAATCAAGCTTCATGTTCTGGGGGAATATGCCCGGCCTATAGACTTCCTTCGAATTCAAATTGCTCTCTCCGGCCTCGATCAGAAGCACTTTGAGATTGTGGTCGAGGTTAGCAAGTCGTCCAGCAACAACGCAACCGCTTAATTATAGCAGTTAGTAACATAGTCTTCAAGTAACCAACCCTCTTATAACTCACCAGCTCCCTCCACCACAAACTATAATATCGAATTCCGTGGGCAACGTGCCCAGGTGGCTGGAATATGAATTGGACGACGTCATGGTGAATCGACCATCTATCCAGAATGTATCTGTTGTAAGATGGACAGAGAGATACTCTGCTTGAGAGTTGCTAGAGGAGCGGAAGAGATCAAGCCTATTTATACACACATCACGACGTTAGGTAGATCGTTACAAACTGTGTATATCGATTCAAACGCAGTCCCAGATGCCGAACGAACACCGAAGTATGTCTGCATGCCCAGCAAAGACTGACAAGAGCATCACCAACATCTGCGAACCCCTCTCGATGAAAATTGCGGGCACCAATGGGCAAATGCATCACAGGGTCATCTGGGATGACAAGACTGTGGATAATGGTTTCATCGTCTATCAATCAGCTCTAGTTGGTATACAGTACAGTTGTGATATGCTTGGGGAAGAGCTGTTGCTTAGCCTGCATATCCAGGATATCATCTGCTTTGCCGCTTGGACTTTCGGGTTAACAGTACCCGGGGGTTTGATATTCTCGTCTGTTTGACATTAAGTTTATAGAAAGACTAAAGACGATTAGGGAATTAGTTTCCAATTGATCAACTAAGAGAACCAATTGATGTTGTCGAGTTCCGCATTATCCGGATGTCAACTACCTGATATTTACAAACTCACAGACAATGCACAGACAATATCACTGACTCGCACATGGATATCTGATCTTCAGTCTGATCCCCGCGCCGGATAAACAAAGTAAGAAAAGAAGAATTCTCACTGTCTGTATGCCGCATATGCCTGCATTGTTGATGCATCATATCGCATACTGTATAATGTAGTCACCTTGATCAGGCAACCTTTCGACTTCCTTTGTCCCGAGGCAGTGCAGCTCTTGTTCGAATGCAGTCAAAACTCTGGACGATCAACAACCAACCAACGTTCAAGCCAAGACTTGTTGCTGTTGCATGTCAGATTACGACCCTTCCCCGGCTTTTACGGGCGTCAACTTGTCAAAGCTACCCTTGCTGGAGCTACCCTAGTCAAACATAGCATGTTAGTCCCCCTCAACAAGCTCATAGAAACCTTGGCTTTACTTACCTGAGGGAAGAAATACTTGGGTCGTGTTATGTTCTTTTAGACGACCATTTGTACTATTTGTTTTCTGCATCATAAACTTGAGTCTGCAGCTTTCTGCCCACCCCCAACATAGGACCCTCATGTGTGTTGTTCCCGAGCAAATAGGATCGTCATCTGTTACACCCGGACCCTCCCTCCCATGGATTGAAATGCACGATACCTTGCTACCCCAGAGAAACTAAACTAAACAGCTTTCAAAATGCGGGGAAAGAAAGAGCCAAGAATAGAGAAAAGAGGTCAAAGTCCTCATGAGGTTTCGGCATTGACGTTTACGAGAGGATGACGAACAAAGAGAGACTAGCTTTGCAGCTTCGCTTACGGGAACAAGGTTTGTTTAGCTACCTACTATACAGTGCTTTCTTCCAATCTAACCATGCGAAACCTTCCCCGCAAACTAACCATCATGGTTTAGGAAACGACAACTTATATCGGTGTCTATTTCTAACTGTCCGACAGGTGAATCGTTTCCATTGTGGGTCGGTTATAGAGCAAAATGGCAAAACGATAAAAAATAAAAACATACAACAGCGGGGATTCGCTGGTCGTCACCGACCCAACTACTAATCCGCCCCTTACCAGCTTGACTATGGGAGAGCGGACGGGATCCCGTATTTTCTGGTAGGTATGGTCGTATGTGCTAGAGAGAGCATCTCGATTGGTATATATAGATACACAAACTTGGCACTAACAGACCGACGAGCTTCACCGGAGAACGATAACCATGAATTTGGGACAGCCCACGTCGGTCTATTCCACTTGAGAATGATAGGTTGTTTGTTAAATCCCAAATTGTACATCTGCAGTGCAACGCTGCACTACGTCCGCGTCAGCAGCGGAGAAGCTCACCCCAAAGTGACAGCATAGTATTATTGTGTCTCCGTGAGATGACCGGGACGTGACAGAAAACTCAAGATCTCATATAAGGGTGCTTAAAACAAATAGTCTAAGGGTGGGTCTAAAATAGCACAAAGCACCTAAACTATTTTGTCTCTTATGATAGAATTGATGCATCTTCTGCGGTCCTGCTGGATGGTGGATGGGATTCCATCACACGCTCTTGGCTTTGCTCGGTTCCTGCGGATTGTCTCAGGTTTGAACTTATTCATGTTGATCAAAGTTTGGGCTCTACAAATTCAATATCTGTTGCACGAGTCAAGTGGTCAACAACTATAGTACACAAGGTTTCAAAGATCAGGGTCCACCCAGAGGTTCCCCATGGGGTAGAGCAAGGGTTCTCTGTTTATCAATCAATATGTTCATACTGTACCGTGTATAATTCCATATAGAAGCAAGTGACCTAGACACTCAGCCATGGCAGTGCCGGCCCAGATCAATGACCGATCTTTGGGGCCGTTAAGCCGCTCACCTATCATAAAGCTTTGCATGTTACGAATCTCTGCTAACTGAGAGAAGTCAGACTCGAGTTTTGGTATTGGTGGATAAATCACCACCGTCTACCGAAATGCATAATAATGAGCAAGTTTAAACGAGTTGAAAACCTCGGTTGTACGGTGGAAAGTGGATGTCAGAGATTGGAACCAAGTTCATCTATCATTTCGTATCGAATTCATTTAGTCTTGAGTCTTATAACTTGAGAAGTATACCCTTGGAACTACACATCATGAGGCGCCAGTTTGAATGAGACATCAAACTAAACCCAGTCAAATTGCAAAAAAAAAAAAAAAAACGTCTTTGAGCGTAATCAGACTTCAAAAGGTCTTGTTTGATATTGTAGCCATATCCACTTCTTTGTTCTAGTGTCTCATGACCAAGTTCAACGACCATAAGGGGAACTCCCGGGCATCTCCTGATATGTAATCCCATCTGCAGCAGGATTCGGATACTGTCCTGTCCAAGACGAAACAGGACTGTTTGGGCTTTGTGCCGTGATTGTAGACTCACGCCACTCGGTTGGTGCAGGTGAACTAACTTCAGTCTTTGGATAGTTCTGATTCATAGGTGGCACACTACTAGCTGGAGTCTGAGGGACATGCTGTTGCGGAACCACTGGTGGTGGAACTTGCTGAACGGGAGGAGCGTTGTGATTCTTCTTTTTGTTCCTTCGGAGGAACCAAATCAATCCCAAAACGATGAAGGAGAGAACCAGGAAGCCGCCAATTGAACCACCAACTATGGCTCCAATGTTGGTTTTGGATCCACTACCACTACTGGTATCTGTGGTTTCAGTAGGCTCCGGTTCCTGTGTTGTTGATGATTTGGGTAGCGTTGAGGTCGACTCAACAGTGTCCAGATCCGAGAGTGTTACATCTGTTGCATCGCTATCAAATATTGTTGTTGTCAAAGAACGATCTTTCTGATTGTTATAAATGAAAGACACGCTTTGAGCCCTCGTCATTGAGCTTGATGAGCATTTGAAGGCACGAACACCGGATTGATAGGCATACGTTCCACAGTACGGGGCTGAGCTATCGGTGCTGTTCATGGTTAGTTGGATTCTCTGAAATGATATTGTCAACTTACCAGAGAAGGTTGTAGGAATTCTCCCTACAAACATCGTCACATAGCTCCGTGTTGAGGGCATCTTCTCTGTCCAAGCATTGGAGATGAGCGGTCGTGCCGCAGAAGATTGCTTGAACATGAGCCAGTTCCCAACTACACAGATCCCCGTTCGAACAGGTAATTGCGTTTCCAGGCGAACCTGATAGGAAGCCACACGTCGAGTCAGGACTGATGACGACTGTGAATGTCGTTGCTACTGTTGTAGAGGCCTGTCGTTTTCCCAAATTCAGATGTTTCAAGGCCTCAAGGGCCACCATGGGAGTTGGTGCAGGCTGATAGATGTACCCAGCATCTCGCCTCTTGGTAGCTTCAGATATGGCTACGGCGTTAGTCGAAATAACGCAAAGGCAAAGGGTGAGCCAGTAGTACAGGGTTCGTTCCATGATGATATTTCACCTCGTTTCAATATAGAGGAACAATGAAAAATTCAAGAGCATCTCGAGCGGGGTTTGTCAGCCCTTTTGCAGGTTCAGCTGAAAGAAATCATGTTGATGATCCCAGCTTGGACCCAGTTTGTATGCGAGGGGTTGATTGGTGCCAAGACCAAGGCTTTCCGATAGGCATCTTTCAAAGACATGAGAGCATGGTCTGATGTCTCACATGGGCTGGAAGTTTTGAAGCCAGCTGCGTTGTCGCGATAAACTACCCATCCATGTCTACGAACGTCACGATGTTAACATCGCCAATTCAGAGGAAACAGTATATTAAGGTTTACTGTAATACTCATCTCTAACGAGGAAAACGAGTATGACTCGATAAGAGCGGTCAAGTTTTAACCTCGTCATTGTTGGCTGGGGGGGAATGTTGTGGGAGCTGAGCTGAAAACAACCCTGTCATGTTTAGCCAACGGCCATGCACGGTCACAATTCGATCCCACCCCATTTGTCTCAGAGCTACAGATCGCTTTTCAGCTTACTAGGTTTATTTTGAAATTCTGTGCTAGGGCTCAATGGTCTCGAAGCGTTGGAAAATCTGGCTAGTAACCCAAGCATCAGAGTTAGGTTGTATCACCCTAGGAGAGAATCCTTAGGTTATTGGCCTTTGTATCCTAAATCAGAGATCGAATTTAGGATGGCAGAACACTACATTTTCTCTTCCAAGTGTCGAAGACATACAACACCAGAGTTGGGCGCAACCACTGAACCAACCTGATCGCTGATAGAGATGGTGGCTGACTATGCAATAAAACTATTGGTTTGAAACATATTCTTTATACTGGTTTATCTAATTATTGATGGTCTTGTGTACATACTCTCATCATCGTCGACCCTCCGCTCGATATAACTGACCATGATATCTGCAGTGGTTAAAATTCCATCTTCTGAACCCAAACACGTTCTCACTTTCTTGTGATTTATATCTATGTTCGAATTGCCATGTTCGCAGTCTCTCTCCCTCGAAACATCTCCATTGTCTTCAAAAAGGTCTACCTGTAGACCGTGCAAAGTTCGATTTTCGTGCTGCAAATCAAATGCCTCATCGCCCTTTGCTACCTCGACCAGGCGATTAAGTAGGTCGAATTCGAGCTTCAACTTGATACTGTAAACAATGGCTTTGTAAGCTGTCTGAAAGTCGTAGTAATCCGCAAACTCGAGGACCAAGATCGGTATGTCGAGTAGTATAATTATAATATTGAGGAGTAGTAAATGCCTTCGCATCTTTCGGACGCCCTTTCGGTGCAGTAATCCTTCCGTGCCAAAGAAGGAAGAACAGGCTTTGATGTAAAGTGCCGAGATGATGAGCTCTTGTAAGAAAAAGACCGTGACTTGAATCTTTTCGTATATCTGATACGGATGCACCCAAGGGTTCGAATCGCTGCTGTTGGCGCCGTACATAAGAATTATAATCGGAAGATGCATTATCGCAGCATTTGTGATGATCATGGCCAGCACGAACTTGAGATGGAATTGGTTCCAACATATGAGATGAAGGCGAGAGTATAAAACGAGTGATTGGCCCGTCACCATGAGAACCCATCCCACAGAGATAAGCGAGATATAAAGGATAAAGTTATCCGAAAGGACAAGGTTTTTGAGTAAGAAGCCAATAGTGTGAGGCGCAATGCCGTTGGTAGCTGCGAAGAAGCTCCAGAAGTAGAGGCTCTTTCGGGTCTTGAAAGTCGTGAAGATGGCCAAGTTGAGTTCCAGAACGTTGTACAGGGATATACCCATGCACACAGCTATGGGTAAAAGATACGAGGCTTCATGACGATCCTCGCGTCCGGAATAACCCATAGTGTAGGAGGGTACCTCGAGGCTTTGCAATGTCTCTTGATATCATGATGAGAACCTCTTGAGAGGTTGAAGAAACGAAAGAAAAAGAGGAGAAAATCGACACATCAAAGATGAACCGAGGAACCGTTGGACAAGCCCCGTTATTACCGGGATGATATAGAAAAGTGGCTTGTTTGATGAGAGGCTACTGGTTTCTCTCCGCCACTGGTGCCTTTGTTTTAATTAATCCTTTTGTTTTAGGTGTGGTCAGTTTTGTCTTGGGATGTCAGCTTCTCCATCGAGCCAAGACGGGTTAATTAAACCCAATTACTGGGTATTTTTTGCATCTCTTGGGTGCAGTTGCTTGTATTTCGCCATGCTATCAACTATGTGCCATCACTCATATCTCTAAACCTTTCTTATTTAGCCTTATGCAGTTATAATATCAAAGACAACATTAGGCAATCAACTATCTTCAAGTTTCAAGCGCCTTTACCCCGCAATATAGTGAAGGGACGAAGGCTCTCAACCCCTGTCGATGGATTCTGCTAATCTCGCTTGGCCCTTGACACAGACAGCTGACCCTATCCTCGGGGCGCAGGAAGACTTAACTAATAGAGCATGAGGAACATAATTAACAGGTCAACTTATGCTCCTTAGGGGAGACTCTTAGGCTCTTTATTTTTTGTATCCTAAACTTGCGTCTGGTGTTTTATTTCCTCCCCTAAGGTGGCCAACTTTAGCACTTTCGCCACTTCTTTTGCTTCTCGGCGCTGATGAGGCTGATGGATATCTTACATGCTCTCTAGCCAAGTAACTATAACGCGACCTGAACTGTCAAAGGGTTTGTGCATACATCAAGAGGCCTGTTAAGTTAATCTTAACCCAGTCTATCCAGTATCAGCTCAAGATGATGGGCTTACAATGCCTTCTTATCAATCCAGCTCACATGGCCAAACTTGCCCCCTGGAGTTTGAAACACGTCCTTGGGAGATTTGTAAGGCTTCGCTTCCTCATCAGTCAAAACCTTTGTGATCCCACCAGCCTCCAATGCTTTGACATCGTACCCAGGGCCATAATCATTCCACGTAGCCATAAACGTATAGTTATCCACGCGCGGCGTATCCGGAAGCCATTTGATATATCCAGCTGGTAGGATGACAGCGTCAAAGTAAGATTGCATAAAAATAGACTTGTGCTGCGAGTTCCATGGTCTTCCTAGAGGACACCGTCCAACCAGATCTCGAGCAATGGTGCTGTTTGAGGGAATGACTCGAGAATTGTCGATGTACACTCCATATTTGTTAATGAATGTGGTGTTTGTCCCCTTCCAAGCTGTAATTCCACCATTACAGTTACGGAGGGACAGTGTTGAACGATCAATCCACGCAGTTCCAAAGCCATAGAGAAAGTCCGTCTCTCCAGCAATGATGTTATCGTAGAAGAATGCATTCCCGAGTTTTCCAACATAGACCTATCCCAACCACGTTAGCAACTTCGATGTCCGCGATGGGCTTCAGAAGGAAAACTTGCAGTATCTTGATAGCTGTAGAATCCGCAAGAGTAGAACCCAGCATTCGCCCGGCTGACGCCAACAGCATGAGCAGGCCCAACCGATCTCGGCGCAAAGTCGTTCCTAAAGTCGATGTTGTACGCCCGGAAATCAGTGCAACCGAAGGGGGTGTTGGGCGGCACAGGCCAACCTGTTGGACCAGATCCGGTCAAAGTAGCATCCAGATTTGGTCCTACGGTCAAAACGCTTGTATACACGTTATCACTCATGCTTCCGTTGTTCGTGTTGGCCAAGTTCCACCAGATCTGCACATCGTTCTGTGTTGTCGTGTTGACGTCAATGTCTGCATAAAGATCTTTTGTCCATGGTTTGTTTGAAGCCCCGATCAAGTGCAAAGGACCTCTACGGGTAACGTTCAGCTGCTCGGTATAGTCTCCAGGAGCAATCAGAATGTGACCCGGCGTTGTTGTGTTTCCTAGAGAATCTATGGCGTCCTGAATAGAAGAAAAGTCGGCCCGGGGATCGTTTTTGGCGACAAACAGAGTGCCTTTGGGGCAGCCTTCTGTAGCACGTTTTGTTTGACGTTGACATTTTTTGTAAGTATCCACAGGGCCCTTTGGAGATGCACTGGTAGTTGATAGAAGAGTTGTGGCAATAAGAGCCGCTTTTAGGATAAAGCCTTTCATCTTGACTTGCACAGCCTTAGGAACCTCTATGTTGTATGGGAAATGTATCTCCTATTATACACGAGATATGTGCAGTTGTTACTTTCCCCACCACATCACTCGCACTCCGCTTGCTAGGTAGGTCCATTTTCAAAGCAGGATTCCTAGACAAGACATATAAATCCACAAATCATCATCCTCTCAACCAATATGTTCAAATGAAATTTCGGATATGATATGCCGTAGTGACGAAATAGTCGATCAAAGTTGCCGATGGAACATGGCAAGGCTAGATCGGACTCTAATATTCCACCAACGAAAAGTACAGGTTAATCCTAGCAAAGGGATTTTGACGCTATTCGGAACCTTGGAGATGCAGCTCTTTGCGGGGGAAGCTTTACTACGAGGCTAATAATTGGGGGTCATGGATGTTGGGGTTTTGTGGGGAGATGGATTATCTTATTTGCCCCCACGGGGTAATTAATTACTATAAGTGAGATATCGAGTTTATTGACAAATAGGTGTTGGAAAAATTGGCCTGTAAAGCTTAGGGTAACAGAAATAAATAGCCTAAGAGACTTGCCTAAGCAGCATAAAGCTACCAACTAATTTCATCTCTCAGGCTTCCACCGGCTAATTCTTCTATTGCCTTGGGGACTGGGTTATTAGGCAGGTGAGCTGCTTTATAATGTAATTGCCTTTTCTTCTTGGCGGATTGTCTAGGTCACTTTAGGGTAGCTTGTTGGGCGAATTGATCTTAGTTCCGTTTGGGATATCTAGATATTGCTGTAGACATGAACCTGACACCTGCCACATTGAGATGTTGAAGGAATTGGTATTGCTATTGTGATTGATTCTTTAAATAGATACCCAAGAGTTCCCTTGTATCACACTTATCTTGACATTATGCGAATCTGCAGGCCAAGAGGTTGAACAAAGAGTCGTCTCTACAAAAACGTCATCCACCAACATCTCTAACGTGCCCACTTGCAGGGTATCAGAAGCCTTGGCTACCAGAATAATGATGGATAGAACTAGTGAGTCAGTTTACACCATTCTGGAGCTGACTCTCAGATCGCTTTTCTCTTGTAACTTTAGTATAGAGACCACCTTTTGAACCACCCCCAGTCCACTTACAGAGTGCCATCGAATGCGGCTCAATGACGAGGTTGATCAATGCACTGTTACATCAGGCGGCTCCAATATATACAGTAATAAGGTCGACGTTGCTTAAAATGTGGTGCATGTCACTCTGCTCAGATTAGCCTTGTCTGAAGGCATCACCCATGACACTCGACCCGTGTAGGATTAAGGATTAAATTCCCGTATTATAGCCTTTCTCGGTTAATTGACATGCTTAATAAATCAATCATCACGCCATTTAGTCTTTGCCAAGCCCGTGTATTCTCCCACATCCCGATGGCTACGTATTGTCGTTTCACAATCTAGAACAGATTCCAAACAAATCATTACTCAAATCATTATAACTCCCTCGGATATAATATTTATGTTCTGTTCTGTTTTGCTCATTGTGGCTGGTGAAACGCCATGGGTAAAATTCCCTGACATGTTCTGAAACAAACCTCTTGGGTTTCTCGCGAGTATTACCCTAATCTGTCCTTTTCTATCCGCACCGATTCGTTAAGATCCATGCTACCGTATCCTGCCGCAATTGCGGCTCTGTGGAGCCCAGTCCTCTGTATCAACTTCAACACTCGAATGGTTTCGTCCCATAGCAACGAAAATCTCGGCGGTAGAGAGGATTTTGTGATGAGAAGGGATGAAGAAATGTCATATAAGGATGGGCACGTATGACTTTGGGATGAAATCGTCCGACCTAGGAAAATCAACCTTCCCTTGTTCCTCTGTCCTTTCTTAACCTCTTTTTCTTCTTTGCTCTCTTTCTTTTCTCCCTCCTGGTGAGGTTTTTGTAATTGTTTTCAGTCGGCTGGACCTTCTTTGTCGTTCCACTAATTAGTTGTGTGATTCCTCAACTACACCAAAAAGAAACACTCATTTGTTACCATTCACTTGTTTAATAATGATGTTCAAGAGTCTCTTGTGGGCTGCAGCCGTGTCTGCTATGCCTCTTGTTGAGATGTCTCCTCGAGAGATGCACACGATGGAGCAGAACAAACCCTTGACGAGTAAGTCTACAATACTCTATCTAAAGAAAAAATGGGTCTAACATCTTGGTAGTTCGAAAGAATCCAGCTCTGGCACCTCGAGCCAACCGAATCATCCCTGTTGTAGTTGGCGGACCTCAGGATACCTTCGTCCCCAACATGATCCGAGCAGCAGTTGGCGATGTGATCCAATTCCAATTCAGCAATGGAAATCATACTGTCACTCAGAGTTCTGAGGATTCGCCTTGTCAACCTCTGCAAGCAACGCAGTCCGGTGTGATCCACAGCGGCCACATTCCTTTCGAAGATGGACAGACTACTGTTGGAACTTTCAATGTTCCTCTGACCAGCACGGATCCTATCTATCTCTACTGTGCCACGGGCCCTCATTGTATGCTTGGTCAAGTAATGGCCATCAATCCGTAAGTATATGTACCTATATCTCATGTTCTGAACAACTGCTGACTCTATATCAGTCCCAGTGAGGCCAACCTGGTCGAGTTCAACAAGAAGGCCAACGGTGCTCTGGCTAACGTTGATGCTGGCGAGCCTACAGGTGGAACAGTTGGAGAGATTCCTCTCTCTGAAGCGGCCTTTACTCCCGCTCCTCCTGAAGAGAACCCTCCTCCTGCACCCCCCGCCGAGAGTCCTCCTGCGCCCCCAGCTGAGACACCTGCTGCTGCTCCAGCTTCTCCCGTGATCGAAAGCCCTCCTCCAGCTGTTGAAGTACCTGCTGAGATGCCCCCGGCTGAAGTTCCCGATGCTACACCTGAGGCAGCATCTGTTGAGGAGGACTACTGAGGGGCCTGTATCGTGGGAAGGTTGGGATACTAAACATTCGGAGCAAACACTTAGACTATTGTGACAACGAGGAAGGGGGAGAAAATTAATTTACTCTTCCTAGCTTTACTGAAATGATAAATATGTTCAGACAGGAGACAACCGAATCATGTGTGAAGAGGATCATTGACTGCCTTATATTCCTCTCTTATAGGATGCTTATGTCATACTTTCCACCAGAGACAACTGAAAAGTTTCAACTCTATATTGGATAGTGAACTCGAGCGATGCAAGTGATTTCTGCATCGCCTGAAGACTGTGGATGTGTATCATATCCAGATTGAAGCGAGCGATATTACAAAACTAATCAACAAATCACCTTCCTAACTAATATAACATTTCGGATATTCGGCATCGTGACCCATTCTCTTGGTTGTTTTTGTAATTGCGCGACTTTATAATCGAGTTGGCATGGGGCAGTGTCAGATTTGACAGTCTTAGAGGACCCTACCAAAAGGAAGATAAGCAGATAGGCAAGGAGGCGTCAGAAAAATTGGCCTCCAAAGCTCAGGGTAACAGAAATAAATATCCTAAAATCCTTATCTAAGTACCATAAAGTAACTAAGTAATTTCGTCTCTTAGGCTTCCAGCGGCCAATTCTTCTGATGCCCCGGGGATAGACTGGGTTGCTTGATGACGTTGGCGAATACGAATACGGCTTATACATAACTACTAGAAGTATTTCTACTATGAATGGTAGTACATATTGACACGGAAGGTGACTCATGAGGGAGAATCTGGAGCTCATTCAACCATCACTTCCATCACTTCCATCACGACGACTCATAATGGAGATAGCTCAGCAATTTGTCCATTCAGAAAGCCTTACTGATGTTGAGACCGCGGGCCAAGGTCTGGAATGCCTCGTCTACAAGGCAAAATCTCGCACCTATGGCTCAGTTGTTCTCAAAGTACCAAGAGTCAAAGTCTATCAGAACGCCAATGACTTTAATGTCGAAGCCAAAGACCTGATAAAGCAAGAAATGCGCATCTACAATCTTCTTCAGGATGGACCAGTTCCTGTGCCGAAACCCTACAAGTACCTCGAACGAGATGGTTATCCGGCCATGCTATGTGAATATATGGATGACGATGGGACAGACATCACTTTCGAGGAGATGGGTCGTGTAGCTGCGCTGATACATTCCACGCCCCTCTCTGATCCGATATTCAAGACAGTCGCCCTGGAAACATCGGACGTATTTTCCACTATGGAACAGAGAATGCAACGGCGATTCTCTGTGCTGTCAAAGACGGTTCCCGAAGCTTCAAGCTGGTTGAAAAATTGGTATGACGTCCGCAAAATTCTCGAAGGCTTGAAACGCTTCCCATCAAGTCTTTTACACATGGACTTTCGTGATGTCAACCTTCGCCATAACAAAGGCCGTATCAACGCTGTCATCGATTGGACCAACACGCTTATCGGCCCAGCAGTCATTGACATCTACCGTACCCTGGAGTTCAGCCAGCTTGGAGAGGGGTTTGCCAAAGGGTATTCTGAGATCATGACGTTTCCTGAAGTAACTCCAAGAGAAGAGTGTTTACTCAGACTGGATGCGGCGCTTGTGTTGGCCTTGGTGTTCACATCTGAAGCACCGGACCCTGTGAGGGGGGCGACTGCGGTGGCAAGAGTCAAAGAGCTGTCGGAAGGGTTTCAAAGTGAATTTCTCGAGTAGAAAACAAGGCCATCAGCATTCGGGCCGGAAAAGTTCACGGTGTTAATCGATTGATGAACATTAAATAGGGTTGCAGGTGGGTGTCAGACAAATTGACCCCTAAGGCTTAGGGTGATAGAAATAAATAGCCTAAGAGACCGCTTGTCTAAGCACCATAAAGCAACTAATTAATTTCGTCTCTTAGACTTCGACCGGCCAGTTCTTGGGACTCCCTGGGGGGTTATTTGCTTCCCAGTGAGTGACACACACATCTTGTAACACTTAGAACCGGTATGTGTTTGACACAGATGTTCAAAATATATGTTAAATTTCTCGTCTTGTATCCTTAATAAATCTCGACTGCTCCTACAAGTCCTTAATCTCAAACCTCTTTCTCAAATGCTCACCATACTTGATGAACAACCATGGTGCAGGAATAAGTGCAGCAGCAACAAACCCAAGCAGACTATTTCCCCAGCCCATTCCGAGCTTATTATACATGGGTATTCCAGCAAGAGGGAGCACCGCTCCAGCGATGGATCGCATGACGGCGTTGGCAGCGAGTGCTGAAGCAGCGTATACTGTGAAGGTGTCAATCAGATACATCTGCAAGGACTACGACAAGTTAGCGTTGTACAACATGATTGTCTCGAGTACTTACCATAAAGACTATAAGGTTTCCGACACCAATGACGCACGTTCCCAGGATAGGAGCAATCCAGTGTGTCTCGTATTCGGCAGTCCAACCGTAGATAAAGAACCCAACAGGGAGAAGAACAGCGCCGATTTTGAGCGGCGGCAACCGATACTCAGGCTTCATCATCTCAGAGAGTTCAACAATGCCCTGTTCCTTAGCTTCTGCTGCCTTCTTCTTCAAGTACTTGTCGCTTGAGGCGGAAAAGTATCCCACGCCAATGAGACTGCCGACTCCTAAACCGAGGAATGTGAGACCGGCGTTGATTGTGTTGAAGTGGTAGATGCGCATGAAGAGTGGCGTAAGACTGGTGAAGAGAAGATACAAGTACGCATAAGCAAGGCCGACGTATACACCACAGATGATACAGATGGGCGAAAAAGCGAGCATCTTGAACGGTCGCAAGATACCACGCTTGAAGTAATCAGCTGGACTCAACCCAGCATCCAGCTTAGACCGTAGACGTTCGTTACCAGTCTCCTTCTGAAGCTTCTTCGTTTTACGGGCGAGGATGACGGGAGCGTAGGTCTCTTCAGAAGCAAAGAAAAAGACGATTGTCAAAACACCAGCCATGATGGCGATGATCCAAAACACCCAGCGCCAACCTAGAGCATCGGCCACAACACCTCCTACCACAGGACCAATAATAGGGCCTAGCAGAGGTCCGATACTGAAGATGGCCATCGCGCCACCTCTCTTCTCTTGCCTTATCATATCCGCAATTGTGCCTCCTCCATTCGTAATGGGCGCTGAGCCAAATGTGCCGCTGAGAAAGCGAAAGGCGATGAGGCTGCTCAACGTGGGAGCCTTGGCGCAAGCAATGACAAAAACTTTATTTATCAGTCAGTTCAATCCTGGGAGAGGGACATGGCATAGGAGCCTAGCTTACCGATAAAGCCAACGTTACAGCAGTGGTAAACAATCTTGCGTCCATAAATTTCTGACAGAGGCGCGAAGAGCATAGGACCTGCAGCGAATCCCAAAACATAGACGGATACACAGAAAGATGCCAGTTCAGGGCTTCGACTACCAAATTCGACCATGAGTTGGGGAACTCCGGGAGCAAACATTGCTGCGCCATCGAGTTAGTTTACATGCCAAGTGACTGACCAAGCAAGCACGGGGCTCACTTACACGAAGCCAACGGTGTGACAAATGTCAAAGCTGATACCAGAACGCAATTGAGAACCTTCTTCCATGTCGCAAAATTGTATGGATTCTGCCGATCTTCATCGCTGTCCCACCAGACGATATCGCTCTCACTCTGCGTCTGCGAACCACCTTCTTCGCCCCCTACATCACTATTCTGCTTCTCTGGATCCAACGATGTCGCCCTTTTGCTCGCATGACTGGCACGTCTATGGCTGGCCAAGCTACTTCTACGACGACGCTCGTCTGTTTCGGTAGGGATAAAGCCTATGTTGCTGGGGATATCGGCATCGTGACCTTCGGCTATGGCCTCCCGAGTTTTCTGTTCTCGCGTCGGTTCGCGTGTCAGAGGGTGCTCATGAGTATGAGACTGACGATCCTGTCCTTCATCTTTACTCATCGTGACGAGAGCGTAGCTGTGGTCGGGTACAGTCTGGTTAAGGCCTTGGAAATTCCGTTTTGGGTAACTCCGCAGTCCACGACCTTGTTGTTCAACCGCGCAATTTGAACCTCCCCGGGTTTTCGCGAATATTCGCAAATGCAATTCAGTGGCCCCTCTCCACTAATGTAGATCAGGGTCGAGATATGTAAGGATTCGTCGTCTTTGGCTGTCGCGGATTCTGACGATACGGAGACAGTCGTTTATTGAACCGAAAGGCGCGACGTGAAGAGAGAAAAACAACCGCAACAAGACAAATTAAAATTATCTGTTCTGTTATCCATAGCTATAGCCTGAACTCATTCAATGCAACCAGGGTGCAATTTGTCTTGTTGGTTGTAGATCCCCTCTTCTGATGCAACGAACCTCGGTCAAAGGACCCTTTCCCCTCCCTTTAAGCTATAAGCCCGTCTGGCTAACCATTCACACTAAGCTCAACATGTCCTCAGTTGACAAATGGTCTTTTTCGTACGGGGGTTATTCTGTTTCATTGGACAAGGAGCTTTGCTTGAATACGGGCTGATCATCCGAGGTTGTAATGGCATTTTGTCTCGGCCGAGTGGTTGTTATCCTGTCCGTGCTATTCCCTGTTCATATCCGTCGCTTTGGGGTATATGCGGAGATGCTCCATGGTGGCTTGTGATGGGGGTATGCTACCCTCAGTTCTTTTCTTCCGGACTCGGGGTATTGGTATTGCACAGGAATCACTCTCACAGAGGGTTTGATGGCTGTAAAACTAATGTGCGATGGCGTTGACAGCTATAAAAAAAAGTCTAGGACTTTCACGGAACTTATCTACCCTTGTGTGTTCTCGCTTCCAGTCACTGGTATACTTCGAGGCAGATGGCTACCAATTAAGGCATTTGTTTCATTCCGACCGAGCTACCGATACTATGTTGTTAGAGTAGCCTTGCAAAATATTCCAAATTAAAACCTGAGCTTGGGTATAGTGGCCTACACAGATCTTCACGGTATCCAAGGACGGCATAAATCAAGGATGGGGAACGGCGGCAGATACCTTGTTGGTTAGAGTGCAAAGGAACATGTACAAGCTCTATTAGCAAGCTACAAACAGCGGCTCGACCCGACCCGTTGGATCGTGGTGATGCAAGGCATGGTGCCAACATAGCCAGTCTAGACTCTTAGTATTAGTAGACAGATCCTTCGTCTTCTCTATGCCTAGGTAGACAGAATCTAACCACTAACATTACCAGTAACCCATGTCAGAAGTACCCTAGTTCCACACTTTAGTGATCCGATGCAATGTACGCGAAACACTTGGTCAGGATGCATGCACCTCATCATGGCATCTCTCATGATAACAAGACGTGCTGCTTCACAAAGTCACTATTGTATTTTGACGTTGTGATCGAGCTCTTGGACCGCGACAAAGGACTCACAGATGGATCTGGACGCATCACATCATGGCATGATGAACCCAAAAGTGACATGACATTGCATGATACAAATCTCAAGACAATGTCTGGCTGCCTTATCTCGTCACATCGTCAGAGTCATAGTATTGTTATGCACCTTTTATTTGCAGCATGAGGACACCATTTCAGCAATGGATCTCGTTACAATCCAGCCCTTGCCTCTCAGCTGCATACTGCCCGTGAAGTCTGAATATGCGCATCTTGTTAGCCTGAAAACATATACAAAACAAGTTGTAATTTGGTAATACTATCAGCCATCCAACGTCAATTCTCGCTTATTACAAGCACATGGTTCACATCACTTAACATCCAAATTGTGGTATAAAGGGTCGTTTGCCCAGTTTATTCTTTACGTGACTTATTCGTAATCCAGTACCCTGACCTTGGAAACAATCATTGCCCTGTCTATCATTAATTTGCGCATTAAACAATTCTCCATCACTCCTTATCCATCCCAAGAGACTTTTATGCTTTACTCAAGCTGGCCAATGCCGAGGTGCTCGGGGTCGGCCTTGACAATTCGGAGGGTGTTGGTGTTACCCATGCCGCCCTTCCAGCCCTGGACAACGACGACGGTGTCGCCGGGGGTCAGGACATTAAGCTGGAGAGCGTTGTTGACAGCCCACTTGATTCGGCGGTCAACATCCTCCTGCCAGTTGACCTGAGCAAAGTCAGGCTTCTGCTCAGGGAACAGGAAGGGGTACACGCCACGGTACAGATGGGCGAATCGGGATGTTGTAGGGCTTCGGGTGACCATGAAGATGGGGCAGACGGGTCGGTACTTGGAGAGCATACGGGCCGACTCGCCGGAGGTGGAAAGGACAATGATACCGCCAGCACCAAGGTCGAGAGAGGCGCGGACAGCAGCCATGGCACAAGACTCGACAGTGCTGACGGGGCGCTTGACGAGAGTACAGGTCTCCTCGAAGTGGGAGACGTAGGGGATGGTGTTCTCAGCCTTGAGGCAGGTCTCGTGCATCTCCCTGACGGCCTCAGATGGGTAGTTACCCTTGGCAGTCTCGCCGGAAAGCATGACACAGTCGGCACCGTCAGTAATGGCGTTACCGACATCGCTGATTTCGGCACGGGTGGGGCGGGGGTTCTTGATCATGGACTCAAGCATCTGAGTAGCGCAGATGACGGGCTTGCCAGCAAGGTTGCACATGGCAATCAGCTTCTTCTGGGCAGCGAAAACCTCAGCAGCGGGAATCTCGATACCGAGATCACCACGGGCAACCATGACACCGTCTGTGGCCTCGAGAATCTCGCGGAAGTTGTTGAGACCTTGTCGGTTCTCGATCTTGGCGATGATCTGGATGCGCTTGCCCTGCTCACCGAGGACCTTGCGGATATCGTGGATGTCCTCGGCGCGACGAATAAACGAGGCGAAGACCATGTCGACATTGTTCTCGACACCGAACTTGAGATCGGCCTTGTCCTTCTCGGAAAGAGCGGGCAGATCAACATCAGTGTTGGGCAGGTTGACACCCTTCTTGGAGCAGATGGCACCGTTGTTTCGGGCTCTGACACGGATAGTCTTCTCGTTAACAATCTCGAGGACGTCGAAAGCGAGGACACCATCGTCAACGTAGATGACGCGGCCGGGCTGGATAACATTGGTAATGTTCTTGTAGTCGACGAACCTGAGAGAGTTAGCAGGGAAGAAATACATCATTATTGTGTCACTCACATGTTCTTATCATCAGAAGAGGTAGCGTAAGCATCGTCGGTAGTGATGTTCATCTCATGTCCGGCACTGATGGGAATGTCCTCATCGTTAGGGGTGTTGCCAGTTCGGATCTCGGGGCCCTTGGTGTCGAGGGCAATGGCGACGTTGCGACCAGCGTGGGTACGCTCGGACTCACGAGCATTGTCAATGACGGACTTGTGGTACTCGTATGATCCGTGAGAAAAGTTCATGCGAACGACGTTGAGACCGGCATCTCTGAGCTTGTTGATAGCCTCGACGGAGTTGGTCTTGGGGCCGATAGTGCAGATAATAGAAGAGCGGCGGTAGTTGCGCTCAGGTCGGAAAGCGGTGTCGAGGGAGGCAAGCCATGAGATCTTGCCTCCGAATTCAAGGTGGTCCTGAGCGGTGGTAGCCATGACGCTTTTGTTTTGGTTTTCTGAGTTCTGAGGCATTGTGAAAGTGGTTAGCAAGATTATGGTGGGAGAAGAGCTTGGCGGGGTAGCTCTGGTTGCAAAAAGGATGGAGATGTGAAGAATGGCAAGTGTGGTGCAGTCTGGACAACCACCAAATATATATCTCTCAGCAGATCAAGCGATTGTAGATCGCACTACCGATAACAGGGGAGATCAGGTTGTTCTGCGGACACTTGATATGCAGGCCAATGGGGAATCTTTCGTGAGGTGTAGGAAAGGCATGGGGCTAACGTGGGATCTGACGTTAAGTGACGTGGTGGGAAAGGCGTAGTGATGGGGCCTGGCATTTTGGTGGGCAGAGCATTCGGCGCGATGCAAACGGCTCGCTGGGCTGGTGAAAAGGACGCAGGACGACCCATGAGCACAGCAGATGGGCCGAGTCGAGAATCGTCAGATTGTCGCTAATCGGGCCAGAAGAACCGAAAGCAAATCCGAGAGCTAATAGACTCTGGGTCGCAAGCAAGCAGCCTTCTAAGCACTGCCAGAAATGAGACCAGAATTGCATCTGCGAGAACCGGTATTGCCACATATCCCCATCACTATCGCCAGAGGAGCGGGAGCTCGAGGCCCAAGCCACAGTAGCCGTCTCCATCTAGGTGCAGCGCAGCAGTAGCAGCAACAGCATGTCTACTTACAAAGGGGTAGGAATATTGTTGTACGAGTGTTGCACTGTACGATAATAATCCAAGAGGATGATATGATTAGAAGAGGCGAGGGAACGTGCACTCTTCCTGGTATTATTATTGACGACGTTCGATGTTAAGGTCGAGGCGTGGAGGGGTAAAGCTGTTTGACGTCGAAGGTCGGGAAAGGTTGAGAGATGAAGGAGGAAGAGAAAAAAAAAAGAGAAGAGGAGAAGAAAGTAGAGTTGGTGTGGTGATGATAATAAAGACAAAAAATTGGCGGAAACACAACAAATCTACAGGCAAGACAAAGTAAGGCTAAATTCCTACCTACACGCTGCACCTACCGCTTTCATTCAAGGTGAAGGGGTAGGGAAGTGGTACTTTGCTCTTTCCTCCCCAATCAACATACATGTGTACCTTCCCAAGAAATTTGCAGTCATCATGACTGGAGGGGTAAGAGCCAAGCCAGGAGTAGCGCTACGGAGTACTTGCCTCACATGTACTTAGCATGGATGTGGATGGCGGATTTTACAGTCTGAGCTCTCTTTGCCTCTGGTTGAGATCCATAAGGAGGAGCTCTTTTTTTCTTTCTTTTTTTTTTCTTTCTCTCATTCTGGCGATCTGGTTCGAAATTATGGAGAGCTCTTGCACCCCGCTTCCTGTACAAGATGAATGTAAGATGCTGATTGCAACATAGAGTTGTGTATCTAAATTTTCGAAAGGCAAACTTGTGTTATTTTTAAATACAGTAGTACCCTCGAAACACATGCCAAACTCTTGAATGATACATGTCTATTATTATAATGGCTTCTTGAGTTCTGTCACAATCGAAGCTGCTTGATGTTGCCCCCCTCCATCTGTCGCAGCTTTCCCCCACCAAAATTTGACCCCGCTATCGCTAGGTGGCTTTTGCCATTCCAACTTGCAAGCAGGGATCAAGTAATTGTTGTAGTGTCCGGGCCTTTCGGGGCAAAGCACTCCGCCCACTACTGCAGCTCCTGCGTTGTTTGGCGAACCCCAAAAACAACATCTGCCAAACTGACTTGTAAATTAGCCAATATGTCGACGGTGGGTAACCATCAAAAATCGTTAATGCTAAATGGTTGTGTATCTCTCCCCGGTCATGATCAACACCCTTCGCCTCCAGACGCGCAACAGCTCAGTGTCAATCCTCCGCTCAATGCTGAGTAAATTATAGTAACTTATCCCTTTATAACAAATCGTTGAGTCACCTTCTCAGTGACAGGGTATTTGGCTGGTGCCAACAGCCCGAATTGGGGACGGGGAGCGCCCTGTTCAACGAATGAAATCTTTACTCATTCCTCTTCCAGTATTGGGTCTGACCGTGCCTCGTAACGCCCTCAACAACGGTTTTGAAACTTTGCTTGGCTTCGAACCCAATCAGTCAATTGTTTGTCAGGGCATGCTGCTACGATTGGGTCAAGGTTTGCGTTACTGTTGCATACAGGTAAAGGGTTCAAGAGCCTCCTGGCTTGATACATGTCAGTTTCAAGGGTCCAATTCCCTTCCTGTATAGGCAGGCCATTACATAGTAATTGTTGATGGTGATTGATTGTTGCGCGTCTGGCTAGTTTCCTAGATGAGACTTTCAACAAGTCATGTCCATGACGCGAGGGAATTAATACGATCCTTATCTATCACTTGGACTGATTACATCCAAAGCTCAACGTTCTTCTGTCTTGGCTTGCATTGGTTCAGCCTAAGTTGAGAAGTTGGCTCTGATCATCAACGCAGCAGGGCTATCATGATAGCATGGCCGCGGAAATCATGACTAGGTTCAGCTACTCGAGATAGACCCCCATCTCCTGACTAATGCAATTCAGGTGTAAGGACTCGACACGACTTGTGGCTGACCGACATGTCTAGCATGTCTTTCAACAGAAAAATAGATCAAAGCGAACCCACTTACAGGCGGCCCCTCCCTCACCCTTTTAGGCACGAATGGGGTTTCAGACACAGCTCATCGTATTGAGTAACGGCATTGAAACGATGCCGTTCCAGATATCGGTAGATAGTACCAAGCTCATTGAGTAAACCATGGATGTCAAGAGATTGGCAGCGCGGGGGGCGCGCCAAAAAGATCCTATGCCCAAGCATGCTATATGCCGCCATGCTATCTTATGCCTCATGGATGAGGGATTAATCATTTTGTTTTACTCATTGGGCTCTGGCCTTTAACTCTGACTCCGACTCCCCCTTGCTCTTCTTGGGATAGACACGGCGATGCACTCGGCGAAGTCTCTCTAGACCCTTGAACCCCTCTCGTGTCTGGACCTCAACCTGTCCCACGCAGACATTGACATGAAAAAAACTGTGAGTGGATTTCCTGTAATAACGCCGGAATGCGAGCGAACAAGTGGTTGTCTTTACTCGGCGACTACGAGACTAGCGGCGGTTGTACGTCGCAACGTGCCTTGATGCAACATGATTATTGAACTCCCTCGATCCATTTCAGTTCGATTCAGGCGCTTCCATATGAGGTCGTCCGTTTGATGTGCTGTAAGCAAAACATGTTGAGTTATTTACGCGATATGTTCTTTGATGCAAATAACGTTAATCATCTGGAGATATTTTATGCCCCATATCAGCCATTCCATCTTCAGTCTAGTTATCTTGACGAATTGATGCCAGTAACAATATCTGAACAAAATGCCCGCTTCACAATGTCTTGCATCTTCACTTCTATACAAAATAGATCCAAGCGCCTGGATTCAACACGTGACATGACTTCCCCGGAGCTTTCTATGCCGGGCTGCCGGCGACTCCACTTCCGCCTGGTTCCCGAGGCGGCTGTGTCGCATGATACTGAACTAAGCCAAGGTTAGATCAACAACGACGACTCCATTCACAAGCTTGCACACCGCGAGATCCTCCACTACGATTTGAGACCAGACCAGACGACTTGTTAACTTCGACAACTCATATTAAAGATCAGCATCATGGTGGTATGTATCTCCTGAACCACCCAACCCCCCGGAGCTCTGCCCTTGTGGCTAAAGACTCCTCACAGCTCCTTAACCTGCTGACTTTCGGACTCTGGTCAAAGGTCGGACGGTTGACCCATTATGCTTTTGACGCCGTTCTTTGTAAGTCGAATTCCATTTTACCACTTCTACGACGCAGCACTCTGAATCTGTTATGAGCTAACATCTTTCAGTCTCGGCCTTCCTCGCCGGCATGAAGCGATCAACCGGTTTGACGTGAGCTATTCTATCCGCGCATACACCGACCATCTCTAATCATCGAAAACAGCTTCAAAACCGAAAAGGTTGCCGGTGAGAACAAGGAGTTCTCCGGCTGGCTCGACAGATACCTTGGCGTTGGCGAATGGGTTATGGATCAGTCAGTGGCGATTGCCGGTTCCAGCGGTTATTTCGAACGAACTCGATAAGCGGCAAGACGCATTCCCACCTTCAAAGCTATTGATACCATGGAAACCTCCACTCAGACTCAGCCGCTGGCTCCCATGAACGACTCAGTTCGCGGGCGCGAGAAACGGACCAAGGTCGCCTGACACGCGTGCGACGACGTGCTGGAATTTCAGATAGGCGTTCGGATATATATGACTATGCATGTGAATTGGATCAACGACACTGAATCAACGAAGCTATGATTTTCTATTCTACCATAGTGTGAGACTTCGTGAAAGACATATCAAGCATAACCTCATTATCCAAGTCATTCCCGTCTCTTGCTTGGGCCATTGTTCAAAAGCGCTATCTACTCATAAGCCTTGTCACTGCCGCAACTTCAGAGTCCTAGTCGATCTTATTCAGGTCGTGGTGCTCCGCTAAGAACTCGGCTGGGACTTCATTATTTGCCGGGCTGTCTCGTCTTAGTACCACACTTTCTTGCTGGGGGCTATCCGGAGGGCCATGGTCATGATCCTCGATTCGAGAGACCAGCAAGTCGGCAGGAACTTCGTTATCGCTCTCATCGTGACTTTCTATTCGCTCTTCTCGACTCGGTTCCTCAGTCATGTCCGTGGCTTCGTTGTGCTTAGGGAAATCGCCCTTCGCGGTCGACTCAGGGAGCCCCAGGGTATCTGTCAGGAGAGCCTGGGCTTCAATAAATGCCTCCAGCTCAGCGCCAATTGCGCATATAAGAAGATTCCAATGTTTTGTTTCAGCCAGCTGCAATCGCTTCTGCAGCTCCTGAACGACGTCATCCATTTCAGACAGCTGACTTTGCATCGCGGCTTGTTGGGGCTCTTCATCGGCATCACCAGCCTGGCTAGCTTTGACAAGCTCGCGAAGCTTTGACTCAAATTCCGCGACTAGTCCAGTAACTTCAGACCATACTTCCGAACCTTCAATCAAAGCTTGGCGGTCGTCTGAGATTTGTGCTTTACGACGCTCAAGGGCGGCAATCTCCCCTTGCCACCATGTTCTTGCCATTTCCACCGTACGGCGCTCCGGGTGGAGCTGCAGAAATTCAGTACCTCGCAGAGTGTCCGTATTCTCTTTTGGTCGTGAGTTTGCACTGTAACCAAGAGCATCCATGTCCAACGGCGTGATGGGCGGCGCTTGCATTAGCGTTCTGACCTCCATATCAACGTCTCTACCAGCAGCCCTATACCCGCTCAGACCTGCCTCTCGTCGACCTTTGACATCTTCCATCTTTTCTCGTATCCACTTACGTCGCCTCTTTGCTCCGGCTAATTTTTCTTCGAGACGCTGTATATCGTGGTCCAGTTCTTGCTGTTCTACTTCCAGTGATCGGAGTTCTTGACCTAAAGGCTCCTCATCGTCTTCTTCTAGCGCATGAAGTTCAGTGTAGATGTCGTCCCTCCTCTTACTCATCTTTTCAAGATAAGACAATGCGTCCTTTCTCTGTTCCAGGGCGGTGCTCAAGTGCAAATCCTCCTCAGCCTTCAGTTCGGATAAGGCAGCCATAGAACGCTGTAGACCAACCCGAGCTGCCTTGAGACCGCGAGGTTTGTTTGGCACAGGCTGCCTTACAGGTATAACGTTTCCATCTGGTGTAGACCTCGTGGGCATATGCAGCGAATTCATCATTCGAGATTTGGATGTAGCCGTGGAATAAAATGTACTCTCTCCTGTACCTGTATCGCTTCCGAAATTGCTTTCAGACCCTCCTTCTCCACTGCCAGCGATCAGGCCTGACGCTTGAAGATCCAGAAGTTGTTGGATATCTCGTTCAAGGGCTTTTTCTCGTCTCTGTAGGCTTCTCCATATTGAATCGAGACGTGGTCGGTTGTCCGCGTGCTTCTGGCTCGGACTAATTGGCCCAAACCTGCTAGCCGAAAGCAATCCATAGCCTCTGCCGGTATCTCCATGGCTTGACACGGTAGATTGTCGGGAAGTTTGTTGGTTTATCAACATCGAGGATGCAATCGGGGGCGGTGGTCCTGCGAAAATAGGTTTTGATCGGGTATGAGGAGGAGAGTTGGAATAGCGGTGTTTGCTGTCCCATGAAGCAGGGGAGGATGATCGACGAGTAGATGTAGTTGAGGTGGGTTGCGTGCTCTTCCTCAATCTAGGGCGCGGCGGTTCCTGGTCGAAGAGAACATCATCGCTCCTGGGTTCGAGCTCATCCAAATCATACTCGCTGACTTCTCGGATCGGAGGGCTACGCAGGGGAGTGTGCAGTCGCTGGCGAGAACTAGAGATACGATCGAGCATTGAAGGCGAAGACATATTCGCTTATAGGATTGTGATGGCTACTAGTGGCCCCTTTGATAAGTGAGTGTAGCACGTTTGCGCAATGTCGGAGGTTGTCGCAAACATAGGTTGGAGGTCGTAGGCGCGGCTTGGGAGTTGGAAAGGGTGAGAGTTGTCTATCGTTTGATTTTTGTATCGGTTTGATTGTATCGCATATTTATCCAACTTACAATGAGTAAGAAGAGTTACTATGCGTGTAGGAGTTCATCAAGATCATAGGAAGTTGTTTGTAAAGCTTGGCCCTATGAAGCTTTGGACACGATCTGGGGTTGGCATGTGCCCACATGGGGTGCACCTGCCATGAGCTGCTGAGATCCACAGAGCGGGGAGTGGATCTTGGCTATCGCGTCACGGGCATATCTTCATGTGATGGGAGTTATATGATAATTGATGCTTATAGTAAGTACTAAGGTTAGATACCAGTAACTACTAGCATATAACTTTTATTTCGGTTTAACAAGCGCATTGTTGTAACTGTAGGAAGAAGCTTATATACTTGGTTAGATGATCGTATCTCATAAACAAGTTGAGCTTTGTGACTGAAGCCAAATAATGTATTTACATTGATATTGTGTTTCAGATTTCGCCTTTCGAGTTTGTTCCATACTAGAAGACGAAAGTCACAAGTTACTAATAATTATATACTAAGAAAAAGCATTATCTGCGTCTGACAATACTCACGTCTATACTCTCATAGCGTCCTGATACTTTGTTACCTCTGTGTTCTCCGAAGCCTACTAATCTCATCCAATGCTTAAACGGAAGAAACCCGTCTCATCTCCGCGATCAGCCTGCCGGTTAACTAACCCCCTCCCTTTTCCAAACCAAACTCGATTGAAGTAAGCCAAGTAAGACCAGACCAGACCAGACCTTGTCGTGTTTGTGCGAGCAATATCCCCGTCGCATTCTTTCTTACTTGTCAAAACTTCTGTTTCTTCCTCCACCACCAGAAACGCCAGCAACACAATAGTGGTGGTCTTTGCTCGGCACAACTTAAGCTGAGCATTTGCTGACTTTTTGGCTCACGAAAAGCCAACTGCCGACAATCATCCTCACAGGCCTCGTTACTCCACAGCAATTCAATTTTACAACCTACATAATTCCCCGTTGCCGCTCAAACGTCTTTGTTTCTTATCCTACAGCTTTTCTCTCTCTTCTCGAAGTTGCTGTGACTGCTGCAGTTCAGTCGTTTCGCCCTGTCTCTGGCGCCAAACCAGTATACGGCGGCTTGTCGGACCAACTCAGTACAAGAGACAAAATTATTGAGTCGGATAATAATAGGCCTAGGCGAGCTCATTGGTTATTTGTTTTTGGCGCCCTCAAGCTTAAAGGTCAAGTTTTCTAACAACCTAACGCCAGACCAGGCCAGGTCCGTCGTTAAGCAGCTAAGAAACAACAATCATGAGCCAATCACAACAATTCTCTCCCTCACTGCGTCAGACGCAGGTGGGCTCCATGTCTGCTCCTCGCGCTGGCTCAGGCTCTGGCTCTGGATCCGGCCCTCAACCCCAGCCCCAGCACAACGAATTGCACATGTCTGGCTTGAGCCAAACTGGTGCTCCAATCTCCATGTCGCCGCAAGAATACGAACATCCTCCTCAGATCAAATTCGAATCTTCGCCCTCAAACTCCCATTATAGGAACCCTTCCAATACTTCGGTGCCCAACGTCCTCCAACCCGCTGGTGGCCTGTCCGCTCGCGGCGCCCCAGCCTCGCCCAACTTACCCTCGCCGATGCAGCAATCTTCTCCTGCTGCTTCATCTGTCCCTCACCAGCCGCCGTCGCAAGCTCAGCAGCAACAGCTCCCCCATCACCCCCAGCAGCCACTGCAGATCCCTTCGCAGCACGGCCAGCCTTCACACGAATATTCAGGCTCTCGGTCTCCGTCCGCCGCCGTCGCGAGCAAACCCCCGCTGAGCATGTCCCACAGCTACTCCCGCTCCAGCCCAGCTGCTGGCTATGATGGCTCCTCTAGCTATCACGCATATACTCCCACGACGCCCAGTGGTGCTTCCTCTTCGCATCTCATGTCGCCAATCGATACTACTAGGTACAATGCTCCAGGATCTCAGCGCAACATCTCCAACACCCCGCTTGGACTAGCTGATATTCGTCCCCGCGCCGATTCTAGCATGTCCGATGGCCCTGGAGCTGCCACGGGCTATGACGCCAATAACGTCCAACCAGGAACGAGCAATTATCTTGCGCCGTGGGCTATTTACGCCTTCGACTGGTGCAAATGGCCAGCCCAGGGCAATGGTGCTGGTAAGCTCGCTGTGGGGAGCTACTTGGAGGACGGACATAACTTTGTGCGTCATGCAATGCGACAAATTCGTGTGCCCAACCGCTGACTGTCCTAGATTCAAATCCTTGATAGCCATATCACACCGACTCCTCAGGATGTTTACACTCCCGGTTCGTCCAAGTACAGCCTTGAGTTCACCAAAGCTGCCGAAGCTACCCACTCTTACCCTGTGACCCGCCTATTGTGGGAGCCACCTTCGTCGCAGAAGCAGTCTACTGACCTGCTCGCAACTTCGGGCGACCACCTGCGATTGTGGTCTCTTCCAAGTGAGAATCCTTCCACGCCCAGTGGTACCATCGGCCGTCGCGACAATGCCACTACCAAGTTAACTCCTCTTGCGTTACTTTCCAATTCGAAAACACCGGATCATACCGCGCCCCTCACATCGCTCGATTGGAATACCGTCTCTCCCAGTCTCATTATTACGTCCAGCATAGATACAACATGTACAATCTGGGATATTCCCTCACTCACCGCCAAGACTCAGCTTATTGCCCACGATAAAGAAGTTTATGATGTTAGATTCTGCGCCAAAAGCGTTGATGTATTTGTCAGTTGTGGCCAGGATGGCAGTGTTCGCATGTTTGATCTTCGAAGTCTAGAGCACTCGACAATCATTTACGAGCCCACAGGCAAGGAAGAGCGAGGTAACATATATCACTTTAACTATCAACTTGTACTGACCTTGAAACAGACCCCAACGGTGGCCGTGTTAGCCCAACACTCGCTCAGCAAACGATGGCCAACCCCCCGCCGCTGCTTCGCCTTGCGACTTCACCTCACGATACCCATCTTCTTGCCACTTTTGCTCAAGATTCCAACGCCATCCGAATTCTGGACGTGCGACAGCCAGGTCAGGCCTTGCTTGAGCTACGCGGACACGGTGGTAACATCAACTGCATTGAATGGTCGCCCCACCGACGAGGAATGCTTGCTTCGGGCGGTGATGACTGCCAGGTCCTTTTGTGGGATCTCTACAACTCTGGTCAACCCATAAATGGCACCCCTCAACAAGATAATCCCAGGAGCCCTGTTGCTAGCTGGCAGTGCGATTACGAGATTGGCAACTTGGGCTGGGTACCCCAACTTCCCAACTCCGATTACGGCGAGTGGCTCGGCGTTGGCGCAGGGCGTGGTATCTGGGGAACAAGAGTCATGTGAAGGCACAGTAATGGGCAGGCTGGTGTCATTTGTAAAACGTAGGGCATGATATCTGACAGTTTTCCGGAAACATTGCTTGAATCACGTAGAATGACAACTTGAGGGTATGGTACATTGCATTCTGCAAAGCCTGGAGTTATTATTTTGGGGGGTTTTGGAAGTCGACTTGAAGCATCTGCGACATACCTAGTTCCTGGGATCAAAACGTGGCGGTGACTGATGGTTCCTCGATTGATATGAAAGAAACACGAACCTGTATCCGAAATTATGCGCTCTCATTAAGATGGATAGCTCGAGTTGTGATGTGAGGAGGGCCTGAAAAACAGCATGTGTCACTGTTTTGACAAGGTATGGGTCATGAAATCTCAAAAGCCTGGCTGTGAAAGATGCAAAGGGAGCATAGAACGTATATTTCTTTGGAGATCAGGGTTGAGTAGATATAGATTATGAGAGAATTGGATAAAAGACTTGTAACCCCAGAAAAAGGTAGTGGCTTTATGTGAACACTGTATATTCATGCTATTGTTTGTTGTTGTTTGTCTGAGTTGATCTACACCCAGTACAAACTTACTAGAAGCTCGACTTGGCGTCTTCAATAAGAACAGACTGACAGTTCAACTTATCCGATTATACTGTTATAACGAATGGCCTACGTGTTAGTACTTTGTCCAGTTTGTCAATGCGCACCAAGACACAAGTGGTTTTATCCTAGAGTCCTGATAATGTACTACAAGATACGACATTTTGAAAAGAACAATGACTATAGAGAGTTAACTTCTCAACACTCGTCAGGTCCGATGTCTCACTTGTGTTTTTAATTTACCCTGGCCATCAATGTCATCTCCAAAACTTTCTACATTTGCTCGGACGTATGACGGTGGTTCAGGCTTAGAGGCTGTATCTGGTGCACACCTAAAGAAATAGTGACCCACTATTCATGAAATAGTGCACTGCGCAAGGCCCGGCATTTTGCCGTCTGAAGCTCCAACATTACTCGGAGCTGCTCTTACTTCCTTTCATAGTTCTTCTTTGTCATCCATCAAATTCACTTTAATATTCTCTTTCTGCATCGCACCAACTTAATCTTTCTTTTTTCTTACATATTCCAGCTAAAACCACTCAGGCAATCATCGGAGACACGTTACGTGTCACGGCTCCATCGCCACCATGTCTTCCCACGATCCTTCGCGCTTCGACGATTCTGAAGACGAGGAAGATTTCAATCCTGCGCCCGCCGATCTTTCCGATGAAGAACACGATGGCGACGACCAGAAAGTGAAACGTGGAAGCAGCCCTGCACCCCGCGACGATGATGATGACGAGGATGAGCGACCCTCCAAGTCGCGACACGCCAATGACGATGAAGAGGAAGAAGAGGAGGAGGAGGAGGAGGAAGACACTGGCCGACGTCGCGACGATGATGACGAGGAAGACGAAGAAGAAGAGGAGGAGGACGAAGAGGACGAAGACATCCAACAGGTAAGCACGCTTTTACCTCTCCTGGCGCGTTTGTTGCCTGCTTTCTCTTTGTTAATGCTGACCCCTTTCAGGGTCACCGCAGAAAGCGCAGAAAGGAGCGTGGCGCCAATTTCTTCGATATCGAAGCCGAAGTCGACGATGAAGACGAAGGCGAGGATGACGAAATGCTGGGCGAAGAAATTGGGGACTTCATCACCAATGATCACCCAGACGACATCGCAGAAACAGGCATTGACGATGACCGACGGCACCGTGAGCTCGATCGCCGTAGGGATATGGATTCGAGTATGGATGCCGAAAAACAAGCAGAGATTCTGCGACAACGTTACGGTAACAGGCGCTCTGGCAAAGGCTTCAGAGATGTCTCGATAGTTCCCAAGCGACTGCTTCTCCCTAGTGTGGATGATCCTAGCATTTGGGCAGTTCGATGTAAAGAAGGAAAGGAACGGGAGGTTGTCTTCTCTATCATGAAGCGTATCGAAGAACGAGCGGGTACAAAGGACGAGCTCGCCATTACTGCTGCGTTTGAACGTGGAGGCATCGAATCCGTCATGAAAGGTTTTGTCTATGTTGAGGCTCGACGTCAAACCGATATTTTGAAGGGACTTGACAGCATGATGAATGTCTACCCTCATTCCAAGATGATTCTCGTCGACATCAAGGATATGCCTGAGCTGTTCCGCATCTCCAAAACCCCGACTCTGGAGCCTGGAGCTTGGGTCCGTCTTCGAAGACCCCCGAAGCACAATGGTGATCTTGCCCAGGTCATCGACGTTACTGAGAACGGTTTGGAAGCTCGTGTTCGCTTCATTCCCCGATTAGATTATGGCTTGCGAGATGACGCCTTGACCTCCGACGGCAAACGCAAGCGACCTTTCGGCAATGGCCCCAGACCACCCCAAAGACTGTTCAGCGAAATCGAGGCCCGAAAGCGTAATCCTCGAGCTATCCAGGGAAATCCTTCAACTGGCACATGGACATACAACAACGAAGAGTTCGAGAATGGCTTCCAAGTCAGGGATATCAAGATTCAGCAACTTACCGTCACTGACGTGAACCCGTCTCTTGAAGAAGTAACCAGATTTGCTTCAGGAGCTGAGGATGGAACCGAGAACCTTGATCTCAAAGCGCTGGCACACAGTCTCAAAGACAGCAACGCTCTGGCTACATACCTCCCGGGCGATGTTGTTGAGGTTTACACTGGTGAGCAGAAGGGTGTCGTTGGAAAAGCCATGCGTGTCCACTCCGACGTCGTTTCGATCACTGTCACTGAAGGTGAACTCGTCGGACAGGAGATTGACGTTCCCATCAGAGCTCTCCGTAAACGTTTCAACGTTGGTGACCACGTCAAGGTCATTGGAGGTAGCAAATTCAGAGACGAGGTTGGAATGGTCGTCAACATTAGGGACGACAAGGTCACACTTCTGACGGATCAGACAAACACAGAGGTCACTGTCTTCAGCAAGGATCTGCGCGAAGCCAGTGATATTGGTGGTCAGGGCTCACTGGGTCAATACTCATTACACGACCTCGTGCAGCTCGATCCCACGACTGTGGGCTGCGTTGTCAAGGTTGATCGCGAGTCGCTTGTCGCCCTTGACCAGTTTGGGACACCTCGCCAGGTCATGCCTTCACAGATTTCCAACAAGATCCCTAAGCGAAAGACAGCCGTTGCTGTTGACAGACACGGCTCTGAAATTCGTCTGGAAGATGTTGTCAAGGAGTACACTGGTCAGCAGCGTCAGGGCAAGATCATCCATATTCACCGTTCATACATCTTCCTACATTCCAACGACAACAAGGAGCATGCTGGTGTGTTTGTTACCAAGGCCAACTTGGTCAATACCATTGCTGCCAAGGGTGGCCGAGTCAACGCTGCAGCGTCTACCGGTCCTGATTTGACAGCCATGAACCCAGCACTCAAGCTCCACAAGAACGGAAGCGAAAACAAACCCGTTCAACAACCCAGATCTTTTGGCCGAGATAAGGCAATTGAACAGACTGTTATTATCAAGAAGGGAGCCTACAAAGGTCTTCTGGGTATTGTCAAGGACACCACAGACACACATGCCCGTGTCGAGCTTCATACGAAGAGCAAGACCATCACGGTGCCCAAGGACAGTTTGAGCTTCAAGAACAAGACGACCGGAGCTACCATCGATATAGCCAGCCGAGGTGGTCGCGGTGGTTATGGCGGCGGTGCTGGGCGTGGAGGTGGTGATCGTGTGCCAGGATGGCAGGGCGGTTCTCGCACACCCATGGCAGGTGGTAACTCTGACAGAGTGCCTGCTTGGGGATCACGCAGTAAGTTTATTTATGATGGGCCCAATTTCATATCACTAACAAGACATAGCACCTGCTGCAAGTGGAAGAACGCCTGCTTGGAAGGCTCAGGATATGTCCGGCGCTCGAACCCCTGCGTGGGCGGATGGCTCACGAACTGTCAACCCTTACGACGGCAACCGTACTGCCTACGGCTCTGGTGGACGCACGCCAGCCTGGCAGGCTGGTGGAAGAACACCTGCTCCAGGTGACGCGTTTGGCGCTGGGTCACGTACGCCTGCATATGGTGGAGGCGGCGACAGCTGGGGTTCAGGATCGAAGACGCCTGCTTGGGGAGTCACCGCACCAACTCCAGGAGCCAGTGGCGGTGATTCATGGGGTTCAGGCTCATACGATGCCCCCACACCTGGCGGTGCCCTTGGTGCCCCTACTCCTGGTGCCATGAACGCTCCTACGCCTGGTGCTTACTCTGCGCCTACACCCGCTGCTATAAGTGCGCCAACACCTGGCGGTTGGCAAGGCGGTTGGGGAGCAGATTCGGCACCTACTCCTGCTGCTGGTGCTCCCACTCCTGGCTACTACGGTGCTCCTACACCTGGTGCAAGTTACGGCCCACCAGAGACTCCTGCAGCCACCGGTCCTCGATACACCGATGATGACTGATTGCAAGGAGAGTAGTACAAGACTGAACAGACGATTCAAAGGGCGTCTACGTCGGATGAATGCAAAAGGCGTTTGGGAAGATTTAGTAATTGTATAATTAAAACACACTGGCAATACGCTGGTTAGCTTTGAAGAATGAATTTTAACTATAGACTTCAAATATTGTTCTTTAGATAATTGCCAATATTCGAGCAATTGATTTTCAGTGACGACAGCGTTCAGATGTCTGTTCAAGGTCCTTATCGATAAGGAATTGATCATCTTTTTCGACTGTCGTGAATCTTCAATTCTTGCCAACGTCCGGCTACATTAGAATACCTGGCATTCGGTACACATATCCAATTCTCTCGTTCAATCACGCCGGTATAATGTCTCTACGATTTACACCACGTAAAGTGGCATCGACAGTCCTATCGCGGTCCTCTCGTCTCGAATGCCCTTCCACTCGTTATAGCACACGATCCCCGCCAACATGCGCATTCTCGACGAAACCGACGAACCGTCGTACCAGAATAACTAATCCGAACGACGTCGCATCTGGCGAGAAGACTGCGAAAGTACGCGTGACTTCCACAACTTCAGATCAAGCTTCTGAGCTCCAGCAACGATTACAAGAAAAGTCCGCCAATCTAGCCAGGGACAGGGAGCAGCAGCTGCGGGAAGCGAGACAAAGACGGTTAGACAGAATTATGGAAGAGAGAAAACAGAAAGCGCAGGGAGAAGAATCCGCAAAGAAAGGGCCTACGAAAGAGGAGAAGGAAAAGCAAGAGAAGGAGGACTATAAGAGGAGATATAAGCAGTTGGAGAGGAACTGGCTCAAGTTTATGGTTGGAATGCCGATTTTCCTGGTTACGAGTTATGATCTTTTCCAAAGACGTAAGTTAGCCGTCATGCGGTGACGATATATTATGCTAACGGGTGCAGTGGTTATGAAAAGAGAGCCCAAGGTCCCTCCGTGGAAGCAAGCCAAGATTAATAAGGAGAGAGAGGAGAAAGAGCAAAAGGAAAAGCTAGAACAACAGGGCGAGGAACCCATAAAGGAGTGAAACAACACTGGGCCCTGAAGGGCGTAGATTCGCGTCTCCCCTCGGACTGAAGAGTGCAATCTTCAGTCCTACATGATTGGACGAAATTTGTAAAGCAATGTAATATAGTACATGTACAGCATCACCATACAGCGTGATAAGGAGGGAAGCAAAAGCATTACGACTCATCGTGACAGAATGCAGGATATTGACGTTTTTCTGTGATGAGTACCCCATGGCAGATCAAATCTTGATCAACTCGCTCTTCAATTATCACCCCTTTGCAGCAGTTTGGAATCTGGAGATCACATTGTTTCAATCAGGGACAAGATAGTGGTTGCCCAGATCATATATTCATATCTAAAGGTTTGTAAATGGGAAGTGATTACGTAAAATGCTATTCAAAAAAAAAATCCCCTTCAAAATCGTCCAGTCATCGAAAAATGAAGAAAGGCTTTTTCTAGACTCATCGTCAAGTAGCCATCACCCAATGGCCTGATCATGCTCATGCTCCGCTTACAGGACACGGCGGTCCTGGCACTTGAAGCAAGGCTGCTGGTAGAACTTGGTGTTGGAGTTCCTGTTCTTAGTGATCTTGCCAGACTTGTACAGCTTGCACTTGGCATCGCCCCAGGGGGTGGCAGGCTTGTAGCTGAAGTAGACACACTCAGCGCCAAAGTTGATGCAGCTCTTGGCACAGTTCTCGAGGCACGAGGCATCACCAGCGTTGGGGATGGCCACCTCCTCGCAGATGGAGCCACGAGTACCACAGTGTGTGTTGCTGCCACAGCTCTCAAAGTTGGCTACATACTTGGTGCAGGTAGCAGGGGGGGCAGGGGTCTCCTCGCTCTGGCAAGTGTAGCACTTCTCAAGGTCGTAAAACTTGACGCCGGTGTTGCAGGGAGTGAAGGTGAGCTGGTCCAGGGCGGAGCTGTAGAGCTGACACTTGGAACCGTTGGCCTTGAAGGAGAAGGTCTTGCAGCCCTCAGTGGTTCCGCAAATCTTACCACACTTGTCGGCGCTGGCAGCATAGACGGATTGACCGAGCTTCTGAGAAGAACGGCAGCTGACCTTACCCTGTTGACCGCAGGTGCTGGGGCGGTCGGGCTTGGGGATGTAGTTGGTGCAGACAGGGGCGGCCTCGGTGGTGGTAGCAGCCTCAGTAGTGGTGACAGCATCTTCGGCTTCGGTGGTGGTGGCAGCCTCGGTGGTAGTGGTGACAGCATCCTCAGCTTCAGTAGTGGTGGTAGCAGCGCCCTCAGCCTCGGTTGTGGTGGCAGCCTCGGTGGTAGTGGTGACAGCATCCTCAGCTTCAGTAGTGGTGGTAGCAGCACCCTCAGCCTCGGTGGTAGTGGTGGCAGCATCCTCAGCTTCAGTAGTGGTAGTGGCAGCACCCTCAGCCTCGGTAGTAGTGGTGGCAGCAGCAGTGGTGGTAGGAGCAGCACCGCCATTGCACATGGAGTAGCAGCCCTTCAGGTCGTAGAACAACGGATCGACCGGGCAAATGCTGTTTTCCTCACACGCAGTAATAGCAACATCCAGCTCCTCCACTGACTCGGTGTAAAGTTGGCACGACCAAGAGCCACCCTCGTAAGAGAAGGTGTTACAGACCTCATCAGTGTTCTCCTCGTTGACATAGTCAGCGCACATTGCGGCACACTCTTCGGCGCTATCAGCTCGGTATTCAGCAATGGGGATGCTCTCAGTTTGGCCTTCGACGCCGCAAGACTCAGTAGGAGCACCTTCAACGGCGGTGTAAGCAGCAGTGCAAGCAGCAGCGGTGGTGGAAGCAGCCTCGGTGGTGGAAGCAGACTCGGAGATAGTCTCGGTGGAAGTGGTACCGGTCTCAAAAGCAGACTCAGAGATGGTCTCTGTGGAGGTAGCGGTCTCTGTGGCATCGGTGTTGGGGGCAGCAGAAGTCTCGGTGGCAGCACCAGTGGTCTCGGTACCAGCAGAAGTCTCGGTAACAACACCAGTGGTCTCGGTACCAGCAGCGGTCTCAGTGGTCTGCACACCGGTGGCAGTCTCAGTTCCAGAGGTAGCACTGGACTCCTCAGCACATGTGAAGCAGAGCTCAAGATCGTAGAACTCGCTAGAGTCGGCATCCCCGCTGGCAGTCCATCCGAGCTCGTCGACAACTGTGTTGTAGAGGGTGCAAGTGCGTCCCTTGACAGAGAAAGACTTGCAGCCAAGAGTCTTGCCGCAAGTGTTACCGCACTCGGTCCAGTCTACACAAGTCGAGGGGGTGCCAATGATCTTATCGGCACAGTTGGGAGCAACGCCCTGCTTGCCACAGTCGGCAGGCTGGAGCTCATAAGGAGTGTATTGAGAACAGGCAGCCTCAGTGGTGGTGGCGGCAGAAGTCTCGGTGGTAGCAGTACCAGTCTCAGTTCCGGATGTAAGAGCAGTGACAGTGCCAGAGGTAGTGACTCCAGGCAGAGCGATGTCGGTGGTGGTAACAGGCTTGGGCTTGCAAGGACCGGCGTTGACCATGGGAACGGCCAGGGCAGCCATGAATGCTGCAAAGACCTTTGTGGAAGGCATTTTGGGTGGTGGATATATTAGACTATTGGGATAACGACTGTAAGTGGGAATATAACCCTGGTAAGAAAAGAGTGTGAATGTAGTTGGAGTATCAAGTGTCTAACGAGTGACAAGGGAAATGCAAAGCAATAGCAAAAAGGAAAGAAGTGTTACCGCTGAGGAAGCAGAACACAAAGATGGGAACAGGATGGTTCACATATATACAGAGGCAATACTAGACAGAAGCTCGACTGCAATTACCGACTCATCCACCTCGCTTCGCCACTGTCAAAATGCTAACAATGTAGTTCATCCAGGACCAACAGCGGTAACCGCAGAAGCCACACCGCATGGTGACGACTGACGGTTCATCCTTCGCATTCTTCTAATTCTGGATATCAGCCCACGTTAGCCAGGAGAAGCAAAAAAGAAGCTCGACTTGGCACTGAAGCTATCGCCATTCTTGGGTTGGGATAATCGATAGCTCGCGGTGGTAGTCCACCTTCTCAGCTGTTATTGGGCAGGCAGAAGTGAAAGCGTGCTTTAGTCAGGGGTGTCTTTTTTTGAAGGCGACTGAGTTTGTAACGCCCGGGCCAAGCTACAGGAAATAAGATGAAACATTTCGAAGAGGAGATAAGATGGAGTTTGTTAGTATAGGCGGGTGGTGGATCTGAGAGACCAGACTACCACAGTAGCGATAAGGAGAGACAGTCTTGGGGGTTTACACATCTGATGGAAGCACTGGGTATGAGACAGGATGGCACCTGGCACATCATTTCCAGCCAAAGATATCAACGAGAGATATTGAATGTTTCAACTTGAAGCAGCTCCTCCTTCAGTTGTCCAGTAACTTATTTCCTGGACCAGATTTCTCCTAGCGGCACAACACAACGCCACAAATATCCACAACTTGAGCCAAGATGTACTGTACTGCAGCTCGTCGACTCGACCTGGTTCAGCTTGAGAGCGGCCAACCAACATAAAAAAGAAGTATCCAAAATATCTTGGCCGATGCCGATGAGCCGACGTCCTGGGCGGCGTGGTCCCGATAGGGTTTTCCTCGATGTAGTAGGGAAAAAGGAGATCACCAGCTGAATAACGGGTACTGTACTACTTCAACCCCAGTATCTTATTAGCGTCTGTTGCAATTAAAACCCGGAAAACGCCGTGGCTTGCGTGGCTTCAACAAAGGAGGCCGTTGGTGTCTGCTAACGACGCCTCTGCCTCTGTCAACATCGACTCTGATCGGGTCTATTGAGTATCTATTGGCATTTCGACGGATAGTGACATGATGCAGAACGAAACATCAGTGACGTAGGCTACTCGGCCGAGTTGAAAGATTGAAGGATTTTGGTTTTAGGATCATGGTGCTAGAGGTCCACAGAATATTTGCTGAACTTGTCATGTCGTGGGCACGGCTCAACTTCAGCTCGGGGCGTTAACTTGGCAGATGCGAAGAAACATGTCATGACAGGGGAAGCACTCGGACGTGCTTTCCTCTTGGCGGCAAACAAGTAAAAGGATTCTATAACTCTCTGTGATCAGTCTTGGTACAGACTGTCTGTCGCCCGCAATTGTGGCTTGACATGGGATTGTTTCAGTTCAGAGACCTTTTCCACTGAGGGGGGCATTTTGTGTTTAGATAAAGTCGGCAGCATCTACGGCTGCGCATAAGCGGAGTAGAAGGGACGTGAGTAACGATATAGGGCTAGAACAATCGATAGATTGGTTTGAACCCATCCGCAATCTTAAAATGGTTGCAGCTAGTTCTTGGCGCCAGGAACAACAAGACGAAAACCAGGATGCTGGAAACATTGTCCAGAAGCATTACAGGATCGACACTGCTTTTCGGCCATGTTCACGTCGACCGTTTTTCATAGATCTAGATGCATCTTAGCTTCGAACGCGCGTATCTTTACAGACTTGAGACTTGTGCCTTATGGTCCCGTGGCATAGCATTTTGGGCTATGATTATTCGGGGCGGGCCCAGGGTCCATGCATCTGATCATGTTCAAGATCTTGGCCATCATTTCAAATGCCTCCAGCTCTGACGCATCAGTGATTTTACTGGTTTGAGCATCGGATTGTGGGAGATGGGGCTGCCGGGTTGTTTAACTTCTAAGACCCCAACTCCTGAAGATGCTCACCAAGAGAGTGAAGATCTGTCAAGGCTTGTGAGACGTGCTCTTTCAGGGGTTCGCGCTCTGTAGATAATAACGTGACTGCGTGTCAACACATATGCCCATGATCATAGGCTTGGCAAATGTCCATCGTGGCTATGCGTAGATGAAGCCCTGGGCGTGGTGGAGGTAAGACCAGTTGAGGGCAACATACCCTATACCTTTCGAGACAATCTTTAAACCTGAAAAGATGGAGTACAACGACAAATTGTTAGGTGTTGTCGATATGGAGGAGTTGTATTATTATCCTAGTCAATATCTCAGCTATCGTAATTGTCTATACTTGTACTAAATAATCTGTGTTGAGATTCATAAGATCAATTCAGTCCTCGCCACTACCTAAACGGCTTTGGACCTGTATCATCCTTCATTGACCAATTCCTGTAGGTATGCGTATATGCCTGTAATATTGTGCAGCATATACGTCCAACACCCATTGGGTCATTCTCAGTTTTCGGATTGCTTCCCACGTGTTTATTGTTGTTGTTGTTGTTGCTGATGTTTGGTTAATGTCACGTCAGCTGGAGCCTCAGTGATCAACATCACGTATGTCGATCCACTAAAGAAAGCTTCCCCGCAGAACTTTCCATTTCCATCTACATTCCATTTCCACTACATCAAATCCCAGCTCCAAATAGAACCAATATCAAACATTCATCGCTCATTAATCTCATCTTTACCATGAGGGCGATGCTGGCTTCAGCATCCGACGTTTCCGTTTCAAGGACATGTCGCTAATTCCATACCAGCCCCACGAGGGCAGAGAGATCGTGCTGTACGTCATTTTTCTAGCTCCCGTCCATCATGTCGCAAGCTCGAGTCCAAGCTAATCCTGGTCATTAGTCGACATCACAACGCCATCGTCGTTCGCGATTCTCAATCTCATCGACTCGAAATCAGAGGCATTTCTACTTGTCCAACATGCCACCAACCTCTTACCCGTTCAGAGAATACCGCCGACAGAGGATACGATCATTCCTTTGGTGCTCGCCAAGAGACCTATGTCGACCCTGATTACTTTCGTATGCTCCGCGCTGTCAACTCCAATAACGATGCTTCCACCGACCGTGGACCGCCAAGTCCTGTGAGAAGGATATTTGGCCCTTCTCTTGGTGTGGCCGGTGGCCCGGATACCCACCAGATGTCGCCGTCTCCAGCTCCCGAAGAGGCCGAGTTTGTGTCCAGTACACCTGGTGTTGCGCAAGCAGAAGGCAGCAGGATAAGGCGAGATGCGTTTAGTCCAAACTATTTCAACACATTTTTCGTCGAAGAAAGAGTTTTGGGAAAAGGTGGCAAGGGCGTTGTGCTTCTTGTGCGACATGAAATTGATGGTTGTGCTCTGGGTCAATTCGCCTGCAAACGAGTGCCTGTTGGAGATGATCACGCATGGCTTGAAAAAGTCCTCATCGAAGTCGAGCTGCTTGCGAAACTTTCTCATCCAAACCTGGTCTCTTACCGGCATGTTTGGTTGGAAGATGTTCATCTCACCCGCTTCGGCCCCAGCGTCGCATGTGCTTTCATTCTGCAGCAGTATTGCAACGGTGGCGACCTTCACCAGTACATCATAGGAGGTGCGCCTCGTGAGGCGACCAAGGAAGAGCTAAAAGCGCAGATGCGTCGCAGATCGAAAGGTCAGCTTGAAACGCCTGTGGATTTATTAAACGGCAACCGCGTACTGGCTGTTGAGGAGATTTATTCCCTCTTCAAGGACATTACTTCCGGTGTAGCATATCTTCATGCTGCCAACTACATTCACCGGGATCTCAAGCCGAGCAACTGTTTGATGCATCGCGAGGGAGGTAGAACAATCTGTCTCATCAGCGACTTTGGCGAAGTTCAGCCGGAAAATGTTGTTCGCAAGTCCTCTGGTACCACTGGAACCATTTCCTACTGCGCCCCTGAAGTCCTTAAGATGGATACTACTTCAGGACGGTATGCGAACTTCACCACAAAATCGGATATCTTCTCACTTGGCATGATCCTTTATTTTATGTGCTTTGGGCGACTTCCCTACCAAAATGCGAATGCTCTTCAAGAAGAGCTCGAGGACGTGGATGAACTCCGTGCAGAGATCACACACTGGACTGGCTTCCACGACGAGCGGCGCGAGCGCCCTGATCTACCCCCGAGACTCTACCAACTGTTAAAGAGACTACTGGCACTCGACCCTGCTGAAAGACCTAGTGCAAATGAGGTACTCAAGGCTATGAGGGGCGAGTCTATGAGCTTCGAGAATGGTCCGAGCCAAGAGCCTGCACCAAATCTAGGAATCGGCGCTCGAATTCAAAATTTAGACTCGCCTGCCCATCCAAGCACACCAGTTCCAGGTAAGCTTTTTCTTCCCTCATGATAATTCATTTTGCTCTGACCGTTTTGCAGGTCCGCGACATCGTAACCAGACATCGACGCACGAAAAATTCGAGGAGCTTGGTGCGTTAGCCAGATCAACCTCGAGAGACTTGTCGCCCACAAAGAGCGGGCAAAGTTCTCGGCTTGGTCCCCGTCGGCAGTCCTTGTCGCGACACCGTGGTTCACACTCCATGATCGTTTCTCGCAGTCAAGAAAGTCGTCGTAGTTCCCTCGTGACTCCAGCAGTCAGCGTCAGCGACGCGTCCGAATCGGCAGAAATGCACGAGCGACGAAATTCCCAGAGTCCCCCGCTTCTCATGCCACCGCCCACCACTGCAGCTGATGCCTTTAGGCGAAGAGTGACCATGTTTATTATCTATTTCATTAGTCTTGCAGGCCCGCACTCTCCGTTGTTAAGCTACATCATCCGTCTGGGACTCTTTGGCATCAAAGTGACAACCCTCATCCGTCCCTGCTGGCCCCTCATGGCTCAGCTAAACGTAGCTATTCCTCTCATTGGCGTAGCGGCACTAGACCTCGGCTTGCCACGAGTAACAAGTTATTCGCCGGCGCTGATGCAAGGTCATGGGGACTATTTCTCAAATGGGCCACGCGCATGGGGGCTCGGTATGAGTCTAATCCTTCTTATACTTCACTTCACGGTACTGTGGGTTGCATCTGGTTGGGAGACGTTATGTGTGGAGAGACAGCACGACATTTGGGCTGAAGGACCATGGTGAAGCGGGCTGCAAGCTTTTGATGATACAAGGTGATGTCTTGAGATTCACGACGATAAAACGTGCCCGTTGGCCGCATAGCCAGGGACCAAGACAGCTTGCGCTTTGGTTGAGAATCGACTGTATACTACACAAAAAAGAGAGAAAACTTGCATGGTAAAGCAAACCGACGTTTGAAAAGGGCTGGTGCACAACAAGGGTATACATTAAACAGGTAATATAGAAAATGAACTTGACCTTTATGAAAAACTTCGACGTTCTCGCATGATACGCCAGATGCGGTATCTGAAAGACAACGCGCCACCCCTATTACAGGAACTTTAAACCTTTCTCAAAGACTTTTGTGTCAGGATCCTCCGTCTATCCATCTCCTTCACGGCCAGGTCATTTGTCCTGCAACCCTTGGCAATGCGCTCTCCACGAGTCAAACTGCCGAAACCAAAGTCTGGCTCGCCACCAAGACTGCCGAAGATATCTCCCACGTAATTTTCCGCTTCGATACCATCCTTAAAAGTCTCATCCCAATCATGAATTATGCCCTTGACGATTTCGATACCAGCATTGAAGATGTTGGATATTGCAATGCCGAAGCCATTTTGTTGGGCGGCAGTGAGATGCTCCAGGTCAGAGCGACCGAGAGGCGGGCGATCGAAGTTGGAGCCTTTAAGTACCTATCAGTAAGATACTTGTTATACGGATATCAAGAGGAACTCACCGGTTCTTATGACTATTACTCTGGCAAAGTCCACAATTTTCTCAATCGCTGCCCTAACCAGGACCTCTAATACTGCATTGTCCTCCTGTGCGCTCATGCAATATACTCCCGTACCATTGGTCCATACTCGAGTAGTATTCTCGAAAGACTCCGACAGTCGACTGCCCGAATAGTACACATCACTTGTGGCGCTGTCACACTTGACAACAGAAGGGGGTTGAGAAGCACTTCTATACGACTCGCCCATCCGGCCATATAGTGCACGATACTCCTTTGGTCCAGTGGCGTCTTCCAGCTCGGCCTTGGAAGCTAGCCTGTAGGCGGTTTCTTGAAGTCGGGCATTGAGTTCAAACACCTCGGTACCGTACGTGATAAAGGGGTATTCGTGGGGTTGGTCACGACCGTATGAGATGTACCCAGTGGGGAAATTGGGAGGAAGTGATCTTGGATCAATCTCGTATTGGAGAGCAACTTGAACTGAATAGCGAGCGAGAGCTACGGTGCCAAGTGTGCCGTACTTGGGGTTAACGCCAGCTATACCGGCGATTAGGAAGTAGGTGTTGGTCAGGTCGAATCTGGGAGACAAGACGAGAGCCATCAGTGAGGCGGCTGAGTTGACCTCTCCTTCACCAATGGTGAGATGGCATATGTCGCCGTTATCAGTACATGTGGCGCAGGGGAATAGCATTGAGAGACCAGGAGAGTGAACAACTCTGGCTGATAGGTTGCCAAAGTGAGTGCTTGGAAAACGATTGTGCCAAACCTCCGCTTCAGGGGACCACTAACACACCGTATCAGAGATCTGATCCCAAAAGACCATGCTGGGGCATACCATAGATATAATCATCACCTTTGGGGCAATGACAGTGCCATCTTTGCGTTGCAAGAAACGCGGCAGTGCTGAGATTAGAGGTAAGAAGCTAATCGAAAGAACAAGAACGAGAAATCTTAAAGGTTCCATTGTTGATAAGAGCTGGCTTCGAGACGCTTCGAGCAAGTTACTCGATAAAGTAGGGAAATCGAGTAGCTTTATCTCCTACAAACCCATCGACCTACAGTCAAGACCAAGAATGAGTTCAAGACCTCTAACACCGAACCCGTCGTACAGAAGACATTGTGTCTAAAGAGACGTCATGTGGGATGCACTGTCTTTGTCAGACTGAGCTGACCCCAAGGCTTGGACGTGAGAAGAGAAGTCAGACCTGAGAAGGTTTTTGCCAACGGGTATTGACCATCGGATGTCGCCCTTCTCTGGACAAACTGTACCGTTCCGTCAGCGAGTCAGCTCGAGGGCTGTGGATAGATCGGAAGTTAAGAGGAGGACAGCAGCGGGATCTTGATACGGAAGTTGTGTTTGTTTAGAGCTTCATTCCCGATAGGGCGTTGGTCGAAGCCGATGGTGGTGGAGATTGTAGCATGAGCGAGAAGAATATGTTGGAGAGATAGGCTGAGAATGGCTTCGCGAAGAATTGGAATGAAACGAAACAGAACAAGACACCATGTGCTCTATGTTTGGAGACGTAAGCGAAAGACAACGCCATGTTTTGATTCAAGCTTAACATTTGACGCTTCCAATCGCAGCCTCAAGTTCCAACGCAACTGAATCGGTGCTTATGTCTCTACCGTCGTTGGTGGATTCACCACTCACTACATTCTAAGTTTGTGTCACTGTAGACAAACAGTCTGGATGAGGATATGGGTTGGACATGGATTCAAGGTTGTGCAAATAATCCCGCTTCGATGGGGCGAAAGAATCGATGTCCCTAATCGTTCATCCATTGGTGTGTGCTTGTGCAACTTGCACATCTAGAAGAGCATAGCATCTTCTGGGAATGCATGTCTCGGCCGGCAGGGGACCGAAGCGATCGGATGAAGGGAACGAGAGTGGCAATTGGCCAGAGGAGACGAGATCTTTTCTTTTTTGGTCCAAGTTTTGAAGTGATGGTGGTTAAGGGCAACAGGTGTAATGTCTCGACCGTGAAACCGGAACGTGATGCTGGAAACAGAAATGGTCAAGAAGAAAAGATGATACAATGAGATAACAACCGCAGATACTAACTACAAGATAAATGAATACCTTTACTACTAACTTGAATGCTATCGAGACTGGTTCAAGTGCGTCTTTAATCATTTCGACCATGAGGTCTATATCATAATCAGTTTGGTAGCCATATAGCTCCAGGAGTTAACATCGTGTTTGTTGTCCGAGATGTACAAGAACAGAGAGCAAAAAGAAATCAGGGATTGACGGGCTACCTAAATTTGATCTTATGTCAGGTCATAGCCTTATCTCCTGAATGCATTGACTGATCGACGATTGGGAATGTCGAGTAACAAGCTTATCATTATATTAGGTTAGCTAGGGGTCAAAGGAGAAGCGAACAGTTACTCTTACTTGTACGTACCTACACGAAGCTGAGTAACCACTGTACAAACCAGATACATATGGATTCATCTTAGCTGACGCCCAGCTATAGGGCTTCTGTCACAGGTAGATATGATAGTTAAAGTTTTAGGCAACTTCAATGTCAGGATAGAATAATTTTGTGGTTAGTTTAACCGACATCTACTGGCCGAACAATGAAATGCAACCCTGTAGTTGCACTCCAAACAATACATTGAACACAATTGAAAGGAGCAAGAAGTACAGGCACAAACCACGTGTAAAAGAAACACAAAAGCTACTCGCCCTATATCGCTGGTTGTCTCAAGCTTCACAAATCACAAGTTCAGGACCTTTATCGTCCCTAGCACCAACTTCATTAATTGAACTCAGGTGTACAGAGTCACAATAGGACAAGAAAGTTGCTCGTGATGTTCTGCTGGGACGGACTACATTTGCGTCACCCTTGTGTCTTTTTTTCTTTTATTTTTTTATTTTTTATTTTTTCAACTCTCAATATCCTCAACATGCCCTGACCGTTACATGGATCCATGTCATAGCGTTGAGGCCTTGATTGAGGCGCAGGTCGAGGCACAGACTGCACAGCCATTGAGGAAAACACTGGCTCTTGTGCTAGCAGTCAAGCTTTTTGTTACTCGCAATAACCTTCTTTCAGGAGGACCCTGGTCTAGCTTGGCTGTAGATCTAATCGATCACTCGACAATAAACAAAGTTTGGAGATCTTATCAAGGGTATGTAATGTTTAGTGGTGAGGTAATTGACATGACACTCGTATCGTCTGACTCGTTGGTTTCTAGTCGTGACTTGGCAACGGCTATATCTTGTGGCCTCAAAAAAACGTAAATTCTTGGCAAAGATAATTAGGTTCCATACCGAGATGCTGCCTGTTTTTATAGGTAATTCGGTTGAAGACACTGGCGGGGAAGGTGCCTGGGAAGTTGCGCTAGCTTCACTTCTATCCCTGACTAATAGTAGGTTGGCACTGTGTGCATCTTGACCTCCTGAAGTTTTCTCCTCATTCCCCTTTTGTCAAATCCTTAAACCAACGACATAGATCGCATAAAGAACAACAGAAATCTCAATGACAATGTCAAAAAACAACTACAACAACCATGATGACAACCCATCCGCCAGCAGGCTAAAGCCTCTGCCTCTCATTATTAGCTCACACGCGACGTTGCAGCCGCCAAGATGACTGCCAAGACGCGATACCCAGCGAGGACCAAGCACTTCTGGGATCCCAAAAGACCTCCAGAACAGAGTCTCGGCCCTTCCGAGATGATGAACTTACGGGTTCTTCACCCTCTGTAAGGCGGACCACTTACAGTGGGTTAGCGACGTGTCGCCGGCGATTGTTGCTGTATACGGTGCGTCTTTGTTACGAACCCCAGACAACCAGAATAAAGATTGTCCGCCAAGCACCAGTCCCAAATTCATGTCATTTCCCAGTGGAGACGCCTTGTCCAGGTATGACGAATTTCTCAATAAGGTTCCTGCTCCTCATGACTGGTTCTAACGTATTTGGGGTCAAGACCAGTAAAAACATCCCCCACGCTACCGTTCAACTACAGATTCCACCACTTCCTCCACGGTCCCGTCCCGTTCGTTCAGTTGAACCCATCTTCAATCCACCAATCTCTTCCATCTTCACCTCGTTCTGTCTGTCTGTCTCTGACAAACTACCTCTGTGGTTCAGCCGTACCAGCCCCCTGGATTCACGGCTGTTTTTCTCTCCTGCAGATTTACATTGATGGACGACATTACCACAGTTTCCGATCCACGCTATGGCGGCTCTGGTGAAGGGTCTAACTCAAACTCCAATTCTGGTAGTCAACACCAGCCCCCGATTGATAACGCCATGACATCCGACGACTATGATCCGCCATTCGACTTGCACGATGATGACCCTGTTCAGGGAAACAGCTTTGCTTTTACCCCAGCCCAGCTTCACAAGCTCATGACTACAAGAAGCCTCTCAGCGCTACGCGCCTTTGGCGGCTTGCTGGGTTTAGCCGCTGGCCTTCGTACCGACATCTTGGCTGGACTCAGTGTTGACGAGACGACTCTTGATGGCACTGTCACCTTCGATGAAGCAGTAGCTTCTGGCAACCTTGAACGACCACCGTTAGTTTCCGCTGCGTCCCCTCCGCCATCGCCGCCGCTCCTGCATAACGGTCTTTTCGAACATCATGATAATCATTATGCTGATCGCAAACGGGTTTTTGGGGACAACCGCCTTCCTCAAATAGCGCAAAAATCCTTTCTAAGGCTATTGTGGATTGCCTTTAACGATAAACTCATCATACTTTTGACCATATCTGCTACTATATCCCTTGCTATTGGCATCTACCAGTCCGCCGATAAGTCACTGGGCGCATCCCGCATTGAGTGGGTAGACGGTGTTACTATTGTGGTTGCGATCTTGGTCATCATCATAGCTAGCGCTGCGACAGATTGGCAAAAGAATTATAAGTTCAAGAAGGTCAATGAGCGGAAGCAACAGAGGGACGTGACAGTTGTTCGATCGGGTAAATTGCAGCGCATCTCCGTCCATGAAGTTGTTGTTGGCGATGTTCTGCATCTTGAGGCAGGCGACGTCGTTGCCGTTGATGGTGTTCTGGTGCAAGCGTCAAGTTTGCAGATGAATGAATCTTCCATGTCCGGAGAAGCAGATTTGGTACACAAGTCCGTGCCAAACCTCCATCACTCAACACATTCATCTCATGTTGATCCTTTCATCTTGAGTGGGACTACTGTTGCGCGCGGTGTTGGCTCCTATCTTGTTACAGCTGTTGGTGTTAACTCGACCTACGGACGTACTCTTATGTCATTGCGTGACGAGGTTAAAGCAACGCCACTACAGGTGAAGCTTGGTCGTCTGGGCAAACAGCTCATCATCATCGGTGGCATTGCTGGCTCTGTCTTCTTCCTCGTACTCTTGATCCGTTTCTTGACTACGCTCGACAGCATTACTGGTGGGCCATCCCAGAAAGCTGAAGACTTTCTACATATCCTGATTTTAGCTGTCACGGTTGTTGTCATCACTGTTCCTGAAGGGTTGGCGCTTAATGTAACCATTGCTCTCGCCTTTGCTACAAAGCGCATGCTCCGAGACAACAATCTAGTTAGGCTGATCCGGTCGTGCGAAATCATGGGAAACGCAACGACTGTCTGCTCCGATAAGACGGGTACCTTGACACAGAACAACATGACTGTGGTGGTTGGACGAGTCGGACTCGAGTCCTACTTTGACGACACTGATATGACTGCCCCGGATCCAGATACGTCAATGTCGCGTGCTTCGACGATCAAGTGTGACAGCTCGATCGACCTCGCAAAATCACTCTCACCAGATTGTCGGCGATTGCTCAAAGACAGTATTGCGCTCAACTCAACAGCCTTCGAAACTGATGATTCTGGTTCTTCCCCCTTCATGGGTTCAAGCACCGAGACTGCGTTGTTGCAGTTCAGCCGCCAACATCTTGGCATGGGTAACTTGGCCGAAGAGAGAGCCAACTGTCCTCTTGTTTCCATTCTACCCTTTGACTCATCGCGCAAGTGGATGGCCGTCCTGGTCAAGATTGATGATAACCGATACCGACTTCTTGTCAAGGGAGCCGCGGAAGTTGTGTTCGAGTATTGTGCTTTCGTCGTTCTGGACCCGACCTTCAGACTTCCAGTTGCTCGCCTCTCGGAGAATGATAGAATAAGTTATCGCAACACGATCGAAGACTACGCAGGCAGAATGTTGCGGCCAGTTGCCATGGCTTACCGAGATTTTACAGCACACGAGATATTCGAAGGCCCCGACGACGATCCCGACAATATTAACCTGGAGTGGCTGGCATCTGGCATGATCTTTATTGGCGCCTTTGGTATCCGTGATCCGTTGCGACCTGAAGTCGTCGAGTCTGTTCGTCAATGCCAAGGTGCTGGAGTTTTTGTTCGTATGGTCACAGGCGACAACTTCTTGACGGCCAAGGCCATTGCGGCGGAGTGTGGTATCTACACAGCTGGTGGTATTGCCATGGATGGGCCAACCTTTAGGGATCTGACTCCGGAGCAACTTGATGCCGTTATTCCAAGACTGCAGGTCTTGGCCCGATCGAGCCCAGAGGACAAACTACTCCTAGTAACCCATCTGAAGCGAATGAACGAGACGGTAGCAGTGACGGGTGATGGTACCAATGACGGTCTTGCCCTCAAGGCAGCTGACGTTGGGTTTGCTATGGGTATACAGGGTACCGAAGTAGCGAAAGAAGCCGCATCTATCATCCTTCTTGACGATAATTTTGCCTCGATTGTCAAAGCTTTGGGCTGGGGTCGAAGTGTAAATGATTCAGTCAAGAAGTTCTGTCAAGTAAGTATCTCGAGTCAGATGGATGATTAGTGGGCTAACAGATTGCAGTTTCAATTCACCATCAACATTACTGCAGGTATCATCACAGTGGTTTCAGAGCTTGTCGGTGACGCCGTCTTCACAGTCGTACAGCTACTTTGGATCAATTTGATCATGGATATCTTTGCCTCTCTCGGTTATGCTACTGATCATCCATCACCCGACTTTTTAAAGCGCAAGCCCGAACCTCGCAACGCACCTATCATCTCCATCACCATGTGGAAGATGATCATTTGCCAGGCCATATATCAGCTGATAGTCGTCTTTGTTGTGCATTATGCTGGCTGGGACACTTTCAACCCTGATACCGAGTTCGAAATCGAAAAACTGCAGACGCTGGTGCTGAATATTTATGTCTGGATGCAATTTTTCAATCAACATAACTGTCGTCGTGTGGACAACAAGCTTGATATATGGTATCAAGGCATTTTGAGAAACCCTTGGTTCATCGGCGTTCAACTCATCACTATTGTTGGCCAGTTCGTCATTGTCTTCAAAGGAGGTGAAGCGTTCGACACCACGCCCCTTACAGGTGCTCAGTGGGGATGGAGTCTTCTTTTTGGTGTCATGTCCATTCCTCTGGGTGCTTTGATCCGCCAGATCCCAGATCGTTGGGTTCAGAGCCTCTTCGATTTGATCTCTGCCTCGTGGTTCGCGATCTGGCGGCCGCTCCGTGCATCCATATCCAGAGTATTTGGTTGTTTCAAGCGCAAGAAGGCAGACGACAAGGAGGAACAACAGCCAGAGCAAGAGATGAGCCCTGTCGAAAACATCCTTCACATGATGCATCTGACCCCTGATACCGAAGAGGATGAGACACCGATGACACAGGAACAAAGAGAAGCAATGGCCCGATCGGACCAGAGAAGAACATTGAAAGAAGGAGAGAAGCAGAAGAGAGAGCTTGATCTGCATGCCCTGGTGGAGTCGGCCAAGTTAGCAAGGCCTTCCGACGGCGCTATCTTCGAGATTCACCCCAAAACCCTCAAGGATGACCCCATCTTGAGGACCAACGGTGCTACAAATAGTGCCCTACCACCAAGTCAAGATGAAGAATTTATGAGATTTGTCGCCTTAAACACTGCCCGGCCACGAGCAAAAAAGACAACCCCACGAAGCCAGACGCGATCATCGCCACGGCAAGAGCAAAAGAGCTCATGGAGACACCATGTCTCATGGGAAGGGCTCTTGAGATCTAAGAGGCGATAATAAGCACCGTTGCATGTTATACCACACAATAGATAGGCAAAAGGGCGTATGGTTTAAGAGTACAGATATGTGTTCTTTTTTTTTTTTTGTTTTAAATGACATATTACGACTTATGACAGAGAAGGGGTTCAAGATACCAATACAGGTCGCTTTACTAGGCCATAATAACAACGCTTCATCCCACGAATTTTCCAATCCAGGTTCCTCCGAAATGTGATGTCCGATCCTTTTCATGTATATATATCCAAGCAAATAAACTTTTTAATCTTTCAAAATTTTCATCCAGTCTTGATAATTGCTTCTTCAATAGCACTTCCAATTTCTGACCTTGGTATTCCCGGTCCTCTCATCAAACAACACGATCTCGAAGCTAGTGACATGACAAGAGCGGGTATACTGAGCCGCACTGTCACAGGACTATTCTTGGGTTGCGTCGGGAATGAGAAGCAATTCACAAAGCTCCAGCTCTCGGGCTGTTTGGGCACAGCGTTTGCGACGTTGGGCATGGGTGAGTTGTTCAAATTGAGTTCTAGCGTTTCGCTATCGACCATGTGAGCGCCCAGTGCAAGAAGCTGCTTCTCAACGCCGACAATGCTGAAGAAACGTGTGAAATGATCGATGCGAGATCCAGCCGGTCGCGTGGGCCATGGCCATTCGATATCCTCCATTGTCGCTGGGTTGAGCTCACCGCGAGCGTAAACATGATGTCCGTATCGTCCATAAGGCAGATCGATCACACGATGCATTTCGTGTTTTCCAGGACCGATAAGCCAGCGCAAGCGAGTGAGCATTTCTTCCTTGGCACGACCTTTAAGTGTATTGCAGAACAGACGAGCCTGTGGCGGGGTCATTGCGTGTTCAGGCGGCGAGTTTGCAAGGAGTTGACAAGCTATTGTTAGAGCGGTGTTGGCAACGCGGAATGAGAAGGGTGAGTGCTGGTGTGGTCCTGTCGTGACGACTTCGCCGGGCGCCGTGGGCGTTGTGCCGAGCCAGCCGTTACCAAAAATTTGGGGCGCAAGGGTGAAAGACGGGATTGAAACGGGTTTTGCGAGAGACGGTTGTTGAAAATGGTGGAGCGTTGTGAATTGTGGCGTTGGCGGTGATATAGACGTTGCTGACGCCGACGAATTTGACGTCGATAGCGCGGTTGTCAGTGCTGAAGTCTGCGGTGGCTGAACAGGTTGAACTCGTCTCAAGGTGACTGCCAAGGAAGAACCGGAATCCGAGTTTGTCTCACTACGCTCGCTGTCAGGACTATGCGACTTGGCAGTTGTCCTGCTGTTCTCCTCATTTGGAGAAGTCGACCTCGGCAGCACAACAAGATCCTCCTCTGGCCCGACGACTTCATGCGCCAACTCCAAGATCCTTTCCATGCTGCGACGTAAGCTTCCTACAAGATGAGGCTGGCCGGTCACGATAGCTTCAGTAGTGAGCATCTCGTCGACAAAGGACATAAAGACGGAGCTCATCTCCTCAACGACTTGCTCGAGACGACGGACACGCTGGGCCTGTGCTGCTTCGGCGGCTTGACGGCGGCGACGGAAGATGTTTTGGGCTTCGCGATTGCGCTCGCGGCGAGCCTTTGAGGGGGTGCTGTAAGTACATGGGTTGGTTCGATGAAGGGGACAGGAGATTTAGATACCTTGAGGGCTGCATCGTCGGTTTCCTGGGTGCTAGAAGATAAGCGACCCCTGCGCTTTGTGGGTGACTGGGCAGTCATTGAGTAAAAGGGTGGATGTTTTCGTATAAGTGAGTGAATCAAAGTGAAACGAGATGAGAGATAATGAGAGGTGACTGAACGAGGCCGATCTTTCAGGCTACCGTAATCAGCTACGTATCGAATGCGAGATTCACGAATGAATGAATGATTGCAGGTAATAAAAAAAATAAAACAAGAAAAAGCACTAATGCGAAATGATCCGACACGTGTGAGCGGTAGTTATTGCGGCATTCAAGGTGGCGATCGATGAGATGTTATGAATGGATAACGTTGGAACGTTCGGGTTATTTTAGATGGTTCTTTCCAATCTGACCCCGTGACCCCTGTTGAGTGGCATTGACTTACTAATCCTCAGGGACCTCGGACCAATGGACGTACGCTGAGGACTTGTGTGGACCAAGAACTTTAAAATTCGTGGGGAGACTGGGTCTGAAGATCCACCATTGGAGCAACAACAACGTGTCGAGGTATATGCGTGCAATAACCGACAAGTTATCCAATCTTTTGCCTAACCTAGGTTATTTCAATTATACTCTTTGCCTTCCCATCCTCCCTCACCAATCACCTGCGCAAAAGCACCCCCGACCCTCAACAATTCATGGTATGTTCCCTCCTCAACCTTGATACCATCCTCCAGCACAACGATCCGATCTGCGATTGCCATCATTTCCTTGCTGTGAGTTACCACGACAATCGCCATCTCCTTCTTGAACTTGCTCGCGATTCGTCGCATGGTGTGCCTGATCATCTCTGCACTCTCTGCATCCAGCGCGCTGGTTGGTTCGTCAAGGACGAGAAGTCTTGGCTTTCGGACTAGTGCTCGTGCGATGCTGAGGCGCTGTGCTTGGCCGCCTGAGAGAGCTTGGCCTCCGTCGCCGACGTGGGTATTGTAACCATCTGGAAGAGAAGAGATGAATTCGTGAAGACCAGCTGCTTTTGCAGCAGCCGTAACATTGGGGAATTCACGATGCGGTGAGAGCTCGTTGAGTCCATAAGTGATATTCTCTGCGATAGTGGCTGGGAACAGGAATGGTGTTTGTGGCACATATGCCATCATTGAACGTAGATGCTCAATATCAACATCCGAGTGAGAAATACCAGCAAAGCTAAGGGGTGATTGCGTGCTGAGTATTGTAGCTCTCGAGGGTGTATAAAGACCCAGCATCAACGAGATAACTGTGGACTTGCCGCAGCCAGATCGACCGACAATAGCCAGACAATCCCCAGCATTGACCTCGAACGATACACCTCTCAGAACAGGCCTTCGTGAATTTAACTTGTACGAAAAACCAAGATCATCTAGTCGAACTGGAAGTGGTGACTTTGGCTTTTGCTGCCCGCCCATCCCACTTGGCGGCGTCAGAGGCATGTTGGCATATTTCAACATCTGCGCCGCAGTGGATTGGGCCATGGTGACTTGTGGTATCGTACTAAGAATACTTGTCGCTGTGCCCATACTGAACAGAAGTAAATTGACCACTGCTACAACGGATGTCGGTGTGATCGCGTTCTCGGAAGCTAAAAGCACTGTTCCGTAATAGAACACAAGAGCTGTGAGGGGATAGTTCACTGACTGATAAAGGCCAAAGAACGTGCTTGTGCGTCCAGCTCTCTTCTTGCCCAGCCCCAGAGTATGGGTGACTGCTCTGAGATACTTGGCACTCATGTAGTTTTCCAACGTGAGGGCCCGAACAACACGGATATTTAAAAAGATCTCAGTCAGAGTAGCGCTGGCTTCCTCAGCTCCTTCGTTACAACGCGCCTCCCATTTCCCGCTGGTAATGGTATAGCCTTTAACTGCGCCCATAACGACAGGCAGCGGTGCGAGGGTGACGAGAGTAAGCTTCCACGATATGAATAGAGCCCATACGATAGCGGCGATGATCATAACGGTGACCGTGATGAGGATGGGTACAAATCGGCCGACAATGTTGCGCATCTCCTCAGCATTTCGATCGAGGCATTCGTTGATTCGGCCTGGAGAATTTCGCGATCGGTCAAACCAAGATCTTGGCTGTCGGAGTATTCGTTTCAGAGCTTCCACGCGAATAGTATTGATCCATGCTTGGCCTACCTTCTCAAGTAGGTAGCGACCACCGCCAGTACAAACTCCATCGACAACGGCGATGATACTGAGGAAGATGGCCCATTTTTTACCTTCTGCTAGCTTGTCGCCTTGCGACCACATTGCGCCTAGTAGCTGTGCAAAGCAATATGCAAACGCGGGGATAGAGCCAGCTCCAACTAAACAAGTAAGTACTCCTAGGACAAGGAGAATCCGATGTCCCTGACCGATGGCTGGCCAGACTGTTCTCAAGATCGCAACCAAAGACATAGGTGGAGGGGTTTCCTTAGTATCATCCTCCTCATCCTCAACTTTGTCGGTCAATTTTGCCTGTCGGAGTCTTGTGATGCTTTTTGGCCGCTCTGATCCCCCAAAGAGGTACTCTGGCTCATCAAGTGGTCCTAGAGTGCACGATGTTTCAAAGCCATCCAAACTACTTCGACTTCTGAGAGCGCTGTTATGCTTTTCATCATAGAAGTTATCCATCGGTAAGTGGTTAGCGGCCGTTGCTGGGCGCTGGGCTTCAGAAAAGGTTTCCATGTCCCATGCACGAGCCGTTCGGATGCGAAAAGCGGCTGCTGCGTTTGTTCCGAGAGTCATACGTCGTGACGTACTTGCTTGGGCTGGGCTGAAAGACTCCAACTCTCCGACAAGAAGTTGTGAAAGTCGAGATGCTCGCACTGGTGGAGGGAATAATGGAGAAAGGGGCGAGTTGGGGGAGATTGGAGAGTCGATGGTGATTTCGACAGGCATATTTGGAGTATCTTGTGCCGTGGATGCAAGTGTGGCAAATGTTTTACCAGTTTGCTTAGCAAGGTCCTTCCTGAAGCCTTCTTGCACAAGAGATGCGTTGTCCATCACATAGACAAAATCATCATCCTCAATCTGAGCGGCGTCGTGCGTTATGATGATGGTTGTCTTGCCCCGCCGCCATGCACGGATTGCATCCATGATGAGAGTTCTGCTGACCTGATCGAGACCGCTTGTGATCTCATCAAGGATGAGTACAGGAGGATCTCGAAGTCTTGCCCGAGCAAGCGCTAATCTCTGCTTCTGACCGCCACTGAGGTTGTACCCGTCGGCACCAACGTTGGTATCGAGTCCTTCAGGAAGTGTCGCAAGCGTTGACTGAAGCAATGCTGTGTCACAAGCGCTCATCACTTCGGATCGTGTTGCTCCATCGGGGTACTGGTGGCCAAACGCTACATTTTTGAAGAACGATTCGTTGAACAAAACACTTGACTGCTGGATCAAAGTAATGTTTTCGCGGACCCATTGCCTGTCAAGTACCTGTAAGGGTCGGTTGTCGACGTGAATCTGTCCACTCAGAGGCTCGTAGAAGCCAACGATGAGGTTACCGAGTGTACTCTTTCCGGAACCGCTTCTTCCGACGATAAAAGTCATTTCGCCAGATGGAAAGAAGAAGTTTGACTCTTTGAGCACCTTGAGCGTAGGGTTTGAAGGGTATGCAAAGCTTACCTACTAAGGTCAATACTAGTCTTTCTCAATAGAAAGCTAACTCACATTCTTCAGCTCGATATCGCCGCTACAGAACTGAGGTCGCAGAGCACCAGCCATGGGCTTGATTACGCCACCATTTCTCATGTTGCGAGTAATACTGGAGAGAAAGCCACCAGCCGACATGCCCTTGGCGAGCACCAACCACTGCGGCATCAGAGCTTCTACACCTTGAAAAGCTGCAAGCGTGGAGTAGAATGTCGTCAGGACACTTCCAGCAGCAAGACCATCGTTGTTGACAAGTACCACGCCATACCAGAACCCCAAGACGAACATGGCCACAACCCAGAAAGCGACATATCCCATCTGGAGGGCATTGCATTGTGCTTGTATGAGGTACTGCTTTGCCGCAGTTTTGACGGCAGGGTAGTACTGCCAGACTTCCTGGTCATATCCGTTAAAGACCTTGACGAGATCAATGGCTGTCATGGATGCCACGGCGAACTTTGAGGCCACAGCCAATTCACGCTTCTGGGTTTGAATGGCGGGCTCCAAGCGTTTGGTGGAAAGGGATAGAACTATGGCGGACATTGGAAGAGTAGCTAGGAGGACAAGTGTGAGTTTCCAGGAGTAATAGAGAGCGATGCCTAGCGACGCGAAGGACGTGATGATGTCGCCAACGAGGAGACCCAGAACTTGGGAGGATGCAAGCTGCAGTTCACGGGTTTGCCTGCGACAGGTTAGTAGAGGATGGAAAGAGAGTACGAGGTACTGGCGTCTGTATTCTGATAAGAAGACTGGATATGCCTTCGGATTGTGAGTCAAACCAGGCCATGTCCTTAGAGAGAAGACTCGCAAAGATGTCTTGTCTGACACTGAAGGCTTGCAACTCTCCAAATATGACCCAGAGCGCGAGAAATGATGTACTTGCTATCCAATTTCCGATTCCCATTCCGAGAAGTACAAGTGCCCAGTCCGAAACCTGGGCCAGAGCTTCGACGCCATCATATGTGCCATTTCCGAAGCCAGCAATGATATCAAAGATTTTCCCAAGGATGACTGCGAGGATGGTTTTGAATGCTGCTGAAAAGGCTGCGGCTATAAGAGCAGCTATCAGTGCTCCCGTGTGTGACTTTCTGGTAAAGGCGAAAAGTTGTTTCCATGATGACTTGGCGTCTTGTTCCATTGTGAATGAAGTTGAAGATTAACGAAAGTGGTAATTCAATCGGGATTGAAGAAGAGAGAAAGGAGAAAAAGATGCATCAGTCGGGAATATCTGAGAGACGACATGGTTAGAGGGGCGATATGGTGACACGATAAAAACGAGGCAGAGTGTTTGTGGTGACAAAGAACAATATGAAAGAGCGAGTGGTGATGGTGCACAGACGAGGCTGAGGGCAAGGGTCTTAGTATTGTTCTCGTTGATATTGTTCAACCACCAACTGCAGCCCCGCACGCGATTTGTTCGCAAGTGTAACGATATGACCAAAATAAATTGGTTTTTGTCGATAGACCTTGTTTAATAGCCTTTTGAGCCGGGCTTTTCAAGGCCACCGAGGAGCCGATGGTGTTGCCACTGCCAGATGGTGTTCAACTTGACGAGGTGATTGTTTTCTGACTCGTGCCTTAGACGAGAGTTTTACTTGAAAGATTTAGGTCATCTGAGCTGTTCTTTCTTGCCTGCATGCACCGTTTCTGTCCTTCACAGGCAGAGATGCCTCCTTGTGAATGACAACTTGTGGTACATTTGGCTATGAATAATGGATAAAATCTTGAAGGTTTGATTTCATTAGAAGGAGGGCTTTTAAAAGCACATCAGGGCGGGAACTCATCTGTGCAAAGATCAGTCTCAATCTTGTATGCAGATCTATCTCGCAGCTGCAACTACTCTTGCTCGACGAGTGAATATAGACGCTACCAGATGTCTACCAGGTGTAAGTCTGGGTGTAAGCGAATGTTGATCTAAGAATATACCCTTTGTGTAAACATCTAAGTTCTTCCCTGTCATCAATCACCAATCAAGATCCGGTATGGTGTAGTGGCTAACATTTCGCGCTCTCACAACCTGAGAGATCAGTACCGCGGAGCCCAGGGTTCGATTCCCTGTACCGGAGTTAGCAGTATTTTCCTTTTGCAGGTTAGTTGCTGTGATCATTTTTGGTGGTTATAAAGTGGAAGAAATGCGTCGTCGTCATTTCATTGCAACGCAAGGTAGCTGAACGTAACTGTTGTATTTTTGCACTGTGCAACAGTATAGAACAGGTCTATAGAATTCCAGCAAGCACCAGAAGCATCCTCTGTACTAACTACTAACAGATGGCAGCCAGGCTTCAGTTAGCTAGCCTTCAATGATTGCAAGTCTCATGAAGCAGAACTAAATCTTTTTGGAGCAGCATGATATGATGTTGTCTAATATAAAATATCAATTTCCCGTCTGCAATTAGTTCTTAAATCCATCATTATCATACATTGATCCAAGATCTACGCAACAAACCACACTTACAGTGCTAATAAGCGCAAACACTATACGCTGTCATCATTTGTGGCTTCTGTGCCCCTCCATCATCATTGCCCCACGTTCAAGGTTTTTGCCCAACGACAACCTCAAACACAGCTTCAATACACCAAACACCAGCAAAATCCCTTCCTCCACGATCGCAACAGAACAATCAATCATCATGGATCCCCTCGATAACATGGCCGGTGCCCCCGTGCCCAAGAACTTCGATGCCGAGAATGCCCAGAACAACGAAGACGTATGTCAAACATTTTCCCTCGACTCGACCCGACCCGTCACTAACCAGCAGGCAACAGATCGAGAAGCAATTCGCCGTTAAGGTCGTTCAGCACATGCAGACTTACTGGTCCATCCTCGAGCGCGTCAAGGGTTCCACCCTCCGTCTCACCAAGATCGACGACGAGATCATGGAGCACCTCAAGGAGGCCTTCCCCGAGTTCGACCCCGCCGCAAAGGTTAACGAGGATGAGATGAAGAGCAAGGACGGCAAGGCCAGGTGGCGCGAGTTCATGATGAAGTACGAGAAGAAGGTCGACGACTACAACTTCGGTACCATGGTTCGCGACAGCCCCAAGGTCGAGTACGAGGAGAACACCACCATCTTTGTTCCCCGCATGCAGTTTTACGCCTTCGAGATTGCACGGTGAGTAACTCAGAATAATGTTTAAAACTTTGAAGCAGAAGAAACTAACCTGATATCTCAGAAACCGTGCGGGCCTTAACGACTGGATCTACGAGCAGGCTCAGGCTGAGAAGGCCAAGTCCAAGTAAACGGAAAGTACGATTAAAGTATAAAGAATGAACAAAAGCGATTTTTTCAAGTCGATCCATACGTCCACAGCGTCGGGCCTTGAGCCCACACGAGCCTAGTTGCATAGAAAAGGTTGCTAGTTGAGTATATTTGACAGGACTCTACATGCAAAGTCAACGATCTCATGAGACGAATGTTTTTTTTCGGGCAGGTGGAATTTTGGGATCCATTTTCACATGGGTTTTATATACTGGATCATTCCGTGATACCCTTAGAAATATATAGCATTTACATCCGGCTGCATCATGATGTTGTTTCTGCTTCTCCGAGAGTTGTCCTGAACCTCGAGGCATTTGACTGACGGATCTTGAACGTGGTGAGACCAACCGTCAAGTAGCCTTACATTCAAGATATAGTTACATGTGCTGTAAATATACAATGCAGGCATAACCTTTGCTCAGACGATAAAATCATGGTAGATCTGAGAATCGTGAGTTATATAAGACATCGATAGATTTAATGTACAATTTTTATTACCCTTCCTCCCCTTATACCTTTAGGAACTCATCAATATTTACCCTCTGGAAATAGCTCACATGGCCAAACTCAACCCAGTGCTGCGCTATGCGATCATGACTAACGAGTATAAGATGGCTTCTTACAAATCGATCTGTCAAATTGTCAGTTTGATAGCCTTTACAAATCCATGTTCTTACTCACCCGATATAAATCCCGTATCTGCAATATGACCTTGGCTATGTACCGTTTTCATGCCTTGGAAGCGAGGATCAGCCGGAGGTCCATTGACAAGGTCGCTCAAGTCTTCGGCTACAAAAGTGATCTCTCCTCGCGGAACATTAGGATCGCCTGTCAGCTTAATAGCCTCGAGTCGCCCTTGATAAGTGCGCCCTTCATTCCGTCTCGCTACCCAAGCTTCTTCGGTTTCCGACTCTCCGCGGATGAGCCCGAGCTCCTCGTCCGTTGCTGGCGTTTCATCATCGGGTTGGTGGATAAGGAGAAATTCGCATCCGTGGGTGCTGTAGTCGCCAACCCATATGCCTCTCCAGGGCTTCAGCGGTGTTGGCGTGTACAGCTTTGGATCGAGAGTTGAGTAGGTGATGAGTTCCTCGCCGACGTGGACGCCAGGAAGACCACCGGCCGCTGCGGGACGAGACAATCTTAGCATGTTAAATATCCCAGTCATACCGGCAGCCATACCAACACGAGCTAAACCACCCGCCATTTCCATCCATTGACGAACTCGGAAGAATCTCTCTGAAACGTCTCTGCGTCTCCGTGGCCGAGTCGCTGGCGTGTTGACAAATATGCCCTCCTCGGTGATCTGTGTGCTGCCGCCCGATACATGGTGATCTGAAGGTACAGAAGGCGGTGGCCATATGTTGCCGTAAGGGAATGGGCTTTTGAGGCTGTCTTCCGCTTCTTCCTGGTCGAGCTCACATGTGAGCATGAAGTTGCTGAACAAAGCATCGATCCGGTCATCAAGCGTAACGGGCATTTCATCAGCAAAACGATTAGCACCAGGCCGCGTTGTGAACTCTATCGGAGCTTCCTCTCCAACCCGGAACTGCAAGATAGGCTTGTCGAGATGGAGCTTGACTTTCGGATCGAACTCCTGGATCAAGACATCACCTTGGCCAAGCCAACTCTGATGCAGTGGTCGACCTCTGCTCGCAAGAAGCTGGTAGCCCTCTATGCAGCCCCGACGTGGGTCGTAACGGACAAGCATGAGTCTGCCGGTCAAGTCTCGATCGCAGAACCAAATCTTTTGTCGAGGGAGGAACCAGAGACGATCATGCGAGGCGTAAAGCTCATGATAGCTATTGCAAGGATGAGGGCTAGTGACGGTCATGCCAGGAACATTCTCTTGGACCAGAGGCTGCCAAAGAATGTCGGAAAGGGCATGTCTGTGCAGGTCTCGACATGTAGCAGCTACAGCTGACAGATCGTAGGGTGAGAGATGGGAGAGAATGTTGTCGATGAGCTCAGGGGGCAGGTCTAGAAGCAGCGAGGTCCCTGATGGCATCTGCAGTTGACACTCTGATGACGGCGATGGCTCCGATAGCGGTGACTCGGGTTCTGAACTGGCGGTAGACATTATTTCTGAGAGAAGAAGAAAAAGATTGAGTTCCTATATGATCAAGATGGAAGAGATTCAAAAGCTGGTTAACTACCTTGACTCACCTTTATCACTTGTTCTCAGCTTTATGGACAGACAGAAAGGCAGGGGTGGCGAGCTAGATATGATCTAGACTAGACGGTCTGGACTTGGAGCTGTGAAGGGAGCTTCAGTAGCAATGACCCCAAATGATGCAGCTAAGCGGAGTTCAGCCGTATGAGATGCCGACCCTAGAGAGGATGTGAAGACGGGGAATGGAGTGGAAAACACCGCTTCGATTTATGTATTAAAAATGCCAGCAGAGTTGGGTCCTTTCTTGGTCGAGTTGAATTTGTTCTATATATCAAAGTATTATTATTTTTATGTCACATTTTCGAGGTCCCATCGACTAGAACTGCCGGGGTAGAAGTGGAGAGGATCGTCGTCATCCATAGTTAAGTGTTAGCTGATTGATTATAGTATGATAGCAACCTACTGTATAAATTCAAGGTAAAGGGAAATGAAGATGATCACAAGGAAATGAAAAAATATATATAAGCCGATATAGTATATGAAGACCCTGCATGCCATGGTACTTTTTTAACCCCAGTCATTATCAGCCTTGCATTATCAATATGATCAAGACTGCCCGGTGAGTGATCCCGTTAGGGAACTTACCTAGGGGGTATTTAACCGCCAATAGCAACGATGGCTGGGGGATTTAGTAGACCCTGGTCTAGGCCGCACCCAGATTCTTTGAGGCCTGATGCTTTATCAGGTTTGATCTCAACACCAAATCACTAGTCAAGTCACACCGATCTTGTCGTCACCGAAACCGCGCATTTGTGCTACTGTAATGTGCCTCTGCTTCGCTGGCAGATTGTACACCACCCATTAATCACTGTGACGACATCATCTCCTTCTCACCAATCATTGGGAATACCCTCACTTTTCGCCTCTCACGTCACGCGCTGCTGCTTTATAACACTTCAACAACCGTCCCTTGTTTACTTCTTCACACGTCTCTAATAATTGCTATCCTGTTGGAATACTTTAATAGCCAATAATGAGTTCCTTTCTGCCCATCATATCGGAGATTCTTCCGATGATAATGCCTGCATCTGCCAACATCACCCGGGCCAAGCAGCTCGAACCGACTCATCCAACTGTTGAGGGCCCCGTTATCGAACGTCCCGCGGTCGTGGGTAAGTGCGACAACATGTGTGTCTCCGGTGAGTAGATTGTCTCGGACATAAAATCCTCCGATTCTGCGATACTAACACGAACAAGTCATTACCACGCGACCACATTGCAGATCTACAGTTAGACATAACAGCGAGCAAGGTCAGTCAGTCAGTATCGTATCTGTTACGATTAAAAAGATCTCACATTTTGACCTAGACACCATCATTTACGCCGTCTCTGGTAACGGCACTCTAATCGTCAGCGAGGCTGTCAATTCAGAGCTGAAACATCACGATCTGGCTCCCGGAGACTTTGCCTTTGTGCCTGCATGGATTGAACATCAGATCAAAAACGATTCCGATCAGGATTTCCAAATACTCATGATCCAGAACGGATCAGCCCCTATTCGTGCAGACCTGACTGAATGGGGCGGTGATGTCATCGGAACAAAGAATTAAAGTGACGGACAAACAGCCTTCTTTCATTGCTGTCCCTTTCGTTTCCTCTCATTCTAGGCTATCTCACAGATGCACCTACTAACTTTCACATCTGGATCTTACCATTTGAATTACCGAATCTCTACTCGGTCCATCGTCAAACACTTGCGCGTGGTCCAGGTTTGGAAACATGACCACCTCCACGCCGTTGTGTGATTCGGCCACCAGACTCCGGGTTCGTGAATCCAGATCAACACCCAGGTATTCAGCAACTGCAGCAGTATCAACAATGAGATCGCGACCAGACAGTGTTACTGCGGCATGCCTTGTGTGGCGGCCGTTGTCCTGAGTCCCCAATAGATCCTCCTTCCAGAGGATGTTCTCGCGCCAGAAGAAATACCTGCCTAGGCAGAGCGCAACACCTGGATCAGTACTAGCGAAATACCACAGCTGCCATTCATTTGCTCGCTTGGGTTTTCGACGAGTAAAGTTGTACGCCACGTCAGGAAGATGAAGCATAATAGTAACAGGGTCGATGAGAACGACCGATGGTACACGATATTTGAGCGCGGAGTCATGCAGCATATGGGTTGTCAAGACAGAGCCATACGAGTGCGAAACCAGCGCAAATTTTTCCCAACCATGGTGTTCCAATATGGCTATCATATGCGTCAAGAACTCTGTCTTGTCAGGAATGGCGGGGGTGAGGCGAAACGATATGGGCAGTATCTCAACAGCGATGACACCAACGCTCCCACTTCCATCGCTGGTTTCATGAAGTCCAGCCAAGAATCGAACATACGTCCACAATCCGATTCCAATGCCGTGGAAGAAAACCACAGGAAGCTTGTCATTGGCTGTGTGCGGGCGGTGCCAGTAACTCAGTTGTGAAGAGGGGGACCGCCGACCTGGAACCAGCTCTTGTGGACGCGGGGGAAACACACAAAGCGCAGAGGAGCGAGGTCGGCGATAGAACTCAAATCCATGCCAACGGAAAGCGAAGTGGGTCGCCTGGTCGACGATGAAGACGATGATATACCAGGGAAGACTGCGGTACGTTGTCGTGATGCCATCGAGAGTGAGGCGAAGGCTCTTCGCATTTCCCCGACCATTTTCGAGTGGTCGTCCAAGTCGTTTCTCGAGGAGGTCCAGATAGTGCTCAATTTCTTCTTCCAATGTCTCGTCATCTTCCACCAACAATCCTCTACCATCAGGCCTTTCAAAGAAAGCCCACAAGAGAAACTCTCTTACGTTGTCACGCCGAATCTCATCCGGATCGGAATCTAGAAACCACCACCTCAAGTAAATCTCTGGCGAAGAAACATTGCCAAAGCACCGCTCAAACAGTGCCTTTCGATCTTGTCGCGAAAGCGCTGATGGGTAAACTGCATCGTGCTTGAGCCTTCTAAGAAACGGTCTGTAGATGAACAAGTAGAACACGAACTCGGCTAGCAACGCTGCCAGGAGGACGCAGATAGCTGGAAACACCACTGAGACGGGCTGCACGAGAGGCAGGAACAAGATGAGAAATATGTAAATTAATGGCGTGTAGCGAAAGAAGGCGATGGATAGGCGGATAAAGACCCATTCACCAAAAGATGTACCGATCATCCGTTGATTTGGCGCCCGTGAATGGGACTTTTTGTTTCAATCCTTGAAATAAACAAATGCGCAAAGATGTGATCAAGAGAGGATTTTTTGTTGGAACAAAATCTTCGGTGACGTGTTTGTTGGAAGGATCCTGCTATCGTTGGGGCGTACCACTTGTGTTATCCTGGCTGGCTGGCTGACTGGCTTAGGTAGGTTGTTAATAACTTAGGCATTGATCGCCTAGCATTATTAACAAGGGTCTCAGGCGCTGCGTACGCTGATGGATTGTGGCTTGTGGCTAAACAGCTGTAGGTAGCCACATCTGTGATCTTACGGCCCAGTTTGATGTGGTAAGTAACATCCGCTCCACGAATAGTTCGGGAGTACTCATACCTACTGCCCATTGGATGCAACGTCCTCAATCGCTACATATATTCAGTATATGACAGATATTATTGAGATGTTCTTTATGTGCGACGTCTGATTTGTAAAGAAGCAATGGTCTCATTATAACAAGAATACTTATAATGGACAGATAGACAACTCACTGAGAAGTGATAGGCGTCCGGGCCGGGCCTAGATGAGAGATGCGGCTCAACCATCCTAGATCTGTTGGAACAGTACATTGTGGAACTTGAAATGGGTCAAGTTCGGGGATTCATTTCTCATCTTATCAGACGCCACAGATTGTATAATGAATGGAAACCGTGTGTTCACATACGCTACCTTTTGGAACAAGTATATGTGGCTGAAAATGCTTATAATTAATGCCACATTTGTATTCGGAACCTGCAGATACCTTGAAATTGTTCTTACCCGTCACATGCCATATTGCATAGTACACACGATTAGGCAGGACAAATGGAGAGACGATAAGTATAGATACTTCGATCTATACAAGTTTTGAGCGTCAAGGTACTAGTCTAGTATGTAAGTCTGACATGCTGACTCTAACAAAAAGGGTGTGTGGCTTGATAGCGACAATGCTGTACCGACATTCACCCATGCAGCTCTCATTAGCTCATGGAGCAAAGTGAACTCCCCAGTCACTACAAACTGTACATGACTTCAATTGAAGACGATTCATTAATGTTCATTACTGCAACCGTCCACAAGTTCTTACGATTGGGTACTTGTGGAAATCAGGAACAGGGACTCCGAGGTGATACAGCTGATGTACAAAGTTGAGGGCTGTATATTTTGTTCCGAATGTGTCAACCAGCATAAGTTTGAAGTTACCAAAACGATGGTTCACAACGACGTTGTATATAGGAAACGTCTCTCGCAGCACTATGTGTATATGTTGTACAATAGCCCGGACTTGCACTGAATCACTAACAACGGGTTTGTACACTTGTCATACGGCATATGGCAGCGAGGGACACAGTCGACCCGAAGATTCGAAGGTTCTGACAGACGAGTATTCAACACCAAGAGACCTCCCATGAGTTAACAAATATATTCTCGAGACCAAGCAAGAGAAAGAATAAGTTGACAGTTCTTGTAGCCAAGTGTGTAGGATGAGAAGTACCAGGGTGAGGTTGTGTGAGGTTGAGATGCTGTCTTCTGATTGGTTGGTGCGGGGGTCTCTCGTCCTTGGGCCTCCCGACTTAAAGTCCTCCGTCCCCCCTCGATTCTTTTCTCTTACTCTCTCCCTTCTTCTTACCTTTTTTTCGAACCCATCAAAAAATATCCTTAAACCACATCAAATCCATCGTTGCTTCTTGATTTCATCACTTGATAACACCCAAGAGTTGATGAGTCTCGGTAGGACTCATCTTATACTCTTATCTGCCCTTCCTTGCTGTCGCCGTCACTTGAGGCCTATATATTGCATATCATCTCTGTACAATCAAGACATCTCTTTTTATTCGCAATACAATCATGTCTCATTCTGCTTTACACAAGTCTGCCCCTTCCTCACCAACCTATGGACTCGGGCGAACCGATGGTCGAGTCCCGATACCGAGTCACCATGAGGCCGTTGAAAGGCAAAGACTATCAGCGAGGCCCAGAAGCCTAGCAGGCTCTTTTCACTTGAAAGAGTTACCAGGTTATGATCGTTTGGCAGCCGTTCCCAATGGCGTTGAGCGGATCAGAGATGCTGATACTCGACTGCGAAATCAGGTACCACGATCACGTGGATTGCCTCAGCTTTCAAATCGGGACTTGTGCACATACACGAGTCAGCCATCTCGTCCCAAAGTAGAGTCAGAATATGAACTATATCCGACTTCGCCTCGTAAGCGTCCTCGGGTCTCGCTTGAGACAACCTTTGATCCCTCACCTGGGTATGGTCAAACTTCGTCCTTCGCCTCTGACACAGGACTCGCCTACACTGGCTCTTGGTGTCACTCGACTCCCTTTGATGTCAGCGAAGCGCAGTTGGAGGTGCATGACGCTGAGCGGGATGTTCTGAGTGAAGATTGGCGTCCAAGAACCCCAATTGATACCCGACTATCCACGCCAGACCTCCCTCCGCTCTCCACAGACTATGAGTTCTGCCCATGCCACCTTCCGGGTGAACACGGGCAAGACAGAATTAACGAAGACTTCTATTTCGCTACAAGATCCAAGATGGACATGCAGAGTACGTTGAGACACTCTTCGCTGAGAGACTTATCTGTATTGCAGATTTGCTAATCAAGACAGTGGTTGATGCGCTGGCGCACATTGTCCAAAACAAATCAAGTCCTGGGCAAGAGGATCGGTGTTTGCGCCGTTGAGGTAGCTTGCTGTAATAGTGTAATTTGCGTGTAGATCAAAAGAACTGGCGTTCATGACAGGCGTTTGATAATTAGTATGGCATAGTTACAAGCGCCCCGAGGGCCTTTTTGATAGAGGAGAGATTTGTTAATTGATTTATCCTTGTTTTTGGTTGAGACACCTTTGAATAAGATCATGGAGAGTAGGTAGATGGTGACAATCCTACCAGCTGAACTACCATTGTAGAGTAACGTCCAGGGACCGCTGCGTCTTGACAGTAAATATCGTCTGCCATTACGAAGATAGAAAAAAAATGTTTGAGAGACATTTATGAATAGATTTGATGTTGTATCGTTATTGAAGATGTAGTGAGTAATTCTTCAATATTCTTCAGGTCTTCATATAGCGTCGGTTGAAGCTAATTCGATTGAAATGATTTAAAGACGGATGGGAAGGTCCTGAGGACGGGGGAATTTGGGAGAGGAAACAGGCAGCAGGAACTTTCATGCCTCAGGCATAGACGAGGCATCCAAAGATACGTACTTACACGTACTGATTACAGGTACTCACTTCACAGCATTGTATAGAAATGACATAAATATACTGCAAGGCCTAGTTCAGGAAACTATGTAAGAAGATTGCTTGGAGTACCTGGTTTATGATAGTTCAAGTTGTTTCAACTATGTGTACCTATACTTACATCAATCGCGCCATCCATTTAGCAGTCTGGCTTGGAATCCAGGTGCGTATACGGGATGTTGTGAGTTTTGATCGTATAAAATTAAGTAGAGTGAAGTAATTAGTGAAATTGTCGTTGAACTTATCATTTCCTGGTACTTAGATAGATTGTATGTTTCATTTCGTTGAAGGCTGTAATCTGGTGGAACAAAGACATCCACACAGCTTTCAGGTTTAGTCTGTTGCAGCCAGTCCGATGACGGATACGTGAGCATGAAGAAATGAAAAAGCACTCACGTCATAATTGTAAGGCTTTTATCAGCGCCACTATAGAAATATTGTTAAATGAGATAAACGCCGCGCTGTCGTTCTTCAACTTCTTCATGATTTTTGGTAACGACTACAGGTTAGGTCCTTGTCAATCGCTGTTAGATCTTATCGACGCACTCAGTTACGTCATTCAACTTTAGACTACCTAGAGCAAGCGTTCTCAACATAAACAAAACATCAAGAAAGAGCCGACATAGAGAAACGATACATTTGAGCGAAATAGACAAAAATGGCCGAGAATTATGTCCTCCGCATCACAGCTGGCCCTGGTTACGATCCGAGCCAACATGTCGAGATTCCCGTCAATACGGCCAAACCCATCGCCATCAAGAGCGATAAAGCAGATATTGAACTCAACGTCCGCATCAACGACTACAAGGGCCTACCGCGGAACTCACCTTCAACATCTCCCTACTTTTCTACTGAGCCTCACGCCTACAACCGGGATCAATACAGCATCTCGTTTCGTTTCACGCCAAAGAAACCCTCTGATGATGACACTGGTGACGCTTCTGGCATCAAGGCCACCGATCTACAATTTGGCAATGACTTTGACCACCCTATTAGAGATCGACTGCCACCGGGATTCAATACTGCGATGAGCATAGTTCGATGGTGGATCGATCCGGGTCTCGATGGTGATGCTTACGCCGATAAGCCCTACTTGTACGGTCCGGCACTGAGCTCCTTCAACACCATCCATGTCGGCGAGGGCGATTTCGATGAGGAGAAAGGCGGGCTCTGGTTTGAAGAAGGTGGCGATGAGAATGGTCTCGAGGCTCGTCAAGAAGTCGGCGCCCCTCTCACAAGCAAGGCGCGAATGAAATGGGCTCTCAGGGCGGATAGTAAGGAGAAATGGGTGTTTGAGTATGGTCAGACATATGGCTTTGACTTCTTTAACCCATATCTAAACTTTTCCGATCTTGCTCTGAATCTGCCAGGCTTCCAGCTACCTATCATGAAGTACTGGGATGGTCAAGGCCTCAGGTAAGCAACTTTGTTCCTCATTTTTCTCCCCTGCTACACCACGTTGCCTTCAATCATGGGAAACCGATCTTCTTATCCAGCCCTCTTCATTCACACTCGTTATAGGCCCGGCCCCAAACGCTCACATCAACTCAGATACGTCCTGCGCAACAAAGAAACGGAAGAGCCATATCTCGTCATCTTATTCTCGTTATACCACAAGGACCACGTCAACGAGGACGGTTCATTGAAGGAAAGCGCTCATGATTCGTTAAACCTGCCTGACGAGGTCGATGCAAAGCACGACGATGCGTTTGATGGTGACGGAGCATTGAAGGAGGCGACGGAACAGTTGGGCCCCAAAATTGATGACAAGGGGATTGCACAAACGAGTGCGGATGATATCGACTGAGTCAGGAAGGTCGCATTGAGGATTGGGGCGTGACTAATGTTGGCCGCCACGACATCCCGAACTACACCTCTGAGCCACAAAGCAAATACCTCGATTCTATCAATATTGGTTATTTCTGAACAGTCCCACATAATTGCGCTCCAAGACTGTGTTTTCAATGCATATGCAGCGCTGTGCTAACTATGCCAAGTGGCACCAAGCCTTACCCGGTTATTCCAGTCAATTGCCGCAGAGATCTACCTCGGCAGTCCATTGAAAACATGAGAGGATGAACCCCCCAAGAGCGCAAATATATCGCAATTTTATCCTGTGAAACACGCCAGGCTTATGAAATTCGGCTGCTTTAGCTCTCAAGGATTCTTCACTGGATTTTGTTAAGTGTCGCATATCGGCCGAGATATCCTTTGAGAGAGGAGCAACAGAGCACTAGCACTCAGTCAGGCGCTTGGCTGCATTTGCCGATATTAAGAATGGCATGTCGACGGTCAAAGAGGCTGCAGAAACGGATCTCCGCCAATGGGTACTGCGTATGCATCATCGATTCGACCGTAGGTAAGATGGCGGGGATATCGGATCTGCAAAACTAGATAGCCGGGAATATACGGCAATAACAAGACATGACCTGCTATTACCGGACCCCTCCTGCTTGGCCTGCGGTCTGGATTCAAATCCTCGGAACGTTACCCAATCACACAACTTACTCACCATCTTCGGCGGTCCGAAAGGAGCCATTGCCGAACGGCATCTTGGAGATGGCTTTGAGTGACGTGGAGTTTCGAGACTTGGCTAAATGTTTAGCGTTCAGCTTAGATCACATCCATGTTATTCCCGGCGTCTCGGTCTCGGTTCTTTTGTACCACTAGGGCAATGTGTCCCGGCGAGAAACCCGCTTGTCACCAAAAGGCGGATTGAGGCACTATGAAAGAGCATTTAGCACTTCTTTCTCGTATAAATTTCGTTGAGGCGGTCAAGGATGAAATGATGTCGTCAACATATCTCACATCACACGTCAAGAACAGTCATCAATCTTGAGAGATGCAAGGCATGTCTCATCCATCGAGCTGACTTCTCTCTGACTGCAGGATCCGTGGCCGTGCCGCAAATGAGATGATTGCTTCCCTGCTCCCTTCTATCGTAACAACCCCTAGGGCAGGATATGTTGTCCATTAGCGTTTCCCTATGGCCGAGTCACACGCAAGAACCAAGTTCCACACCTTCAAACAAGCGGATACTCTGCTAAGACACCATTATTCCCGTCGAGATCCCGCCTGTTGGCCCTCATTTCATCTCCTGCCCTGCAACCCCCAGCCTCAATAAACCCGGGTTTGTGCCCCGGATATTACATAGTCGCATTTCCCTGTGGATTATCTCTTTCTTTCTGCTTCTCGTCCTCGCCCTTATTGACCCCGTGTCCCCGACAGTTCTGTCCTTGTCCTTTCACTTGCTAAAACATCGATCCATACCGAATGTCGTCCATCCACCTCACACATAATACCATTGTACTAACCATTAATATCTTTACATCTTGTTGATATGGCGGAGTCTGGATTGCGTCAGACTGCAGGCACTCTCGCTCAAGATCATGGTGATCTTGAGATCAGGTTGGAAAATACTACTCCGACACCAACAACACAATCAAAACTTGGCAGTCAGGATCCTATATCGTACTTGTATCTGACTCTCGACACTCCCTTACCTACAGTGCATTCATATCATGGATCAAGCTCTGCTGCTATCAAGGACCTACCACAATGTCCAGATCTACGGCCGTACGCATCACCCTTTACCATGCCACAGGCACGGAAGAACGTCCTACTCGCCCTGTCGTGTATCGCCACCATGCTCACAGCGTACACGGCGGGAACTTACTCGCCCCCATCGAGAGCAATGGCTAGGGATATTGGTGCAAGTCACACAGCTACACTAGTTGGAATCACAACCTTTTGCGCGGGTTTCGCCTTTGCTCCCATGGCCCTCGCTCCAATATCCGAGATCTGGGGTCGCCGCCCAGTCTTTATCCTGGCTGGCTTCGTCTTTGTCATCTTCCAAGCTGTCTGCTCTGTCATGCCAAACTTGGCTGGCATGTTGATCGCCCGCTTCTTTGTTGGTGTCGGCGGTTCTGTCTTTAGTTCGGTCGTTGGTGGAGTCATCGCTGATCTTTGGGAGAAGGAAGATAGAAACACTCCTATGGCTCTGTTCAGTGGGTTTGTGCTTTTTGGTACCGGACTTGGACCTTTGGTGGCAGCTGCTTTTGTCAACGACCTGGAGGACGATACCTTGGCTTGGAAATGGGCGTTCTGGCATCAAGTCATCTTGGATGGGTTGTTGTTGATCGCTATTGTGGTGCTCTTCAAAGAGACTCGAGGGTCAGTACTGTTGTCGCGTAAGGCGAAGAAGTTGAATGAATGGTATCAGAAACTGGAGGATGCAGGCATCTATGGAGTATGGGTCACCGATGCCCAAGAGAACACCGGCAACAGCTCATCCACGTCAAGCGTCGAGACCTTGCAAGAACACGAAACGAAAATCGAGTACGAGCAACGAAGCAGCTTAAAAAGAGTTCGATGGCTTGTGGAAGCTGACGAACAGCGACCTCCTCTTCTCCAGATGATGGCCACCTCTATCAAGAGGCCTTTCTACCTCCTTTTCACCGAACCTGTTGTCTTTTCCTTCTCCCTCTGGGCCGCTTTCTCGTGGGCCGTCCTCTACTTGTCCTTTTCCATTGTGCCATATCTGTACTCCAACAACTATAACATGTCCATGCGCATCTACGTCGCAATGATGATATCAGCAATCGTTGCAACGACAGTGGGAATCCTCCAGGAGAATCTCATGAAGCACCCTCTTTGGTCTGGTCCTTGCCATGAGAAAGAAGTATCTCCGTTCTGGCGATTCATGAGGAAGCACTTTCCTGCAGATTCTCCTGAGGCTCGGCTGTACTTTTCGTGCCTGACGTCGCTTCTTCTGCCTGCTGGATTGTTTGTTGCGTTCTTGAGTCCAGCTAGCACAAGTCACTACACGCAAGCTATTGGTATTGGCTTGGCCAACTGGGGCATCTACTCGGTATATCTCGCCACATTCAACTATCTTGCCGATACGTACCACCTGTATGCCTCATCAGCGTTGGCTGCGCAGAGTTTCAGCCGCAATGTGCTTGGTGGCATTTTCCCGGTCTTGACTGGCATTATGTTCGACAACCTTGGCCTGAAAAGTGCGGGATGTGTGTTGGGAGGAATCGCCTCTGCATTAACGCTTATCCCGTGGGTCCTGGTGATTTTTGGAAGCAGGATTCGAGCGAGAAGCAAGTTCGCCATTGTACGTTTTTCGCCCTGCATTTCAGCACCTCAGGGGCAAATTTTGGAACCATGTTTGCTAACTTTTCGCAGTCTTTACAAAAGCAGTAAGATTCTGTGTGATATAAACATTATAGAAGAAATCTTAATTCAAATCCTCTATGCATTAAAAAGCACATAAACTTGTCGTGCGTGCATTATTACGATCTGATGAATCTATACCCGGCCGACTACATTGGGACCTGATGAGAACATACATGAACCATCTTTCTATTTTGCTCCCAGCCCATGGTGATGATCTACATTGCCTTAGTACGTCGTAGCGACGTCTCTAGTCAATTCTCTCTTCTTTTTCCTGAGCTTCCCTTTACCGAAAGGCTCCTTTAGCCAAGCAAATCCTCTTTTCTCTGATATGCTCTTCTTCGTAGCGTCCTTACGCATTTCTTCGCACGTACGTTCCGATAGACTTGTCTCGCTTCTTGGGACACTGTCCCTCAGTTGCTGCAAGTCGCCCACAAGGGCGGGAAGAAGAAGGTTGCCGTTTGCGTCGATGAGGGGTGGCGGGAGCTGAACACAGCCTTCCCATTTGCGCAAAGCATCGGGCAAGTTATTTCCCGTAGGTATTTCGTGCTCGTCCAGCGCAATAATACCTCCGCTCATGTCAACGTAAGACTTCTGACCGTCAAGTTTAGGCCATACGGTGGATGGTGTAACACGGTAGGCCAGGGTATTTTGTTGAGAGAACAGGCTTCCTATCAGGCGTGCTGTGTAGTCCTCGCTGAAGCCGCACATCCGAATAGACGCAACACGACCTTTGAGGTGAAGTATGTTGTTGCAGAATACAACATACGAGTCGGGACAATAGTAATCTCGAACAGGAATTGTTTTCTGTAGAGTTGGACTGGCAATATTTGAAGAGACAGGGCTCAATATTATTCCAGTGCTTGACCCAGATTCGTATCGTTGAAGAACCCTGCCTTTTGGGCTGTACGGATCGGGTGATTTGACGCCTCGAGAAGGTGGACGACTGCTTACGGCGCTGACTGTCTCAGGTTCTGCTTCCGGCGGCCGCTTTCCGTAGAACCTTCGGCACAAAAGGACCAGGCTTTCCATAGGGCAAGATTCGCAGCGTTTAAGCTGTGATATGACAAAGTTCTTGAGGCGTAACCCAGTCTGTTCGGAATTGGCCAGGAGCCTCGCGGTATCGAGGGTAGGCCCACAGCCCAGATGCGACATGTCCAACTCGATCGTGATGTTACTTGCATAGGGCCCATAGGTGTTGAGCCATGTTGTTGCAAGTGGACTCACTCTGTGTCCTGTAAATGGAGAGAAGACGGCATGTAGTCTTGTTTTTTGAAGAAAAGCAACAAGTACATCTGCGCGAAAAGCGAATGAAACCTCCAGATACGGCGAGATCAGACCCAGGGTAGAATAAGGCGACATGAAGTCTTGCGAACGCCAAACATCTCTGTTGAATGGATACTTGTTAAGACGCAGGGGTTTATCGGTATCGGGAAGTAGGTACAGGCATATTTTAAACCGTACCGAGTCCGGAAGACGGAAATATCCAGATGAAGGCTTCTGTCGACCATTGTCCTTGAAGAAGGACAAGAGCACTTTCTCGAAGCTGGCCTTTTTGGTCGCCGGGCCGTGACAAACAGCATCAAAAGCACGATCCCATGCAGGAAGGTTCTGGCGTTGACCATTTACTGTAGGACGGAATCTTGGGAATCCAGGCGATACTGGCGTATTTGGTGTGACAGGCGTGACAGGCTGCGAGCGGTTCTTGAAGGCAGCCGCAGGATTTGAAGTGCTTCTCGTGCGCACTTTGACACTGGCTTGAAAAGGCATTCTGAAGTCAGCCTTGGAAGGTCGATGTGACAAGGACAGGGACAAGCAGAAGCACAAGTGAAAGTACAGGAGACACACTCATCCTCAGAGATCCCAGGCGCTCGGAAATGTCATTCTTGGCCTTGAAGGAGCCGACGCGACGGAGGAGGGAGGAAGTCGAGGCCGAGGGCGATACGGAGGGGGATGTTGATATTGAAGTTGTCATTTTTCTGGTGTAACTGTCACTTGCACTTGTGTGGCACTGGCAGACACTTTTTCGGCGGTAACCATTTCTTCATACAAGATATCTCAATTATTCAATGACAAGGCAGCAATGAATACAGATATTCAGATCCAGGTAATATAAGGATTGAGGGATTATTAAACACAGCTTAGGTATTGAAGTGTTGTTAGATCGGGAAGTTACAACCCCAAGTGTTCTGTCCTGTCCTGATTCAGCGACCCGTCATTTCTGGGTCCTGCCTATTTATACTTTCCATTGAACGAACGTCAAAGTTTAAAATGGAAATAAGGACTAAAGCAACTCCAAAGTCACGGGATCAGGACTCTGATTACTAGACTTATACGTAACATTGGCTTTTTGAATAAGTAGGATTGCGAGTTCGGGCGTAATATTCCTTTTACTTTGTGCGTATGTTCGCAGAGCAACACCCCCTCTTGGGGATTGTTGAGACAGCTTCAATTACTCTGTGGCTCTCAATATGATCCAATAGAGACAAATGTAGTTATCACGCTGATTCCTTCTCATTCGAGGTCGCCCATATCTCGGTTCAATGGCTGAGATATAAGAATAAAGGCACGTCCGATTCGCTACAAATATGAGAGATATCTGCCCAGGAACTTGTGACCTCAGGCAATCATACCCTGATATGCTCATCATCTTCGGACATGGCGATGTTTTTGATCTGGGGCCCCAAAAGTTAGATTGTTTTCAAGCTCCGTCAACATGTACCTCGACACATTGTAATGCCCTCATTTTAACTTTGAAGACTCTTCCAGCATTATGTAACGTTCAGCACATAAAGCGACCCTTTCCTCTTTATTGATCGATTTCTCCATCCTCTCCCTCTTTTTCTTCCTTGCTACCCAATGCCTGGAGTTAACCTTTATACGATCGTCACTGTCTCCATGTGGAAGTTGATCCATTTTCACCCCTCTACTACAATTATATGAACAAAATGGCACCATCGCCATTAATATCTACTGCCAATATGGCATCCCAATCAACAATGACTGACAAGGCCCACCTCGAGTTCACCGACCCATGGTCTATACACGAGGACCGCCGAGCTGGCACCTTCGCCTGGGTCATTATGGGCCTGATAGCCAGCTTCTTCATAGGCCTGGTTGTGCGGGACATGGTGCTCAAATTCCAATCAAGAGAGCTCCAAGACGAGTTAAGAACCTTTGGGGAACTCCTGGTCCTCATCTTCCGGCTGCCCTGCATGCTTTTCGACAAAGACAACTACATGCCCTTATGGTACGGCTTCACCAACATTTTCCGTTCCGCAGAGAACAAACGTGGCTGGAAGACGAAAGAGAGAGAGGAAGAAGAAGCTAGAGCTCCCTTGCAGTTTGACAGCAAAGACGTGGTCGCACGGCTAGGCGGCGGTTGGCCCATGGACCGCTCTCAGACCAGTTCAGACCCCGATAGCGACATTCGAGACAAGGATATTGAGGTGGAGCGTCTCCCGAAAGTCGCCGAGGCCATACACATGGCTACTGGTTTGCCCAAGATCGAGAAGCTTGCTGTCGTTTTTGAGGTTCCTGAGATCTTGCCTTCAGGCACGAACGTAAAGGACGAAGGCTTCCAACCTACTTCTGTGTACGGCTCTGGTGTCAACAGCCTCTCCCAAGTGACATCTATCTTCAAATTTGAGTCCAGCCAGGACCACCACGAAACGCCAACGGTCTCTGTCAAGGAGGTCGTCCAACAGGAACCCGAGACTGCAAAGGAGACTGGGACTGAGGGTGACGAGGTCTCGAGTACCGAGAAAGCTTGCGAGTCGAGTAGCGCTGAGAAAGCGCCAGGTTCTCCTTCTACCGAGCCCAAGTTGTCGAATGCCGAGTCGCAAGTCTGACAGGGCAAAATTCTGGCCAATTTATGCTGTCTGTTTACGCGAGCATACTGAGCATAACGAGTTGCATTTGAGTTAAACCATAGAGCTTTCATGTTGGATTGATATCTCGAGACTGGGATTGGAAGAGATAGACCACACCAATAGAAGACAAATTTGAAGGCTAACAGGTAGAAACACCCCTTTTGCCCAAGTAATCATTCATCAGTTTTGGTTTGAAGAGTAAGTGTTTGAGATTCTTGAATAGTATCTGGAAATATTCTTCCTTGTCCCGTGGTTATAAACTTGGTTTAACCTGCCTATCAAGTAGATCAAGTTATGAAGGAGGGTTAGCTCCTACCTTGCCACATTTACCATTACTCAAAACCCAGTCATTAGCGGTAGTGGTACTGGTAAAGTAAGTAGCAACTACTTGCTGACCGTTACTGCAAAAATCGGGCGCAAGAGGGAGGTACATTGCGCATACAGCGTTCGCCCGCCAATTCGAGAACATGCAGCTGGCTGTCTGCTGGCAAAGCACGCAGCACTCATAAGCATTCTTGAGGCCGCTTGATGAAGTGACCCTACTGGTAAACTTGAAGCTAAGAGAACTGATCTTGTTGCCGCCATTGGCAGTTCTCAGCAAATTGTTATCACCACAGGCCTCGTAGTAGTCTACTGGTATAACGCTCTCAACAGTCACTATTATTTACTGTTAGAATAGTCTTACAGTTAGTCATCAAGAAGTACCTACCTGTTTCAGTTGCCGTGCCTGTCTCGGTGCGGTCATCATATTCAGTGACAGTAGAAGTAGTATACTCGGTTGAAGTCTCGGTCACCTTTGGAGGATACTGAGTCTCAATAGTAGTCGTAGATGTTGTAACAACATTGGTCTTTATCTTTGGGCTGGCGGTAACGCGGGTTCCCTTGACCGTGACTGTTGTGACTTTTACAGACGTAGTCGGAACCATCTTTGTGCAGTCGACACGTTGGACATACTCAGGGTTCGACTGAAGTCCATCTAGGAGAAGGTCGGATGCTGCTCTCTTCTTGGAGCTGCCTCTGGCTTTGATCTTGGGTCGCCAATCAAAAGCCTTGGCAGGTGTAAAGCCAGCTGGGGCTTGGATAGTGCTTGTGGTGGTATATCTTGTAGTCGTCGTATAAGATGTTGACGTCGAGCTTGTAGTATGAAGTCGAACTTCAACGGTGGTTTTTGTATCTACATCAAGCTTATTAGTATGGTATGTTTAATCATCGACAACTTGAAGCAAACCTGTCTTTATCTCAAGGGCAGTCTCGACATCAGGATCGGCCTGTGTAGTTTCCGTGATAGTCTTGATGTCGGTGGAAGTTGTTGTTGAGGGCCTGGGAATAACCACGACGTTGACCCTGCGGATGACTTTCTTCTGGACTGTTATTTTGTTGTGAATAGTGGTTGTGGCTCGTGGAATTTTGCTGGCAGGAATACTCTTGGTTCCAAGACTGCTCTGACAGATGAGACTTTGAGAAGCGACGAGACTCTCAGTGCCTAGTGCTAGGAGTAGCAAAATGGATTTAACGGCAACCATATTTGCAGTCACTTGAGAAATGAGTTGTGAAAAGAAGCATACATGAGGAAAAAAGGTAGGAGGGGGGGTATTTAAGGCCAGATGAGATGCGCTGTAAAGTGTTCCCTCAACCATGGAACATATCACATACAATCAATATATCGTCGAACTACAGTCCCTGGCAGCTGAATGAGGATCCATAAATTCAAAGACTGTCGGTGGCGAAATCCCTGTAAACAGGGGAGTAAACGTAGCCGACCTGGGACTATCGGGTTCTAGATTCTAGAGAACACTTGAAATGCAGAATTAGAACATGGTCCGTGATTTGCGACCAGACTCCTGTTGTTTCTCTAGATGCGGCAGGACCGATACGGTGGAAGAGAGGTTTTATGAACATTGCCTTTATTGAACATGTTCAAGGTTATCAGATCCCATAATAACCTCGATGTGATAATTCTATCAGAACCAACATAAACCTTGAAAAATGACTTTTCAATAAAACTTTTAACATTTTAAATACTCAAATAACCATTAGTCTCTGCTTTCCAGACTGTCATGATCCCATAATAACCTCCATATGATAACTCTATCAGAAAATGCCTTTCAGCCAAACCTTCAGCTTCTTAAATACTTAAGCAACTCTCGGCCTCTTCTTTTCAGACTGTAATTCTCTTCTCTAACAACCACAAGACGCACTCGCACTCGTCAAGCTGTAACACTGCAGATTACTTGAATCCTTCTCAGCCCTGGCATCGACCTACCATTTCAAGTACAATCACCGAATCGAAAAATGGCTCCACCAACTTTCACCAATTCCCTCGATTACCTGCCGAATTACGACTGCAGATCTGGGAAACGGCATGTTCTACATACGGGACCTCCTACCCCAACCTTCAGTACGTCAACATCCAAGACGGAGAGGTATCTTCGATACCGTGGTCCAAGGGGAAAGGCAACAAGTCCGCCTATCTGATTGACGGTGGTCTTTGGAGAGCATGTAAAGAGTCAAGACAAGTGATTGCCCGTCACTCCCACTTTGACTATTGGCTCAGAATACAACGAAAATCTTTTGGAAATAATGGGCTCTTGAGGAGTTCGATCACAGACAATTCTGGTGGATATGAGGCTGGCCAACCTGCAATCATCGATGCTTCCAAAACTGAAGAAGAGTGCCGTGTGCTTGTCTATCCCGCCAGCGACATTTTCTGCATCCAGATGGACGATTGGCAGACCCTGAAATCAGACCTTTCAGACGACCCATCCTTTCAAGATGATGTATACATATATATATGTCATCCCTCCGCTGCGAATCGCACTTACGAGACCTGAAGACGAAGAACATTGCTTTTGAGTATGATAGCAGCTGGCTTACGGATATTCCGAGGAGCAGATACGATTGCATGCTCCGCGAGACGTCTGCGAGAAGTTGCCTGGTATATCTATTCTACGAGAAAGCCAATCCCTTGAGTATGCGTGGCGTGAATATATGGATCGTTGACAACGAGGCCAAGTGGTTTAAGGATCCTTCTCAACAACATGAAACAGTTTATCAAGACTGTGACTCGGAGTATATCGAGATCAAATGGCGCGATTGTGCCGACCGTTGGGGAGATGGACCAGACGTTAGTGCCTACGCTTTCGAAAAAATCGTTCGGAATATGTATCCACACAATGGGCTGTCACGCCCGACCAGACATTTATTTAAGCTTCTCGTTCGTCGACACAATGAAGTCAAGCGCACTACATCTCGATGTAAGAAGGAATGCCGAAGAATGGGTTGGTGCAGCTGCAACTAGGAAAAGAGACTGTTGAGAAGATGAAGGTTCACATCTAAAATTACTGTTCAAAAATCTTTGGACATGTTGAGGTAGAAGTGTCATTGTAGACACAAAGGAAGAAATCAGTGAGGTGCAAAGGGTAGTTGTTGTCTCAGGGCTGATAGATTGTTGAATACCTTCTTATGTAGGTTGTCGGCAGTTGAATCAAGATGACTAACATTTGAATGACCAATTTGACGGCACTTGGTGTATTGGACAACCTGCATATCCATGCATACAGGGGTTTGTCCTCTGAGCTCCCAGTGCATTCAGGGCTCTTTCAAGGGGTGATACCTCCCATTCGGGATTCATTTCACTGATACAGCCAATGACAATCCGATGTTGTGCGTAATGTGACGTAACAATAATAGAAGCAGTGGCTTTTAGCGGCATGAATCGGCGAATGCTCGCTGGCTAGTCGCCGATCGAACCTCCCCAAACACGCCCAATATCGCTTTCTACCGCGTACTGTACAACCACAAAGGTCACGATGCGTGTTTGGAATTGTCTCGGCATCGTCAACTCTGCGCTCTGACTCGTTCCTAGCTTCCGATTCCATTCACGTGTTCATCTCATGCTCACCGCTGGCTTATCAGTGCAGTTCACTTCAGCCGTCATGAATTATATAAAGTGAGGTGAGATTCTTCATCTCTAGCAACCTCCGAAAGATTCCCCGACGTCATCTTTTTGTTAAAGGGATCCATCCAAGGGTAGTCCACAGTGGCGTCTGTCTACGGTACTCCAGACATCAACTGCGACAGTACGCATATTGCCCTGAGAGGCACTTTGTTGGCGATGCCTTGCTGCTTATCACTGCTGCAGTAATATCTCTTCCTATTATCCCTACAGCCATGTTATCACGATCGACGCAACGTATGGTCAGCCAGCTACGGCCTCTAAGATCATTAACTACCCCTGTCTCACAAGCTCCTGCGAGAGCACAATCTCGCTCCTTTGTTGCGACTCGGCTAAGACTGTCATCTGCTACAAAGCCTTCTGCTTCTGTTAAAGCAGAGTCTGCGCCCAGATACCCAACTGCTTCCCTCGCAGTCCTCCTCGCTGGAGCAGCTTCCTTTTGTCTTGCCTATAGCTTGTCGCATCAAGCTCCCACAAGATGTGATTTCCATTCTGAAGCCGAAAATGCTTCTGACCTTCAAGCATCATCTCTACCTTGTTATCGTATCGATGAAGTGCGCAAACACGACGCCCACTCTGACCACCCTTGGGTAATCCATCGTGATAAAGTGTACGACATCACAGAGTGGATAGGCGCACATCCTGGCGGCGATGTCATCCTTCGCGCTGCCGGAGGTTCTATTGATCGGTACTGGGACATTTTTTCCATACACAAGAACGACTACGTCTACGATATTCTGAATCAGTACTTAATTGGCTATGTTGACCCGGCAGATCTGGTCAATGGCCGTCCGTCGCAAAACGAGATTGAAGATCCCTTTGCCGATGACCCAGCTCGACATCCAGCCCTGGTGACCATGACGGAGAAGCCAAGAAATGCAGAGACTCCTGTAAACGCAATGACAAACGAGTTTCTGACTCCCAACGACCTATTCTATGTGCGCAACCACATGTGGGTGCCAAAAATCGCCGACAATGCCAACAACCACAATCTTACGATAGAGCTCCCTGATGGCACCACAAAAGAATACACCCTTGGCGATCTCAAGTCGCGCTTTAAATCTCACAAAGTCACTGCTGCTCTTCAATGCTCTGGTAATCGCCGCAGACACATGAATGAAGGATCAGGGAAGAAGACCAACGGACTCCCATGGACTACAGGGGCCATCTCTAATGCTTGCTGGGAAGGCGTGCTTCTCTCTGACGTACTGGAGGACGCGGGGTTCGATGTGCGCTCCGGACTGACAGGAGAGTCCGAAGCCAAGCACGTACAATTCTCTGGCTTGGAAGCTTACGGTGCATCGATCCCCATCAAAAAGGCAATTGATCCCCAAGGCGACGTGATACTCGCTTATGGGATGAACGGCCAAGCGCTTCCGCGCGATCACGGATTTCCATTGCGCGCAATTGTTCCAGGACATGTTGCTGCGCGGTCTGTGAAATGGCTGAACCATGTCACACTGAGCGATGAAGAGAGCACATCTCAATGGCAGCGACGCGATTACAAATGCTTTGGACCAAACCAGACACAAGTAGACTGGGATACCGCACCTGCTATACAGGAAATGCCCGTTCAGAGTGCTATAACGACCTGCAAACTTGGCGACTGGAAAAAGAACAACGGTACTTATACCAAGCCTGCCTCATTGACAGGCTACGCATACTCGGGCGGCGGCCGTGCCATTGTCCGCGTTGACGTTTCTGCAGACAACGGCAAGACTTGGTCGCAGGCCTCCATCATTCCCGACTGCTCGACGAAGGAGGGCGAGCAATCTCCCTGTTTTGGCCATGCTGCCTGGGCGTGGCGAAGATGGAAGTACGACGGTCCAGTACCGCTTGATGCTTTCGAGACAACAGAGTCTGGGAAGCGCTGCGCTACTTTTGTTGTGAAAGCCACTGATGAAGCATATAACACGCAGCCCGAGAGTTATGCTGCAACCTGGAATGTTCGCGGCAACCTTGCTACTGCCTGGCATCGCGTCAAAGTTTGTGATGAGAGCCTTCTCGAGGAGGGTCGTGGGAATATTGATTCTGAGAAATAAATAGCATCCATGGGTAATTGGGTTTTGGGCAGGCGAAAAGGAGTCATTGATATTGAGCGAGCGATGAATAGAATGAATTCACCCCGGAAGAATTAGACGAAATTAGTCATCAGCTTTATGGTGCTTAGACAAGCCTCTTAGGCTATTTATTTATGTCACCCTAAACTTTAGAGGCTAATTTTTCTGACTCGCGCTTCGTCCAATAACGCTCTATTCGATTGGTCGAAAACTCTAGATATACATACAGTCCAGGGGTTTCCTCATTTCAACCGTCATCCCGCCCCCATCTATAAAGATCCCCTAGCTCTACTGAAGACCAGCCTATTCATCGTCGTCATCGTCATCCTCGGCATCGGTGAAGTACTCGAACTCGCCAGGTGTCTTGGCCTCTTCGTCGTCCGAGTCCTCGTCCACAGCTGTCAGTACACCAGCAGCGGCAGCGGCACCCGAGGCGTTGCCGCCAGGAGTCTGAGGCTCGGCATCAAGAAGACCAAATGGCGATCGGCCTTGGTTGCGCAATAACTGTCCGATCATAGCACTGTTGGCTCCTCCTCGCTCAATCAAAGATCGTGCTTGACCGCCGGGTCGTCCGCCTCTAGCATTTTGTTGACCCGCAACGGGAGCTCGTTCTGTTGTAACCTTCTTGAGCTTCTCCTCCAACAAAGTCTTTTCTTCCTCAGGCTCGCTATCAATAAGAAGCAGGGGACCACCAGTAGGCTGCAATGTGTTAGCGAATACGGAGACTTGGGCGCTGTTAGTAAATGCTCACCTTCTTCACAGGCTTGTAGCGGCCAGCAGAAAAGCTGATGTACTTGAGTTGACCGGGAAGAACTCGGGTCATGTTCTCAATCTCGTAGCCAACCTTCTCCTTCTCGGGCTTCTTCTTCGTATCTGTAGAAGTAGCGGCTTCCTTCTCTTGCTCTTCCTTCTTGTCATTGACTTCGTCGGTCTTCTTGTCCTCATCGACGTCCATCTTGTCACCACTAGATTTGGCGGGGGCACTATCGATATCCATACTCTCTCGTCGCTGAGCGCGCTCCTTCTTCTGAGCCCTTCGCTTTGCCTGCGCAGTGGTTGACAGGATTGCGGTAGCGATCAGCGCAGGTCCCTCCTCGGTTTTGACTTCCTGTTCGGGAGGGTAATCAAAGAGGCTTGGTCGTGTGGCACAGTGGAACTTGAAATCGGGAATCTCAAGGTCGTGATCCAATCCGATGATGGAGGTAGGAGAGAAGCTCAGGGAAAGGAAGTGGGTGAAGGGGAACCAATACCAGTATTGAGTAAAGACAGCCATACCAACGATACCAGCCATGTTCAGGTTGCCAGTTTGGGTCTGGAGACCAATGGTGCAGTTGCGGCCACCAGCATCAATGATACCCAATGCGAGAGCAGCACCAAACTTGGTCATGGCATCCTCGTGGCGGTCTCCAACAACCTTCTTTAGAGTCTTGCGGATTGATGAGACTTTGGGGTTCATGACCTCATTCTGCTGAACAAGGATCATGGCAAGAGAGATCAGAGCACCCTGTCGCACAAAGTCTGTAGGATCCTTCATCATGGGCTCAAGCAGATCGATGGCTTCTTCAAGACCAGTGCCGGCGCACGAGATACCAAGGGCCATGGCGGAACCATATCGAACGTGAGGGTTGTAAGATTCGGATAGAAGCTCAACCATCCGAGGCACACTGCCCGGCTTACGGAAAAGAATGAAACCCAAACTCATCACAGCAATACGACGAACATCATCATTGACGTCGCTGACGGCCGTGTGGAGAAGTTTTCGGATGGCCTTGTTGCTGCCAGTACCACAGTATGCAAGAGCAACGGTCATGATACCGCCGTATCGCAGAGTGGGATCAGGATCGTTGAGGAGACCCTCGATCAGCACATCGGCTCCCTCTTGGCGGCCAAACATTATGAGGGCCATGCCGATAGAGAGACCACGGAGAATCTTCTCGTGGGTAGTCTCGTGAGCGTATGTGATCATGTCCTCCAGAGCCCTAGAGTTACCGGTGCCAAGCATGACGAGACCCATAGCCAAACCAACAGCCTCACCGTTCAGGGCGGAGTCTTGGAAAAGAACCTCTCGAAGCTTGTCGTAGATGTCCGTGTCACCAGTGGCCATTCCGGCAATACCAAGACCAAGAGCACCACCGTGTTGGACAACCTCCTCCTCAGCTTGGCTGAATTGCTCCTTGAGATAATCCAATGCTTCTGCTCCATGATTGGCATGGATTAGTCCATAAGCATAGAGAGCACCGCCTTGGCTGAAGATGGAGCCACTGCTGAGGCCACCTTGTCGGGGAAGATAAGGCTCGAGAAGCTTCCTGGATTGCGAAAGGTTTCCTCGGTGAATGACACCAAGCGCGGCAGTAGCCGTAAACTTGGACCAATTGACCGCCTTGCCTAACCACTCTAGATTATCGCGGAAAAACTTGTCGTTAGTAGTTCCTTGGTTCATGAAAGCGTTACAGAATGTGACAGCAGTGTGGAAGATAGAGTTACGACCTTCAAGACTGTCGCGGACCTTATTAAGAATGCTCAAGTCGGTTCGGTTGTTGCGGTACAGGAACTCAAGGTTCAAACGGATGGTCTTGCTGCCATCGAGGATAGCTCGGATATTACTGTAGGCCTTGCGCACAGGCTCAGGAAGGTCATTTTCCGGGGACTCCTCCTGATTCTGGAGGAGAGATTCGCTTTCGGTGGGTTCGCCATTTTCGTCGACAGCAGGCTTTGCAGGCTCTCCAGCAGGTAGAGCTTCAAGAACGTTACCCAGAAACCCCTGTGTGCCGTTATCGTAAAGATCGAAAGCAATTTGGTAGGCGTTGGCGATGGAAGATCGATCTCCCTTCTCAACGAGGTGGCGAAGCATGCGAGAGGCTTCTTCATCAGAGTTGAGATAGACTACACACTTGGCAATGGCAAAGTAGTCAGGGTTGGGAATCTCGTTCAGGAGGTCAAGGATGAGCCTCAAGATCTCGGTTCGGAAACCTCTTTCTTGAACAATGTCCATGCAGATACCCAGCGTATACTCAATCAAATCCTCTGCTGGGCCAGGGGAGCTTTCGAGGGGGTTGGATTTGGCCTTCTTTTCGTCGTCACTAGCGCGCTTGATGACACTTCGAAGAACATCAAGGTTCTTGGCCTCCACAGCAATGCCAACTACCTGTCGGTACCGGCCTTGCTCCAGGCAGCTCTCGAAAAGCCTGTCAATAACCCTTTGCAGAGAATCAGTGGCCTGTTCCGGAAGCTCGGCAATGGAGCCGGAGCGGAACTGCTTAAAAGAGGGCTGAAAGGTCGCCTCAAGCATAGTGTTATCGATCGAATCGCGAGAGAGAAGCGATTTGGGAGGCAGGGTCGTTCGCGAAAAGGGAGTGGTAGGGGACATGACAGCGCCCTCGGCACCACTAGCGAAGGTGGTGGCTAGCTCAGGCAGATCGGTGGTCTTGGAAGCCTGGGGGTTCGCCTTCTTCGCAGCGGTGACGGCGATGTACTGGTCGACGCATTTGGAGATGATGGTCTCCTCGAACTCTCCGGGAGAGTCGAGTTTGAAGAGATCCCCTGCGGCGAGTGCAAACGCCATGCTGTCATTGTAGGCCTGGAGGTGGTAGTAGACCTTGGCAAGGACAAGCGCAGCGAGCTGGCGTTCGGGAAAAGATTCATCTTCGTACAGCGCCTCGCTTGGGTAATACTGTTAGTAAACAGAACTCGACATATCAGTAACGCGAGCATGACGTACATCTGGGTGAGCACAGCAGCAACTTCGGTCCAGACAGTATCTATGTCGTCGTTGAGCGTCTGCAAAGCGAAGACCTTGAGTTCAGGTTCCTCATCAGTGAGAAAGGCGAGAACGCCGGTCGCCGAGACGATACCAGGCATCTTGAGGGGCTGCGATAGCTCGGGGGCGAAGGACGTCTACAGCGGTGGAAGCGTATCTGGATAATTTCGAATTGAATAGCAAGTAGTATCTTTATAAAAGTCCGAGGGCAGATATATAGACCTGAGACGCAGTGAGTGGTGAGTGTGCTGAGACAAAGAAGATGAGCAGATAATGAAGAGAGATAGAGGCGATGAATTAGATGGTGTTTTGCTCCAGAAGGGTAACTCGACGGTCCACGTCAGGCACAGCTCTGCCTTGCAGCGAGTGCACAGACCAACAAGAGCTCCAGGCAGTATGGAATTACATAATCCTGCCTGCTTAGCACGTGACTGTCTAGAGCTGTTTGCAGGTAGAGGTAGGTAGGTGCCAGAAAAATTGGCCTCTGGAGCTAAGGGGTGACAGAAATAAATAGTCTAAGAGGCCTGTCTAAGCACCATGAAGCTACTGGCTAATTTCGTCTCTTAGACTTCCAGCGGCTAGTTCTTCCGTCGCCCTTGGGGGTTACATAGTTCTGGCTAGAGGTATAATGAAAGATTCATTCTATAAGAGACCATTTACTATGTCCATATTGGGACATCAAGTTGTCTCAAACCAACATGTTCAATGCTGCAAACACCTACACCAAGAAAGTACCTAGATAGATATTTGATCAGCAGTCGAAGCGCAGTAACTCTAGAGCCTAATAGGACTTCGACTATGACGTCGTATAGAAGTGCATGTTTGCAGGTGTGTATATGTAACAACTATCTGACAAGCAATGGGGGACTAATTGAAGAGATGGACATGATATATTGGGCAAAGATCCAGTTCATAAGGCTGTGTCGAAAAACGTTAAATGCTTAACATGGATATCATCCCTGACCTTAAAGAGAGGTAGATAATTACTCCAGACATATGAAGGTGACAAGTAGTGTGTCTGGGTAGTAATCTGAAACCGCTTGTCTGATTTGAGATTAGGTGCTACTAAGCCTCATGGGGTTCCAGGATCGGTACTTAAAAGTCCATAGCTTCCAGGGCATAAAGCATGTACTAGCTGGCAAGTGGTGGCCACCAAGAAAAAAGGACTATACTGTGTTTTGAGCTGATGCTTTCATTTACAGCTTTAAGAAATTTCAATTTTTAACATAAGTTCTGATACTGACAGGACTATTTATTTGCCTTTAGGCACACAGAGTCTAATTTGTAGTCATAAAGGTTGTTGTAAGGATAAAAAGCCAGCTTCTGTCCCCCCAAAAAGGACCGGGGAGCTTAGGTTTGCAAACAAAATTTGTCCCGCGTCATGTACATTGGTACATGTACCTCCCATATCCCTGGAGTGGGAGACCTTTAGCGTCAGGCTGTCGCCTATCCCATCTTTGTTCGTCGCCAGAAAACGACGACAGGACACCAACACCAAATATCCAAATCTACTGTAAACTTTTGGTATCACAAATAACGCTCAGCGCACAATCTATCGACTACGCCTTACGTCCGAGCATTCTATTGCCGCGTCGACTTATAACTCTACGCGAAGTTGATTCGCCAATCGATAATCGTCAATTCGACAGCGTGGCAGCCTCGCCATGGCGGCGTAGAAACATCCAACCCAGTCATCCATGTCCACTTGCGCCTTCCCCCTCGCGCGACGACGAACGTCCTCCATCGCTTCAACGACATTAAATATCCTGTTCCATTGAGGACGACGCCCGTCATCATTGAATCAACATCTATTCGCGTCTACAATTTGGTTCTAGACGGGTGATTGGCGTCGAAATTGATTTGTGATCTACTCGCGCCGGACTCGTGCGGTGTCGTCTTGTCGCAAAATCTTCATCCTTTCTGACTTCAAAACTAACGCCATGGATCTTCGATCTGTTCTGAACACGTCGGATGGCGGTGACCGCGCACCTAGCAAACCCGCGCCGAAACCGCAACCACCGCCGCATGTTCAGCAGCAGCCTCACCCACAGCAGCAACAGCAGCAGATGCAACGACCGTCGCAGAGTCCAGCTCAAGCACCCGCTCCACACCCCTATTATCGCGACTACAACCGTCAACCGCCACCTCATCCCTCGCCGGGAAAACCTATGCCACAGGAATACCTCCAGCATGCTGGCCATCCCCATCATCCTCAGTCGCGGCCACCGTCGCATCATCAGCCATCTCCCCATCAACCGCCGCCCGGTGCGTACCCACCACAATCTCCGTACCAGACACCCGGGCCATATCCAGGACGTCCTGTGCCGCCTCCGCTTCAACCAGCAGGCTCTTTTCACGATGCGCGGTCCCCAAGCGGCCCAACTCCAGGTCAATCCCCCTATCGAGCATCAACGACCCCTTCTGCCGCATCTGCTTCTGCCGGTTATCCCTTTCCCCACACCCAGTCCCCTGCGGAAGTAGCGAGTCCAGTCCAGCGACATCCACAAGCCTTGCCCCCCGGTCACGTACACGGCCACTATCCAACTCAGCAACAGCAACAACACCATCAGAGCACTATTCCACAGACGCCTCCTGTTGGCGCTGCTGCAGGTAATCCACAATATCTTAACCAACGCCCTACCTCCGCTACACGTTCTGCACATTCTACTCCTACTCCAACATCTGCGCATCCTCAACAACACCCCTACGGGTTTGTCCAAGGTAGTCCTGTCGCCGCTTCGCGCCCACCTCCTGGAGAATACGGTCATAGTCGCCAACCATCTCAGCCAGCTACGCCTGTCGGTCCGCCTTTGTCCTCTGGGTCAAGACAAACGTCTGTTCCTGGGGTGTTCGCACAGCCATCGAGTCCATATCAACAAAGACTTTCATACACCGCAGCCGCCCCAGTAGCGCAAGCACAGACACAGGTACAAGCACAAGTAAAAAGTTCACCACCACCTCCTCCGCCTCCCACGAAACGTATATCTAGCAGTTACGGCTCGCCGGCTCCAGACGTACGACGATCCCAATCGCATAGTGAACGCGCTCCAAGTCCTTCCGTTAGCCCCAAATCTCGAGTCCCTTCACTTCACAGCAATCCCGACCCACTTGCTGCATTAGCAGCGGACGCCAAGAATAAACAATCGCAGTCAGCTTCTCTTCCGCAACCGATGGCAATAGATACAGAGCGTGCGGCAACCCCTGCCAAGCGCAAGCTTGAGGACCGCGTTGACAGCAGTCCCAAGCAAGAACCAGAGGAGAAGCGAATGAAGTCCAGCGACACCAATGGCGGCCAGCTTCCTGTTAACCGCGAATCTGAGTCCGAAGACCTGCCTTCTATGACTACAGGCAAGAAACGAAAACGATATTCACAACCGCCCATATGGGCGCAAGACTCCCGGAGAATGGGCATGCCATCGAACGCCAATTTTGTCCTGCAAAAGAGACTTCATTCACATATCAATGGAAAACAAGAACAGAACTCCCGTTCCAGTCGCCATGCCTCGCTTGAGGCCAATAGAGCAATTCCTAATGCTCATGCTGCGCCACCCGTCGAACCAGGACCACAAGAAATTCTCGGCGCATGGGAGCCTAGCATCACGGGGGTCAAGCCTTACGAAGACATAAGTAGGCAGGTGGCTGACTTCTTGTTTCTCAACGTGCTCAATGCCCCTGATATGATGGAAATTTCTAGCAAAGGTATACAGTTTGAAATCGAAGCAAAACTCGGCACTCTGATCGACAAGGACACTGGTCATCGCCGTGTCGAACGCGGTGTGACCTCCGAATGCATTTTGATGGATACTAGTCGTGTTGCCTTTGAAAGTAGTATGACTGAGGTAAGCTGAGACTTTCACATCTTTGGCTGGTCCGTGATCAATTGCTAATTATTATAGGCCGCTCATAAGAAGAACAACGACTTCCTCAACGAGATAGTGAAATCTACGCATCCTCGTGGTCCGGGAGGGGCTAACCATCGTGTTCCTGTTGTTTACAAGCATCGAAGAGAAAGGGATCGTTTTTTTGATCTACCTGCAGAGCTTCAGGATAGAGTTCCTGGCTGCGTCAGGAAACGCTTGGGGAAGGGGAGACGGATTCGTGTGCGGGTGACACATGACCAAAAGACGCAGGAGGTACTCGGCAAAATTATCAAAGCTCGCGTTGCCGACCTTGATATCCATTTTCCATCATTGCCTATGGACTGCCGTATCAGCATCAATCTTGAAATGGATTGGGACGGTACCTTGGAAGAGCTGGAACAAATCCCAAACCCTGGGGACAATCCCGATCGGAACAAAGATAGGTTGAGCTACACCCAAGGGCCGTACCAGATTGATCTCACGCAGGTTATCCATAGTGGACTAGGGGTATGTTCTTATCATTACCACTACCATCAATCCATTGATTGCTAACTGTGTCATAGGGTCGGCTAGAGAAGAAGCACGAACTGGAAATCGAGCTTGATACAAAGTTACTCATCGATCAGGGTCGGAAGGCTGCCAGCGGTGCGGCCCACCGTTATCCAGAGCTCGTGGAAGGTCTCGTCGATAATATACGAGTTCTCACTCGAAAAGCACGGGAGTTTGAGCATCAATAGATACCTAGGTAATAAAGGAATAAATAGCCGGTGGCGTTGTGAAAAGGACGTTTATGAATACCATTGCTTTATGTTTTATCAAGTCGTGCTGTAGGGTTGGGCAAAGGATTATCTGTACCAGAATAAGAAATCAAATTATTAGGCCAATTTATAGTTTTTGTAGAAGACTCTTAGGCTCTTTATTTTCTATATTCTAAACTTTCGTCTTAATATTATATTTCCTCTCCTAGTTACTGTACTTACGAATACCTTGCGAATCCAGAGGCAAAGGTGTTATGCAGCCACAGTAGTGTAGACGGTCAAATGAACTCATGATTTGTGACTTTATTAACTAGTACATATACTCAGTCTGCTATTCCGGCTATGGTCGATATCCTGAGTTATACGCTTTTGTTGGTGCAGCAACATGCTCTTCCTGATAGAAGGCTTCAAAGTCAGTCCCAGCATAGCGATTCACTGGGGTAGCGGACATTGCGCCTGGGCGCTCCTGGAACCCAGTCGTTCCTGATCCTTTCGACTCGTGGATCTCTCCTGCAATCCAGCTCAGATACACTGTCTCGTGCACGAGTACATATCCGCCTGTGTTACCATCCAAGTCATCAGGGCCCTCCGCACTCTCAAATTCAGGTTTCTTCTCAACCACAAAGATCTCGTCTCTTTTGTACTTTCTGCGCATTGCGAAAGAAACAAAGCCAAGAAACCAGAATACGCTGCCACCAATAACGGACCATGTGATAGTGGGCACAAGCCACCAGGGCAGTGGTTTTTCTTCGCCAGGTCTTTGTTCAAGGCCTCTGGGCTTGATCCAAATGGTAACGATGGGCCACAAACCACCGATGGTATAAATAACAGCACAAATTACGCTTAGTGTGGGGTTGATGTGCTTCCCTGTCATCTGGCGCCAAGTCAAGGGAGGCGCTGCTGGGCTTTGCACCTCGTCTTTGTCTGTCTTGGGGGGTCCTTTGAAACGCAGGATTAGGATACCCAATCCCAAGAAGATGCTGAAAAAGGCTTTGATAACATATGCACTCAAGCTCGTCAGTAAGTCATAGGAGTTACCGGCACTTATAGCCCAGGTGGCAAAGATCAGAACAAAACAAGAACCAAGGTGCAGGACAAAGGCGCCCACGGGGGTTCTCTCCCGATGGTCCTCAGGCGAGAGCCAACGTGTGCTCAGAAGTGAACTGAACATGCCTCTTTTCTTGAACCAGTTCAGAAGACGTCCTAGTGACATATCACCATCTTGAGCAAAGAACTTGGCATAGGGAATGATGCCCTCCTTTGCAATTTCTTGCTTGACGCGGGCAGCAGTGTAGGTCATAACAATGATGTTTCCCATGCTTGATATGGCCAAGAAAGCATGGAATATACGCTCTCCGGTTCCACTGTTGTTCAAACTGCCTAGGGTGAGCTCAAAGAATCTTTGTGCGACGTTGTCGTCTATTTGTTCTTCACTGGAAACCACAACCATCTGGATTGACATTAAAAACTGGATCTTAGATTTCGATCAAAAGCGTCAGTACTTACATAGGAGATATTTACAGCCATATAAAGCACAACGGCGATACTGACGCCGAGCAGCATGGCGACTGGGTATTTGCGCCTTGGCCTGCTAATCTCGCCCATGACATAGTTTGGCTGTTCAAAGCCCGAGAAACTGAAGATTATGGCGAGAAAAGCATGAGCATATCCGTTTGCGTCGCCGGACTCGGCGAAGGCGCTGGAAGGCCGAGTGTTGGCTTCAATCTCTTTCTTTGTCTTCAGACCTCCAGCCCCAACCACAATAGCAGTCACAATGATAAGGAGAAGCATCATGACTTTAATCATGGCCAACACGTTATTAATGAGAATTCCTCCTCTTCGAGAGAAGGTATGAATGAAGCAAGTGAGGATTGCGATGCCAATGGCGATACCTCTAACGGCACCAGCAGATTGGTCTTCAGCTCCTGCTGCACGAAGCACCATGGTCGCAAAGCTGACACAGTTGCCTGCCATGTTCCCAAGTGCTATGAAGCAGAATCCAAACATACATGTACTGAGTAGTACAGTGCCTTTTCTGTATGCGGGCTTTCGGTAGACATACTGGAGGTAATTGAGATCTCCTCCACTGCGCGGGACACTCTGCTCGACACCATTGATAGTGTAACGAGGAATATTGAGACCGTACTCGATGTAAACATGAACACCCGAGAGACAGTAGATTACTCCAGCAAGCCAAAGGAGTAGTGATGCACCGGTTGAGCGAGTTCCTTGCATTACCCTCTGGGGTGAATTAAAGATGCCAGTTCCTGCGATTCCGAGAAGGTCAGCAACTGAATATACTGCAGAGTTTCGGAATAATTCAAAGCTCCAATACAAATTACCAGCCTGTCATCTCATCTTGTTCGGTATCCATGCCAAGTGTAAAGAATAAAGTCACAAGACCACCTTCCAAAATAAGATATCAGGATTCTCCTGACGTAGAGATCGAGGCCTGGGTTAGGGAAGGAGTGACTTCCCCACTTGGGGGCGTCTGATTTTATACAGCTCAACTTAAATCCAACCTCAACACAATACCATAGATCGTGATGCTGAGGAAGCAAACTATTGCTCCAGGACGAGCTCCGCCAAAACGGAATATAAAATGTCTTTGCGAAAGAGTCAAAACTTACCAATCATTCGATTCAGCACCAGACACATGACATCGAAGTACCCAAGTTTGAACGCCTCTTTAGGCGCAGATGTGTAGATCTGGCCCGGGTTATCGTCGTCAAAAAGGGAACCAATATCACTATCAACAACTCGGGCATCGCGCTGGGGAAGCTCAGCTTGACGGTTTTGGTTCTGGTATGTTGCAAAGTCTTCCATGATGACTTGCAAGACTTTGACTCGGTTGACCTGAGATAGGATAATCCTAGACCGGTCCTGACATCAAGTCAAACCGACGGGGTCTTGTAGTTGATGTGCGCAAAGGCAAACATCCAGATCCAAGCTGGATACCATGGTTGTCTGGGACTCGTTGGTGTTAAGTAACGCCCTCGACGTTCTGTATGCAAGGCGTTGGTGATCACACCAAAGCCGGGCGTTCAGCTCTCGATCCAGAATGGCTGGCCGACCAAGCAGAGAACGCGTTTCAAGCCTCACCACCGTCGTGTGATCTTTTCAATTCCCTTGTCATTCTGGGCAGACTTTGCCCCTCATTCCGGCAGCCCGACAGCCTTGTTATCTATATAGTCTGCCAAAACGCCTTGCACATACCTTCCAACAGAACCATGACGCTAGCCGTTGCGATTCTAGCCTTTTGAATAGATAACTCACACAGCCAATCCATCACCCTTGCATTACATAGCCACAATGCTCATAAACATAGGCTAACAGGATACTTACAGAAATGCCAAGATGAGCTGAAAGAACCCCCGCTATCTAATCTCACCATTGAGACATCGTGTCTGGAGCCTGGAAACAATGGATTCAACCTCGAAAAAGAAACCGGCAATGCAGTATTTTCTGGTCCCGTCTGGTATGTATGCTAGAGGAAGGAGAAAACACCAATAATCTCAACAATCAAAACCTCGAAAGCTCCAAACAAAGGTCGGTTGATAAGGAGTGTAGGAGCTACCCCGCTGCTAGGAACGGATAGTTGCTCACACAGGCTAGCAGGTCACCCGCCTGGGTAACAGGCACTGTTTGATTTGAATCAGCCACGCATTCATGTGAACCAATCTAGTTGCCAGTGGGAGCTGCTCTGCTTTGTCGCAGAGTCATAGTGTTCACTTCGAGTTACTTGCTGCCAGCCACGTCCGACGTGTACGTGCCTTGCGGGTGCAGGACTTACACATCCATCTCTTATCTTGCTCGGCGAAGATTCATCTAGCCCTTGCATCTTTCATCCTCACGGTGAGTTGGGGGCGCCATTCATGCCAATCAGACTTGTCAGATTCAGCTTTTGTGTCGTCGTTCTTGCTTTCGCATTTCAAGGAACAACCCCGTCGAGAAGACTTCTTTATGGTGTTGCTGCCCCTCTCCTCGTTTCTGCAAATTACTGGTTCCATCGACGGCTGCATCTTCCCAAGTGATCGTACTCAGCTTCCTATTACAGATTCGTATTGTTTTAAGTTCTCGTAAGTGAATAGTTAAAACAGCGTCCCATGGCAGGTCCTCTACAGGTCGGAGACATCGTCAACCTTGGGCGCCTAGCCTGGGACATCTACCGTTATGGCTGGAAGGAGGATTACAATGCTAGTGAGTGCAAGGCCCGGTTCTTTAGTTTTACACACATATGTTATGCCTCGCAAGGCTTTCCCTATATATATAGAAGGATCGACGTCAAATCACGCAAATGAGACAAACATGTGCGTCTTTTGATCGTCTGCGAATTCACCCCATGTGGTTTCCATTTCTCTCGCATGAGTTGGTCTATCTGACTATTTCCCAGCACGACAATACTCGGAGTTTGGAAGAGATGTCAGGGGCCTCGCCGAGAATCTCGACATTCTCAGTAGAGTGATTACATGGGCAGATGACTCCCTTCAAAGCCAACGACGACCAGGCGTACCGGCAAGGTTACGATGGGATCGAACTTCACTTGTCGAGATTGTGGGAGACTACGAGATTACACTTCGAGAATGCCACCAACTTCTTGAATCCAACAACCGGTACAGCAAGGGGAGCAAACCTCTCCGTAACCTAGAATGGAACGTACTCGTTCAGCCCTTGGCCGATCAACTTCGTCAGAGGATTATGTTACACAATTCCAAGATTCTCCATGTTCTAAAACCGTTGGAGGTGTAAGTATAAGCAGTCGGAGTTGTTTTATTGTCCAACGAGCTAACCATGAGAGTGACCTTCTTCTTCGCGTCCGACAAGATATTGAGCTCATGCATCGGGATCTCGCAGAACGTATCACTGATGTGCATCGTGATATTCGCCGTCTGATGGGGGTTCTGATTCCCGATCTTGACGAAGCACTTGAACAACGGGTTCGGCGAAGCGTTGTTCTATTAGAGGTTCCTGTTGACTTGGACGATCAATTCCGCTTTGCAGCGCTTACTGGCCATCCAAGATATCGTGTTGAGGATGATTTTGAGCTGAGTGAGCTGTCGGATGCATTCATACTCAACTTTCACAAGAGCACAATCAATTTCCAATCAGGAATGCTGGTCGAGGACCGTGTCCCAACTGTCGACCAGTATCTCAATCTATTAAAGTGCGTGTGGATTTTCAAGCGAATCCAAGCGTCTCCGGCCTTGACAGCAGCGAACAAGGACACCTCCCACTGGCCTTCGTATACTCGACAACTAGAAGATGTAAGAATGCTGTCTCAAATGGACTTCTGTTACTGACTTCAATAGGATCTTTCTTCACAGTGTTCTCGTTTTGGTCGAGAGCTGGTCACACCCAGAATCATCACTTCAACACTCAAAAGAGACATGTTTACTATCTGGCCCGAGAAGGACCCTTCCCCTCTTGTCGACGTGGTAACTAAGGACGAAATGATGGAACAGCTTCTTGAGGTGTAAGTCGTCCATCGTCTTCACTTTTATCGCCGCTAATTGCCTTAGACCTTTACGGAGCTATAGCGCAGGTGTTGAAAAAAAGGCCAAGCTGCTCCGTAGACTAGACAGTGACGGACGAAGCTTCAGAGTCATCATGTCGGGCTCGGAACAAACGACGACTGGTAGACCGAGACAAGAAGGTAGCAGTCTATGATATCTGCATGATCTATAAGTCCTAACTCTGATAGCCGAAACCATTGATTTCCATATCACCTCAATGGTGTTCAACCCCCAATATGCCTTGCCGGTGGGTACACATATGACCCAAGAAATCATCCTACGACAGACCGAGAGAATAGCAAGGCTAGACTTTCTTGACGGAGGTGATATACTGAAGTTCCAGCAAGCAGTGACTGGTTTTAAGCCGTGGGACTCATACACACAATACGACTGTCAAGTCATCTTTGTCCTTGATGGAGTCAAGAACATTATGGAGAACGCCTCGCTTCAACTCTGGATACCAAAAGAAACTGCAGGTTCGCTTGTCACAAATAGCGATGCCGCTGCCAACACAATCAACACAGCGGCTACTCGACAAAATTCCATATCAACACTTGCTTCAGCTACCACTCGGGACTCGTCTCTTCGAATGGGTGGGAATTCCACAGTGTCAGGTTCTATGCATTCTTCCAGCACTCCATCTGATTCATCTGCCGTTCCAAGCGCTTCCCCAAGAGGAAGTGGGAGCTTTGCGGCGCCAGGTTCAATACTCCCATCAAGTACGTCGCTTGCTTCAGCTGCCGTTATGACTGGAGGAGTCAACGGGGATCGATTCTCGACTAATCCTCCAGGACGTCCTCAAAACCTTCAAACAATCACACAACGACAACCCATGGAATTTGAGTCTTATGAACCTTGGCAAATAAGAAGCTCTCCGGAACCCATCAGTCCGCTACATTCAGAAAGACGCAGCTTCTTTCCACCACCAGTATCACCACGCGAGCCGATCCCTCGGAAACCCGTCGGGCAGTCTGTTCCGGCTCGGCCCAACAGTACAGCTACAACTACGCTTAGAAACGGGCGCTCTTTCAGTATCTTTAGCGGCATATCAAGTAAGAGCAACTCCTCCGACAGCGAGGTTCGCAGTGTCAGTATCGCAACTGGAACAAACACCACGGGCCTCCTCCACAGGCGTCCAGTAAAACCAATGCTTGTCCTTTTTACCCAGAGCCTCCAAGATAACAAGTTCTCGTTCGTCACCGTTCAGATAGATGAGGAAACGAACATGAATCCTGAACGCTGTGACTGCCGCAAATCGGGAAGAGACGGCTCATCTTGCGAAATTGTGGCCATCGAGAAGAAAAAGGGCCACTCTACCGTTGCGGCTCGCCGGTATGAGCAGTCGAATTCAGAAGGTGAAATGGACTGGAACTTGGCCCGATTGGCACTCAATAATCCAGCTTCGACAAGTAGCAGTGCCAACTGGCCAAATCTTAAGCGACTCAGTATCAAGTTCCCTAACCCACAGGCCCGAGCCTACTTTTGTGGGACGCCAAATCTGTGTCACTGCAAGGTAAAGACGGAAGCCGATGCACGCAAGTGCTTACGAGATGGGCATCGCGGTCTATGGGGAGAGGTGCAAGAGAGCTACAGAAAGCAGATGAATGGCTTCCACAAGCAGCGTCATGAGGGCAGATCACAGGTTGTGTATGGGGTGACACATTAATCAAGACATATGAGAGCTCTTCATGGACAGGACTCAATTACTCTCTGAACGAGTACGGATGAATGCTATATAATGAGTTGACGATTCGGATGAACCTGGAGTAATGTTGTGTTTGTTTTTGGCAGGCTTTCAGGGCGTATTCATGGATATTAATCAGGTACCTAGCTAGAATTCACAGTTTTGGGGAAATGTCTGAAGAGTTCGAACGCCTGAATTGATACAGATATGGTTGATCCAGTTCCGAGCAATTATGTCTCCATGGCCTCTGCCTTTTGCCTAAATCATTTACATAAATACAAGACTCGTGCTCAATTTCATAGGCTGAGCATGTGTTTTTTACACTCTTAATCAACCCTCCTTTTTCGGATCGATACTGTGGTCGCGACTTGATCCAGCAATGGCCTTGTTCTGATCTGTCTCCTCGTGCATTGTGATATTGGTAGTTGAGCGAGCAGCATCAATATCATCTCCCAGCTCTTCGGGCAGGGTGAGGTTTAGTACCACACAGACAATGGCGGCAATCGCAAATCCAGTCTCCATAATAAGTACAATGGCGTCCAAGAAGCCTTGAAGGGAGCGGTTGTCTCCTTTGTATGTGAATACGTTGTCGAAGTAATTAGGAAGAAGCGTAGCACCGTATCCCAAGGCGAAGCCGGCGGTAAGGATGAAGCGATTTCGTCGAGTAAATGGCACACCACGGACAATGATCGACATGCCAGAAACAGCCACCGCGCTAAAGAGGAAAGTAGTCATGCCACCAAGAACGGCTGAGGGGATGGCGATAAGTGCCGCAGCGAACTTTGCAAAGATGCCCATAATGACTAAGAACATTGCGCAAGCAAGACCAGCTTTGCGGTTGGCACAGCGGGTAAGAACAATGACGCCGTTGTTCTGGGCGAAGACGGACATGGGGGTCATGGTCATCAGAGCACCGATGCAGCCCGCAAGACCATCGGACAAGATACCACCCTGGATACGGGACTCGTATGTCTTTCCAGTGACCTCGAGCTTCGAGACATCGCATGTAGCCGTAACATCTCCAATTGCTTCAGTGGCGCAGACGAGGTAAACTGCGATGAGGGGGAGGACGAGTGGTCCATAAACTGAAAGTGGGAAGGTATGCACCCATGCGAACGAGGCAACAGGGGCTGAGTCGATGCCAGATCGGTCGAAGTAGCCACAAGCAGCAGCAATGATGCAGCCTACCAGTAATCCAATAACAACTGAGGTAGACTTCATTATAGGTGAGCCAAATCGTTCGCAGATGATGATGGCGACAAAAACAGAGAAGCCCAAGCCCAAGAATTCTGCAGATCCCCACGGCAGGGGGTGAGGTGCGTTGACATTAGGGCACAAGGCGAACAACCCGTCAGTAGCTGTCATACAGCTTCCGCTACCTCCCATCCAGTTGGAGAAACCCGACTTGATGAGTTTGATTCCAATGAGCATGACTGTAGGACCGGTAACTATGGGCGGCAGTACTCGCAATAGGAACTTGGCAGGGATAAACGAGACTAGAACGTTGATAAGAGCGCATACAGCCGAGGTACCCAGAATGGCTCCGTACCCCTCAGGACAAGGCAAAGGGTTTCCGTCAGAGTCAGAAGGACAGAAGCCATTAGCATACATCTGGGCAAGACTTCCTTGCGCAACTGGTATGACCGAAAAAGACACGCCAACGACAGATAGTACTCCAGTACCAAGGTAATATCTGCAAGATAACTGTCAGCACGGTATTGAGTAACTATCAAGTGTAGAACTTACTGTGTACCGAAAAGTCGGAAACGAGTAATCTGGACAGCAGAGAAGATACCCGAAACAATGAGGGCAGTCGAGACAAGGTATTGCTGTTGTTCAGGTAATAGATTGGCGCTGCCACTAATAATGATTGGTGGTGTGATGACTCCTGCTAACATGGCCAGTGCATGCTGAAACCCCAGTAGTAAACCCAGAAGAACTGGCATCTTGTCGTTGAGTCCAAAGAAAGGACTTGGGTTAACACTTTTCTTCATGAAAGGCAGGTTTGGCCGAAAGAGAAAGCCATAGTCGTAATCGCCGATCAGGCCATGTTTAGTTGTGAACGCTTTGACGAGGCCATTACAGCGTTGAGAAATTGTCCTGGACGGTGCGTGCTCAGGCGCAATGGATTGTGGTCCTTGATCCTCATCCATTGTTGAAGTTGTGAATTGAAGTTGTGTGAAGAAATTCGAAACGTTGGAGTGATTTGGACTTGTTAATGGTTGTCCGGGGCGTCGATCACTAACAGCCGAAGCTAATTAGGTAGCTTGATGTCGATCAACCTCAAGTCAGATGGCCTTTTTGCTCGAGTACGGTTAAAGAAAATCAGGGATATTGTCTGTTGAAACTCGAAACTGGAAGTTGGAGTGTGTTCAATTGGAAGTTATAAATTCCTTTTGAATTTGATCTGAACTCGACTGGCAGCCAAACACGGCCGTCGTCGGTTGTGGCTAGAGGTATTTTTGTGTTAGTGATCCAAGATGTGTAATTGATAACTCGTGGATCCCAGAGATAGCTTAGATAGCTTATCAGCACTTCTTGATCCCCAGATGCTTGCTGAATGGTTGGAAACAGGGCAGAGGTAGACGAAGTGGGCAGTTGCGGGTCCGAGCTCAAAGATTAAAGAAACCTGGGCGAGGCGAGACGGATATCAACCGAGAAGATCAGTTGACAAACATGTGATGGTAATCTGATGGTTCTCATCTGAATTTCGAAGGGTGCGCCGCTGCTTCCTTTTAATGGTTGAGCCAAGTCCTGGATCGGAACCTAGAACTGTTATCAACCTGGGAAAGGATTGGAGGTTGTACCAAGCGTGGGGGAGAGACAACGGCATGCGGCCTGTCACAAAATAGTTAGACTATCGAACTGGGGTTGGATCGAGGGGATGAGATAGCGCATCGGCGCCTCGTCTGGGGTCATCGCATCGCTCGTCGCCCGTCGCCGCGGATTCGGGTCAGGTTGCAGTGTCATCGGCACATATTGTTGTCCTCCATACTGAGATTGATCAACATGTCGAAACCGAGTCGTGAACTGCTTGTTTCAGACCTTCAACTAACGAGCTCAAAGTGACCAGTAGAGAAAATCAAATCACTTACTCAAGTCCATCAGACTGGCTTGCACCTGCGGTGACAAGAAAGTTGTTGTCGTCCATCTCGATTCTGTTTATCTCCGGTACGCACCATGCAGGCATCGAACGCCACACTGGCCAAGGGAGCACACACATTTCTTCTGCCCAGCTTTGGGCCGTCGGCCAGCTGAACGCTTATCAGATAAGATAATAAATAATGCGAGGGGAAGTCGGCTGTCGGCTGCGTCCGGTAGTGGTAACAGAATTCTTTGCAAGATGCTTAGGAACGGGATCGGGCGACTGCGTAGTCGCTGTAGCTGTCAATAATGAGATTGATTGACAGAGAGAGATGCTCAAAAGCACACGGCGTCGTCCGCAAGAGCTATTATCGAAGTGGCTAGATGATGATAGCAAACAAAGGAAAGACAAAGTAATCGATTGTATTAAACGCGACTAAGTCATCTTGATAGATGTGATGCGATCGCGAAGGTGATCAGGAAAGAAAAGAGTCAGATATATGATACGGTCAGTGTGAAGACGTCTTACGAGGCAAGAGCTCGAGGCTCGCTAAGAGCGGGAGGCACCGGAAACTGCCGTTGTCTGCCTGCCCACTCACGTTGGCCAAGGTTTTGTCATTGAAACCAACGATATTCTCTCCCTCTAACTATTTTTTATAGTTAATATATATGCCAAATTCAGTTATCGGATATGCGACTGGATCTGCTCTGTTGCAGTGAGATGAAGATATTTAATAGTCAATTGTCATGCAACATACCCTACACCAATCCCATGTATGCCAGCAGGGCCAATGAGTTGAGAGCTGGCTTCCAACATGGAAGAACTTGATTAACTTCTTAGGTGGAATGATCTTCGGCATTCTATAAATCTAAGTCTTCCAAGAGATGGTGTTTGTATTTCAGGTCTCTTTGTTACATGGACGTTGTAGTTACCATGCAACACCAATGCATAGGTAAGTACCTGTGGGAAGTCTATCTGTAATATGAGATCACAGCGAAAGACCGTACCCTGCCACCGCTTAGTAAGTGACGGTAAAACAACTCTTATACATAGTATATGAGCGAACAAGTTTAACATGGAGAAGAGATAGGGCTGCTTGTCGATATGGTATGATCTGACGTGAGTACAGTAAGTACAGCTGTCACAATAATAGGAAGCTCATAATCTGAGCATAGGGTGCAAAACATAAGAAGGCTAATAACCGGCCGAGTACAAGATGCCCGAATTACTTTGTTTTACAGGCAAGCTGAAAGCCCGAGCCAAGTTTTGTTTTGTGCTACTTCGAGAACGATATGTAAACCAGGATCAAGTGATAGTCTGATTCGCAATGGTTCCGCAATGGTGTCAATGGTGGAGATGCATCGGCATCACGGTCCACCATCTCTGGGGTAAAGTCACTTTTTTAGTCTGTTCCCCAGTTGTCTGTGCTTGGCAGAACTAGACCCGGAGCCAAACACAAGCAGTTTCTCTACTGAACCAAAACGAAGCAGCCATGCAACCGATGAGCAGAGGTGTTCAGGGCATAAAGAACTGCCGTTTCGAAAACCCGGTAAGTCCTGCATGGTTTCTAATCACTAGCTGCCGGGAAGAACACTCCTTTAGCGTCCCGCAGTCAGGCACTTTGTGTTGTTTTACAAGGGGAGGAGATCTGTTTGTGCCTATCAGAAAACGCAGAGCTAAGCTACAGTTGCTCGTACCTCGATCATCTCAACCTGGTGGCGTTCAGTAATTTGACCAATAATGAGTTTGCAAGTATTCAGTAACCCAATACTTTACTCGAGAGTAACTCAGAGCACGGAATTTGTGACAGAAAAGGGATGCAGTTCTTGACGTTTCCCATTGTCCCTTCGCCACATAAACACAAAGATGGTCTGTCCTGAGCTTTTTGATTGGCGGACTGCCTCCGAAACCCATTAGATCACTCTTCGATCTCGCCCCACAACCGGAGTCATGCTCCGAGTCGGCGCGGAAAAACCACATGCAATATGGTTCTGGGGGTTAACTCCATCCCCATCCATTGCATTTTTGACGTATTTTTTACTGCATTATACCTTTGCCCCTTTGAAGCATCATTTTTTCAGGGTCTCCTGGTCACTCAGGGTCCAGTAACAAACAAACAAAGGGCTGTCTGTCTGACGGTTGCCATTCAAAATACCCGTTTTTCTCGGACCAACGAGTCCAAAAGTCTGTCCATCAATTGGTCATAGGACCCTTTTTTTCTACTATTACTGTGTTAGGAGAAAAGAAAGCAAAGCAAATTTCCTTCCTCTCTACTAGGCAAGCGAGTGGACGAGGCGATCAAGCGTGGCGTCTTTTGCGTGGCAAAGAAAAAACACAGGTGCTGCTGCTACGGTGTCGTTGTTTGGTGCAACTGAAAGGGATTTTCGCTCAAAAAAGGTCTTGTTCCAGGTAGCCAGCCAAGTCACGCCAATCTGCTTGCCCATAATTAATGGATGTGCCCTAGCTTACCTCGCCGTGCTATGTTTCTGACTTGTGAATCTTTGATCCTTCATCAAATCTCCAGCGAATCTTCCTCTTTTCTTCCAACAACCGTCGTCAATCATTATCTGTCATTTTGGGCACTTGATTGATGTCGCGCACGTTGGACTTTTCTGACTCTCTCGACCATCGCCGTACGATATACCCGGACTGGATTGCCGCCGTCGGCCCTTCATGCAACGCTCCACCAGCGCCATACACCGTCTCCCACCACAAAAAGTCACAGATCCAGATCTCATCGCTATACGTGCGAAGCTGTTTGATGCTTTCGCCCTCAAGGCGTCCGCACTCGTGACGCCGCCGGCCACCAACTTGTCTCCTCCGTATTCTCACGCCGGTCCGCATCCGGGTCCGAATCCGGGTCCGCATCCGGGTCCGGGTCCGTCCGGCACTACCCAGCGCTCTCGCTCACGATCTCGACATCGACGAGCCCACCGTCACCCCAAACCACGAGTAGTTGTTGGTCCCGATACCATTCATCGACTGCCATCTGAGCTGGCTCGATTGCATCTGTCGTCGCCACTTATTGTTTCAAGTCCTTCTCGATTAAATCTCGCTCGCAAAATCCAGGCCATCATCCCGAACCTCGATAGCCGAGTTCTAAGTTCAGCTGTCGCTACACTGCCCTCTCACGTATCCAGCAGAGACTGCATCGTTAGTGTTGGAGGTGGTTCTGCTGTTACTCTAGCTCGTGCTGTTGGCTTACGCAACGGTATTCCTCACATCTGTATTCCTACGACCTATAGCGGAAGCGAACTACACCCCGGCGCCGGACGCAACAAATCCACGACCGAAGAGGAAGCCAAGACACTTCCCGCCGTTATAATATATGACGACAACCTCACCATGAGCTCTCCAACTCGATTCTCGGCACCCAGCGATGAGAAAGTCATGGAGGACTTTGCTCGAGCTGATCAAGCGCCCAAGTCTGAAGATGCCGGCTGGAGCTATCTCCATATCCCAGGCGTTTGAAACCGCCAGAAGGCTGTCATAAGACAGCCTTATACCGACCATCATTTTTTCTTTCTTTTTTTTTTTACCAAACTGTCTTGTAATCTGTGAGGAGTCTTTGGTCTCCTTTTCTCATTCCAGATACCCGGTTCACATACCGACAGGGATCATGATGTTTTATGCAATATTCATGCGGACGCACGCCGCTGACCACCCCTTGGACGCCAACGTAAGGCTTGGGGGACCCTGGAGAAAAGAGCGCGACCTCCCGCCTCGCAGAGTTTTGTACTACTTCTGTACTTAATCAACGGGATGTCGTGCGCTTCTCTACGAGACACCGACCAGCGGCTGAATCTTCTAGGATTCTCTGTTGTAGAGCAATTCTGGGGAGGATGCTGCTGCTTCAAGTCCTTTCTCTAGTCACCAGTTCAGAAGCAGCGCTTGGCACCATATCCTGGCTGACAAGATACGTGCTTCTGCCTCTTTCTGGGACAGACAAAGTGCACTTGTATTCCGAAGCCACTGGGCTTCGAGAAGACTCATCATATGGGGCTACTGGGCCCCGAGTCAAGAACGAGGCCACTGGGCCTCAACGAAGTATCGCCCTTGGTCGTGTAGCATCGACCGAGGGGAAAACTTCCTCCCGACTCAAACACGAATGGGTTCTTGTTGGTTATTTCACTATGTGATCGCGCTTCGTTTCGGAAGACTACCAACTGCACATGAGTCGTTGGATGCCCGCCTCCTAGGGCGGGCTTCTTCAAAAATTCTAGATAGCCAGATATTCAAATACTCAAGGTTATTTACATGGAACTGGTCCCCTAAAGCTTAGGGTAACAGAAATAAACAGCCTGAGAGGCTTGTCTAAGCACCATAAAGCAACTAACTAATTCCGTCTCTTAGGCTTTCAGAGACTAATTCTTATGACGCCCTGGGGACGACTTGAAGATAAAAAGTGTATGTATATATGACCGACTGGATTCTCTTACCACTATCAAGGTCAATTCTAATAACTAGGGTATCGCAACTCTCCGCCATATCCCCTCAACCAACTAATCTTGTCTAGGACGAAAACTTAGGGTATAGAAAAGAAAGATCCTAAGAGTATCCTTTAAGATAGCATAAACTGACCTAATAATTTTTCAGTCTAAACCCTCGAAACCCATCACACCGTGGGCTCCCATAGGGCCCAACTTGTTCTTCTGCGCCTCCTTGCGCCGCTTGATGCGTTGCTTCCGATCTACCTCACTGTCGTCGCTGTCGTCGTCGCTGTCATCATCGCTCTCTGCAGGGCGCTTGCCATTGCCTGTATCTTCATCGTCGCTATCGTCCTCATCCTCGCCGCTGTCATCATCACCCTGAAGAGCAGAAAGCTCTTCCCAAAGCTTGACAGTCTTTCCACCGGCACTGATAAGTCGGTTTGCGGAATCGAAGGCTAGTGACACAACACTTTCCATGTGATCATGACGTAGATTAGCTGCAAAGTCGACCTCCCTGCGGACGACATCGACGACACGTAGGCCTCCGTCCCCAAGACCACAAATAACCTTCTTTCCAAGACCCATCTCCTGTGGCACCAAGACTGTGGCATCAATACTCTCGCCACCCTTCTTGTCGCCATCCACGATGATTCGTTCCTGCTGATCACCCCAGGATCCCTTGTCCCACAGAGTCAGGACTCCAGATCCCGATCCACATGCCACGACTCCATTCTCGCGGAGGTGCTTGGGGCCCATTCCGGAGATGTAACACGAAGACAACAACTCGTCCTCCTGGTCCTCACTGCGGGCGAGCACTCCTCTTCTGAAATCAGTCACAGCCAGTGTAGTATCACCAGTGCTGATCCATTGCTTAGGGAATCCACTAGTGCTTGCCTGCGTCGGCGGCAGAGGAGTCATTGAAGATACATAATCGGTATGAGGACGGTGGGACGAGACAGGCTTCTTGTTCGGCGTACCGTCCCGAACATCATAGATGTGCAGGAGGCCGGAGTCGGTTGCTAGAAGAAGGCACTGGGGATTCAGGACGTGCAGCAAACTGGGCGCATCGGGTTCATCTCTCCAGGTTGGGACCGCAAATTTGGAAATGACCTGCCCGGTCGTGGGCTCGAAGTGCTTTACGAGACAATCGGTTCCGGCCGAATAGACAGCTACAAGGCGTTAACAAACCTGTGTAAACATGAATGAATGGATGAACCCTGAGGAATCTTACCTGAGCCGTCAAGAGCGTACACCAAAGACCTGCAGCTGCCTTTATGTCGTCGAGTGCGCCAAACTGAATCTATCATGCCTTTTCCATCACTCAATACACTGGTATCCCCGTCGACACTGTCGTCTGACGAAGAGCCAGGCGGCAAACGGAAAGTTTCAACATGACCGCTTGATAGACCGACCGTGAGAAGGGGCTCAGATGGATGCAGAGCGGTGGTAAATACATCTGCTGTAAGAGGGAGAGTACAAGTATTCTCGAACATGATGGTGTTGTGAATGATGATATCTTGTTTGGTGGAGCTAGAATAACATCAGAGGAAAAAAAGAAGTTGCGACAGAATACCAAGGCCGTTATCGATAACATCCATTGGTACCTACCTCCATTAGTACTTTAACTACACGCTGTACACCCTTGGGGGGTCGCAAAAAACTGGAGTCTACTCGCTTAGCTAAGAGACAAAATTGTTAGGTCAGTTTATGCCATCTTGAACCTTCCCTTAGGATATCTTTTTTTCTGCGCATAGGCTCAGGTCCCACTTTCTTCACTGAGGCTGGCTACCTACAGAAAAGTGAGCCCCCCAAGCTTCGGGGTACAGAAATAAATAGCCCAGTTTCTTGGCTCGAGGGCATCAAGCTGACCTACTAATTTCGTCTGTTATAATTCCAAGGGTCGACTTTTTTGACACCTCAAGGATACCCAAATATGTCGAGTTTTTATGCAAAACATCGTGTAGCGGTCTCGACCCAAGCTTAGTATTTAGGTAGTATGTACCTAATTGCAATTAGCTGTTACCAAGCTCTTGTTCCATCGAGTTTGCAGAGCACCAAATCGTCAAGCATTTGTTGGAGGCTGGCTGCTGTTGCTTTTTCCGCAGACCATAATTAATTGCGTTGTCTGACTCGGTCAAAAAGCCCATGCAATGAGAATGGAGTTTTAGATAAAGTCCATCGATCGATCTCCCGTCTTTCATGTGGCAGATACCCCTGTTAGGTACGGAAAGCTCCACTGTAAGATGCTTCTCAGGGCATCTCAGGACTCTCACAGGCTGGCTGGCTGGGTAGGGCGGGGTGGCGATAGGTAGGTAGCACCGGAACATATCCATACGGGTGGGAGCCTGTTGATTCGATCTAATCCGTCCATCCTTAAGTAGTACTGGTAGCCAGGCCTAGACCAATCCTTCCGATCCAATGTTGGTCTGGTTGAGGAATTCTGCTAGGCCACCATTTTCAACGGCCTTGTTCCTGAAAACAACCAAACGTTGACGATACGACACTATCGCTGCATGTGCAGGTAACAGCGCGAGTTGATCATGATGGGCAGCAAGGTGTCCGAGGCGACTCGAGAGCGAGAGACATTCAAGTACGTACGCACGCATCGCTGACTTTGTCGAGCTTTCTCCGCCATCACTTTCACCTATCTTGGCCTGTAACGTCTGACCGGCTCTCAGATATGACTCTGTCCTTGTTGCTAACTCTGTGCGCAATGATGTCACAAATCTTATCCCCCCTTCTTCATTGCGACCATGCTCGGATCCTGCCATGACAGCTTTGGCACAAGTCGCACTTTTGAGACTTGGTGCTACTCGTGCTATGATCTCCTTGTTCGACTGTCAGAACCAGCATGTTATCGCAGAGGCTACTCCATCAACGCCCATATCAGCTCAAGGCACCTCCCCGGTTTCTGGACCTGACAGTCTTTGGCTTTGTGGAACCTCAATACCCCGGGGGTTTGGGGTTTGTGATGCTGTACTATGTCCCCCGGAGCTTGAGGATATGTCACAAACCACACTGTCTTCGGAATGCCCGGTCAAAGTCATAAGCGATCTCGCTACAAGCAAAGAGTTTCGAGATACATGGTATTATCAAACACGACCTGAGCACCGCTTCTATGCAGGTGTTCCCATCAAAACTCCAAGAGGTATCAATATTGGTGTATTTTGCATATTGGACAACAAACCACGAGAGGCTTTTGATCAGGCATCCGTCCAAATCATGCGAGACATATCGTCATCTATCCTGGGCCAGATGGAACTAACGCGTTCTGGAGACGGGCGACGACCTGGAGAGCGCATGGTACGTGGTTTAGGAAGTTACGTCGAAGGAAAGGCCACAATGTCTGGTTGGCGGACTAGTTTCACACATGCGTTCGACACTGATGCTGGAACAGAAGAAGGGGCCCTCAATCAAACCCAGCAACATTTGCAGAATCGACGTGAACACGCCCTGTCCTTTGGAAGCTCAGAACAAATGGCGACACCAGACACTTTTGTTCTTGAAAGTCCGATGGAGAACAGGTCCTCAAGTCCCTTTCGTCCTACAGAAAAGCAACCTCATCCAGTCGCTGCAGGAGAAGAATCGCGGCAGGACCAGTTGAAACATATTTTCTCCAGAGCTGCCAATATCATCAGAGAATCGATAGAGGTTGAGGGGGTTCTTTTTTTGGATGCAAGTGTAGGCACTTTCGCTGGCAGGGCCCGATCCGGGTCGGTCCGGCACGAACCCCAGACCTATGAGCGCTCATCGTCTTCGTCATCTTCGTCATCAACAGGTCAAGATCATGCCTCTGTCTCGTCACCCAGAGGCACCGGTGAGCAGAAAGCAAAAGGAGCCTTGTGCCCCGTTTTAGGCTTTTCGACTTCCATGTCATCGAGTATCAATGGCGAAACACCAGCAGGACGCAGTCAAACCATCCCCGAACGACAGCTTCAGAGGCTGCTCCGCCGATACCCTAAAGGAAAGATCTTTAACTTTGACAGTCAAGGAATGATGGCCTCGAGTGATCCGGCCAGTGAAGACTCCATAATGGACACTTTCCAGGCGCACAAAGCTCGAGATTTGGAACGAGATTCAACGGAAACTAACAGCAAAACCCGGAGTGCAAGAGATCCCTTTTCGCGAAGAAACGAAGCCATGGCCGTTCGCGATATTTTCCCAGGGGCACGCAGCGTCGCTTTTGTGCCGCTGTGGGACTCGCACCGTCAGCGCTGGTTCTCAGGATGCTTTGTTTACACTATGACTCCAACTCGTATTTTCACAGTCCAAGGGGAACTGAGCTACCTTACGGCGTTCAATACTGTTATCATGGCCGACGTGATCATGATGGAAAGCACTTTTGTATCAATGGCTACCACGTCTTTGCTTAGCTCGTTATCCCACGAGCTACGCTCTCCACTGCATGGAATCGTGCTGTGCGCGGAGCTTTTGCGCGATACTGCGCTGGACGTATTCCAAGGCGATGTGCTACGCTCACTCGAGGTTTGTGGGCGGACTCTGTTGGACACCATCAATCATCTACTTGACTGGACGAGAATCAATAACTTCGCCAAGATACCCAATGAGCAACCGTTCAGTCCAGGAATGTCGCCAAGGCGCGGAACGCAATCGAACGAAACGAGCTCGCCAACGGATGGTATGATGCGAATCACCTCAAATCTTGATGTGGATGTGTTGCTTGAAGAAGTCGTGGAATGTATCTACGCAGGGCATACCTATCAACAACAGTCCGTCTCTCTTCTGGGTGATCGTAGCTCCGGGGAGGAGCTCAGCCGTGATCCTTATGCCCGCCTAGATGGCATGGAGTTGTCAGAAAGCAGCAAGGCAGGAAACCAAAAAAACAGCAATGGAGTGAGCCTCGATAAGGTGCTCGTGATGTTGGACATCGACCCGACTGTGGACTGGGCCTTTCATGTTGAATCAGGCGCTTTGCGGCGAATAATACTCAACGTGGTTGGAAACTCTTTGAAGTATACGGAACGTGGCTTTATCAAAGTTACTGCATACCAAGATCCCCCAGGCCAAGGGAGACCGAGAGAAAGAGTTGTTCATATTGAAATTGTGGATACGGGGAGTGGCATTGGACAAGACTACCTCAATCATCGCATATTCTCTCCATTTTCTCAAGAAAACGTTCACTCCTCGGGTGCCGGACTTGGGCTCAGTCTTGTGCGGAAATTTGTTAGAGCGCTTGGCGGCTCCATACATGTTCAAAGCAAAGTAGGCGCAGGAACCCGTGTCGCTGTGAAACTTCCGCTACAAATCGCGAATTCCGAGTCAACAGAGACAGCTTCTGATCGCGACGAATTCAAATCTCAGGTCGTCGAGTTGTCCCGCCTTCGTGTCTCTATTGAGGGGTTTTCATCATCTCGCAGTGGTTTTGAAAATCAACGCTGGAGCTCTGGGGAATTCAGCGAGTACAGCTCATTGGAGAAGGTCTGTCGAGACTGGTTGCAAATGGATGTTATCGATCCTCTAGGGAATGGAAGTTATCTTCCAGACCTGATACTATGCGAAGAGTCTCACTTCGATTCTATAGCTAACCAGCCCCGGGGGGAATTGTCGTCCCCAGTAGTCGTGGTCTGTCGCAGCGCTGCAGTTGCTCGTCAGCTCGACCAGTTCCACAGGTCACATCGCAGACTAAATTGGGGGCTGTTCAGTTTTATATCTCGCCCGTAAGTTTGTCTCTGGCTCGAATTCTCTTCTTTTACTGACATGGCGATTGTTATAGTGTAGGGCCAAGGAAACTTGCAAAAGCCTTTGCGCTTTGTTTCAGACGATGGACTAAACTACAAGCAACAACCGCTGATCGCGCCAGTATCACGTCAGTACTGGATGAGCCGCCAACCGTCCCTGCTGTAGAGCCAAGCTCATCCGAAGACGGACTTGATAATAGGAACTCTGGATACTTTGACTTTGCTCCGAATCTCTCACCCCAAAAGAAACGGGCACGACAGGAGGATGACGAGTCTAGGACCCCATTACCATCAGCACCAGCTATACGGACAGCTCTTCCGTTACCAGAGACCCGATTTCTTTTGGTGGAAGACAACGTTATTAATATGAAGATTCTTCAAACATATATGAAGAAGTTGGGCTTGGTCTATGACACTGCATCAAACGGGCTGAAGGCCGTAGAGTCATACAAAGCCAAGGGGGGGACTTATAAATGTGTTCTGATGGACATTTCGATGCCAGTAATGGATGGCTTCGAGGCAACTCGACTAATTAGGTTGTTTGAGAAAGAAGCAGGCCTGTCACATAAACCGATAGTGGCCATCTCTGGTCTCGCTTCGAAGGATGCGCAGGAAGATGCGTACGCAAACGGATTAGACTTGTTTCTTTCTAAGCCGGTGCAGTTAAAGGAACTCAGTCGAATTCTTAAGAGCCGGGAACTTATCTGATCGGAATCCTGTATGACGAATATGAAACGAACACGATACCACGAGAAATTGTTATTTGATTGATTGATTGGGAGGCCTGGCGTTCTATGCAGTTTTAGCTGCATTGTAGACAAGATGATACTGAGGTATTCTGGCATATGTTACTAGACAGGATGGATATAAAGATGGCGTAAGAATTGATGGTTCTCCAGAGAAATGACAATTAAATACACAATAATTCGCATAGAATTTAATTTCTTTATATTCTTCATTTAGGTACCTAATCAACCATTTTGCTTTGATAGCGGAGGCGGGCTGCTGCAGTTATTGTACTGCCAGTTGACCCGCAGGTGCAGCCTACCTAACTTAATCACCGTCTTCTCTAACAACTGTCAACTTGATACTTTCAGCATCATCCACGTATCAAGACACAGCCCACAATGTTTTTCTTGAAGAATTCTATCGCTTGGCTTCTTGCCTTTTTGGTAATGGCATTCGCTACATCCAGCGCGGAGCCATTTCGCTGTATCATGTACCTTACTGGGTACGTCTATGTTTCCGTACCAAGACTGATGATCATTACTGACCACATCATAATACTCTAGTCAACACGATGTCGTTCCAACTAAACAGGAATTCCAAGATGCATCTCATGTCATTATCGCTTTTATGCGTTCCGAGTTCTTCAACATTGACGAGCAGCCCAACAACTACCCAATGTTCACCTCAGTCTCAGATGTCCGCACCCGTGTCCCTGATCACGTCAAGGTAATGATAGCTATCGGAGGATGGGGCGATACTCAAGGCTTTGAAGAAGCCGCCAGGACTGAGTTCTCGAGGAAACGCTGGGCACGCCAAGTCGCAGCTATGGTCGCGGCGACAGACGCTGATGGTATCGATGTTGACTGGGAATACCCAGGGTAAGCAGAAACCCGGCGATGTTGATGATATACTGAACGAAGAACAGCGGGAATCGTGATGACTACAAGGAAATTCCCAACTCCGAGCGTGAATGGGAGGTCGAAGCGTTTGTCTCCCTCATCCAAGAGCTACGTGCTGCCCTTGGCCCTGGAAAAATCCTGTCAGCTGCTGTCCCGGGCAAGGAGCCCGATCTGATAGCATTTACGTCCGATACTGTCCCCAGGATCATGAAGGAAGTCGATTTCCTCAACATCATGTCTTATGAAATGATGAACCGTCGAGACAACACCACTGTGCACCACAGCGGTATTCAAACCTCTCAAGAAGCCGTCCAACGATATATTGACCGCGGCGCGTCGCCTAGCCACGTCAATCTAGGCCTCGGATATTATGTCAAGTGGTACATGACGGAAAAGTGTGATCCGGCGAAGCCTGTCGGCTGCCGAACTCCCATCCTCGAGGACCCCAAGACCGGGGCTGACCTGGGCAAGACTGGCGGCTTTAGTTGGCACGATGATGTTCCTGAGGAGGTAGCGAAATCATTTGTTCGAGCACGAGCTGATGGCAAATACGATGTCGATGGTAGTTACTATTATTGGGATGAGCAAGAACTTCGATGGTGGTCATTTGACACGAAGAGAAGCATTAAAACCAAGTTCGAGCGCATTGTGCCACGGCTCAAACTTGGAGGCGTCTTTGCTTGGGGGATCGGAGAAGATGCGCCTAATTTTGAGCACTTTCTGGCGACGGCCGAGGAAGTTCGCAAGATTCGGGAAGGCGATGGAGCCAAGGATGAGCTTTGAACGTCACACATACGGATTACAAAGCATCATTATGGTGCACTGAGTTATCCATGCAAGCACATGCATGAGATAGAGTCTTTCAATTGAACAATTGATTTCAACACTGTCAACAAGGTTCCCAAATTCATCGAAGGACTGCCAGGTTCCTCATGCATGGATATGAGCAAGGGTTCGATTAAACTTGGTCCGGCAAATCACAAGCTCTAGACTAAACACGCTTTGAACTAGCTGAACCCTCAAGTGCAACGCTACCAAGCGACAGGCTTGGCCTACACCTCCAACGACACCCACGTCTCCTCCACACGTGCCTTGTTAAGGTGGTTATCCTGCATGAAGTGCCCGTTTACTTATGCCCAAATCTCTGTGTTTATGCAAAGGCTGGTTCGCAAGTGCTTTGATCGACGATGTGGTTTCTCAATCTGGGACTCCTAGTCCGATAAACAACACCGACGAACTGGCAAACAACTGCACGTTGGAGCTACACCTACTAAAATGAGCTTGTTCCTGGAGATCCCCCGACGTCACCTCGGTGCGTTGCCTAGATAGGCTTATCGAGCCAAGGATCGTTGTGAAGCTGTCCGTCCATAAAGCCTGTGTGTTCCCCAGATGTTGCTGTGATGTCCCTTGTCTTTAGCCCAGCCCCAGAGTCAATTGCGGTCGCGTTTTCTTGATTCTTGCCAAGCCTCGTCGGTGTCTATTATTCCTTGCACCTGCTTCTCTCCTGTCAATCATTTGACTTGTCCTGCCCACGATGCGTTTCTCGACTCCTCTCGTTGCGGGCCTTGCGGTTGTGAGCCCTGTCACTGCTGCACCCAAGCCCAGCTATGGCGATAAGGAATTGTTCAAGACTGTGAAGCCTATTAAACAGATTGAGCTCGGCCCTCGACCTTACTACCTCGTCAATGACATGGACGAAGGCTCTCTGAAGAAGAAGCTCCAGTCGTGCTCCGAGAAGCCTCAGAAGCCTTCAAAGTGGTCAATTGCTCACCGTGGCGGTGCCACTCTTCAGATTCCTGAACACTCTCTTGAATCCAACCTGGCTGGAGCTCGTATGGGTGCCGGAGTTCTCGAATGCGATGTTGCTTTCACCAAGGATCGAGAGCTGGTATGCCGACACTCTCAGTGTGATCTTCACTACACGACCAACATCGTCACGATCCCCGAGCTCAACAAGAAGTGCACTCAGCCCTTCAAGCCTGCCAAGGATGGCAAACCTGCGTCCGCAAAGTGCTGCACCAGTGACATCACCTTGAAGGAGTACAAAACCCTGTGCGCTAAGATGGAGGGCTTCAATGCCACGGCTACCAATGCGGCCGATTTCCTCAAGGGCACACCCAGCTGGAGAACTGACCTATACTCTACCTGCGGCACGGTCATGAGCAACAAGGAGCACATTCAACTTGTCAAGCGACTCGGGCTAAAGCATACTCCTGAGCTCAAGACACCTGAGGTCAAGATGCCTTTTGATGGTGACTACACTCAAGAGAAATATGCGCAGCAGCTCATCGACGAGCACAAGGAGGCCGGTGTCAAGCCAAGCGATGTCTACCTCCAGAGCTTTCTTTACGATGATATCTTGTACTGGCTTGAGGCTGAGCCCGAGTACGCTCGTCAGGCTATGTACCTCGACGAAACCGGCGACACACCCGAGACTTTCAAGACGGCTGTTGCCAACCTCACTCGCTATGCCCAGGATGGAGTGCGTTACATTGCACCTCCTCTGCCTTACCTTGTCCAGGCTGGAAAGGATGGCAAGATCGTGCCCAGCGCGTATGCGAAGAAGGCCAAGGAGCTGGGACTCAAGATCGTCACCTGGAGTCTCGAGCGTTCTCCTCCTCTGAAGAACGCCGCTACCAACGGTGACTACTACTACTCGACCATTGCCAAGATCGTGAACAACGACGGTGATGTTTTCAAGTTGCTGGATGTGTTCCGTGAGATTGGCGTTGTTGGAGTCTTCTCGGATTGGAGCGCGACAGTCACGTATTACGCCAACTGCTTCGGTCTTGGGCTGTAGGGTTGAAGTGGAAATAATGACGCCAAGTTATGAAAAGGGTGTTTGGATTGAGTTTCGGCCGTTTCTGTGACGGCTTTTATGTTGTGATGTCGGGAACAAGTGTTAAAAGGTTCAACGGTTCAACGGTTTGGTAAATTAATAAAGAAACGGCTACCCGTCCATACCCATGTCCTACAAGAGTGACACAGAATCTATTATCGATCTGCGTTCTTATCGAGATCAGCTCCCATGGAAGATGGCGGATACTACTCAATTAAGCAATAGCCTAGAGCAGCAAATCTTAACGACACTAGATTTTATAGGCAGTTCCCTCCTACCAATGGCATTTCGCACTACTTTGATGCAGGTCATTCACCACCATCCCGAAGAACCAAGAGATCATGTGGTTGGCTCAAGCTATTAATTGACTTTTGGCATCGTGTAACTAGACCACCTTGAACTTGAACTTGCAGTTGGGTCAGCCACAGCTTGATGTACAGCGAGGTACAGTACAGAACAGAACAGTACTCGGGCTAATTGGCACCACCAATACTCCCAGCGAATCCTTCGTCTTCCCCAGATTCAAGACCCTTCGGCATGACCCGATTAAATAAAGAGGGGTGTGACCTCGGATTATGCGAGGTAGGGACGTGATATGCACTCTCGGTCGTTCATCCCCAACTGTTTGCATGGAACTCAAAGACTCAACGTGGAGGCGACAGATCTGTCGTTGAGCATGCCTCTCCCTGCAGTTTATTCCAGGGGACAAGAGCCGACGTACAGCCCAGAGGCTGTTCTGGTGATTGTGCGTTGTTCCACATCTGTTTTCATACTCGACACATTAAGAGTCTAAATACTGACGAGTCATGATAGACAACATCGACTCTAGCTCTGTATAACACCTGTGAGCTCATCGCTCTCATCTTTACAACATTCAAACACCGTCATGGCCTTTACTTTTGGAGTCTTCTTATCACCACTTTGGGTTTGCTACCCTACGCCATTGGATGGCTCCTCGGTTACCTCGACCTTGCGAATGGATATTTGTGCAAGGTCCTTGCTTCAATCGGTTGGATCGTGCTCATCAGCGGCCAATCTGTTGTCATGTACTCGCGGCTGCACTTGGTTCTTAACAATTTCAGAATACAGCGCGCTGTGCTGTGGATGATTGTGGTTAACGGGACGGTTTGGCATACGACTCAAACAGTCATGCTGTTTACTATAGGACCTGGTGGTAACGGAGATAACCCGGCACCTCTATTTATTGCCATCGAAAAGACACAAATGACCTTCTTTTGCGCCCAAGAGCTTGTCATCTCGGGTCTGTACCTCTGGGGCGCAATAGACATTTTGAAGACGTCGCTCGGCAACAACAACCGTAAGATTATGTGGCAGCTTTTAATCATCAACATGCTCATCGTGGCCATGGACGTGGCACTTCTCGTCATCGTGTACATGGGTTACTACACGACCGAACGAGGCCTCAAGCTTGTCATCTACTCGGTAAAACTAAAGCTAGAGTTTGCCGTGCTGGGGAAATTGGTAGATGTTTCGCGGAGTCGTGGAGCATCAGACGTCTCGGGGACAAATGGCTTCATCGAGGTTAGCTCGCGACAGAGACGAGGCCAAACTCACAGCGAGACCCAGACGCTGCCCAAAATAGTGCACGTTGAGGATAACTCCTACTCCACGCAGAGGATGGTCTATGAGGGAGGGGATAATAAGGGTAATGATAAAGTCGGAAGCACGCGCCATCTCTACGACGATGCTATCAAACAAATCTCCACAGGATGAACTCCCGGACTCCCGTCGTTTCTCGCTACATGAGTTGATCGCCCAATCGCATCAAAAGTTACTGACTCGATACCCCATATCTTGGTTCGAAGTTCAGCTGAGCCAATCGCATCTATTCTTGAGCCCCTTGACAAGACGAGCTAGATTCGCAATGCATAACGGGATACTCTAGTTGAAACAACGACAGTTGGAAACTTGGGTCCCGCTGTCGAATAATCTCTAGAGAACAGAGCATTAGGTGGTGCCCCCACAAGAGTTCTTCAGCCCTGCTAGCCTAATCCCTGCGCTGTCGAGTTAGTTTGCCGCGTGTTGTAGGCCAGTTGTCGAACAATGGGCAACCTGTTAATCATCTGATGTTATATTGTCAGCCAAAAAAACTATATCTGTCCACATTAAATAAACTCAACTGTCGATAGATTGAGTGCTTCTGCTAGCATGTACATAGGAGTCCTTCTCAGTATTCTGTCATTGAGAAACATCAAGGTTCGACAGATTCACGGCAGGTCAATCATCAAACAGCCTTAAGCTATTGACGATAGTTCGTGCCTGGTCCGTTCCCCGAGTCTACTCTACTTTCGCGTAGACCATCCGAACCGTGGATCTTCTTCAGTGGATCTTTTTGTTTCCTTGATTCGGCTTAGCACCCTAATTATTCTGTTTTAACGCTGAGTTAGTTTTCGGGTTCCAAGTGCAGCAAAACCTCAGATCACCAGGTGGTCCGGCATGCAAATCTCCGAGTGTTTGAGTGGAGCAAAAGGAAACGGTTTGGCCGAACGGAAGCCGCTGTTTCGAAGGAATTGGTCGGGGGCGTCTGATGGATTGTGCTGATTTGGATATCGTGTTTAAAGAGGTCGAAACGTCGCATGTTGTATCTTCACTTATGCCAACTTTGCTTCGTCATTGACTGACTTGGCTGACCTCTCTTTTATTCTTTTATTTTTCTTTTCTTTCGTTATCTGGTCTTGAACGTCCTGTTTGCGCTCGGTCAATAATTATTGTGATACCCTTTTATTCTTCATTTTTCGTACAATCCGATCTGAGATCGAGGCACGCAATGGGCCTATAACATTCTAACTTCTATTATTTCAACAATCTATTTTCTCGACGTTCATTTCCATTCGGAACGGGTCAGATCAACAACGCAAACTTACATGTAAATTGTTATCCGTTCTTTTCGAGACACCGCTGCCGACAATAATCTGCACCACTTCGACCCAACAATAAGATATTCGTGGCTGTCTCACTGGCCATCGAGGCCGTCATGTCGGTTTTCCCCGTCATCAACGGCGTTAGGGTCGCTATCTCGCCTCCCGAGGGCTATGTGGTCAACTTTGAACATCCTCAGAGGCGCCACGAGGTGGAAGCGTATACGGCTTCGGGCGTAGGCATGGGCCTTGCGTTTCTCTTTGTTCTCCAATATCTATATGTAAAATTATGGGTTTTGCGTAAGCCAGATTGGGAGACCGGTAAGAACTTGATCTGTTGTTTCAAGTTGTGTCGTGTGCTGAGACGAAGTAGCATGTCTTTTAATAGCGTGGGTTTTCTCCATCGGCGTGCAACTTGTTTCGCTTTGTAAGTTGTCACCAGCTGTTCGTTTCCAAAACTCAAATTGACAAGGACTAGGGACATTTGTCCTCGGTATAGCAGGCGTGCATGCATGGGAGATTCCTCTCACCAAGTACAACATCGGAAACCAGGTAAACGACATCCCGTCGCTTTTGCTGGGCTTTGCTGACACAGATGCTCAAGCTCACTTTCATCTCTCCGTTACTGTACGCAGTATGCACCGCCTTCTCCAAGATGGCACTGGCGCTATTTTACCGAAAGCTTTCACCGCAGCGATGGTGGCGATGGAGCGTATACGGCGTTCTCTTTCTAGTTGCAGGTTACAACGTGGCCATCATGCTTGTTATCCTTTTCGGTTGCACCCCGTTTAAGAAAAGCTGGGACCTCACGATGCTCGAAGGGTCATGCGTGAACCGACCGGCAGTTTATGTATGTACTGCAGGTCTTGGGATCTTGTCAGACCTTATCCTCCTGGTAATGCCACTGCCAATGATTCTGCGCTTGCAGATGCCTCGACGGCAAAAGGCCGGCCTCGTTGTACTGTTTGTCATCGGTTCTGCGTAAGTGATTGTAGGATGAGTGTGATCGAATAGGTGCTGACAACTTGTCATAGAACCCTGGTGACTTCAGTAGTACGGCTAGTGCTCCTGATTCCGACTTTTGGCGCTATCGACGTGAGTTGGGCTCTGTCCGGCGCAGTAGTCTGGGTGTAAGTGCATTTTAGTTCTTGTGAAAGCAATGGCTGACCCGATAACAGCATTATTGAAGCAAACCTCATGGTTATTTGCGCATCGTTGACGACTCTCCGCCGTTTTTTCATCCACGTCGCACCGAGACTTATTGGCGAGCGAGGAACATCTGCAGGTATCGAGAGCAGCAATAACGGAGCGAGAGGCCACCCGTTCCAAACTATAGGAACCGCGGGGACAAAATCGAGAAAGGGGAAACTCAATGTCCCGGCTGTGGATCCTGGATTCGACCTCAAAATCATTGCTCGGGCTCAGCCCGTGAAGACGGAAGTCACAGTACTCACGCCGGATGAGGAACGAGGTGAAACGATCAAGCAGTTGCGGAGACAAGAGTCGATCAACAAATTTGGCAGCCCGACAGTGAAAACTCAAATATGGGATCCGCGCAAGGATAGCTGGGATGATGAGGAACTGGCAATTGTACAGACGACAACTGTAACAGTGGCATACGGACCCCGGGAAAGCTATATGCCAAAGAAAGCTGAGGACATAGTCTAATTGCAAATGGTCAGCATATTCAAAATAGACAACTAGTTTGTTAATTAACGATTGACGATATTGAATGTTTTTCTTTTGATGTGTAGTAGTCTGTGTTAGATCTCATTAACCTCGTTGACGAATGAGGATAACGCCGAACCAATGATTTGCTCATCAATCAAGCGGTTTGAAACAGAGCCGCCAATGTTGAAACATGTCTGGGCCTGTGGGCTCCATGCGAATCTCTGGGGCCTCCAAGTCAATCAATTACCCTTGCCAAGAGTGGTTTGCGTAATGGTTCACTGAGACTGCTTGTCGAGACATGATGAATTCATCAAGCAACAAATGCATGAAATCCAGAATAACATTGTCTTGAGATCCGGGTTTCAGCTGCCGAGCCAAGGTCTAGTATAGCTAGGCATAGCATCAGCCAAGAATAGGATGGTAGCGTAGATCAAAAGAATACCGGCGATGATCGCACAGATCGGTAGTGATCCAGACGGGGCCGAAGAAACGGTGGAAAAAACTAGACGCTGTCTAGACTATTGTATAGTCGTCACGTCACGTCAGTAAGAGAAAAACCTGTCACCTGTGGTGGGCTGTCGTCTCTATTGAAGTATTGATGATGCTTGTAACTACTAATCAATTGTCTGGCTGTCGCCCAGAGAAAGGAAGGAATGCTTGGTGTTCGTATTCGGAAGATGTGGAAGTGGCTGAGTGAACAGTTGAGCCACGAAATGACATCACACCACCAGTCAAACATCAGATGTTTCGGGCCTCGACCACGTCATTCGTGCAACGCCCTCTAAACGCCCTTCCTGGACTTTGACGCTGAAAGCAGGATATCGTCAGCCACTCAACGTCGTCGTCAGTGCAGATCTTAAGACATGCACCACTAATTGGCCTCTGACTGTTGTCTCGCTTGGGGAAAGCTTCGTGCTTGGCTTAGGTTTAGCTTAGGTGACTGCCGGATAACTGACGTAGCCCATTAACTTTTTGGCTGTAGGGGCCTCGATTATTCTCCGTTGGGTGATGAGCTGAGCCACATGACTGACGCTGTCCGTCATTGTTCACGGCGGCGGAGACAAGAACAAAAGTCACTGTCATCATCTTCCGATGGTGCCGTAACTGATTTAAATTCGATACCTACCTACCTATATCTTCCCCCCTGCTGGACCCTTCTTTCTTCCCGTTCAACCATCTCTCTCGCATCTCTTTCTCCTACCTTGGCCTGATATCAAACCCAACACACACTACTAGTTACCATACAAATCAAACACCATGGCTATGGGAATTATCACCATCGTCCATGCCGTTCTGGCTCTCTTTCTCATCATCGAGTTGGGCCTCACAGCCTACAGTAAGTCATGATTCTCTCTATACATGCTTTTCAATACTTACAAAGTCTTTTAGTGGTTGATTTTACCGACTTTTGGGGTACACCTGCTTCCTACTCGTTCCTGCTCTTCTGCACTGTCTGGTCCATTGTCATGCTGCTCTACCTCGCCTTGACGCCTCTCTTTGCTCCTCGCATCTACAACAACATGATTGCTCTCGGCATTCTCGCTCTCACCTCTCTTTTCTGGTTTGCCGGTGCTACCGCTGTTGCTGCTCACATCGGTGTCCCTCACTGTCACAACACCGCCTGCCGGTCCGTTCAGGCTGCCGTCGCATTTGGTTACTTCATTTGGGCCATCTTTACTGGTTTGACCATCATGGAGGCCCTGGCTTTCATGCGAGGACGAGGCCACACTGCTCACGCTGATACCAAGCCCGGTCACAGCTACGGTGCTTAGATCAATCGATTCATTGGAGACGTAATGAAGTAATTTTGAGCGAGGAAAAGAAACATTGGCGGAGCTTTGTTTGTTTATTGGTTGACTTTCCTTTCCGTCATGTCATGTCATGGGAAACGGCCGCGAGATACCCTTCTGGATCTGACAAGCGTGTCAGAAGTGCCCGTTATATGTCAACCTTTTTTTTCTGTATTATACGATGTATTAATTAATGATGCACGGTTTTTGAATGACAAAATGCAATCCTTCAATTTTGTTACATGATCCGTTCTTATTGCCGGGAACGTGCCCACTCTCACTACCGAGAGCAGCTCAACACCATCACGATTGTGTCAGCCAATTAGAGCACTTCCAACCTTAAAATCCGTGCACGTAATGGCTTACAGCCTTGTAGAAATTCTATGTAATGGCTGCAGGCCGTCATCGAAAGCAAGCCACGATTTCTCCCCGTCACGTCATTCTCGCCAGCTACAATAAAGATGGTGGTGATGTTCTGGAAACCTTTTTTGCGATGAGGTCACCTTTATAGTAGCCAGTTGAAGTTATTAGAGCGCACTTTCATGTGATTATTAGATAGTGTATGCTTGTGCTACTATTCTCGAGTTAAACAGTAGGTATCTATGACTTCTGGTTATTGGTGGCAGCTAACATGGATACTTTGCTATGCATTCAAAGCTACACAATGCGTAACGGCTCTGCGACACATGCATACCTCACAAAAAAGTTCAACATTGCATTCGGTTTAGTGCATCATCTAGATGCAGAGCAAAGCAAAGGAAGGATAAAGAACCATCCTTGCCTTGTCAACGCGGGGGAAATGGAGTGATAATTGGACCCCGGGCGATCTCTTTGTCGGACCCATTACAAACGTGAATGATTTAACTCTAGAATAGTACCTGTCAAAATCCAAGCGGTGACATTTCCGCTGTCTTATCTTGTTATCGTCAGCTAGAAATTAGCATCATTATAAAAAAGCAACGAAGAGGTGATCGTCCCTCTCACCATTTCTCCCGTGCAGACGATGTGACTTTCCTCTTATAAGCAGTAAATTAAACCCAATAAAGCAGCCCACAGGTTTAGTAGCATCTGGACCGAACTGGACGAGTGAGCTTACAGCGCGGGTTTATCTCTACTGCAGCTCCTTTATTCTTATCAGCCATATGGCCAGTTGCTGGGATTAACTGGCATGGATGCTTATCAGTTGCACAGACCTCGCGAATGATGGCCGGATGCCAAGGAGACTCTGGGATAGGATGAACGGACGGGATATCCAAGTCGTTTTAAGAATTATAAATGCTTTTTAAATGATATATCATGAGTGCATGAATCGTTCTGTTTCGTGGCGTTTACTTGAATTGCTTATTGTGGATATGGCCTTGATGTTGTCTTGGAATCATCAACCACAACACAACTTATAACTTACAGCATTGAATGACTATATCAGGCTCCTCATTACGGCACAGAATTCCAGGTACCAGGACGGGTAAAGCCCCCATTAAACTGCCTTTACGCTAGGAAAGCCTGAGCACATCAGCCCTAGCTCAACTCCACGACTTGCGGGCGTTATCAGTCAGTTCACAGCGTGTGATACCGCGGCTCTGCGGCCGTCTTCCTGTAAGAGAAGGGATGAAAGTCTCGGCTCGACGGGTTTAATGCTGCTTTCGTGCTCTCCAAGTCGGTTCTTTTCCGGGAAGCTAACTATTGATCCCTGGTGATTGACCATTCTTATATGGACTACTATTGCTTAGTCTACGCCTCCTTGTCGTCTCTTCATCTGGCAGCTCATACTATTTCAACTGCACTGCGCTGCTTGCCACGCGGCAGCCTTCCTGCAAGCTCGCACACCATAAAGTGCAGTAGTAGGAACTCGATTTTATTACAGATCACCTCTCTGGACGCCACTCGATTCATCCTTGAAATACTTGGGCTCTTGTATTTTATCTATCCTCGCCGTCCACTACACTATACAGCTACTCACTCACAACCACATCTATTCCATAAATCATGTCGGCACGAAGCGCATATGCGCGCAAAAAAACCACACAGGCAAAGGGGAAAGACCCTGTGAAGCATGGAAGAGCTCAATCTATAGCAACGTCTTCGAGTGGTGAAAGCATATATGTCGATACTTCCTTTCCACCCGGCGGCCCAGTTACCTCATCGCCTCGATATCCCCCACCAATACCGCAATATGCTGCCATGCCAATGGGAAACAGGAGCGACTGGTCGGCAAGAGGTAACCCCATGACGGCACCAGATTGGAACAGGGATGCCTACCTGAGTAACCAGCTTGGGTCACCAACAGAGGATTGGGTTCATGGCAGAACAAGAAGAGCTACCATGCCAGAGGAATACAGCACCATTGAGAAGAGTGGGCTGCGATCAATAATAGACAAACGAAGCGACGATGTGAGAAAAACGATAGCAAAGACTTTCACGTTTCGAAAAAAGGAAAAGGAAGAGGAGCCATTGGACGAGGACGATGAATTCAACCGACCAAGCGATGAGACTTTGCAACCCAGGATCATCCCCAGTCCTGCTATCAGTCCTACTGAGAGTCGTGGCTGGGACATACAAAATGCAACACGGGCAGAATCACGTCTACCATCGGTGTCTTCGTCGACACCTTCTCAGTATCTTCTTTCACAATCTCCAAGATCACAAATCTCATGCAGTATACCCCTTGCTGGACCACCTCCAACCGGCAAGCTGCCACCAATACCCCAGACACCTCTCATGTCAGCACCGCAAATTAAGCGTTGGTGCGGGGGAGGAAGACCGATAACCAAATGGAATAAACTACGAAAAGATCCAGAGCTATGGGATCCCAACGGAGATGTTTTGATCTATCTCGGACGCACAGGCCAAAACTTGCCCACTATGCGCATCTCCTCTTACATCATCGAGGCAACCAAAAGCCGTTATCTTCTTTCGCTTCTGAACGAAGGAGCACTTGAGGGGCAAGCTAATCCACCACCTTCACCCCGAGGCGAGTATTATGAGGCAAAGCTCGGGCAAGAGTTACGAGAGGGCCTGTTGACGCCTCCTACATCAGGACGCACCAGTATAGGGGACATGGGAGGACAAGTCCTGTACAGGATGCATTTTCCGCCTCCGCAAAATGTCAAGAGTATCGACCAGCTGCGTCACCAGATCACAACGCGCAACTTTTTTGCGCTATTGCTCAACGCCTCCCTTGTAGGCCTCTCGCTGCATGAGGCTTTATCAGACCTCCACGTCCGGCTCGACAGCTATATGCCTCCGAACAATGACAATGTCAACCAGATAGTACGTTACATATACAACCGTAGCCTCGAGGACGTTCGAAATAACCCTTCAGTGGCCGTCTCGCTGCTGATGTGGGCTGAAGAGCCCGACGTCAGGTGGGAAGAAGGTTGGAGAGAATGCTTCACACATTGCGTGGGCATGTACGACTTGGTGCAGAAGTACAAGGACTTCAAACGCATCAGCCCGAGCACAAGACAATTGATTGACAAGGCCAATAAAGAAATGGTGAACCGTGTGCAGGCTGCCGAGGATCGCCTCACTGGCTTTAGGTTCCAGGACATATACATATTTACACCGGAAACTGTCTCGGAGATGAGGGCAATTGACAGACTGAAAGACATGTTTCTCCAGCATTACGAGCACGAGTATGGATCCTGGCCTCCCGGGCCATCATCACAACAAGACAACCGATCAGCCGATGTTGCCGAACACGAAAGATGGTTGACCCGAACGTTGGCAATCAAGATGCAAAAAGATTTTGGTGCCCTATACGATTACCTCGTGGACCGAGACATCGTATGGGGTGTCTTGGAACTGCAATCAAGGAGTATGTTGACGTTGGCGTCCAAGACAACCAACAGAGCTCTCACGTCAGATACGGACCGTTTACCAATAACCGACATGCTCATTGAGTTTGACAAGAAGTATCGCTTCCCGCACATTCCGCATCCGTATCCTTTGTTGCCCGGGTCGACGGGTTCATCTCGAAGAAACGACTTGAGGAAGCGAAACGATCACATGGGCGCGCTCGAGAATAGAATACGACTCGCTTACACGGAAAGCTACAACGAAAATGAGATGGATAGCGGATTTGTCTCTAACAAACTTGTTCAAGCATTCCAGCGCTTCGAAAAGAGTGACGATATCGGGGATATGAGTCCAGCGACAGCACGACGTAGTCGATGGATTCTGATATACGGCATCTTACAGTCACTGGCGTCTGTATCTGTGGACAATGAAAAGGTGCAGTACACCGACAAGGTCGACTATCACTTGAGTCCAAGGCTCGAGGGGGTAAAGGTGCCACCGTGGAAACGAGGGCCGAATGAAAACATTGGAGAAGGAGCGCACGAAAGGTCTTATTGCTGGATTGAAGAGACGGAAAGAGGACAAGAAGGGGACGAGTATGTTGATGATGTTGATTTGGGTCTAATTAATGACCTTGATCTGCCTATACAGCTGAACACGGTCGGAGCAGTCGGAGGCCGGAGCACGGGGATGAGTGGGTCTGTCGGCACAGACACGGACGCGGACACGGGCAGGGGCTCGAGATTTAGTCCAGCGCTCAGGGACAGAATCCGGAGAGACCGAGAGAGTGAGAGTCCTGTAGTGACGGATTATCTGTATACTTAATTTAATGAGTGACGGAAGCAATTGGCTTAGACGACAATAATGAGACTAATTCTGCAACATGAGATGGTACCTGATGATCTTGATCCCCAGCCACCGCTTAAAAAATAATGGATATCCCCGTAGTGATGTGCTGCTGAGAGGCGGATCTGCCGAAACGGGAAGATTCATCAGTACTACTGTATTATCTATCAACAAGGTCTGAAACACACGGAACGGTCATGCGAGTTTGGAACATGTTCCTGTTCCTGAGTATAGACTAAACTAGATCTCGCTTGTGCATGCATCCTGCATCTTGACCAGCCACCGATGAAAGAAATCGCTTGTAGATACTTTGTTATGGAGTACGTAAACTACTGAAGATTATTAGCCAGGGGGTTGCCGCTTGGTCCAAGGGTCTACTCCCTAGGTGAATCATTTAGCGGGGTCTTTTCGTTTTGGTTGCAATTTTCGTCTTCTTACACTCTCACTCTCTCCCAGCCAACTTGTTTTGTGAGAGTTTTTACCTCTTTTGGTAGAAAAAGGTCTGTGAGCTTTTTCTTTGCTTACCAGCCTCTTTAATTCTGGTGACGTCGCACTTGGAGGTCTAGAATTATCATCTTGGCCCTGCAGCGAGTATTGTAGGCTAAATAGAGAAGAGAAGGTGCCTTGATTCGCGATTTAATTGCCTCGAACAATCTTTGGATGTAGAGTGCTTGCATTGCTAGTGCAAGTCGACGTCATGTTGTCAATTTCGGCATCACCGGTTTGGAAGACAGTTGAAGAGAGAGGTCTTACAGAGGGAATGCAAAATCTGGGGAAATAATGGATAATATAATTCTACTTACACCGACGGGCACGAGTCATTCCGATACCAACGCATAACCTTTCATCTCCATTTTCAGGCTTGAGATTCCATAATACGAACGAGCATAAACCCAACAAGATGAGCCCAAAGACCATAGAGCCCAACCACTAAATTAACACGCTGAAGCAAAGCGACAGGGGTCTGATGGTAGTTTTACAAGGGTCATCCCACCGTTGTCCTGCGCCATCTATTTCCAAGCACCAACCACCTCATTGAAATCAAATGCATTTTGCAGTAGTTCAAGACTCGAATCAAGAAAATCTTGGGAGCAGGTCTTGGAAGAAGCGACCGACTCGCATTTTGCTACAAAACCAGGCCTTTCTTCCCACACACCCTCAGCTCCCGTTCTCCTCACTTCTTGATCCCTTCATTTTTCTCTCTCTCAACATCCTCAACGACCACTCATTTAGTCACCTATTAAAAAAGCGTTGCTTATAAGCCTTACCCGCTCAAGCTTCGTTTGTATAAGTCATTGCGCGCGTCATCATCTTATAAGACATCCCATCCACCGCTAGATATATTATACTCGGCGACTTGTGTACGACATACCGTATCCTGATATCAACAGAGCTGCAAGGCCACAAACCGCAAAGATGCTCTTTGCAATGTTCTTCGTTTTCTTCCGGGTCCTTCAGATCATCACTCTGGTAAGTCAAAACACCACCAGCGCCCCCACCGCGAGCAACCAAATTAACAGTCAATCAATTAGATCCCGTGTATGGGCATGCTCGCCTGGTTCGTCGATGGCTTCGTTAAGCAAAATGCCTTGACCCCCGACTCTATCCTCATCCTCTTCATCGTCTCGGTCCTTGCTCTCGCTTGGGCAATCTTCACCCTCTTCAGCTACCACCGCTCCTCGACCAACGCTCACTTTGTCGCCTTTGTTGATGCCCTCTTCTTCGGCGCCTTCATCGCTGCCGTCTACTACCTTCGCTACGTCCGAAACACCGACTGCATCAGCATCCGCCGTTCTGACGACTGGGATGTCTCTGCTGGCGATGTTCGTGTCATTGGCCCCAGCTACGACCTCGTCAACAACAAGCCCTGCTCCATGCTCAAGGCCTGCTGGGCCTTTGGCATCATGAACGTCATCTTCTTCGCCATCACCTCGGTCGTTGCTTTCTTGCACGGTGGACACATGAGCGCCTACGACCGCCGCCACTCTTCTCGCCGATCCTACCACTCCAGCCGTCACAGCCACCGAAGCCACTCTCGCTCTGGCTCTCGTCATAGCAGTCGTAGCCGTCCTCACTCTCGCCGCGTCTACGTCTAGGCTAGACTACGACCGTGATGCTTGGCTCTATTGCAAGCACGGACCAGAACAACAACTCACCTGCGGATACCGCCTTTTCGGTCGCATCCTGCTCTCCACTTACATACATGCCCGAGTACTACAATACCCCAGCCCAATGACCGCCAGACGGTAGCTTTGTGAGCTCTCCGGTTTGTTGCATGTCCACGGATTGGTACCCGAACACAGCGCATCGCGACTCGCGCCAGGGACCCTAGTCATTGTCACCACGCCAAGGATACAAGCTACCAAGAGATGCTTATGATTCTATAAGGAAAGCGGCTTAATGCATTATGAAATCTCCTAGAACATATTTTCTATTTTTGTGTAAGGATTTATACAGACTCATGACCAACATGATACGATGTTGATGATATATCTTTTGTCTTCCAAGGAGGATATGAGAAGGTGAAAATGAGGGAACTTCGAGCTAGATAATGATGTTGCCGCAGCTCATGCCCTGGAGGCCGCTCCGGTTTGATGATTGTATTGTATATACTACGACTGCACCCTTACAAGAATCAATGAGAAAAAAAAAAAGAAAAAAGAACCATGGACTCAGTTTATCAACAAATGCAACTTGACCCGTTCAATATTCGCCTATGTTTTTGTCTATCCCAACGCCTCATGATGCTAAAATGGTATCGCTTTTGTATGTAGCCTTCCATCAATGTCGGTCTGATTCACCGACTCGATATCCCCTCGCAACACCGCCCCTGCCTTCTTCGACCAACGTGCTGGCCTCGTTGTCAAAGTCGGTACCTAAGCCCTGCCATGTTCGACCGGAGCGAAGGAATTCGGCTCCTGGACTTGCCACGCCGTTGATGCTTGCCAGTTCCCCAACACTGCGCTTGATGAGAGCATCGTTCTGCTGACCCGAACTGGGCTGGCCATTGCTATTCGCCTTGGTCGCAGTTGTTGTAGCGGGATTCTTGCGGACTGGAAGACGCATCGGACGACTCGATGAGATCAATTTTCCAGTACGCATATCAAACTCTGGGGGCGCAGACTCTTCTCCTTCGACGCCGCCAGCGACTTCCTCGAATTCTTCCTCCTCCTCTGCACCAGCATCCTCGGATTCCTTGGTCGCATCCTCTGTCTTGTCATTAAGCCCAAGCTTCTCGATACCTCCCCACCACTCGCCGCCCCAGACACGTTCTTCCTCGCTCATCAGCGCAACCTCAAGCTCGAAGGGCGTGATGACCGGTCTCCAATATGCAGCATCGTCTTCGATTAGGCCACTCTCCCAGCATCCTATGACAACCCAGCCCTCCACTTCAGCAAAGTTTGCTAGCTTAGCCGGGTTCAATTTGCCCACAACAATAGTGTAACTCTTCTTGTCTGCACGAGCGATCCTCTCGCGTATAGTGTTGATGGAACTCAAATAGTTTGCAACTGACAATGTGTTGACAAGAATACCGATTACGCCTGCGGAGGCGAGGGACAGCACTTTGGCAAATCGGCGACGAAGGAGACCTCCTGTGCGCATCGTGGGATTTTCGAGAGTCGTGGAGGGCGTGGAAAGGACGTGCAGTGAAGCAAAGCGTGTATAAAGTGCGAGCAGAAGCGCCGAGGGTGGATCGGAGATGTGAATAATCGAGTATGCCTTCCAGTGCTCATCGTCATGGGTCTCCTCCGAAATGATCTTGCGGTTGGGAATCAAAGCCGCGGGATCGCGAGCCACGGCGGTAGAGAATGTGTTGTTGTAACCTTGTTCCTTCAGTAGGGATACCACCTTGTCAATATGATTCTGATATGTCAGATCGGCCATGATGACCAACTTCACGGTCTTGTCACTGAACTCTTTCTTGATTTCGTTGACTGTCGCCTCGTAATCTAGATCGTGGCTGGTATAAACGTATATCGCAGGAAGATGACTCGTAGGGCTAAGACAAGTTCGGCCGTAGTGGACTACAACATCTGCTGAGACATGCTCTGCGGCGATTTCGTCGACACAACAGGCGCTGTAGCTGCTGTCGGCGAGGACGTATATCCTCTTTTCCGGCTTGGCCTCTTCTTGTCCATCATGCTTGTTCAGTTCCTTGGAGAGGGCTTCTACAACGCGTGGAGCATCTACAAGCATAAAATCAGGGAATTGTAGGCCGATTCGCTTCCATCCTCCGGCACGGATGTCATCGGCGGTGCGAACGATCTCGTATGTTGTGCGGAGGGCATCCTCGGAGAGGGTCGAGGTAGGGATGGACTCCGCAGCGGGAACCTCAAGAATATGGTCGTCCGGTGTCGATAACACGGGAGCAGTCGAGAGTTCGGACGCCATTGCGATAGCGACGAGAATGGAGATGAAGTTTTCTTTTTTGAACGTTGGAGATACTAGGAATGAATATTTTGGTGGGGTTTGTTAGTTTAATGGAGGGGAGAGGGTGTCAATGCGGGGTGATGGTGCGAATTTGCATCCGGGAATAAGTGCGAGGTGTTGAGTCGATTAAAAGGACTGTCAACGTTTCTAAATAAGAGGTTTTCCAAAGCAACTAACTTCTGTTATTTTGTTCCTTCTTTTGCATAACAACACTGTTAAGACGTTTAAGTGGTGTGTAGCGGTTTGTTAGTCATATTTTACACAATACGGCTTTCCAATGATCCAGACAGCTTTTAGGGATCGGATTCAAACCAATCGGGCACTCGTGATTAGTTATCTAGAATAGTATAGCCATTGAACATGAAACGGAATTAGCAACCCAAAAATGCAGTTTACGAAATGCCTTTTCTGCCGTTAGCCGGCAAGTCAAAGCTCAGTTTGATTGTTCTGTGGCTACCCGTAACCCAATACGGGAGTTACAAGCTAAGAGATCCTTGCTATTCATGTCAGTGAGCCACTCTAATACTGTTTGGCTCCGATGGCAGGAGATTTCAGGTCCTCGGTTGACTTAAGCTTTTTGGCTTTGATCCAGTATCGAAGCAAGTGACCCCCTGTCAAGCCCCAATTAGGCAATCCGTGTACACCAAACAGGAAATCAGTGTATGCAATACCACCAAAGACGACTTACACGGCTTTTATCTAACAGCGTCTATCACTCAAGGAGAATTTTGTTCTCTTCAAGTGTCACAGACGAATTACTTCTCTGGTCAGAAGCATACGAGGCTAGATGTTGGCTGCAAATATTTAAGTCGGTCCGCCGATCGTTGCAAAATCCATTTTCTGCAACAACTCTCAGGCAAAGATGGATACAGAATCATATCAACAACACTTTTTGGAGGGCAAGACCATTATCGTCGCTGGCGCAGGTATCGCAGGCTCAGCCTTCGTTGTCGCCTTACGCAAACAGTGGGATCCAAATCTGAGAGAACCGACCATCATCCTCTACGACCGCGATTCTCCTGATCTGAGCGCACAACGTGAAGGCTACACGGTATCGTTAGCTGGTTACGACACTTCAGGAGGCCTTGTAGCCTTGAAAAAGCTAGGCCTCCTTGATGAGATACTGGACAATGCGGTTGCCGGACTCAATGACGATGGCGCTTTCAAGATATGGGGACCGGCTTGGAATGAGTACGCAAGCTTTCGACATAAGCCCATTGATGGGTTACCCTCAGCCAGTGTCCGCATAGCAAGGAAAGACCTCCGAGAAGTCCTTCATAACAACCTTCGATCAAGCGATTCGGTAAGGTGGAACTCTCGCTGCCTTTCAGCCCGTCGGCTCCGAGACGGCAGAGTCTGCGTCCAGGTCGCCAAAGGATATAACGAAAACGAAGTGCTCTCGGAGGAAACATGCGATGTGCTCATCGCTGCGGACGGAGCAAACAGCAAGCTACGGGCAAACCTACGACCCGAGGATTGTCTCGAGTTTGCTGGAGCGATCTTGCGTGGTGGCATCGCACGATTTGAAGGGCCTCCTCCCGCTCCTGTTAACAAAGATTGGGGTTTCATGCTCTCCGGAACTGGCGTGTCGTGCTTCTTCTCTCCGGTCGATGAGAAGAGTGTAGTATGGGGTGTGGGACATCTCGAGGTGAACCAGGTCCCGAGACTAGATCTCAACGACGAGGAAATGGTACAGCAAGTCGTCAATACGGGCCTCGAACTTGGCAAAGAGCTTCAAGAACCGTTCAGAACAATTGTCTGCCACACCGACCCAAAAAGCGTCTTTTCAATTAATGCTCATGATAAGAAACCTTTTCGTCACGAGGAAATAGATAACATTTCTGTGGTGTTTATTGGCGACAGCAATCATGCTGTGAGCCCGTTTGCTGGTTTTGGGGCTAACCTTGCACTTTGCGATGGGTGGGATTTGGCACAGCAGTTATGTAAGGGCCAGTCAATAGCAGACGGTGTGATGGCTTATGACGATTTGGCAGTATCTCGAGCACTTGCTGTTCTGCAAAGATCTCGAGAAAAGCTGATATCAGGACATAAAAGCAATGGCATGACACGTACGAGAGAGACACAGCCCAAACTTGCTTAGGACAGAAAGAGTTCCATTGAGCATCTGTATTATATTTATTTTCCATTAAATTCAATATTATATATATACATATAAAAAAGACTGCTTTAAGAGATGGTGGTAAAGTGAGGCTCGTAAGGTCTTGTAGCTCTAACCCCTCTTAGGAGAAGCCCCGGGGAAGCGGAAGTTGTATAGTGGGGTCCTTCCAATATTAGCAACCATCGTACCAGGTTGGGAAGGATTGGATTTTTAGTAACCCACCCGCTCTTACCTTCCATTGCACTCGCTCCCGTTTCGCGACAAGTGTAATTGTAACTTGACTTATTCAAGCTCTCTCTCTAAACCTGGATCACTTTATCAGTCGCATGGAATCATGAAGCGCAGCCATTATGCTTGCGACCAATGCCGAAGGTCGAAGCGAGGATGTGATGCGCCACCCCTTCTCAGTCCTGGCTCTTCAACATACCATAGTAACATAGCAAATGGCGACAGGCTCGGTAAGTCAATGGACGCTTCTCATGTCTTCGTACATAACAACTAACAGCGGTATCTTTATGGCCAGCCTCTGAAGGTAGCCATCAGTCTTGCTCTTATTGCGCCAAGACCAGAAAGACTTGCACTATGGACTGGGCTTGGTCGCAGATACAAGCTGCATCTATTTTGAGTGCTGTCGCCGCTGCTCCTCCTCCACCCCCGCCTCCCCGGCAAGCATCAGAAACGTTTGACGAGAGCGCAGAGGATCGAGTGAAGCGCCAGAGGATCGAGCCCAATCTTAACTCATTCCCAGCAGCACAAAAATTCGATGACAGGGGCTTATTGCCAGGGCCAAAGCGAACCGATACTGCAGTACCGCATGTTTTTCAAGAGTCCAATATGCTGGGCTCAAGGTCTCGGTTGCCCAGCCTCCCTACAGTGACACGTTCTTCAACAGAAGCCGTTTCTTTCACACCAACGTCTACCGTGATCCAAGCAACCTACAATCCAAGCAATGCACACCCTCTCCGTCGTTCCGGTCATTCAGCAAATCATTTACCAACATCTTCTTACTCTATGCAAGGATCGCAATTACCTTATCAGTATAGCAACTCCTTAAATGGTTCACAGCCAGTAACGACAGATTCTCAGTCTCCTTCCAATGATGCTTGGAGTAGAGATGAAGCGATGCGAATGAAACGCCGTCGCTCATCATCGACATGGACTGACCGACGTCTGCACTCCTTGTCGCCCTTCTCAGTTGACCAGACCATGATGACAAGCTCCAACAACCAATTTATTTCTACAAATCTCCTACAAATCTACCATGATGTCCTTGAGCACAATCTCTCTTGTTGGTTGACCGAAGTAACATGCCCTTACAGAGCGCCTGGTTACATTGCTGGTGGCAGTTATGCTCCTACTGAATGGGGATCGTCGTGGTCGAATCGCATCTACCGTCGTACTATCAGTCTTGATCATGCAATTTCAGCATCCAAACTTACTCAACTAACTCGTTCCGAAAGCCAAGCTGCTGCAAAAGCTCTCCAACTAGCCATCATGGCCTTTGCTACGCAGTGGGCACAAGGTAGTCGCCGTCAACGACAGAACTTTCCTGCCGAGGACGAGACACCAGAGGACATCCTTGACGACATTACCGAAGAGTTTGATCGAAATATCCAGCGTAACATCTGGGAGCAAGCCAAAAGAGCTCTGCAAGACGTCGCAGATATTGAGTCATATCGGGTGGCTACAGCAGAGCTAATATTTGGCTTAACACAGAAGCCATGGACTAATGATGATAAACCTGGCCGTACGACTAGAAATCCAAATGCACTGTCAACGCCACAGCCCATAATTGACATCAAATCCTTGAATACGGAGCTTGGCGATATTATCTCACGAGATGGCCTGCCTGTCTTTATGGAAAGAGCCGCTCGTAAGATGCATGCTCTTAAGTTCCGCTTCGATTCAGGGCGACGCGGTGTCACTGGTCCCTTTACAAGCCCGGAAAACAGTGACGCTTTGTCCATGATGAACCCAGAGGACCGTGGGACTATCGGTTTGCTGTACTGGCTTGCTGTTATGTTGGACACTGTTTCTTCGTCGATGAATGAGCGTCCCGTTGTTGTGGCCGATGCAGACAGCCAACATGACGATGCTGATGATGATCTTGATGCGACAACGAATGGAAGATGGAATGTACCATTATTCATACAGGATAGCCTGGAACAGCCACATATGTACCACGCCGTACATTGGCCTTGCTCCTACGAATCAGCTGCCGAGGCTGTTACGAAATCGGCACCCGTCAAAGTTCTCCTTTTTCGGCACGTCTCATACCTTCAAAATATTTTAAGAAGAGGCGGCCGTGGAGAAAAGGTTGAGGAAACTATCAGAAACAGTACCTCGTTATATAGGTACTGGAATATGACACATGGTGCCTTTTTCAAAGAGCTTCTACGCGACTACGAATCGGTTCCAGGTCGCCTCCAAAGCTGGTTCGTCTGCATCTCTGCCCACTGGAACCTCGGTGCCCTCATGCTCGCCGATCTTATCGAGTATGTAGATGAAAATGAGATAGGCGAGACAAACGCATCTCATGCCCGACTGTCCAGCAAGATGGTCATAAGAATACGTGAATCCAGCGCCAGGGAGCTGTCTGACCTGGCCAAGGTGTCAACGCCCAACCAAAATCTAACCAGTCTAGCAGCACCTCAAATGTCACAATTTCATCATGCAGTGAACGAAGCAACAATTCTTACAGAGCCATGGACTATTCTTCTCATCAGAGCCTTTGCCAAGGCAGTTGTGGTGTTCTTACAAGAAGCCAAGGATTGTTTGGAGCACAGCTCAACAGCATCGGCAAACTCCAGCAGTGACTTTCAGGATAGCATGCGTCGAGCGCAAGATTGTATAAAAGGACTATGGATTCTAGGTAAGAAGTCTGACATGGCGAGGAAATCAGCAGATACTCTGGCGGCTGCCATGAAGAAGCTGAGATTGTGATTTGACTACATGATAAGTGAGAAGTGGTTTTCTCTATACCCTTGGATATTCTCTAATTAGGAGCGAAGAACGAGCATGTTGCGGTCTCTGGCATTACAAGGCAGCCGTCTTATGTCTTTCAAATAGCTTGTTATCATGCCCCAAAGGGGCATAGATTCAACATAATACATATCTTAATTCCACTTTGTAATCAATCACTAAGCATACTCGCTTCCGCCGGCTCGGTGGAGCGTATGATGTGCTGTTCTACGTTTGATCTTGAATATCTAGTCTTGACATTATATGATAGTTCTCTGAGACACAGTTGAGATATTATGCGATTATGTCGGGCTTGAGTTCGCATATCAGCCGACTCCAGGATGAGTTTCATTTGGTTATGGGAATAAAGCAAGACCACAACATTTTGAAAATATGTTGGGAAAGTTATCAAAACTCACATTGCAACGATGATAGCAATTGCTTATGGTAATATGATTACGCTCTTGATCCTAGTGGAGACATATCCCTTTGAACTGACCCATATTCAGACGTACTTGTACAGTATGTAGCGATCAAAATTCTTCTTTGAGATGTGCAGATTGAGACAATCACTGTTTGGGATGTGTGACCATTGGAGTAACTTGTCACTTTGAACACGAACAGTTTTGCCACGGCAAACACTGATACAATTGTGGGAACTGACGGCTTTATGAATAATATTCAGAGTGCCATAACCGTCACTACCACCTCGAAAGCCTCCAACTATTTTGATGCAGGGTAACTGGTATGCTTGTGGGAAAACTAATAACCAGCTCCATACTTGTAGAAAGACATTCAGGTACTAATTCCTGAGTGCGTAAGAAAATTTCAACTGTAGAAGAAGTGAGATTGTCTCATATTTTGGTTGAGATGAAAAGTGTCTTGAGTTTCTTTCTTTGCTTTGACTGATCGGCTAAAGCCCCCTCTCAAGCCATTCTTTGCTTTTCACACCCACCCATAATGATCAAATCACTAGACAGTGCATCCTTGCTGTAAATCTCGCGCAAAAAGTCTCAGATCCTGCACTCAGTGAATCAGTATCCGTACAGTACAACTGACACCTCTAGCCTAGCGTGGCTTCGATAGCTCGTCGACTTGACAGGGGATATCACATCCCTCGGCACAAGGTCCGGTGATTTGTACGTACGTACCTTGCTCAGCTGTAGATCCCTCGCCCTTGTCATACATGACCCTGGTTTGTGTAGTGCCGACGTAAATCACAAACCCGTAACCGCGGTACTGGCTGGGTGACATGACAGGCGAGACATGGGCGGCTGACTTATCATATTGACAAGTGATGAAAGGGAGAATGGGCCAAGGAATGAACGAATGGTCCCGACGTTCAGGTCGTCAACTGAGACCACATAAATGGGATGTGGGGGCTTGACTGAGACTCAGAGCTCCCTAGCTTGATATTTCTTATTCCTGATCTGCCTGCGGAAAGAATCTTCATACTCATGCGTGAAATTCGTCATGTACCCCATAACGGATATGGATGGACCTTCAGGGCAAGACAAGCTTGAGCTGCGATGCAAGCACAGATAAGTTGACCAAGTACGATTGCCCAAAAGAGGCTTCTTTGGGTGCGGAAATATCTATTGCTTGGCATCCATAGCTTGCGTGCCATTCAAGGTATGCTCAAAGCCCATGCAGAGCTGAGGTCTAGTATCAACTCCAAGATCAAAGACCTCGAGGCTGGCGACGACTTGACTAGCCATAACTATCGACAAGCAATTGGAAGCCTGTATCTCAATAGTTGGCCATTCCAGATAGGTCGATTATTGCCATGGCAATGAGATCATAATTCTCAAAGATCGAATCATCTAGTAACGATCAACTCACAGCAACTCAAGAGTTCCTGAGAAAACTTGGTCTGTCCTATCGAGCATGTCTCTGAAAAAGAAAGTTCCCATCATCTGAGCTTCCTCTCTTTGAAGGCACCTGCAGCATAACTCACCTCTTCCAAGATGACAGCGTTCCATCCATCACGTCTGTTTCTAGAAAGATAGTATCGAGTCTGAGACAAGATCTACTCATTCCTGAACGACAGTCCAACAAAGGTGCGGCGCGTGGCAAAGAAAGGCCGAAAAGTGACGGATTTCGAAACTATTCTCTGTCCTGTGCGGCTCTGTAGTCACTGTCAAATTGTTGCCGTTCTACCCACGAGCTTGACAACTACCACACCGTACACCATCAGGGCACTGCGGAGAAGGTTCCGTCAACACCAGCACAAGCTTTGTCTCACTACACCAGGCGCTGAGCAGCCATCCGATAGGACCATCAAGTAAGCGAGAACAGAAGGGATGCACAGGTAAGACTTTGACTCATATGAACCCGTTGAGAGGGACGTGGAAGGGAAAGTCGATAACCATGTGCTGGTATGTACCATGTTGAGTGACCGATATGGCGACAAGACTGGCCAAGAAAATGCAGAGTGAAAAGCAGTTATCGACCCTTGATATGATTCAGTTTGTGATTCTTCAGACCTAGCCTATCTCCGCGGCTCCGCCAAAAAGAAAGATTTCAACACTTGTTGCTTTTTATGAGATGTCAAAAATGAACTCTTCCAAATGCGACATCATGGCTCATTCATCAACTACATCCAATAGGCCATGAAAATGACAAGGCAAAGAGGATAGAAGGGAGGTGAGGTCAAAAGGGCAAAACGCTTTGCTGTATGGCTTCTTTAGTCCAATTAACGGCAATGGTCTTTCCGAGCTGTGAGAGGCGCAGTATCATCAATAGTCTCCTCCAATACTCATCTATCCTTGAACATGTCGCAGACCAACCCACAACATGAAGCTTTTTACGCTATATTGGCACGCGTAGTATCAATTTTGTGGCCAATAGAGGGAATGCGGTACAGTATGCATGCATCTATCATCCACATGAGCTTATTCGAAACTTGTCGAGGCAAACGTGAGCCGTTGAGTGCTTCCCGCTCTGGGGATGAGACCAAGATTCACCTCGGAGGTAAAGCCAGCACGTGGCGATGAATAGAGAAGGCCACGCGTTGTGATTTCAGTTTTCCTTCAAACAGTCATGAACCTTGAGTGGGGGTTACCACCATTGCGAGCTCGAATCCAGTCTTGAGCTATCGCATTCAGTCGAGTGTGACACCTGTAACAACTTGCAGCTGGAACTGATGTGAGCCTCTGAATCACTGCCATGTAGCGCCACAGGTACGACAGGCAGCGACAATGGTTTTGATATGCGCATCGGTTCGATATCAAGATCTGGTATAAGGCGCCGAGTGATCTGAGAAGCAGTGAACCGCATCTCGTTACAGCAACAATCCCAGATATTGGGTCAGCCCGGGCTCGAGAAACGGTCTCAAGCAACTTGGTGGACATGCCTTGGAAAGCGCATATTTCCTCCCTGGGCAGTATAGGCTATCCCTACAGCATCTTGCTCACAATTTGATAGAGCAACTAGTAGTAATGAGACCGGTTTCCTCCGTAGAATTCAGGATAACAAGGGCGATCAACCGCGAATTTGGCTGTATGTTGTCAATACGACAGCGATGAACGAGTCATTGTGGCCTGACTAGGTTCGCAATAGTCAAACGGACGCGTCGTTCAGTATATCGAGTTGAGGTACGATAGCAGAATCATCAGAGACACCCTTGACTCCATTAAGAAGCCACATGCTGTGGGTACATGACGGTATCTTCACACGCCCTGGAATACAGGGCGAACATTGATCTCCAAGACAAGGCCCGTCATAATCGATGGATTTAAACAAGGGTCCACTGCCACTTTAGATTGACGGGTTCCGGTTTCCAGGGTGTAGTGAAGCCCCGGAAAAGTTCCATCCCATCGGATTTGCAAGGTAGCATCGAGGGGATACCCCAAAAGCCCTTTCTCGAGAAGAGATGATATATCCGTCGATAGTTGGTAGCGGTCCCTTGGCCCGAGTCCCCCTGGTTGGGAGCATGTCTCATCGCTGTCACATTCCTCTGTGATTGACGAGGCTGCGATGCTCCGTCCACATTCTCCGTATCCCGGGGCCGGCTCCGTATAATCAGAACCCCCGGGCGGGTGTGTGAGGAATGTAGAAGCAATTATGACAGGTTAGTTAGTCTCCGCAGTGTGAACTCGAGCCGAAGTTGCTAGGGAAATCAGGGCAGTTTCCATATCTCCCAACGTATTCAATCCGTAGAGACAGTCCCAAAAGAAAAGAAAAGGCTCAATTGGCAAGAGACCAGTTGTAATGAGTATCGATATTGTAATAGACAGAATGAAACATCTTTCTCAGGGCGGATTGCCACTGCCGCCATGCCTTGTAAGACTATATAAGATGTTCCTGTTATCTCGGGGTCAATTCAACGGCCAACCTCAAACAATCCCCATTGTCTTCTGTCGTCTTTCCTCTCTTTGAGGAGTTTTCTTTATAATGGATACGGTGAGCCCAATGCAGGATCGTGTCCTGCACGATTCCATATTGGAACTTGGCCAAGGCGACAATGCCGATACTCCATTCTCAACGGTAACTTCTGCATTCTTTCACCATGCTAGAAGCTGTCCAGACGCCACAGCTCTTCGCGAACTCACAGATTCACCAAGGGAGTTGACGTACAGAGACCTTGCGAAACGGGCACAAGAACTCGCGGCTCATCTCATTGATCAAGGTGTTTGCCCTGGTTCGCGGGTTCCCCTCGTTGCTAAAAGGGGAATTGATATGGTCGTCGGCATCCTGGCGATCCTTTCATGCGGTGCTCAATACGTCCCTCTTGATGGCAAGGTTGTTCCTGACGAAACTATTCGTCGAGTTTTGGGAGAGTCGGAGGGTGGCGTGGTTCTTTGTTTGACTTCAACAAAGCACCGGGTTGCTTCACACCTCGGTCATGTTGTGGTTGTTATTGATGAGGTAGAAACTCCTACCCTTGGAGAGAACGCTCACATCGATCTCGCATCACCAGAGGCCGGCTGTTACGTGATATACACATCCGGTACGTCAAATGTTTTGCACAAGATCTCTAGAAGACTTGTCTAACAGTATTTTAGGAACAACTGGAGAGCCTAAAGGAGTCGACGTTACCCATAAGAATGTTACCAACCTCGTATGCTTGTCTCCCGGGAATCTGGGTGTGGCGGCAGGGACTTGTGTTGGCTCGGTTCTCAACATCAGCTTCGACATGGGTAAGTTCTTTGACGCATTTTGTTGCCAATTCTGACCCGAAATAGCAGCATGGGAAATCTTTGTCTGTCTCTGCAACGGAGGTACACTCGTCCTCCGAGGTTCAAATTGGGATTTAACCCTTCAACAGGTTTGCATGTCCCGTCACTCAACACATGGACAGCGACTTACCGAATGATAGATTGATGTGCTTATCTGCACGCCTACCATTCTTTCCAAATACCATCCAACACAATTTCCCAGAATCAAAACGGTTGCCACAGCCGGTGAGCCCACAACAAGAAGGTGCTTATATTTCAAAGCCATATTCTCTGTCCTTTACTGACTGGTGCAGACTTGCGGACTTGTGGGCAGAGCATGGAACATATTGGAACTGTTGCGGACCGACCGAAACAACAATCGTTAACACTATGCACAAGCACACCGTTGGAAAAGAATTGTCAATCGGTCGACCGACTCCAAACAACAGAGTATATATCCTCGATGGCGAAGGCAAGCCAACACCTATGACTAATGTTGGAGTGATGTGGGCTGGTGGACTCGGAGTTTCTCGAGGCTACATTGGGCTCGATGACAAGACAGCAGAGAGGTACAAGCCAGATCCATTTGCTAAAGATGGGTAAGTAGCCTCTCCCGGCTCAGTCGTGTAAATTCTGACACGCAAATCAGATCGATGATATACAACACTGGAGACCTCGGCCGCTGGCGACCTGATGGCTCAATCGAGTTTCTCGGTCGAGTTGATGACCAAGTCAAGGTCAAGGTACGTCGCAATTTCAAATTATACCTTCGTCCCAATCTGACCTTATCCGAGGGTTTTCGTGTAGAGCTAGACGGCGTGACCGCATCCCTAATGTCGGCGCCTGGCGTGTCTCAGGCAGCTGCATTGCTGATCGATGGAGAGATCCATGGATTCACTACCCCACGCAGCTGCGATGTAACCACGACAATTAAGCATATGCAGCAATACCAGCCTTACTATGCTGTGCCAACACACCTTCACCTCTTGGACGAATTCCCCTCAACTCCAAATGGCAAAGTCGACAAGAATAGACTCAGGGTGTTAGCCTTCGCCGAGCAGAGCACTACCACGCAACCATGGGAGAATGAGAAGCTTCAAGACTCTCGCGCCGAGCTCAAGCAGCAACCTTCCATGTCCACTCTGGCAACTTTGACAGAAAAGCTTGACCTGGAACGCGGCATGCCTGATAAGACAATGGCTCGACCGCTTCGAGGCCTAAGACATAGAATCTTCATTGTCTATCGTACCCTGTTTAGTTTGATCGGACTACTGAACCTGGCTGCCTTGATCTGCGTGATCGCACTCCATCTTGATTCGGAATGGTTGGGAATTATTACTGCCATCAACCTTGCAGTTGCAGTACTCGTACGACAGGAGACGATCATCAACATCCTGTACGCTGTATTCTGCTCAGTGCCAAAGAGTTTACCACTCTGGGTCAGAGTCCGCTGCGCCAAGATTTATCACCTGGGTGGTGTGCACTCAGGAGCGGGTGTTTGTGCCACTGCATGGCTGGTCATCTCAACAGTCCGTGGCACAATCTGCAATGCAGGTTTCTGCAAACATCATGCGACGGTTTCCTTGGCGACACAGATCGTATCGTGGATCCTATGCGGGCTCCTATGTTCCATGGTAGCCACTGCATGGCCTTCGTTCAGGAAACAACACCATGACCTCTTTGAACGTTTCCACCGTTTCGCGGGCTGGACGTCGCTGAGCTTGTTTTGGGCCCGCACAATTTTAGCCATCAACGATACTCGACCTCGAGACCAAGATCTCGGGCTCGCCGCCGTCAAGACTCCAGAGTTCTGGCTTTTGATTGTGGCAACTTTTAGTATTGCCTCTTCATGGTTCTTCCTACGCAAGGTTCCTGTTGAGGCCGAGGTGCTTTCCGATCATGCAGTCAGACTACATTTCGATTATACCGTCCCCGTAAACGGTAGCTTCACGCGCATTTCTCAACGACCATTGATCGAGTGGCATTCCTTTGCAACAATCCCCAACCCAGAGGCTAACCGCTACGCCAAGGGCCATTCGCTGGTAGTCTCCAACGCTGGCGATTGGACACGTTCCTGTATTCAGAACCCGCCGAGTACGATTTGGGTGCGTGGTGTGCCGACATGTGGGGTGATGCGTATCTCAACTCTCTTTAACCGTGTCGTGGTTATCGCCACAGGCTCCGGGATTGGACCGCTACTGGGGCATATAGTCAAGCGGCCATGTCCTACGCAGCTGATCTGGTCCACGACACGACCTGAGACGACATTCGGCGAAGAGCTTGTCGGTCAGGTCCGAGATGCTATTCCAGACGCGGTTATCTGGGACACGAAAGCCCAGGGTCGGCCAGACCTTGTCCGAATGGGCTATAACATAGCCAAGAATTTCGACGCCGAAGCTGTCATAATAATAGCAAACGAGAAAATCACCAAAAAGGTCGTATATGGCCTCGAAACACGCGGCATGCCAGCTTTTGGTGCCATCTGGGATAGTTAAGCTCTCCCGTAGTACATTGTCCGTCTGTCCATTACCATATTTCCTCATGTATACTTTCCAACCTTGTTCTTCTTCGGTTTGTTTTGAAACTTGGCAATTTTGGTGTCAGGTGCCAAGTCATACTTTTGGAGTTTTTGGATGTTTTTTCTTTTCTCTTGTCTTTCTTTTTTTTTTTTTTTTTCATTTGCTTGTTTTCTCGCCTGAACAGATTGCCGAGAGCGATTGGATTGTTCAACAGATTTGTTTTGTCTTTTCGAAACTCAAAAGTTGGAGTGACATCATGGTGCTTAGAGATTAGATATGCAAGTATGCAGTAAACCGATGCGAATCGGCGAAACCTTACCCGAAATGGCAATTTTGAGATCTACACAATTGGCTTTGCTCAACGTCTTTTAAGTATTTGTTGTGATAAGAATTATGCTTTCTTTGCGACGAGTAGTTACGACTACGGTGCCCGCTGTTGGGCGCCAAGGCCTTCGAGCTATATCTGCAAGCACTAGGCTGTATTCCCAGTCTATTGGTCCTTTGGTATACGACTTACATGAGCCTGCACAACCGAAGACAGACAAAAAGAAGTCGCCCATTGTCTTCCTACACGGCCTGTTTGGATCCAAGAAGAATAATAGAGCTATCAGCAAGTAAGTTGCGCTTTCCAATTCTGTGTCCAATGGACTAACAGGAGAATAGAGCTCTGGCACGTGATCTGGGAAGATATGTATATGCTTTGGTATGCAGCAATACAACAGTTCGAGAGTATGATTGTAACTAAGTCCATTCACAGGATCTCAGAAATCATGGCGAGTCGCCTCACGACACTCAGCATGACTACAACGTCATGGCTCAGGACGTAGCCGAGTTCATTGAGGGACATGGTCTCAAGGACACAACTCTGATCGGCCACTCAATGTGAGGCTCCAGCACTTGATTGTGTTCAACAAAGGAACTAACATGATTCAGGGGAGCCAAAGCCTCCATGGCTCTGGCACTTCGCTCTCCAGACCTCGTGTCTGATATTGTCGCCGTCGACAATGCCCCTGTGGATGTCTCACTCAGTAGGGATTTCCCCAAGTACGTCCGCGCCATGAAGAAGATCCAGGAAGCCGGTGTCACACGCCAATCCGAGGCCGACAAGATCCTCAGCGAGTATGAGGAGTCTTTACCCATCCGACAGTTTCTCCTCGGTAACATGTACTTGCCTGAAGGCGAGAAGGTGCGCAAGTTCCGCATCCCTCTCAACACCCTTGGCAAGGCATTGGACAACCTCGGAGATTTCCCCTACAAGAACCCCAACGAGATTCGTTTCGAGAAACCTGCCCTGTTCGTCCGAGGCACACAGAGCAAATACGTACCGGATGACGTGCTGCCTTTGATTGGGCAATTCTTCCCCAAGTTCCGACTCGTCGACATTGATGCTGGTCACTGGCTCATCTCAGAACAGCCAGAAGCTTTCAGACAAGGTGAGTAACGTGTGAGTTGCACGGAGGGTTTGACCCGCAAACTGACATTCGACAGCGGTGGTTGAATTCCTCCAACAGCCCGAGTGACGCAATTAAGTTAGATGTCATAGGCATGTCCCACTAATTGAGGCGAGTTCTGGACAATATTTTCAGCCCGGTCGCCTCTGCACACTGACCCTATCTGTGAGATGTGCGTAGATAGATTGATACACTAAATTACCATTTGTGAATACAAACTTTCATGGCACAATGAGAATGGGATCGAAATTGAGGAGTACGAGGGTATCAAGGTGGCTTTTTTCTACGGCTCTCATCTCATGACATCCTTCACGGCCAGCGTCAAATCATCACAGCATCCAAAATCGTAGAAGTCACACGTCATAAATCATCCGGCGTGTTGACTGAACGTTTGTTTTTACCATTCAAAGGAACATGAACAAATCCCCGAGCTCCCTTTTGTGATGCTACGCCATTGGACCGAAACAATTTGGTAGGGATGAGTTTATTCGCCGCGGGGCCCCTATTGCCTACCCCGCGCCAACCTGCCAAAATAATCCTTTTAAACCTCCTCGAGGACGCGCTCCTTGAACTCCCGCTCAACCTTCTGGCCCTGGTCGTCGGTACCAGACTCGCCGTGCAGAGCCATCAAGGCACCAAGGTCGAACTTGGGGGCCTTGAGAAGCTTGACCTTTCGGATGTGGACCTGTAGTTTGCATGTCAGCATGATGGAATTGGTAATGACCAAGCACAAGCGTGTCTACTCACGTTCTGGAGAGGGTAGATGCCCTGGGTGGACTTCTCAATCTCGCGGCCAATGACCTCGGGAATGAGCTTGGAGGTAAGCTGGGTGAGAGTGCAGCTGGAAGCCTCACGCTGGATGATGTCGGTCATCTTGCGTCGGATGGCGCGGATCTGAGAAGAGGCGGCGTATGTGGTCTTCTTGACCTGGTTTCCTCGTCGCTTGGTGAAACCAATGGCGAAGAGGCGGATGAGGTAGTCGTCGGTGGTCTTGACAGTGACGTTGGCCTCAATGAGGGTCTGCCACTTTCGGACGAGGGATCGGAGCTTGTCGGAGGTGAAGTCGAGACCGTGGAAAGCAGTCAAGCAGTTCTTGCCCTGGACCTCGTCGACACGGAGGCGGACCTTTCGGAAAGAGTGGTCCTCATCCTTCTGGAGATCAGCCAGAGAGACCTCGAGGATACGGCCCTTGAGAGCGTCGTTGGCGTTCTTGAGACCGGTGGTTCGGTTCACGAGGGTCTTGCCGACACTGCAAATTCGTTAATTGCCATGTCCCACAAAGTTGATAATTTTTTCGGGTCGTAGTCGCAACTCACTCTCGGACGTTGAAAGGGTTAGGGGCCTGGAGATGTCGAGTTAGCCATGTTGAAAAATCACTGCGCGTTCAAATTGGTTATCACTAACCTTGATCGAGTACCAGTCCTTTCGGGAGAAGGGGTCGACCGTCTTCTTCTTGAGGCCCTTCTTGCCCTTGGAGAGTCTCTTGTTCCTGAAATATCGCGTAAGCCCATTGTATTCATCGTTGCTCGTCGTGGGTAATGCTCACTTTCCAACCGCCATGTTTGCTGGCTTGTGTGTGAACCGTTGGAGAGATGGTACTGGTGAGAGAGTGGTGGAGGGGCGAAATAAAATCTTTGTGGGAAAAACGTATTGAGCACTTGCCGTTCAATTGTTCTTCCGACGCCAAAATTCGTGGGTCAAAGGGCAAGAGCGTCTCCAAGTCACGTGGCACGCGCCACTTTTCAGATATCCGCACAGCCACATTTACGTCCAGTGTCACATGAGTGAGTTTACGAAACTAGCCAAATACAGAAGAGAAGAGTGTTTTGGATTGATAGTTGCTGTTATCTCATCCACAATGATCGCATGAAATACAACCACATTTTGACTCCATGAGCGCGTTTCAGGAAAGTTCGGCTTATGCGTTATGGCCTAGAACTTTGGTGAATACTAGGTACTCGGTGTTGTCCTGTTGTGAGACATGGCGCCAAAACAAGAATTGCCGCTTACTACATCGTCACTCATCACTCAGTCTCTATTCTGCGTAAGAAGTCTTCAATATTGGTCACGTCACACTTGGTAATTCAATATGTTGGTGAATAGGATTTATATAGATTATGAGATTGAACTGAGGGTCCATGCTAAACACTATTTGTCTGGTTCTTTTTTGCTGTTTTTGTGCTTTTCCTTATTTCTGTTTTCTTCTTTTTTGCGGGCTTTGTCCAGATGGATTTAAAGCGTTTCTGTTTTTTGTAGTCAAAGGGTTTTTAAGCTTCACCCAGACTGTTCCAACTCCGCCTTTTGGGGAGTGCAGCTATTCCTCATTCATCGTGCGTAGCTTGGCTTCAAGCGTCGCTTCTCTTCTACCAAGAAGCCCTCTTCGCCGTGATCCACCCAACGTAAACCTAGTCCCAGAGCGCATTCAGCCCGCCACAATCTCATCCTCAGCTCATCTCGATTTTAGTAAAAGAGGTTGGCGTTGATGTTGGTAGGCGATGCATTTTGCTGCTTTCATCGGGGTTTGTGGGCTTTGCTGTCACTGGCTCGTCTTTGAGCCGCCAGCAAAAGCCATCCAATGCTATCTCGTTGTGAGTTTAGCGGTGTCGGGTTGTGCGATTGTTGTGGTTGTAGTGATATTATCGTGTGTGTTGTTGTGTCCAGGTTGAGGTCTTCATGATTGATTCCCTCACCATCTTTTCCGTCACCGCTCAATCATCAGAGCACTTGGAAAGGTCGTCCTGAACGTCGGTGTTCCATTCCTCAAAGCTAGGGAAGCTGAAGTAGTAGCCTTTATTGATGTTAGTCTGTGTCGAAGCCGAAATGATGCTGTGAGGCATACCAGAAGGAGAATCGGCCATGACAGCTGATTGACTTCCAGGGCTGCTGGAAGGAGAGTCCTCGCGGTGATCACGGCAGATGGACATGGGTCCAGTATGGCGTGGGATTGCCGCTGGGGTGGAGGCCTGCTCGGGAGACGGAGAATAGACGGCAACACGGTTGAGAAGATCAGTTGCTCTATGTGGCGATTCAGGACCAGCAAATGAGTTTCCGGTGGCATTGGAGACGGTGATTGAAGGTTCAGTTGCGCTTGAGCGTAGAAGGCGTGGTCTGGAGCGGTTTGACATTGTGTGCGAAGATGAGGACGATGACGAGTCTCGTCGCTGAGTTCTCACCGCACTTCGACTGTGTGTATAAGAGGCCATTGTGGTTGTGAGTAGGTGGTAGTGTTGTAGTAGTAAGAGTTGATCAAGATGGTAGTGTTATGGATGAGTGAGAGTGAGTGAGTGAGCGAGTGAAGAAAGGATGGCTTCACATTTGAGAAAAGAATAACAATGGAAACGAAGAAGGTTTGGACGGGTCGGAAGTGCTGGCAGTAGGTTCAATACATATTCCAAAGTAGAGTCCGGCCGGCTCCAATATCAAGGCATCCACATCAACCTCCTCGTGGTGCAAAGCTAAGCTACCACGGCTACGGTTAGTCCCCAGCGGGTAAGCTAAGTAAGGTAAAGTAAAGACGAGCAGGGCATGGCAATGGACAAGGGTTGGAGAGGAGGTGGCCTTGCCTTGCATACGTGTGCTGCACCGCAAGTCTGTAAAATCATCATTCATCAAGCTTTTGGGATCAAGTCGAACAGGGGTATCTCTGAGTGGTTTCATTTAGCTGGTACCAGCTAATCAGTAATGGAGTATCACCTATAAAGCATGTCTGCCCAGTCTCTGCAGTTGTTGGCATCTGATTGCCACTTGTCGTCGGCTTATGGCTGCATTTGAGAGAAAGAGTGTGCGTGTGCCCTTTTTGTGTTGTGCTGTACGATGCGGTGCGTTGTCTCGAGGTGTATGGCCCCCTTCGGAGCCAGCATCCTGGCTCTGACTCTGCCCCTGGGCCCTTTTTTAGGCTTGCGCGGGCCCCGGGGACCGCAGGCGGGTTTCCCGTGGGTGCAGGTTTGCAGGGGGCGAGGGGGTCTGGAGAGCTAGAAAGCCTGTGAAGCCAGTGGTGACTCGCCCTGATGAGACTTTCGGACCCAGCGGAGCCAGGTCACCTAGGCAAAAAAGGTCACGGAAACGTCTGGCGGTAAGGCAAAACTATGGGAATTGTTGTCAAGCTACTGTCGCATTGCTACCCAACAGGCCGTTGAAGTGCATACCGCTCAGAAAACAGCAGGTAGGTAGCAACGTTGAATGTTTGTTTTTCCTTGGAAGAAAACAACAAACCCGCATCTGACATGACATTGGCATACGTACCAGACGGATCCTTCTCTACTAACTGTTACTAGGTAGGCTAGAATTGAGACTGAGTTCGATCCCATCGATGGACGCACACAATCGAATGTCAGTACTGGCTAGTCTAAACCTTGCTTGACTTGGTGAGGGAGGACAAGAGAAAACAACCATGGTCAGCAATGGTTAGAGCCCAGCCAAGTCACTCTAGCGTTTATTGGCCTTGTAAATGATGGTGTACTGTACTATCGCACGGAAAAGCAGCATGATGGGTGGGTGATGCGATGATAATTCAAAATGGAAATAATCAACTTATTAGACAATCATTACATTCATATCGCTAGAAGGCCTCATCTCGTACCTGATGAACATGATGGATGTCCGTGTCTATCCACGTCAATCATCCGACGCAATCAATTAACTAATGTCCCCAACGACAACAGCCCCGTACTCAGCCATTACACAGCATGGATGGAGTGGTTATTGTCATTGTGATGAATCGGTCATCGTTCTTTGCATGGAGGCCAGGGTTGACAACCCAACCGTCGGAGTATTTCCCTCAGTGATGATAATAATAGACTCACTCACTGATAATAGTATCAATTTAATCAATACAAGGCTGTCTGGTTTGTCTGTAATTAATTAATTAATAAATCATCAAAACATCATCATCAATTATTAATTTCGTCTCTTCCGCCTCGTGCATTTGGTCCCCTTGGTCCATGCTCTTGCTAATTAATGTACTCCATACTCATCCAGCTGTCATACATGATCATGCCCGTGACCACAAGACAGGCCTTACACGTGTATCGTATGTACGTTGATTAGGTACCTCAGTACCATGGGTCATCCATGAAAGAATGTCCTTAGATTAGGCACTCATTGTGCCTTATCATGAACCGCATGCCCTCGTAGTCGGCAAATCAGCATCCATCTTCAAGTCGGGCGCAATTACACAGAGTAGGTATGTAGACGTTATTTAATCTGACTCTGTGCTGCATCCGTACAGCTCACCCATTTCATGCCCTGTGACCGCCTCACCGGTTAAGAATAACGGGTCTCGTAATGCTACTAAAGGTGTCGCGGCCCATAAATATATTCGGTGCTAACTCCGTTGGAACAATTATCTCGTTTCGTAGGCTTCCATCCCGAGTTCCACTTCCACCCCTTACAAGTTACACTGCAACGTCCATCTTCAAATCTCGCAACCTCTACAGACGAACAAGACCACACCTACAGCGGTGATGGATGGCCCAAACATGGCTTCTGCAATCCTCCGATTTGCCCTGCACCACCCGACGCCTTGACCGGGTACCTAGTTCGGGACACTCGACCCCAACACCACGGATGGGATGGCACCGTGGCATCGCGGCATCGTATGGATTTGGAGCAATCAAGATGCTTCCCCCACGCAAAACGGCTCAGACCGACCTGCACAAGTATGCAAACTTGGGAACAAGCTGACGCACCCCGCCACGTCTATCCTGTCCGCCCGTGTCTATCCGGTCACCTTGGCTTTGATTTGCATTGCTTTAATGGTCGAAGCTGCCACAGTCATCAGTCGTTGCGTTGCTCAAGATGGCACGGTAAACACTCACTCTTCCCATATTCTTCCTTGGACCGCCTGCAGCTCTTCGGTTGTCATACGTTTGCCAGTCGTAAAGTAACCTTGATTCTCCGTTGGTTTCCGCCTCGCGTTATAGAGAGCTTGGGCCTGTCTGTTCACTCACCTGCTGTAATCTTTGCATCAATTTCGACTCTCGAATCAGCTGGGATAAGCTCCTCGGGAAGCTCGACTCGCTCATGAATCGGGATTCTGTACACCATATTAGTTAATCTCGCATCGACAATGACTCGCCCGCCTTATCGGCTCCTATCTAACGGCTTACCCTTGTCCGACAATCGCATCATGCTTCATGCTAAGATATAGTCAGCCGTCTGTCTTCTCGACGTGTTCGATTCTCAAACGCTTACTTGCTCATGCTAAGCATTCTGTCAATCTTCTTTATGCCGAGCCAGTGCAGAATATCCGGCATGAGAGCCTGGAATCGCATGTCTTTGACACCAGCAATGTTCTCGGTCCTCTTGAAGTAGTCGGATGCGCGATCAGCTCCTCGTTTACGGGCGTTGTAGACCACTGTCCCAAAATTAGTACCCCAGATCTACATGCAGGTCGCTCATCCGGACGGGACGGGCATGTTGAGAGGATTGTGTCCTTACAGTACTGCCAATATAGTTAGATCCACTCCCTTCCAGTGAAGTACGGTATTCAGCCAACTTACCTTGGTAACCTCTCCCAAAGCTCGTCCTTCCTTTCTGAAGTAGATGACAACACCGCTGCCACCGTTCTGTGCCTCTTTAACGGCTTCCTCGATACCGAAGATCAAGTACGGCCGACAAGTGCAAATATCGGATCCGAATACGTCGCTGCCGTTGCACTAGTTGCTCATGAGCTGGCTAGAACATGCTATAGTATTTAGAACTGGCAACTTACCTCGTCGTGAATTCGCAGAGACAATCGAACCGACTCGTCCGACATCTTTGCAGGGTCTCCGAAACAGTATACAGTGAGACCACCTGAAAACATGTTAGTTAACTTCGTTGTATTGTTTGGAGCGAGATGTACCGATAGGTGGGAGGAAGACTTTGATGTCTCCACGAGTAATCAGCTTGGGCAGGTCAGTTTACATTTCCTTGTACGCAAAGCTTGACTTTACCTCTGGGTAACTGCCACCAGTGTGTTCGAACAGCGAGCGTCGAAGAGTGGCCTCGTCTGTACACAATCAGTAGCTGTACGAAGTGAACCCAAAGTGTTGTGCACTTACCGATACCAAATCGTTCTGCCACACCAGGCAGATACCAGACCTAAATCGTGACGTTAATTCAGTCTTCCGCTATTTGCAATTAGAAAGAGCACATACCGGCTCGACCGCAAACTTGGTAACTGCCAGTTCGCCCTGATCGTTCAAGCACACTTTGCCATCAGGAACCCTATTCACAGCCCGTTAGTTGGCTGGCGCACAGCAATTGATACCAGGCCAGACTTACAATCGGCCAGCCTTGACACTCTCGGCAAGTTCTGGCAGCTATCGGCATGCTCTATTAGCCTACTTCCCAGATATCCATCAGTGGTTTATCTCGTCACCCACCTTCATATGAGCTTTGGTGATCGCAATGGTCGGTCGAATGTCGACTAAGAGCTCTGTCAGTATGTCTCATCTTGTTCGTTATCGCAGCGCATACCATTGTCCTTCTCAATTGTGTCCTTGAACAGCCATGGAGCAAGATGTCCCCAGGGATCCATAGCGACAATCTTCTTGTGGTCTCCCCATTGAGGAAAGGGGCCAATGTTTGCGGCCGGTTCGGTATTGGTGAAATCGGGTCTGTGGTTGATCTTGTCAGCAAGTTATTTATGTAGTTGGATGAGAGACAAACCGGTGATCGCTGTTCAACTCGTTGCTGGCGACTGCAAGTGCATAGTAGATCGAGTACGAACCGCCACTGTGATTCTGTTTAGTATGTTTCTCTCAAATCGACGTAACGTGGAAACTCACTGGGCTAAACGATACGGTCAACAAAGGGTCTGGTTAGCAGAGTGGGATATATAACGAACCTCCAACAGCTAAACAGATTACGAACGTTAGTAAGACAAACTCGCACATGCATTACAGGCACAGACAAACGAACCATTACGACGTCGAATAGTAGAAGCAGCCCTTGAAACTACGATTGGGCCACGCTTAACAGGGTCTGAGTTTCCCCAGTCCATAGGCAAAGGATTAATTCCAATCTGCTTTGGGTAAGTCCTAGTCGCCATGTGTGAGCGAACCGTATTAGTCAAGTTTGTGTTGAGGAAACCCTCACGTTAGAATGATGCGCGAAGTGAAATTCTGCTGGCGCTGGGCAGTAGAAGGCGTTGCAGGCGCTTTCAATTTGTCTCCCGAAGCAATAGGAACCTCTACTGAAGGTGTTTCACCCTCATTGGTATCCTCACCAGAACCCAGATCCAGAACGTTGTTCTTGGCATGATCTCCAGTGGCTTCGTCGATTGATCTGCCGGACAGCGACTCGACAGCATTCACAAGTAGGGCTTGAGTGCGCTGGATCTCTTGCAGAGCTTCAAGCATGTCGGATTGCTGATCAGCCATGGTGACAGGCGTGGGAAATGTTGTAAGCGATGAGTTGGGCGCGTTTCTCCAGGGTAGTTGGGGTCCAGTGCATGCAATTGCGAACAACTGAATGCAGAGGAAATACAAGTATAGAAGAAAATGAATGGGAAAAGAAAAGAGAAGAGAGTTTATTCATAAATAGGAAAAGAGAAAAAGAACTGGAAAGCGGAATAACGGGAAGAGCGGTCGGAGGGAGACGTGGTGACACGAGCTCTTCAACAACCGTCATCTGCAGGGGAGCTGTAGCATATCCAATTTCCAAAAGCTTCAGATAATACATAATTCGTATATATCAAGATAATGCTGTCCCGACTGTACTACCCTAACCTCATCTGTCACCTCCAAGGTCAGCAGGTCAGCGGGAGAAGCCCCTATAAGACGATAACTTTCGTATAACGGGACGCCGTGATCGGGCTAGCATGGATCATGAAGAGGGGAGCTCTCCCAACATGGAGAAGTCATGATAGGCACAGTAACCTACAGTGTCCGCGTGTAATCTGCTCGACTGGCAATTGACAGTTCACGATTCGCTGATAAGAGGCCACATGATAAGGAAGGATGCAGCTTCAAAGCCTCAAGCCTCATCGATAGGTCCCCACTCAGGACCTAACTAACAGTAGAGCTACGCTACCCCGCCATATCAATGGAAGGGATAACTCCCCTGCATCTGGCCGCTGGTGCCCAAGTGAGACCGAGGATGACGGTGATAGGTCTTGGTTATTGAGTGCAAGCCTACCTGAGAGATGATTATTATTTTTCTCTCACCGTCTAACGCCTTGTATTGTGCCCCCTGCAAGTTATGTGCTGTACAGGTTTGCCTACTTAATGTTTGATTTGGTATAGCAACAAAGAATCTTACAGACATATGTGCAAGATAACCCAAGATATGCCTGCCTGTTCTACTATCTAATTCCCTCTAGTCTGATAAGAATCACTCACTTGCCCTTTTGCTCTTCACTTCACTACACGGAAACCGGCGTCCAAATGTCAACCTCCGGAGGTCGCCGGGAGGCGGGGGCGGGGCACTCGGTTCCCTTTCCCGCTTAATGCCCGCCCTGTTCCCCTGCGCTACACACACCACGCTACATTATAGACACACCTACCGCTCAACTGCCGCGCGCTTGTGCACTAACAAATATGTTTGATTGAGTGAGAGCACGTGCGAGCAACAAAGAAAAAAAATGAAAGAGTCACCGTCTGTGACTGCACCACCAGCCTAGCCCCCAGGCTTGTGCTGAACTGATAAGATAACACATTATCATCCCTGACTTGACTGGCACCTTGTTCCAAGTTAAGTTTACCACAGAAAGCTTGACATCAGCAAGTCCGATCCACTGCCATCTTTTCGCATTCCATCGCTTCGTTTCGTCACGTTTCGTTTCTCTTTGTTCCACTCTCCCATCGCGCACGAATCGCGAGACGCACATCATGGGCAAGCGCAAGTCTTCAAGCAAGCCCATGGGGCCCAAGAAGGTCCGTCGCATCACAATATCCTTCTCATCCTCATTCTTCCCAAGGACATTTGGCGCTCACACTAATTCCAGAAAGATCCCCTTCCCACCACTTTCGCGTGCCTCTTCTGTAATCATGAAAACTCAGTCTCAGTCAAGCTCGACAAGAAGGCCGGCGTTGGTCAACTAGACTGCCGTGTTTGCGGTCAAAAGTTTCAGTGCGCAGTCAACTGTACGGCATCAATCAGAAACATCTTTTATACCAGGCGCATCGCCTTGCTAACTTGTCACAGATCTGTCCGCTGCTGTTGACGTTTATGGTGAATGGGTTGACGCGGCCGGTATGTCTACAACAATCTACGCGCGAATACATCGACAACGACTGACTTTTACCAGATGCCGTCGCCAAGGAAGACACAGCGGAGCCTGGCTACGGTGGCACATCTCGAGGAGGATCTGGGCGAGGCAACCGAACGGCAGTCGAAGAAGATTACGACGACCAATACGGAGAGGATGATTATTAAACGTTTCTTTTACGCGCCTTGTAACAATACCTATGTTTGCTACGTCCTTCGCTCGACGGATCCCTTCCTTGCGCTTGCGACTCGATATGATATATGACCACTGCGATGATTCTGCCCTTAGATGGTATAGAATCTGTCTCCAAAATCTCCTAGTCCAGGAACGATATAACTGTTGCATGGTCAGCATACGTATTACGTGAAAAGAATGTCCATACTTCTTCTCGTCAAGGCCCTAGAGAAAGTCGGTTAGTCAGTCCGAGGTCTACAACGATAGGGGCAGGCGGGCAGGGAGAACAAACCTCGTCGATGAAAGCCGTCACGACCCTCAAGCGAGGGAACTTGGCAGAAAAGTTCTTGACGCCTTCGGGGCTAGCAATCAAGTTGAGGAACAGGATATGCTCCTCAGGTACGCCCCGGGCCTTGAGAACCTGGACTGCCATGGTTGCGGAGCCACCTGTACGATTGCGTTAGACGGTTTGCGACATGGGCAGTTTGTGGAACGAAATGGGGGCGTTGTCCTACCAGTAGCAAACATGGGATCCAGGAGAAGCACCCATCGGTCAGCAATATCCTCGGGCAACTTATCGTAGAAAAGCTTGGGTTGGGCCGTTTCCTCGTCACGCTGAATCAAGATCTTTCCGATACGAACAGAGCGGCAGCAGTCGCGGAGACCCTGTTCCATGGCCTCACCAGCTCTCATGATGGACACGCCGCAAATCTTGCCCTGGAACATGAGACCATTGTAGGTACGGCCAATAGGCGTAGTGACAGTGTGCTCAATAACAGGCAAATGGTTAAGGCCTTCCTCGACAAGCAGACGAATAATTCGGTTGGAGTAGAAAATAAAGTCTGCTCGCTCCGTCTCTTTGCTACGGATCATCCTGGACATTCTCAGCTCCATGGCATAACTTAGGTAGGCGCCCGATTAGGGAAGTGGACATACGACAGTAGGGCAATAAGCTGAGGGGTCTGGGGCAGAACATGAACATTGTCTAGGTTGACGTCGACAGAGACAGTAGCACTGGGCTTCTGCTGGTGAGTACGGTATGAAGGGCCGACAGGTGTCGTGTGAGAATCTTGAGTCTTATCCGCCATGATTGTTAGCTGTTGGGTAGTGTTGTTTGGGGGAGGGTTATGGTGATGAATTGAGTGATTGATAGCGGGGGGGTTCAAGTTTGGTTTGCTGCACAGATGAAATATTTATGAGTGGGCAAGCGGAGCACAATCGAATCGAAGCTGTATGTAGCTGTGAACAAGGACAGTTGGACCCGATACGAAAAGTCGGTACAAGATTGAATGAGTAAGAGAAGATCCTAGCTTCCTATCAATAACAAGTCCCAAGGATAAGAGAATCTGTAGCTTTACCCAAGGTAGTAGGTAGGTCCCTTTAACGAAGCCACATGCATACATGTATGCGCAAAACGGGGATGTTGATCGGCCAGCAGCGGGGAAGACCCTACCCTACAAGCATGTAGAATATCGGAGGCGACCGCCAACTTTGACATTGATGCAAGGGTTCATGTTAAGTTTAGTTAGTGGTTGATTAAAAGATAACAGTGGAGATGAAATATGGAAGAGAACAATTGCTGCAGCGTCATTGCTTTACATGGGAGGGGGTTAGAGTACCGTCGTGTAACAGAAGTTTAAAATCGACCTTTGTTGTTCTATTCATTTTTGTTTCAAATGTAGCTCTTTTTAGCATCATCTTTGTTAGATGACCTAAGCTCTTTGCTAGACGTACCTAGATTAGTAGGCTCTCCAATGGATGGAAGGTTGCACTAATAAGCTCATGTTGAAACCTCCATTCCAATCGACCATTACAACCTTCCCGACTGTGATTCACGAACAAGGCTCTGAATACATAATAATTCATCCTCGTTGCGACCTCCAAATCTCTTCATCTCATCCTTTTTTATGCACTTGCACCTCTAGCAACGTGCCGCATGCCTGTCGCTCGTTTACTCAAGGAGGGTTCAAGCAGCTAACCGTCAACCTTGAACTACCACAGGCCCATCGTCATCATACATTGACCTATCGCCTATCATAGGCCTCGTCACATAACCTGACCTGACCTAATCCAACTACAACCTCTGTCGCCTCCTTCTCACAAGCCCAAAACCAGGATGGCATCGCGAAATGGACCAGCTGCACCTATCCCGCGAAAGGTTGTGACCTATGGCAAGCCTTCGCGCAAGCGCTTCATGCGCGACGCGATGCCTCTCCGAACCGCCGAATCGTTCACTACGCCAACTGCGGCCGAATCTGTCGCAAAGCCATCGAAACCATCATTGCCAAGATCAACATCAGATCCATCACACCGATCACCTACTGACAGCCGATCCGCTGAGATGAGCCGTACAAAAGCCCGGGAGGAACACAAAACAGAGGCACGCGATGCGACGGACACGAGAAAACGGAAGCGCCCACATGCTGCGTCTCCCGAAACGATTGACGAGGAACCGCCATCTGTACTTCAAAAACAACCGAATCCCACGACTGCATTGCCGCGACGACCATTAGGAGGAACGTCTGAGGTTGACGGAAAAGCTGCTGCACCACCTCGCCGCTCGCCCACCGCAAAAAAGAGCCCCAAAGACAATATCGCACGATCACGAACCTTGTCACGAAGCAAGTCTGACCTTCCAACTACTGGGACCAGCCCGAAATCGGCGCTGCCTGTATCCAAGGACCGCGACGATGAGCTACCAAGACCAAAGAAACGACGTCCGCGGTTGATCGATGCTTTAGCTGCTCAACGAGCCGACACAGACTCGGAAGACTCGGATCCTGAAACAGAGAACGCCAGGCCTCTATCACGCTCAAATAGCGGTACAGGCAACGAAACACCTTCTCAACAGTCGCAGTCGCAGTCGCAATCGCAGTCGCAATCACAGAACAACTCACAAAATCATTCACAAGATTCCACCATCTGGCAGAGAAATCGCCCCGCAGTAGCACTCAAAGGTCGACGAGTCAAATACACATACGGCCAGTCACGGTCAATTTTGAGCGAGTCCTCATCAAAACTCAGCGAGCCCAGCCAGACCAGGGGAATGGCCACTACAGAAGAAGAGCTCGATGCGCTTTTGGCCACACCCCCAGAACCTATCAACCCCGATCCTTTCGGCATGGACAGCGATGACGATATGGAAGACGATGATATTCGACCTGCAATTAAGAGCGTGCATGAGCTACGGCGAGCTGGAGCAAATAATCGCTTCGCCGATGAGATGGAGGACCTGCTTGCTCGGATAGGAACCCCCAGCAGCACTCCGTCTTCTTTGAGGAGGAGCGCACTATTGGAGCTCTCACAGAAGCTACAGCACAAAGAATTCATCAGCCAATTTCGGGACCACGCGACGCGCGACAAGGTCGCCGCCAATATCGGGCAGGAAAAGGATGTGATAAGTGGATTCGCCCTGTCAGCCGTTCTCGTCATATTTCTCAACTTCAGCCCTGCAGCTCACTTACTACAACAGCTTGTTAGCGATGGGCTTGGGGAGCTGCTTAGTGTACTTTTGCGGGTGCCCGAAGATATTGATGAGCTTGCTGCAGGCAAGATGAGGCTTTCTAAGACAACTAGAAACTCAGTCGGAGAGGTAAAAAAGATTCTTACAAAATTGAACATTTGGCACGGACGGCGCCCTGAGAAGCTCTCGCCGCAGACGCTTGCGCTGCAATTGTTGAACATTGTATGCCAACGAATCGATGCGATACATTCATCAATGGTTGTCAAGGACGTTGAGAATGACCTTGAGATTGTTGTCGGAAACTGCGTGAGCGCGAATCCAAGAACTGACGTCGTGTTTGCCCTTGTTGTATCAATCTTGGAATCACAGTCGGGACTGGCGATGAACGACGAGCATGAGATCTCCTGGGTTGGGCAACAGACGCACCATGTGGCTCGTCTTCTCGAAAACAGTTTACAGCAATGGCCAGAAAAGCTTGGAGATGTTGAGACAGCAACTCTCAAATTATCAATCAATATGTCCAACACAACACATGGAGCAGCAGCATTTAGTGATGGGGTTTTGCTGTCTAGTCTTTCCAAAGCTATTCTGTCAGGTTTCAAATTGGCACTGGATACCATGAGCAACCAACGTTTAAAGGAAGAAACTTACGATGGACTTCTTCTGGTACTCGGTATGGGCATCAATATCCTGGAACATTGTGCACCTGCACGAGAGAATATGGCTGGTGAGCAACTGGAAGGCCTGGTGGCAGTATACTTGCAAAACCAGGCTTTGGTGCGAAAGGTAAAACTACACAACCCAATGATTTTGATGAATGAAACACTAACACGTGTGATAAAGGCCGCTTCTGAAGAGAACTTGAAGCCAGGTGTAGCAAAACTCGGCGTGGCATTTGGCTATCTTTCCATCTTGTTGGGCTACCTGTCTCTGGTAGATGCAGCCCGGCAACGATTTGCAGAGCAGGCAGGAAGTCAAGGGCTTCCAAGTCTTATTGGGTCGATAAAGGAGTTTATCGGAATGTATAGAGAGGTGGACAACAAGGTGACTGAGCTCGAAGGACTTGTCAATGATTTACAACGACGGCAACGACGGTAATGGACTATATGGAAATATGGATATGGCGCGGGTGAGAAACTGGGGGCAATGTTCTGAATACGATACTCTTAGCTTCCGTGTATCATAGGATAAGGCAGACTTTTTATTAGTCTGGTTTTCTTTTTTCTTTTTTTTTTTTTTTTAGAGAGGAAAAGTCTGAATGAAACCGTTTAACAGGACTGAGTATTGCGGGTTGATGCGATTGCTCGTTGGTTTTTATCCAGGCTGATTGTGTTATGCATGATCCCGTGCATATATATTATGTAGTAGTTATGATTTTATGCATTCTACGAAAGAGGACAAGTTCACGCGTCATCCCTAAAAAGGTATGATGCAAAAGGGAGGGGGAGGGGCGAGGGGCTCGTCTTGGAG